>OZ010664.1:13254505-14603699 GCA_963932335.1 Andrena marginata
TTCGGACACATTATTTAGTCTCTACACTCACTAAAGCAAAAGGTCACTCTATTTCTATATATAATAAGTTCTACGTTAAGTTGTAACTAAAATAACTAAAATGTGGATTTTATATATATTTACAGATAATCAAAGCAGAAGATGATGCAGTATGATCTACGGCAGAGAAAAAAATTTATTGTGACATAGTATTATATTAATTATATTAATTAAACGATTTTATTAAACGATTTTATTCAGCTGCAATCCTCTATTTGCTTCTTGTAAGTTTGGTTCATATCAGACAACTCAAATTTAAACCAATTCCACCAATTCAATCATCATCTTGAAGCATTGCAGGTGTGCATAGTTTCTATTATGTAGAATTTATCTTTAATTCTATCCCGTCATAAGACTGTTTATTAGGGTGGACCTTAGTTACTCTTGTCGAAATATAATTTTGAGATTTTTGACGGGGTCACTCCCCAAGGATTAGGCCACTGGGAGAAAAAATAATGTGTGCAAAATTTGAAATTGATCGGAGAACGAGAAACTGTGCCTCATCGCATTTGAAATTTTTTATTTTCGTAACTCGTTTTTCTTCGTTGTAGTATATCGTTAATATACATTTTTATATATCGTTATCTTTTTACGCTCTGTAATAATATAGAATCAAAGTATAAGATTACACAAAAAAATCATGACCTTGAAATCTCAAAAAATGAACCATCAAAAAATACTTTTTTCGTTGGCATTATATTTATGTTGTCAAACAGTATAATTTTCATCTAAAATTTTTTTTGGATAATTATAAATAACTGATTAAAGGGAAAACTACATCCGAAATGCACCAATTTTTGTAGATATTTTTCAAGTTATTTTAAAAACTACCCGACTAGAATTATTAGTTGGGCAGACATTAGATCCGTATTAGGCTAGCCTAATTTGGCTGTTAGGCCCGGATGGGGCAGCCCCATCAGGCCAGCATGCGGCATGTAACGCGAAATATCCGTGACTGCCTAATTGGGAAATTCGCATGAGGCCCGCATTAGGCTTTCCCAATGACTATCCAGTGACGCCAAATGCATTAGGCCCACATTAGGCTTTCCCAATGACTATCCAGTGACGCCAAATGCATTAGGCCCACATGAGGATGGCCTTATTAGGCCCTCATTGGGAGACTTTAATGAAATCTCATGAGGGATCCCTCATAAAAGATCTGTGGTGTAGGCTTGAGTTCGTTAAATTAATTCGCAAATGAAATAAAACTGCTCTTTTATTACAATTTTTCATTTATTATGTATATATGTACAAAAAGTATAAAGACAAAATCCCAGACATTGAGAGAAAAGTGTGATCGATTTGGCGTGGAATGACCCTTCTTCTTAATGATTTTATTTCCTTAATTATTATTATTTATTTATTATTCTATTGTTACCTATACCCACAACCTTGCAATCAACATATATAAATTACACACATATATATATATATATATATATATATAATCGTTGATTGCAAGGTTGTGGGTATAGGTAACAATAGAATAATAAATAATGATTATTAAGGAAATAAAATCATTAAGAAAAAGGGTCATTCCACGCCAAATCGATCACTTTTTTCTCTCAATGTCTATATATAGGTAACAATAGAATAATAAATAATAATAATTAAGGAAATTAAATCATTAAGAAAAAGGGTCATTTCACGCCAAATCGATCACATGTTTCTCTCAATGTCTGGGATTTTGTCTTTAAACAAATTCCAAATCGAGAAAATGATTACTTAAACCCCAACATAATCTCACGAGGACTACAACATATATATTCTAGTTTGGACAAAATCCCAGACGTCGAGGGAAAAATGTGGTCGATTTGGCGTGGAATGACCCAGAAGGGAATGACATTGAAAGTTCGAATATTAGTGAGAAAATAAACATCAATCTTGAGGTAAGGTTGTATCTTCGTGTGTCTCTCGGATTTTTTTCTGGCGTTTAACTCGTCCTCCTTCCCAATCTCTAGAATGATGCAAAACCGTTGACACAACTTTTCTGACCTCGCTTTCGCTCATAGCATTTTCAGTTGACGAAAATGTTGATAGCAGCGATGCTGGAATAAAAGAATAATTTGATTACATTATTTCATAATTCAATTAATTCAGAAAAATACCTTTGACAACATTATAAAGATTTGTATTCACGAAAGTGAATAATTTTCCTTCGGATGGTTTCACGGGGTTAAATTTCAGGGCAAGATCTTGTGACAAGCAGAATCTCATTATCTCGCCCACATTTCGGACGATTGTTGTTCGCTTGTTAATGAGATTTATGAATTTTTGTGCCTGCAAAAAATGTTATGAGGGAATTATAATTCTTGTTTTGCATACGTAATAGATAAATAAAGACGAAAAAGTAGAATAATTTATTATAAAAGTTTACCAATTTTTGGCGAAAATCTTGATCTGTTTTTATTTTGTTGTCGAACTCTTGAAATTCTTCTTTGGTATTGCAGGGAAGCAATAATTTCCAATTCTGTTCAAAATCAGAATTTACATCACAGTTCACTGTTGTTTTTTCTAATTGCTGGACCGCCAGTTTGAGCTCAACCATTTGGCTACCCAGTTGGCTTATTCGTGTTAATAACATTTGATATTGCTTCTCTACGGTGCGGTTTAAATCTACAATAAATTTAAATTTTATGGTTATAAAAATTACATATAAAGTATTGTTGAACGGACGAGAAATTTGCTGCTTTCAATCATTTCTTTATCTAACAGTTTATCATAATTAATACCTTTCAATGAATTATTCATTTGGTCCTGCAATGCGGTATATGATGAACTCGATGATTGTTGAGTTTGAGTTATCAAAGGCATTTTTTGAGTTACTGATGGTAATTCGTCCATTAAAAAATTGATTTCTGGCTCACTCCCTGAGCTTTCCGAAATTGGTGATGTAACTTTCTGTCTCTTCCCGCCTTTACTGGATGAATTGTTTTTGTCTTTCTTCCCATGTGCCGTAATCTTCCTGTTTTTTGTATTTATTGATGACTCATCACTACTCTTATCATCGAAATTATCCAAATTTATGTCGACTGAATCCGTGTCATCTAAAACTTTCAATTTGTCCGAAATTGGTGGTGCAACTTTCTGTCTCTTCCCGCCTTTATTGGATAAATTGTTTTTGTCTTTCTTCCCATGTGCCGTAATCTTCCTTTTTTTTGTATTTATTGATGACTCATCACTACTCTTATCATCGAAATAATAAAATAATAAATAAAAAATCGCGCTCGGCCATCCCCATTTGAGCCACGTATGGCAAATGTTAGGAATGTTCAACTTAGGCGCGCGCTCGGCCATCCCCATTTGAGCCACGTATGGCAAATGTTAGGAATGCCCAACTTAGGTGCGCGCTAGGCCGTCCCCATTTGAGCCACGTATGGCAAATGTTAGGAATGCCCAACTTAGGCGCGCGCTCGGCCATCCCCATTTGAGCCACGTATGGCAAATGTTAGGAATGTTCAACTTAGGCGCGCGCTCGGCCATCCCCATTTGAGCCACGTATGGCAAATGTTAGGAATGTTCAACTTAGGCGCGCGCTCGGCCGTCCCCATTTGAGCCACGTATGGCAAATGTTAGGAATGCCCAACTTAGGTGCGCGCTCGAACATCCCCATTTGCGTCACGTATGGCAAATGTTAGGAATGCCCAACGTAGGCGTGCATCATTCTTTCCGGATTACGGCCTAATGGGATAACAATTAGGCTTGTTGCAATTTAGGTGTACCTAATCATTTCCGCATTAGGCCCACATTTATGTTTAGGCATGCCTAACTGAAATTCTAGTCGGGAATATACAGAAAGGCGAATATTTTATTATTTCAAATTAACGTGTAAGAAACATAATTTTTCTATGTTCTCAGGTAATAATTTCGATCTATTACTGGTAACGATATCGTCCGATCGCGTCCGAGTTTTACCGAGCCGACCTGAAATCAAATTACCAGCTCATGGCGGCTATGCTTGTAGCCCGAATCGAGTCTCGGGATCCCGAAACTGTCGAGATCTCGAGCAATACGAAAATATCGGGACCCCGCCCGATCCCGCCCGAAAGTTTCCGACCTGCCCCGAGCCCGAAAAGTCGGGCACCCGTACACCCCCGATGATTGTTTAAGTCATGTGTATCAAATGTTTAATAATGATCTGTGTTTTCATTTATATTCTTTAGAAATGTTTATATTTGTGTTCATATTTGTATTTAAATAAGTAAAACAGTTGTGTTACAATTTTCCCCGGACTGGGGCACATTGTAACAAAAGGGTCATTCCACGCGAAATCGGATACATTTCGGATGTTGCTGAAATTTGAATATGTTGTAGTCTTTAGTGATATTTAAACGTACCACAAAGGATTTTTCAAAATTTTGAAAAATGTCAATTTTACAGCTGTTTGAAGGTAAATGCTAACTTTTTCCCAGTAAATTATAACTATGGAAGTAGTAAACAGATGGAGATGAGCTTTACGGTGCTTATAGAGAAGACATTGAAGTTTTAAGAAAAAATTATTTCAGTTTAAAAAAAAAGAATTTAGAACCATTTTTGTACAATTATTTTAAACAAATGCAGTTTTATAACATCGGACGCGATTTTAAAAATCTGAAAAAACAGAATATAGATCTATCCTTCCCCTTGATAGTCAAATTTTAAAAAATATGGACATTTTAAAGTTGACCCTGTAAAAATTGACGATAGTTGACGCTGCGTCAAATCACACTGGCTCGACTGGCTGAGCCGTGCGGTACTCGCAGCGGCCAAGCGGCTATGTATCTGCTGTTCTTATACAGTGTTCTCGAATATGATAAGCATTTAGAAAACACTGAAGAAAAATAATTTTACTGTCTTTTATACACAACATAATACGGTAACTCAAATTGTGGTGTTCGCAATACAATCCTTGAAACGATGGTGACCCTCTATTTTTTTAAATGGAATGCTATATATTTGAGTAGGGCAAAGGCATCAGTAGTCGACCATGTATCAGTAGTTGACCACTTTCAGCAACATCCGAAATGTTACTCCGAAAAGTTCCCAAAAGTTCAGATTTGTTGAAGATGAAGCTAGATATCTAATGTCCAAGATTTTGTCACGTACTTTCACGCAATTAGTTCACCACGTACATATGTAAGTGGTAAATTACGCAAATTATTTCGTGACTGAGGAAAACACTTTCGAGAAAAAACTGTGAAAACTTTTTTGTTACAATCTGCCCCAGTTTCCCCTACGGATTGACCAAAAAGGCGCGCTTTTGTTCGCAGCGAATAATCTACAAATCCTTAATGATGGCGAAGGTACGTTCTTGATTGCCCTTTAGACACATGTCGAAGCCGGTGTCGAAAATACGGAATTCCCGACCATAAACGATAAATGAAGTTTCGCATCGCTCTGAACTGTTGCCTCCCAGAGCCCGCTTCGTTTGGGATAATTACGGACACACCTGAAGGGCAAAATACATCAAAAATACCTTTGAAGGCCCAATGTATAATAAAAGTTGAAAACATAATAAAAAGCAGACAATATCTGCTTGCCAGATTTCCAACAGGCAGTTAAGAACGTACCGTGCTTAAGGATTTGGAGATTATTCGCTGCGAACAAAAGCGCGACTTTTCGTTAATCCGTATATTGCTCTGTCAGTGCTTGCTATTCATGGTGACTTCGTACCCGTACGCACCGTTGTCCACCGCCGACTCGCAGGACAATACGGTCATAAACCGCGACCCTGGCGAAATGTTCTGGCCAATAAAACCTGGCCAGTTTTTCTGAAACAACTAGGGGAGACCGGGGCAGATTGTAACAAAAAAAGTTTTCAGAGTTGTTTCTCGAAAGTGTTTTCCTCAATCAGGAGATAATTTGCGTGATTTACTACTTACATATGTAGTGAATTGATTGCGTGAAAGTATGGTATTATGAGGATTGGCAAATTACTTCGATAATTGTAGTGTCATTGCTCAACTTATCCTTATCCTCTCCTGATGGAAGAAGCCCACCACCTTCTCGTGGTTTCCATCGAGCAATGACACAATTTTCGTAAATAATCAACAAGCAACTAAGCAGATACGTATAAACCTGATTAACAGGAAAAGAGTGTCGTTGGCCAAGAGTGGGTTAATAAAACTTTTCTGTAGGTATAAATGACATTATTGCGACGGGTACGAGACCAGTCGATATTGTTTTCAAATCTCATTACAGTAATCTGGGGTGCGAGTGGTAAGCCGACCGTAATAGCGGAGCGGGCGGCTCGTTTACCTGAAACGGAAATCACCGATTCTGTAATTGTTCATTGTGACGTGAATTTTGAGGAGTTCATCCTAGAACGGTGCTTATTTTGTAAGTAGCATTTCAAGGAATTATTTCTGTTTATGTATACAAAAGGCAGAAGACCAACATCGTACATTAGCCTGCTGCGAAAATGCTTTGTAAATTAACAGTTTTCAAGTTTTTATTCTATTGAGAATATAGAAAGAGAAGTTAGAAAATAATTAATGAAAAAAATAGAATCTTCGCATTGAGGTTCAAACCTCGATGAAATGAATTCTCCGCGGAGAGCGCCGGCCAGGCAGCGCGTACGGCACACTGATAGAAGGTAGGGTACGCTTGGAGTGGTGCGATACAAGCCAAAAGAGGATCGCACTTTAGCAGCAAATCAAGCTTCGAAAATGCTTAGTAAATTAATAGTTTTTAAGCCTTTAGTCTGCTGAGAATATAGAAAGAGAAATTAGGAAATAATTAAAAAAAAAAGTAATATCCGTACCGGGATTTGAAATCTTGATTTTTCGCTTGCGCGCCAAGCGCTTCGATGTCGGGAAAACGAATTCTCGCCCGAGAGCGGTGGCCAAGCAGCGCGTACGGCACACGGATGGAGGGACGGGTATGCTTGTGTGGTGCGGTACGGACGCTAAAAGAGGGGGTACGCTTGGTCGTGGAGTGGTGGTAGCGGCCGTGGGCCGAAACCCACCGTTTCTGGCATCACTGCACAGCATTCATGCATCCGATCATACTCTATACCTATACCGCGCAAAATTCAAGTCCAAAACTCTTTTATTGCAATCATTAAAAATGATCAGAATTATATCACGTTTGGTATCATTTTCATTGCAAAAATTCCAGCAATCCATTGGTGGTACTTGTATGAAAATCTAATATTAATTATAGAAATTTCTATTTTCATTACTGATTGGCCTATTGCTGTCCTTGTCTTTATGACTCTACGGTCTAGACCGGAGACCCTTCCACGGTCATAAAAAAAGGACGTCCCTTTCAACCGATTTCAGGACACCGTCAGTGCAAATGCCAAAATATCGTTGGCACTCGAATCTTAATTTCACCGTACGGATACGGGTTCCACACTGACATTCCTGACACGGCAAGTGTGCGCTACTCCATTGAAAAGCACGTAAATGATATTTTTTAACACTGACATTGACGGAACGGAACAGACGTGCACGGAGAGGCAATCGAATTTCACTGGTCGGATACGGAACTGACAAGTGTGCGCTGCTCCATTCCAAAACAAGCAACCGATACCTTTTACGACCACGGTGTCGGCACCGAGCGGACACGGAACGCATATGTGTGTGCGCGGACCTTTAGGCTGCGGTCTGAGGTACAGAGTCTGACATCAGGGCCTGACGTCAGATGGGCAGCAGATTCGCATCAGATCCTGCCGTTCGCCTGACACGTATAACAGCGCCATCTGAGGGTCAGAATTGGCAAACAATTCCCTACGCGTGACGTCACACGGCCGTCCCTACAGGTGTATCTCTATCCTTACATAACTATCAAGCAGATTCTGCAGTTTCTTAAATAATTCACTCTATTTATTTTAAAAATTAATTATTCTTTGTTTAGTAATACAGGATTGACAATTACAATTATTACAAAATAATATAGGTAGCGCATATAAATTCGAAGAAGAACATGCAATATTTACATTTATAAATCTATATACAATACGTTCCGTACCCAGTGGTACCTATTAGATACGTTATCAGAAAATTTCCTGTATTTAGATTTCCTTTTTGTGTGGAAGCATCATGTTTCCTGTTGTGTTATCGCTGAAAACAAACACAATATTAGGAGAAAATTAAACGTAACGTATGAATAAACAGGATACATGGGATACTTACTTCAGCTACATCTCCACACAGTACACACCCTAGGCGATCATGCATGCTCCTGCGGACATTAACATTTAGAAGAAAACATGTGTTAAATTATTATCTACTAAACAAGACGCTAAACATTCGCACTTCCAGCATAACCATACTTTTCTGTCTTGCAGATAATGTAAATCTTGATTTCCACGACGTAGATAATTGGATATTATTCAATTTCATAATTACCTTTGTGTTCTGGATACGTCGAGATGATTTGTCCGGATATTGATGTTTGAAATTCCTTGGAATATTTTTCGAGCGTACGTCTCCAAGCAGAACGGATCGTTTAAACGAAGGGTATGTAAGCAGGTAGATGTACCACGGTAGAGTATAAATAAATGTGGCATAATGGGCTACGCTCGGATTGGCTGCACCATAGTGTCGAAACTCGTGATTTGTCAAGGCTCTACGTCCACTTTGCGTTCGTTTTCGAGATATGAGATGGCAGTCACTGTCAGTGGCAGTCAGTGCCGACAAAATTGAAGAATATTCCAAGTAATTTCAAACATCAATATCCAGACAAATCATCTCGACGTATCCAGAAGGCAAAGGTAATTATGAAATTGAATAATTTCCAATTATCTACGTTGCGGAAATCGAGATTTACATTATCTGCAAGACAAAAAAGTATGGTTATGCTGGAAGTGCGAATGTTTAGCATCTTGTTTAGTAGAAAATAATTTAACACATGTTTTCTTATAAATGTTAATGTTCGCAGGAGCATGCATGATCGCCTAGGGTGTGTACTGTGTGGAGATGTAGCTGAAGGAAGTATTGCATGTATCCTGTTTATTCATACGTTACGTTTAATTTTATACTAATATTGTGTTTGTTTTCAGCGCTAACACAACAGGAAACATGATGCTTCCACACAAAAAAGAAGTTGAAAATATTGAATGAAGAATTCAGGTATCGGCCCTACAAGGTACCAGTGGCTGCAGGACGTGGATTTGTAATTGGAAATGTTGAAAGTCCCTCTTTGGATTTATATGCGCTACTTATATTATTTTGTCAAAATGGTAATCGCCGATCTTGTACATTATTAAGGAATAAAATAAATACTGTTTTAAATAAGTAGAATTAAGTATTTAATAAACTGCAGAATCTCCTTGATAGTTATGTAAGCGTAGGGATACACCTGTAGGGACGGCCGTGTGACGTCACGCGTAGGGAATTTTTTGCCAATTCTGACACTCAGATGGCGCTGTTATACGTGTCAGGCGAACGGCAGGATCTGATGTGAATCTGCTGCCCATCTGACGTCAGGTCCAGATGTCAGGCTCTGTATGTACCTCAGACCGCAGCCTACACGGAAAAAGGTTAGGTTTAGGTTTTTTTATTCATTCTTTGTACATTACATAAGAATCGGCGCTTCGAGACCTCGTCTCATATTGCCCAACGAACGTTACATCTCCATAGTCTTATTTCTCTCTCTTCTCGCGATTTATACCGTCTCACTCATACTCTCTCCCTCATACATTCACCTCTCCCTCACCTTAAGTCTATCTCACTCTCCTCTATTCCTCTGTCTCTCTTCGTCTTCACAGGTCTTATTACATTTTTACAACTTCTGATCTACTACCCTATTATAGTTATGTATTACCTATATTTAATTTTATGGTCTCTATCATCTCACAGCCCTTTATTGTTAAAGTCTTAATATCCTCATTTCTCTTTCTACTTCTTCCTCCCCTCTCTCCGTTTCCTTTTCTATTCCTGCTATTTCTATTTCTGATTTCCATTCTTACTTTTAGAATTCTCCCATGCCCTTTTAACTTATGCCTTCCGATTTCCCTTTTTTCCCTCCTTCATATCTCCCTCCCTATTTTTTTTAGAAAACCGACTATCAGTCTTCCAATCGTTGGATTTTTACCATTAAACTTTTCTATCAAATCCTCACCCTCACTCACCCCCTTCCCAAGAAGATTTCTCTTGAGCGTCACCCTTTTCGCTTCATATTTCCTACATTTCCATATTACATGGTTTATATCTTCATTACCTTCCTCACATTCACATACCGGAGAATCTATCATATTTTTCCGGTATAGTGATTCCCTTAAATTATAATGGTTCGCTCTTAATCTGTTCATTGTAGTAATTGTTCCTCTCTTCATATTTCTTAACCCCGAAAACCACGTGTGACGTTTCCCTTCATTGTTTTCCTCTCTATTAAAATACTTCACTCCCTTTTCTCTTTCCTCTTCCTTCATACGTGCAAACGATCTTCTCCATGCCTCTTCTTCCAGTGCTACTCTTATATCATTTAAAGGGATTTTAAAGCTGTTATCTGGTGCTCCTCCTGTTGCCTCCTTCGCTTTGCATCTGCTCTTTCGTTTCCTGGAATGCCCTTATGGGCCGGTATCCATGCTAGTCTCATCCTGCCTACTCGTCTACTGTCTCTCTCCTCTCCTCTTCTTCGTCTCTCTTCTCTTCCCATTACCTCCTTACTAATTTTTTCTATTCTTCTATTTCCTTCTTTCTTCCTTCCTCTGATTTTTCCATTTCTGCCTTTACCCGTTAGCTCTGTCCATGCTTCAGGTTCTTGTTGGTTGGCTGTTGCTAGTACCGAACTCATGGAATCTGTCAAAATTAATACATCCCTGTCGAAGAATTCATTATTAGCTATTTCGATAGCTTGTTCCAACGCTATCGTCTCTGTAGAGAATATAGTTGCTTTATTAGTGATACTTAGACTTCTCTCCTTCCATGTGTTATCATCCTTAACCTTTATACTTATACCTATTGCATTGGCCTCCTTACCCGGCATCTTTGATCCATCCGTGTATATTTCTACCCAATTTTGTTCATCGATCTCCTGTTTATCTTTAATTTCCTCTATTAACTGACCCATCATTTCTCCTGGTAAGTCCTTTGCCCTGCTTCCCGCATCCCACTCTATCAGTTCCATTAACTTTACTCCCTCCTCTTCTTCTCCTCTATCTCCCTCTTCTATTTCTATTGGTTGATTATCCGTGCACTCCTCTTCTCTCTCTAGTAAATCCTGCAGAGAGGCCAATTCTCTCCACTGATTAATATTCTCTTCCAAGACCTCCTCCTCCTCCTCTATCGTTTCTACATATCTTTCCATCGCCTTCAAAGATTCACTGTATCTCCTGGTTCTTTGTTTGGTCATATATCTTTGGAAGATCATACCTCTTCTTATTCCTATGTCCATGATTCCCGCCTCGGTCAGCATCACGTTTATCGGCGTTGAGATCCTGTATCCCATTGCAACTCTAACCCCGGCATTTTGTATTTTCTTAATCTTTTCTCTTACTCCTCTGTTGTCTCCGCTGCAGTATATATTGATACCGTATTCCACCACCGATCTTACTAATGCCTTATATAATCCTATCATGGTTTCCGGGTACGCTCCCTTCTTTATGTGTCCAAAATATCTTAACATTGTTAATCTTCTGTTGGCTTTTAAACCTACTTCTGTTATCTGTTCTTCAAATTTTAGTTTATTGTCCAAGATGATTCCTAAGAACTTTGTACTCTTCTTTTCTTCTTTTGCCGTACCATTAATTGTTACAATACATTTCTCCCTTCTTCTGGAGTTGTTTCTAGTCGTAAAATTCACTATCGTTGATTTTTCTTCCGATACCTCCAGCATTATCTTTCTTAAATTATCTATGATGCCTTTAAGGGAGTGTCCTGCTTTATAAGGTCCAAAAAATCGATTTTGTCACGAATTTTTTTGAAAGGGAAAGGAACAATTGATCTTCGTAAACTTTTAGATATATTTAAACATATATTCAAAGAGTACAAAAAAAAATTTTTTCGCATAAAATTATTAACTATGGCAGATTTATCAGCCGATTCTCGGAGCGCTTTGCCACTGCAGTCTCCAATTGGCGGGAAAGATTCTGATTGTAATTCTGGTCTGAAATGAAAAAACCAAAATGGTTTTTAATGCTCATATATTTTTCTTCTGGGTGAACTAAGAAAAAGCAGAAAAAAACGCGAAATCATGATTTTTTTAGTGTGATAAGAAAAATGTCTATTTTCTAGAAACAACATGTGACTTTAACGTGCTATAAAAGTGATTTAAAAATAATTTTTTAACAATCTTTTTAGTTCACATAGAAAAGAATTTAATACTGAAGAGTATAAGCTTTGGTTTAATTCAATAGGCCGCACAGTTTTGTTGCTATCACGCCCGCCAATTTTAAAGAATCGTAAAAATGAAAACTGCCAGTAGCACCGGTGCAACGATTGACGGTGGTGAGAGATTCTCGTGCGTTCGCGATCTTTCGCTCGCGGTCGATCGCTACAATTCTCTACGTTCAACTTATAAAATCTCTAACTCACTCTGCTCTAAGACTATTCAGTACTATTACACTGCACAACTCTGCCGTTTTGATTGTCTTTAAAAGTAATGATCGACGAATGGGGACGCATCAAAGAGTGAAGCACGCGCCCGTGTCCGGCCGAGCGCTCGCACAGATACTCGCCGTTTCCCTGCTCTCGGTTCTGTATCTTTAAAAATACTTCGAATTGGCCGCTATAACTTTGTGAATACATTCTTGGATAGTTTATCTATCGATTTAGACAATAAAAAAAAATCGATTTTTTGGACCTTATAAAGCAGGACACTCCCTTAACAGCCTCCTCTATTGTATCTATGTTTTTCCCTCTTGCATTGCTGGTAGTGTACATTACTATATCATCAGCATACTGTAGTACTTTCGTTTCTGTTAAATATAACAATTTAGAAATCAATAGATTTCCTTTGTTATGTCTGCTGTGTATATATTACCATAAAAAAACTTCAAAAAGTAAAAAAATTACGCCAAGTACATGAAAAATCAAATATATCACAAAAAATAGAAGGTAAAAATAAAATCACAAAAAAATAGAAGACAATATACAATCCCCCAAAAAATAGAACAAAATATATAATCACAAAAATAGAAGATAATACACAAAAAAATAGAACAAAATATACAATCACAAAAAAATAGAAGATTATAATTATTACAAAATAAAAAAAAGGTGTGAAATCAAAATGAGCTGCAAGTACATAAAGGTACTTTCCAACTGCGCTTAAGATGACACAACTACATATACACAGCTAAAATGCTGTGATCATACATTCCATTACTCATATCGCGGACATTTTTTAATTAATCCGTCAAAAAGAATCCCATTTAAAAAAAATTGTCGTAAATTAATAACTTTACAAAATTAATAATATACCAAAATTACGCCAATTATAAGAATGGCTATTATACAAAGACAAAATTGTATTAAATAATATTAAGCAGACATATTTTTATACAAGTAAATATTTTAATACGAATAAATATTTTATTCAAAATACTTGGCGCTGCACCCCGAATTGGAGGTGCTAAACTGAAATAAATATATATAAATTGCATTAATCTTTTTCTTTCTTTCTTGTGCGTGCTTTCGTGAATGTGTGTATGTGTGCGGGTGCATATGCTACGTATGATATTAGAGTTAAATATATGTAGAATAGATCTGACTGCGTTTCTAATATGTATATGTATATATATGTTTATGTATTTTAGATTGTAAGGGAGTTATTATAAATTATTATTACTACTAAAACAATTAACATTTTTTCGGTTCCGCAGCGCCAAGTATTTTGAATAAAATATTTATTCGTATTAAAATATTTACTTGTATAAAAATATGTCTGCTTAATATTATTTAATACAATTTTGTCTTTGTATAATAGCCATTCTTATAATTGGCGTAATTTTGGTATATTATTAATTTTGTAAAGTTATTAATTTACGACAATTTTTTTTAAATGGGATTCTTTTTGACGGATTAATTAAAAAATGTCCGCGATATGAGTAATGGAATGTATGATCACAGCATTTTAGCTGTGTATATGTAGTTGTGTCATCTTAAGCGCAGTTGGAAAGTACCTTTATGTACTTGCAGCTCATTTTGATTTCACACCTTTTTTTTATTTTGTAATAATTATAATCTTCTATTTTTTTGTGATTGTATATTTTGTTCTAATTTTTTTTGTATTATCTTCTATTTTTGTGATTATATATTTTGTTCTATTTTTTTGGGGGATTGTATATTGTCTTCTATTTTTTTGTGATTTTATTTTTACCTTCTATTTTTTGTGATATATTTGATTTTTCATGTACTTGGCGTAATTTTTTTACTTTTTGAAGTTTTTTTATGGGGATCTCACTTCTTTTTACAAAGATAATTGGCATAGTAGGGACAGACTTTAGATAATTTTTATTGGGGGAAAAAAAAGTGGAAAATTTGAAATCGACCGGAAGACGGGAAACCGGGTCTCATCGCATTTGAATTTTTTTTTGTAATCGTTTTTCTCCATTGTAGTATATCGTTAATATACATGTTTATATATGGTTGAATTTGTCTTTTTACACTCTGTAATAATATAGAATCAAAGTATAAGATTACTTGAAAAATTATGACCTTGAAATCTCGTAAATTTACCGTAAAAAAACATCTTTCGTTGTAATTATTTTTACCATGTCAAACAGTACAACTTTTGTTTAAGGAATTTTTTTCATATATATATATGTAAATAATAGATTTCAAAATTTTAATGAAATAACCGATACTTTCGTTAAGAATACACTGTTCCAACAGATTTTATAAATATGGATTCTCTAGAATGGAAAAGTGATCCCAATTATAATATTGGATTAAATATAGTAAATAATTTAGCAGTAAACGATTCGGCCGAACGAGCAGTCAAACTCATGCAAAAGTTCAATTGTAACTATTCAACAGCCATCTGGACTTGTAACATTCAATACACGTTTCTTATCAATTTTCGTACGCTGAATACGAATTCGCAAACCGTTTTTCGCCAACATCCTCCGTTTTCGAAAAATTAGTTTATTTAAAAAAAAAATGCAAATTTTCAACTTGAACGTCTTGCGTATCGAAATAGTAATAGTTATTCGGTTGCTTGTTCCGTCAAAATTATTTTATAAACCTTCGGGAACACAACGATATAAGTTATTATTGCATTATTACTATTTAAATATATTTAAACCGCGATCAAAGAAAAAATGCACCCGAAACGCAACAATTTTTGCAGATATCTGTCAATTTATTTTAAAAACTAAGAGTCTAGAAGAAAATCTGACTACTCCACGCGATGCAGCAGACATTTTTCCTTCGGAAAACATTAACAAAAGTGGTAGGTCACATTTCGTTTTCAATAACTGAGCGAAATAGTTTGGCAAAACGTATGGCGCCGACAGTGGTAGTCGCGCGCGTGTAAGCGATTCTGTCGGTGAGCGGCAATGGATACGCCCGCCGCTGTTGCCTTCTGTATTGAAAACAAACCGTGACTTACCACTTTTGTTGGTGTTTTCCGGGGGGAAAATGTCTGTTGCATCACGTGCAATGGTGAATTTTCTTCTAGAGCCCTAGTTTTTAAAATAACTTGAAAAATATCTGCAAAAATTGGTGCATTTCGGATGTAGTTTTCCTTTTAATCAGTTATTTATAATTATCCAAAAAAAATTTTAGACGAAAATTATACTGTTTGACAACATAAATATGTAAGATTCGCGCAATAGATGGCGCGTGAAATGAGGAAATTAGATATGAGGTGCGCTCATCTATGGGCTTCGATGTTAAGAGGGGAGAGAGCGTCTCGACCCGGTGAGTCAGGATTTGCCTGTGAAACGTTGAACAAGTAACCACGTGCGATCTATATATTACGGTGTGAGAATTGAGTTAGAGCTTTGCTATTTTGTTTAAAGCGAGCGGTAATCGAGATTACGGTAATCTGTCTGTATTACACCACGTACTTTAACAAATCGAGGCATCATAAATTACGAATTGAGAGTTAATTTATGTACTCGGGAGCATGGGCTCCAAGTTCTTTCAATCTCTTGTTATGTGAAGGCGTACTGGTTATCGGCTATTTGTGCTATTTCCAACGGCGTATCCCGCGAAGACGCGATCATTAAATAAATCCAGAAGAATCCAACCTAACATCCTGACAAACAATTACTTTAATACCTTACAGTATTCTTCAGAAGTGGGATAAAGTCCCAAGTGCCGGGAACTAATCGGTTTAAAGTTTTCTCCATACCCTGGAGTGAGCGGATCGCGCTATCAGTGAATGTAAATTAAAAGCTGTGCGTGAAAATTAAAATTTTTAAGCCATCTTTAAATTCGGTGTCTGAAAAACTGTTGCCGGAAGACGCCATCTTTAAATTTGGTGTCTGAAAAACTGTTGCCGGAAGACGCCATCTTTAAATTCGGTGTCTGAAAAACTGTTGCCGGAAGACGCCATCTTTAAATTCGGTGACAGAAAAACTGTTGCCGGAAGCGTCCAGATTCGTAAACGAACGTTCGAGAAGGAAAGGTCGTCATGAACCGTGTGCAACTAGAACAATTGAATATTGAAGGCTTACGTGAGCTAGGTAGACAACACAACCTAGATACTAAAGGTGCGCGAGTGGTATTGTTTGACCGTTTGACCGACCATTTCGAGAGAAATGGATGGCCGGAATCAATAACGATCACAGGCCCGACAACTTTGGATGATCGAACGATGGAAGAAGAAGGTGCTCAGAATCCAAGGAGCATAGGGTCACACCCAGCAAGCCAGGATCCAGCGTCCGGTCACATGGCCACGGCCAATATTCAAGACATAATGCAGGCAGTTCTACAGGCGTTGGAAGCCAACAATTCGACGCTTCTGCGACGAGAAACGACAAGACAAATTGCGGGACCTTCCCCCACTCCAAGCACGAGTTCACAATCAAATGCTCTTCAAAATTGGAGTCAAATAAAATTCACCGCCAAATTAATACCAACCTTCGCAGGTTCGGAGGAAGACGACGTAAAAACCTGGTTAGAAAGGATAGACAGTATCGGTCAAATACATCAAATCGGTGGAGAAGTACTAGTAATGGCGGCAGTAAATCAATTGAGTGGACGAGCTCTGAACTGGTACAATCGTCAAGAAGTGAGTACAGTAGCCACTTGGGAGGATTTCAAGCGGCAAATACGGGCGTATTTCCAGCGCACGGAGACGGTAACCACAACCCTGGCAAGAGTAAGCAGCCGTATTTGGAAGTCCAAATCAGAAAAGTTTGCAGATTATGCTGAGGACAAGTTAAAATTAATGCAACTCCTTAAGCTGACAGAGAGAGAAAAGGTAGAACTATTAGCCGACGGGGTTAAGGATCCCGCGCTGAGAAAATTTGCGCTGAATACCTGGGCGACCAGTATCCCAGAATTCATCGAACACATCCGAAGAATCACCGAGGACAGCGTGGTTCCGGAATCTGAGTCGGAGGCCAAAGAGACTTCGAAATTGTCAACTACAACGGACAAGAGATGTGACCACTGCCAGCGTATAGGACATTTAGCGAAGGATTGCCGGACGGCGAAAATGACCTGTTTCAAATGCGGAGAGAAGGGGCACGGGAGCAACACCTGTCGCTCCAAGAAAGCGGAACCGGCGCCAACGCTTAATCTGTTGACGGAAGAACTATCGGCGAAGGACGAGGATTCCACCGAAGCAGTACAAATCGGGGAGGAGTCATCAGCGGCTGTGCTGGAATTATCAGGCAAAATTCATCTGGTAGAAAAGGGTTCGCCTTGCGTTTCAGTTTTTAGTTTAGGAAATCACGAAAAGCTTTTTTTTGCGTTAGTGGACACGGGCAGTCCAGTAAGCTTGATTAAAATATCCATTTTTGAAAAACATTTCTTTAATAACAAGTTATTACAAGTTAGTAAACGTTTGAGTTTGAAAGGCGTGAATAGTTCAGTAATAACCATTTATGGAAAGATTGTAGATCAGATTTGTTTAGGAAAACCACATAATGAGTGGAGTGATGTAACATTGTTGGTCGTAGACGACAGCACAATGGACTATGATATACTTCTGGGCAGAGAATTCTTTAAAGAAAACAAAATTAGACTTATATTTCAAGAAGGGAATTTTGTTTTTGAACATCCTGAAATCCAGGAGAATATTATAAGTAATATTTCAACTATTAATGTTATAAATGAACCCGATAGGATAGACATTGTATTAGAAAGCCTGGATTCAGATTTGGATCCAAATAGTAAAAATGAATTAATTAATATGTTAAATGAGATTGAGAAATTGGAGGTCGCGATTGTTCAGGATGAGTACAAAATTAGAGTGCATTTAAAAGACACTTCTTTCTTCAGATATGCTCCCAGAAGGATGTCAGTTCATGAAAAGGAAGCGTTAAGAAAAATTACAGATGATTTATTAAAAAGAGGTATAATTACACCAAGTATCTCACCATACTGTGCGAGGGTTGTTTTAGTTATCAGACAGGACGGAAGGGAACGGATGGTACTAGACCTGAGGCCGCTAAACCAGCGAATTAACCCTCAGAAATACCCGTTTCCAATTATTGAAGACCAGTTGGATCAGTTGTACGGAAAGGAGATTTTCACGAAGTTGGACCTACGAGACGGTTTCCACCAGATTGAAATCCATCCGGATGATACAAAGTATTTCGCTTTCGCAACGCCCTACGGTCAATATGAATATGTGAAGATGCCCTTTGGGTACTCTGAGGCACCTGCGGAATTTCAAAAAAGGCTTCTTTATATATTAGATGAACTACTGCGTAGTGGTAAGATTTTGCTCTATATAGATGACATTTTGATACATTCAACCACGATATCCGAAAATTTACGAGTTCTACGTGAAGTACTAATCACTCTTAAAAAATACGGGTTAGAATTGAATCTGTCCAAATGCATGTTCTTAAAAAGAAAGATTGAATTTTTAGGTTATGTCATATCAGCAAATGGTATTACTTTAAATAAGCGTCATACACAAGCCATTACCGACTTTAAATATCCTCAAAACGTTAAACAAGTACAGGGATTTTTGGGTTTAACAAATTATTTTAGAAAATTCATTAAAAACTATGCGTTAAAGGCAAGACCTTTACATGAGTTAACGAAAAAGGATAAAATCTTTAATTTTGATGATGAATGTAAGCAAGCGTTTGATTTGTTAAAAGGGGAATTAATTTCTTTTCCTGTTTTGCGTATATATAACCCCTCAGCGGAAACAGAGTTACAAACAGATGCGAGTAATCAAGGATACGGGGCAATACTGTTACAAAAACAAAAAACGGGCGACATGGCTCCTATCGCCTATTTTAGTAAAGCTGTCACATCCTGGGTGGTGAGGTTCAGGGAAGTGACCTTGTTTGGGTGGATATCGAAGATTTAGGCACGAAACTCTATTTCGGTGCGCTGAGGGGTAGTGAAGGCCTAGGCACGAAACCCAGTTTCGCGACGCTGAGGGGTAGCGAAGCCTAGGCACGAAACCCAGTTTCGCGACGCTGAGGGGTAGCGAAGCCTTTGGAACGAAACCCTGTTTCGCTTGCTCTAAGGGTAGCAGGGATTAGGCACGAAACCCTGTTTCGCGACGCTGAGGGGTAGCGAAGCCCTTGGAACGAAACCCTGTTTCGCTTGCTCTACGGGTAGCTGGGATTAGGCACGAAACCCTGTTTCGCTTGCTCTACGGGTAGCTGGGATTAGGCACGAAACCCTGTTTCGCGACGCTGAGGGGTAGCGAAGCCCTTGGAACGAAACCCTGTTTCGCTTGCTCTACGGGTAGCTGGGATTAGGCACGAAACCCTGTTTCGCGACGCTGAGGGGTAGCGAAGCCCGTGGAACGAAACCCTGTTTCGTTTGCTCTACGGGTAGCTGGGATTAGGCACGAAACCCTGTTTCGCGACGCTGAGGGGTAGCGAAGCCCTTGGAACGAAACCCTGTTTCGTTTGCCCTAAGGGGTAGCAGGGATTAGCACGAAACCCTATTTCGCAACTTTAATCGACCAGGGAAGGTTGGGAAGTAACCGCTCACCCTAGGGACACCCGTTAGCGTATTCGTGGTTTCTTCTTAGGCTTTGGTAATAGGCTTAACTACTGCATGGCAAAAGAAACACCCGTATGGTAGTTCTTCTAGATAGACGTAGTAACGGTCATGCGGGACTCTGAGTGAAAGAAAGTTGTAAACACTGGTAAGAAATCCCGAGGTTCGCGAAGGAAGAGCGGCCGTTGCATGGCCGGTTAGGATTCCTGGTATTCGGTGGCCAATTGCGAGAATTCAGACGTTTAAGTAAACAGAACCGTTATTTATTGGCGGTGCGTGAATAAGCAATGCACTATTGGTGCAACAGCAGTAACAATAATGCGCGGACATCAAGCATGAGCACAAAACATTTATATAACAGTGGTTACAAATATAAGCATAAGATGAGTTAGTATTAATGGTAACAAGTTAATAATAAGCAATAGAGATAAGCAATAATATAATTAGGCGGTAATATAAGCAATAGACACAAAATAAAGCGTTAACGTAGCAATTAAACGATATATGTTAATAATAAGGAAAATAATGTAAGGCTAAGAGCGTAAGTAAATGAGGATGATATAAAGCGATAGGATTACAAAATAATATGCGCTTACAGTGATGGCGAAGGTTTTGATCCTCTGAGGGGCGTTGCACTGAAGCTAGACTTAGCGAAGCGTACTTTGAAATAGTAAGAGATTTGAAAGCGTAAATGATATTCCGAACTAGTTGTACTAATTGGACTGGACTGTGTCCGCGGTCCAGCGGCGCTGGTATTTATACAAAGCGTTGGAATGTTGGTATGTGGGGGGAATTTGCGGTATGCGTGATGATTCATCCTTAAAATATGTGTTATGTAATCGGCGCGTATTGATGACTCATGCGTATGGTATGTGTCGTTATGGCGTATTTCGGGGGTCTTTCGGGGCTTTGAAAAGGGAATACTCCACCTGTTGGATGGTTTGGAGGATTTTGATTGGGGAGGTTTGAAATGTGGAGATTTGGATAGGTTTGTTGTAGAGAGGGGTCTCGAGTTAAATGAGTTTTGGGCGAGGGACTTGTCTAAGGTTTGAATGTGGGAAGAGTTCGCGCCTCGAAGGCCGAAGAGGGGTAGGGGATTTCAAATTTGATCATCTGAAGATGGGGACCGCTAAGGTACATCGTCCAGACAACCCGGTGGTTGGGAAAGGGTTGAGAATTGAAGTTTCATAGGTAGTTGTGTGGTTGAGCGAGAATTGATATGGAAGGTGTTGGTCAGGACCGCGCGAAAATAGTGGGACGTCACACCTCCCCCCTTATATGAAGAAATGCGTGCATTTCTTAACATTAAAGAGC
Organism: Andrena marginata; assembly: GCA_963932335.1. NCBI lineage: Eukaryota > Metazoa > Arthropoda > Insecta > Hymenoptera > Andrenidae > Andrena > Andrena marginata. The sequence goes on from OZ010664.1 coordinate 13,275,880, forward strand.
GGGGTTGACTGGATTGAGCACGCTCTCGATTGGGTGTTTGTGGCGGGGGTCTTCTCGATGCCGATGCCTCGATCAGCTGGCGTTGCCTTCCTGACCATCACGGAGAAGACGACCCTCGGGAGTAGGGGTGTAAGGCTCCTCCCAGCTTTTATGGCCTCCCGTCGTAGCCATCGCATCTTGGCTAGCCTCCGGGAACGTCCTCCTCCTCGATGCTTTCTCCTGGGGCGCCTCCTTCGGTTCGTCGGGATGGGCATGTCCTCTGGCATGTCGTTGGGCATGTCGTCGAGCATGATAATGACGTGATAATGATTGATCTAGGAGTAGAACTTATTAAGGCCGATTGATTGTCTTTATGTAGTACGGTCAACCGGGACTCTCGCGCACACGACCAAAGCGCGCTTTGTTCGCGTATATGATTTTCGTCTTGCCTTTTCAAGATATTTTTAAGTTTGAGAGGGAATTACTTCCAATATCTGGTGTGGGCCAGAATACTGATCCCCAAATTTCCCTTTCCGCGGCTCTATTAGGACGTAGACTAAGTCCCCGGGTTTGAAGGTGTCCTCGTTTATGTGTCAATCTAAGTTTTGACTGGTCTAACCTTTTTGCTGCGGCGGTTTGCAATTCTTGTACCCTCGTACTTAATTTCGCGCGATAGTGATTGTAGGTTTCATTTTCGAAATCTTCAGCTACCGGAGTTCGGCTGGGTATCCGAGCTATTTTCCCGAATACAAAATCATATGGTGTATAACCAGTGCCCTCGTGAACACTGGTATTATAAGAAAACGTGGCCAAATCTGTCCAGTCGTCCCAGTCAGTGTATCTACCGATAAACCTTTTTAAATATTCGGTTAAAACGATTTGCAATCTCTCTAAAGAGCCGTTAGTATGCGGGTGAAAGGATATGGTTCGGAATTGTTGCCCTTTACATTTCCGCGCAACTGCTTTCTTGAAATTACCAGTGAAATGGGCTGCTTGGTCGGTGAGAATGGCTCTAGGAGCTCTGAACTGACAAATCAATCTTTTGATGAGCGCATCTGGTATCTTAATAGATGTGAAAAGGCTAAGGAGCACGCACACAAGGTATTTTGTCAATAAAACTTGCATGGTTAATATGAAAGTGTTGCCTGCTCTACTTGTAGGCAGTCGTTCCCGTATGTTTTCTGGGGAAGACTGAAGGGGAATTTCTACAGATGATATTTTCCGGCGCATCTTTCTGTGTAGTTGAATTCTTCTGGATTTTCTTCAATTGGGTTGCTGCCACTTGTTGGCGCATGGATCGGTGATTTTGAGAACCGAGGCCTCTTGGGACAGCTTGGTCTACATTTGGGCCAGTCCTCCAAGTTGTCGTCACATTTGTCGTGTAGTCGTTTGGAGCATGCCTCCACTGCGGGGGAAGTATGGGATAAGGTGTCTGTAGTGAGGTGGAATCCCAGGTCAAAACTCTGGCATTGCACGATGAGTTCCTTCTGCAATACTGATTTGTTGTGGTCGAAACCAGTTTGCTGGGATGGTCCCCAGTCCAATGCCGTGTCCTTCTTTAATAGTTGGGTTGACGGTGGTGCCGTTTTGGAAAATTCCGGGATAAATCTTCTGTGATATCCGGTCAGACCAAGGGATTCTTTAATTTGTTTTGGTATGCGAGGTACAGCGTCAGCGAACTTATCGTTTTTCCCATGAATCGGGTGGTCTTTGGAGATTGACTTAAGTAAATTTTCTGCCCTTGAAGGAGCTTCCGCAGAAATTTGTAATACTACCAGTTCCGGTGTAGCCGCAAGAGACTTTTGGGAGTTTAGGGGAAGGATTGATTTGGCATATAGCGCAGGGGGTAAGAGTGAGTGCACCGTCGCGGATGCCTCGAGATGGTGGATCGACGGATCCAGGGCTAAGAGGGACTTGTTTTTTATGAGGGGGTGGATGGGAGTGATGCCTACAGGCGTTGTAGTCTCTTTGGGTCGTTTTGGTTTGGATTCTGGAGTTAGTCTGTCGTATTCCTCTACTTCGATGGTGGGCATGATGCTTGGATTGTCAATCTCGCTAGAGTTTATAACTTGCGGGTAGTCCTTTAGGTCCGGATTAGCTGTATGTATGGAAAAAGAGGATTTTGACCTCGCCCGTAGCACGACCGGGTTTAGTTGCACTGGAGCGACTCTTATGATACCGCTAGTGCTTTGGGGTGCACTTCTGCTTGGCTCGCTCCACAGTTTGCATCCATCGGCGCTCGGAGGAGTATTTCCCGACTCCGTTTCCCACAAGGCTCTACGATCTTCCCTGATAGTGAAGATGCGTTTTCTGCATTCCGTGGTCACATGTCCGGGCTTCTTACAGTACCCGCAGCTTCGCAGCTCCGTAGGCCTGGAAGGTGGAGGTCGAGATTTGTCCCAGTAGGTGACCTGTGCTTTGGGTACTTGGGACTCATATTCCGTGGCACAGTTTAGAGGGTTCCTCTCGGAAGGTTGAGCTGTCGGGCCTTGGTTGCTCCAACAGGACCGTGCGTCATGACCAGTCTTGTTGCACAGTTGGCAGGTCACCTTAGGAATTTTTGGTTCTGAAAATCTGAGTCTGTCCCTGTCCATCTTTTTGTCTACGAGGACGGCCAAATCGAATGCTTCATCTAACGTCTCAAAGTGGTGTTGTTGTAGTCTCATTCGTAAATAGGGTGGAAGGCCGTCTATGAATGAATCTAATGTCAGACGTTCGAGGTCTTGAGGACGATTTCGTGCGAAATCGCGATAATACTCTCTGTCCTCTTCAAGGATGGCGAATCGGAGATCCTTGACGCGAGAAATATACTCGAGTATGTGTTCGTTGGTCCCTTTAATGATGTTGGCGAGCTCTCCGCGGTAATGATCCGATGTTTTAGCGGGGGAAAAGGTACGTTTAAGTTGTTTAATGAGGTCATTTACGGAATCAAAGACCCTATCCTCAACGGCCAAGTAAGCATGATCTTGCAGTTTGTTTCGCAACAACCTCGCCAGCTGCGGCTCAGCATGCGAGGGAACCAGAGCCTTGGCCCTATTGCAGGCTCTAGCGAACTGTAAGACTGTTATATTATGCCCGTTAAATTTGGGGACTGTTTCTATGGCGTCCTTTAGCTTAATCTGGGGCGACGGATCTTGTTCCGGAACATAGTTATAGGTTGGTACTGGTTTCCTATCAAAAAGAGAGGAACCGGGTGTTGCAAAATTATTGGTCGTTTGCGTGGGTACAACAAATCTCTCTATCATCTCGCGGATGGATTGTATTTGATCGGAGAGACCTTCTAACGAGGGGTTTTTGGGGGCGGTGGCTAAGCTTGGGAGCGTTTTAGCTCTTGGGTTTGCGACATATTGCCCGTGCAAGCTCTCGATTTCTGCTTGTTTTGTTCGTAACATTTCAACCCGTTCTAGTAACTCGGTGGTTGCGATGTCTACGTTATTAGTGGAAGGGCCCGCGTCTTGGTCCATTACGCAAGAGTCTTCGGTTTCACCGTACACAGACATGGTTAACGTGTTGTTAGTTGTTGCGTGGGGTGGTTTTTAGGAGTTTTCCTGCGTTGGCGTCCGGCAGCCGCTATTCAAGATCTACGGTGATCTCTACCCGTGTGGATACTATCTTTATTGGTGATAGTTATCGAACCGTCGGTAGCTCTTATTCGAAAGGAGGTAACTTTCTGAGCACTCGATGCAGTTTCTTATGGGGCGTTCTTGAATTACTGAGTTTCTGCACCGAGGACAATAGACAGGGGCTCTATACGTATAATAATAATGGGTCCAGTATACTTCTACCGTATCTGCGGGTGCTAGGCCAGAGCACTTTAGGCAAATTTCGCTGCCGTCCGTGGTTGTCGCTATGCCTCCAGAAATGCATGTCAGCGCATTCAAATATGCTGTAATACTTTGCAGTCTGCGGCTCCGATAAGATAGTACGCCCCGACAGGGGGGTGCAATGCACATGTTAAATATCAGGCTATTGTGGGTACTGTATTTTAGAAACTCTATTTTATCAACAGTAAGCGGATCCCACCGCTGTCACCAAAATTATGTCACATCCTGGGTGGTGAGGTTCAGGGAAGTGACCTTGTTTGGGTGGATATCGAAGATTTAGGCACGAAACTCTATTTCGGTGCGCTGAGGGGTAGTGAAGGCCTAGGCACGAAACCCAGTTTCGCGACGCTGAGGGGTAGCGAAGCCTAGGCACGAAACCCAGTTTCGCGACGCTGAGGGGTAGCGAAGCCTTTGGAACGAAACCCTGTTTCGCTTGCTCTAAGGGTAGCAGGGATTAGGCACGAAACCCTGTTTCGCGACGCTGAGGGGTAGCGAAGCCCTTGGAACGAAACCCTGTTTCGCTTGCTCTACGGGTAGCTGGGATTAGGCACGAAACCCTGTTTCGCGACGCTGAGGGGTAGCGAAGCCCTTGGAACGAAACCCTGTTTCGCTTGCTCTACGGGTAGCTGGGATTAGGCACGAAACCCTGTTTCGCGACGCTGAGGGGTAGCGAAGCCCTTGGAACGAAACCCTGTTTCGTTTGCTCTACGGGTAGCTGGGATTAGGCACGAAACCCTGTTTCGCGACGCTGAGGGGTAGCGAAGCCCTTGGAACGAAACCCTGTTTCGTTTGCCCTAAGGGGTAGCAGGGATTAGCACGAAACCCTATTTCGCAACTTTAATCGACCAGGGAAGGTTGGGAAGTAACCGCTCACCCTAGGGACACCCGTTAGCGTATTCGTGGTTTCTTCTTAGGCTTTGGTAATAGGCTTAACTACTGCATGGCAAAAGAAACACCCGTATGGTAGTTCTTCTAGATAGACGTAGTAACGGTCATGCGGGACTCTGAGTGAAAGAAAGTTGTAAACACTGGTAAGAAATCCCGAGGTTCGCGAAGGAAGAGCGGCCGTTGCATGGCCGGTTAGGATTCCTGGTATTCGGTGGCCAATTGCGAGAATTCAGACGTTTAAGTAAACAGAACCGTTATTCATTGGCGGTGCGTGAATAAGCAATGCACTATTGGTGCAACAGCAGTAACAATAATGCGCGGACATCAAGCATGAGCACAAAACATTTATATAACAGTGGTTACAAATATAAGCATAAGATGAGTTAGTATTAATGGTAACAAGTTAATAATAAGCAATAGAGATAAGCAATAATATAATTAGGCGGTAATATAAGCAATAGACATAAAATAAAGCGTTAACGTAGCAATTAAACGATATATGTTAATAATAAGGAAAATAATGTAAGGCTAAGAGCGTAAGTAAATGAGGATGATATAAAGCGATAGGATTACAAAATAATATGCGCTTACAGTGATGGCGAAGGTTTTGATCCTCTGAGGGGCGTTGCACTGAAGCTAGACTTAGCGAAGCGTACTTTGAAATAGTAAGAGATTTGAAAGCGTAAATGATATTCCGAACTAGTTGTACTAATTGGACTGGACTGTGTCCGCGGTCCAGCGGCGCTGGTATTTATACAAAGCGTTGGAATGTTGGTATGTGGGGGGAATTTGCGGTATGCGTGATGATTCATCCTTAAAATATGTGTTATGTAATCGGCGCGTATTGATGACTCATGCGTATGGTATGTGTCGTTATGGCGTATTTCGGGGGTCTTTCGGGGCTTTGAAAAGGGAATACTCCACCTGTTGGATGGTTTGGAGGATTTTGATTGGGGAGGTTTGAAATGTGGAGATTTGGATAGGTTTGTTGTAGAGAGGGGTCTCGAGTTAAATGAGTTTTGGGCGAGGGACTTGTCTAAGGTTTGAATGTGGGAAGAGTTCGCGCCTCGAAGGCCGAAGAGGGGTAGGGGGTTTCAAATTTGATCATCTGAAGATGGGGACCGCTAAGGTACATCGTCCAGACAACCCGGTGGTTGGGAAAGGGTTGAGAATTGAAGTTTCATAGGTAGTTGTGTGGTTGAGCGAGAATTTATATGGAAGGTGTTGGTCAGGACCGCGCGAAAATAGTGGGACGTCACAAAGCCACTAATGAACCGGAGAAAAAATATCATAGTTTCGAACTAGAAACGTTAGCAATCGTAAAAGCGTTAGAGCGTTTTCACGTTTATCTGCAGGGAATAGCATTCCGAATCGTAACCGATTGTAATGCATTAGCGTTAGCGGTAAAGAAAATAAATATAAATCCACGAATAGCGAGGTGGACTTTAACCTTTCAAAACTACAATTTTGAACTTGTACATAGGTCGTCAGACAAAATGACGCATGTAGATTTTCTAAGTCGTTATATACTAACGGTTAATGTTATTTCGCAAGAAGATGAACTTTTATTTAAACAGTTAGCAGATCCTAAATTAAAAGAAATTGCTGAACAAATTGAATTATATGGCAGCAAAATTTTCAAACTGATTGATGGAGTTTTATTTAAAGAATACAAAGATAAAGATTTGTTTGTGGTACCAGAAGCAATGGTAAATAACATTATCCGACTGTATCATGATGAAGTAGGACACGTAGGAGTGGACAAAACTCTATATGGAATTTTGAGTCATTATTGGTTTCCAAATCTTAAAATCAAGGTAAGAAATTACATTGATAACTGCATTCAGTGCCTATCATATTCTATCGCAGCAGGAAAAGCAGAAGGAGAAATGTTAATTTACGAGAAAGAAACAATTCCTTTTCAAACGGTACATATTGACCATTTCGGACCCTTAGCAGAAACTATAGATAATTTTAAACATATATGTTAAACATAGGCTGTTTGCCACTAAATCTACAGGCACAGATGAAGTGCTAGACTGTTTAGAAATCGTCTTCAGTTTATTGGGACATCCTAAGAGAATCATTAGTGATAGGGGCACAGCTTTCACGTCTAATAATTTCGCAAATTTTGTAACAGAAAGAGGAATCACTCATGTGTTAACCGCGGTAGCTTCCCCGTGGGCAAATGGACAGGTAGAACGGGTTAACCGATTTTTAAAGTCAACCCTGGCTAAGATAGTAAAAGACCCAACAGAATGGAAAGAGAAAATTAAATCAGTTCAATATGTTATCAACAATACACTTAACAAAGCTATAAATTCAACTCCTTGCAAAGCTTTATTTGGTTTTGAACAAAGAAAAATAAAAGATGAAAATTTGTGTACAGTGATAGATGAGTTACGAAAATTAGATAGAGATTACTCTCAGCAAAGAATAAACACTCAGCTGTCAGCACAAGACGTCAACCGTAGATTGCAGGAATATAATAAAGTACAATTTGATAAAAGACACAAAAAAATTACGAAATACAAGGTAGGAGATTTTGTTTTAGTAAAAAAGTTACAACACAAAGTAGGAACAAATACAAAATTAGAGCCAAAATACAAAGGACCGTACCAGGTAAAAGCAATCTTAAAGAAAAATCGCTTTGTTATTACGGACATACCGGGATATAATGTATCGTCGAAACCGTATAATACAATTCTGTCTGCAGATAAAATAAAGCCTTGGATTCGAATTAAAGACACTGCATCAGAGCATGACGCAAACGCGGTAGGGACAGATGATAATGGTAAATAAGGAAACCGATGTTGAGTCGCAATCCCAACCACAAAATTTAAGCGAATAAAAGTTTAATTTACACTGTATATAGTTAAGTTAAGAATAGTTATTGTGTGAAAAAAAAAAAAAATTTTTTAGTTTGGTTTTTGAAATAATTTTATAGAAATAATATGTATATTTTGTTATATTTCAAAGCTATTTGAAGTTTTGTAAAGCGTTTTATTTTTATAATTGTATGGTTGTTCGGGGTCGAACAACAGTGTCAGGTTGGCCGAAACTGTAAGATTCGCGCAATAGATGGCGCGTGAAATGAGGAAATTAGATATGAGGTGCGCTCATCTATGGGCTTCGATGTTAAGAGGGGAGAGAGCGTCTCGACCCGGTGAGTCAGGATTTGCCTGTGAAACGTTGAACAAGTAACCACGTGCGATCTATATATTACGGTGTGAGAATTGAGTTAGAGCTTTGCTATTTTGTTTAAAGCGAGCGGTAATCGAGATTACGGTAATCTGTCTGTATTACACCACGTACTTTAACAAATCGAGGCATCATAAATTACGAATTGAGAGTTAATTTATGTACTCGGGAGCATGGGCTCCAAGTTCTTTCAATCTCTTGTTATGTGAAGGCGTACTGGTTATCGGCTATTTGTGCTATTTCCAACTGCGTATCCCGCGAAGACGCGATCATTAAATAAATCCAGAAGAATCCAACCTAACATCCTGACAAACAATTACTTTAATACCTTACAAATATAATGCCAACGAAAAAAGTATTTTTTGATGGTTCATTTTTTGAGATTTCAAGGTCATGATTTTTTTGTGTAATCTTATACTTTGATTCTATATTATTACAGAGCGTAAAAAGATAACGATATATAAAAATGTATATTAACGATATACTACAACGAAGAAAAACGAGTTACGAAAATAAAAAATTTCAAATGCGATGAGGCACAGTTTCTCGTTCTCCGATCAATTTCAAATTTTGCACACATTATTTTTTCTCCCAGTGGCATAATCCTTGGGGAGTGACCCCGTCAAAAATCTCAAAATTATATTTCGACAAGAGTAACTAAGGTCCACCCTAATAAACAGTCTCCCAGATAGCACACATGCGTCTCAGCGACATCTTTCAGATGTCTGCGCCAGACGTTCCCATCGTCTGTGAGACGTCTTGAATGTCGCAGCTAGGCCTGGGTTTGGTCTTCTGCACCGCTGTTGTTACAGATTTGACGGACTCAAGACGTCTTTAAAAGTCGTTTCAAAGACCATCAAAGACGTTGAATGGACGGCTTCAGGACATTTTTAAAGCCGTTTCAAAGACGTTTAAAGCCGTTTCAAATATGTTTAAAGACGTCTTTAAAGCCGTTTCAAATATGTTTAAAGACGTCTTTAAAGTCGTTTCAAATATGTTTAAAGACGTCTTTGCAGCCGGTTCAAATATGTTTAAAGACGTCATTAAAGCCGTTTCAAAGATATTTAACGGACGCAATTCAGACGGTTGAAAAAGCGTTTAAAAGACGTTACTGAGATATCTTTATTAGGCTTAAATCGGGTAAGATACAGCTCTTAAAAGACAACAATAGGACGTGCTTCAGACGTTATTATCAGGTCTAAATTAATTAGGTAAAATGCAGGTTTTTAGCGTATTTAAAGCGTTTGTCAATATAGGAATTAGATTTAATACAAATCTAAAGGAGGAAATGGTTTGGAAAATAAAATAAAGTTTAATAAAATATGTATTTAACAGTTACTTTTATTCATATTATTGTTACATATCATGTTTAGTGAACGATCATCTCCCGCATTATTATGTGTGTTTACACAAGTATTAAGGAGGAACTAATAACTATATATATACTTATACAATACTTAAAAGTACAAATAAAGAATTACAAATGCGGACACGGATGGCTACGGTTCTGCCCCAATGCTCTATAGTTTTTGCGACATACTATACGTTAGAAAATATTATCATTCAGCAATACACAATATCATGCACACATTACTAAAGGAACATTACAAACTTACACTTCATACATTCCACAAATTAAAAATTCGCGCGCAAACCATAAGCACTCATGCAAAACCGCAGTATAGGTACATAACAATTCGAGCCTCGTTTAAAAGGAGAATAGCTCTGCGGAAAACAGACACAGTGGAAGATTTTGGATCATATTTTAAAACATGTATCGTCGCACAGTGGGACAAAACGACCCGACGGCGATAAAAAATCTATAACTTTGGTTCTGGTCGACAAGATATTTTAATGAAATTTGGCTCAATGTAACCGAAAACTTACGACCTTTAAGTTGTATTGATATAAGTGATATTAACCCTCGGAGGCTCGTGTATTTAGACCCATGTTTTCGAAAAGTGGGGCTACTGGCCAATTACAAGGCACATTTTATTAACATGCTTAGGGTGCGTTCCATTTGCGCTAAAAAACGAACGCAACGTCGTGGTTCTCGTTCCACTTGGCGATCACGATCAACCACGATGAAAACGGTTCTTATCTCGTTTATGATTTAAAAGTTGTAACATTTATGAACATACATATAAATAACAATACTTTGTTTAATACTGTTGTTTTTAATTTATTTGATATTACTCTCCACACATTTTCTTTGACTACATAATTTTTGTAAGCTTTGTTACTAGTAGCATAAAGGACAGGGTCGTTTGCGATATTTTATATTAATTTTTCGTCCTTATCAGAAGAAGACCGCAATTTCGTCGACATGTTTTCACGCGTTATCGAAAATCATCCAAGGCGCTTACGTCTAAACGCGGACACCAAGTTAAAAGTCGGTTACAATAATAATAGACTTTTCAGAAAAGGAATCGCTCTATCATAGAAGAATCGAGTAGAATCGTCATACCAGCGTCGCCGGGGAATTGGTTGTCAACGCTGGTTGGCTGCGGGCTCACTTGGCCTGGCTAGTTTTGCTCGCCTTGGCGCTAGTGTCGGTTCGTTTTCGGTGCAATTTTCCCCACCACTCGAATAGTCGGCGGGCGATGTGGCCTCAAGTGGAACGCAAACCAGGCGCGTACGAATCCCGTTCCTGCCCGTTCCACTAGCTTTTCGCCCACGAAGCTCACAACAACTTATAAGCAAGTGGAACCGCAAATTCCTACGGTCGTGGTTGGTCATGGTCGGGGTCGTTTTTAGCGCAAGTGGAACGCATCCTTGTTTGTTTGTTTGTTATATTGTGGTAAACCCCGTGTTTTAATATCTGCTATTGTTTTAATGTGATCTGTGCTCAAATTTTGCCAAAATCGCAAAAGTTAAAAGCTTATCAAAAACTTTTATATTTCCCATAGTTTTTATTCACGATTCTGAAAAATTTTTCTTTGAGAGATGCAATTTAAGTTAGTTACAAAATTAATTACACAGCTATATATTCTATTAAAGCCATACATTCGGGTAAAATGTTAATAAACTTCTTATACAATTTTAAAAAATTGTAACCATTCGCAATGGGGGTAATTGATATCATGTGAAATAATTAACCCTTCTAAATAAAATGATTTAGAATTTCGACCGAATATAATTTCTAATTTCAGACAATTCATCAGATCTTGCTTCTGTGCACACAAGGTTTTAAGGTATGGAAAAAATATAATTCTTCACCACTTACTGCCAATTGGCGAGCTATCAGAAGAAGCGCAGGAAACGAAAAATAAAGAATACAAATATTACCGTTACCATAACAGTCGAAAAATTTCTTGAAGTGCACAGAATCAAGATCTGATGAATTTCTATTGATATCTTCGGACCCTTACATCTCATGGTTTCAAAAAATAAGAAGGAAAAAAGACACAATTAAGATATATCTGGAAGAAATGATTTACTTATTAGATATGTGACGCAAATATCTTGTATAGCCGGAGTCATGAGACAGCACAGAAAACACGAATGAGCAGGTAAGGTAGATTTTACCTCAATTACCATTTTCTTGGAAAGTAGCACAAAGTAGCACTTAATTCTTTTTGTTCCTAAGAGAGAAGGGTTCATTCTTTCACAAGATATCAATTACCCCCATTGCGAATGGTTACAATTTTTTAAAATTGTATAAGAAGTTTATAAACATTTTACCCGAATGTATGGTTTTAATAGAATATATAGCAGTGTAATTAATTTTGTAACTAACTTAAATTGCACCTCTCGAAGAAAAATTTTTCAGAATCGTGAATAAAAACTATGGGAAACAAAAGTTTTTGATAAGCTCTTAACTTTTGCGATTTTGGCAAAATTTGAGCACAGATCACATTAAAACAAGAGTAGATATTAAAAAACGGGGTTACACAATATAATACAGTAACTAGTAAGTATGTTAATAAAATGTGCCTTGTAATTGGCCAGTAGCTCACTTTTCAAAAACATGGGTCTAAATACACGGGCCTAGCACGGGCTTCCAAAGGTTAATATCAGTTATATTAATACAACATAAAGCCCGTAAATTTGCGGTTAAATTGAGCCGAATTTCATTAAAATATCTTGACCAGAACCAAAGCTATAGATTTTTGATTGCCGTTGGGTTGTTTTGTCCCACTGTGCGTCCGTCGAAAAGACCCATGTGCGCCTGCACTCGGGTGAAGTGTTTCCATGTAAGATTCGCCCACGCGAAGCTCTCCTGTGCGAGGTAATGCCGTGCGATTTTCTCCCGCGCGAGATAAAGCTGTGCGATTTTCTCCCGTGCGAGTTGATGTCGTGCGAAATGCTCCCCTGCAGCGTTCTCCCGGTCGAGGTGCTCCGGTGCAAAGTGATGCCTTCAAGGGTGATGCGCTGCGAGGTGGTCCTCTGCAACGTTCTCCCGGTCGAGGTGCTCCGGTGCGAAGTGATGCCTTCAAGGGTGATGCGCTGCGAGGTGGTCCTCTGCAGCGTTCTCCCGGTCGAGGTGCTCCGGTGCGAAGTGATGCCTTCAAGGGTGATGCGCTGCAAGGATCTCCCGTGCGTGAGGACACCGTGCTCGAGGATGCTGTGCAAGCTGTTCCTACATATAACTAATAAAAAGACAAAATCAGAATAAATAGTAAATATAAGATAACTGCTGGAATGTGAGCATTCCCAGAGGAACGCTTACTATTTAGCAAAACAAGATATCAATTGGCGTAAAAGGAGGAAACGTACAGGGAAATTTTCTATCGGGGGCTGGTTTGAGTGCGCCATGCGAGGTTCTCCGTCCGAGGTGGTCCTCTGCGAGGTGGTCCCGTGCGAGGTGGTCCCGTGCGAGGTGGTCCCCTGCAGCGTTCTCCCGGTCGAGGTGCTCCGGTGCGAAGTGATGCCTTCAAGGGTGATGCGCTGCAAGGATCTCCCGTGCGTGAGGACACCGTGCTCGAGGATGCTGTGCAAGCTGTTCCTACATATAACTAATAAAAAGACAAAATCAGAATAAATAGTAAATATAAGATAACTGCTGGAATGTGAGCATTCCCAGAGGAACGCTTACTATTTAGCAAAACAAGATATCAATTGGCGTAAAAGGAGGAAACGTACAGGGAAATTTTCTATCGGGGGCTGGTTTGAGTGCGCCATGCGAGGTTCTCCGTCCGAGGTGGTCCTCTGCGAGGTGGTCCCGTGCGAGGTGGTCCCCTGCAGCGTTCTCTCGGTCGAGGTGCTGCGGTGCAAAGTGATGCCTTCAAGGGTGACGCGCTGCGAGGTGGTCCCCAGCAGCGTTCTCCCGGTCGAGGTGCTGCGGTGCAAAGTGATGCCTTCAAGGGTGACGCGCTGCGAGGTGGTCCTCTGCAACGTTCTCCCGGTCGAGGTGCTCCGGTGCGAAGTGATGCCTTCAAGGGTGATGCGCTGCGAGGTGGTCCTCTGCAACGTTCTCCCGGTCGAGGTGCTCCGGTGCGAAGTGATGCGTTCAAGGGTGATGCTCTGCGAGGTGGTCCCCTGCAGCGTTCTCCCGGTCGAGGTGCTCCGGTGCGAAGTGATGCCTTCAAGGGTGATGCGCTGCAAGGATCTCCCGTGCGTGAGGACACCGTGCTCGAGGATGCTGTGCAAGCTGTTCCTACATATAACTAATAAAAAGACAAAATCAGAATAAATAGTAAATATAAGATAACTGCTGGAATGTGAGCATTCCCAGAGGAACGCTTACTATTTAGCAAAACAAGATATCAATTGGCGTAAAAGGAGGAAACGTACAGGGAAATTTTCTATCGGGGGCTGGTTTGAGTGCGCCATGCGAGGTTCTCCGTCCGAGGTGGTCCTCTGCGAGGTGGTCCCGTGCGAGGTGGTCCCCTGCAGCGTTCTCCCGGTCGAGGTGCTGCGGTGCAAAGTGATGCCTTCAAGGGTGACGCGCTGCGAGGTGGTCCCCTGCAGCGTTCTCCCGGTCGAGGTGCTGCGGTGCAAAGTGATGCCTTCAAGGGTGACGCGCTGCGAGGTGGTCCTCTGCAACGTTCTCCCGGTCGAGGTGCTCCGGTGCGAAGTGATGCGTTCAAGGGTGATGCGCTGCGAGGTGGTCCTCTGCAAAGTTCTCCCGGTCGAGGTGCTCCGGTGCGAAGTGATGCCTTCAAGGGTGATGCGCTGCAAGGATCTCCCGTGCGTGAGGACACCGTGCTCGAGGATGCTGTGCAAGCTGTTCCTACATATAACTAATAAAAAGACAAAATCAGAATAAATAGTAAATATAAGATAACTACTGGAATGTGAGCATTCCCAGAGGAACGCTTACTATTTAGCAAAACAAGATATCAATTGGCGTAAAAGGAGGAAACGTACAGGGAAATTTTCTATCGGGGGCTGGTTTGAGTGCGCCATGCGAGGTTCTCCGTCCGAGGTGGTCCTCTGCGAGGTGGTCCCGTGCGAGGTGGTCCCCTGCAGCGTTCTCCCGGTCGAGGTGCTGCGGTGCAAAGTGATGCCTTCAAGGGTGACGCGCTGCGAGGTGGTCCTCTGCAACGTTCTCCCGGTCGAGGTGCTCCAGTGCGAACTGATGCCTCTGAGGGTGATGCTCTGCGAGGTGGTCCCCTGCAGCGTTCTCCCGGTCGAGGTGCTCCGGTGCGAAGTGATGCCTTCAAGGGTGATGCGCTGCAAGGATCTCCCGTGCGTGAGGACACCGTGCTCGAGGATGATGTGCAAGCTGTTCCTACATATAACTGATAAAAAGACAAAATCAGAATAAATAGTAAATATAAGATAACTGCTGGAATGTGAGCATTCCCAGAGGAACGCTTACTATTTAGCAAAACAAGATATCAATTGGCGTAAAAGGAGGAAACGTACAGGGAAATTTTCTATCGGGGGCTGGTTTGAGTGCGCCATGCGAGGTTCTCCGTCCGAGGTGGTCCTCTGCGAGGTGGTCCCGTGCGAGGTGGTCCCCTGCAGCGTTCTCCCGGTCGAGGTGCTGCGGTGCAAAGTGATGCCTTCAAGGGTGACGCGCTGCGAGGTGGTCCCCTGCAGCGTTCTCCCGGTCGAGATGCTGCGGTGCAAAGTGATGCCTTCAAGGGTGACGCGCTGCGAGGTGGTCCTCTGCAACGTTCTCCCGGTCGAGGTGCTCCAGTGCGAACTGATGCCTCTGAGGGTGATGCTCTGCGAGGTGGTCCCCTGCAGCGTTCTCCCGGTCGAGGTGCTCCGGTGCGAAGTGATGCCTTCAAGGGTGATGCGCTGCGAGGTGGTCCTCTGCAACGTTCTCCCGGTCGAGGTGCTCCGGTGCGAAGTGATGCCTTCAAGGGTGATGCGCTGCAAGGATCTCCCGTGCGTGAGGACACCGTGCTCGAGGATGCTGTGCAAGCTGTTCCTACATATAACTAATAAAAAGACAAAATCAGAATAAATAGTAAATATAAGATAACTACTGGAATGTGAGCATTCCCAGAGGAACGCTTACTATTTAGCAAAACAAGATATCAATTGGCGTAAAAGGAGGAAACGTACAGGGAAATTTTCTATCGGGGGCTGGTTTGAGTGCGCCATGCGAGGTTCTCCGTCCGAGGTGGTCCTCTGCGAGGTGGTCCCGTGCGAGGTGGTCCCCTGCAGCGTTCTCCCGGTCGAGGTGCTCCAGTACGAAGTGATGCCTTCAGGGCTCATGCCGCGCGATGATCTCCCGTGCGACATGATGCAGTGGCGAATGATGCTGTGCGAGCTGCTCCTTGTTATAATTAATGAGAAGACTAAATACGAATAAAAAATAAACGTAATATAAATACTCGAAAGTGAACAGTCACAGAGGAACGCTAAGTATTTAGCTGAGCAAGATAGCAAGTGGCATAAAGGATGGAAAGATACAGAGTTTAATATTTTGGAAATTTTGCTATTATAGTTTATTTGATGAATAACGATATGGCCCATATTACTATCTTGCTATATTTTCACCTTCTGCCATACAATTAAGATTCTCAGAGTATGAAATAGCATAATAAGGAACGGTTAAAACATACAGTTTTAAAGTGGCCTGTCCCCTCTCCTGTCGGAAGCTCGCTTCAGCCACAATTGAATGTTTCGTTCGGTCTCCATCCTATTCTCCGTGGCTTTGCCTTTTTCTGCAGCATCTTAAACAAGAATTTGTATAAAACATTATATTTATGTTACAGAATAATAAATATTAGCAACAGTAAAATGAAAATGACATTTACATACCTATTATCAATTTCGCCACCAAGGAATTATTAAATGGCCGTTTCCCCTTTCGCCCCAGCCAACTGTATTTTAGGGCCAAATCGTTGGCCATTAGGGGGGTCAGCATCCTCTTCACACTATTGTATATATTTGTCCCTCCATACTTAGCCAATTCCTTGACCTAAAATGTAAGAATTACTTAGCATCAACAAAGTAAATATGATTTTATATCGAAGAAATACCGAAAATGAATTTTAAAAACAGCTTGAAACGTTAGATATTTTTTTCCATTACACATTTTCTGCAAAATACAATGACCTATCCCCACCACAATTTTTTACGAAAATATGTTTAACCACGACATATGTAAATATTTTACTTACCGCATCTTCAAAATCCTCCCGATTTTGCAAAGCATCCTCTAGCATATTCAACTCCTCTACACTCTTCAGTGGAAACTCAAGATCATATTTGCAAAATAAGGAAACTTTGCTTTCTTCGGGAGCATTGCCTTCAATTTTTTTATTCAGTTTTAATAACATTTTAGAATTATCCGCCTGCATAGCCCAGAACATGTGCATTTGGATCAACAGTTTCTTTAATAGGTCCGTAAGAACTGGGCAATGAATGCAACATCTGCCCGTGTTTTCTGCAAATTATTTATTACATTTCAATGATAAAAAAGAATTTCCTCCTAAAGTATCTTTATACAAATACATATAACATATATTATTTTACCAATGATGCTCCCGTGATGTGATGTGCTCTCGTGCGGGGTTCTATCTGGCGAGGATCTCCGGTGCGTGGTGCTCGCGTCCGTGATGCTCCGGAGCAAGGAACTCCCGCGCGAAGATCTATCTTCCGAAGATCTCCGGTGCGTGGTGCTCCCCTGTGAGGTTTTCCCCTTCTCGGTGCTCCCGTGCGAGCTTTTCCCCTTTGCGGTGCTCGCGTCCGTGATGCTCCGGAGCAAGGAACTCCCGCGCGAGGATCTATCTTCCGAAGATCTCCGGTGCGTGGTGCTCCCCTGTGAGGTTTTCCCCTTCTCGGTGCTCCCGTGCGTGGTGCTCCCGTGCGAGCTTTTCCCCTTTGCGGTGCTCGCTTCCGTGATGCTCCGGAGCAAGGAACTCCCACGCGAGGACCTATCTTCCGAAGATCTCCGGTACGTGGAGCTCCCCTGTGAGGTTTTCCCTTTCGCGGTGCTCCGGTGCGAGGATCGCCCGCGCGAGGATCTATCTTCCGAAGATATCCGGTGCGTGGAGCTCCCCTGTGAGGTTTTCCCTTTCGCGGTGCTCCGGTGCGAGGATCGCCCGCGCGAGGATCTATGTTGCGAGGATCTCCGGTGCGTGGTGCTCCCGTGCGAGCTTTTTCCCTTTGCGGAGCTCACGTGCATGATGCTCCGGTGTGAGGATTGCCCGCGCGAGGGTCTATCTTCTGAAGATCTCCGGTGCGTGGTGCTCCCCTGTGAGGTTTTCCCCTTCTCGGTGCTCCCGTGCGTGGTGCTCCCATGCGAGGATCTATGTTGCGAGGATCTCCGGTGCGTGGTGCTCCCGTGCGAGCTTTTTCCCTTTGCGGAGCTCACGTGCATGATGCTCCGGTGCGAGGATCGCCCGCGCGAGGATCTATCTTCCGAAGATCTCCGATGCGTGGAGCTCCCCTGTGAGGTTTTCCCCTTCGCGGTCCTCCAAGAAATAGGATCTGAAAATAAGAATTATTTCTGTCAAGGAGATACTATTTGAATACTAACTGATGGACACATTAAACATGAGCTTTGTGTTTCAAAATAATAAAAAATGATTAATGATTTCAATACAAAAAGTATAATTTCTTTTCCTTTTCAAAGCAATTGACTGAGATACACTTTCTGTATAGCAATACACACTTTCAAATTGTTTACAGAATGCATACAATATAATTGTGTGTAGTCATACAGAAATTGTATCTCAGTCATTTCTTCAAATCAATTTATTTAAGTAAGGAAAACCGGACTCGTTGCTAGCGAATACGAGTGTCGCCCCCAGAGTTCACGGTCAATGCAATAAAGCGGTAATATCTCTAGATATTATAATTTTTTTATATTATACTTTCCCTTTGTATTTACCCACCTACTAAGGGATTGATCTTCCTCATTTTGGGTGTCGGTATATTTTTCCCCTTGCTGCCCGAACGCTTCCTCTTTTGTTCTTTCCTTCTTTCTTTTTTATCTTGTTGAGACAAAGTATCGAGTGTTCTCTGCGCCACTATTGCTGCAGCCTTAGCTGTGTCATAATCATCTGCAGGCACACATTACTAATTAATTGGTATACAATTAACCATTAATTAATATAATAAATAGTCATTATTGTGCAAATTTCAGTGTACCATAAATGGCATTTGTAATCGTTTTGACTGGATACTGCGTCCAAGATGCTGCAGGAATCTCGCATTCCCGAATGGCAGTGGCGATACGGTTCTTTTCATATGGTGGCCACGAACAACTCCCTGCCTCTAACCATGTCAACGGCACCACCTCGAGCCTTCCATCGTTGTAAAAGTGGACGATGTTCCACCCGTGGTTCATGATTTTTCTAAATTGATATCTCGTCAATAAAACAATTGTACAGGTTAGTAGTATTCTTACGTTAAGGAGTATAAATATATGAAACGGGGAAAACCTCGAAACCTGGATGATTTGTATGGCTAGAAGTTGGAAAATATAAAAATTGAAAGAGCATTTTCTTAGTGTTTCGGAAGAGTCGTATGCAATAATGGAAATATAATGATTTTACCTTCTGTTTCTAATTTTACACATTTGCAAGATATGTCTGTGACATTAAAAATTTGTAGTGGACCTAAATTATCTGCTACGAATATTCCTAATTCAGATGATTTGAATGGATCTGTATAAAAATCTGTCAATGTCGAAAATGGTTTGCCAATTATTTTCTGTTTATTATCTGATAAAACTAAATTGTATATAATAATAATTCTGCCGTCGTTAAGACAACAGCAGTTATTAGGACTTTTAATTTTTAAAGTATAATCTTGAAATACAATGCTTCTAAACTGATGAGAGTCGCGAACAGTGTCCATTAATGGACCTTTAAAATGTTGAGATTTAAAAAATGGATATTCTATGTTAGAATGCAATTGTTTTGGTAAAGAATTCAATTTTTCTGAATGGCGTTTCACTATTTGCTGTAAAGGTTGGTGACCCTTCCTAACGTACTTCGAAATGCCCTGTAAAAAGTTTTCGAATGGAAAGCAACTGAAGTCGTCAAGCGGGCCATGATTTTTTACATCTTGTGTGATGTGTAAAAGATTGTGTATGTTGTGGGACACGTATTGTTGGCCATATAATTCTATAAATTTAGTAACAAACTCTTGCAATAGGTTAGCTGCGCGATCAATGTGGGCAGAGTATCTTGAATGAGATAAAATAACAGATGCTATGTGTAAATGGAGAAAGTTTATATATCTATTCGTAGGTATAATGTCGAATAAAACTACAGGTCCTGTATAAAACAAAAATTGACGAAATTCTGTTGCCTTCCATCTTTTTAAATCATCCAGACTTCGAGGTTTTCTATTAAATTCTACTGGAATACTCTTGTGCAACTCTATTAATCTTAATGATATATTGGTTATTGCAGGTTTTGAAAGTTTTGTGCAGGTTTTGCCACGACACCATAGCTTGAGAATTACTTTTTTAACTACGCCAAGACAAATTAAGTGCATATAATCTAAGGGAAAGGAGTCAATCATGTCGAGGCCGGGAATATTTTCTAGAATCGATGTGCCCTTATGGTGTTTTGTTCCAATGTGTAATCTAAAATCAATGTCTGTTCTTAAAGGAATTGTATCTAAATCTGGAAAACAAGTTGTACTAGCTATGCTACGGCCTCTGATATGGCATTTACTACAAGAATAATATCCGGTGTGACCTTTTGTATACTTAATAAAAGATTTGGCAGGGACATCACAAAGAAATGATTTGATTTTAATAATAAACAGTTGTCCATTAATGGCGATTCCATTGTTAATAAGGTCTATAGCTTCATGGACAAAATCTTGGATAAAAGAATTGGCATAATTGGGTTTCTGATACCCATGGTATATGCCGATCATGGCTATATCTTTGAATCCAGCAATATTGCATAAAATGGGGTACACCTGGCTACCGGAACTCTTAGAAAGTGGTAGACCGTCAACGTTAATATTAATATAAATTGCATTATTTTTAATGTGAGATACACCAACAGATTTTATAAGTTGTAGAATACTATTTTTTAAACCAAAATGATAATAGTGTCCTGGCTCAACACATTTTGTCACGATTGTTCTTTCTGTTTTTAAAAGCGTTCTGGCGTCAGATGGCAAATCAAGTGAATATGATTCCTTCAAAATTGAAAGCAAATGGTTAAGTGTACTATGAGGAACGTTGTGTTGCACGGCCCACTGGGCTAGAGGAGAAGAGAAATTATCACTATTGGCTGAATTTTCTTGTACACGCGATTGACAATTAACATTATTTTCAGAAATATTAAAAGAATGTTCGGAGCTACTGCCAGACGGAGGATAGATATCAATAGCCGGAGCATTAAATAAACTTGTAGGACGTGAATCTAAATGAGGAGTACCAGTGCCAGGTGAAGCAGAATCATTAGGTTGAAGAAAATCAAGTAAAATTTGGTAATTAGTGGCTGATGATATGGTGGCGTCTTCCTGAAGGGACTTGTCGAATGCTCTTTTAGCACGCATGTAATATTTGTTCAACGAAAATCTATCGGACATTATTGCAACGGGGGAAAAGTAAAAATATGTAAAGACTATACTTTAAAAGAAAAAGAGTAGTTTTAGAAATATATAAATACGGAACTTACCTGCGAGTAGTAGAAGGCACTAATGCACTAAGGAACTACACCAAAGTAATTACACTTGGAAATACCAAATAAAAGTACGCTTCCAATCGCTTGTTCGTACTTGAACGGCGGATCGACGATAACTGCAGGAGCAGAGTTTGCTGTGGTGTGGAAGAAGGCACCCTCGCCATCCCCACTCCGTGGTCTCAACCCCCGGTGGACACGCCTGTGGCAAAGAAGGGTGGGGAGTGGTCCGTCCCCGAGTTGAGGCCCCCATATCGCCGCACAGTTGGCTGAATATGTTTCAAGCGCGAAAAAATATTATTATGTCTCTAGCAGTGGTATTGATTAAGTAATGAAATGTATTTGAATGATAGATATATACATGATATTAGGAGGACAAAAAAACCAAAATATAAAGTTGTAACTTTGTTTACTTACAAAAAATAGTTTTAACTTTAATTTCATTTTATTTGCGGTGTATAACTGTATACATATGTGATGTATCCTTCTGCTCTTTCTCCCTTATAAGTGCATCTCAGTAGCAGCTAGTAGCAGCCAATTTTTTTTTTATTTTAACACGTTGACTGCCAACTACGAGATATCTCGTAGGTTGTCAGTTTTCAGTATATGCGCCTGCGAAAGGCGCAGAAAGGCACGTTACATGCTGATTTCAGGGTACGAGCCTACACGCGTCACGCACACTACTAGAGCCCGCAACTTCATTGGTTTCGAAGCGCCCCCTTCCACACGAGCTTTGGAAAACGCGATGAATGCTCGGACCGCCCATCGGGGCAACGCTGACGTAGGGTAAAGGCAGGTAATATGGAACATCTGATTTCCAAAGCTTGTCAAAAGTAGGGGAATTTCTTTTTTTTAATAAAACTAACATGAGGGGACGAAGGAACTAATTCATAATCATATTTGTATAGCCAAATGTAAAAATAACCAATTGCTTTGCAATGATAGTGAAAAAACTGAAATAAGTGAAAGTCGGCCGTTCGAAAAAATGGGTTCTAATATGGAACACCTAGGAAATTCATAAAGAAAATACAAAAATCTTTACATTTTTTTACTAAAAATGAAGATTTATTAAGTAGAAGATACAAATAAATAAGTATACATCATTTTTTGGACTTATTCCTGCTTTCTGCATCTCCTACACGCTGAGCACGTGAATATGCTCAGTATAGTTAATAGTGTACGGGAGAGGTGGGATGAAAGGGTCACTTGTGTTTAGGACCACATATTAAGAAAACTAAATAACCATTCGAGTTCTAATGCGTAACATTAGAAAGGCCAGTTATCTGGCTATAATAATACATGGGCCTATTAAGCTTTTCTCTATATTTACATGTCATATTTTTCGTTTTCTAAAAAAGTGTGTTTTGTCCCTTTCATAAATTGGCTGTATTGAAAGGGACATGGGTGGTTATGAATGGGACAGTGTAACAAAACCAGGTAATATTAATATAATTTTTTTAATTATTGTTTATGCAGGTATCGAAATCACAGTAGCTATTTTAATTCGTAATAGCAACTAAAAACTCAACACTTAAGCTTATGTAACTAAATGATCTTAATAGCTATAAATAATGAATTGTCTAATGGCATCCTAACCCAAATTTTAGGTGGCATACAGGGTCATCGTTTAATCCTGCAACCCGCGCGCGCGCGAACTTGTAAAATGGCAACACCGCCTCACGGACGCATTCCACTACAACCATGCACCGGCCCAGCGGAAAGCTGCCAGCGACCGAGTGATGCCCGAGCTTCGAAAATTTTAGCGTCGCAAAGAGCTAGGTATTGGGAATTTCCCGGCCCCGGTAATCGAGCCGCGCGCTCCGCTTTTATGATCGGCTTACCACTCGTACCCCAGATTACTGTAATGAGGTTTGAAAATAATGTCAACTGATCTCGTACCCGTCTCAATTTCAAAAATTTTAGCTACGACAGGGTTGACCACAGCGCTATA
The DNA here is from genome assembly GCA_963932335.1 of Andrena marginata. Taxonomy (NCBI): domain Eukaryota; kingdom Metazoa; phylum Arthropoda; class Insecta; order Hymenoptera; family Andrenidae; genus Andrena; species Andrena marginata. Next base: position 13,298,730 of record OZ010664.1, read on the forward strand.
CCCTTATACGGAGAGATTTTTCGCCACTTGCTTGTAAAAGCGACAATAATGGCACATCGTTCCAAAAAATGACATTAACGGAAGCCGGTATAGGCGTGGCGTTGAGTATCTTAAACATTGAAACACAAAAATTCTAGAAAAAAAATTCAGACACCGCTACAGTCAAAGACACGTTCCATTAGTTACCCCTTACGTCTTATCACCGCATTAAGGATAAAATCATAAAAAAGAAAACCAGAACAATAGATTCTGAGGTCTGCAGAACTAACACATAATTGAATAAAAATTTAATTTCTCAATTTATGAAAGTAAGGATACAGAAACAACTAGCCTATTGTTTATCAACATCACGAGTTTTAAAAACAGCGTTAAATACATTATCAAATAAACAGTTTGCAAAAGCTTTTTAAACAATTATGGTTAAGAAATTGATAAAAGAAAATTTAAGTAAACGTAAAATATGTTAGATTATCCATCATTAAGAGGGAATAATTTTTCCTCATTTCTCGGCGCTAATTGCATTCCGATATCTTTTATAGTTCAAAAGTTATACGAAAAAGACCCCAAATATTTCAACCCGGGCCGGTAAATTCTGAATAGTTCTTTGCAACGTTAATTTGAAAGAGACCAGCCCAAAATTCTAGAAGCTCGGGCATCACTGTTGTCCAGCGGTCGCTAGCAGCTCTCCAAACGCCGGGACGGTGCATGGTTGTAGTGGAATGCGTCCGTGAGGCGGTGTTGCCATTTTACAAGTTCGCGCGCGCGCGGGTTGCAGGATTAAACGATGACCCTGTATTTTCACTGAAACAAGTGAAGAATAGTAAGGTTTCGAAGGTGACAGGTATGAAAATGACGTCCCCTTCATAAATTTTTGCTGTGTCCCTTTCATAAATATGGCACAAAAATTGAAAATCTAATTCCTACAATTACAATATGACACAAAAAGGATCGGACATTATACGATATCGTTCTTAAATAAATACCTGTTTAGATGCAGTAATAGAGAAATCAGTCGCTGGTAACAGCACTTCACAAGACAGTTCAAGAAAATACTAAAAGTTATACTTTGAACCTCAAAAAAATTCAATCGTGTATTTCTGTCGTCGTAGATACGATAGCGGCTTGAAATTCGGCTTGATTACCCAGGAATTAATGTGGCTACAAAATAACCTTGATCATATTAATTGGACGTATAGTTTTCTCTGTAGACTGTCAACGCGGTTGAAAAATGTCATTCTGAGGAAAACGCATGCAAAGTTCCGCTCGGCACAGTCGCGTGCTTGACACCGATTCACGGAAAACACCATATCTCCGTCAATTTTGCGAATTTCTTCATAAAATTTGGAGACAGCATTCTTGAAACCTACGTCTTTCTGAAAATGTAAAAAAGAAAAAATCGATTTTTCAGATTTTTTACAGTGGTCTCCCCCCTTAAATTTGGTGACGCCAACATATAAATACGTATAGATTTCTCTAACGGTGCGTTTAGACCAAACGAACATTTCGACAAAATACATGGTCATTTAGTGTAAAGGGCAATCTTCACTTGTAACTTTTCATTGTCGATGTGGGGGGGTGGGGGGGGGGGGCGAACGAACACTCGTTCGTTTGGTTTAAACACACCTTTACGTATAACAAGCAGAGTTGGGCGTTATCCGTATAAAGTTTTATTCGAGTAACCTTCGAATAACAATTGGGAATACCTATGAAACAGTTATTGAAGAGTGACGAATGATTTTGTATTCCAAAGCAGCGCGATAATTGTGTCGTGTGTTATTGGTACGTGTATGTATGTTTGTTGAAACAACGAAGCTGAAGGGTCTGGCTGTCATTAGGCGAATCGAGACCCTCGTCTGACGAGGGAGCTCCTTCCCAGTTGTAACACTGCCTATATAAAATGGGCCGTATGTCCAGGTATGTACAATCATAAAAAGATCCAATTAATATTTCCTTTCACCCCCTCGTATGACAGGATTGTAAAATTTCAGCAAAAGGTCGGGGGCCTCTCGGTACCCCTCGCGGATTCCTGCCGCCCGCCCATATAAATGTAATAAACAAATGCCGCTTATTCCTCTAACCCTTCGTCGCGACATAGTTCTTTCGAATAACAATTAAAGAATAAGCAAATAAATGAATTCATTCGATGAGAATGAAGAAATTTTCTTTATTCGAATAGCGTTTCTCATCCGTAGCGACGTACCGTTTATTCCAAGGTTCATTCCAAGGCGCATAACTTCACTGTGCACTGCGTTCCTTCGTCCTTCGAATCGGTGTGGCATGGCGCGTCAAGTACTATGTGCTCACTGATGGAATGCTGAGGGACGAGCGACGAGGACCTTTCTCATTTGGGTACGAATAAACATTAAAAATGAGAATAAGAACAGGATTGTTAGAATTACAAACGACATTTTTGACGTTGCGTCTCGTCTTCAAGAACTTTCATCAAAATGTGATTTGATGTCGACCACGCATGAAACGAGGAGATACTTGTCATCGTTTGGCTGTTATCGAATTTATTTAAACAGTACTAATATTTTTTTTGAATAAATAGATTGTGTTCAACTTGTACGAGTACCTGCATTACTTTTCCTGCAAGTCTTCTAGGATTATTTCATGCAGGCCATTTATTGAAACTCTACGAGTACCTGCATTACTTTTCCTGCAAGTCTTCTAGGATTATTTCATGCAGGCCATTCATTGAAACTCTCGGTTTTTCCCCCGAGGTCCTGACTAGGTCGAGCTATGTACAGGGTCATCGTTTAATCCTGCAACCCGCGCGCGCGCGAACTTGTAAAATGGCAACACCGCCTCACGGACGCATTCCACTACAACCATGCACCGTCCCGGCGTTTGGAGAGCTGCTAGCGACCGCTGGACAACAGTGATGCCCGAGCTTCTAGAATTTTGGGCTGGTCTCTTTCAAATTAACGTTGCAAAGAACTATTCAGAATTTCCCGGCCCGGGTTGAAATATTTGGGGCCTTTTTCGTATAACTTTTGAACTATAAAAGATATCGGAATGCAATTAGCGCCGAGAAATGAGGAAAAATTATTCCCTCTTAATGATGGATAATCTAACATATTTTACGTTTACTTAATTTTTCTTTTATCAATTTCTTAACCATAATTGTTTAAAAAGCTTTTGCAAACTGTTTATTTGATAATGTATTTAACGCTGTTTTTAAAACTCGTGATGTTGATAAACAATAGGCTAGTTGTTTCTGTATCCTTACTTTCATAAATTGAGAAATTAAATTTTTATTCAATTATGTGTTAGTTCTGCAGACCTCAGAATCTATTGTTCTGGTTTTCTTTTTTATGATTTTATCCTTAATGCGGTGATAAGACGTAAGGGGTAACTAATGGAACGTGTCTTTGACTGTAGCGGTGTCTGAATTTTTTTTCTAGAATTTTTGTGTTTCAATGTTTTAGATACTCAACGCCACGCCTATACCGGCTTCCGTTAATGTCATTTTTTGGAACGATGTGCCATTATTGTCGCTTTTACAAGCAAGTGGCGAAAAATCTCTCCGTATAAGGGTATAGCGCTGTGGTCAACCCTGTCGTAGCTAAAATTTTTGAAATTGAGACGGGTACGAGATCAGTTGACATTATTTTCAAACCTCATTACAGTAATCTGGGGTACGAGTGGTAAGCCGATCATAAAAGCGGAGCGCGCGGCTCGATTACCGGGGCCGGGAAATTCCCAATACCTAGCTCTTTGCGACGCTAAAATTTTCGAAGCTCGGGCATCACTCGGTCGCTGGCAGCTTTCCGCTGGGCCGGTGCATGGTTGTAGTGGAATGCGTCCGTGAGGCGGTGTTGCCATTTTACAAGTTCGCGCGCGCGCGGGTTGCAGGATTAAACGATGACCCTGTACATATAGCCAAGCTACACATCTGGCAACCAGTTTCGCGCAGGTCAGTCCTTTTTGCGCGTGGAAGCGGTCAGTTTTCTGTTTCCGGTGACTTTTCGCGCCCCTTTTTTTCTGCGCGTTTTCAGCGTCGCTTGAGGACCTCGGTCCTCATCGAAGGCAGTAGATTGAGTAGGTATAGATCGAAACGTTTTTTGGAAGGTGAATATGAAATTACCAATCGTAAAGAACGAATGAATTTTCGTTTCGCTCTGAAAAATTCCTCAGGCTAGTCAGCCAGATTGTCTCGCCAGGGGTGGTCGCGGTTTATGACCGTATTGTCCCGCGAGTTGGCGATTGACGACGATAACTGCGCGTCCAAAGTGTCATCGTATGTACCACCTACAGACCAATATATGGATCAACCCAGAGTGAAGAATTCCGGTAATTATGCATAAAAGGGTACACTTCACCGATTCTAATGACCTTGAAATATGTTGTCAAGGTCACCATTCTGAACAACTTTTCCCTATAGGTACAGTATACATTTTACCACCGCTCGGCCTTCGTTTCCGAGATATTTGCGAAAAACTTCTTTTGACTTATTCCAACGCAACGCATTCCACTTTCCAACTTGTCCCGGGTATCAGGATTATTCCCGATTAGTGTTAGGGTTAGGGTTCTCCCCAGAGGGTGGGTGGCAGAATACACCCTCTGCCCCAAGGGCTTGTCGTAAGAGGCGACAGCAGGCCACCCCCCCCCCCCACACACCGGCCAGATTCACGAACGTCAAAACTAAAGAAGCGAGGAGCGAGGGCCGCAGGTAGGCAAGGCCTATGCCGTCAACTTGGGACGGTCGCGGGCGGCCTCCGCTGCTGTTTTTCGTCCGAATAAATTAACCAACTCGGCCAGCATTCTTAACTAAAAAGGGGAACGAGGGACTTTCCCAAATCGCGCGAGCACAATGGACTAACGTCCACGGGTAACGGTCACGACAACCTGAAGCACACGTGCAGTACCCGCGAAACGAAAGACCTCCATAAAAACAGCTCGAGGCATCGCATCCTAATATAACGCTAAACAGCGAAACAGGAAACAATAGATTCAATCGGGCCTTGAAGCTGGCCGCCGCTCGGGAAATAACCTCAATAAGCCAGTGAAATTAGGAGACCTGGCACCAAGGGACTAAACACGTGGAAGATGAACGCGTACCCTCCAGAGTCCACAGGCCACCGTGATCCGCGAGATACCGACCGCGGACAAGACAGCGACAAACACACGCGCCAGCGTACAGAATCCACACACCCCCTCACACACAAACACCAAACAACATGTGCCCCGGGCGGGCAACGCTTCGCTCGCCCGCCAAACTAGGCTCCGGCTACACAGCAGAGAACGCATTACCTACAAACAACTGTAGGAAATAAAACACAGAACGCCCTCCGGACTCCAAGATCGTGACCACCGAAATCGATGCATTTTCCAACGAGTCCCCTCGGACTGGACTTATAGAAGCAATACTCTGGTTTCAAATCTCTCTACGCGCTTTTCAAGTTGTCCCCCGTATGTTGCAGGAACGTACTCGCGATTGAATTTCCATACAGTACTTTAGGAACTAGAGTAGAAAACGTTTTCCGATTTCAAGGTCGCGGCGACCGAAGTCGATGCATTTTCCAACGAGTCCCCTCAGATGAGATTTACAGAAGCAATATTCCGATTCTAGATATCTCTGCGCGCTTTTCAAGCTGGCCCCAGCACGATGCACAGTGGGGAAATTTTGCGACTGTATGGCCAAAACCCCAAAAATAAATTTTTGAATTCGACAAAATAAATGCAAATATCAATTAAAGAACTAATTTGGGCATCAAATGCCTCCAATTTTACTGCTAAATGTTTTAATACGAAGCTCGTATAGACTCGCAAATGTTTATGTTCATGTGAGGTTAGTCCGATCGCGAAGAATTATTCCAGATTTTCCAGTTGCTTCAAACACTTATAATCGTTCCCAAAGTCCTTCACCCGGGACGTGACAATACATTACCTACCGGTATACCGATTACAAAAAATTATATTAGGCTCTTACGAAATAATGACAACATGTTTTAATGAAGGGAAATAAGGACGGTACAAAGTAAATGATAAAACTTCAGTTTTCTCGGTTGCTTCAAAATGCTAGATAGGACATTTTAACTAAAGAGGGCAGTGCAGCTCATAGCTACGTTAACGGCACGCGCGCGCACACACACACACGCGCGTATACATCATTCGAGAGTAGTTCCAGATTTAGACGCTGGTTGTGAGAAGAGGACGCTAAGATCAGTCACCTTCAATTTATGGGTCGGTAAAACAGTTTCGTTGGGCTGTCCAATTCATTGCAAGTTAAAAGTTAAAAGTAAAACTTAAAAAGCCACTTTAAATTTGCAGCGCAGCCATATAAATATATATATATGTACACATATCTAATTTAAGATAGAGTTTTTTACATTGAAATAATTAAAATATTTTTTGAAATTTTAATTTAATATTTATGTTGTAAATGGTTGTTTAATATTTATTTAAAAAAAATAATTATAATTAAATTTGTTTTTTTTGGATACAACTAAATTAATACTATTTATATGGCTACTGTTCATAAACTAATCTGCAAAAATGAACAAGGATGCGCACAAATACAAATTAGTATATATATACTATTTATGTTGTAAATGGTTGTTTAATATTTATTTAAAAAAATAAGTAATTATAATTAAATTTGTTTTTTGTATACAACTAAATTAATACTATTTATATGGCTACTATATATAAACTAATCTACAAAAATGAACAAAGATGTGCACAAATACAAAAAATAAAATAAAAAAACATAAAACAACATCTAGAAATTAAGACACATTTTTGTAATTGTCGTTTTCTTATATATCTGTGTCTGTAAAAATGTGAATTATACTGGGTGCTTAATATACCCTACGCATATAAACATATTGTAAAAAAAAACAATACTTGGACTACTATATCGGACACGTCTCAGAACTGTCCGTTCCAAGATGTCTTAACATCGTCTAGTACAGATATCTTAAAGACACGCGCTACAGACATCTTAAACACGTCTGCTACAGACCCCTTACAGGCGTTTGTAGCAAACGTCTTTAATACGGTTACTATAGGCCTGCTAAGACGTCATCAGACCTTTCACAGACGTCTAGACGGTGTCTTACAAACATTGGAGAGACGGCTTCACAACGGCCATGTTACAACTAACGACGTCCAGACTTTCAGACCTAGAATAGACATGAACCAGACGTCTCTAAGACAACGTGTGCTATCTGGGCTTATGACGGGATAGAATTAAAGATACATTCTACATAATAGAAACTATGCACACCTGCAATGCTTCAAGATGATGATTGAATTGGTGGAATTGGTTTAAATTTGAGTTGTCTGATATGAACCAAACTTACAAGAAGCAAATAGAGGATTGCAGCTGAATAAAATCGTTTAATAAAATCGTTTAATTAATATAATTAATATAATACTATGTCACAATAAATTTTTTTCTCTGCCGTAGATCATACTGCATCATCTTCTGCTTTGATTATCTGTAAATATATATAAAATCCACATTTTAGTTATTTTAGTTACAACTTAACGTAGAACTTATTATATATAGAAATAGAGTGACCTTTTGCTTTAGTGAGTGTAGAGACTAAATAATGTGTCCGAAGGAGGTGCGAGCGTATGGCAGAAAGTCTTGTTGCAGGAAATTTAAATGCTAATGGTAATAATTCAGCGAAATGAACGCGGAGATCCAATATTTTTAACGCGCAATGTATTGGTGTTGGAATGAAACTAATTTATTTAGTATGTTTATTGGTGATTTTAAATAATGGGAATCTAAAAAATTAATGAATTAATGAATAGCGTGACAACTACTTGGGATTTTATTAATTAAAGTATTACGAATGTCTTTCACAAAAGATTGAAAAGCATTAACGGAGATGTGTTTTCAGTGTACTTTCTTCACTAATGTGACTTGCTTTACATTGCAAGCAGTCCACCATAATCTATTTTCTTAATAATTCTTAATGCTATGTCTTTAAACAAATTTTGTCGATTTACCTTATTTGACAAAGTTCCAGAAACTTGTGCGAAACAAGATGCTCTGTCTATCTATTTAATCTTCTCCGGACAACCTCCACGCCTGTGCATTCCCTTCATTTCTATCCATCCAAGCCTGTGCGTCCCCTTCAATTGTACTATCCAAGCCTGTGCGTCTCCTTCATTTTTATCGAAGTCCTGTACGTCCCCTTCATTTCTATAATATAATAACCTTTACATAAAAAAAAAACTCTAAATTGCTGGTATACAAATACAAATATCTGGCAATTTAAATTCAATGCAATTTTTTACTACAATATATTATTTTGTACAAGCATGGTACAAATTTCTAGAAACTTATGCGAAAGAAGGTGCTTCTCTGTCGAACCTTCTCCGGACAACTTCCAAGTCTGCGACTCTACATAAAAAATCTATTAAATAAATTTGGCGACTTACCTTGTTAATTGAGACAATAATTCCGTCTCCTATTTAGTGTAAAAACTCCTGACATCTCAAATTTGGACAACTTACATTATTTGACACTTGGAGGTTAAGATTGGTAGGTTATAAAGTTCAATGTATTTAAAAAATAGTTTGTACAATGACGGACGACGATCCCTGCCGAATAATCCCGAGAGTCGACGAACGAAGAACGAAACATGTGTTAGTTTCGTTTTGGCTGAAGGTGTGCGTGTAACGCGTATATACGTAGAAGAACGAAACATGTGTTAGTTTTGTTTTGACTGAAGGTGTGCGTGTAACGCGTATACGTATTATGTTTGACGAAAAATTTCTTGGAGAATCAGAAGAAGAAAAATCTTACCGTTTCGGACTGATTCATGAGACGATATTATCATATCTCTGTCATGCGTGGACCGATTTTATTCAAATTGGTCTCATTCGAAAGCTGATATGCGGTTTACATAAGAAAAATGCCTTTAAATTTAGAAAATATTGCAAGCGTCATGAGATATTAATGAAATAAGTTTCAGGTTAGGTTGGATTAGCCGGGCGACGAGTAAATGATAGCGGTAGCGACAGTCGACATATATAGGGTGTCTTTCCTGTACTTGGCGTCGAGACGCTACCGCGTCTCTAGATATAGTATTGGACTAAGGATTGCTCCTTGAGGTAGACCCCTTCCTTGGTTTCCCCTAACCGCTTCGTTGAACTTTCTTATACATTGGTATTTTCTTCCCCGGAGCCAGCTGCCCACGAAACTAGTGATTCTTCCCGGGCACTTCTTTTCCATAAGCTTATTCATTAAAGTATTGTAGTCCACATTATCATAAGCAGCTCTCACATCCAAGAATACCGCCAGTGTATCTCTTTTACTTGCAAAACCTCTTCTTATATCCGCCGTCATTATTGTTAGATTGTCTATCGTGGATCTGTTCTTTCTGAATCCATTTTGGTTTTCATCCATAATATGTTTCCTTTCCGCCCATTCTACTAGTCTGTTATTAACTATTCTCTCCATTAACTTCCCCATGCATGAAGTCAGCGATATTGGTCTCAGTGCTTTTTTGTTTGGTTTATCAATGAGTATTACTGTGGCCAGTTTCCAGCTGGAGGGGACTTCTTGCGTCTCCCAGACCCCTTGGAATAGTTCTCTGAGCATTTCTCCAAATTCTTGTGTCAAGTTTTTGAACACCTCATATCCGATTCCATCCTCTCCTGGAGCAGATCTGCTATTGGATCCCTCCACCGCTTCTCTAACTTCCCTTAACGATATTTCCATATTCCATCCTGAGCTTCCCTCTTCTTCTTGCTCCTCCCACATATATTCTTCCTTTCTGTTGTTTTCAAAATTTCCTTCCCTCTCCAGCTTCCTTATTTCTACTTCTTCCAGCTTTTCTCTCTCCTCTATGGATATAGTTCTGTTCACTATGTTATTGTCAAACCCTTTTTGGATGTTTTTTATCTTTTTCCATATTTCAGTGCCGTGTGTTTGATGATTTATCGTAGAGGCCATATCTAACCAGGCCTGTCCTCTTTTTTCTTTGATTGTTGTTTTCATCTCTTTATCCTTTTCCATGTATCCCTTCCAATTCCCCTCATTTGGCTTCCTTACAAATTCTTTTACTAACCTTCTTCTCTGTTCCTTCATCCTCTTACATTCCTCATCCCACCACGGATATAACGCTCTTGTTTGGGACCTTCCTCCTATTGGGAGAACTCTCGAATTCGTGTTCCTCTTAATCCTCCTCATCTCTGATTGTCTCTCATTTTCCGTCTTTGCGCTCGCACTCTGCACCGCTTCTGTAATACACCTCATAAATATTTCATGTTTTTCTTCCATATTCTCACCTGTTCTTATTGCTTCTTTAACCCTTTCTTCGTTTCTAATTTTCCACATTTTGAATTCTCTTCAGTCTATGTTCTCCTCTTTAAATTTCCTCGTACTGAAGAATCTTCCTTCTCTTCTAGCTATGTGTGTTGACATGTGGATTCCTATAATTTGGTGATCCGATCCCATCGTCTCTCCTTCCTCTATCACTTCTGCCTCCTGGTAAGTCTTGAAAGTCATGATTATCAGATCTATGTTGCTTGGTCTATATTTACCTGAACCAGTCCTAGACATCGTTAGGTCATTTCTGATGAACATATCCTGTTGTTCAACTATCTCTGCCAGGGTGATCCCATCTTTGTCATTCTTGTAACAATTCCATAACCTATTATTGGCGTTGAAATCTCCCATTACTATTGTTTCTACCCCTCTTCTTCTGTTGTTAAAAAGCTTTTCCCATTCCTCTTTTTTCATACTTCCACTCGGGTACTTATATCCTACTATTATATCCAATTCCTCATTTTTCCCTTCCATATTTATTGTTATTCCCATTACTTCTGACTTGTCCTTCACCCATTCAATGTTTTCTCTCAATTTTGCAATTATATTTTCTCTAACTAGTATGGATATTCCTCCTCCTCTCCTATCTTTGTCCCTATCCTTTCTATACACATTAAAGCCTTTGATTCTTAAATTTTCCTTCCTAGATAGCCACATCTCCGTGACCCCTATAATATCATATTCCCTCGCCATCATTTTGAACTCCACTATCTTATTTTTAATGCTCCTCGCATTCCATGCGGCTATCCTACATCCTCCTCTATTTTCTGCCATTAGCGTATTTTTTTTTTCTTATTTGCTTAAATAACTTCGATCTACTTATTGACTTTTTGTTTACCTAACTTAATATCCTACTTTTATCACCCTTTGTCTATCTAACCTACAATTAGTTTTAAATAATACTTAAATAATACTTTACAGTCTTCCCTCCTGTTTCCTTTTTGTATTGTTATTTGTATAGTATTTCGTCTGGGTCTATTACTTCCTCCTGTACCCCTTTGTTCTCTTCGTTCTGCATCGTGTGATCGTTAATTCTCTTCTTCTCTTCATCCTCTTCTTCCTCGTGTTCCTCCATCTCCTCTGTCTCCATTTTTGACATACCGTTCTCTTGATTTTCTTCTTCCAGCCATTCGGTCGTCCCTACGCTTTCGTAGTCTCTCCAGCTAGACGATGAAGACGATCCAGATCTCTCTTCATTCGTCTGATTTATATTCTCTGTGTCCTTTGTGTCCTCATCTCTCGTGTCCGTCAATTTTTCTACCTATATTACGACTTTCTTTACCTCTATTATTTTTGGCTTTTCTTTTCTTTTTTCAGTTTCTGTTATTATTTCTTCCTTTCTATTTTCTGGGGTCCTTGCTTCTTTCTTTATTGTCTTCCCTATTAATTTACATCCTTCTTCGGATTTTTGTTTCGGTTTATTATTTTGTCCATTTTCTTTTTTTATTCCTTCTTCACGTTTATTTTTCTTTGATTCAATTATTTCTTGAGGTACCTCTCTTGTATAGTCCCAGTCTTCTTCCATATAAATGGGCATACTCTGGTCTCTAATTTGTCTCTCCTCTATTCTGTCTTTTAATTTTTGTAACAGATCCTTTTCTTTTATAATTTTTATAATTTCCTCTATTAATTCTTCCTCCTTCTTTTGTTTTAATTTTTCAGAAGTGTCTCTCATTTCCTTATTGGCCCTTCTTTCTTCCCAGCTGATTCTCTCTTGGGCCTTGCCGTCTCGTTCCGTACTGTGCGTGTATGGCGCTCCTTTATTTTCTGGTGTATATTCTTCTTCGCTTGCATGGTTGTGGATTCTTGGAATATAATGTAACGTTTTATGCTCCCTTTCCCCTCTGTTGTCATAGGTATTTTCTTCTCTTTTTTCCTCTTTTTTATTTTTATTGTATTTATCTTCCGTTCTGTAATGGGATTGTTGATAACCCTTCTTTCCTCTCTCTTCGTTATAATTATCATTTTTCTTGAATTCTTCATTGTTTATTAGGATTCTGCTACTATGTCCCCATCTATTGTCCGTTGGTCTTCTATTATCAATTGGTGTGTTTTCTCTCTTCGGTGATTCCTCTCTCCTAAATAGTCTTTGTTCTCTCTTTCTTTCCCATACTTTTTTAAGCTTACCTATTTCTCTTTCAATTGGATAGTCCAGTTTCTCCCAGTATTCTATTCTCTTTTTCTTCTTCAGCGTTGGAAAATCATATGTCCTTATGTCTTCTGCATCATCGCTTTCCTCAATTCTATTTTCATTTCCGTATATTGTTAATCTTTCTTCTTTCTTTACCATTTTCTCTGCAACTATATACGAGACGTTCTTGAACGCCATAATCTTTTTAATTGTCGATTCTCTTTGAAAATTTGGGCATTCCCTTGCCAAACTTGTGTTGTGGCCCTTTGCAGTTTATGCATTTAGGATTTTCTGTACATTTCCCATGGAACTGGTTTGTACATATTAGGCAGCTGCGCTCTTTCGCTCTGCACGCTTTTTGTATGTGCCCGTATCTGAGACATCTAAAACATTGTTTCACCGCCTCTACGTATGGAACCACATTTAACCATACATGTCCATAACCTATTAATAATTTTGTGGGCAGAGAGTCCCCCTGCATTCGCATCAATATAGATTTTCCTTCTTCCCATGTCGCCTTTCCGTCCCTCAGTATTCTTTTCTTCATTCTTTCGAGTGTAAACACTCCCTGTCCTTCTGTTATTTGTTCTTCCAATGACTCTATTGAGTCGTTCCATTCGTTTATTACACCTTTCTTGAATCTTCACCTGTTCGGGATGTATGCCGAGTAGTCCTCCGGTTTCAGCCTACCTTTTATGATCATTTCATTGGCGTCCTTAGCCTGTTTGTATGACACTTCAGCCTTGTTGAATCCGACCATTTTGAGACCTTGGAATTTTGTCTTTGAATCTATAATAATTTTATATATTCTAATTAAATTATTCTTTTTAACTGGCGTTGTTCTTTTTTGACTTAATGCTATGGTAACTAAGTATTCCTCTCTTATAGATTCCCATTCGTACAACTCACTTTCATTATTCCTTTTGACCCACGTGTCTTTTTCCTTAACCTGTGTTCTTACCGTGATTTCTCCTTCTTCCGTCTTTTCCTCACTCTCTTCAGTAAAGTTATCTTTTTCTTGCTTATCTCTTAATCTTTTTTTGTCGATTTTGTTCACTTTTTTATTATCTTTCTTCCTTTTCCTATTACTTTGATTTTTGTCTTCTAATATTTGTACTTGTTCAATCTCACCGTATCTTTGTAGAATGGCGTCTCCTCCTTCCTCCTTTCGCTTTAGTTGCCCTATCTGTCCCGTGGTGTCGTTATACACTCCCTTTTCCACTTTTGGGTTTCCTCCTCCTTGAATTCTCCGATTTAATTTGTTTTTCTTATTTCCATTCTCGTCTCTTTGTTCCTGTGTCCTAATATTCTCTATTCTATCCATTTCTATTATTTCCGCCGAACTCATTTGATCTTCTTCCCGTTCTACATCCATCTTCTCTTCTCTTGTTCTCTCTGTTTCTCCTTTACCTCCGTTCATTCCATTCTCTATTCTTTTATTTCCATTACTATCTTTTCCCCCCTCTCGGGGGCGTTCCCCTTCGTCCAGTTCGTCCCTAACCTCCTACTTCTCTCTTTTTCAGATTTCGTCTTTCCTCGGTCTTTATCTTCACCTCCTCTTCTTCCTCCGCCTCTGAGGCTCTCTTCTCCTTCCTCCCAGCCTTCCAGCACCTCTATTCCTTCGTTCCCTCACGCTTTTTCCCTTTTTTCTCTCTATAATCTATCCACCAAAATTCATTCTCGTACGTTTAATTCTATATTTGTAATTTTGTACCTACCCAGAAAAATGTTTTCACAGTTGGGAACGGTGCTTAAATAATAGGCATCATATAATCACGCGCACGCACCGTCGCTGACTGCACTGAAAAATGTTTTCATCCTTAAAAACAGTGCTTGTCGTACACTGTTCAGATGAGTGCTCGGTCATCATGCGGTAACGTTCAGCACCGTCGCTCTCGATGCGCGAGCACCGATATTTTCGGTGCTGGCCTTTCGTCGTTGTTTTGTTTGCATGGACCTTTTGTAGTTGCAGGACATTTGTAATTGCAGACGGTTAAAAATGCTTTTTATTGAAGAAAAAATGCAGGAGTATAATTTAGAACATCTCCTTCCGATATTTATATGTAAGTATATAAAAACTTTTATATTTATTCAGTGAACAGTGTACGACAAGCACTGTTTTCAAGGGTGAAAACATTTCTTCGTGATCGAAAACTACGACGAACGGCGAGCACCGAAAATATCGGTCCTCGCGCATCGAAAGCGACGGTGCTCGCGCATCGAAAGCGACGGTGCTGAACACGTTACCGCAAGATGACCGAGCACTCATCTGAACAGTGTACGACAAGCACTGTTTTTAAAGATGAAAACATTTTTCCGTGTAATGCGGACACAGATGACTACGGATCTGACGTCAGGCTCTACGCTTCAGATCTGGTTATCAGGGCATGGTGCGTGAAGCAGCTTATGGAGCTGAAAGCAACCTTTGGCGCTGAACGTATTTAACATTAATATGTTGAAATAATTCTCTTCGTCTGCATCGTTAACTGAAAAAAAGGACACATTTACAAATTATTTGTAAATTATCACACGTGCTCATATGTCAAGATCATTGAATCATTGAATCAATAATTATGTATGGAAAACCCTACCTGAAAATACCTGAAAATTTGTGCGTACATAGTCCGAAGTAGATCACACTGCATCATATTCTGCTTTGATTATCTGCAAATATATATAAAGCCACATTTTAATTATATACAACTTAACGTAGAACTTATTATTTATAGAAATAGAGTGGCCTTTTGCTATAGTGAGTGTAGAGACTAAATAATGTGTCCGAAACAGGTGAGAGCGTATGGTAGAAAGTCTTGTTGCAGGAAATTTAAATGCTAATGGTAATAATTCAGTGAAAATGAACGAGGAGATCCAATATTTTTAACGCACAATTTATTGGTGTTGGAATAAAACTAATTTTATATGTTTATTGGTCAATTGAAATAATGGGAATCTAAAAAATTAATGAATTAATGAATAGCGTGACAACTACTGTGGATTTTATTACAGTATTATGAATGTCTTTCACAAAAGATTGAAAAGCATCAAGGGAGATGTGTTTTCAGCGTACTTTCTTCACTAATATGACTTGCTTTACATTGCAAGCAGTCCACCATAATCTATTTTCTTAATAAATCTTAATGCTATGTCTTTAGACAAATTTTGTCGATTTACCTTATTTGACAAATTTCCAGAAACTTGTGCGAAACAAGATGCTCTGTCTATCTATCTCATCTTCTGCGGACAACCTCCACACCTGTGCATTCCCTCCATTTCTATCCATCCAAGCCTGTGCGTCCCCTTCAATTCTACTATCCAAGCCTGTCCCCTTCATTTTTATCGAAGTCCTGTGATCCTAAATTGCTGATATACAAATACAAATATCTGGCAATTTAAATGCAATACAATTTTTCACTACAATATATTATTTATTTTGTACATGCATGGTACAAATTTCTAGAAACTTATGCGAAAGAAGATGCTTCTCTGTCGAACATTCTTCGGACAACTTCCAAGTCTGCAACTCTACATAAGAAATCTATTAAATAAATTTGGCGACTTACCTTGTTAATTGAGACAATAATTCAATCTCCTGTTTAGTGTAATTAGTGTAAAAACTCCTGACATTTCAAATTTGGACCACTTACATTATTTGACACTTGGAAGGTTAAGATTGATAGGTTATAAAGTTCAATGGTATATTTAAAAAATAGATATGTACAATGACGGACAACGATCCCCGCCGAATAATCCCGAAAGTCGACGAACGAAGAACGAAACATGTGTTAGTTTCGTTTTGGCTGAAGGGGCGCGTGTAACGCGTAGTATACGTATTATGTTTGACGAAAAATTTCTTGAACAAGAAGGAGAATCGTGAAAAGGAGAAAAATCTTACCGTTTTCGACTGATCCATGAGACGATATTATGATATCTCTGTCATTAGTGGACCGATTTTATTGAAATTGGTCTTATTCGAAAGCTTATATGCGGTTTACATAAGAAAAGTGCCTTTAAATTGAGAGAATATTGCAAACGTGATGAGATAATTAATGAAATAAGTTTCAGGTTAGGTTGGAATAGCTCGGGGACGAGTAAATGATAGCGGTAGCGACAGTGACCACGGGAAAGGGCCTTATAGCTATGAGCTACGTTCTGTTGCGCATGCCTGACGATGCACGATGACGTCAAACCAATCAACGCCAAGATGGTAAACGAAACGGCGCCACCGTCAAGTCAAGCCAAGCTAGCCAAGCCAATCACGTCGCTTGGCTTGACTTGGCGGTGGCGCCGTTTCGTTTACCATCTTGGTGTTGATTGGTTTGACGTCATCGCGCATCGTCAGGCATGCGCAACAGAGCGTAGCTCATAGCTATCAGGCCTTTTCCCGTGGACACTGGGTAGCGACAGTCGACATACAGGGTGTCCCAAAAATGTCGGAGTTCCTTGGAAGGGGTAATTCAGGGGGTGATTTGAAACAACTTTTTCCTTAGCGAAAATATTGTCCGAAGCTTCGTTAAGGAGATATTAACAAAAAACCCCGACCAATCAGAGCGCGCGCCTTCCGCTCGAGTTCTCGGGGTAGCGTTGGCTACGCGGTAGGCGACTGCGCTTGTACTACGAACGTACGAACAAGCAAGTTAGCATGCATCGAAGGAAACCGCGTTACACTTTTTTTTTAAAGCAGAATCTTAAATAAGAATCATTTGAAGTGACAAGAAGTACGTAAATTTCCTTTTTAAATAAGGCATAAACGAAAATGTACGACATGTGATCGTAATTCGTTATTGAGGTAAAAGTCCGTAGTTTAATAACGGCCATCACAACTAAATTTAAAAAATAATATTAGGTGTACGAATAAATTCTTTCCGACTGGATTTACATAACCAGTACAAAACTACTGAATTTCTATCGCGGTGGTATTCATAAGCTGCCAGAAAAATGGCAAAAAGTCATTAACAATAATGGAAATTATTTTGATGATTGAGTTGTTTTCATATTTTTTAAATCGAACTGTTATTGTACCCTAAAATCGAAAAGAATTTATTTCTACACCTAATAATCACCAATAAATTAAATAAAACTCACCCATTCGGACATTCCTTTCCTTCCTTTTCGGAAACCTGTGTCACTGGGTCACTGAACCGATCCTGATTTATGGTAGGGTAGCGCCTAGTGCTCAGCTGATCGCAGGTATTCGCAGGACACCACCCGAAGGTAAGGGTCGCAAGTCAAGTGCGTCCGGGTTGATGTACCGAATATTCACTTCACTGCACTGATACTAACACTGATCATTTAATTTATTGTTCCTGCGTTATAAAAATTGGTGGCCGCGAAAGGGGCCGCGCGTACACCCAGAACATCGCGTAATACTCTTCGGCTGAGTACATTTCTGGGACGAGATTACTAGCTGACTGACAGGATTTTTTCCCCAAGCAACTTCCTCTACCCCCAAGTAGTTTCTCTCGTTCCATTATGAGTTTACTCCCACCAGGACAAGAGGCTTTAAGTAAAAAGAAGCCAGCACATTTTCGAAACACACGTGTTTTGCAGAAGTGCAACGAACGAACCATCCTACACTTTCACAAAAGCCCGCGCTCCGTCCTTTTACTGCCAATGTACCCATTGCTTAGAGATAGACAGCAGACACCACGTGTTTCGGTTCGAAAGTGTCCGAAGAGACGAGAAACAGAAAGTCCTCGAATTGTTATAAAGAAGAAAAGGCATACCATTCCTGTTTCCGTTTCCCGATGCCCTGAGTTCACGTTTGCTACGAGGAGGAAGCCATAAATTACCCAAAACTGTAGTAAATCGTTCTCTACCAGCCTGATTAATTTTGCAGAACTAGAAATTAAAGAGTATTATCCAACATCAATACGCCTCGCGAAGAGATACAGGAAGAGAAGGGGCAGTCCGCTGACTGCGCGTAGTCCCGCCTGCTTCGTCCTACTTTCAAATTAAAGACGGATCCCTTATCTTTCGTGTCTAAACGCGCGCTCGAATTTCAAAACAAAAGCACGCGTCGACGTATTCCGTGCGGGAGATGGTGGGCCTTGAGGTCCGATTGGCCCCAAACTAACCAATCAGACCTGCTTATCTCTCGTCTCTAGACACGCGCTCGAATTTCAAAACAAAAGCACGCGTCGACGTATTCCGTGCGAGAGGTCCGGGCCTTGAGGTCCGATTGGCCTCAAACTAACTAATCAGGCCTGCATCCCTCCCAAATGGCCACTGTCCTGAAGAGGCCCTCTTCACAGCAATATCTCCTCCCCATGGCCCACCATCTTTCGCACGGAATACGTCGACGCGTGCTTTTGTTTTGAAATTCGAGCGCGTGTTTAGAGACGAGAGATAAGCAGGTCTGATTGGTTAGTTTGGGGCCAATCGGACCTCAAGGCCCACCATCTCCCGCACGGAATACGTCGACGCGTGCTTTTGTTTTGAAATTCGAGCGCGCGTTTAGACACGAAAGATAAGGGATCCGTCTTTAATTTGAAAGTAGGACGAAGCAGGCGGGACTACGCGCAGTCAGCGGACTGCCCCTTCTCTTCCTGTATCTCTTCGCGAGGCGTATTGATGTTGGATAATACTCTTTAATTTCTAGTTCTGCAAAATTAATCAGGCTGGTAGAGAACGATTTACTACAGTTTTGGGTAATTTATGGCTTAACTGGTTCCTCCTCGTAGCAAACGTGAACTCAGGGCATCGGGAAACGGAAACAGGAATGGTATGCCTTTTCTTCTTTATAACAATTCGAGGACTTTCTGTTTCTCGTCTCTTCGGACACTTTCGAACCGAAACACGTGGTGTCTGCTGTCTATCTCTAAGCAATGGGTACATTGGCAGTAAAAGGACGGAGCGCGGGCTTTTGTGAAAGTGTAGGATGGTTCGTTCGTTGCACTTCTGCAAAACACGTGTGTTTCGAAAATGTGCTGGCTTCTTTTTACTTAAAGCCTCTTGTCCTGGTGGGAGTAAACTCATAATGGAACGAGAGAAACTACTTGGGGGTAGAGGAAGTTGCTTGGGGAAAAAATCCTGTCAGTCAGCTAGTAATCTCGTCCCAGAAATGTACTCAGCCGAAGAGTATTACGCGATGTTCTGGGTGTACGCGCGGCCCCTTTCGCGGCCACCAATTTTTATAACGCAGGAACAATAAATTAAATGATCAGTGTTAGTATCAGTGCAGTGAAGTGAATATTCGGTACATCAACCCGGACGCACTTGACTTGCGACCCTTACCTTCGGGTGGTGTCCTGCGAATACCTGCGATCAGCTGAGCACTAGGCGCTACCCTACCATAAATCAGGATCGGTTCAGTGACCCAGTGACACAGGTTTCCGAAAAGGAAGGAAAGGAATGTCCGAATGGGTGAGTTTTATTTAATTTATTGGTGATTATTAGGTGTAGAAATAAATTCTTTTCGATTTTAGGGTACAATAACAGTTCGATTTAAAAAATATGAAAACAACTCAATCATCAAAATAATTTCCATTATTGTTAATGACTTTTTGCCATTTTTCTGGCAGCTTATGAATACCACCGCGATAGAAATTCAGTAGTTTTGTACTGGTTATGTAAATCCAGTCGGAAAGAATTTATTCGTACACCTAATATTATTTTTTAAATTTAGTTGTGATGGCCGTTATTAAACTACGGACTTTTACCTCAATAACGAATTACGATCACATGTCGTACATTTTCGTTTATGCCTTATTTAAAAAGGAAATTTACGTACTTCTTGTCACTTCAAATGATTCTTATTTAAGATTCTGCTTTAAAAAAAAAGTGTAACGCGGTTTCCTTCGATGCATGCTAACTTGCTTGTTCGTACGTTCGTAGTACAAGCGCAGTCGCCTACCGCGTAGCCAACGCTACCCCGAGAACTCGAGCGGAAGGCGCGCGCTCTGATTGGTCGGGGTTTTTTGTTAATATCTCCTTAACGAAGCTTCGGACAATATTTTCGCTAAGGAAAAAGTTGTTTCAAATCACCCCCTGAATTACCCCTTCCAAGGAACTCCGACATTTTTGGGACACCCTGTATACAGGGTGTCGATTCATGTACTTGGCGTCGAGACGCTACCGCGTCTCTAGATATATTGGCTGAATTAGTACACTTTGACTGTAACACAAGCTATATTAAAGTATTTTATAAAAAATAATTCAATCAAGATCAAGAATTACGATCGCAGTAAACACTTCGCTCAAGTTAAAAAAATCACAGTCACGGTCGTGATTTAACTTCAATCACGACTGTGATCGTGATTCTGCGATCACTGTGATAAATCACTGTTAGTGATTTTGCACTCCATCCCTAAATTGGTATAAGGGGCCCTGCTGCAACTACCGGTTAGAATCGAACTGAATTTTGAACTGAATTTATATGGTTCGATGTGACTCTATCTGGATTATCAAGCCCAGTTTTGTGACAGTTAAAAAAGGATCCGGTTCAATGCGAATATTCCGAACGACGGATAAAACAAGATCTGCAAGTTCAAAATATGTTGGTTTCTATCAGGGATTGTCACTTATATAAAACCGGAAGGTATTTATCTTCACATATCTAAGGTTGGTATCTGGAACTGCAGACTAAAAACCTTACGGTTTCAATCTGGGTATCCAGAAACTCTGTCGAGTCCGTCTCGATCCGAATTGACAGACCAAACAATTCACGGGATGTACATGGGTTTCACAGAGAGACAATTGGTTCGGTTTCCATTGGATTTGCGGATAGAAACCTAAAATGGTTCCATCTGGTTTTGCCACTGATCTGTATACAGGGTGTCCCAGAATTGAGGGACATCCCAGAACATGCAATATCCTGATGCAAAAAGACATCGAAAAGTCCTTAACCGTTTTGGGATCCGAGGTTTCGTTTTCGAGATATTTAGAAAAAAACCCGACCAATCAGAGCGCGAGCCTTCCGCCGGAGCTCCCGCGCCAGCGTGGCCGCGCGGCGGGCCGCGCTGCAACTACGAATATGCAAGGCGGCATGCATCGAATGAAATTGCGTAGAATGGCAAATGAAAAAGACGTAACAAAAAAATCGAACCTTTTGCCATGGTTTATTTGCCATTTAAAGTGAATAATGAATAAAGGATATGAATGAAATGGATAAAAATTATGTGTAACGTAAAAAGACGAATACACAGTTGTTTTTTTAGAAGAATCGAAAATAATAATTATTTGGAGTGAGAGGATAAGGAACACGTAAATTTCCTTTTTTAATAACGTACAAACGAAAAAGTAATGCAACAGGGAACGAACGAAAAGTGATCGTAGTTCGTAATTGTGATAAAAATCCGTAGTTCAATAACGGCCAACAATATTGTTGATAATGAATGAGTCTGTTTAAAAATTGCGAAGAAAAATTTACGTACGGAAATTTTGAGAATTATCGCCGGAAATAAGCCATAGCCTGCGTTAAATTTAAAAAACGATAGTTGCCAATAATGTAACTAAAACTCACCCTTTCGGAAATTCACCTGCAGTTTGAAAACCTGTGTCATTCGGTCACTAAACCGATCCTAGTCATCGGTAGACGCGCCGAGTGCACAGCTGATCTCAGGTACACGACACCATCCAAAGTTAAGGGTCGCAACGTCAAGTGTGCCCGAGTTAATGTACCGAATATTCACTTCACTGCACTTTATTTTTCATGGAACGTGTTGTTCCTACGTTATAAAAATTGGTGGAAATGAATTTTTACTCGGCGTTCGAAGCCGTGGGTATTCCCGGGCAAATTCTCACGCTGCAGCACTTGCGTCCCCGTTGTTCGAGGGGTACACCCAGAACATCGCGTAATACTCTAGAGGAGAGAACATTTCTGCGACGTGATTGCTTGCAGACTGACAAGATTTTTTCCAAGCGACTTCTTCTCCCCCAAATAGTATCTCTCGTTCCATTATGAGTTGACCCCCACCAGGCCAAGAGGTTTCAGGTAAAAAGAAGCCAGCACAGTTTCGAAACACACGTGCTTCGCAGAAGTGCAACGAACGGACTAGGGTAAATGTACCTATTACTGCGGTATTTTACTCTACTAAGATTAAGATATGAAAAACTAAACTCATCGTCCCTCCAAAAATTGTATAATTCAATAAGAATGTATTCTAGTTGAAGAAACAAACACATTTTCCAATCATTTTCCTATTTTTATAATCTAAGGATTTAAAGAAACGATCTTCACAAAAAGTACAAAACAGGCCATTTTTCTGTTTAACGCCATGTTTTCTTTCCGGAATTGTGATAATAATTTGTTATTATTGAATACAATTTTTCATTAATTTGTTTCAGATGGCTATGAAGGATAGAATGATGGTAATCAATTGGATGTCTCCGCAAAAACGCACATTTGTCAGGTCTTCGTATAGATATCTCACACTAATTTTTTTGCAACCACAAAATTTGCAAATATTGTTAAAAGCACGATTAAAATTTTAGAATAAATATTGCGTTCTATACGTACTTCGATTGCCAACAAAAAATTCTGAAAGAAGGTAAAGAAACTCACGTGCTAAACCAGGGTTGTCTAACTGACGACTCACGAGTAGTGATGGGATCAAGTATATTGAAAGTAGGTTCGAATCTGACTGTATAGTTTCGAACAGTTCACAAGTACTTCGGAAAAAAAACACTACTTTCAAGTAGACTCGAACCTTGACGGGATAGGTTTGAACTCTATATAAGTACTTTGAGAAACGTCAGCGGTACTTGCAAGTATAATCGAACCCTGATCAATAGATTCGAATCCTTTATAATTACCTACTTTAACCAGGAGTTTTCTATTCGGTGCGAGTGTGTGATTTGTTTTCGGTGAAAAGTATCTATGTATAAGTATTCCACGTTACATTTAGTTAACTTTATTATCATTAACAATTAATTTATTTGGCAAATACACAAAATACTCTTAACATTTGTAAGGATTGAGGAATAATATTTGATTGACAATTTATTATAGCTTCAACCTATTTCGTTTTTTACAATAATGACATTTCGTGCCTTCGAAAATATTCTTTTTGATGGGACGGAGATTCCCATGTTGCACAGGTAATCACGAGCTAGTTTCGTTAAAATGAGGTACTGAATACTATTTACAGACCAATATAATAATAACCATTGTAATAATAGCGGATGAACTAGACACGTTCTCGTTTACCTATATTGGCAACTTCGGTATCAAAGGATGACCATAATGAAATATGGGCGTCATTTTTGTCCGAATCATTTAAGTCTTGGGAAATATCCGTACTTGTTGATACATCGTCATTCAAAACGCACTTAGCTGCTTCCTCGATTAAAGCATCGCGTGCACAAGCAATATTTTCATTTGTAGAAAAACTTGTAGTTTTTAAACGAGGATCTAATAAAGTAGCTATTCCATAAAAATTATTATTTTCAACATCACTTAGATAATATTCCATATAATAAATCAACTTTTGACGCAAAATCTGATCTAAACCAATATTATTATTTTGGTCTGTAAATAGTATTCTGTACCCCATTTTAACGAACGTAGCTCGTTATTACTTATGCACCATGGGGACGTCCGTCCCATCAGAAAGATTATTTTCGAAGGCAGGAAATGTCATTAGTAAAAAACGAAATAGATTGAAGCCAAAAATTGTCGATCAAATATTATTCCTCAATAGTTACAAATGTTAACAGTGTTTTGTGTATTTGTCAAGTAAATTAATTGTTATTGATAATACTGATATTTTCTTTATAATTAAATTCACTATCGTATCAGCCTTCGATCATAAATTTTAGGTGTCATAGGTTTTCGTTATTAACATTTTTAGGCTTAAAATTACTCCTTTTTTTTAGCATTTTTGTGTTCAAACGTGCACCAAACATCGTCATTTTACGTTCTGTACCTTCTAATAGGCTAATACGATAGCGATTAATATAACATATAAGAGTATCTTTGGTTCCTGTATTTGCGAAAATCCTACATCGAGTTATACTGCCGACCGTCGACGCTGCTTTTTATTATAGCAGAGCAAGGAGCGCCACGTAGAAATCGAACGACTACTGGAAAATTAAATTTTTTTTTTCCTATCCTTGAATAACGAATAAGTAAAACCCATAAAGTTTTTTTACTGTAAGTTGTATACTTTTTTACAAAAAAATCCTAAACATCACCTATTTTTTTAGAGATTTGTTGAGAATGTTCCCTTAAAAGTATTGTTTTTCTTTTTCAAACCACTCGTGAATCGTGAACTGTTCGAAACTATCCGGTCATCAAACTATCTGGTCACATAAATCGCACCTCATCAATTTCTCAATAATTAGTGAGTAGAACCGACATGTAATGGTAAAAACATAAAGTAAATGCAAAATGAGAAACAGAAATAAAACCTTCAAGCTTACACCCTAATTTATGCGTGCTATAAATATAAACATTTAAAAGAATCAAGTATGATTGATGACATTTTACCATTATATTTTAGCTGATAATAATCAAACAATGCAGTTTTATCCTGCATTTTTCTATTTTTCTAAAAGCGGGTTTATTATAGAATATTTCACACTCATTTTATGTACATATTATATTTATTATGAAGTTTAAATAGATATGTATAAATAAACTGATCAATCATGTTTCCTAAAATCGTACAACTGCAATCGTACCAGTACGATTTGAAAACTTAAGTTATATGTTATATGTACAGGTTATGTACAATTTTTTAACTAAAAACTATGCCTAAAACATCAAGCTTCAATATCCAATATTAATTTGCGTTCAATCTAGTACCAAATACGAAATACAACGAAAAATATATTAAATGGTACGATATTGGTAAATCTCAGCTATGTAGATTTTTATCTTTCAGGGATCAAATACTACTTTTACGAGATTCGATTCTTTCAAACGTCGAAGTACTTAGAAGTACATTCTGAACTCTGCCGCTACTTTTTCTGAGGTTCGAAACCGGCTTAGTTGTTAGGCTATGCCGATTCTGGCTCAAGTGTAGGCGAGGGGTTGAGGCGGGGCGGGGGGAGGTACCGCGCTCTTCCGCGAGATGGGCGAGGGGGTGAGGCGGGGAGCGGGGTACTGAGTTCGTGGGTGAGGGGGATGACGTCACAGGGGAGGGGGATTCCAAGATGGCGTCGACCGAGTTCGTGGGTAAGGGGGGTGACGTCACAGGGGAGGGGATTTTCAAAATTTTCAAAATGGCGTCGCGCGCGCAGGTCGAGTTCGTGGGCGTGGGGGTTGACGTCACAGGGGAGGGGGAGGATTCTCAAATTTTCAAAATGGCGTCGCGCGCATTTCGTGTTGGCGCCACCTACTGGACGTTTAAGGTACTTTGGGCCCGCGTCGGTATTTGGGCCCGTCTTGGTAAATTTTCCAGGTTTTTCATATATTTCGTGTTGGCGCCACCTATTGGACGTTTAAGGTACTTTGGGTCCGCGTCGGTATTTGGGCCCGTCCTGGTAAATTTTCCAGGTTTTTCATACATTTCGGGTTGGCGCCACCTATTGGACGTTTAAGGTACTTTGGGTCCGCGTCGGTATTTGGGCCCGCCACGGTAAATTTTCCAAGGTTTTCATACGTTTCGTGTTGACGTCACCTGTTGCATGTCTAAGGTATATTTGGGCACGCGTCGCCGCCGCGCAATCTCCGTACGTGTGCGGGGATCGGTGCGCAGGCGCGACCGCGAACGATTCGTGGAAATTCAAATCGCGTCTTCGATGATGATTTCTGAGAAAGAGGGTGGACCATGATTTCGGAGAAAAGATAAGGAAATATTTGAATCGTGGGACCGATACAGCACACGCGCAATGATATAAACATAGAGCGATAATTATTATAAATCAATCATCGCGATAGCCCATGGAATAAACATTGCACCGCGACATGCAGTGTGTTTATATCTATGGAATAAACATTGCACCGCGACATGCAGTGTGTTTATATCTGAGCAGGATCGAACACGTTTCGGGCGCCTACGTGCACACTCTTCGTGCCGTGTGTTTATGTTTCAATCGTGGGACCGATGCAGCGCACGTGCAATGATGTGTACATATAGCGATAATTATTGTAAATCAATCGGTGCGAAAGCCCTTGGAATAAACACGACATTGCAGTCGATGATCATTTCTGAGAAAGAGGGTGCGTTTATATATCTGAGCATTGACTTTTCCCAAGACTAGGACCTCTAAGAAGTACCCTCGAGAAAACGCAATGTCCCCGAAACAATAAATTAGGCGTTCCTTTCACGCGAGCAGCTAAGCGATAATTATTCGGGGTAGAGTTCCAAGTATTTTCACGATCGAGAACAGGGCGACGTCTCAAGCACCCTTCTCGAGGGTCTGCAAGTCAAGCGTCGTGGGAGCGTGTAAGGGCGAAAAGAATTCGTACATAGACCCGCAGACATCTGGTTTACAGTAGATCCAGTGTCATGGTCAAGCGTCGTGGGAACGTATCCGAACCCACCCATCCCTATTACCTATCCGGAAACGCAATTGACATTCGCTAAGACCACGCCTCTCAGAATTAATATATGGATAGGAATATGTATGAAAGGATATTATAAATAACGCGTTACATGTATTGATGTGAAAGTCATACATTTATTATTAAAACATATATATATATACATGTACTATAGTGGTACGTGGTTTACATCACGCAGCATGGATTGTAATCCTAACGCTAACAATTCACAATCAATCAAAGAATGCTGCTCAAAGGTCTCACTTTCGGAAATTAATTTCACATAATTCGTTGGTACGGAAGCGGTACGTAGAACTTCCACGAAGGCAGCATATTTACTGCTTACAGAGTACATATTTTCAGTCAACCAGGTGAACATATGATTGATGCAATGGTCATACGCGAACAGTTTTCGTATCGTAACTTCCGTCATGTATAAGCTAACGCGATTATCGGTGATTTTAATAAGTTGATCGTCATGCATACGCGTGAATTCGAGTCGCAAATGATCAATTATGATGTGGGTGTGGGGCGATGTTGCGTTGCTGCGTAATCGTTGGAGTATGTCCGCCTCGTTTTGCAGTAGGAGCTTCCACGTCGACATTGAAAAGCACACCTCGCTACCTTTGTTGTCGACTATGGCGATCTCGACGCGGCACGAATCCATGCCAATGCGAATTCCAATAGTTAGACGTTTATAAGGTGTTGAGGTTAGTGGATAATCACGCCCCAAGATCCGTACTATCGATGGTTTTGGTGTTTTCAACGTTTTTGGCGTTGTGGATCCAGAACTGTAAGAAACATGTACACGAAATTAATGCATCGTTCGTTGGCGTTTACAGTGAAAGAAGTAAGTGAATGGAGTATGTGTAAAGTGTATAGTAACGTATGTATACATACCTCATATTGGTCTGTTGGCGTTTATTTGGAATGCCACCAGCGTTGTCGGATGTGCAGGATGAATCGTTTAAGCTTCGTTTGTACATTTTGATATACAATACGTATGATTCTCATCGACGAAAAAATGACGCGGGCGATACTTGTTAGCACTCGAGCGTACGTGGTGAACTGATGCCTATAAGACTGACCGACGTCACTTTATACTGATTCACGTACACATACACGTCAATGGGTGAAAGTATATCGCATCAGTGATGGCGATGGTCAAGACGCGTGTGTTTACCGCACAAGGGTTAGAGAATACGTGGCAAATTCAAATGGTGTGCATGACAAATTCAAGGAACATGCATACCACAGAAGAGTCAGAGACGATTTGCGATGTAAAACATAAAAGTGCGAGTCATAAAAGTATACTATAAGCTGGAATAATTAGTTTCATATTATAAAATCATCGAGGAAGAAGAAGAAGAAGAAGGAGGAGGAGGAGGAGGAGGAGGAGCAGGATGCAGAGAAACTGTGTCGTGACCATCCCCACCATGCCTCAAGACTACCCTACCTGAAAACTATCCCTACCCTTGCAACGCGTAGGGCCATCGTTCTTGGCTAGGGAAACGAAACGTATATAAGGGTGTCGACCACCACCGCACGGGACAGTCTAGTTATCACAAACATTTTTTATAAAAAATCATGGACGCGTTTGAAGACAGTTTATACGCCGCGGCGCAAGGAATGAATGCATTTGAAATGCAGCGATGCATCGTAAGTATAGTTTCGTGAAAATTAAATTTGTGCGCGTGTTCCATTCGATGGTATTCTATTGAAGTTGCGCATTTGTTACAGCAAAGGCATGGGGAAATTGAACGTGCGTGGCATGACGAGCGTGATGCGATCGTCCAAAAAATAGTGAGTATAGTTTTTGTGTAAATGGAATTATTAGTGCGTGCATTCAATTGGACGGTCTTCTAGCAAAGTTATGCGTTTGTTTCAGCGCGAACATGATGATTTGATGAGGGCGTGGCGCGTGGAGCGGCGGGAGATAATTCATTTTCTCGTAAGTGATGTTTCGCAAAAAAAAAAATTGATGTGCATATACCATTCAACAGTGTTTTAATCGAATCACATGTTTGTTACAGCAAGAACGTGAAAATGAAATGGCTGAGTGGAGCCATGAATATTTGGGGACGGTCGGGCGCCTCGTAAGTGACGTTTCTGAAAAAAATTATTCTGATACGCGGACACCAATCGACGATGTTTTAATCGAGTCGCGCGTTTGTTTCAGCGTCGGGCTGACATCGAGGCCCATGCACGCGACGGGGATCGCGACGCCATAATCCAGTTGTTGGTAAGTGATGTTTCGCACAAATGATCCGCGTACACCATTCAATGATTTTTAATCGAGTCGTGTGTTTGTTTCAGCGTCGCCAATACCCGACACAGGAGGACGGGCGGATACCAGAGCCCGACGCACGTGGCGCGATGACACGTTGCAAATTGAATTTTTAGCATTTAAAGGGAACTTTTGGTATCTCGAACGATTATTCAGAGAGTGAGTACGAGTGAATTTTATTTGTTTGGTGTTTCACGTGCTATTACCAACGTTTCATATAATAATTTGGTGTTTTCTCTGTGTGTTGCAGGACGTGACGTCAAGGAAAATTTTTTTTAAAATATTTTTAAATATTTTTAAATATGAAATATATTTTTAAATAAATATAATTTTTATTCAAAACAGTGTGTGTTTATTCATGTACATCCATCCATCCATGCATACTTCAAATTATAATATCAGTATTTGCGTGAAATAACGTTCGTATGGGAGGGATATTCTTGCTCGCGGGTAAAGGAAGCAGCCGTCGCTGTCATTTCAATCATCACCGTCGTCGTTGTGTTCATCGCTATAGAAAACAAAAAAAAATAATTCTTACATATTCGTTTTCTGCATATGACGCGTAAAGTAGATGCAATGCGTGTGTAGGACTTACATTAGGTAATGCTGCGTATATAATTCCATATTTTCCCGACATTCTCCAGCGCGCAAACACCGCAATTCTTGTGAAATGCGCATCGAAGGGTATTCGTTGAAGACATAGACCTCAGGTTAGGAACGTCAGGGTCCACGGTGTCCGGCATGATCCCGCAATAATCATCGTCAACGTCATAGCCGCCGTCATCTTCGACAGTTCGAGCGTTGTTGTTGGTGTTGTTGTTGTTGTTGTTGATTTTTCGCCCCGTCAGTTCGTACAAATTGCATACATCCTCAACGATTATGTCAGGTCGTAGTTGCAGCATCCACGTTTTCTTTTCCGCACCTTTCACGATCACGAAGTCAATGTTCGCGAGTACACTGGCGAGAAGCCCCGGATGTTTAGAGTATGGAACGTAGCCGTCAGACCAGCGAAGCCGGTGATGATGCTTCGCGAGCCAGGATGCTTGATGTTGCTCCCGCGAATTCAGATGTTCCCAGAAGTATGGCGGTTCGAAGATCCAATGGCTGATCGTCGGTGTTTTATCGTTGTCGATGTTTGCGCGAATAGCGATCTCTTTGACGACGAACTCGCGTTCGATATTGAAACCTTGCAGATCGACAATGGCGAACATTATTATTCGGTTAGGTAGCACCGTCGGCGACGGTGCCGGAACAGTGACTGAGGTCTTCGACATCGACGTTTTAAAACAGTAGCAGTATCCGCAGTAGTAGTAGCAGTAGCAGTAGTAGTAGTAGTAATAGATCTCGTACGCACGCTATATTAGTTTGCGTACCATGTTGGTTAAAGGGCCGTATTCGACTATACGATCGTGTATGAACAAACAGACGGCTGAAGTATTAGCAGGGATATTTTCTTTGCATTCGAAATCTATTCGCACGTCCACGGTAGCGCTCTTCAACGATTCGTTTTGTCTAGAACAATCTATAACCACGATAGGCGCGTATTTAAGGAATTCGTTCGCGCTCAGCAACGGTTCTCCGTGACTGTAGTACGATCGGATGAAATTCGCATACATATTGTACATGATCGCGAATTTATATTTGGGAAAATCTATTTGCATGTCATCGTACGGATACGTCTCGGAATTTAGGTAGAGTCGAAAGTTTGTGAGATTATTCGGGTCGAATATCCACGCGGGTTTATTTGGACGATTCTTTCGATCCGTTTGCATGCCGAATAACACGTATCGAGGTTTCTCGATTTGCGACGTAGTTTTCACGGTCCACGTGTGTTTCGTTGTTGCTTGCAGTAACGGATACTCGTGCACGCTCCACGATCGGAAACTCATCGCGATCGGTCGTTCGCTTTCCAAGATCCGCAGCATCGATAGTTTATTCACTTCATCCAAAACGACGTGGGGCATACGCCACTGCACCTTGCGTATCTCCAGTTTCGGGATCGCAGTGGCGGAGGTGCAGTGCATCGCGTTCGAATCGTCTCGCGTCCGTATAAGAATTAGCTCGTGTCGCGCGTTCATCACGATGCGTTTGTAATCCTCGCAGAATCCTAATAACACGTTCAGGGGTACGCAGAAATTGAAAGCGCCCGAATGAAAAGTATCCTTATCGTAATCGATTTCATAATCCCAACCGGCATTCGCAAGCGCTTTGCTTCTCTCGGCTGACAACGAAACGAAATTTTTCAAGGTGGTAGTGATTCCTGGATTTCGACAACGATCGATCTCGACACCGTTCAATTCGTATCGAATCTCATCGAACATGAACGCGACGCAATTATTGTCGAGAACAGCGGTCGCGGACGTCGGCGGGCCTTTCGCGTCTTGCGCTGTCAACGTACCACGACCTTCGATGTAGAGGAAACTTTCGCACGGAAGCGTGTACAGATCTTGCTGCTGTATGGGGATTCTTATCTCGTCGCTATTGTCGAACGTTGTGTGGCGTACGGATTATACGTGTGTAACTCGATCTTCGTGATGCGATTGTCGAAGGTTGGCGTATTCGCCACGTCCAAAATAATCGACATCGTGGTTGCGTGTCTAATAAGCGACGATGAAACCTAGCGATCGCAGGAAACGCGCGTTTCGACGAGTCAACGGCTTTCTTATGCTTCTTAGCGGTCCTCTTCTTATCGCTCCTCCCGTCTTTATTCTTCTTCCACTTTCGCCTGTAGATAAAGGGTCTCGTAGGTGACGCGAGACAGAGACGGTAGGAGTATCAGCGGCGATTGATGATTCGTACGTGTGATCTAACACTAACATACTACACACGTGCGCATACACGTACGGTCACGCTACCTATCGCGCGGACGTCGTTGAACGTGTAAACAAATCGTTATTTCTTCTCCACGGAAATCTATAGGACGATCGTGTTGATCGACGATGCACAACGTTAGATCGTGTATTGCTCGTGCGACAATCGGCAGGTAAATGACGTGTCGCGGAGTTTCCGATATCTTATATCCTGGCGGCACGCGAGGCGAAAATTCGTGGATCGTGTGAACCTGTTTATCGTTGCTGTACGCGCCGGTAGTGACGTTGCGCGTTACTCTAATCACGTTAACGTTTATAATATTTACGGGTCCGTCGGACTCGTGCCAGATTCTCGGTAATAAGACGCGAATCGGGGAAAATCCTAGCAACGAGCCCACATTGTTCGGTTTCGTAAAGTCTACAAAGAACGAACAATATAGCTCGCTTTTCATGGTGTTGTTGTTTGCTCGTAGCATTAGAGGGTACTTGTCGTCATCGTCGTTCTCGCTGTTACCGCGTCTTCGAGGATATCGATCGAGTATTCGTTGCTTCAGATACTCTGCGATAGCGTCTAATTCGTAGGAGCCGTGGGGAATCGTAATGCATTCATTAGCGGCGTCGACAATTGAGTTGTTTTCGGTGTCATAGTTCACGACGAAATAGAATTTATCGTTGCTCGAGTCGATGTTCGGTATAGTGTGAAACGTCTCCAAGTCCGCGAGTCCTAATTCGTATTGACCATCACTCAAATCTATCGGCGGAAAATAGTTTACCGTGAGCACGCTGCTGCGACCCGTTAACGTGAGCGTGAACGACATATCATAGATTACACTCGCGTGACGGAGAGAGGGGAAGTGACGCGCGCGTACGAATACTCGGCAATTTATCGATATTATGAGTCTTTATTATAGAAGGTGTGAATCGCTATTACGCATGGATACATTGTAACATAATCTTAGTACATACAAACACACACGCACACCGATAGTAATATTAGTATATAGGCCATAATTCCATAGACTTTTGCTGTAAAAATTGCATGCACAAGCGACCGCAATTCATCTCGTCGAAACGTTGAAAACGATTGTGATTGTACGTGATGGTTGTACCGCGTCCGAAATAGTAGATCATTTCCGCGGGAGGTTGCAGATTCCCAAAACTATCAAAGTACTGTACTCGCGGTCCGCGTTTGGCGTACGCGACCCAGTGCGTACCGGTGCCACGATTCTCATCCAGATTCGCGATACCGCATTCGTTGCTTCGTACGCGCGTGGGAAGCGTGTCGCGCATAAACACCCCTCGAAAGAACGGGATGCTGGCGCATTCGCGTTCTAATTGCAGTGTTGATGTATCAATTGGACACCCTTTGCCGGGGCACCCTGTAGCACGGACAGGGTTGTAAAATTTATTGCGGCAGGCAATACTTGAGGTCTGGCCTGGTCGTCTGTGTTGCAGATGTGTACCTCTCAGGGTTAGGCCCGAATCTTCGTCAAAATTAAGAGGGACTTGACCTTGAGTGTTGCCAGATGCACGTTTAGGGAAAGTCGAGTTACCCTCACCGGCGATGTTTTCCCACCACGGTCTTTATTTTGCCCACTGTTTTCGGGCGACCAATAGTAATAGCGATTTTCTCACCCCCGGTTTTTTTCGACAGCCAATGACTGGACTTCGTAGCCTTCTTGCGAAAAGAATGTACGCCTCGCTGGCAGATAGAAGCTAGATTTTGAATACAACACAACACGTTCACTAGAGCTAGACTTGTACTTTGATTTTCTCCCTTATCCAACAGAAGGGATGGTCCTTCGAGTGAGTTTTGATAGTCGGCACGTTACGTGCAAACTCTTCAATGCCTGAACGATCTGAATGATCAATCACGGGTTAAAAACATGCAGGTTCGTCATAGGTTGTTGCGTTATCACCGCCACCGTCGCCACGCGCCTATGCGATCGGCGTTTTTTTTTTTTCTTTGTTCGTAGTCGTCGTTGGCGTCTCGGTTTCAAGCCCGCGCCTCGCTTGTACGGTGTCAGATGCATCCCTCGCCCCTCCATCGCCCGATTATGACGCAAAGTCTCTTCCAGCTGTTTTCGAGAGGCCTTCGAATCGTTTACCGCTTTGGTTATACCAGCCGCTCCACCGGCCAATGCCCCAATAGCTGATAAAGCAGGCAGCACGAACGGAAGAAATTGAAGAAAGCCACCGCGTTTCGCCACTCGTAGATTACGATGTCGTCGCCGCCGTTGAGGATGTTTCTTTCCAGACTTTCTCTGTTTACGTTTCGTCCTTCTCATACCCATGCCGAGTATAGTCTTAGCCTTCATCGTTGCCCACACTCCAGTCGCTACGGCTTTTTCGCCAAAGGTCGCGTCGTTCGCGAATACTCGTTCTCGCGCTCGTTCGGCTAACGCACGATCCGCCTCGTGTCGCCCCTCTAAATCCTTTCGACTAGAGTACGCGATATCGTGATCGCGGCACGCTGCGTCCAGAGGATTCACACCTTCGTCGCCACGAGCCAATCGCTTTAGCAAACGCGTTCCCGGTCCGCAGAACTGATAACCCGGAACGTGTAGTTCGAACGGCAAACGGTTTATGATGCCGTTAACGAGACCCGATCCAGTCTTCTTCTTCTGATTATTCTTCTTCCTCCTCTGATTCTTTCCTAGTCCGTGAGACGTTGCGGTCGTTGGTGCAACCATATACGTTAGAATAGTCACGATAGCTACTACAATAATAAACGCGTACGCGCGCGTCACCGATCACTGTGATAGTGACCTGCGCGACGCGCGCCACGAATATAAATAGTCGATTATATAATATGCGATTCGCGAAACAGTCGGACGTTATTCGCGTGACCGCGAACAGAATGCTCGAGGATGATAGGGATCCGAGTCGATCGAACAGACACGGCCCGTTATTACCGCACAGCGTACGAGGCGTGATTTGCGGTCCGTCCGGGTGCGGAAAAACGAACGTACTTCTAAGTATGCTAGAGAGTCCGAACGGTTTGCGTTTCGAGAACGTGTACGTATACTCGAAATCATTGCATCCGCCAAAGTATCGATATCTCGAACAGGTGTTGTCGCTCGTCGACGGAATCGAATACTTTCCCTACTCGGACAACGCTGAGATCGTTCCACCGAGAGACGCTCGACCCGATTCGATCTTCGTGTTCGATGACGTGGCGTGCGACGAACAGAACGCGATACGCGAATACTTCTCCATGGGCCGCCACGCGAACGTGGATTGCTTTTATTTATGTCAATCGTACGCTAGAATACCGAAACATTTGATCAGGGATAACTCGAATTTTCTCATGCTGTTCAAACAAGATGGTACGAACTTGCGTCACGTGTACAACGATCACGTGAACACAGACATGACGTTTGAGTCGTTCAACGACTTGTGCGCGAGATGTTGGCGTCGACTATACGATTTCGTGGTGATCGATAAGGATAGTTCCATGTACGAAGGTCGATATCGAAGAGGATTTAACGAGTTTGTCGTAGCTCGTTGACATCAGTAAACCGCGAATCATTCATTGAGCAACACGAAATGGCCAACGAACTGCCGACGACAACGACGACGACGACTGCTATAACCTCGAGTAACGACGACGCGAAGCATTCGCAAAAACATCGCCGACGTTATCGACAAAAAGGGACGAAACGTCGGAGCGCGGACGCAAAGGTGGAAATCGCCAAAGTCAGCGACGTTATACGTAAAAAGTGCTTGGCCTTGAAAATTGGTAAAATGGCTACGGAAGCTGCTGTGGAGGTGAGTACGCGTCCCATCGTCGAACCGCTGAAACGATTGATCGAAAACTCGTCCGCGTTGAAAATGCGCTCAACGCCTCGATCGCGACCAGTGAAGAGGAAACATGAATACGATCAACAACAACAACAACAACAATCATCGAAGAGACTTCGACCCGTTACTCCGTTGTTAACCAAGGAAAGTCAAAATAACCTTCCAGATTCTAACGACTATGACGACGACGACGATGATGACAGCGACGATAACGACGACGCCGACAACGATAATGACAACAACAATGACAACGACAACAACACCGACGACGACGACGACGATAACAACGATGTTGACGATGATGTTGTTGATGATGTCGACGACAAAGACGATGAAAAAATTCAGGATGATGAGTCGTCAGCAAAGGTTCATGATTTGGATTCGCTGCGCAACCCCGTCGACGATATCGAAGTGTATGTACGGAACGCCAAAGGACCCTTGTCGCGAGAATACCTGCGACTGTTCTTCACCGATACTAAGAAACGAATCGACAACGTGTACGGCGTATACTTGGGGTCCGACGAAGACCTAATGATCGGCGATTCCGTACTCGCAATCGACGAGGACGGTGACGACATTCGCGTCAACGGAACGCGATACGCGGGAACTCGGGGTTTGTACGAACTGCTGTTCATGCGAATACCCAGCGTTAGCACGTACACGGACGCGGATATTCACTCGTACCGACGTATCTTACTATCAACGAACGCGCATAAGCGAAACCATTCGCCGAGCAAGCGCACGCTGGGTAACAAGGGGTATAAGTATAAGAAAATCATATCCGCGATAATCGGTGGGGTGCGGACGTCGGGTATCAGACGCGTTAGGGGCATGGGTATGAATGGGGGTGCGGGCGACGCGGTCACGCGACGAGGACAAGGATTACCAATCGACGAATCGATGACGGTTACCGATAACGCGATCGATTACGTGTACTGGGACGATCCGAACGAATTGATCGATAGACTGAGATTGCTCGTACCATCTCGCGCGGCAGGTCACACGGGTCACGATAACGAAATCGCATCCATCGTGGAGGAACTTCGCGAGGCCAAACATATCTTAAATTGAACGATTCGGTGATGGTCGCGTCAGTAGTGTTCGCGCACACGCATCGTTATGTCGGTGAACAAGTTTGGCATCGCGTTACGCAACAACAACAATAACAACAACAACAACGACGAAGCGAGAATGGCAAT
The DNA here is from genome assembly GCA_963932335.1 of Andrena marginata. NCBI lineage: Eukaryota > Metazoa > Arthropoda > Insecta > Hymenoptera > Andrenidae > Andrena > Andrena marginata. The sequence continues at coordinate 13,335,686 of OZ010664.1, forward strand.
GACGAGATTATTGTCCTCGGTGGACGAACGCTTTACCCAAAACATCGAAACGGCTATCGCGAGCGCGCGACTGGACGCCGAGTATCAACGATCTCAACTCGAGACGCGAGTACAACGAAAGATGACGGATATCGTTAACGCGCAATTGTCTCGACTAGAGGATGATTTAAATAACGCGATGGAACGACGCTTGGATCACTTGAAAGACAGACTCGAAGAGTTGACGACGTCGATAACGACCACGGATCTGTATAAACGAAAGGAATCGCGAAAAGCGAATGAGGGTTTACGACGACGACGATGATCAATGACTGCCTCAATAGCGGCTACGGCTCCGAAACGTCTAATAATAACGAACGATCGCGAAAAACGTGTATCGATTGCGTTTTGCGAGCACTCGAGGAACTCATACTACTTCTAACATCCTTGGAACGTCGCGATCATCCCCCACCCACCCGCGAAGCATGAGTAAGGAGCGAGTACAATTAGTGAACGAATTACACGCTCCCGCGAGACGAAATTTTCTACGGCGTAGCGTCGTGATTCGCGGCTACGATGATTTGTGGCAGGCCGATTTGGTGGAGATGCGTCCGTACGCGAAGCAAAATCGAGGATATCACTACATACTAACGATCATCGATGCGTTCAGCAAGTACGCGTGGGCCATACCCGTGAAAACAAAAAGTGGACGCGACGTGACCGCGGCGTTCACGATCGTGTTGCAGCAGAGCGATAGATGTCCGCGAAATTTACAAACCGACATGGGTAAGGAGTTTTACAACGCGGAGTTTCAACGATGTGCGAAGACTCGCAGGATCAACCACTACTCCACGTACAGCGTGATGAAAGCGTCGATCGTCGAACGTTTCAATCGCACGCTGAAAAACCTCATGTGGAAAAAATTCTCCTTTAACGCGTCCTACCGTTGGGTTGACCTGTTACCTGCGCTCGTACGCACCTACAATCATCGCAAGCACCGAACGATCAACGCCCAACCCGTTGACGTGACCCCCGCGACGCGTTTGTCGTTCGCCGCGAATGAACCCCTCTCACCCTCCGCATCGGAAGGCGTTGGACGACGCGCGAAATTCAAAGTCGGTGACAAGGTACGCGTGAGCAAGTTCAAGACCCTCTTCGAGAAGGGGTACACTCCGAACTGGTCGACCGAGGTGTTTGAAATCATAACCGTACAACGAACGTGCCCAGTGACGTACATTCTGCGCGATTCCGCGAGAGAACCGATCTCGGGTGGATTCTACGAGTACGAACTACATTCGGTCGCGAATCCAGACGTCTATCTGGTCGAGAAGATTATTCGTCGCAAAGGAAACCAGGTGTACGTTAAGTGGCTCGGATTCGATTCGTCGCGGAACTCGTGGATAAGCAACAAGGATATTCTATGATTCCCGATCACAAACGCACTCGATGTTACTAAAATAAATGAATGAAAAATAAATACATACATACATATAAATATATATATACAGTGTCCGTTTATTCAATTTTTTACATTCTCCTTCGCCTTCTCATATATGCGTACAATTAATCTTAATAAAGTATGAAAAAAATATACATATATACATATATACCAACGCGTATAAAATACAATTTTAGCTATTCCACGCTATATACAATTTTTGACTATTCTACGCTATACATATATTCATAAATAAATAACCAAAGGAAGAAACGTATATACATATATGCATGCAAACATACTAAACAATGGAATTCTCGAGGGACTCGTCGGGGTCAAGCTGGAGACGTTCGTGTGTCTTGAGCTCGGGGATTCGATAATGACCCCACGGAAGGATGTCGACTCGATCGGCTAAAATACACCGCTTGTCGTCGAACGGACTGAGAGCGTTCTTCTCTTGACTCACGGTATACACATGGTGCTCTTTGGAGCGTATATTGTTCTGCCGAATCGATTTCTCGGTGAGATCGCGGAGACAACGAATGTAATCGTCGAATTGTACATGATTCGCGACCACGTGTCTCCGCACACCCTTCACTTTTTTAGTCTCACTCGTAGACCCCACTGCCGCGTTAAACGTTCTAGTTGCGTACATCTTAGACCTCAATCCGACGAACTCGGTCATCAAGGCGCCGTTGTTCTCATCTTTCATGAGTCCCGGCACCTTTTTGTTTTCGCGGGGCATACCGTACGGATTGTCCACCGCGTAATCACTCGTGTCGAATCGGGCGACGTCACGCTTCATCGTTTCATACGCATCCTCGCATTCCACGCTATACATTAAACTGTCGGTATCGGTGTACAGGACCTTACACTTATCACCGAACTCCGCACGCATATACGCATAATGAAACTCGTACAGGCATTCTTTCGATACGTCCAGTACACTCATTCCCACGTATATCGGTTTGTCGAACTTCACTTTCAGTTTGCGCATTTCGATGGCCACCAACTGCTCGGAGAAGATCGTGCGGCTGTGAAAGTTCGGTTTTGCGATCAGCGCTTCCGCGCCGTAACGACCGTCCCACCGCGTCACCAGTCGCACATCTACGCGATTCCGCACATTCTCCATTGTTTTCCCGTACACCGCATTGTTCATTAATTTAAATAGCGTCTTTTGGAATTCGCTAGTAGCTCGCGTCCTCAAATTGGTGTTCAATCGGATGTAGTCGCGCAACCAGTGCGACTGATCGAATCGCAACACCCGATGAATTCGCGTTACGCGTAAACCGTGTCGCACGCACTGTTTCAGGTAGCGATAATGTATGACGTATCGCTCCTTATCGTCGAGCGTGGCAAGCAGCTTGGTCTGTTTTCCTTCTGGAGCGTGCTCGCGCACCGGACAGAATGGAAGGTCGGCGTGGGCGTCGTGGATCTCCTTGGGATATTCGATGTCGACCTCCAACAGGTATCCCTCGGATTCCTCGGAGTCCTCGCCGTCGGATAGGGATGATACGTCGAGCGCGGCAGCCGTCGCATCGTCCAGCCATCGAAACCCACCTTTCGGCATAGCCTGCGAAATCGCCCATCCGTACAAGTTGTTGACGTCGAAGTACATCAGATACGTCGATGCCTTCGATTCGTCGTACATCCCTGCAGGCAGGTGTTTGTTGTTGGCACGCGCGTACCTGTGCGAGCACTGACTCAGACCGCCGCGTATGCCACGCTCTACGAACAGTAGCATGTCCACGTCCGTCAAAAGTTCTAATCGCACGCCGGTGTACTTGAGCATCGCGTCCCACGTGAAACTCGGTAGCGTAAAATAATGCGCGGGATCTAGATCGTAACTCGCGATACAGTCGGTGCGGAAACTCTCGAATACGTCGGCGAGTAACAGTACATCTGTTTTCAAGTACAAATCACTGTACTCGCCCAATGTCTGTACGCGAAAAGTATTCCACACGTTCGCGGCGTGCGCGTAATCAGGCTCCGACGCGGCGCTATCGTTCAACCGATTATAGAACGCTTGGCGGGACGGTAAACACGTATCATTCAGTTTGATGTATGACGTCACGTAGTCGTACGGGAAGACGCCCTTCCTGGTAAGGAGATTGAACTGATCATCCGACAGGGATTGAAACTCGCGTCGTAGAATCGCGAGTCGTTCTTTGCCAAGGTCCGAAGCGAGTTTCTCCAGACTAGCGGCCAAGAACTTCAACGAATCTATGAATCGAAACTTCAATCCCTTCTTCCAATCGTTGTTCTCGGCGTCGATTCCCTTGACGTGTTTCGTGAACGATATATACCGCTCTTTCGTTACCGGCAACAGGTCGATCTGTCCTTCGAACGCGGACGCCAACTCTTTGATCACGAAATGCGCGTCGTAGCCTGATAAATTATGAAAAACTACCGGTATCGTGTACGATCGTTGAAACTGTAAGTTACACGACACGTGGGCTGCGCCTCGGTACTCGCCCGTCGAGTGACAATGGTCGCGCACTTTTTTGTCCCCCTCGACGAAAGGTTGTCCACACACGTGACACACGATCGCATCGTTAAAACTACGCCACTGTCGACTCGTCAACGAGTTCATCGGTTTCGCGTTCCGCAACCACGAATACGCAATGTTCGCAAAGTCACGCAGTTCTTGTACAAACCACTTCACGCACTCGGATTCGTGACGATATGCGCGATAACGACACAGAGACGCGTCGGTGGAACAATGGATGTAATATCCCACGCTGTACGCTCTATGCTGCTGGTACGTGTACGTCCGACTCCGCTCCGCAGGCTCGACATCCTCCAGCATGCATTCGAAGTCCGCGTAAATGATGAATGGCGCTCGTTCCTTATTTTTAAAGTTCTTGAACTGCAACCATTTATCCTTCAGGGACGGCAATTCGACGGCGCACTCGTTCAGACGTTGGCAGTCCACGTTGTGCTTCGTCAATTGCACGTTCGAATGAAAGAAGCTGAGACATCTGTAACGATAATAGTATTAATAATACAACATAATAATCAATAACACATCGATCGAAATATACCATATTTTACTAACCTTTCGCAAACGAATACTTGATGTCCGTGATTGCCGAGCTGCTTCGAAATCAGTCTCGACATGCTGCGAATGCACGCGAAATGATAACGTTGAGGCTCGTTGGGGTCCTGCACCAGTAGGAGATTCGCGTGTCTCTCTCACTTGTCCTCGGTCAAACACAGGGGCGCGCAGCTTCCGTCGGACCACGTGTACACGTTCACCGACACGTCGCACAGTGGTCCCAAATCGCCAAAAGCTGGCCAAAACTCAATTTTCGAAGTATATAGCAGCTTTTTGCTATTATAGCATATTTGTTGTATATACATTAGTGCATCAAATGCCGCTTGAATTTCTTAAATATATTGATTGGTTACTGAGATATAGGCTGTCAAAGTTGACGAAATTTCATGCTCCTTAATGTCTTGAAAAGGGGAGCATGTTTAGTGTGTCAGAGAAAGTTTATCTGAAAAGATCCATATGTGCAACAGTTTACCATTAAAGTAGGCGTTATAAACATAAACTTTCCACAGAAACAAAGTAAAATATCTTTGAATTTACCCATGTAATTCCCTTCTCAATGTGTCATAAATCTAAGTCACGTTTTAATAAAACGGAAGGAAAACAAAGATGAGTGTCACCGAGTGTCACGCTGTAACAAGTTTCTTGATATAAAGTAATATCTCAAGTATGATATCCAATTGAGAAAATTTGCGGAAATTTGCGATTTTTTAAGATATTTAAATTTAAAGTGCCAAGTAGGGGTATCAACGCTGTCTATACTTTGTCCCACCAGAGCGTATTGATGATATCTCTGCAAAATTTAATATATTTGTAAAAAATGTAATATGAGATAAAAAATTTATCGAAAACACTAGTGTGATCTTACTTCATAATGGGTCCAAGATTATAACTTGACAATGTTTCGGTTTGAAGCGACCAGTTCAATGCAGGAAGACCACTTCCAAAAGATCTGCTTTTTCAATGATTTAAACAAAACTAACACTCTATTAGCCAATGATATATTGTTGTATATGGTATACCGGGGTATATGGAAGGACCGAGCGGAGGAGAACGACTGTTTATATTAAAGTCTCGAAGGAAACTGGGATTGTATAAACACTGTATCGATAAGGAGCAAGAATGGATTTCAGAGCCAAGGGGAAAATGCGTGGCAGTAGAAATGATGAGTTTGTCACTGAAGTCCGAAAAAAATTCCAAAAACGATTGGAAATTAACATCGTCATATTAAATTCGACATTCTAATTATATAATTTTAGTAAAAAATCTGAAGAATCCATTTTCACAAAAATTAAAACCAACATTTACAGCAGTGATATTAGATTCGCCATTTTGTTTTTTTGGAATTTTGAACCCAGGTTCGTAGTCAGTCACCTCGAACACCTCGGTATACCAAGCTTCGTCCAATATGATCTTTTTCTGATATACGCGTCCGCCATATTGGATTCGCCATTTTGTTTTAACAAATTTGAAGTTCAGATTCGTAATCAGAGACCCCAAAAACCCCCGAGCACCGATTTCTGACTAAATTGAAGTACGTTTTGATGGGTTTGCCGCTTTTTAACGATTTGGGACCACTGTGCGTCGTTCATCCTCTCGAACTTTGTCAGCTGGTCCAACGTTACGGGTAAAGTCATATCGCCCGTGCGAAATACATCCGAGTAGTGATGGTAGGATGCGATCCTATCACTATTCACAGCAACAGGGTACAAACTTACAACGACAGCCCACAAGAAACACGCATTATCTCTATTCTTTATGTTGACCACCGTTTTCTTCAGGACGACGGCGCGCGGAAGCGGTACGTTGCAACCGCCTCGAAGTGGATTGTGCTTATTAATATTCACTAGAATATTTAGCACGGGCTTTAAGGTCCATCCACTGTCGCGATCTTGAAACTCCTCGAGCATCACTAGCGTGGGAGCGACCACGTGCTTCGAGTACCACTCGCGAATGTTCGAAGTCATTAACAGTACACGATTTCGCGTACCGAAACTTTTCATGTCCGTATTTTCACCCAACATAAACTCCGCGTTCAAGTTCATCACAGTTCGTCGAGCACCTTCTAAAAATCGACGCGGATCGACGTGTCCCACGTTGATAACCGCACCGGTTGAAATGCGGCCTATAAACGCAGATTCCACGTCTTCCCATACGACATTAGGCACCGTCGATCGACCCGAAACCCCGCACCCCACTCGCGAAAACTTTTCCCGCACGATTGCGCGCAATGTCTTTATTCGCGCGATCAGCGACACTAGGCGTTGTTTCGCGGACACGGACACTCCTCCGCTGCTCTGATACTCAACGATGAGCTGCAGGCACGTGACGCAATGATCCATCCAGTCTCGGAATTCCGCAATACTGCGTAAAAGCTTGGACATCTGGGACAAAACCCTGTACGTGTCCATGAACCCCTCCATGTTCGCTTATTCACAAAGAGTTCACTTCTTTACAAATAGTCAATTTCCCAGAGATATTCGATTTCATCTGATTTCATGATGTGACTTTTCCAGGTGATGCGATCATACTCGATATGTGGAAATCGATATCTCAGCGGTACAAGGATGAACTTCGATTTTCGCGGTAGACTCGTATGATCATCCAAATATCGTTTCAATTCTCGACACAAAAAACTATTCACTGAAATTGTTGTTGTGTCAGGACTCAATACTTCCAGTACTTTGACCATTCCGTTCTCGATGTCATGTAGAAGCGTCAATGGTGTACACACGATCGCGGTAGTGTACTCCGTACGCTTAAGATGCACGTCCTTATCTCCAATGATGCAATATAATGAACATTTACCCGCAGTAGTGTGTCGTGCGATATAACGTAACAATTGACGATCATGGTCCACCCTCTTTCTCAGAAATCATCATCGAAGACGCGATTTGAATTTCCACGAATCGGTCGCGGTTGCGCCTGCGCACCGATCCCCGCACGCGTACGGAGATTGCGCGGCGGCGACGCGTGCCCAAATATACCTTAGACATGCAACAGGTGACGTCAACACGAAACGTATGAAAACCTTGGAAAATTTACCATGGCGGGCCCAAATACCCACGCGGACCCAAAGTACCTTAAACGTACAATAGGTGGCGCCAACCCGAAATGTATGAAAAACCTGGAAAATTTACCAGGACGGGCCCAAATACCGACGCGGACCCAAAGTAGCTTAAACGTCCAATAGGTGGCGCCAACACGAAATGTATGAAAAACCTGGAAAATTTACCAAGACGGGCCCAAATACCGACGCGGGCCCAAAGTACCTTAAACGTCCAGTAGGTGGCGCCAACACGAAATGCGCGCAACGCCATTTTGAAAATTTGAAAATCCTCCCCCTCCCCTGTGACGTCAACCCCCTCGCCCACGAACTCGACCTGCGCGCGCGACGCCATTTTGAAAATTTTGAAAATCCCCCTCCCCTGTGACGTCACCCCCCTCACCCACGAACTCGGTCGACGCCATCTTGGAATCCCCCTCCCCTGTGACGTCATCCCCCTCACCCACGAACTCAGTACCCCCCTCCCCGCCTCACCCCCTCGCCCATCTCGCGGAAGAGCGCGGTACCTCCCCCCGCCCCGCCCCACCCCCTCGCCACCACTTGAGCCAGAAGCGGCATAGCCTAACTACTGTTAATTGTTATTATTAACTGTTATTTGTGGATAATCTACATTGAGTTGGGTTAGGTGTGTGATTATCCTTACACCGAACCACATACAGTGTAAGAAGCCTGTGTGAAGAACGCGTTTTACAAAAGGCTGTGAGCAAAAGTGTTATCATGTTTGCGGTGAATAACAACCGTGACCGGAACCTAGCTGTTGTTGTTATTGCTGCTGCTGCTGTGCATTTAACAGATCGAAGAAGAAACAGAAGAAGAAACCGCCAGGTCTGGGTAAAAGAATACCGCGGAAATTGTAATGTTCAGCCCCTTCTGCGAGAGCTGAGAGACAATTATCCAGATGACTACCGGAATTATTTGAGGATGGATTCTGAAGCGTTTCATCATCTCCTCAGCTTAGTTGAAAACAATATTAAAAAAATGGACACCGTTATGAGGCAGAGCATCACTCCAGAGCAACGTCTTATCGCCACTTTAAGATTTTTGGCAACGGGACGTTCTTACGAAGATTTGAAATTTACAACTGGCATATCAGCTCCTTCGTTATGTAAAATAATTCCTGAGACGTGCAAAGCTCTGTATAATGCCCTACGTGCAGAGTTCTTAAAGGTAAGGGTTACAAATTAATAATACGCGTAGACTAACAATAATACTTTATTAATTAAATAAACCTAATCCACGATCGCGAATTCATATGAAAATTTGTGTATTGTATTTATTTAAACTATTTTCAGACGCTCAGTTTGAATAGTTGCTGTGCGGCGTGCAAGATAGTGGCTGTTCTGTTTATCTGATACAAAATACCAAAAAGAGTTTTGTTCTTCAGGAAATTGCGCAGTTAATGAAGGTCGATTGGGAGGATAAAAACTGTAAAATTCACAAAATAACGGCAACATTTACTGCGTTCCGAGGTTCATTACTTGCGCAATTTCCTAAAAAACAAAAATCTTTTTTGTACATTGTTTCAGATAAATAGAACAGCCGCTATGCTGCACACCGCACAGCAACTATTCAAACGGAGCATCTGAAAATAGTTTAAATGAATACAATCCACAAATTTGCATATGAATTCGCGATCGTATCTATACATCTCTAAAAACTCCTGCTGTGATAGGGCACAGCATAGAGCTTGCATTCGTTATCACACAAATCTGTGTGAGGCTTTAAAGTTTTTAATAACCCTCTTCTCAATACTGCTGCTATTATGGTGTCCGCATAAATCGCCTGCTCCGGATCCATTCTTTCCAATTGCTTGGCAACTTTTATCCCTGATGCTTCGTATTCCGAAATATCGATTTTAGTGGTGGTGGGGTTCTTCAGCGCGACAGCGCAAGTTTTTAAAACTTCAAGGACACCATTGTCATCATTTTTTTTCTTCTTGGCGCAGCGAATCCTATTCCCAGCCGGCCGTTTATTTGTGCTTCCAGACGGTTGCACTTCTTCGTCCTTCATACAAAAAAAACACAAATAATTTAATAAAATAAGAAATAACAAAGAAATTAATTTTTTTATATTTTTTTATTGTATTTTGTTTTGTCATAGTTCCCGAATACCAAGGACGAGTGGAAACAAATTGCGGAAGGGTTTCAAACCAAATGGGATTTCATCAACTGCGGAGGTGCTATGGATGGGAAGCACATCCGTATTATCCCACCACCGGATTCCGGGGCTTTTTATTATAATTATAAAAATTACTACAGTATTGTACTAATGGCGTTAGTTGATTCTAATTATGAATTTATTTTTGTCGACGTCGGCCAAAATGGAAGGGTATCGGATGGTGGTGTTCTCGAACATACTCAATTTATGAGACGTTTAAATAACGGGCAGTTGAATTTACCCGATAATACTAAAACAATAAAAAATTTGAACTTCGCCTTTTTAGGCGATGAAGCGTTTGCTTTGAGTAATAATTTTTTAAAGCCGTATGCGCAAAGGGAACTGGACCACGATAAAAGAATATTCAATTATAGATTATCGCGAGCTAGGAACGTAGTCGAAAATACATTCGGTATATTATCCTCGCGATTTCGAGTATTACATACAGCAATTAATATGAAGGTGGAAAATATATCCTATGTCGTATTGGCTACTTGCGTTCTCCATAATTTCTTACGGAGACGGAGTGCAGCATATGTAATGAACAACAGGATTATGCAGGAGGGAAATTGTCAACACGATGCAGTACGGATGGATAATTTGCAACCCGTTAATCATAGAAATATAAATAACTCTGCCAAACAAAATAGGGACCGATACAAAGAGTATTTTGTAGGAGAAGGAAGTGTTCCGTGGCAGGAAGATATGTTGAATGTGTATAGAGCGTAAGTGTTTGATGTATTAAGGGGTTAGGCCACCTTGGACGAAGCAAAATTGCAGTCATACTCGGCATTTTTTTTAGGAAGAAATGAATTAAATAGAAAATTCAATATGAAGCCTGTTATTTTACAACTCTCGCCGGAAATAATACGATTTTTTCTACAAAATGGCGACGGCAGAGCCATGATATGTAAGATCTTGAGGAGCGACGTTTTCCACGATGTTCAATCTCACGGCTATACCGTTTGACTTAGAAACAAAAATACCAAGAAGTTTTAGTTTTTACATGCAGAAAATGACTGCAATTTTGCTTCGTCCCAGGTGGCCTAACCCCTTAAGGGGTCATGCCAACCTGTGAGATCTGAAAGCACATTTATTTTGTTCATTTTTAAACTTGAAGACTTTTTTAAATAAACTGCTGTGTATTCGAAAGTATATATTTTAAAGTTATTGTAGTTTTTTTGCAATTTAATATATAAATAAATAAAGGAATTATAGACGATCTCTCGACAGTATTTTTTTTATTTAAGCACTTTATGGTGATCGTGACTGTAGCTTTGTCCTGGGTAATCGGAAATAAAAAATTCGACCAAATTTAGTTAGTATATTAAATTATATAGTGCTTAATCGTGGCTTCTTTAATTTCGTTGGGTACATTTAATTTTACAGATGAAAACTGATGTAAGATAATGAAAAATGAGAGGGATTCTGTGGCGAAACTCGATACTTTTACTATTCACAGCCGGCATTTTGTTTGAAATTAATTTTTCGGGATAATGAACGTTAAGCACTTGATAATTTTATATACTAACTAAATTGGGTCGAATTTTTTGTTTCTGATGAACCAGGTCAAAGCTCCAGTCACGGTCACCATAAAGTGCTTAAATAAAAAAGCTGCCGGGAGATCGCCTATTATTCCATATATTTCAAGAATTTTAAAATATATACTTTCGAATACCATGTGTCTAACAAAGAGACGTTTCTAGGTTCTACGGCTCAGATTGCTGTGCTTTTTGGATGTGTTTTAAAGAAGCCAAATGTAAGAAATATGTACGTGTTTTTCTTATATCAGCTCGTTTGCATATTTCGAGGATGAAACCACCACTCATAGTTCATTAGAAGAGGTACAAAAGATCCTATTGTTAGTTTAAAGAATATTATAACATTGTGTTGAATAAAACCTGATATATATTTCATTTGCGTCATAACTTGCCGAATGCATGATGTTACTTTTGTACCTCTTCTTATGAAGTTTGAAGGGTTCTTTCATCCCATAAGTATGTTTACGCACCAATACAAGAGAAACACGCATTCCTTATTTTTTGCTCCTCTAAAACATATCCAAAAACGAATGTAATCTGAGGCGGATATCCAAAACACCTCTCTTTCTGAGCAAGTGTGGAGAAGAGTGAGGGGGAGACAGAGAGCGAGAGCGTAAGAGATGTAAGAGTGACATGAATGTGTGATAGGATAATTGTCAAAAGGAGCAAAAGCAAGTGACAGAGTGGGAGAGGAACAATTGTATGGACGGGAATAAGAAGAGGATGAGAGAGCTTAAATGAAGTCGAGCGAGCATCGTGCAATTGTACGGTTATGCTATTTAAGTTACAATGTAATTTAATTACATAAAAATTAAATTACGCCGTAATTGAATTACATAATTCAAATTTTTCAAGTAATTGAATTGCTAATTACTGTAATCATCTGAGGAATTGCGATAAATGTTTATATTTAAAAAATTTGTTATAACATTGAAAATGATTTTCTAACGATTCGATTGCATAGAGTTGCACGTATAGGCATGAACCTACCAGTACTCTGCCGCTTTGGCAGTATCTACCCAAATGGTGTGGTCTGGCACAGTGCGTACCCCTAAACGTAAACAAACACAATTCGACGTTTAAAGAGACAGAAGGTAGTGCAAGGTGCATTGACCTAGTTTGGGCCACTGTGCCAGATCCCACCATTCGGGTACATACAACCAAAGCGGCAGAGTAGTGAGTAGGCCCATAGTTATTGTTTGAATACGATTTAATTGAATTAGTTTGCAATCATTTTGCAATAATTCATTAAGTAACCCAATTGTATTTCTGCACATCTCTGTGCAATTGTAATACCTACATAATTAGTCACCCTAATAAACTATAATTTCATAAAAAGACAACCATGTGTTTCCTTTTTTGTCTGTGTCCATTGTAAAATTATATTCCGTTTCTTGTTTACCATCAGTTCTACATTGAAATGATATTTCCACGTAGTCGGGGCCACAGAGGCTCCCTAAGAATAAAAGTTTGCAGTGACAGCATTTTAAAAACATTGTTCGATTTCTGCTAGACATTTAGCTGGTTTTGTTGTGTAGAATTAATTTTTTACAAGGTAGAAAGTCGTCCGTGGTTCCAGCCATAGCAACAACCATAATAAAGAAAATAAGTCTTAATTTTGTCATTTTAAATCACTTAAGAGTCCTCACACCAACGACTATCTATCTATCGGTCGGCGTTCTTTTAATTCGATTCGAAAAACATGCGACCGCACACCGACGAGTATCATACAAAGTAACAGGTCAGTGTGAAACTCATGTGTGTGCGATATTATGTTTTTCGAATCGAATTAAAAGAAAGCTGACGGTCAGACTCTCCCGCACGTATGGCTTACTCAGTGACCACTTGGAGGCAAAGTTATATTGCGGGTTCTCTACATTAGAGTACTCCCTTGAAGAAAAAATAAAAGTACAAGTTTGAACCATATTTTCAAATGGACTTGGTTCACCGAAATGTTAATTGAAATGAAAAAAAACAAAATATGCGTCTTAAAGAGGAAAGACTCATCTTTTTATTGCTTTATTGTGGAACGTTCTACAATGATTTCCTGGCTTTGTAGGAGCACTTAAAACGAAAGGGAGGTTCTTTTATTCAAACTTGAATAACTCGGGCAAAAAAGGGTACTTACAAGTTACAACCACCAATGAATACTAATTTTACACAGAAAAGTCGTCGTTTATTTTTTTTTTTTGAGGAGTGTAGTAATAAAATAAATGAGGTTATAAATAAACTTACTTCATTGTGAGGCTGTGTATCGGTGTCGTCCATGTCATACACAACTGCATCGTGAACCTCAATTTCTTCTGGTTCGTCTCGCATCGCTACCGCCTCGTTCACGAGAGATGCCTCCTCTTCAATATTCGAAATGCTGGCACTTGGTGTGTCTTGGTCTTTTGTGAATATTAATAAATCATAATACCACAATGTTGGTACATACACATCCTCAGCCCCGTTCCCAGACCGTCTGGATGCCAATATTTTGTTATATTCCTTCCGGAATGATCCACGGAGACGTTGAATTTTTTTATTAACAAAATCCTCGTTTGCTTCCGGAAATATTTTTTTGCAATATGCAATTAGTTTTGCGTAACACGCCTTGCGCAGATTACGATTTTTGTGTTCCTTAGATTTAACTTTCCACAGAGATGGCATAGTTCTGTATAAAGTAAGAAGCCCTGTCACTGCTTCGTTACTCCACTTTCCGTCGTCCATCATACTTTGCAGTAAACACGCAGAAATGCACTATCGTAGCCGAACTATAGGAACACGGTATTGGCATTTCGACTTTTCGTTTGATTCTGCCTTTTCTCTGTGTTTTCACTTAAAAGGTAAGCATTGATTCCTACCTCCATAGGTCAAATGTCGAGTGGAGGTGGTAATGGCAAAATATAATTGGTCAAAGCGTGACAAAAAGGGCTGACTTGAGTTCAGGCGGAAATGCAAAACGCTTCCCGAACGGCGGTCGAGTAATAAAAATCAAGGGTTGTAAATACATCTTTAGTTTACGTTTGACGGCCAGATGTGCAAGTTTCGCCAGGTATTTCCTTATTTGACCATTGTCCTGGGGTTCTGAAGGTTTAGTCCAGCAATAAAAACGTCGTGGGATGAAGCCCATCAGTGACGGAATTGTCAAGAGTCCCAGGAGTATGGCAATTAAAATTGCCAAGTGTTCGCCAGGCGCAAGATATAAACTTAAATATACCGGGTCTTAAGAGTCATGCTTAAAAATGATGAATATGTAGGCGTAGGTAATTAGAATATCTTGTTTTCTGACATTGATAAACTAAATTCAGTTTTATTATAAGTATGTAGAAATATACGTTGTTCCACTGAATACCTTGCATTCAATCAGCCGCGTTAATCAGTAAGCGGCTGCTAGTATATTTTCAAATAAGTATATTTTAAAACAAACTCTTAATCTATACAATCTCACCCACGCATTTATGTACTAAAAAATTACACGCGATTACTCGCGACGAGGGCCAATACACTTTGCGAAGGGACCCGGGAACAGGAAGTTCACGCGGGGGGCCGCCTGCGGAAGGACTGATTACATGTCCTACATGATTACATGAAGTATTGATTAGTGATGGGCGTGATACCAGTCTTTTCTCATGAGTTTTAAGCAGTTCGATACCCAAAGTACTCTGTAGCTTCGTTAAAAATAGTCCGATTTACATGAAATTTGGTATAATTTTCATTTGAAAAACGTAAGGAATCCATCGGTATCACTTCCATATCGATACGATAAAGAATGAAGAATACAGTTTTTCTGAAACAGGTGTGAATCCTCGGCCGACCACGGCGAATCGAGGTCGGCGACCCGCAGTGGTGGGTGAAATATTCATTACACGTATTAAGAAATTCCTTATTAATTATTGTATCGATATGAAAGTAACAGCAATGGATTCCTGGCGTTCTCCCAATTTAAATTATCCAAAATGTCGTGCAAATCGAAGTACTTTTACACAAGCAATACAAATCATAAAAGTAGGCATTTTTTTAACACACACTCTTATCGTATCGATATGGAAGTGACACCAATGATACCTGGCTCATCCAAGAGCCCAACGAGAGTGTAACTTATCCAAATCCATGATTAGATCGATGTAGACTCTGTGATCTGTACGGTAATCAAAATAATTGTGAAAACTTTGTTTTATGAAGGCTGCTCGGATTCCGTGGTCCGAACGATGGCCAGAACGAGCAAAGAACCTTGCTGATTGGCCAAATATACCTTGGAGAGGAGGAACCTTCTCTCTGTGAGTTCGACGGTGTAGGAGGAACCACCTCTCCCTCTTCGCAACGTAGAGGGTGAAAATTAGACATCTGCTTACCAAAACTAGCCAAATGGATCGGCCAGAGTCTCGATATGGTCGCGGTTTATAACCATTGCCCGTGGGTCAGCGGTGGAACCCGCCGATGGGTCAATATACTCATTTAACTCAGAGGGAACAAATTCGAAAAACCTGAAAAACGGCACGATGTCGATTGCCCCTTTTCGACATCTGGCAGACAAATGCTTCCCGACGAAACCTTCAGAAAGAAGCAATTGCCTAGTTGTAAACGAATAAATGAATTTTCGCTTCACTATAAGCCCGCTTTTGTCCGCAACACGGAACACTAAGTAAATATAGTTTTTTCATATAATTTTTAAATAGGTACAGAAATTAGTCCATTAGCAAGTTTATTGTTTGTGTAAAAGTAGTCCGATTTGCATGAAATTTGTGATAATTTTAATTGAGAGAACGCCAGGAATCCATTAGTGTTACTTCCATATCGATACGATGAAGAATAAAGAAATTCTTAATACGCTGTAATGAATATTTCACCCTCGACTGTGGGTCGCCGACCTCGATTCGCTGCGGTCGGCCGAGGATTCATATCTGTTTCAGAAAAACTGTATACTTTATTCTTTATCGTATCGATATGAAAGTGATACTGATGGATTTCTCATGTTTTTCAAATGAAAATTATACCAAATTTCATGTAAATCGGACTATTTTTAACGAAGTTATGGAAATCAATTTATTATGAAGATTCCTTAATTACAATCCGATTTGTGTCGTTTTTGGACCATTTTCATCGGGAAAACATAAAGAAACGATTCACGTCACTTTCGCCAAGATCCGGTGAGAAATGTAGAATTTTCGATTCATCACGTCTTAGGGGGCAACATTCCACGGCCCCCCTGGTCTCGAGGGTCGAAGTACTCGAAACCCATCGAGGCACGGCTTATCGACGGCGTTGTTTCTGGAGTCTTGGCTGCCAGGCTCGGCGTGCGCTCCAGGATTTCAAAACTGTCGGAAATCCACGCGCCACGCCGAACCCTTGCCGTTTTCCTTTTCTAACTACTTTTTCTGTCTCTTATGTAAACTCTTCTGGAGTGAAGGTTGGAGCGCGGCTAGGAGCGTGGTGCTTTCTGGTGCGCGGGCAGGAGTGTGGTGCTTTCTTGCGCGCCACGCTAGAGCGTGGCTGAAAAATTTGACCTGCATCACGCGCCATCAGAAGACTACCCCCTTTCTTCAAAACATCTTGCACATTACACCTCTTCATCATTTATCTTACATATAACATCACTTGCATACCTATGTGTATTTATTGTTTATCAATATTAGTTTTTATATTAAAACAAGCAATGACATGGTAATTATTGCCGTCAATAGTAATAATTATGATCGTCAGAACAGTGAATGTGTTACCTGCACTTTCATTTGCCATCGCATTGCCGGGGAAACATTTGGATATTTTAATGTACCCTTGTAAAATTTTACAGTCGTTATAACTGAGTCTTAAACCATTTCCATAATTTATAGCATCTTCAGGTCAACCAAATGTAGCTTCGTAAAAACAGATGTTTCAGTGTACCCTACAGTAATAACATTTATGATATCCCCTATAAGCCAGGTATATCAAGATATGTCATTGATCGTTTCGTAGATCGAAAAATTGGATGGAGTCCACGTAGAAATGTGAGGCCGAACCCGTTGTCTCTAAGTAGTGGCGAGTATAATCTTCTGGCGCGCACGAAGGAGCGTCGCTCCGGCGTTCAAGTACTTTTGCGTGCCGCGCGCTGGAACGCACGCCGGGAACGCGCGCCGGGAACGATCGTGTAAAGGCCCCTAATGCGCTGCGCGCATTCATACCATTCCGTTTCGTTACTGCGGTTCATGCACTGTTGGAAACGGAACGGTCTTCGATGCGTTTGATGCTCGTGAGGTGGCGCGGGAATATTCAAACTTATTTATAATTAGCTATGCAGTTGGATGGATTATGGTTAATTTAATTCGAGACTTTTGGACGGTGGTCGAAGCACGCTTTCTAACTACATTGGTTACTTCGTCCTAAGGATCGGGGACAGACTGCTAACGAAATTTGATGGCTTTATTGGTTCCTGGATTTTCTCAACCCGAGTTTGTCTATTCTTCTTGAACAGCGATAATTATTGAAAGCGAAGACCATATATTATGAGTTTTACAGGACGAACTGCTGCTTACCCAGCGTAATTTGGTAAGCAGATGTGTAAAGGAAAAATGAAGTTATTTATTATCCGCGTCCGGGGTAAATTCAAGGTTTTGAAGGCTATTGAATAGAACCGCAGGCTCTCGTACGTCTTCTGGATTAGAGTATAGCTGTAAAGTTAGCATTATAAGAGCACGTTCGAAAAACAAAAGCCTTTAAGAAATAACAATGCACGCTACGTATTTGCTTCCTTCCTCATCTTTCGTTTCGACCCTGCCTAAAACCTTCTAGGGATGTGTTGTTCGTTTCGAAATTGAGTCCGTTGCGTTGGTTGCGTTTCATGCAGTAAGTGCATAGACTGCATAACCTGATTCGTAGAATTCCCTAGAATCCTCCAATTTCTAGCGCATGATGCGTGCAGCAACTGCAGCAAATCAAACTATAGGCAGCCAATGCACATAATGCGCGCATGCGTAGGTGTCCCTTTACGTGTTCTTCTGTATTTCGAATTCGAATACTGCAAATACGCGTAGTATCATGTTCTTATAGTACACCTGGACGTATCTAGCGTAGTCCATACGCTACCATGGACAAGAACAAATTAATGGGAATAATAGCCACGTGCATAAATAGTCTTGACAGCGAAATGAGCAGCAGCAGTAGCAGTGAATCCAGCGATAATGAAAATGAAGATGTAGATATTTGTAATTTGGAATTAGAAACATTATATGCAGTATTGATGATAAAACAAACACGTGGAACCGTGGTGCCTCGGGCGAAATTGAGCGATTATGTTGACCGTGTCATTCCTGGATATTCCAGAACAGTATTCAAAGAACATTTTCGGTAAATCATAATTATATAATTATATATTTGTATATGTAATTAGGGGCAGTTTTAAATCATTAGAAAATTAATTGTTTTCATTACTTTTAAGTAAATTTTATCAACTGAATTTCTCTATTGTAGGATGTTTCCTGAAACTTTTGAACTGGTGCTGGGAGTAATCGGTCCAGGGTTACGTTCAGTTAATAATTCGTTAAGTGGTAGGCAAGTAATACCAGAGGAGAAACAGTTACTTATTGCCATTTGGTTTATGGGTACACCTGATTCCTACAGGTAAATATCCTACACACAAAATTGCCAGGAATGACCAGGAAAACACATCGAAGTCCGTTACGCGCATAGTTTAAAGCTGAAAGACCTGCGTGCTCGGCGACGTATGCAACCAAGCACACGTGGGAGGCGCGCGTAAATACAACGCACACACACGGTAGGGCCGACCGCGCTGGTTCAAACCGTGAAAATGGGGTAGCGATGTCGTTTTGTATCATGATATTGCATGTTCCGGATTGTCCCGCAATTTTTAGACACCCTGTGTGTGTAATGTTATATGACAAGTTGCAGCATTATTTAATTCACATGGCGCATTATTGATGTAGGTCTATAGTTACAAAATTTGGAGTGGGACAAGCAACAGCTTTTCGAGCAGTACGGCGAGTTACGTATGCTCTACACTGCGTTGCGCCTCGGTTTATTCAATGGCCGAGAAACCAGAGAGCTGAGAATGTTATGGAAGGCTTAAAACAATCGTGTGGGTTTCCCAATATTATCGGCGCTATCGATGGGACACACATTAGAATCCGGGCTCCCGTCGAGGACGCAAGCTCTTATATAAATAGGAAAGGAGTTCCTTCTATTATTTTACAAGTGGTGTGTACATCTGATTGCCTGTTCACACACTGCTATGCTGGGCAGGTACGTAGGATCCGTCCACGATGCCAGAGTTTTCCGGAATTCACCGGTGGCTCGATTCCTCGAAATGCCCGATAGATACTTCCCTAATGATTCTAACATCATCGGTGATGCTGCGTATGGAATTCATCCCCATGTAATGGTGCCGTTTCGAAATAATGGACATTTAACAGCTCGGAAAAACAATTTCAATTTTTGTTTGTCATCAACAAGAATGGCAGTAGAAAGAGCGATAGGCCAATTGAAAATTCGTTTTCGAATCCTGCTAGACTGTCTGCCGTTAACAGACATAAAAAAGTCCCAGAATTTATAATTGCATGTTGTGTACTACACAATATTTGCAAAATACAAAATGACGAAGTGCTCATTGCCACATGTCAACGGGACGAGGAATTAAACCTAATTGTACACGGGACTGCGGTAGAATTGTGCAATGACAAAAGAAATACAATAATGAATGGTTTGCGAATGAGAATATAATGTAGAGGTATGCCATTATGCTTTATGTCTATTTGTAACAGTATCAAAACATGAATAATATAAAGTGTTATATATAGGGGAAAGTGGGGTAAAACGGAACGGGTGGGTAAAACGGAACATCAATATTTCTCTTAGATAAGAGTTGCGAATGAGTTGGTATCGCGTGACATGAGACCAAAGGGTCCTCAAAGCATTTTGTGACAGACCATAGACCCGTGCATACGTTATTTTTCAGTTAAAAGAGTTGGAAAAATTTCCGTTATCGACGTTTCAATATTGTGTTGTACTTTCGACCACTTTTCGGCACTTGAATTTCGAAACTTATTAACGGCGAGTACATCGTTAGATTCTGTAGCTCTTAGGCTACATTTTGACGTATTAAAAAGTTCTTTATCTCACGCTGAAGTGTAAATATTAAATGTTTAGTAAATGACTCCATGTGGGGCAAAACGGAACACTTTTCGTGGGGTAAAACGGAACACCTATTTAATCCAATTCCACCAATCCAATTGTCTTGAAACTTTGCAGGGGTGCATAGTTATTATGGCAATACAAAATTATGAAAGAAAAAACGGGAGGGGTGAAAAAATTACTTAGTCATCGATAAATATAACCCATAACCACAAATCCAAACGACTTGAAATCAGCCTATAACCACAAATCAAATAAATTCAATTGATATGCAATCGCATATAACCACAAATCAAAAGACAGTAAAAAGTAAATAATAAAAAATATGAAAATTTTTAAGTTAAACAATTTTATTCAAAATGCACTTGTTTTTAACCCGTGATTGATCATTCAGATCGTTCAGGCATTGAAGAGTTTGCACGTAACGTGCCGACTATCAAAACTCACTCGAAGGACCATCCCTTCTGTTGGATAAGGGAGAAAATCAAAGTACAAGTCTAGCTCTAGTGAACGTGTTGTGTTGTATTCAAAATCTAGCTTCTATCTGCCAGCGAGGCGTACATTCTTTTCGCAAGAAGGCTACGAAGCCCAGTCATTGGCTGTCGAAAAAAACCGGGGTGAGAAAATCGCTATTGCTATTGGTCGCCCGAAAACAGTGGGCAAAATAAAGACCGTGGTGGGAAAACATCGCCGGTGAGGGTAACTCGACTTTCCCTAAACGTGCATCTGGCAACACTCAAGGTCAAGTCCCTCTTAATTTTGACGAAGATTCGGGCCTAACCCTGAGAGGTACACATCTGCAACACAGACGACCAGGCCAGACCTCAAGTATTGCCTGCCGCAATAAATTTTACAACCCTGTCCGTGCTACAGCGAGCCCCGGCAAAGGGTGTCCAATTGATGCATCAACATGCCGCCCGCCTTGAACGCTCGCGTTCAACTAAGAATACAAAAATGCAAAAAATCTACGTCGCAAATGAAAACAAGTAAATCGCATCAAAAAACATATCGTGCGCTACTGTATGAGCATCAAACTTATAAGATATAATGATAATGATCAAATGATATAACACAACAACGCCAATAATAATAACTTAAGAGTAACTTATGTCGAATATGAGTAATACAAAATACACCGGTAGTTAATATTGTAACCGATATACAAAGAAAGTTAAAGAGAAAAAAAAATAGTATACAACGAAGATGGTAAAGTCTTTATGGATTCGTCTTCCCCACTTGTGGTAACACACAAATTCTGGTGACTGGTCGTTTGATGACTCCATCAGCCACCTTAATGGTTGCCACTCGAACTACGTTGTCGGAACCAGGGTGTAGCTCCAAAATTCTACCCAGGTGCCACTGTAGAGGAGGGGTGTTGTCTTCTCGAATGATAACAAGAGTGCCAACCTGG
The DNA here is from genome assembly GCA_963932335.1 of Andrena marginata. Classification (NCBI taxonomy): domain Eukaryota; kingdom Metazoa; phylum Arthropoda; class Insecta; order Hymenoptera; family Andrenidae; genus Andrena; species Andrena marginata. The sequence continues at coordinate 13,357,442 of OZ010664.1, forward strand.
AGGACGTCCGCCGTCGATGACTTCCATTTACTGCGTTGCTGCAGTTCATGCAAATACTCGACGTGCCATCGCTTCCAGAAATGTTGAACAGTCTGCTGAATAAGCTGATACCGATTAAGCCGATTCTGTTTACAATCGAGTAGATCGAGTTGCGGTGCTGCTGTCAGAGCATCGCCAATCAAAAAATGTCCCGGCGTGAGAGGGGTAAGATCATTAGGATCACAAGAAAGAGGATTAAGAGGACGGGAATTCAAACACGCTTCAATTTGCGCCAACATTGTATAAAGCTCCTCAAACGTCATTCGTTGCTCACCTATGACTCGCTTTAAGTGATATTTAATAGATTTTACCGCGCTCTCCGAGAGACCCCCAAAGTGTGGTGATCGTGGTGGTATAAAATGCCATTGAATCTTTTCTCGCGATAGTGCATTCTCTACTTGTTCTCCATGCAATTTACTGTTTAATAAATTGCTCAACTCATTTAGTTCGTTTTTCGCACCTATGAAGTTTGTCCCATTGTCAGAGTAGATATGTTGAATACGCCCTCTCCGCGCTATAAAACGATACAAGCAATTCAAGAATGCATCGGTAGACAGGTCCGTGGCAAGCTCAATATGAACAGCCTTTGTCACAAAACACACAAAAATACAAAAATACGCCTTGTGCGTTACGCGACTCCGTCCCCTTTCCTTTAATAACACCGGACCAGCGTAATCCACTCCACAGGTACTAAAGGGTCGAGCAGGTGTCACCCGTGAAGCAGGCAGGTTACCCATAATATAATTGATGCCAGTCGGCTTTACTCAAAAGCATTTAACGCATTGGTGCAAAATCCTCTTTACTGTGTTTTTTCCCGATAAAATCCAAAATCGAGTGCGCAATGACGCGAACGTGTGCTGAGAACCTGCATGCAACAATCTTTGATGCTCATAGTTAATTACTAGAGTGGTAAATGCGTGATTTGCAGGCACAATGACTGGATGTTTCTGATTATACGTGATAGGGGCGTTTACAAGTCTGCCGCCCACCCTAAGGACATCGGCAATATCAACAAATGGATTCAGTGACAATATTTTACTCTTTGACGGAAGTGGTGTGCCAGTTTTCAATGCAGTAATTTCTGCGGCAAAATATTCTTCTTGAACAAGTTTCAATAAAGTAGTTTCTGCATTTATTAGTTCACGTGCGGTCAGGTTACCGGAATTAATAGGGTTTGCATCTTTTGCCCTAATATCGCGAGTTCCTTGACTTCTAATCTTGCTTAATGTGTTGTTGATAAACCTCAGACAATACGCTGTGATGCGCTGTAATCTTATGTAAGACGAATAACGCGAGAAGAGTTCGCATGGTTTATTCTTCAACGCCGCGATGCAAGCTACCTTTGTTTGCCGTTGTTCCGGCAGATCTTCCAATGACACAAGATCTGAACATGGCCACTGATTGGCCATTTGTGATAACCACGGTGGTCCAACCCACCATAGAGAACTATTTATTAACTTATCTGGACTGGTACCTCGTGAAATAATATCAGCTGGGTTGTCTGAAGATATTACGTGTCTCCAACTATCGACATGGGTTAACGCTTGAATTTCTGAGGTACGGTTAGCTATGAAATTTTTCCATTTATTTGGTTGCCCTTGTATCCATGCCAGAGCTATCGTGGAATCACACCAATAATATTCCCTATCGATATCTAATTGTATTGCTTGTTTGACTCTTGCGGCTAATTGAACTAGAAGAAGGGCTCCGCACAACTCCAAACGTGGTAAAGAAACTGATTTCAAAGGAGCAACCCGAGATTTAGAACACAATAACCGAACCGTCCATGTATCCTTCTGGCACAAGGTCCGCTGCCGGGCATCGTTACACATAACGCGTCGTGGAATTACCAGGGACTTAATGATATTGAGTTCCGCTCGAAATGTTGACCAATGTGTATGTACATCTTGAGATAGACTTTCGTCCCATCCTACTTTCAATTGCCAAAGTTGTTGCATTACCAGCTTGGCCTTTGTGACAACAGGACCTATCAGGCCAAGTGGGTCAAAGATTTGCGCGATTTCAGAAAGAATTACGCGTTTGGTTATTCTAGCCGAAAGATCCCTTTTTACAGCATAGTGAAGTTCATCAGTACCTGTCAACCACAACAAACCTAAAATCTTACACTCCTCGTCACTTGTTTTGATTTCTAATGTACCTTGAAAATCACTTGCTCCTAGTGCGCGACTATCGTTACTTGCCCATTTTCTCAGCGGGAACCCAGCTTGATCTAAAATCTGAATTAGTTCTCGTTTGAGCTTCTGAACCTGGTCTAAAGTTTCACAACCCGTAAGAAGGTCATCAACGTAAAAATCTTCGATAATTACGCGACTTGCGCCTGGAAAATGTGTTGATTGTTCCTGCCCTATTTCTCGCAATACTCGCGTGGCAAGGAACGGAGCTGAGGCCGTACCATACGTAATCGTATTTAACTCGTACGTACTAATCGAAGAATTGGTATCTGAACGCCAAAGAATGCGTTGATATCTGCGATCCTCGGATCGGACGAGCACCTGTCTATACATTTTCTCTACATCAGCCGAGAGAACGAATTTGTGTTTCCTGAAGCGGAGCAATATCGAAAACAAATCGCTTTGTACGGTCGGACCCACTAGCTGAGCATCATTTAATGATACTCCAAAAGACGTTTTTGCTGAACCATCAAAAACAACGCGAAGTTTGGTTGTTGTACTAGTGTCCCTACATACGGCATGGTGTGGTAAATAATAATTCTGTTCAGTTCCCATTGACAGATTGTCAAGTCGAGTCATGTGCCCTAATGCCTCGTATTCTTGCATAAATTGTTGATATTGCAATCGTAAAGTCGGGTTTCGAGATAGTTTACGTTCTATACTAAGTAATCTTAGTGTCTGCTGCCTACCTCGAAGCAATGGGTACATTAGCAGTAAAAGGACGGAACGCGGAGTTTTGTAAAAGTGCACGATAGTCCGTTCGTTGCACTTCTGCGAAGCACGTGTGTTTCGAAAATGTGCTGGCTTCTTTCTACCTGAAGTCTCTTGGTCTGGTGGGGGGTCAACTCATAATGGAACGAGAGAAACTATTTGAGGGTAGAAGAAGTCGCTTCGTAAAAATCTTGTCAGTCAGCAAGCAATCACGTCGCAGAAATGTTCTCTGCTCAAGAGTATTACGCGATGTTCTGGTTGCACCCCCCGAACAACGAGGACGCAAGTGCTGCAGCGTGAGAATTTGCGCGGAAATACCCACGGCTCCGAACGCCAAGTAAAAATTCATTTCCACCAATTTTTATAACGTAGGAACAACACGTTCCATGAAAAATGAATTAAGTGATCAGTGTTAGTAGCCGTGCAGTGAAGTGAATATTCGGTACGTTGACCTGGACGCACCTGACATTGCGACCCTTAACTTTCGGTAGTGTCATATACCTGGGACCAGCTGTGCACTGAGCTCGTCCATCGATGACCAGGATCGGTTCAGTGACCCTGTGACACAGATTTTCAAGCTGCAGGTGAATTTCCAACAAGGGTGAGTTTTAGTTACTTTATTGGTGATCATTCATTTTTAAATTTAACGCAAACGATGGCTTACTTCCGGCGATAATTCTCCAAATTCCCGTACGAAAATATTTATTCGGGCTTTTTAAACAGACTTATTCGTTATCACCAACAGTGCTGGCCGTTATTGAATTACGGATTTTTATCACAATAACGAACTACTATTATTTTTCGTTAATTTCCTGTTACATTACCTTTTCGTGGCTACGTTATTAACACAAGAAAATTTACGTATTCCTTATCCTCCCACTTCAAATAATTATTATTTTCGAATCTTCTAAAAAAAACTGCGTATTCGTCTTTTTACGTTGCACGCGATTTTCATCCATTTATCCTTTATTCATTATTCACTTTAAATGACGAACAAACCATGACAACATGTTCGATTTTATTTGTTACGTCTTTTTCATTTGCCATTCTGTGCAATTTCCTTCGATGCATGCCGAGTTGCTTGTTCGCAGTCGCAGCGCGGCGCGCGGCCACGCTACCGCGGGAACTCGGCCGCCAATCTCGGGCTCTGATTGGTCGGTGCTTTTTGTTAATATCTCGTTAACGAAACCTCGGAGAACATTTTCGCAAAGGAAAAAGTTGTTTGTTATCACCCCCCGAATCACCCCCTTTAAGGACCCGCAGCATTTTTGGGACACCCTGTATATCAGCGCATCCTATGGCGAAATGAACGAAACGAAGTCGCGACATACGAACTAAACACGGTCACATTCGGACTATCTTCAGCTCCATTTCAAGCCATACGGTGTCTTCACCAACTTGCGGACGACGAAGCGGCCAATCATCCGAAGGCTACAATCGCACTAAAAAGGGATATGTACGTTGATGACCTTCTGACCGGTGCAAATACATTCAACGAAGCACGGGTTTTACGCGATGAGATCATCAACATACTCCAGCGAGGAGGTTTAAACATTCGACAGTGGGCATCAAACGAGCCCGAACTTCTCACTGGACTCACGCAACAACAGATCCATCCAAAATTCTTCGGCGACTCCACAACGGTGAAGACGTTAGGTATCTTCTGGAATGCAAGAGAAGATAAGATCAACTACACTGTAGATTCCCACATAACAGAAAGAGTTACAAAGCGTACGATTCTTTCATCCATTGCAAAGATCTTCGATCCGCTAGGTTTGCTCGGGCCAGTCACCATCACCGCTAAGATCATTATGCAACAGTTGTGGCAACTGCGACTTGATTGGGATGAGTCTTTACCAATCAAATTGCACACCGAATGGACTACATTCTTAAACGATTCATCGCGCGCAGAGGAATATGTCGGCACATATATTCCGATAACGGTAGTACTTTTATTGGAGCCAATAACGAATTAACGGAGCTATACGAAGTTTTACAAAAGGACGGAAAGGTGCAACAATTCCTTACTGAAAGGGAAGTATCGTGGCACTTCATGCCCGCCTTATCTCCACACTTTGGCGGTCTGTGGGAAGCAGCCGTAAAATCATTCAAACACCATGTTAAACGCGTAGTCGGTGAAGAGCTGTTCACATTCGAGCAATTTAATACGTTCGTCATTGAAGTCGAAGCTATTCTTAACTCACGACCTTTGACACCCTTATCGTCCGATCCCAATGATCCTTTAGCTCTTACCCCTGGTCACTTTCTGATTGGTGATTCTTTGACGAGTTTGCCCGAGATCGATTTCAGCCAAACACCAAGCAATCGACTATGTAAATGGCAACATATCCAGAAGGTCAAGCAAGACTTCTGGACTCGATGGCACAAAGAGTACATCAATCAGCTCAACGTGCGTCAAAGGTGGACCAAAGGGGCTCACAACATTACGGAGGGAACCATCGTCGTGCTGAAGGAGGACCATCTTCCGCCATTGCAGTGGCGTCTCGGACGAATCGAAATGGTTCATCCCGGCAAGGACAAGGTCGTACGAGCTGTCACCGTACGGACAGCCACCGGGACCTACAAAAGGAATGTGAAACAGATGGCTCCGCTTCCCATCCAACCAGAAACTTAAAGGCTTGTCATGTCCAGATTTTTCTATCATACTCACTATCTTAATCATATTTATACCTCTATCATAGTTCGCACGTCTATAGTATCAATCATTTTTTATCGTAATCGTAATCCTAATCGTATTTATCAATGTATCATACTTCGTTCTTTAATGGTATATTATTGATCGACGGAGTCTCTCAACGGGGGGAGCATGTTCCGTCTTACGAGACAAAAGCGAGCTCAGGACGAAGCGAAAATTCAACGTCCTTCACGGTGGGCAATTGTTCGTTCTCGAAGCGTTCGTTGGGAACCATTTGCCTGCCAGATGACTAAGAGGCAATCGACGTCGTGCCATTTTTTCTGATATTTTCGACTGCTTTCGTCCTAAGATAATACGTTCAATTGCTCTGTCAGCGAGGGTACACGGTTACCTCGGACTGGGACCTCCCGTCGTCCACCATTAACTCACGGAACAATACGGTCATAAACCGTGACCCTGGCTAAACACTCCGACCGAACAACCTAGCTAGGTTTGTTAGCCAGATGTCTGTTTTTTCCCGCTACGTCACCAAGAAGGAGAGGCCTTCCTCCTCCACCACCAAATCGCGGAAGGAAGGTTCCTCCTCTTCGAGGAAAGTCTAGCCAATCAGCAATTTGACACCTCCCGAAAATCTAATGTCTTGTCTACCTTCGACGCCGAAAAGGAAGACGAGACAGAATTCTATCGGTTCTCAAAGAAAGACATCAGTCTCTCGCGAAAAACCTCGAATCGCTATCATCAACGTCCCAATCAAAATAGTGAGTCAGTCAAGCATTCGTGACTAAAACTCACTTACGAACATTCATACTTTAGTCATCGTACGGACTAACTCGATCAGTCTAGTCAAACGTTCGTGACCAAGACCATCGATCAACATTCACGCTCTTCTGGTCATCATTCGGACCAGCAAGTTCTCGTTTCGTCGTATCAATTAAAAATAGTCACTTAAAATTAATTTGGCGAGTGATAAGGCAACTAACACCTCGCACCACGGAGTCTCTTGGGCCTTACAACCCCAAGAGAAAAGAAAACAATCTTTTGCGTGTGTGTCAGTCGCTACAGTAACGTCCTTGTGCGTCACGTGTTGTCGTGTCACTAAAATGCCGTTCGCAATCGTCGATTTTTGAAATGTGTTGATGCGTCGAACTGTGGTTTTCAATTTCCCAAAATTGTGAAATCGCATGTTGTAAACCTTCGTTCGACACTGCATGACAAACGTTAGAATCCTTGGTCTTATTCTCCAAATTCTCGCTTAACTGTCCTCCTAATATCCAACCAAGTCGAGTTTTATGCCACACTAAATCACTGGAACCAATCCTTTGTTGACCGACACAAAGTAATTGCCAAAAAAGGGCGGCGCCGATTAGCAGGTCAACTCGACCAGGCTTCGCAAAGTGTGGGTCAGCGAGTGTAATGCCCGCAGGTATAGGGATGCTCATCCGATCAAGAGGTACGTTCGGCATATCGTCTGTAATGTCTTTTATAACAAAACACGACAAATCTGCCCGGAAACTATTGCACCTAGACTTCATTGTTACTCTCGCCCTTGAATGGATGCTATTACCCGACCTGCCTAATCCAATGACATTTGCGTTAACAGGAGTGTGAGTAATTCCGAAATCTTCACAAAATGATTTTGTGATAAAATGGGCTTGTGATCCTACATCTAATAACGCTCGACATTCATGTACGTTGCCCTGACTGTCTTCGAGAAGTACTACCGCCGTTGATAAAACGGTATAATTAGATGATAAGCTAGTGGTGTTAGATACGTAAGATTCGGAAGGAGCGTCACGTGGTACAGCGCTGGATGAAGGTTGCGCAGAGTTTGCATCGTTCGCAACCACATTTTCGATATGTAAGAGAGTGTGATGTTTTTTACCACATTTTCGACAGTTTCCACGCGTACAAGCCTTGATGCTATGCCCGAGTAAGAGACAGTTAAAACAACATCGTAGCTTCTTAACAGTCTCGTGCCTATCCGCGTGAGACATTGCCTTCAACTGGGAACAATATTGTAACATGTGTTCTCCGTTGCAAAGTACGCACTGATTTGTCGTGCTTGCCACATGACTTGCTACATGTGATTGAAATTTATTAAATGGTTTGCTATTATCACCTTGTTTAGGCGAAGACTTCTTTACAGTACCTAACGATTTCGAAGCTGTTCGTTCAAGAAGTTTCGCTTGTTGTTCTAAGAATTTTGTGAAATCACGAAATGTCACTGCACTCGAAGATTTAATATATTCTTCTTCCCATTCTTTAAAAGTTACTGAATCCAATTTTTCTGATAAAATTAAAATGATTAATGTATCCCAAGAGTCAACTGATTCGCCTAATGCACCCAAAGCGCGAATGTGGTTACGTGCATTATCTATGAATTCACGAAGCTCGGAACCCGATTGCTTTTGAATGGATGGCATTCGTAAAAATGACGTTACGTGGTGGTGAATCAACGCCTTGGGATCTTCAAATCGTTCTTTCAATGCAGCCCATGCCGCACTGTAATTTGCATTAGAAACACCCAGAGTTTGTACCACACGTGCTGCTGGACCCTTTAAAGCCGAGTTTAAATAATGGAAGCGCTGAATATCAGTAAGCTTTGCGTTTCCTACTATGAGCGATTCGAACGTTTCGCAAAATTTCAACCACTGACTATAATCACCGTCAAATTTTGGTAAATTTATGGTTGAGAGTCGCGGCAATTCTTGTGTGTCTGTGATCAAAGGCATGGATGAAACGCCCGGAGATGTAAGCCCCGTGGCAAGATTCTGATGCCCTTGTGGCATGCGAATGCGTGATATATGTTTCTCGACCGTTGTCATGGTTTCGAAATATATCATTTCAAAATTGTCGCGATCAGCAGCGTGAGTAGCTTCTTGATCAGTTCCGGAAACTAACGCCTCGATTTGAACTTGAATTTGATCAAACTTGTCGTACAACGGAGCGTTCATATGCAAACGCTTTTCTAACACATCAACATCTGTGTCACTACCAAATGTGTCATAGAAATGCTTAAAACGAGTCAGAGCTGCCTTGGTATGACCGCGACTGGCGATGAGTGACTTTAATTCTTCCATGTTGGTTTAATGTCTACGCAAATCAAAGAAATGAAGAACGACTTACGGGAAGGTGAACTTGTACGGAAGATTGGCGATACTGGTGGTCCAGATCTTCCACCGATGCTTCCACCTATGTCGTTGAAGGGCGGTGACGTCCTACGATGATGTCACCTGGTGCTGTTTGGTGCACCGTGCACACGCCTCTGCTGCTACAGAATTGACAGCACCAACTATCTCGTCCAGGGGCGGTAATATCCAAGGTCGACGTCACCTGATGCCTTCCTGAATGCTGTGATGCACACACCTCCACTAATACAGAGTTGTCAGCACCAACTATCTTGTCCAGGGCGGTGATATCCAACGCTTCATCTGGTTGCTACTTGGCTGTCATCTACTTGAATTCAACAGGCGTGCGGCACTAACGACCTTCTCAATTTGCTCTTCGTTGCCAACTGCTTGCAACGAGTCGCCGTACGATGTGGAACGTTGTAATTATCCGAATACCGTATTATACATCCGGCTCGAAGGACCAATGTTTTTAACCCGTGATTGATCATTCAGATCGTTCAGGCATTGAAGAGTTTGCACGTAACGTGCCGACTATCAAAACTCACCCGAAGGACCATCCCTTCTGTTGGATAAGGGAGAAAATCAAAGTACAAGTCTAGCTCTAGTGAACGTGTTGTGTTGTATTCAAAATCTAGCTTCTATCTGCCAGCGAGGCGTACATTCTTTTCGCAAGAAGGCTACGAAGCCCAATCATTGGCTGTCGAAAAAAACCGGGGTGAGAAAATCGCTATTGCTATTGGTCGCCCGAAAACAGTGGGCAAAATAAAGACCGTGGTGGGAAAACATCGCCGGTGAGGGTAACTCGACTTTCCCTAAACGTGCATCTGGCAACACTCAAGGTCAAGTCCCTCTTAATTTTGACGAAGATTCGGGCCTAACCCTGAGAGGTACACATCTGCAACACAGACGACCAGGCCAGACCTCAAGTATTGCCTGCCGCAATAAATTTTACAACCCTGTCCGTGCTACAGCGAGCCCCGGCAAAGGGTGTCCAATTGATGCATCAACAGCACTAAAAACTAAAAAATTCTCCATGCACGTGTTGATATTCATTATTCATGTAAAAATATGTATTCGGTTATATTCACTAATCTTTATGTTATCTGGTAAATAATTTTTCCTATGTTATAATATTTATAATTTTTAACATAAATGAATACATTTTAAATCATAAAAATAAAGATGTTGTACGTTTACATGGTGTTCAAGTGGGTGTTCCGTTTTACCCCACCACTTGAGTGAGGCGAAGATTTCAATACTTCGGGTAAATTTAATTTTCCGTCGATCCCAAAGATTTTTCTTAACAATGACTTTGATTTTCTTATAGTCTAAGGCAGGGGTGCACACTAAGTTTGCCCTAGGGCAGTCGGTGCGCCCTCGAGCTCGACCGTGGAATGCTCACCCCCCACTCCTCGGTATAAGGTGTTGTGGTGGGGAACTCTATGACTGCAAAGGCAGTATGCCCGTTACAACTACAAGCATACCGACGATAGATATACATACAAGACCAAACGAAAACGTGCAGAATTTTATATTATATTCAGAAAGTTACTTTTAACAAATTCGCATACGTAAATTTGAGTACTTTCATTTGAAGATATTTAATAACATATATACATATAGAGTGGGCGACAAAAGTATTCGGATACCCTACCATTATAAATGTGAACCAAAGTATTATTATTGCATACGAAAATTTGAACTCATTTTTTAAAATTCAATTAATAAAAGTACAGAGATTGGAATTATAATACTCAATACTTTTCTTTTAAAAATTCCCCAAAATGTGCCTTATTTTCGGAGCGTCAAACTCTGGAAATCCCTGCGGCAGCCTGTGAGGCTCCGCTCCCACTACTCCAGCCGCTCTCCACTCCGTTGCTGGACTCGCTTCTACCTGAACGAGCTCGGATCTGAGCTCGCGCCCGGAATTGGGGGTCCTGTGCATACCTGGTCTAAGGTCTACTGAAGAATCCCGTTAAAGTTCCGTGTCTTTTTCTCTTTCCGATTTTATGTTATCACCCTCCAAAGTTAAGCGTTCCGTTTTACCCCACTTTCCCCTATATGTTATATAAATATCTTATAATTATCTTATAATAAATATTATAGCTATTCAACTTATTATATTAAAGGTATTCTACTTATTAAGGCTATTCTACTTATTATATTAAAGGTATTGTACTTATTAAGGCTATTCTACTTATTATATTAAAGGTATTCTACTTATTAAAATAATTTGGTGCTTCTAAATTTTTTCGGCTGCTAAAGTTTTCAAAACATCTACTAGTGCCTGCTGCATTTTCACGCGGTCACTGTGCATTTGTGCCCGTTCCGCCTGCCGTTTTTTATACCTCTCTGCTTTAACTTCCTCACGGCGTTCACTCTCCTCAATACGATTTTTTGTTGTTTTCTCCCTTTCTTCGCGAATATCAGCGATGTAACCCTCCAGTATTGTCTCCACTTTTCTTTTTCTGACTGGATCTAAGGGATAATTTCAACAAATAATATTAAGAAAGAAAAAAATAATTTGCATAAACGCGTGTGTGTGCACGTGCACATTCAGAAATGCATTATATTTGATTTGTGGATCATTGAATTAAATTATTCTTTATTTTCAGTATCATGTTTTACGCGCTTTTCTACGTATATTCACTTCATTTATTATAAGTCGTAACTGTACTTACTTTTTTTTATTGGAGCTACTGACACTGGGGCATCTTCGGATGATGTCTGCGACGTCGGTGGCATAGGTTCCGACGATGCTGGGCCATCACTCGTCGCCTCGGCAGGCGGTCTTGTTGTAGCTTTCTTCTGGAATATTGAATCCATCGCCTAATCGCATAATATAAGATTATTATTTTCCATAATGCTTCGCATTGACATGCAGCTAGTCTCAAAATTTGTCCTTACTTCCAAATTCGTATAATTATAATATAAGTGGAAATTCAATGATCTATTTCTATACTATTATTAATTTATAGTATAGAAGAGTATATATAGTGCAAGGATAGTGTTTTTCGAATTAAAACGTTAGTATTAAATACGAATGAGCATATTTATAAAATATATAATTACCGAGAAAAATGTCCATGAATTGCGACACTTTCCGCTTTGTTTATTTTGATCCACAATGTTCTTATAGCTGCGTTTGAGCCCGGACCATTTGTTCGTGCATTGTTGTGCGGTCAAGGTGTAATTCGTAATGTTACGATTCATCAGTTGGGCAATTTCGGCCCACAATACGTTGCTTCGCGTAAATCCAGCACTAAATGCCGCCTCGTACTCGCGGTACAGATCGATAAGCAGAAAAACTGCATTATCTGGCCACAGAAACTGTTTGTCTGCTGCTTCACCTACAAATATGATATAAATATATTGTAATTGCAGATATCGAATATATTAAAGAATCATTAAAAAACAAACCTGAATGTGCAACATTATTCATGCTGGGGTTGGAATCCTTCTTCTTTTGCTCTGTATCTTGTGCCGTCATACTTTCAACTAGTTCGCATAAGAATTCCGGGTCTTAGTAAAAAAAATATTCACGCGTTAATTTAAAAATACACTTATGTTTCTATAAAACAGCTTTCAAAATTAAATTTTACCTTTAGCTGCTCTAAGTGCTGCTTCTTCTGATACATATAACTTTATCAATTCCCCGTCCAACATCACACATAATTCCGTATTTGCTGCCATTTTAAAATTATTAACAAACGTTAGTTATGCTCGATATGTATTACTCGAATGATTTCAATACAGCGCGCGGTACGTACTTCAAAGCGTACGTAAAGAGACAAATACGCATGCGCCCATCTAGGGAATTCTATGCGCCACCAATGCACGCATTAACTGAAACGGAACGGTTTTCTATGCAGTCTATGCACTCAATGCGCGTGTTACGTGTTGTAGCAGAGATTTCGAAATAAGGAATGCGGATGGGTTCGCTGCCCGTGGAGCGCTAATGCGCTCTGCTCACGTTCGCCCTGATGTCAGCCTCCAGCTTCTTCCAGTGACAATTAGGTTGAATAAAAAGGACTCAAACTTGTTTGTGTAACTTGGTTTGTATTTAAAGGTAAGACAAATTGAAAATACGTCTAATAACTTTGGTCGTTGATCAATGAATGAATGTACAAAGATGTCATCGTTTAGAAGAAGCAATGTAACAGGTTTTTGTTAATAAAGATATCCAATTACACAAATGGTTTCTTAATTAATTATTTAACAAAATATTTTATTGGTTCTTCGTTTACGAAGAACGAGCGTTTCATGTGGTATCGGTGATTTTGTAGCGAAGCAACCAAAACCAATATTTAATCAATATTAATTAGCGAGCGTCTCTAAGCAGTATTCACTGGAATGATTAGTTTGTAGTTTCAGTTGCTTCGTTTAACAATTTGAATTTGGCGCGTCTAAACTTGGCTATGCAGAGCCTTCTAACATTAAGCTCTTTCCACATGTTACCATGCGGTACCGTGACACGCGAAACAGAAGGCAGCCTAGTGTTGCGTGGCCGTCTGGGAAGATACTGTTTCTCTTGGGGAATTCAGCGAGGGTCGACGCCCGTGGAACGCTAAGGCGTTCTGCTCCTAGGACGCGGATTATTCAAGAAATAAATGTAATGAAAACGAATAATAAATAAAAGGATAACGCAATAAAAGAACAATTGGAACTCAACACTAGAAACTTTAATTAACAAAATAGCTATAGCTATCTCAATTTCCGGAGGTTTTCTTCAACACGACTGCTCGCTACTGCTTTTAAGGCTCGAGTGACGCTTCCAGAAGGTCCTTCGCTTTACCTCTTGTTAATTACAAAGATGGCTTAGTTACCAAAAGCCAATCGCAAATTTACTAATTAGCTAGCTAAATTCCTATTCGTTGATCCGATTCTTTTCGGTTATCAATTTTTACAAAATCAAGCGTTTTACATCATTGCGCTGGAATTGCACACCTAGGAGAAGGGAGGGAGGAGAAGTTCATTTATTCAAACACCCGTATCCAAGTGGGTATCGATTAGTATCGATTAGTTTATAATCTTGAAGTTCCCTTATTAAAAGAATCTCTAACTATTTTCAAACTCCTCGGGCTTGTACGAACTTCACCTTGTCTTCCTTTCCTATTACATTCGTGTGTTCCGATTCAAACTTCGCGTTTCTGAAGTTTATACTACACGCCGCTAGGCGGGAGTTCGCAACACTAGTAGTAGAGTCGGCTGTGTCACAGCAGTTTTGTGGCGAGGGTAGCGTAGTCGGTCCACCTATCTTTCTTACACCGTGGGTTTATGGCCGGTATTCATAAACGCTTAGAGCATATAAACATGGAGGAAGCATGCAATAGGCGAAAATGTAGACGGCGATAGAAAGAGAAAGATATACATGTGGGACACCCCCTCTCTTTTTAGCGCCAGCATTTTTTTTTTATATTAAAAAGAGAGAGGGTGTCCCTCATGTATATTTTTCTCTTTCTACCGCCGTTTACATTTTCGCCCATTGCATGCTTCCTCCATGTTTATATGCTCTAAGCATAAACGTGCTTAAGATTAAGCAAATGCTTAAGCATTCGGCATCCTTTACTATGTTACTAGGTTAGTAGAGGACGCCGCATGCTTAAGCATTTGCTTAATCTTAAGACACGTTTATGAATACCGGCCTATGGTTGTGTTCCGATTCACGCATTATGCGCATAGACCGCAGCATCTGCGCTGCGCGCATGAACCGCGTTCCGTTTCCAGCAGCGCATGAACCGCAGTAACAAAACGGAACGGGTTTCGATGCGTCTGATACTCGTGAGGTTACGCGGGAATGTTCAAACTTACTTACAAATAGCTATGCAGTTGGATGGATTACGGTTAATTTAATTCGAGACTTTTGGACGGTGGTCGAAGCACGCTTCCTAACTACATCGGTTACTTCGTCCTAACGATCGGGGACCGACTCCTAACGAAATTTGATGGCTTTATTGCTGGATTTTCTCAACCCGAGTTTTTCTATTCTTATCGAACAGCGATAATTATTGAAAGCGAAGAACATATTTTATGAGTTTTACAGGACGAATTGCTGCTTACCCAGCGTAATTTGGTAAACAGATGTGTAAAGGAAAAATGAAGTTATTTATTATCCGCGTCCGGGGTAAATTCAAGGTTTTGAAGGCTATTGAATAGAACCGCAGGCTCTCGTACGTCTTCTGGTTTAGAGTATAGCTGTAAAGTTAGCATTATAAGAGCACGTTCGAAAAACTTAGCAGTAAAAGCCTTTAAGAAATAAAAATGCGCGCTACGTATTTGCTTCCTTCCTCATCTTTCGATTCGACCCTGCCTAAAACCTTCTAGGAATGTGTTGTTCGCTTCGAAATTGAGTCCGTTACGTTGGTTGTAATTCATACAGCGAGTGCAGAGATGGCAGTACCAATTTCGTAGAATTCCCTAGAATCCTCCAACTTCTAGCTCATAATGCGTGCAGCAAGTGCAGAAAATAAAGGTTGTGTTCCGATTCACGCATACAGCGCATGAAATTGATGGCATCTTATTGGTGGCATCGTACGATTTCCTAGAATTTCTCGCACTTGCCACCAATACGATGCCACTTCCGGTGCAGCGAGCGTGCAGTGACTACTTCTCCTCTGATTTTCTGCGATTGCTGCACGCTCACTGCACCGGAAGTGGCATCGTATTGGCGGCAAGTGAGAGAAATTCTAGGGAATCATACGATGCCACCAATAAGATGCCATCAATTTCATGCGCAGTATGCGTGAATCGGAACACAACCAAAAGCATGGGCAGTCAATGCGCATATTACGCGCATGCGTATTGTCGCTTCACGTGTGCTTCTGTATTCTATTTTTTTATACCTATGAATTGATAGTTTGAAGTGTTTAGTTTGTATTAGTATGACCGAGAAAGCATAAATTTACGTTGTAACAAAGTTGGAAGATTTTTTATAGTATCTTTATCTTTGTACTAATTAGCTTTATACTCTGTACACTAAAGGATTCTCCCGTTAAAATAATAATAATAATAATAATAATAATAATAATAATAATAATAATAATATTTTCTGTCACTTCGAGGAGCGGATTACGAAGTTGTGGAGTGTAATTATTCGTGATTAAAAAATCAAAGTATCCATTCATGACGTCATTTTCTGAGTACATTTCATCGAAATAGTAAGTTTTAGCTTAATTTGTATATGTTTACGAAATTCGTGCGCTTCTACAATTACTACTATCAATTACATTCTAATTGATTTTAGCTTCAATTTTCAGGTTTACAGATCTATGCGCTTCATAAGGTTATGGCTGGACAAAATAAGTCTACACAACTCGTTAAACAGAGTAATTGTGTATTTGTTAAAATTGTAAGGACACATGCCTTAAATAAACACCCTACAAAGAAATAAGCAAATGTTTGTAAATCACCATTTCTCGTCCTAATGGAAATTTTGATTTCCTAACCACGCATAATTACGTTTCTCGATTTCATAGAGATACCGTTCCCGCGTACAATAATATTTTGGATGAATGTAAAGTTATAAAAAATTGACAAATGTAGCGTAAAAGAACGAAATATCCAATAAACATTTATTGTCATGTAGCATATATGTAGGTTATCTTTTCTGTCACTTCGAGTAGCGGACCACAGAATGTGGTGTATGTTTTTCAAAGCGTACGTAAAGAGACAAATACGCATGCGCGCATGAACTGCACGCTTCATGCGCTAGAGGTGGGAGAATTCTAGGGAATGCTGTGCGTCACCAACGCAACCAATGCACGCATAGAATGAAACGGAACGGTTTTCTCTGCAGTCTATGCGCATAATGCGTGAATCGGAATACAACCTATGTGATGCGTGCAAAGAGCAGTTATGCTCTCCACCAATCAGAAGCGCTCACGAAAATCGCGGATCACTGTGAAAAATCACCGTGATTGGGAACGAACGTGATCGGATCAGTCGTGATTCACAAATCACGGTTCTAGCCAACACTAGTCGTGATTCACAAATCACGGTTCCAGCTGTTACGTTTTTCCGCGGTGAATTTCAATCCGAACGCGGGTTGGTGCCCGTGGAGCGCAGAACCGCTCTGCTCGATGAAGTGCGGGTAATTCGAAATAAAACAAAGTACACGGAACTATTTCAAGTTAAACTTCAAAGTATATTTAAACTGCTCAAGAAGCTGGTTAGTGACGGAAAGAATGAGGTGTTGAAGGAAGAGCTCCGAGCTCGTCGACGAAGTCGCTGACAAGACTCCCTTAGTCCTCCCACAGAGACCCTTGTTGTCCAATCAGGACGATGACATCCCTCAAGCTTCGTCAGTGGGTTGTCCTTGACCATCTCTCCGTCCTTGCCCCCTTCCTTCACACTTTCCTCCACTCTCGGCTGGTGGTGGAGGCACGCTTTCCGAGTACATAGTTTACTTAGGCTACGTACAGTATATACATATTTACAGGTAAGCGCGACCCTCAGGGTCAAGGTGACGTCGCCCGAACGTAGTTTATGAGTTTATGACTTTCAGCCTCTCCCGACCGGAGTTTCCACCCCTACAGGACACCGGCAATTATAAAAAGGTAAAACTGAATACTAAATGCTTTTACGAGACGGACAGCTGCCCGCTCGAAGAAACTTGGCACGCAGATGTGCAAGAAAAAATTAAGCTATTTACTATCCTCGCCTGGCCTAACTATAATTCAAAAGCTATTGCATGCAGCTGCTAGCATTGTAAGGACACGTACAGAAATTATTAAGGGAAAAACCTTCGAGAAACGCAACGCGCTCTACGTATTTATGAATCCTGACAATGAACTCCTCGTCCTCCGTTTCAAATTTCGCTCCTACATACTCCACATGTCGATTACATACAATCCCCCAGCCACTACTAGCCACGTTCAAGCGATAGCGTAACACCTTCCCCCTTATACAAAAGGTGTTTCCATGAAACAGCTTTTCAGTACATAATTAATAATAATGATTATAACTACGCTTCCTCTTCCCGCGCCAGCCCCGCGGTAAATGAGCTACTCGGTCCACCCAATTGGTGCCTTTACACGGACGTTCTTTTGGGACACTTTTGCGCGCCACACGCCAGCGCGGCACGCATTTGGCGTGGCGTGCCGGAACGTCGCAGGCCAGAAGATCGTACCCGTCACTACTTAGAGACAGCGAGTTCGGGCTCCCATTTCTACGTCGACTCCACGTGCTTTTTCCAGGAACCAGCGCAGTCTTGTATTGTGTACTACCTGTTCCATGTATATTATCGATCTGCGAAACAATCGGCAAGACACGATCGCGATACACGTAGGTTCGCGAAAAGTATACGAATTCCTCGATATACCTGGCTTATAGAGGATATCATAAATGCTTTTACTGTAGGGCATACTGAAACATCTGTTTTTACGAAGCTACATTTGGTTTACCTGAAGGTGCTATAAATTATGGAAATGGTTTATTACTCAGTTATAACGACTGTATTGCGATCTGCATTCTTCTTGCAGACGAAAAGTTTCCACCTCATCGGAAGTTCTTGCTAGCATCTTGTGTGCAGTTAGAAGTGTGGCGCGCCGGAATTCCACGTTCTTGCGTGCGAGTAGAACCGTTGTCAGGCGTGGCGCGTCCAAAAAAGTGTGGCGCGCTAACCTCGACTTCAGAAAAGTTTACATAAGAGACAGAAAAGGTAGTTAGAAAAGGAAAGCGGCACTTGAAACCAAGGGTTTGGCGTGGCGCGTGGAATTTCCGACAGTGCGGAAAATTCTGAGGCGCGCGGCGCGCCTGGCAGCCAAGACTCTTCGAGCCGCTACAGGCGGTAGGAAGTGAAAGAGAATTTTTTCAAACCAAAGAATTAAATATATTTACTTCCAGCTTTGTGGCTTCATTTGTCAATCTTTAGGGAATATGAAAAAAAATTGTATGCAAAAATAGTGGTTATATCCGGAGTTATAGTACTTCAAATAGAGCGCCTTACAAAACTCATATGCGCACTGTTAGCATAAAATCAGTTGTTGTAGTTGTCTCAAATAGATTAATATACGATTAATAGATTAAACTTTATTAACCAAAATCATGATGTTATTTATTTTCATCTGCAACCTAGTAAATTATGTCTGTACTTACCTATCGCAAAGTATTTGGGTAAAATCTAAACATTCGGATAGTTAGTTAAAAAATTAAATATGGATATCTTAATACACGTGAGACCGTATATTTCGATACATGTATACGCGTGAATTTCAGTACACGGGTACACGGATACTACGATCCGTGAATTTCGATGCACGTGTACACGCGTATCGATATGGAAGTGATACCGATGCATTTCTTATGTTTTTCAAATGAAAATTATACCAAATTTCATGTAAATCGAACTATTTTTAACGAAATTTTGGAAATCAATTTATTATGAAGATTCCTTAATTACGATCCGATTTGTGTCGTTTTTGGACCATTTTCATCGGGAAAGCATAAGGAAACGATTCACACCACTTTCGCCAAGATCCGATGAAAAATGTAGAATTTTTGATTCGTCACTTTTTAGGGGGCAACATTGTACGGCCCCCCTGGGCTCGAGGGTCGAAGTCCTTGAAACCCATCGAGGCACGGCTTATCGGTAGGGTTGCCTCTTGAGTCGAGGTTTGCGTGGGACGAAAATTCAAGCGCGCCACACTTTTTTGGACGCGCCACGCCTGACAACGGTTCTACTCGCACGCAAGAACGTGGAAATCCGGCGCGCCACACTTCTAACTACGCACAAGATGCTAGCAAGAACTTCCGATGAGGTGGAAACTTTTCGTCTGCAAGAAGAATGCAGATCGCAATACAGTCGTTATAACTGAGTAATAAACCATTTTCATAATTTATAGCACCTTCAGGTAAACCAAATGTAGCTTCGTAAAAACAGATGTTTCAGTATGCCCTACAGTAAAAGCATTTATGATATCCTCTATAAGCCAGGTATATCGAGGAATTCGTATACTTTTCGCGAACCTACGTGTATCGCGATCGTGTCTTGCCGATTGTTTCGCAGATCGATAATATACATGGAACAGGTAGTACACAATACAAGACTGCGGTGGTTCCTGGAAAAAGCACGTGGAGTCGACGTAGAAATGGGAGCCCGAACTCGCTGTCTCTAAGTAGTGACGGGTACGATCTTCTGGCCTGCGACGTTCCGGCACGCCACGCCAAATGCGTGCCGCGCTGGCGTGTGGCGCGCAAAAGTGTCCCAAAAGAACGTCCGTGTAAAGGCACCAATTGTCCCGCAGGAAACACGAGTTGAAGAATGATAGTTATATCACAACATTTTATAGTAGTAAAATATCATTACTCTATTACTAACCAATATTAAGTTGATTATAGTGCAACGCATAACTAATATCTAGTAGTAATTGAATACCTTAACTAAACTTGTCTAAATATTTCACTCAAAAAAGCTAATATCCTTATTCGATATAAAATAGTCATAAGTCATAACCTAATAATCACACTTATACAATGAAAATTTTAAATGACATACACATAAAACAAACCAAACATAGGATGAATACAATATTATATAATAACTGCTTACATTAGCTCTACGAAACAGAAATATCTGGTCTTATACACGCTAATTTTAGCTTATTGGTATGTACTATTTTATACTTATTGATTCCTATTATTAATTCTACATTTAAATCATCAAACACTCGACTAATCTTATAAGGGCCTAACCAATTACAATCAAACTTGGAAGTTTTCGGTTCTTTAAGTAAATAAACATCGTCATCTACCTTAAATCCACGAGGATTACGATTCCTATCATAATACATTTTACTTCTCTCCTTAGCCTTATCGAGATTTTCTGCCGCTCTAGCCTTTGTGACGGTAATCTTAGTAAACAACTCATCCAAATACTGCACAAAATTCATTCGAAAATATCATGACTTTCCAAACCCCTTGAAATGCAAACAGTATTAACATTCAGGGACCTAACAAGAACTGTAAGGGATTTCAAAAATTTCACATGACCAAAACCTGGATATGAAGCACTTGTCATTAAGGAATGCCCTAGCATCACAACTATGTGGCAGAACATGAACGAAATTATTCCAACGTATACAAAATTGTCTTTTACACAAACCTTAGTAGGAAATGGAAAATGGTAAGTTATCTATCTGTCAGCATTTACGTTAATAATTAAAAAACTACTTTCATTAGGTCTTACAATCTTCTGAACTTGATTATTCAACAAAGATATGAGATGATCAAACACCTTCCTACACCTTAGAAGAGTTTCCATTCGTGACATCAGTGCCTTTCAATTCGACAGTTTCGAAACAGCCACGCCAACGAGGATTTGAGTACAAGAACGTTAAAAGTATGAGCATCTCATCGGCTGTTTGCACATTTCAATTCGACGGAACGTGGCCATAGAAAGATGGTTAGCGAGGACTTGCAACGACGGGGAATACATCAACCCGATTCTGTATGCATAATACTTATCATCCCGCACAGCGCAACGTATCCTTGGATCTTCAGCGTTTTGAAGAACGTAGTGCCTCGATGTGCCAATGACATCACTGTTAACGACGACTCTCTTAGAATCCCTGGGGCTACGTGAATGACGATAGATGGGCACACATATGCACACGCACACACATATCTGGTGTGGAACGTGAAGGTACAACCACTAATTCGAAGAGGCTGTGTAATCAAGGAGCGGTGCACATGGGCGGTCGTAATAAACGACACACGGCGCCATGAAAACACTCACGCGAGTCCACATGATCATTCACCCCTCTCTATTCATGGGAAGTACACTTCATGATTCTGACCTGATCGCATCAAACATGGAGACTCTACTAAAGTTTCTTAATCATTCACAAATTCTATTTAAGTCATTTTATTGAGGATCCCTCGTGCAGTCTTGGTCGCAAAACCAGGCTTTACCGCCTCCGCCATAACACCAGGCGTCACAACATTGGGCTCGTCAGCCTCTCCCACGACATGAGTCGCAACCTTAATAGGCTTCCCACACCTCTGCAACGAGCCAAGATACTGCGAGCCCTGCGATGTTCCCTCAAGGGCCGAACAGAGCGCAGGCACCCTTGCCGAGCACAGAATACTTCTCACGGCTCCTGAAGCGGGTTCCCGGGATGGAGAATTACCGTATGTCAACAGGCGACCGAGTCGATGCATCGTGCCCGACTGAGGTGATCCTTTTAAAATTTCCATTTCCCACAAGCAAATGTGATGCTAATAAATCTGAATTTACTCGTAAACTATTTGTGACCTCATTGCACTCGGCTGCTGCTTTCCCGCGCGCTAGGAAAACAGATGCCACAATTCTCTCATTTCAAAACATAAGACTTCATCATCCATCCTGTCCACTTCGGAACCTACAATTGATGTCTTATCTGCGCAGATAAGTACCCTTTCCAGGTCCCTCGAATCAGGATGGGAATTCGTGTCTATCAATATAGGTTGTGAATAGGAATCATTATACTCGCGGAAATTTCTGAATCTATGGGCTCATTTTTTATGTTGTAATTTATGCTCCAATTTAGAGGCTAGCTTAATAGCTGTTGTTAAACTACCTATGTCATCCTTAGAAAGTAGCAGCATAATGGTGTAATTTTGTAATCCATTTAGAAACCCATCTATTGCTTCGTCTATAAGTAAACCTTTCATTACTTCAAGTTCCTCAGCGTTACATTTTTGCCGCCCAGCTTCCACCCCCTGATCCAAAACTTCATATACCCGAGTTCCGAACTCTTCAATAGTTTCCTGTTCTTTCTGCTGTAAAATTTTTAACTCATTTCGTGCGGTTTTAATATTAAAACTTTGCTCATACGCGGCTTTTATTAAACTAATCAACTCCTCTACGGTCTTAGGTTCCTGCCCATTGATTATTCTGCTATAATCACGTTTCTGCATTTTATTGCGTATTAAGGCCAATAAATACAATTTATCCTCAGGTCCAATCAATGAATCAGCGAGCTTACACTGACTAATAAAATTATTTACAGAACTTGGTTTCCCGTCAAAATGTGGAATGAAGTTTGCAATGAAATTATACGACATCCGCAATCTAGTTTTAAGAGCCCCGGAAAATGACCCTGACCCATCTGTCACCATCGTACTACTGGATGGAATGGATCTATTATCCGGAAGAGACATATCAAATCCTGGAAAAGGAGTAGATAGTGCCGGCATCAAGTGTAACTCGTCGGATTGAAGTTCAGAAATGGGCGCTGACACACTAGTTGTTCCTACTATTAACTCCTCTATCTCAAAGATGTTACCACCACTCAGACTAGAGACCTGCCCGTCTTTGGACAGCTTGTATTTTTTTATAAACGGCGGCATTTTTATAGGTAATAAGCGAGTACCTCTAATGAATAATACGACCGTTTATATTAAACTAGCTGCTTATAAACGAGACTTACAATTACTATTATATATACGAACAGTTCAGGAATAAAGTCGCTTGTGAATCGTCACTCCGTCCAGTACTCCAGTCCTTATATGGATGTCCCAGCTACGTCCAGCGATGACTTTGTTGATCCGGTGTACTTCAATGATCCAGTTGACTTCAACCCCGTAAAGGAATCCTCCGAATGTCCAAGTCCTCGAGTCCTTTTCTTAATCGTCCGGGAAGTTTTACAATTATCTCAGCAAATGGTGCGGATAATGACCGAGTGCATGTGATTCCAGGTGATTATTCACACGGCCCACTGAAATCACCCGTCTCCGGTATTCACCCTTGCTCTTGGGAAAACCGCGCAAAACCCAAGAGAGAGAGGCTGCACT
This sequence comes from Andrena marginata, assembly GCA_963932335.1. Lineage (NCBI taxonomy): Eukaryota > Metazoa > Arthropoda > Insecta > Hymenoptera > Andrenidae > Andrena > Andrena marginata. Next base: position 13,380,943 of record OZ010664.1, read on the forward strand.
TAATAACTTATGATATTTGTGTCCAATTGCACGATCAAAAGAAAATTATTTTAATAAAAGTTTATAGTGATTCCCATAGAATTATTTCAATTCGCACTCACGAGCCGGCAAAGTCACTTTGTAAATTTTTCGCGAAATATTTTGAAATATCCCACCGCTGTCACCAAATTTGTTACGTTTTTCCGCGGTGAATTTCAATCCGAACGCGGGTTGGTGCCCGTGGAGCGCAGAACCGCTCTGCTCGATGAAGTGCGGGTAATTCGAAATAAAACAAAGTACACGGAACTATTTCAAGTTAAACTTCAAAGTATATTTAAACTGCTCAAGAAGCTGGTTAGTGACGGAAAGAATGAGGTGTTGAAGGAAGAGCTCCGAGCTCGTCGACGAAGTCGCTGACAAGACTCCCTTAGTCCTCCCACAGAGACCCTTGTTGTCCAATCAGGACGATGACATCCCTCAAGCTTCGTCAGTGGGTTGTCCTTGACCATCTCTCCGTCCTTGCCCCCTTCCTTCACACTTTCCTCCACTCTCGGCTGGTGGTGGAGGCACGCTTTCCGAGTACATAGTTTACTTAGGCTACGTACAGTATATACATATTTACAGGTAAGCGCGACCCTCAGGGTCAAGGTGACGTCGCCCGAACGTAGTTTATGAGTTTATGACTTTCAGCCTCTCCCGACCGGAGTTTCCACCCCTACAGGACACCGGCAATTATAAAAAGGTAAAACTGAATACTAAATGCTTTTACGAGACGGACAGCTGCCCGCTCGAAGAAACTTGGCACGCAGATGTGCAAGAAAAAATTAAGCTATTTACTATCCTCGCCTGGCCTAACTATAATTCAAAAGCTATTGCATGCAGCTGCTAGCATTGTAAGGACACGTACAGAAATTATTAAGGGAAAAACCTTCGAGAAACGCAACGCGCTCTACGTATTTATGAATCCTGACAATGAACTCCTCGTCCTCCGTTTCAAATTTCGCTCCTACATACTCCACATGTCGATTACATACAATCCCCCAGCCACTACTAGCCACGTTCAAGCGATAGCGTAACACAGCCAACATTGACTACCACCCCCTACCACCAAAGAGCTAAATTACTTATGCAGCAATGGTACCAATTACAGGAGCAGGAAAAATAAATATTCCAGACAGCGTAAACATGGCCTCGCGGTACAATCACGGTGTTCAGCGAGTTTTAGCAAAATTAGAAGCGTCCATAAACTCGGAAAATTATTATGAAGCCCATCAAATGTATAGAACTTTGTATTTCAGGTGAGACTGTAATCCAATTGACCGATATCGCCGAGCAATTATTTCCGTATAATCGCCAATATGATTGCTTAACCTCTTCTTCCAGATATCTCGGGCAGAAGAAGTATTCGGAACTTTTGAAATTACTGTATAATGGTTGTACTCTTTTATTACAGCACGAACAAGTATGTAACACATCTCGTCGCCCTTATGTTCGTCAATCTTATAAATACGCTATCGAACAGAGTACCTTCAGAGTAATGTCATATTCTGCAGTTTCGAATATTATTTACAAATTTTCTTCTAGAACAATCTGCAATTAAATTTCATTATTATCAGTCATTGTCACGTGCACTTTATTTCGCGCTGCTTTTCATTAAAACGATTTTGTAATACATTGAATCCTTTTTTCACTAATAATCCTAAGTTGACGTATTTGACAGCGTGTTCTATGTTAATCAAAAGTAACTTGTTATATATAAATTTACACGTGTCTATGTGTATTATATTGTACCTTATAAGTTTGGATAAATCATCAAACTTGTAACATTGTTGTGCATTCCAGTATGCCAGTGGAGCTGACTTAGGAATTTTATTTGTGAATGTATTAACACAGTCGGGGGCAGAACCTTCTCAAAACTATTTTGAAAAGATTACAACCTTGTTCAAAGTAATGAGCCCTTCGTCACCCGAAAGAGATGTATTCGTGCAATCTGCTCTCCGATGGAGTATAAAGAATACAGAATATAAAACGGGCCACCCCGATTTACATCAAAAGATAGCACAAGTGTTCTGGAGAGGTAACATATAAAAGGGAAGATATTTTGAGTACTCGAATATTGTTACCAGAGGTACATTATGAATTTGTTTTAGAAAAAAACTATGTTATGGCAAGGCAACACTTCATACATAGTAGAGATGGTTCTGGATGTGCCGCAATGCTTGTTGAGCTTCACGAGCAGCGTGGTTACACAAATGAAATAGAGCTCTTCATAGCCCAGGCAGTTTTGCAGTAAGCATTTACTTCGTTGACGCGACGTGCAAAGCTCTTAAATGTTATGCAGCGACCTAAGGTGTACGATCATGCGATGCTGTTAATCTTTTTCAGGTACCTCTGTTTACAAAATAAAGCGACCGCGCACGAAGTTTTCAACTCCTATATCTCACGGCATCCAAAAATAAACAGTGGCCCGCCATATCTTCTTCCTTTATTGAATTTCTTATTTTTTTTATTACAAACAATCGATAGGTGAGTACACGTCACTATTCATTAGTTTAATAGAAAAAGGTTGTTAATGGATGATGGTTATGTAACTTGGAATTAATATTTTTCAGTGGTAAACTCACTGTATTTACAGTACTCTGTGAACAGTATCAAATATCTTTAGATAGAGATCCATGTTATCGACAGTACTTAGACAAAATAGGGCAATTATTTTTTAATGTACCGTGCCCACGCCCCCGTAACCAAGGACTGTTCGGTTCGCTTTTACAATCTTTTTTTAATGGTCTTGAAGATGAAGATTCGGATGATGAGCAAAGAAATACAGCTTCGACATCACACACAGTACAAGATCTTGACTGACTAAAGGTTACGCGTCACTGTGCAATGGGATGAAAGTAGATAATAAACATATATGTATATATACATATGTGTGTGTGTGTGTGCGTGTGTATATATATATATATCAGTGTTCTGCATATTTTCAAACGCATTGTGCTGTTATATGATACTTTAAGAGAATACTGCATGATGAAATTACCTTTTTTCAATAACTTGTATAGGCGAAATTATTTAAGAAGAAAATATGTGGGATGCATCGATTAATAGAGGAATTTTTCAAAATTGTAAGTTGTGGATTGTTAACAATTTTCAAAAATTCACTTCTCATAGAGCAAATCTACCCAAAATGAAATTTAAAGAAATTAACGATTCAACGTTTCTTTTTTTTTCCATCATTGGAATCTATTTTGATACTACAATGTGAATTATAATTTGCTACACTTATGTCGAAACATGATCTATATTTTTCAATTATACCAACAGACTTCTATTTCAGTGTTGCTACAAATTTCAAAGTAAACCTGAACGTTGAATAAAATCCTTACAATCCGTACACCATATATATATGTGTGTATATATTTGGTGTATGGATTGTAAGGATATATATATATTCGAAAGCAAACGTGTATTTGAGTGTAATTGCTGAAACGAAGATTTATTTTATATAAACTTAGTCGTGTGACAAATAAACGTGACATATATACTTATAGCTTCAGAAAATGAGTGCTTAATAGTATTACTTGTTGCTAAATTATTAAGCGAGTAAAGTGAATCGTACGCAAGTAAATGTTGTAGCAACAAGTAAAATATTTATTTATTAAACTCTGTACTAATATAAACGAAATTGTTTAAAATTTTAGCAAGAAAAAGTAGATTACATATTTAGTTAACAAAATAAAACGGCCATGATTCTGTAATGAAACACTTTTCACTACTAATAAGGCAACTATACTATTATTACGTATTGAATGGAAAAAAGTATGGAAAAAAAACATAATTAAAGACATAGATTTGTAAGTATATACATGCGCATACACATAATGTGCGCACGTGTATTATAAAAGTGCATAAACATACACAAAGTATCCTTTTATTATCGGTATAGAAACATTTTTTCACGATCGATGGACACGGCAAAACGTCGTACAAATGTTGAAATTGTTGCGTCACTTTGTACTATTTAATTTCCATTTTACGAACGAACATACGGGGCTCCCTGTCAACGGGGAATAAAGTTGAAGCTTTTCAAATAGTGCATTGTCGAACATGATATGACGGTCACTTTAAATTTTCGTATTATTAAATCGTTACGATCCTACAACAGAGAAAAAACACTGAATAGAGTGAGAAAGATTGATTTATTAAGTTCGTGTTATATTAACGTTAGTGCTTGAAATTATATTATTGCTCCATGCTTTTCACAATATGTCAATGAAGGAATCGAAATCTGAAGTATTCGGTACTCAATAGTCGGTACACACGTATATAACACATTGTTTACGAAAAATAACGTACGAGATTTTCATTATCCATACTTATTCAAGAATTCGTTCGAAATTTATTTCAACAAGGTAATTACATCGCACGAGTGAGTATATTAATCGCATCTTTAGTATACTTATCAGTGGGAATTAAAACTAAAGCAGAAATATAAACGTTTAACTTTAATCAGTCATTATGTTCCTAATTAAAACTCATTTCTGTTACTTAACAGGATTCACAATATTGCTGTGTGTAAATTAATTGTAAACTTCAGTGCATCGCTAAAACCGTACAACTGTTGGTATCAATGTGCATTAATACATAAACTAATTTATATAATACTTCTAATGAAATGTTGATTATCCGCATGACGATGATCCTTAATTACAAAGCAGAAGCATACAGTTTGACATACAAAGAAGAAAATGAAAATATTTAATGATACGATGTAATATAGATAAATATGAAATTAATTTATGCTGTTGAAGCAGCCCGACTTATTTAACCATTTATTTAGAGGTGGTGAGCAATGAACAATAGTGCTGGAAGTATTTAAATATTTATGATAATGCAGTAACAGAATTAGGCAGATCGTTAACATTACGAGTGAATACAAGTCCCCTCTCCTATATATAACAACATAGAATAGAAATCAGGAAATAAAATTTAAATACGTAGGTTTGTATAAACTTAAAATTGTATTTTTAAATCTTTTAACTTTTTGTGAATAGTAATTTGTACAAATGGACTATAGCCGCAGAGGTGGAAATTGGGCAACGTGTATGTGAATATACGTCTAATACACTTTTAAACGATTGGCAGAGTATGAAAATCGGTTACAGTATATAAGCAATGCAATATTATTATCCACATAATCTAATACTTTTAAAATGTAATTAAACACTTTCTTGTAATTAATTTCCTGATGTATTCGTAACGAACATTTTTTAAGTAATTTATATCTGTAAAAAAATTATGTATGTATATAAATACATATTTCACACCACAGACTCGTGCATGTATACGTTTATATCCCTCGCTAGGTAGTTGATTGTAAAATATAGCTCGTTCCACAAAATTGTTCGAAAATATACGCAATGCAAAAGATTAAGATTACCATTGTCATAGAAATATAAATGTTCTATAATCAATACGTGTCAAGACCAGGAATGGAAAATTGTTGAGAGAAAGTTACAACTTCTTCTTTTAAAGCTGCGACTTTAGCTTTAATGACATCATTGGTCGTTAATACCTTCTTAAAGTCGACGAGCTTAGGACCAGAAATGCGAGATACTTCCTTGACAAGTGACAATCCTGAAATACAGAAAATGTTTGTTATACATTTTATAGTTACAGTATTGCCTCCGTATATGCTCGGTTTGGTGCACCCAATACGGGCTTATCGCTATCCCTACCACTTCTGTCTCACTCTTGTCCGGCGAAGGCGAGAGCGAGCAAGGACGGTACGAGACAGACGACGCGTAGATGTTTTGTCTCACTCCATCTTTCGAGCGCCGTGACACTCCGTCCTTTGCATGCGCGACGGGCGTGCACGATGGTTGCAAGCATTTACGGAAGCACGGGAACCGCTTCGCAAAATCTTGACGCAGGCCCGGCGCAAGTCTTTTTGCGCCCTTGGCGAATTTGTTCAATTGAGCCCTTCATTATAATATATTTATTTGAGATTATTTATATCTTTACTCTGCAAAATTAGGCAGCTACTACGGCGTAAGGTTGATAAGAGGTGCAAAATGGTCTTTTCATTGTTGGCATTGTTGAAAATAAATTTTTAAATGAAATACTACAAATTGTACTACAACGGTTTTAAACTACGGATAAAAATTCAGAGTAAGGTCACCAATATTCTCAATCAAATGTATTATAATAAATGGCGGAATTTGGCAAGTTCATCTCGGGCGCAAAAAAGACTCGTGCCGTGTCTGGCTATCTGACCATCGCGCGCATGTGTCGAGCAGTCACGATTCTATCTGAACGCTTGCGCCGTCGCGCATGCAAACCGTTCCATCTCGCTCCCCCCTTCGACCAGAAAGAAGCGAGAAACGAACACTCGGAATTAGGGCTCTGTACACGATGCGGGCTCAACGCCGGTCCCGACCAGCGAGCAAATACGGAGACAATACTATATTATTATTATTTATATCAGGTTTTCAGTTTACCTCTGTGTATAAAATTAACAACATGATCGATATCTTCCTCAACTAAGCCACGAGTAGTCAACGCGGGTGTACCAAGTCTGATGCCGCTAGGATTCAACGCGCTTTTATCACCGGGCACAGTGTTTTTATTGCAAGCAATACCGATATCCTCCAAAATCTTTTCTGCTTTAGCGCCTGTAATACCTGTGGACCGTAGGTCAACCAGTAGCAGATGAACGTCAGTACCACCCGCGCTAATTTTATAGCCACGTTCTTGCAGACCCTCGCAAAGTCTTTTCGCATTTGCTATAATTTGCTTTTGATATTCAACAAATTCTGGCGACCTGGCTTGCTTCATTGCTGTGGCAATTCCTGCGATTGCATGATTGTGAGGTCCACCTTGCAGGCATGGAAACACCGCTTGATTAATTTTACTTTCTAAGTCGTACATAATCTTCTGTCCATCCTTTCCAGTACTCCTAATTCCTTTACGGAAAAAGATAACACCTGCTCGAGGTCCTCTAAGTATTAAGAAATCAGACGTTATTTACATAGCCGACAATAATTAAATAGCTATCCAAGAATTACCTTAAAGTTTTATGAGTAGTAGTCGATACAACATCGCTGTATTCAAATGGACTGGGAATCAGTCCAGCGGCAACTAGACCTGCTACATGAGCCATATCGCTAAACAAATACGCATTATTTTCGTTCGCTATTTCTTTAAATCGTTTATAATCTAAACATCTGCTATAGCAGGATATGCCTGCTATTATAATTTTAGGCTTAAACAATTTCGCATTTTTCGCCAGCTTATCATAATCGATTAAACCAGTTTCAGGATCAACTTTGTATGGCATCGATTCAAAGAAGATCGACGTCGCAGAAATTCTTTTACTCGCTGTGAAGAAGCCTACAAAATACATAAAACAATTTCTAACGTTCGCAACGCCGGGTCGCCTAACAGTTTGATTGATTTACAAGAAATTTATATTACCATGGGTGAGGTGCCCTCCGTCGGGAAGATCTAATCCCATTATACGTTCGTGAGGTTCGATTAAGCCTGTATAGACAGCAAAATTTGCTGGGCTTCCGGAATACGGTTGTACATTACAACCCCATTCTTCTGGATTCAAATTGAATGCTTCCAGAGCACGTTTCTGAGCCAGCAATTCGATCTGATCGATGTATTCGTTTCCTCCATAATACCTGAGCGTGGAAGGGCATCAAGTAATTCAATAACTTTATAAGCTATATAAGAAAGCAAGATATAATGAACTAGGAGAAATATACCTTTGACCGGGAAGACCTTCGCTGTATTTATTATGAGTACAGGAGCTCAAGCATTGAAGTACACTAAGAGATGTGAAATTTTCACTAGCGATCATTTCAAGACCACATTCCTGCCTCTTCTTCTCTTTCTTCAACAGTTCAAAAAGTTCCGGATCCGTCTCCCAAACATTTTTATGAATGATCCCAGTCATATTCTGTACAAACCAGAACACTCCTTCAACTTAATCTTTACTGTTCAAAATACTTAAGCACAGCCTCGGTAACACAATAATAAATCATAATTTATGACTGTAGTATTTCATAATTTCCGTGATGCATGTGTAACATTGCTCTGCGAGGTGCATGACAAAACGTTTCTTATTCATTATTTTCGTGACACTGAAATGGTTCTAACTGATAACCCCGCGCGTGGTGTAATGGCACAATAACATTTTGTTTATCGAGAAGCTTTATATCATACATGCTTTATATCCGACACATTAGTTAGAAGTAATGTTACTTTTAATTAAATTCTTAATTTAAAGTTTCGACTACCAAAGGAGTGTTTGAACAAAAATAAATTCGTTGTGAACCGATATAGAAAAACACGTTTCTGAAGCAACTTGATAAATACATTATCCGGTGTCTTATCATATAAATAGCGTCACTTATTATATTCGTTACTTATATTGAAAATTGTAGAAAGAGACGGGAAATTTATTCGGAATAGCAGTTATTGTTTAATAAACTAATTAGAATTTTATTTAAATTATAAATTTACTCACGACTTTCGGTACGCAACAGGTGGTCGAGAGGTGTACGTTACGCTTTGAAATTCCGAAGACTTCTGGAACTTGGCCTTCAAGTCCGCGACGTTTTATCCGCTGCGCGCGAGCGATTAGCAAGTCTTCGGCGACTTGAAAACCGCGTCGATTTAAATTCGACCAATTTCGAATCATAGTCGAGCTTTTCTTAAATCAAATACATATTATAACAAGCTCCCGGAAGATGTGAAATCTACGACGCTATAAAGTACGAGGCGCGTAAATTCAAGTTTCTTACTTTACTTCGATATCGATATAGCTTTGAACGATAGGCCACGTTTGATATATTTTCCAATCATTTATCTACGTAACGTCTAAAGATTAACTAACGAAACAACTGCATTCGCCGTGTTCCTCATATTAGCACGAGAAGTTCCATAAATAAAAATTTAAAATTTATACATAATTCGACTACACCAAATACAGTTTAAATCTACGGTAAACAAAGTGAACAATCTTCGCGTGCTTTTGCAAACTTGGAATAAGAATTCTCGATAAAAGCTAAAATGATAATTGCATTTAATTCGATTAAATGCCACTTTTAACATCGAAATTGTCGAAAGAAATACCTCTGTAGTTAAATGCTATACTAACAGCTGTTAGCAGTAATACAACTTCCTATTACAAATTGCTTTTTTCTTTAAAAACAAGGATAGATTTGATCCACGTCGTATTATAATTGTGTATCGATTTAATTAACGTACAACAAAATTGTATTATACCGTATAATAAACAATCTTGGTCCACAATGCGACTTACTATCCACTTCAATGTCTGTACTGATAACGAGCAACAATAACAGATTTTACGTTTTTACTGTAATGGCACTGCTTGGAAAGTAGTTCACGATCCATGTACTTTCTGCGATTACGTATACACGCGTCTGTACATGATCGAGTTTCTTACTGGTCAATCCAGTCGATATTTTTATCAAGAGCTTTAAAACGTTTTTCTCTTATCGTATTATAAGAAACTTGGAATATTCTTGGCGCTCTCAGCTTTTATTCCTCGCCCCCAGATTCTTTCGTTTCTTAATCGCCTTTAAACCTTCGTCGCGTACTATAAGTTTGCAAACCTATTTCTGGGACGAAGAAATTCGGAATGTAGATTTCTACAGAAGATTAATGCAGATTAATATAAAACCGATATATTGCTAACAGTGATTTCTGTTTCAAATTGTTGAAAGAAAAAATACAGTCCGGCATGTCCAATGAATTTCGAGCCATGCTTCTAACATCCGATAAGCCTATGGTCGAAACGAAATCAACTAACCACTGTAAACTATTTACCCGGCCGCAAGTCCTACTTTTACCACAGATCGATGTTTTTTCGTCGAAGGAATAAGAAAAGTGTACCTAATATCTATGGATTTCTGTGAAGTGACTAAAGATGGAGCAGTAGTGCAATAAACTGTTTGTAGTGGGAGTGGACCATCGACAGCCTTGAGCGGCCAGTTGATTTTGCTGTGACTTGTTATACTCATGATATTAAAATGCTACGAGAATAATTATTTTCATTAGTATTTGCATATCGTACAGCTTCTACGTATAAATTATCGAAAGAATACATTTCAGGATAACTTCGGAACCTTGCAATCAGTAGGCATTATTTGCATGCGAGAAACGAATCATTGAAGGTTGTGAAATAATATTTTATGTTACGTAGTTACACCGATACCTTATTTGTTACACGCGTTATGTATATTTAGTAATCGTATCTTACAGTCTTCGATACGAATATGCGTTTAGCAATACCCAGTGGAAGATAACAGAACGCACAGTACGATCAAAATAAAATATGGAGAAACAACTTGTGAAACATGTTTCGCTCGTTCGTACATAATCTTCTAATAACATACCTTGTATTGCCTGGCTAACAATTCTACCAAATTAATGTTTTTCCACGCAAGACAACACGAGATTAACGGTACATCTATCGAATAAAGTAGCTTCTTCAGTCCTATAAACCCAAAACTATGTTTGACTTAACTTTATTAACGCAACAAAACTATTGACTCTATGTTAACTTGAAGTGTCATGCAGAAGTTACAGTCGTAGAAAAATTTTAACTCCTATACTCTGAAGATATTACAAATTTGTTTGATTTATAATCCGTTTAACATCTTTCTATAATCCTTGGAAATACAGTTAAAAAAGCTACCTTAGTCAGCAGTCCTGTGACTACAATTGATTTATACATCATTGAACGTATCACATATGATTTCAATCGCATAAAGAAAAGAGCAATAAATTATTTGCCTTCACCTTTATCTTCGAAGGGGGAATAACTTGGTTGAATATCTATTTTGAAATTATTCTGTCCATCTGTATGAAACTGTTGTTAAGTTACTTAAACTATACACAAAAGAAATCTCACGATTAATCCTCCTGTAAACAGTGCCTAGGACAGATGTGATGGAAAGAAGCATACATACATGAAATAAATAACAAATATCATAGGCAAAAAACGTATTTAAAGTTTTAGTATTAATTAAAAAGGGAGTCGTTTTAATTACGTTTAATGTATATATACAAAGCTTTTAAGTTGGAGGTTCTATATAAAGTAGAATCGTATCCAAATATTGCATTTATAAAATATTATGTTTTTATAATATGCTATAATTGCCAAGTAATGATAATTACAAAATATCATTGCCATAGCTTGACGTACCTCCTTATTTTTTCCCCGAATCACTTTCTTATGAAACTGTTCTAGAATCTAATACTGTTCGAATGCTTTATAAAAATAATATTAAACTATACATGTCTATGAAGATTAAAAGACGTAAAAGTTGGATCACCCATTTGGAGCGACCAGTGAAAATCATATAGTATTCGTATAGTTTTATCTTTTTATTAGCAATTATCTCTTTTATGCATACCTGCATTGCATTCTGCTTTTATTTGCTTAGAAAAAGAATTATCGAGAAACTTATATAGATGAGATTTACAATTGCCATTGAGCAGCTGCTACGAAGTTAGCTGTACAAAAACACAGAAACACGCTAGAACTAATTACAAGCATTACGTATCAGAAGTGCGCCCTTTTGCGGATTATTTATTACATATACGTCTGATGCTTAATATTTTTTTCCTTTTATTATAATACAATAACTTAAACAATTCTCTTCCAATAAAGTTTTTATGATTTCGTGCAAAAAATACAGAGTTACTATCAATATCGTCGTAAGTATTCGTACTAGTTTCAACTCCAAAATCATCGCCATCAACGGTATTCATCGAGGAACCTAGCAACGAAATATATGTATACAGTTGCATATGTATGTATACATAACAAAATGTAATTCATATTCTCAGAGCTGCCAAGCTAACATGTACGATGATTTTGACTTCCGTCCTAGATCAAAAGCTATCATTTTACATGTGACTTAACGAAACGGTTCTCTGTCTGTACTTCGTCGTCTATATATTATTTAAAAAAAATGCAGTCAGGAACATCCGCGAATATCTCAATATCGTTGAACGAAACTTTCATTGCTCGACATTAAAAAAAATACTTCGATACTTTTTAGTGTTTCGAAACCTGTTAATTTCCATTCCCTTTCTATTTCGCTCGCATGAATCTAAGAAACTAATGAAAATCGCGCCCGTTCTATGTAGAATCGTGTATCAGGACGAAAATATTATTTCATCCGTATTGCACAGAAACTATTATAATGAATTTTCGAAAACAGGAGTACGTAGTAATATATGTTGGCTGTTTACAACGGCATTTGAAGCACGTACATCATTAAAATTATCGGTTGTAAGTAGTCAAACTATTTGTACAATCACGTGTAGATTTTTACAAAGTATTGCAATAGGTATATCCTCACAACTAGCGTGTCCAGCTTTCGTGTATGTTATTTTTTCACGTTGCATAAGTTTCATACGTATTGTTCGTTTATAGTAATATTCGCCAATGTTGAAATGCGCTATAGAAATGTGACATCGTGAAGCGGGACAATTCTTTTTCATTACAAGAGCTATACCTGACATGCTTCTTGAAATTATATATTGCATAATATATATATGTGTGTGTATATATATATATATATATATATATATTGTAATATATATTATGAAATTATCGTTTCAACTGAGTTGCAGCAATTTATTACCCTAACAGACTAACAACTAATTCGACTGAATTAAATTTTCTTAATTCCACATATTATTTAAGTTCTGCTCGCTTTCAAAACTTTTAAAACCTCAGTTACTTTTAATAATAAATCGTAACAAATTAGTCTCTTAGAAAGAAAAACAATTTTATTAAATAAATTGAATAAATTGCTCCATCTTCCAATAGTTAATAACACTCTTAGGTATTTAGGAGCTATGAAGTTTAAACGCGTCACGACGAAAGACTTCAATCACGGTTAAGGCAGGAGAAACACTGAAGAAAATCGATTGATAAATAACAGGAGATCTCGTATAATGTCGTGGCAAGTCTTCGTGCGAAAGGTATTCGGAAGTAGATTTATGATATGTAGGTGAATTAAAAATAAGAAGAAGACTGTAAAATATTATCTAATAGAAAAAGACGCTACCTATAACGATAAACATGAAATCGTGAAGTGATTGTTTCCTCTTTTAAATAATAGATTAGCTCCCCGCAGTGTTTTCGCTATAGTTTACTTACAGGTTCAATATGCGATGAATTAAATTATTTACTATGCTCGACGCATTTCTTTTTTAAATTAAAACTCTGCCCTCTTGAATATGTTAATCTACTGTTATATATTTGCAAAATTTTATAAAGACTCGGTAAAATATATAGGAAAAAGACGCATAAAACACACACAAAAAAGAATATATTCAAACGCAAAAAGCTCCAGGGTGTTTGGAAGGCAACTCAAATTTTACTTACAAATCATATAGCAGGTGTTTTATAGTAATTTTCTTCTTTTCTTTTTTATATTCGCATTTCTTTGATTACATTTCCCCCTTGAATTAACTATCGATAACTATATTTTAATGAACAAACAGAGATGCATGCTCTAAGAAATGATATTACGAACGAGATGTTGACATTAATCATTCTTTCCCGTGAAAGTTACGTTAGTATGCGCGGAAAATGCAAGATTACAGGATAGGTAACTGTAAGTCTGCGTTTCAAACATCCTGAATATAATATAAAACAGGAGTGTGTAGACAATTCTTTTTTGATAATGAGCGTTAAGTATTACATCACGTGTGGATGGAACAGTACAACAGTATTTCTTTGGATCATGTTTAGATGAATACAAAGATTTTACGTGGCAGGATCGAATGGCGAGAAATTTTGATAAATTCGGGTGTTCCTCTACAGAAGGCAGTACTATGCTACATTTATAAATACCTCTCCTCCGTTTCCTGGCACGAGCATTCTTTATTCCGCGGGCGCGGTCCCTGCTCTTACAGAACTGAACGCATCGAAAAGCGCCGCCCTCGAAAATATTTTTCAAACGATCGCCATCAAGCAGTAAAAATATTTACAAACACAAAATATTGATTTCGCATATATGTAGAAACGTGTTCAATCCGCTCTCGGGAGCATAGTAGAATCGACGTAGTACTATAGATCCAGCCACTACGTAAAATCCCTGTCGATTCGAAAGGAATAACTTCCATGATGCATAAAAGTATCATTGCATGTTGAATACACTCTCGTAATCCATCGTATACAAAGCGTAGATTTACCTTCCGTTAACACGATCATAATATTAAAACCGCGCACTATCTGGCTGAAGAACCGAATACATAAACGCATTTCCAACCATTGTGTGTCAGACGTCGCTTTCTTACTATAGAGTCGTATAAATTATATGAGTGCCTGCCTAATGTTATCTCCTCTTCGTGTGATGAAAATTTTAATTGTAAATCTTAATGGCCTTTTCGAGGTAGTTGATACGAGAGCGCTTTGGCGCTTTGTTGACATGTTCCAAGCCGAGCCAAGGCCTGTGTTGCGATGTGCCTACGTTTAAAAGTGCATAAACTACAAAGTTTATTCTTTGTCAGCGTCAATTTAAAACTTTATACTACAAAGATTATACGATACTTTACTTAAGTATACTAATCTCTATTCAGATTCGGTGCTGTTTGATACACTTACTCTGACTTGGACGAGTACGGAAATCTGCGAGATCCACGCAGTATTCTGGTGAATCCACAATAAAGTGTGGTTTACCCATTGTCACCAACGCGAACTTAAACTTCAAAGTTTTTTTTATGAATTCTCATAAAATACCAAAGAAAATTAGATGGGGGACACCTACCTTTTCGAATTCCTTCTCCTGTACTCCCAGCTTCTTCAATAGTCTTTCTTTCATCTGCGGGAAAGGTTCGCCCTGCGAACACACGTCAACAACCAGAGCGTTTATATTTGCAAAGTTAGAGTGCCCAGTGAGAAACATACTTCATTGTCCATTCGAGTCTGCTTACTTGTTTAACTTTAAAGAAAAAGGGAATACCAAATGTTGAGAAAACCTCCTTATGAAAGTGCGCGACAGGGATCAACATCTCGTCCTCTGCTAAATTTAACTCGTCGTTTGGAATCTCTTCTATCCTGTATAATTTTGTCCCAGACGTATTTAAATTTTCTAAGCGTACATCTTCTCTCGGGCCAGGCGACAGTTTACTGCAATACATTTCTAGTATTCTTAACTTCCCAGATCCATTCTCAGATAACTCCACCTGCTTCGTAGCTTCTTCGAGCAATGTAGCTACCGTTCCATTTTTATTAGGATAAAGAATAATCTCTTTCTCTTCTTTAAGAGACGGACCGACCCATATACATTTAAATTGCTTCTTGTTCTCAAGCTCGTTTACTCTAATACTGAGCTGTTGGTAGTACAACTTTTTCAGTTTCGGTTTACAATAAGAAACCAAATCTTTCAGCGAGCCTTCGAATGTGCATTTCAATGGATGTCCGGGCGAGTCTTTATAACTATAAAGGGAATAAAGTTCTCATACACAAGGATTACAGTTGTTAATAATATCCGCGAACGCTTTGAATAAACAAAATTCTATTCTGTTATACGAAGAATCTGCAACTTCTTACTTTTGGCATTTAAAGAACTGCAAAAGATACGGGTCTGTGCCAACTCGTAGCGCCACAGCTTTTGCCATCTGATCGTATGTCATTCTTAGCGAGAGCTCCAGTGTGAAGCCCGGATCATTAGGAATCGTTTTATCACAAAACGTAACTTCTACTCTATAGAATAGGTCCCTGAAATGCAATTGAAATTTACATACAGCTGTCCCTGGTGGCGGTATAGATTCCTGTAAGTATTTACGTAACTTACTTGAAGTATTCTCTACACGTTGGAAGCTCGTACATTTGATTATCTCCTTCCTTTTCGAAAACAATGATGTCCCCGTCCATTAATTCGTCAAGAACCTTTTCTAACGGCTCTGTTAAGTTCTCTATCTTTTCAACCAAGTTCGGCTTGATTTCTTCGTAGAGCACTAATTCCGTACCCGGCGGGAATCCAGCCCTTTCATTTAAAATCGGTATAAGTTCCTCTGTACAAAATCGTGATAAAAAATTATTCTCCACTGTCGTGAAAATAAAAGCTTTAGATTAACAATGAAAAACACGTGTCCCAAATGAGGATGCAACTCAAATACTGCCGGAGGATCTATAAGTAGTATCGTAAGAAATACGTTATTCCACTTAATAAAGAGTGAGATAGAGAAATGTGTCGGTCTCAATTCACTGTTCTCGGCTGTTTAAAATTAAACTTACGGACTTTCGCTGTGACAGGCATATAACGATGACCGCAATAATGAATCTTCTTGTTCTTAGGGTCGTACAGTTTAAAAAATAATAAAACATCGGTGTCCTTGTCGAACGGTGGCAATGCTGTTAAATCAGAATCTGGGGGAACAAGTTCAACAAACACGCTCCAAACATTTGGATTCTCTGCGCATTGATAGATAGATTTCTGCAGATCAAGTTCTAATTCAAGTGGCATCGGTCTACAGGTCTGATTAGTACGTACATTCAATGGCCACACACGAATTTGCTCTGTTGGATATTTCTGTAGGCAAAGATATCATAGATTAGACACTTCCGCAAATTAGGCAGCAGAATTGTGTTCGCATCGTCGATTGGAATAAGATATAATACTCGATACATTCTTAACTACATATTGTGTTTTTAATCACCTACCGTGTTCGCAGACGATCAGAATAGTACGGTACAAAACCAAACTAGTATATCACATATAAAGTCACGGAAATGTAGCAATATTAACCAATCATTTGAAATATAGTACGATGAGAGTAATAGGATGAAAGATTTGTCAGGGGGTACACTTACCAAGCTATCGCTCAGCAAATCGAGAAACTCGTGCAAGGTGCACTGCTTACGTACGCGAAACACACGATACAAAGCATGCTCTGGATCATACAAGTCATTCCCTTGGTGACCATCAAAGTTATCCTCAAGAAGGACGTTGACAGTTATATACAAGTATGCTTCCGTTCTTTCCTTTCTTCTTATTTGTTCCAGCCTCTTCTCCTCTTGCAGCCTCTCCACCAGCTAGACCAACAAAATTAAAATTATCCATATGTATACTAAATTCATCTCATTCGTAATTTTTTTTCCTCATCTGTCTTCTAAAATTGAAATTTTTAGAAAAGCAGCATACTAGTATCATGCTTTTGTGATTCGAGAACAAATAGTATTCGAAACATCAAAAGAATGAATTGTACTTCTCATTTATGTAATTTTAATTTTGTTCATCTGCCGCAATACAGACTACTGAGTCAAACAATTACACAATGAAAATTATTCAGCCGTGAATGATGGGATCATGTACTGTACTTTGAATTTGTTATAGATAAATTTACTGGGATGCGTGTAATTTATCTTTCTGGACGTTAGTAAGTAATTTGTATTCACAGGAATGATATTTTGATTTCTTAGATGGTACTTACAAGCTCTACGATTGCATGTTACAAAGCTGGTCGATGCTTAATCAGCTCGATCAGTAATTTTAATGAAACTACAACACATTGCCTATTTATTGTACATTTCTTTTGAAATGGCAATATTACTCGTATCGATGTTACTTATAACACACAAAATTATCACGCCTGTGCCAAACGAGTAACTTTTTCCAAATACATGACCACCATTTATGCCGAGTAATAATAAAATATGTAATGTATAACCGTAGTAGTGTGGAGATGCTTTTATACACTTTAAATTTCTCGTATACAGATATGTTTTAAACGAAAGATACAGCTGTAAATTTCAGTAGATAGAAATTAAAAGTGGTTACGAATCAACTAGCGTGAACTCTATTTCTCGATTTTTTCTAGTATTCAACAGTTTATTCCATACTTTTTCATTCCTTTTATGTCTAAAATATTATCATAGTATTTATAGGTACTTTATAGTTATCAAGTATTCACTCTGTCGATGATGCATTGAGTTTTTCTTTCTATTTATTAATATGTAACAACAAATAAATAGGTAGAATCTGTTGATGGTCATAGTGACTATTAACATTGACAAAATTTAATGAATTAACGACTCGATTAATTGATTCAGACCTTATTACAAGGCTCGATATCCTATACTTTCTTATTAACGTTGATTCAGTTATTAATTTACGAAAAATCACGGATCTGATAATATAAATCACATTTCGCCTCACTTACTAAACGATCTTCATTAAATAACAAACACACCGTAGAAGACATATTAAGGAAGAAGCCGATATTATTAATAAACTCTACTTATTGTTCATCCTTCCCCCCCCCCCCTTTTCTTTCAATGTTATCTGTTTTATGAGTTGAAACTCATTGCTTCAAATTAGACTTTTTAATATTTATTATCTCACTATATTAACTAATAAGTCTTTCCTGCCCTTATTCTTCTTATAGTTATTCACACATTTTCAATCTACTCTGCGATATGTCTGTGCATTTTTCATCCAAAGCTTTAGAATACTACAATACAATTATTCGTTTTAGATATAATATTGTACAATATTTATTACAATAAACATTTCAAAACTGTTCTAAGGCTCACCATGATTAATAGTCTAATAATCAGGATTCTATGTCAACTCGATTGTAATTCATTATTTTTTTTTTGCTTTTCTTCATAGTAACTCAAGTGCAACGCGTACATTAAGTATAGCTGTATAACTCTCAGTCAACTAATATATACCGGCATGAAAAATTTAAATAACGAAAGAAATAAGTTAAAAGAATTAACAAAAATTTCATTTTTACACGACTCAATCGTCCGTACAAAAAAAAATCCTCTGTCAAAAAATTAAGAATATATTCATTCGAATGGAACAAATCTCTATATACCAGGAATTATTCAAAGTCTACCTCATCAGATACATCTCGGAGAAAGAGTGATACAAAATTTTACATCCGATGTTCGTCATGTCAGGGTTAAATATCCCTTTATGTAGATGCTCGATTACTCGATTGAATTTAAGATAATGAAATTTTCTAATCATCGCGGTTAATAAATATCAGCAGAGTAATGCGCGCGTGACACTTTAAAAATGATCAAGTATGACATATTACATATTAGAACATGTCGTATCTGAATATGGACACAATGTATATTAGTATAAACATTTGGTGATATAACAGCCTGTAAGCTGATAACACTATAAATTTCTGTTCATTAAAAAATATTAAGAGAAATTTTATAACAAATATTTGAAAATATATGTGTATGTATATATAGGTGCTAAAAAAAATATTAATTTATTAAATTTAATTTGTAGATCTTATTTTCTGATTAATTGATATATCCAAAATATTGAATTTATTCGAATACGTTCCTATTTCGTTAAACCCATTTCATTTTTGCGTTTAACTCGATGTAAATGTTTTATGCATCTGATAGTCTCATATACTATGAGCTAATTAGCTTAAAACATATTTAAGAAGTGGGAAGAGTTCCATCGGAAAACAATGCAAGCAATTTACAACTCTTTCCAGCTCTTTGCATGACATCTGTCGCTTAAAAATCATGAATATAGAGATTTGGATTTCGAGGATTTTGCGTGCACGGACGAAGAGTAAGAGTCGTAGTCTCTGTGTGTGAGTCTTTGACGGAGTCAGTCGCGTCTTTGTCACGTTCAATGTCGCTCAACTCCTGGGAAAGCTCTCTTTGAAGGACGTTTCTGACCTCTTGAGGTATATCCTCTTCCTTAACTTCTTGCAAGACGTTTTCCAACTCAGAGTTCCTTATGTACACCAACATATACGCGTTCGTACAATGTTTCACACCCACAGACATGTCCTCATCTTGACCACCATAATTATGCTCAATGGCTTCCTGTTTTGTACACCTCGAGACGACATCGTCGTCGAATTTGCACCACTGTTTCAAGATTAAGCGTTTAATTAATCACACTTGTATGCATTCTCTGTCGAATGATATTCGGCAGTAAAAGCGAGATACTATTTAAAAATATAATACTTAAATAGCATGCTCCAACAATATTTATGCATAAGGATTCTCCATTCACGAGCTATTCTACAGAAAACTACACGTCTGAAATGAAAATATAACAGATGTACATACTTTTCCATCGCCGGCTGGATTGATAAATACAACATAATGTCCACCATGATTATCTCCGCTGTGAACTAAGACTGCGTGCAATGTATAATCTGCACTCGTTGCTTCTTTATTTTGTAAATATTTGCCAAGACTTATTTTGTCATAGAATTCAAACCTTCGTAAAATAAAATACACACACACACACACATATATATATATATATATATTCTTATAAGTGAAAAACAAAATAAACGATAAATCTATCGCGCATGATTTAACACCACTTTAATACTGCTTACCTGTCATTGAATTTGACCGAACAATCTGTTAGCGGATCATACTGAAATCGCATTAAATGTAAATGTAAAACTGGAGGAAATGATTGAAAGATAACACCTTTTTCTGCTTCTTGTAATCCATGTTCTCCCGCATCATATTTGTTATCACCATCTAGACTTTCAGTGCTCACATAGTCATTGAAAGATTCATAAACTAAAATAAGGGTAAATCTCAATGTATTTCAATGAACAATATAACTTTGACTCGAACGGCAACGAAGATACCTCTCCGAATACTCACTATTTTTCTTGCCCTTTATATTTAACTGTATATCATAGAAAGTTTCAACTCTAGTGGATTTGTAATCAATATTTTTACATTTGATAAATGATACCATTTTCCCTTCGAATAATTTTGGTACAGTACCCTCTACGCATGTTCCTTTCATTTTGCTTTCCAACTTATCTAAAAGCTAAAGCAGTTATTAGTAAAAGCAAAAACAAAGCGCAGATGGTAAATTATATCATTCTCTTACCACTCGTAAAAATTCTTGTACATCATGCTGCATGAAAGAATCCAATGTCTCCCAACCAAAACTTTTGGTTAGCTTCTTTGTACCTACTGGCTTATCGGAGAATTGTAATTCATGAAAAACCCTTTGTAAAGCCAAAGCGACACTCTTGCTAGAATCATCACTTTCTGTTGGCATCTTGTACACTGCTTTGCGCAACTGAAAACAAACGTACAGGTATTTTCACACATTTGTACAGATAGCTTGGACTTTTCAATTCAGCAGGCAGAAAATTCTTAAGCGTCATTCTACATTCGTAGTTAACTTACCTGATTAGTAAAATACAAAGTTTGGAGCAAAGAATTCATATAACATGTAGCACCTTGATTTTTTAAACCTACAAATCCTGTATGCTTTTTGCTATCCCAACTGACGCCGTGTGGGGCATCAGCCATTACATGAACCTATTTCAAAGAATTAGTGAGAAAAAGATCGTGTACAGTAAATAATCATTAGCGTTTAAATTTTCCGAAATTATTTCGAGAGATTAACTTATACGAATGGAGAACTATCTAAAACTCGTTTAAAGTGTATTGTTAAGTCAAAGAGCGTACCACGATTGCTATACATCTTTAGAACGCGATTAATTTTATAGATTATTTTACAAAATTACGCATCACTAACCTCAAGTGTAATAGAATCATCTTTAATAAAACCTTTATCAGGATCCAAGACATCCTGCAATGTCATAAAATGACTAAATCCCCAATCATTTTCTTTGTTATAGAATAGATGTTGAATCTCTAAAATAAGAATCCATACACTTAGGTATATCCAAGGATAAATAATTGTAATAATGAAATATTATAATATACGAGGTGCGAGGAACCAATGTGAAGTTCAAACGAGGAGGATAATACGGGGGGGGGGGGGGGGCCAATAAAATATAGACATATTATGACATACTAACTTCTGCAAAATACTTCTTGCCCTTCCTTACATGGCAGCAATCGAAGATCTGCCATTGCGTAACAACTCCAAGAGGCGGAATCACTTTCCCCATTACATTGAAGGAAAAAACCAAGCGATCTTTGAGGTGATCTTTCTTGTGTCTGACTTGACCTTGGCATTACCATTATTCTCCATGGCAAATTTCGAACATAACATGCAGGTGACAACTGAGTATCCTTCAATTTAGATACATTTTCTACTGTGTAGCGAAATGATGCTTCTGGTCTTGCGTCGTCTACCAAGGAACAAAAGCAACATTAATATATCACGATGTTATTCATGCTTTAATTTAGTGTAATATTTCAATCTATCGTAACTGGTATCACATTCCACGATACAACAATGGAACATCTACTTAGGAGCATTCCATCCATTTCTAACACTTAGTATGAACTACTCGACCGCAACCATATATGAGCGCGCTTCTCAGTTATAAACCTAACGAAACGCTAAGCGCAACTGCACATTTTTTACATCCGCTGAACGTTATTTATACCATGTACCAATTTACTGATACGCATTCGAATCCGAACTGTCACAGTACAAGTCCGGCCATAATTTCTTGTAAATGGATTCGGAATAACTTTTCGTTTTCGGAGAATGACATACCGATGCAACAGCATTTTTATCTTACCCCCTTCCATTTCATGATCTTGAACTATACAAGCTACGTCCGATTCTCCATTCATAGGGCTGGTGTCATTGCCATCTCCTCCACCATCGTTTGGTGTTTCTAGAAAATTAAAATATGCATAAATATGTCTCCTTCTAAATAAAACGTATAAGAGAAATTATACACGGCTTTGCATAGAAAAGATATACTTTGTATCTGTTGTACGTTAAGGGTTATATGTTACGAAAGTAATGGTACACCATTCCACTGAAAGTTCTCTGTGCACCATAGATAACTACAGAACTACACGATTCACTTAATACTTTGTGATGATCTTAAAAAAGCAGAGTTATAAAAGTATCCATATAATAATTTATATAAATGTCTGATGAGAAATGCTGTCAAATTCCAATCATTATGACATGATTAAAAGACAAATGAAGGCTTTCATCAAATGAAGACCTACAATTAACTACACATGCATATGGAATGCTATAAATATATAAAAATCCATTTGAACCATTCTCAAATGAAACACAC
Source organism: Andrena marginata (assembly GCA_963932335.1). Lineage (NCBI taxonomy): Eukaryota > Metazoa > Arthropoda > Insecta > Hymenoptera > Andrenidae > Andrena > Andrena marginata. The sequence continues at coordinate 13,403,983 of OZ010664.1, forward strand.
TTTCAAGATGTACAATATGCATATAGGGATATTAAAAACTGTTTCCCTTTTCTAAAACTGTAGAAAACATCAAGAAAATTTGTTTCTTTGTTCTCGTATCCCATTATACTCTTTGACATAATAAATGAAATATCAGTACTGTTCCATTATACATATCTCCACTCTGCCTCTTTTACACAAATTTATATATAAATCATAGTATTTCCATGCAGATTTTATTTAATTTGACTCTGTAAATATGCAACGTAGAAAAGTTTATAACATCCCTTCGTCCTACTTGGCAGGTTTAACGACAATCCTCGAGTTGTCATCAAAAGATCATAGGGGACCATAAAAGTCACGAAACAAATTTTATCATTGACTTTGATAGTTTTGCAGAAGACAGCTTGTAACAATGTATGCGAGACGCCTTATATTTACATGTATATAGTATATAGTATTAGCATTGTTGTGCAAAAACAGGTACATATGTATACAGTATTTAATACATTTACAAGATATCTTATGATATTTACTCTAATAAAGTTTAATTGTTCACAAACTTCTGCGCTACACTTAATTACTGGTGATATTTTGAATGAAAATTCTGCCAACTGAAAGGAAAATATTTCGCGGAAAACGGGAGACTTAATTGGTAATGTGCATACCAAGGTGAAGTTAGAAATATTTTCTATAACCTTCAAAGTGAAAACAGACACATGAAACTGGCGATAAAAGTGTAAAAAATTTAAACCGAGCGGAAGAAACGAAGGTGAAGAATACCTTCTTGTGTGTCCATTTCCTCGACTTCATTGACCTGAATCGGTACCAGTTTAAGCTGCTTAAGGTTTTCCTGGTCGTTAACGTGGTTCATCGCAGTGCCGATATTGATGGTCGTCTTGATTGCGCCGGAAACCTCGGAGGCGGCTTCCGCCGTCGAGGTTACTTCCGAAGGTAGTTGAACTGGTGTAACCACAAACGAATCTCGGGCGCGAATTGATTGTTGTCGTTCGATGCGCCGACTATTCTCGTCGAGGGCGGAAGGCGACTTCTCCTCGGGCGAGTTTTCCTCGGTCCGCTCGCTCCGAATCGGTTCAACCGGGCTCGCGTCACTACCACCGCGACTCGACAGCAACGTTGTTTTACCGCAAGACGACGATTGATATTTGCTTGCGATGCGCCCAATTTCTGCGACTATCCAAGTGCCCCCGCTTTTTCGGGGGACGCCCACAGCATATATTCCAGCCTCGTGCGATATTTTCGTAATTCTTACGTTCTTCCTCCTCTTGTCGCCACGGCTGTTTCTTTTCTTACGCTCGTGGCACCTGTCCTGCTCCCACTTCGCGCTCCCCGTAAAGTACTCCCTCGCTCTTTCTCGGCCGATCCGAGAAACGGTTTCCGCACCGCGGGACCGGCGCGCTACTAATCGGGAGACCTACGTACTTCTCTCGAACCACAACTCCTTTGCGTCTTAATCTTAATATCTATTCCAACCTCTGCCAACAGGTCACCGTGCGTACCAGTCTCCCTGACGGTGCTTCCAGGTGTTTAGCGTGGCCACCGATACACTCAGCTGACGTTTTCGCGGACGAAGACAGGACGATCTGCTTGGGTGATCGCCTCTCAGATCTCTTTTACGCGAAAATAAACAAAATGGCGACGGACCACACTGATCTGCCTGCCTAACTGTCCTGCATGCAATTCATATAGGGCACGGAGTCTTTCCTGCTCATCAGATGGCACATCCGACGGGCCGTTTCGTTTCGCACACGCGGCAAATTCAAAAACTTACGACGCGCGTGAAAAAGCAATGCACGAAGGCTAGGCGAGGAACGCGGCTTTGCATTTCATAACCGTGCTGGGAACGATTGGGAATCGGTTTACAGACGTGTCCCGCAGTCGTGTTCACGCCTGGTAAATATTTTAAATTGCCGGGTATTAATTCCCTTCTCGGAAAAAAACGGAAATAGAAAAGAAAATAAGGAATAAGAAGGATAGGAGGAGAAGTTTAATTTATCTTAAATAGCTGTAAAATGTGCAGGTACACAGGGTATGCACAAGAAGTTATAATTTTTATAAAATTTACAAACTATACAAAACATTATAAAGTACAGTACAGTATTAAGAATAAAACTAGGTGCAAGATTAAGTTTAAGTTAATACGATAATAGACAGTAAGATGGATATAACGTACAAGATATAAGTAATAAGTAATAAGCCACACGAATGTGATAAATTAGACGTCCAATGTTACATAATATGATATATATGTGATACGGATCGACGATAATATGGATAAGGACTGCACCGACGAAATGGGGCAGTCAGAGCAACCAAAGAGTAGGTACAATAAGAGGCGTCACTCGACAAGGACAGAAATAATCTAGGGAAACAGTGATTTCTAGTGAGACAACCAATTTAAATGCCCATTCGGCCCCATTCGGCAATGATCGGTAAACTTCGGCAATAATCAGCCAATTGTGGTAAGGTACATTTAGTCGATTTGAATATCCCGCTCGAATGTACAACCAATTTAAATGCCAAGGTCAAGCAAGGACTTCAAAGGTTCCGCCCGGAGTGACGCCTCTTATTATACCTACTCTTTGGAGCAACAACGGATTAATCCACATTGTTTTCGAAATTGAATTAGTAGCAATAATGTATTCTAATAGGCTCTGCTAACCATATAAAATAGGGGGAAATTTTTTTTTTTAATATGGGTTGGTCCGTTGTTGCTCTGACTGCGTCAAATTATGTATGCAGGAGTGACAGTATGCGAGGCGAGCAGTATATAGAATATATGATAGGGGACGGATTGAAGGGAGAAATGAGAGAAGCAATGGGAGTGAGGGCGATATTCATAAACGTGAAGGACGGTATTCATAAACGTGTCTTAGGCCGATATTCATAAATGTGTCTTAAGATTAAGGGCACCAGCGGCCTTAAGGTGGCCGTTCCAATGGGCGGCTACAGCCGCCAGCGACTGCGGCCGGCGACTGCGGCTGTAGCCGCGTACACTGGTACAATGGAAAGCATTCATCTCAACTCCAATGGGCGACTACGACTGCTACGGCCGCGCCAGGATTGCTATAGTCTATGCGCGTTTGGTTCATGGGCAGCCTAGGCTACTCGAGACACAACACAATGCCATGAGCAGTGGTGGGTAAAGACACGAATTTTCTATTTTATACACGACATGTGTCTTAAATGGCGTAAATGTCGTAAACGTCGCAAATGACGTAAATGTATCGTAAATGTCGTATATCTGAAATAAAAACAACTATCCTATAATACATTTTTCGTATAGTTTATGAAGAAGTGCCAATTTATTAATAATTATAATTCTGATGAAAAAAATTAAATTAAATTAAGTTACATTGACGAAAAATGGATATTGAAAGGTTAGTAAAAGAAATGCATTGGGAAACCAAGAATTTCGATACGCTAACTATGGACAGAAAATTGAACTACTGAGAGTGGATCAAAATCCGGCGAAGTCCATATGATTATTGTACATTTATTTCTAATTACTTTACCTTTCACGATTTACTTTTTATTATTTATTATCTATACAAGTACAAAACAATAATTAACACCACGCTTTTAAATACTTTTTTGGGGTTAGGAAAGTGGCGATTATCATGGTTTTTGACGTAACCGACGTATTCTACAGTATTCTATAGTATTCTCATGCAACCAACAAGTGAGTCAGAAAGAACTATATTTCTCCAACACTTTAATTGTTGAAACCTTAAAATAATGAATATTTCTATTTACGACATTTGCGACAAATGACATGTATAAAATGGGCTTAAAAACGGCATATTATACATACATTTGTGACGTGTCGTAAATGCATTTACGACGCGGCGTAAAATACCGACCCACCACTGGCCATGAGTGTCTGTTTTCCGCCATAACGGCAGAATCTCCTAGTCGCACAGCGGCTGCCGCTCTACTCCTCCAGAAGCAGTCTAGCGACTCTAGCCGCTCTGCGACTCTAGCCGCTCTGCGATTCATCGTCACATTCGGACAGATTATCCAGAAATAAGGAAAGAATTCAGAGTCCATAACTTATGGAATTATGTTTTTTTTTATATACATATTTCTTGTAAACTAATAATATGAGCTCTTATAAAAAAAGGTAAAAATGTCATGACGGCTACATCTGATCTGCGTGTAAACACATGTCAAATGTTTTGTTTTGTGCAGAATTTTAAATCGTGTCTTTTAAAGTTTGTTAAAGTAAAGTTAAAGGGGCCAGAAATGATTAGTATCGATTCTGCAAAGTAATATGCAAATAATTCGTTATATACAGTTATTTTTCCATAAGAAACCCATTGAAAAAATATCAGTAATTGTCGGCTTTTTAGTTACCTTCCGCGAACTTGTGTAATCAACATATATTTGTCCTTGCAACTGCGAAAACAAGATTTGACAATATTTTCCAATAATGGAGTAATCACCTGTATTCTATATCGTACAGTGGGCCTGAATCCTAAGAAATAGGGGAAAAATGCAACATTCCATATTTCGCGTTGAAAATCCTGAATATTACTGAGCAAGTTCATAAAAAAAGTGTTAATATACAACTCATAACAAATCTTGTCGTATATATATGTATCTTGTATGTATATATATGTATATTATGTTCTGATGTATAATACCTTCTGATTTTTAAAGTGCGTTTCTATTTTTGTCACCGGCTATTTTTATATCGTATGTAATAGGATTATTTTGAGCGTCACAAATCAATTGTTCTTGTAAATCTATCTTATATATGGAATTATATGGCGTACGTAAACGTGTTGCAATTTTCCGGGCGAACTGGATTAGCGTAACCCACTGTGGTCTCCGAGGGTTAATGAATTACTAATAAAAGATGATTTTTATTGCAAATAACTGATCATTAATTTAAACGAAACGATATTCGGCTACTTCCCTTACTATTCGACTTTTCCTTATAACTTGAAAACCGAATGTTTCCCCAACGTGCGACTTAAAACACTAATAAAGTACAAAAAAAAAAGTTTTCAATTTTTTATCACGTTGAGTTAAAAAATAGAAAAAACAAATTAATAGATGTAAAAAATATTAAATTATACATCACTAGAAAGGAATAGGTTTATCCTATTTTTTGCCACAAATTTCATTCCGATATCTTAAAAGAAACACCCAAATCTCATTGACTTCTTCAATCCGGCAGATAAACACAGCACGATGTACATATAAAAAAAGGCTAGTCTTTCACTGTCCTCGAGACCTCATACAACAATAGACCCTTCTTTCAAGTGCTCGAAAAGGGCCTGTGCGGCGCGTCGTTGCACTGGTGGGGGCCATGGCGTCGACGCTTAGGTATAGGAAATACCATTTTCGACGACGCCAGTTGCAGTTGCTAGCGGCTGTAGCCGCCGGTCGCAATCGCTGGCGGCTGTAGCCGCCCATTGGAACGGCCACCTTTAGCCGTGATGAAAACACCGGTTTTCGTTAGATCAGGCATGGAACTAAAGTGAACGCAGCGGCCGTTTTTCGGAGGCAACGCCTCCTTTCTCCCGCCGCGCGTCTTCGCCCCCGCGGCGGGTCAACGAGCTTCGAGCGCCTCAGACCCGTACCATATGAACCGTGCGTGGCGCATTGACAAAACAAAAACGCATCGACAATCGTGCTCTCTGGGTCGATGTGGAAACCTATTGATACAATGTCGCCCCAATGCGCCACGCGCGGTTCATATGGTACGGGCCTGAGGCTCTCCACGAACCTAGGCCCCCCGCGGGGGCGAAGACGCGCGGCGGGAGAAAGGAGGCGTTGCCTCCGAAAAACGGCCGCTGCGTTCACTTTAGTTCCATGCCTGCGTTAGATCACCGAAGTTAAAACATCACGGGGCGGGTACTGGGGAAGGATGGGTGACCACCTTTCTCCCGGTGCGCCGCTGCTGCTGGGACCCGAAGAAGAGAGAGAGGAGGGAAAAAGATATGTGAGTCTATAGTTCGTTGGGCAATGTAAGCGAAATGTTTGAAACGCCATCCTGTTTAACAGGAAAAACAATAAACCTAAACCAATAAACCTAAGATTAAGGGCGGTATTCATAAACGTGTCTTAAGCAAATGCTTAAAATCATTTTCTAGAGGACGATCTTATTTCACTGAAGACATCAGGTATTCATAGACGTTGCTTAAGACGATCTTAAGCATTTGCTTAGAATAAACAATTGCTTATATTTTATAAGCACCGTCTTTATAAAGCATTTGCTTAAGACAATGCTCATTCACGTTCGGAAACTTTCGGAATAATTCCGTTAGCACAACCAATGATAAAAGGATATTCCGTTGGTTCCTTGATGGGCGGCGGAGTAGGGACCCGAACATGTGTATGAGCGTCGAGGACTCGAGGTTATATGAGCAGTGAGAACAACAGCGGATTAACGCTCATTTTTTCCGAAATTTAGTTAGTAGTAATAACGTAGTCCAATAGGCTCTACTAAAATAGGAAAAAAAATTTGTAATGTGGGTTGGTGCGTTGTCTCTGCCACTGCCCCATATCAAAGAGGAGATATGATAAGAGGCGTCACTCCGGGCGGAACCTTTGAAGTCCTTACTTGACCTTGGCATTTAAATTGGTTGTCTATTCGAGGGGGATATTCAAATCGACTAAATGTACCTTACCGCAGTTGGCTGATTATTGCCGAAGTTTACCGATCATTGCCGAATGGGCATTTAAATTGGTTGTCCAGTGATTTCCCTAGTGTTTTCTGTCCTTGTCGAGTGTCGCCTCTTATTATATCTCCTCTTTGCCTGTACACTAAGCCAAATAGGAGATAAAATAAGAGGCGTCACTGGACAAGGACAGAAAAAGCTAGGGAAATCAGTAGACAACCAATTTAAATGCCCATTCGGCAATGATCGGTAAACTTCGACAATAATCAGCCAACTGCGGTAAGGTACATTTAGTTGATTTGAATATCCTTCTCGAATAGACAACCAATTTAAATGGCAAGGTCAAGCAAAGACTTCAAAGGTTCCGCCTGGAGTGACGCCTCTTATTATACCTACTCTTTGACTAAGCGCCAGAATTGGCTTCCCTCCGGAAATTTGGCAACGTTGCATGTCGGGTCCCCCCATGTCGAAGAACCACTGAGTTTGCCTAGTGACAATTGTGACACTTTTACAAGATATTATTTATTTTACTAAAATGAATTTTGCTTGATAAAACATTACACGTAAGAGGATGATGTGCTCGATTCCTCATCTATTTGAAAAAGAAGTAGTGTTTATCGTAGGTAGAAAGTTTTTAGACTGCCAGGCCGAAGTCTAGGTAAACGCACGATATCCCCATATCGGTGTTCCAGCACGGAAAGCAATGGAAGGCGTTCTGCTCGTCTCGACCCCGAGGCAGAGGTGTAAGATGCGAAGATTTCCGACTGCAGCGCCGCTTGCGGTAGAGTGAGGAAGTTTTGATAGTTTTCATTCGGTCCGTACTCTATTCAGTGATGCTAAAGTTAATGGCCGGAGTATCGAGAATTTCCCCCACCATGCACATGACAAGTATGACAACTCCATGATCCGCGCATACGTGAGCCCAGCGCTTCGGATGACTTCGGACAATTTCGGGAGTTGAGAGGGACGGTGAATATGAGCCTTTCTCTCTTGCTCTTGAAACGTTGAGATTCTAGTACCGGCAAGGTTGCCGTTCGGGGATCTTTCGTCTTACTTACTCATGCTGTACGTATCACGGACTCTTTCACTCTTACAGGCCTCGGACGGTAAACGGCAACCCTGGTCACTGGCAAGCGGCACGAGCCACCGTAATGCGATTTTGGTTTCCCAGATATTTTCACTTTCCGACACAGATATTCTTGTAACAAAAAAAAATTTCGAAAAAATTTTTATTGCGGAAATACACGTTTTAGGATCTCCTGATCACACTGAGACTATTAAAAAAATAGATTTTTTCAAAATCTCGAATGTTTGTTAACACAATTGCGTTTAAATGGCTCAATAGATTTTAATAAAACTTTATATTTAGATTTCGTCTTTTCGTCTTAAAATCTGGTTAATTTTTTAACCTAATCGGTTCATGAATAATGATAGTTACCTCTTATAGTTCTATAATTTTTCGTATTATTTAATATAAATATTCGTTATTCATAAAAATTAAAAAGATTCTCTAAACGAATCTCACAGGGAATTAAATACTATGTAAAAAAGTTAAATAAATTTTTTCCCTATTTTCGCTCATAAAGGATTTTCGTTCACGATACACGTAGGATTTTGCAATATCCGAATTGCAATAAACCGTTGACATTGACGATAGACGCTTTAGCTTACGCTATGGGCACTGATACTTACTTGTACAGTTACAATTATTACAGAGAACAATTTATTAAAATTGAATAAAATTTATTTTCTTATAATTTTCGTATAAAATAATTGACATAATTAATAATTAATGCACATTTGTGTTGTTTTTTATTTCCTTTCTATATTTATTAAACATCTATAGAAGACAAAAAAATCAATAAATATGTACCCAAACAGCACACTTCGTTGCGGCAAAGTTGCAGGATGGTTGCAGTAACCTTGCGATGTTGCATGGTTGCAGCGCAATGTCGATGTATGGTTGCTGCGACGTTGCCGTGCAACATTGCACGGGGCGGACATAGAATTGTTGCTGCATAATTGCTGCATAGTTGCGTTACAATAATGCACTGCAACTTTGCCGCAACTATGCAGCAACTTTGCCGCAATTATGTCGCAACTATGCAACAACTTTGCCGCAGCTTTGCAAGAGTTTTGCCGCAGCTTTGCCGCAGTTTTGCCGCAACTTTGCCGCAACTTTGTCGCAACTTTGCCACAACTTTGCGGCGTTAGCAGATTTTAAAACATAATATCTCCAAAACCGGCTGAAATAAAGTGTATACATTATACTTTATTGAATTCGTCTTGAAACGCACTATCATGTGATCTGTTAACAAAAGAGTTCCGTTTAAAAAAAAAATTGATCATCGTATCTCATAAAATAATAATACAAGAAAAAATCGTCTGCCCCAGTGAATTTGCCCCCTCCAACCATGCAATTTCATGTAAACAATTTCTTTTATATCTCCAATACGTTAGGAAATATCCAGGTGTTTGTTCCCGCGGACATCCTGTATAATGAACTAAAATATAAAATATATGTCGGAGAAGGCAACCATTTAATCAGTTCCAAGCATAAGTCAGAATCTATTTTACTGGTGGTACGTGTTTTTAACGTACCGAGTAATCAGTATATATACCACCTACAGTAATCTACATCCAAGAAGGTTCCGTGGCCACAACGGTAGCGCGTCAGATTGTCATGCGGGCGGTTCGGAGTTCAAGTCCTGTCGTAACCGATAACTTTTTTTTATTTTTTTTTAACAGTTTTTCGTTGCCTCAAAGTTGCCGTGCAAAGTTGCCTCAAAGTTGCTGTGCAACTTTGCAGCAGGCGGACATAGAATTTTTGCTGCACAGTTGCGGCATCCTTGCGTGAGTCGTTGCCATCTTGCACCGCAACTATGCTGCAACTATGCTGCAACGAGAGTGTGCTGTATGGGTACATATAAAGGTACGTTAAAAGTTATTAAATTTATACGTACAGTATGTATACTCTTAAATTATTTTGTAATGTCATTTGTATAAATTATGTTTAATCATGGGATAATCAGCTTGACAATAATTCTTTGATGTATTATATATGTATGTATCTATATGTATAGTTATATACAATATGTGATGCAAAAGTAAATAACAGTATGATAGGAAGAAGCGATAGGGCTTATGAAGTGAAGGTTTAGTTTTACATATCACATTTATAACATACATATGTACTATATCTATTTTTTAGGGAAAGACGTGAACGCGAGTTAGAGGAAACGGGAATGAGTGAGAAAGCGAAACGTCTTTCACAGTTCACTTTGTTTTTCACGCACCGCAACGTGGTGTGAGTGCGACAACACACTCAATTTACCGAGATGTTAACAATTTAATAGCTCCGAAACGGTACATTTCCGGCACATGGTTTCTATCAGACTTTTTCTCTACGCGTCGAGTAGAATACGTTGATGTAAAAAAAAAATTAACGTTAATTTTCAATTTTGTAAACAATTTTGCGGCCCGCTTTTTTTTACAAATGTTCACTGATGGCACCGATCCAAAGGTCTAGTTTCATCCCTATAAGCGATGACCATTACTTTTTTAACAGCCTGTGCATTGAGGAAAGCAGAAAATGCTTTGTAATACTTGTCTTAATGTAGGGAATTCGTAATCATTGTTTGTGTTCTCCTTTGAACAAATTTCTTTCCACATTTTATCGCAATGTAAACGCTTATATTTCGCTTTTTCATTTTCATCGAAATAAGAATACAGTTGTCGCCATTCAATTTCGAGCAAGCTCAAATTAATTTTTTTAAAATTAGAAGCAAATTCAAGAATTGGATATCCACATTTTCTATCTGTTTCATATAAAACTTTTTCAACGATTAGTGCAATAAATAAATCAGAAGTATCTGCATTGTGGTGTAATTTACAAGACTTTTGGAAACAAATGTTCATTATGTTCGTTAGATGATTCGGGTATATTGTACGCAACTGTTCTGACATACACGTATTATTTAGTACTAATAACCCAACAACGTTTTCCCATAAAAGATTATGTCCATATAAACATTTCAAAATTTGTTGCAATGTATCGTTCGACATGCAATCGTCGTTTATATCACAAATACCAATTACGATTTCGTACCTAACAAATGAATGTAATGAAAGAGTTGTAGCATTGATAAAATATTTTGTTTTATGGACGTCATTGCAAATACGTTGTATAGTTATATGAAAGTAATTATTTCTAATCAGTTCAAATAATTTGTCGTATAAAACTATTCCATACATATTTTTAATGCTATTTGCATCCAATATATCAAACTCTTGAGGTTTCACTATCAACAATCTGCTGAACATTTTTTTTATACGATTGAGTGATTTTTTCAAATTTTTGTCTTCGGTACATTTTGATATGTAATCAGGTAAATGCAAATTCACTTTTCCAATATTCAATAATTTACGCATATGATTTTTGGATTTTGAGTGCCGCGGAATGTTATTAAGTTTAAAATTACTTTTACAAATTGTACAATATGCTTTTCCATTGCATTTTCGTAACCATTTATTGTGCTCGGTTTTTGTTCTGCTACTGCTGTTGTGGATGTCAGCCATACCAAGACTATTTCGTAACTAAAAAAAATTATTACAATATAATCTAATATAATATGTAATACTTGTACATACTGTTAAAATAATTGCAAACGAGCGTCATCTTTTAGTTAAGTACGTCCATGCATTTCACAAAATACATATCTAACTGCAATAACTTGAATAAAACATCTCTGAGAGAGTCATTGCATGCCCATGATGCATCACACAACATTACCAAAAATTATAAAGTAATATGGAAAATATAAGGCGTACCGTAAGCCTACCCACCACGACAAGGTAGAGACGCATAGGGAGGGAAAAAATGGTGTCACATGCTTTGTCCACAATATCACAGTAGGGAGGAAGGAAAAATAGTTGGGACACAATTTTAAAAACATTCATATAAAATTCCATGTACTTGGGGAGAAATCAAAAAGAATGACTAAAAGTAATATCTTGAATTCAAAAAGAGTTCATAAGGTATGAGAAGAAATGAAATGAAATAATATTCAAAAAATTAAGGAATGCAAAAATATGAGAAGTAATGAACATATAGAAACAGTATTTATACATATATAAGATTCTGAGAAGAGTTTACGAATTTTACTTGAATAATATATTAAAGACATTTTATTGAAGGAACTTTTAAGATATCTAAAGTCAAACAAAATTAAACATTATAAAGATGAAAAACTTGTCCCTAAGTGATTAAGCATGCCACACCTTTGAAAAGAGGAAAAAATCGGTTGAGAAATATTAAATGAATAGATATCAAGCAAGAATGAAAAAAACAACGTTTAGATAGAAAGCGAAACGATTGCAAATATAAACCACAAACACAAATTTAATTCCAAAATATTATTAAAAATTTGAATAAAAACGAAACTAATGGCTACGAATATAAATTATTACTTGACATTAATGTAAAATGATTTGGGCCAATCGAAATTGTAGAACTAGTTTCTCCGCGGGCTTTAAAAGCTGTTTTAATCACGGCAATGGAATTTACAGAATCATGACTAAGTTTACTTCTTTTACAAGTTTTGACATCGGTCAGAATAGAGAAAATTCTTTCTGCTTCTGCATTTGAGTGAGGAAGACTCCTTACAACATTCACGAGTTGTTTCAAGACTGGGAACGGAAGATTTTTATCTTTATCCCTCGCAGAATTAATTTGAACCTACATGTCATCAAAGCACAGCTGTGACAATTCTTGACATTGCACTTTGTCGAAAGTATAATACAACTTATTCCATTCTTCTTTTAATTTTAAGTGGTCAAAAGATCCTAATTTTTGTGCAACGTAAATTAAATTTTTCAAGGTATAGTCTCTATTACTATCAAAAAATGTTAATTTCACATCAAAAACTTGCAAACTGCCTAAAAATGTATACTTATGTATAAAAGATAAGCTTTTGTTTCTATTTTTTTTATATCACAAAGTAGATTATTAGCCGTCTCGTTTTTTTGATTTTCAAATACTTCCGAAATTAAAAACAGATTTAACGAATCCCAACATTCCAGAATGCGTGCTACGCAAGCGTGCATGGCTAGCCAACGCGTATCGCACAATTTTAAAAATTTTTTTGACTTATTATTAACAAATTCTTGAAAATTAGCAAAATTCGCCGACCGTTTGGCGCTAATATTAATATAAACTGTTAAATTTCGAATAAATTTTTCAATATAACTTGGGATTTCTGAACATGCTTTACTAGATACTAATGTCGCGGAATGACAAATACAATTGACTGTTATTAATGAAGGACACCTCGTTTTAAGTTTTGAACAAAATGAGGAAAAGCGCCCGATCATCACTGATGCATTGTCACATGTAAGTCCAATTACATTCTGCACAGGAATTTGCTTTTTGTGCAATGCTTTCTCAAATGCTGAAAATAAACCTTCTGCAGAGCAATCTGTGGAGTCTAATTTTAATAATTCTAATAATTCTGTAAAAGCTGCAGAAGTTTCCGAATTTACGTATTTAATTAAAAAAGTGAGCCATTTTACGTTTGAAATATCTGTGCTTTCGTCAACAAATATAGAAAATTTATGATGTCGAGCACTTTCAATAATTCTACTTAACAACCATTGTCGAAGAAAAGTTCTCGGACTATATTTGCGTTTCGCTGTAGGAGAATTCATGATAAAAACCAGAAAAACAGACAGAGGAAAAAGATAAATAAAAAAAAGAAGAGGAAACTATATATAAATTAATGAAAAAAAAAACTTACCTGCTTAGTTGATGCCTTCAAAAGATGGACGATCACCAGCTGAAATATTAAATATTTATAAGCAACCACACGCACTGGACACAGCACTACGAATTACGGTTACTCTACGTTCGCGCATGTCCGTTACGGTATCCCGCCAAAAAAGCCCGCATAATGTAGTACCAACAATGTACAAGCGGAGCGCTGAAGTAGAAAATCTTCAATTCTTCGCATCTTGCATAGCACGAAACTACCAAAGAATATAGAGCGGAGATATCACAAGCTGAGATTCCTTACTCCACCGCAGGCGGCGCTGCAGTCGGAAATTTTCGCATCTTACACCTCTGCCCCGAGGTAGCCGCCGTCCGCATAAGAGCCTCTCACTTGCACATAAAGCCCTGTCCTTGTTTCGCACCATCCCTGTTTACCGCGCGCTCTCCGTCATTCCCGTGCAGCGAATTGGCGCTAAGAGACTAGTTATTTCTTACGAAGGAGCAATATCGATGGCCCTCAATATCGATAGCTTGACCGGTATTCATAGTCGCTACATATTCTTAGGCAGGAGGAGATACGGGGATTGACCAAGTTATAAAAGTGAAATTTTGAGGGAATACACGACTATAGATAACAGTGAGAACGGACGAGAGGAGGGAAGAGCATAGTACGGAAAAGAAATAAAGAAATAAATATTGAGAGAAGAAATAAATAGGAGAAGAAGGAGGAGAGGTTAAGCTGGAGGACGGGGTTTACCCACGGAGGGAGGCGGAGCGCGGAGAGCGCGGAAAGGGAAAGAACGAGAAGAAGCATGAGGAAAAGGAGGTAGGGTATAGAAAGAGAGTGTGGAAGCAGACAATTGAAATAGAGGAGGAAAGCAAGGAGATGCAAGATAAGTCCAAAGCAGAAGGGAAAATGGCGGGAAAGAAAAAATATACAGGGTGTCCCAAAAATGCTGCGGGTCCTTAAAGGGGGTGATTCGGGGGGTGATTGTAAACAACTTTTCCCTTTGCGAAAAAGTTCTCCGATGTTTCGTTAACGAGATATTAACAAAAAGAACCGACCAATCAGAGCGCGAGTCTGACGGCCGAGTTCCCGCGCTAGCGTGGCTACGCGCCGCGCTGCGAGTTGTGAACAAGCAACTCGGCATGCAACGAAGAAAATTGCGTAGAATGGGAAATGAAAAAGACGTAGAAATAAAATGGAACGCGTTGTCATGGTTTGTTTGTTATTTAATGTGAATAATGAATAAAGGATAAATGGATGAAAATCACGTGTAACGTAAAAAGACGAATACACAGTTTTTTTTTAAGAAGATTCGAAAATAATAATTATTTGAAGTGAGGGGATAAGGAATACGTAAATTTCCTTGTGTTAATAACGTGGCCACGAAAAGGTAACGTAACGGGAAATTAACGAAAAGTGATCGTAGTTCGTTATTGTGATAAAAATCCGTAATTCAATAACGGCCAGCACTGTTGCTGGTAACGAATAAGTCTGTTTAAAAAGCCCGAATAAATATTTTCGTACGGGAATTTTGAGAATTATCGCCGGAAATAAGTCATCGCTTGCGTTAAATTTAAAATGAATGATTACCAATAAAGTAACTAAAACTCACCCTTGTTGGAAATTCACCTGCAGCTTGGAAATCTGTGTCACAGGGTCACTGAACCGATCCTGGTCATCGATGGACGAGCCCAGTGCACAGCTGATCCCAGGTATACGACACTACCCAAAGTTAAGGGTCGCAATGTCAGGTGCGTCCAGGTCAACGTGCCGAATATTCACTTCACTGCACGGCTACTAACACTGATCACTTTATTGACTTTTTATGGAACCTGTTGTTCCTACGTTTCAAAAATTGGTGGCCCCGAAAGGGGCCGATTGTTGTCAATTAAAAAATTGCTCCACATGACGACCGTCATTGTCCACGCATGCTTGAGCGCGGAGAATCAGTTGTCGTTGAACGCCCTGTAACGTTTGCGGCGTGATGTTTTCCACCGCTGCGTGGATAAGCGCAATTGCTTCTTCAGCAGTGTCCACCGGTTGACGATACACCTCATTCTGAAATGATTGTTGTACAACAAATACAAAACGTAAGTAAAAAAAAAAAAATTATCTACAACAGGAATAAGTAAAGAGTAACAGCAATAATCAGATTACCTTCAGGTAGCCCCAGAAGAAAAAATCCAGCGGATTCATATCCGGTGACCTTGGGGGCCACGCAACGTGGGCCTCTCGCCCTCCGCGGCCGATCCACCTGTCCTGGAAGGTTTAACCTAAATAGGCGCGGACAATATCGGCGTAGTGTGGCCCAGCTCCATCATGCTGGTAGTACATGTTCTGTCGGATCTCATATGGAATATCGTCCATAAGATCCGGCAGAACATGTTCTAAAAAATATTTATACGCTGGGCCGTCCAGCCTGTCTGGCATAATGTACGGCCCAACGATAAATTCGCCGCAAATGCCGGCCCATAGGTTGATCGACCAACGGACTTGTGCTGCACGTGGACGAAGCGCTAAGGGATTTTCGTCGCTCCACACATGCATATTGTGGGCATTGAAGCAACCTTCCCTGTTGAAAATTGCTTCATCCGTCCACAATATGTATGTGGTAAACGACGGATTCCGTAAAACTTCTCCCAACAGCCACCTGGAATGTTGAACCCGCTGGATGTAATCCCCGGCGTGCAAATGTTGCACCCGTACATATTTGTACGGATGCAACTCCCGGTCGCTGAGGATGCGGTGTACCGTCGTCTTGCTGACACTAGAACAAGATACAAAAACATCCACTATTAGATAACATTTTTTTTCTTAATTAATAATTGCTGCAGTTATCTTAAACTGTGACTTACTTTAGGCGACGGCTCAAGATGCGCACACTGATCGTTGGGTCAGCTTCAACAGCGTCGAGGATTCTCTCGATGGTGCCCGGATTTCGCGCTGCAGCGGGTCTGCCCACCTCGCTGCCTCGCGGCATCATGGACCCCGTCGAGAAAAGCCTCGACGCTAACCGACGAAACGTATCCTCGCTTGGTGTTTGAATATCAGGATATTCTAGCGCAAATGCTCGCGAGGATAGTGGCCGTTTGGGAGGGATGCAGGGCAGATTGGTTCGACTAGGGCCAATCGGACTTCAAGCCCAAACCAATCTGCCCTGCATCCCTCCCAAACGGCCACTGTCCTCAAGAGGCCCTCTTCACAGTAATATCTCCTCCCCAAGGCCCACCTTCTCTCGCACCGAATACGTCGACGCGTGCTTTTGTTTTGAAATTCGAGCGCGTGTTTAGACACGAGAGATAAGGGATCCGTCTTTAATTTGAGGGTAGGACGAAGCAGGCGGGACTACGCGCAGTCAGCGGAGCACCCCTTCTTTTCGTGTGTCTCTCCGCGAGACGTATTGATGCTGGATAATACTCTGTAATTTCTAGTTCTCCAAATTTAATCAGGCTGATCAGCCAGAGCATTTCGCCAGGGTCGCGGTTTATGACCGTATTGTCCCGCCAGCCGGCGGTAGAGAACGGTTTCCTACAGTTTCGGTTAATTTATGACTTAATTGGTTCCGACTCGTAGTAGACGTGAACTCAGGGTGTCGGAAAGGGGAAACAGGAATGGTATGCATTTTCTTCTTTATAGCAACTCGAAGACTTTCTGCGCCTCTTCCCTTCGGACCCTTTCGAACCGATGCACGTGGTGTCTGTTTTCTATCTCGAAGCAATGGGTACATTGGCAGTAGAAGGACGGAGCGCGGGCTTTTGTGAAAGTTTTCGTTGCACTTCTGCAAAACACGTGTGTTCCGAAAGTGTGCTGGCTTCTTTTTACCTAAAGCCTCTTGGCCTGGTGGGAGTTAACTTATAATGGAAACAGAGAAGCTACTTGGGGGTAGCGGAAGTTGCTTGGAAAAAATCCTGTCAGTCAGCTAGAAATCGCCTCGTAGAAATGTTCACAGCCCAGGAATACTATCGAATGTTCTGGGTGTACGCCCGGAACGACGGGAACGCAAGTGATGCTGTGCGAGCATTTGCGCTAGAATATCCTGATATTCAAACACCAAGCGAGGATACGTTTCGTCGGTTAGCGTCGAGGCTTTTCTCGACGGGGTCCATGATGCCGCGAGGCAACGAGGTGGGCAGACCCGCTGCAGCGCGAAATCCGGGCACCATCGAGAGAATCCTCGACGCTGTTGAAGCTGACCCAACGATCAGTGTGCGCATCTTGAGCCGTCGCCTAAAGTAAGTCACAGTTTAAGATAACTGCAGCAATTATTAATTAAGAAAAAAAATGTTATCTAATAGTGGATGTTTTTGTATCTTGTTCTAGTGTCAGCAAGACGACGGTACACCGCATCCTCAGCGACCGGGAGTTGCATCCGTACAAATATGTACGGGTGCAACATTTGCACGCCGGGGATTACATCCAGCGGGTTCAACATTCCAGGTGGCTGTTGGGAGAAGTGCTAAGGAATCCGTCGTTTACCACATACATATTGTGGACGGATGAAGCAATTTTCAACAGGGAAGGTTGCTTCAATGCCCACAATATGCATGTGTGGAGCGACGAAAATCCCTTAGCGCTTCGTCCACGTGCAGCACAAGTCCGTTGGTCGATCAACCTATGGGCCGGCATTTGCGGCGAATTTATCGTTGGGCCGTACATTATGCCAGACAGGCTGGACGGCCCAGCGTATAAATATTTTTTAGAACATGTTCTGCCGGATCTTATGGACGATATTCCATATGAGATCCGACAGAACATGTACTACCAGCATGATGGAGCTGGGCCACACTACGCCGATATTGTCCGCGCCTATTTAGGTGAAACCTTCCAGGACAGGTGGATCGGCCGCGGAGGGCGAGAGGCCCACGTTGCGTGGCCCCCAAGGTCACCGGATATGAATCCGCTGGATTTTTTCTTCTGGGGCTACCTGAAGGTAATCTGATTATTGCTGTTACTCTTTACTTATTCCTGTTGTAGATAATTTTTTTTTTTTTACTTACGTTTTGTATTTGTTGTACAACAATCATTTCAGAATGAGGTGTATCGTCAACCGGTGGACACTGCTGAAGAAGCAATTGCGCTTATCCACGCAGCGGTGGAAAACATCACGCCGCAAACGTTACAGGGCGTTCAACGACAACTGATTCTCCGCGCTCAAGCATGCGTGGACAATGACGGTCGTCATGTGGAGCAATTTTTTAATTGACAACAATCGGCCCCTTTCGGGGCCACCAATTTTTGAAACGTAGGAACAACAGGTTCCATAAAAAGTCAATAAAGTGATCAGTGTTAGTAGCCGTGCAGTGAAGTGAATATTCGGCACGTTGACCTGGACGCACCTGACATTGCGACCCTTAACTTTGGGTAGTGTCGTATACCTGGGATCAGCTGTGCACTGGGCTCGTCCATCGATGACCAGGATCGGTTCAGTGACCCTGTGACACAGATTTCCAAGCTGCAGGTGAATTTCCAACAAGGGTGAGTTTTAGTTACTTTATTGGTAATTATTCATTTTAAATTTAACGCAAGCGATGACTTATTTCCGGCGATAATTCTCAAAATTCCCGTACGAAAATATTTATTTGGGCTTTTTAAACAGACTTATTCGTTACCAGCAACAGTGCTGGCCGTTATTGAATTACGGATTTTTATCACAATAACGAACTACGATCACTTTTCGTTAATTTCCCGTTACGTTACCTTTTCGTGGCCACGTTATTAACACAAGGAAATTTACGTATTCCTTATCCTCTCACTTCAAATAATTATTATTTTCGAATCTTCTAAAAAAAAACTGTGTATTCGTCTTTTTACGTTACACGTGATTTTCATCCATTTATCCTTTATTCATTATTCACATTAAATAACAAACAAACCATGACAACGCGTTCCATTTTATTTGTTACGTCTTTTTCATTTCCCATTCTACGCAATTTTCTTCGTTGCATGCCGAGTTGCTTGTTCACAACTCGCAGCGCGGCGCGTAGCCACGCTACCGCGGGAACTCGGCCGTCAGACTCGCGCTCTGATTGGTCGGTTCTTTTTGTTAATATCTCGTTAACGAAACATCGGAGAACTTTTTCGCAAAGGGAAAAGTTGTTTACAATCACCCCCCGAATCACCCCCTTTATGGACCCGCAGCATTTTTGGGACACCCTGTAGAAAGGAAGACACAAAGGAAGGTAGACAGAAGAAGGAAGGTTGCGACAATGGAAAAGAAGAGATGGAAATGAGTAATAGATGGGAATGTCTCGGAGAGGTGTACATGAGAGAAGAGGAAGAAAAGGTAAGGGAAAAAGGAAATATGGAAGAGAGACACCAAAAAGAAAAGATGGGTAACAAACCGGAAGAGGATAGAGACACTGGTTGTGTTCCAATTCACGCATTATGCGCATAGACTGCAGAGAAAACCGTTCCGTTTCAGTCTAGGGCCGGTATTCATAAACGTGTCTTAAGATTAAGCAAATGCTTAAGCATTCGGCATCCTTTACTATGTTACTAGGTTAGTAGAGGACGCCGCATGCTTAAGCATTTGCTTAATCTTAAGACACGTTTATGAATACCGGCCTATGCGTGCATTGGTTGCGTTGGTGGCGCATACGATTCCCTAGAATTCTCCCACCTCTAGCGCATGAAGCGTGCAGTTCATGCGCGCATGCGTATTTGTCTCTTTACGTACGCTTTGAAAAACATACACCACATTCTGTAGTCCGCTACTCGAAGTGACAGAAAAGATAACCTACATATATGCTACATGACACTAAATGTTTATTGGATATTTCGTTCTTTTACGCTACATTTGTCAATTTTTTATAACTTTACATTCATCCAAAATATTATTTTACGCGGGAACGGTATCTCTATGAAATCGAGAAACGTAATTATGCGTGGTTAGGAAATCAAAATTTCCATTAGGACGAGAAATGGTGATTTACAAACATTTGCTTATTTCTTTGTAGGGTGTTTATTTAAGGCATGTGTCCTTACAATTTTAACAAATACACAATTACTCTGTTTAACGAGTTGTGTAGACTTATTTTGTCCAGCCATAACCTTATGAAGCGCATAGATCTGTAAACCTGAAAATTGAAGCTAAAATCAATTAGAATGTAATTGATAGTAGTAATTGTAGAAGCGCACGAATTTGGTAAACATATACAAATTAAGCTAAAACTTACTATTTCGATGAAATGTACTCAGAAAATGACGTCATGAATGGATACTTTGATTTTTTAATCACGAATAATTACACTCCACAACTTCGTAATCCGCTCCTCGAAGTGACAGAAAATATTATTATTATTATTATTATTATTATTATTATTATTATTATTATTATTATTATTATTATTATTATTATTATTATTATTTTAACGGGAGAATCCTTTAGTGTACAGAGTATAAAGCTAATTATTACAAAGATAAAGATACTATAAAAAATCTTCCAACTTTGTTACAACGTAAATTTATGCTTTCTCGGTCATACTAATAAAAACTAAACACTTCAAACTATCAATTCATAGGTATAAAAAAATAGAATACAGAAGCACACGTGAAGCGACAATACGCATGCGCGTAATATGCGCATTGACTGCCCATGCTTTTATTTTCTGCACTTGCTGCACGCATTATGAGCTAGAAGTTGGAGGATTCTAGGGAAATCTACGAAATTGGTACTGATATCTCTGCACTCGCTGTATGAATTGCAAGCAACGTAACGGACTCAATTCCGAAGCGAACAACACATCCCTAGCAGGTTCTAGGCAGGGTCGAAACGAAAGATGAGGAAGGAAGCAAATACGTAGCGCGCATTTTTATTTCTTAAAGGCTTTTACTGCTAAGTTTTTCGAACGTGCTCTTATAATGCTAACTTTACAGCTATACTCTAATCCAGAAGACGTACGAGAGCCTGCGGTTCTTTTCAATAGCCTTCAAAACCTTGAATTTTCCCCGGACGCGGATAATAAATAACTTCATTTTTCCTTTACACATCTGTTTACCAAATTACGCTGGGTAAGCAGCAGTTCGTCCTGTAAAACTCATAAAATATGGTTCAATATGCTTCGCTTTCAATAATTATCGCTGTTCAAGCAGAATAGAAAAACTCGGGTTGAGAAAATCCAGGAACCAATAAAGTCATCAAATTTCGTTAGGAGTCGGTCCCCGATCCTTAGGACGAAGTAACCGATGTAGTTAGAAAGCGTGCTTCGACCATCGTCCAAAAGTCTCGAATTAAATTAACCGTAATCCATCCAACTGCATAGCTATTTGTAAGTAAGTTTGAACAATCCCGCGTAACCTCACGCACCGAAACCCGTTCCGTTTCGTTACAGCGGTTCATGCGCTGCTGGAAACGGAACGCGGTTCATGCGCGCATTGTCTGCGCTGCGGTCTATGCGCATAATGCGTGAATTGGAACACAACCACTATAATAAGAGTCTGGACACGAGTGACAGTCCGCCATGTTTGATCGAAATCCCACGAGAGAGAAAGAGATACACACCATTTCACTCTTGACAACTCTTAACAACTCTTACGTTTATGGCGGTAACTCTTATAGCGCGAAGTTTGAACAGAAAAGAGTTAAGAATTAACTTTACTACATTAGAAATTTGTCTTCGCATTTGATCACCGACATTGTCACAATCCAGTCGTGTTGCAATAAATTCAGTTTTGATCAATTCCTAAAACTTCTTTCTATTACTTGTTCCTAAATAGTTTCGAATAGTTAAACTATTTAATTCCATTCTGTTTAATACGTTTTATTGCGTTCTGAGTTATTCGTTACAAGATATTTCGTTCATTTAACTTGATTCAGAAAAAATGGTTGGATGTGCAGCACACTTTTGCAATAACACCTCAGAAAACGGATATATTATGAGAGTTTTTCCAAAATATCCAGAACGTCGAGCTTTATGGCTACAAAATATTTATTTATTTACAAATTTATTTTCTCAAATAAGAAGAAAAACGTCATACATAATCCGTTACAGTTCTCAAATAATTTAAAATTAGTTTCTATAGCTTTGTATATGAAGCATGTAACCAATGGTAATTATGAAAAAGATGACCGGGAATTTTGATCAGGATTCCTTGAATATATATCGGCAGAAAAATTGGAAAAAAGCAAAGCCATAATGCGAGATAATATACCAGGTACAAGTACAAATAAAATACCAGAATTTAATAATAATTTTACTGATATAAAATTGACAATACTTGAATTAAACTCTTTATATAATATTGCTGGATATATTTTAAATTCCATCATGAAGACATGTAAAGTGTGTAATAATTGCTTACAGTCAATAGGATCAAAGACCTCATTAGAACATTCGTTTACAAGATTTGTGAAATTTAAAGCGTACAACACAAATTCTTTGTACTATGTCAATGTAAATACATTTAAGATATTTTTAAAATTAGAAAAAATATTTCGATACTTTTCTAAATATTTCAGTAATATAAAAGATATTAATTTAAGATTATTTTTAATAGAAAAATGTAGAAACATAAATGCAGAACCCATATTAAAGTGTCACGATGTGTATATTAAAGTTATGAAAAGGTTTATAATTTTTAGATTAAGGATTTTTAATAAGAGAGGTGTAAATAATGTAAACAAAATGTATGGTAGCAAATCTATGGCAATACATTGCGCATTTAAATAAGTATAATAAAAAAACATATATTAAATCGAACACAGGATTTGGTTTTTTACTTTATATCTTCATTATCTTGGTATAATGGATAGATGTAAAAATCAGCGGGAATAGATGAAAAATGGCGAGCCAATCAAAAGTGGCCAAAAAAGGTTATGTGTCTCTAATTTTGAGATTAATAGGTAGTAAAATACCGCCTTAAACGTAAGAGTTTTTACGAGTGGTTAAAAGTGAAATGGTGTATATCGCTTTCTCTCTCGTGGGATTTCGATCAAACATGGCGGACCAATAAAAAAGTGGCCTTCTCGTGTCCAGACTCTTATTATAGGGCGGTATTCACAGTCGCGTCAAAGAGGAGATATAATAAGAGGCGTCACTCGACAAGGACAGAAAAAGCTAGGGATATCACTAGACAACCAATTTAAATGCCCATTCGGCAATGATCGGTAAACTTCGACAATAATCAGCCAACTGCGGTAAGGTATATTTAGTCGATTTGAATATCCCGCTCGAATGTACAACCAATTTAAATGCCAAGGTCAAGCAAGGACTTCAAAGGTTCCGCCCGGAGTGACGCCTCTTATTATACCTACTCTTTGGTCGCGTCTTGAGCAAATGCTTGAGATCAGCGTGGCGTGGAAATCTACTACCGCGGGTATCAGACGAGAGTGGGGCCGACTACGCACGTCTGATTGATTCAACGCCAAGAGGAAAATTCACCGACACCAGCGCCAAGCCAAGCCGAGTGGAGCGTAGCCAAGTGAGGGCGCAGCCAATCAGCGTCGCCGGGGACTCGTTGTCGACGCTGGTTGGCTGCCTGCGGCCTCACTTGGCTTGCCTTAAGGCCAATTGGCGCTGGCGTCGGTGCATTTTCCTCTTGGCGTTGAACCAATCAGACGTTCGTAGTCGGCCCCACTCTCGTCCGACACCCGTGGTACTAATTGATTGGTTCAACGCCAAGAGGAAAATGCACCGACGCCAGCGCCAAGGCAAGCCAAGTGAGGCCGCAGGCAGCCAACGAGCGTCGACAACGAGTCCCCGGCGACGCTGATTGGCTGCGCCCTCACTTGGCTACGCTCCACTCGGCTTGGCTTGGCGCTGGCGTCGGTGAATTTTCCTCTTGGCGTTGAACCAATCAGACGTGCGTAGTCGGCCCCACTCTCGTCCGACACCCGCGGTAGTAGATTTCCACGCCACGCTGCTTGAGATCATCTTCTAGAAGACGATCTTGTTTGCCTGAAGACATCAGGTATTCATAGTCGTTGCTCAAGATGATAAGCATTTGCTTGGAATAAGCGATTGCTTATATGACGTATCCATTTACTTTATAAAGCATTTACTCAAGCATTTGCACATTCACGTTCGGAAACTTTCGGAATAATTCTGTTAGAACAACCAATGATGAATGATATTCCGTTCGTTCCTTGGTGGACGATGGAGTAGGATACTCGAACGTGAGTGAGTGATGCGTATGACCGTCGAGGTTATATTATAGCGATGCCGGGGGACAGTCTATCGGACAGTCTATCGGACAGTCTATCGGACAGTCTATCGGACAGTCTATCGGACAGTCTATCGGACAGTCTATCGGACAGTCTATCGGACAGTCTATCGGACAGTCTATCGGACAGTCTATCGGGCAGTCTATCGGGCAGTCTATCGGGCAGTCTATCGGGCAGTCTATCGGGCAGTCTATCGGACAGTCTATCGGACAGTCTATCGGACAGTCTATCGGACAGTCTATCGGACAGTCTATCGGACAGTCTATCGGACAGTCTATCGGACAGTCTATCGGACAGTCTATCGGACAGTCTATCGGACAGTCTATCGGACAGTCTATCGGACAGTCTATCGGACTGTCTATCGGACCGTCTATCGGACCGTCTATCGGACCGTCTATCGGACCGTCTATCGGACAGTCTATCGGACAATCTATCGGACAGTCTATCGGAGAGTCTATGGGAGAGTCTATCGGAGAGTCTATCGGAGAGTCTCCGGAATGGCGAGGATAACGGAACAACGTAATTCGGAGCATAATCAAGGAAATTAGATGTAAAATTGATTTATATTGATTTATATAATGAACTAATATATAAACCCAACCACTAAACTAATTCGTGTGAGCGTCGAGGTTATATTATAGCAATGCCGGGGGAACAGTTTATCAGAGAGTCTCCGGAATGGCGAGGATACCCTCCGTGGTGCCTCACGATGACTTCCAGGACTTCGATACGATAGAATAAAGAATGTTGTTTTTATGTAACAGATATCAAGGGGGGCAATTTTGGGATGGTGGTAAAGAAAAATATATACCCTTCTCGCTTTTTAACGTTTTGTAGTACCAATTTAATTAAAAATTTAAAACCGAAATTGAAAAATATTCCCATTTTTAGTATAAACTTAACAAAGATTAATTTTGAAATATCGCAATTTTTTCTCAAAAGTCCAGTTGCTCCAGGATCACCCTGTTACATGCGTGATGACCCATATACTATGGCCCACTGGCCACTCCACTAAACTATTTCCCCGGCAACGCTTTGTTTATTCATGTTTTCCAGTATTCTAGTTTCAGTCCAATTATACATGATGGCAGAGGACAAAATTCGTTGTAGGCACTACACACCAGTAGAAAAACGTTGTTTTCTACATATAATCGACAATTACAAACATGTGATTGAATGTAAAAGGAGTAACGTGAATTCATTACGTGATAAAGAGTTAACATGGAAAAAAATATGTGATGAATTTAATAACTCGTCATTGACGGTGCAAGAGGTAAGAAGCACAGAGATGAAACAACCAACAGCATACATATCATTTTGTACTAATTTTCTCTTATTTTGAAGAGAACCGTGCAACAATTAAAAAAGCTGTGGACAAACATAAAACATGCCCACCGCGACCAATTGGTCGTTAGTTAAGTAACTAACGAAAAACAGAGCAGACTAGCTACAGGTGGAGGGCCAGAAGCACCCTCGACAGAAGTCGACCCGGAAATTGCGGCAATAGTGCCATCTTTGATGACCACTGCGCCCACCCTATTTTCATCTAATATGAATGCTGCAGAAATAGAACGTAAATTCATTTATCAATAGTAGTTAAATCTTATTTAACACAGAATAGTAATTTTAACTGAATTTTAGATGGAAGACAGATGGTGTATGAAATTATTGAAGGAAATGACGATGATAATGACGATGAAGGAGTGATTGACCTGGAAGTTAATGCGTCAACGTCAGAAACAAGATCCGAAATAAAAAATAGTAAAAAAACAGGAAGAAATGTACAGAAAGAAGAGCATTTTAAAAATATACAGGCATTAGAAATTAGAGCTGCTTTAGCAAAAGCCGAATTATCTGAACTACTACTGAAAAATGAAAAAGCTCGAATGTCAAATTCTATATAGGTTTCCAGGGTCTACTTCTGTGGAGGGCATTTCAGGTCCTCCACCTGTAGCGAATCTGCTCTGTTTTTCGTTAGTTATCTGATCTCTGTGCTTCTTACCTCTTGCACCGTCAATGACGAGTTATTAAATTCATCACATATTTTTGTTCATGTTACTCCTTTTACATTTTATCACATGTTTGTAATTGTCAATTATATGTAGAAAACAACTTCATTCTACTGGCGTGTAGTGCTTGCTTTTATCAAAATAAACTAATATATAAAAATGAAACATGTTTGTTCCTCAATCATAAGTAGGGAATTCAATCCCGGGATCCCGGCTGTTTTTTGGATTCCATTTTTATATTTATCAGTTCATAAAGTAATTTACGTTTTTAAAAATTCTCGGGATACGTTATAACTTGATATATCAAATCCCGGTAGTTTTAGGATCCAAAAAACAGCCGGGATCCCGGGATTACGATCCCGGGATTGAATTCCCTAATCATAACCCAACCACTAAAGTGATGTAATGTACAAATAAAAACACCCGAGATAGTTATGACTCCATTTAATTTTATTTAGTACATACATAATATATATCGACATTAAAATTGATATTAGTGATATTGACGAAGATGATTATATAGCAGACAATAAAATCGTTAGAAGATACATTCGGGACGTGCAAAATCTATTTGAATATTACGATGAAGATGAATTTAAAAGACGATTTCGATTTAATAAGGACTCTGTATTACATGGTATTTTGCCGAGAATTATTGAAGGACTGGCGAAAATAAATAATCGTATGCCAACAGTGTCTAGAGGTGTTTTCCGTGTGACAGCTTTCGAAGCACGCATGGAGAATCGACGATTATTCGTTGACTTTGGGAAAGGAAATAGAGCAATCGGTCTCTTAGTTGAACAGCCGAGCAATTAGCGCCTCACGAACAGCGAATCCATTCAAATTTCGTTGATTGTGAGGTGCAGGTACAGGTACTTCTTCGTTGTCGTCGACGAATAAGTCCGCACAATCCGGCAATACGTCCTTGAAGATCAAAGACATGTTGTGTAGCACGGCGCATGCTACAACAACTGCGGTGGAGCAAACGAGCTTTGTCGACAGACCTCGCGATAAACATGGAAATCTACGCTTCCAAATGCCGAAGGTGCGTTCGGCAATGAGCCTCGTTCGAATTTGGATGTCGTTATACCTGCAATGATACAATATTCAATTAATATAATTTTTTGTTTCGTACAGCAAAACTTGATAATTCTAAAGAAGAGAATATTTACGTTAACTCTTCGTCCGTTTCAGGATTTGCAAGTGGGGTCATTAAAAAGGGTAGGCAAGCATACCCTTTATCACCCACAAGCATTCCCTCCAAACGTTGCTCCACGTATCGAATGCGTATTGCCGAATTTTGAAAGATTCGGCTGTCGTGGGCGCTACCCGGCCACTCTGGTACAATGTCCAAGAATTCCATTCTTGGACCAACAACAGCCTGCAACAAAGATGATATTTAAAAAAGAATAGAAAGAACTACGTGAAGACTGAAAATATGAAATATAAACATGAATGAAAACCTACTTGCACGTTAAGTGAGAAATATCCTTTGCGATTCCGAAATATTTCAGCGATATTGTGGAATCCCATGTGCACTAATCTCAGGCCGGGTACAGACATGAGCACGAACGCGAATGAGGCAAGCCGAGGCAGAATGCGTATGCAAGTGTTGCACGTCGGTGAATTGCTCGGAGCCGTTCGCCGCATGCCTCGGGCCGTTCGCCGCATGCCTCGGGCCGTTCGCGGCATGCCTCGGGCCGTTCGCCGCAGCCTCGGGGCTGTTCGCCGCACGCTATCGGTCGAAAAAAATTAATTCATGCTCATTGCGGGTGTCGTTCCGAGGCAGGACGTGCCGCAGCACCATTCGCCGCATGCCTTGGGCCGATCCGATAACTTTGGATCGGCCCGAGGCATGCGGCGAAAGCAAGGGAAAGACGAGCCACTTTCTATACATGTTTATTTATGATTTTTTTGCACTTGCTGTTCGATTGAGTGACCGAAACAAGGGTCGGACACTTCATTGTTCATTCTACTGTTTGGCGAGATGCATGCTTATTGTTTTTCGTATGGAACTTGCACCCAATCAGGTGTCCACACATACATATACACGTATATGTATACATATGATATGTAAATATGCATACAGTGTGTGTGAGTTAAGGGAGAACAATTAAATGATTCTTATGCGAGTAAAGATATGGACAAACTGTTAGTTCAAAAAGAAAAATGTAGGTTCCTCAAAACAGATGTTTCAGTGTGCAATAAAATAACAGCATTTATGCCATTCTCTGTAAGCCAGGTATTTCGACACTCCGAGAATGCACACCAGTCCGTACTTACCGGCGCATTTGAGAAATACGAATTTGAAAGAAAATGAATATGGAGGGTGAGTCAATAAGAACTTTGAGACGCGATGCCCGCTCGCTCGTCACCTTTGATTGTTTGCGGCGATTACCCTGGTAATTATACTGTTTATGCTGTTACGTTACCACGCCATAACGCGTGAACGTAGCTTTATAAATGTGGATTTCGATTGCTTCGCAATTAAAGCACCGCTAGCATGTAACACGCTCGTTCTTAATGAGCGAGGAACCAATCGAATGATTCGTTGCATTATAAATGAAAAAGAAAAAAAAATGGTGAAAGAATTACCAGTTGCCAGAAACCGTAACGTTACAGCCAATCTTTCCTCAGGCGGGATAGCTAAGCGAAAAGTAGTATCACTTTTTCGTATTTTATCTTTAACACCATTTAACAGAATATTAAAATCTTCCTCGGACATTCTAACAAAATTCGTGAATTTCCCGTTATCTTCATCAGTTAACATATCCGTCAATAAAAATGTGTCGTTGACGTTATTTAATCGTCTTCTATTTAAATATAATTCTGACGACCACCAACGTCTTTGCACTTTTTTCTTTTTTTTTCAATAACGTTTGCAAAATAACGAAACTTGTACAAGCCACTGCAATGTCCTGATCCGACATTTTCGTTCTGTGGTCCGCGAACAACTGAAGGGACATCGGGAAATTCCTTCAATTTGCCTCAGTTTGTCTCGACTTGCCTCGTGCGGGACGCACAGGACAAAAATCACAATTTTTCCAACCCGAGGCATTCGGGTCTGCCTCGGCTTGCCTCATTCGCGTTCGTGCTCAAGTCTGTACGCAGCCTCACGTGCGTGCAGTCGATGGCCCCATCGATACCAGGTAGACCGATTTCTCTATTTCCTTTCCCAAAGTCGGCGACTAATCGTCGATTTTCAATACGTGCTTCGAATTCTCTTGGCATTTTTATAAATTGGAAAATTAAACCCGCAAGTAAAGAACTCACGCGGAAAACGATTCTGGACACTGTGGGTTGAGAGATCTGCATCGAGTCCCCAAGCAGTTGCTATAAATATATTTTAAACAATTTACCTAATGCACACTCTTTAATTATCAATATTTTAGACGTTAAAAATAAAATATTAGATTTCTAAATTACCTGAAAACTTGCAGTTGCATAATATCGTAAGCATGCAAGTAGTTGCAATTGCGGGGCAATCGACAGGCCACGATTATTTATTTTCGCCAGTCCTTCAATAATTTTCGGTAAAATACCATGTAATACAGAGTCCTTATTAAATCGAAACCACCTTTTAAATTCATCTTCATCGTAATATTCAAATTGATTTTGCACGTCCCGAATATACCTTCTAACGACTCTATTGTCCGTTATATAATCATCTTCGTCAATATCGCTAATATCAATATTAATGTCGATATCGTCTTCAAAATCCATTTTTCGCGTCCTTTATGCAGGTAATGGCGGAAGTATTTGATAGTTTAAACCTTCAACGCGTTGCCGGGGAATAGAATCTCTGGAGTGGAGGGGGACTATCACGTGACGGTACATGGGTGATGGAATCATCACGCACACATACGGCCACTGCCGTAGATGTTCCCCCTCTACTCCGGACATTCTTCTGGTGGAATCTCAAGACGGTTTCAAGCATGTAAAACGTCGTCTTGAAACTATAACCTCGCTTTATCGTCTATTTTGACACATGTGACGTCATACAAGGATTTACTTATTTGAAAAAGATTTTCCTCAAGCAAATGCTTAAGACACGACCTCAAGACGCAACTATGAATCTAGGCGGCATCTTAAGCAAATGCTTGAGATGGTCTTGATCTCAAGACGCGACTGTGAATACCGCCCTTAAGCAAGTTTGAAACGGGGGACAAGGAGGAATTTATTGTCAGGAGTCATAAACACGTATAGCGCGTTGTGCTTTTTGAGGGTTTTCCTTGCCAGTTTTTCAAACATACTCGTGGAATATTAATAGCTAATACTTGAACTCAGAAAGCGTACGAGAACCTGGGGTTGCATTCAGTAATTTTCAAAACTACAGTTAGGCCAAGCGAGGATAATAAATAGCTTAACTTTTCCTTCCACATCTGCGTGCCAAATTTCGTCGAGCGAGCAGCTGCTCGTCTCGTAAAACCATTTAAAACTCTGTCCTCCCTTTCAATAATTGTCGATGTCCTGTTCGAGTTAGGGTAAAAACTCAGCTCGAGAGAGGCTGAAAGTCATAAAGTCATAAACTTTGCGCCGGCGACGTCGTGTTGACCCCGGGGGTTGCGCTTACCTACCTGTTAGCAATGTATGTACTATACGCAGCCTATGTAAAGTATGTAATCGGAAAGCGTGTCTCGACCACCAGCCGGGAGTGGAGGGAAGCACGAAGGAAGGGCCAAGGACGGAGAGATGGCGGAAGGACAACCCACTGATGAAGCTCGAGGGACAACACCGTCCTGATTGGACGAAAGGATCCGAGGTGGAAGTCGGAAGAACACGCCAAAATTAGAGGAGTAGGGCGTTCGAAGGTGACAAGCGAGGAGTAAATTTGTAAGAAGAGAGATCGAACTTGTTAGCAGAACAGTCAACATCGAACAAATAATTAAAATCTAAACGTAGAGTTTATTCAGAACTGTCTCACTTATTTCCCTCCATCATCGAAATTCCCGCGCAAACTCGCGAGCTGAGTGCGTCAGCGCTCCACGGGCACGGACCCACCAGTCTTTAAGAAATCCCCACGAAATCGCGCAACAAAACACAAAGCGAATGGGAAAGGAACGAATATAAAGTAACAATTAAAAACAAGAAAAGGCAGGAAGCAAACGTGAGAAACGAAGGAGAGATCAACAAAAAGGCCAGAAACAGAGTGGAAGTCGAGAACACAGAAGGAGAGGAAGAAGCGAGAACGGGAGATGAGAATAACTGGGTAAGGGAAAGTACGGATCATTACGACCAAGACACGAGTAATAAGAGAACGTGCGACCAATACGAATGGGATTCGCACCGTGACGAGTATTTGAAAACGCTGGTGTTAAATAAAGATCAAACTAAGACAAGCAAAAAAGCTAACCTCTTTAAAATATATAAATTACTAATAGACACTGGAATAAAATTTGAGAGTCTAAAAATGGTGGGGTTCAATAGAGCGGAGGTGACATACAACAACCGACAGAACGCCAACAATATGCTGAGAAAACAACTGAAGCCATGTGATTACGGAGTATATATACCAGGGAGGTGGAAGTATAGAAAAGACGTAATAAATGAATGGGAAGATTCCCTCCAGGAATTGGAAGACCAACTGATGCCCAACCAGGGGGTATTTACACTGGAGAGACTCAAGCATAGAAGAATGAAGGACGGAAAGGCAGTATGGGAGGAGGGAAAGGCAATTTTGCTGAAGATGCAAGGGGATTCGCTTCCCACTAGACTATATGGTTGAATGTCAAGCCATATGTAGAGGCGGTAAAACAGTGTTTCAAGTGTCTCAGATTTGGACACATCCAAACGGTGTGCAGAGCACCGGACAGGAGATGCTTTATATGCACAAAAGTGTACCATGGAAGGTGCACGGAGAATCTGAGCCTTTACAACTGCAAAGGAGATCACATAAGTACCGCAAGAGAGTGCCCTCATTATCAAAAGGAAGCTGCGATCAAAAAATCATGGCATTTAGGAATATCTCATAGAAAGCAGCGGCAGAAACAGTCAGGAGAGAACAAATGATTAATGAATACGGGTACGACACAAGGAGGGCAGAAGAGGAGGAAGAAATGGACATTAGAAATAAAAACTTCCCAGCCCTAAGGAAGAAGAAAAAAGTAGAGTACTGGGAAAGGTTAGAATATCCGGTAAAAAAAGAGTTAGGAAAACTTAAAAAGGCATGGGAGAGGAATAAGGAACATAGATCCTACCGAAGAGGGGAAGAAGAAAGCAGGGAAGGTTTACAATATGACGATAGAAGACCAGAACAAAACAGATGGGGCCATGGCAGCAAAATCTTAATAAACAGTAATGAATACAGACAAAAAAATAGAAAGGATGAAGAGGTTTACACCGACCCAACGAAGAGGGACACAAGATACAGAAGACAGGAAGAAGAAAAAAGACTCCACTACATCCCAAGGGTACATGACCTGGTTAACGAGCAGGAAATATCCCCAGAACAGGACGGGTCACCTGTCAGAAATAAGACACAGTACAACGAAAAAGAAGAAGAGAGAGCAAGATATGAAGAAAGAAGAAGGAGAAGGGAAAACAATGACACCAAAGACAGATTGAACAATCAAATGGAGGAAGACCTATTAGAAGAAATAGTGAGAATCGTAAAAGAAAAAAATCTACTGAAGAAGCTTAACCTCAAACTAAATGAGGCGGAAAAAGGCGAAGATGTCCCGGAGGACACAGAAGAGGAATGGAACAGCATCCACAGACAACCGTATGAGATGACCTTTCCAAAAAAAGATAATAGTAACAAATACAAGGGGAAGAGCGTAGGAAAAGAGGGGAAACAAATTTGGAATCAAGCACAATAAACAACAAGGGAGAGAATACGGAGGAAAAAGTTAGGAGCGACGACGATAAAGTGACTGAAAGTAACAGCGAGTCACCTGAAGCAGGGACAAGCGGGGCGGGCAGAACAACTAGAGAAGAAATGAAGACGGAGCACAAGGGAATAGGGGAAACAGAGGAAGAGGAAATGAACTACACGAGGAGTGAATTTAAGAGTGCGGGATCCCCGGAATGGCTGGAGGAAATAGAACTAGAGACAGGAACTTTGGACAGCAATATGAAAGGAGACGAAGAGGAGAACAGGGGTAAGAGGGAAAGCGATATGGCAGTATAGGATAAAAAAAGGCTGTCTCGAATAATATAAGACCAGTATATATAAGGTAGTTAAATGGTTGATATTTATATTATATTCTAAGTTGGGTATTTTAAGTTTTATATTCTATATCCTATTTTATATTCCATTTGATAATCTAGGCTATTACATAGTTTATTAATACACATTTCACGCAACTCACAAATTGCGTTATGGAACGCGAGAAGTATTAGAGGGAAAACAATAGAGTTCAGGGAGAGGATCAGGGAGTATGACCTGATGGGGGTTACGGAAACGTGGCTGACACCTAAGGACATGTTTAGGATTAATGAATATAATGTATACAGGAGGGATAGGGAGAACACCAAAAGAGGAGGAGGAGGCATAGGCATAGCAATAAAAAAAGACATAAAGATGAAAGTAAGAAAGGACGTTAGATGGGTTCAGGGCAAAACAGAAATAATGGACGTCACACTGTATATGGAGGGAAGGGAAATGGATATCATATTAGTATATAAAAACCCGAACTACACACTCAATAAAGAAGAATGGAGAAAACTGTTCCTAAACCGAAGGGACAACATAGAAACAATAATAATGGGGGACATGAATGCAAGTAATAAATTATGGAACTGCCAAAAAAATAATAGAGATGGAGACTTACTAGCGGAGCGGATTGAAGAGGAGGACCTGTTTGTAGTAAATGAGTACACAACGGCAAGAATCGGATCTGGAAAACACAGACCCTCCAACATCGACCTGATAATAGCTACCTTTGACGTTTACCAAGGAGCAGACATCATGGAGGAAGGAAAGACACTAGGGTCGGATCACCAAGTAATAGGAATGCAGATAAACGGACGGTTAATAAGAGGAGACAAGAAAGAGTTTACAACAAGAAAGTTTAAAGATGATAAAACGGATTGGAGAGAATTTAAGCTATACCAGATAAGAGAAGAAGAAAACCTGAAGAAGAGAATCGAAGGGTGCAACACGATAGAAGAGAAAAGCGAGATGTTTACAAATAATATTAAAGAAGCCATGACAAAGGCGTACACGAGAAGAAAGGAGAATGGTGGTAGCAGCGGAGAGGAAGAAGCGAAAAGAAATAGAAAGGGGAAGGCTCCGAGGAGTCGAAAACAATATGTGAGGCAATACCTATGGTGGGATGAGGAATGCACGGAGAAGAAAAAGGATCGCAGGAAAGTGGTCATGGGTTTCGTCAAGAACCCAACTAAAGAAAATTGTGAAAGATACAAGAAGACGGAAAGTGTGGTGAAACAGACTATTAGAAATAAAAGAAATAAAGCGTGGGAAGAAATGGCGACTACAATAAACCACCATACTCACGGAACAGAAATCTGGAGAATAATCAAGAATATTCAAAAGGGGTGTGATAATAACTTTAATACTAGGAATATATCGGTAGAGGAGAGGGAAGCGTTGGAGGAAAAAGAAATCAAAAAGCTGCTATCCGAATCAGTCGGTACGAATACAGGAGCAGAGGAAGGAAGAGGGAATAGAGAGGAAATGAACAGTGAGGGATGGAACAGGGAGATCACGCTGAGAGAAGTTATTACTGCAATAGAAAGATCCAACAACAAATCGGCGCCAGGAGAAGACGGAGTTGACTACAAAATTTTCAAAAATCTGATACCAGAATATGTGGAAATGCTAAAAGAAATATACAAGGAAGTATGGGAAACGCAAGAAATTCCAAGGAGCTGGAAAAGGGCGATTGTCATATTCTTGGATAAGCCAAAGAAGAAGGCACTGAGACCGATCTCACTCACAAATTGCATAGGTAAAATCATGGAACGGATAGTGAATAACAGACTAACAAGATGGGCGGAAAGAAACGATATAATGGATAGCTCGTAGAATGGCTTCAGGAAAGAAAGGTCAACAACAGACAATCTAACGATTCTGACCAGCGACATAAGGACAGGATTTGAAACCAGAAGAGACACACTAGCGGTATTTATGGATGTCAGGGCGGCGTACGATAACGTAGACGGGGAAATTTTGACGAGAAGCCTAAGACAAAAAGGATGCCCTGTGAGGATAACGAAGTTTGTGGAAGAGTGGTTAAGAGAAAGAGAAATTAAGTGTATAAGAAGATATACAGAACCGAAGTCTGGGTTTCAAAGGAAGGGACTACCCCAGGAACAATAATGAGCCCCACACTTTATAATATATATACAGCAGATATAACAAGCAACATAGATAGACAAAAGGTCAGCATATTGCAATACGCTGGTAAGGACGCTGGAAGAAACTGTTAAAAAAATAGTGGAAGACTTAAATGAAATTAAGTTAGATATAGCGGAAGATAAAACTAAAATGGTTAATTTTACACAAAGAAATAGGACAGCTAGAAGAGGCGGGATAACGATAGAAGTCAAGGACGTGGAAGTAAAAGAAGAAAATAGCACAAAATTCCTAGGAGTAACGTTGGATAGAAAACTCAAATTTGAGGAGCACACGGAGGGAATGGTAATTAAAGCCAAAAGGAGACTAAATATACTGAGATATATAGGCCACATAAAAAAGGGAGCTAACCCGGGGACAATGCTAGTTCTGTATAAATCACTTGTGAGATCAATTATGGAATACGGAATATCAGTGTACTATAGCAATAAAAATGAGAAAATAGGAGATAAAATCAAGAAAATCCAAAATGCAGGGATCAGGACGGCGATGGGATATAGGATGAGCACCCCGACAAACGTAATGATGGTGGAGGCTGGTATTATGGATATGGAAAACAGAAGGAAATTGCTGGCTCAGAGGTATATAATCAGCCAGAGAACCAAAAGAAGAAGCGAACCCTTGGAGGTGGTCAGGTGACTGGAGGAAGGAAGAGGGGAAGAAACGGAGGAGAGACGATGGGACGTGGCTAGGGTTTGGAGGGACACGTGTGAGGTAGAAGAGATTATAGAAAAGGAAGAGGAATGGGAAAATGAGCCAAGGAAGGAGACCACTGAAGAGGAGAAGGATATGGAAAAAATTATAGACTGGGAGTTGGGGAAGAGTAGGAGTACGACTTTGGCAGGAGGGGACAGTACGCTAATTCAAGAGATCAAAGAGAAGATGAGAATAAATGTTCGAACGGGGGGGGGGGGGGGGATGTATATACGGACGGTTAAAAGATACCGAACGCTGAAGCTAACGGAGTGGGAATAATAATAAAGAATAACAGTACAGGTAGATGGCAAGAAGAAGGGCTCAGTATAAGTAACAAAGCCACAACCTACACTACGGAAGCTATAGCCATAGAAAAAGCTATTGAAATAGCGAATAGAGAATATGAGGAGATGGATGTGCTGATCCTAACGGACTCTATGAGTGTGCTCCAAGGAATCAGCAATTGCGGGGAAGACGAGGGAAAAAAGAAAAGTCAAAACAGAAGAATCAAAAGAATAAGGGAACAACTAATAAAAAGAGAAAAAAAGATATAAGGAAGGAAACCCTG
Organism: Andrena marginata; assembly: GCA_963932335.1. Classification (NCBI taxonomy): domain Eukaryota; kingdom Metazoa; phylum Arthropoda; class Insecta; order Hymenoptera; family Andrenidae; genus Andrena; species Andrena marginata. The sequence goes on from OZ010664.1 coordinate 13,441,141, forward strand.
ATGAGGGCACAATCACAGGTAAAATAAGGTTAGCGTGGGTGCCAGCATACAAAGGAATAATCGGAAATGAAAAAGCAGATAAGAAGGCAAAAGAGTTAACGGAAAGGTCGCCAAGTAACCGGTGGAAAATACCGGCAGAGGATGTCAAGGCATCGATGGAAGAAAAAGTGTGTTATAATTCAAGTAGGGACATGAAGGAGGAGGGGAAAGAAAAGGGAAGAAAATACTTCAATTTGGCAGTGAACAACGTGGGCAAGAGAGGACCATGGTTTGAGAAAATGGGAAACCTGGAGAGAAAGTCGATAACCACGTTGAACAGAATTAGATCAAATCATTACAACCTAGCTGAGTCCCTTCACAGGAAAGGAATAATTGATTCGCCGGAATGCGAATGCGGAGAGGGCATAGAGGACTTGAACCACGGCATATGGAAATGTGAGAGATATGCGGAGAAGAGGGGGGAATTTAGAGCGAGAATGGCTGGGAAGGGGATAAGAGAGGGGGAGGAAATCGTAAACAGGATAAATGAGAAAGAACCAGCAATGGGGAAAATAATAATAGGGTTCCTAAACAAAATAAAAAGGGACATATAAAGTGTACGGAAACAATGCAATATTACGAATATAATACGGGGACCTAAACAGAAAAAACCATCAAATGAAGAACTAGATAGGCACAAGGTTTTGAATAAGTGGTAGGGAAAAAGATAATTTCAAACCAACAATGAGAAAGGCAGGGTAGAGCTATGTGTGAATAGAGATAGTAGAGATAAGGGAAGGATGGGTCTGAAGGAAGATAGTTCATCGGATTAAGAAAGTGTAATGGTTTCGAGACACCAGATATTAGAATAAGAGAGAGCGAATAAGGGTGCGTGAGTGTGAGTGTATGCGGGAGTACAATTAAGTGAGAGAATGAGGAAACAAAACGGAAACATGTGATATAGATGTAAGTGAACGATGAGATTGATAGACTAATGTTCGTTGGGCTAAATAAGTGACACGCTTGAAATGCCATCTATTGGAATATACATGTATTCTAAGAGAAAATAAAAACCTTAACCTTCTTAAGCAGATGCTTAAGCATAAGGCATCCTCTACTAACGTAGTAGCTAGTAAAGGATGCCGAATGCTTAAGCATTTGCTTAAGAATAAGTAGCGACTCTGAATACCGGCCCTTATTTTCACTCTTGATAGTTATCGGTATTGAAAATCGTGGGTTGATATCCGTGCAATTCTGATCGCTTTCCTTAAGAACTACTGCTAAAGCTGATAAAGCATTAAACTTATTGTTAGCATAATAATAAGCAAAAACATTGAAGTCCATTACATATCGATGTCCCAAAATCGATTATAAAAACATCGATGTATCGTTATCATCTCTATTTTATTACGCTGTCGCTTGAATGTAGCTGGGAAATTGCATGTAATCGATATGTGGAGTATGTAGGAGCGAAATTTGAAACGGAGGACGAGGAGGAGTTTATTGCCAGGATTTATAAATACGTAGAGCGCGTTGCGTTTCTCGAATGTTTTTCCCTTGATAATTTTTGTACGTGTCCTTACAATGCTAGCAGCTAATGCCCGAACTCAGAAGGCGTACGAAAGCCTGGGATTGCATTCAATACCTTTAAACTACAGTTAGACCAGGTGAGAATAATAAATAGCTTCACTTTTCCTTTCACATCTGCGTGCCAAATTTCGTCGAGCGGCCAGCGGCTCGTCTAGTAAAGCCACTTAAAATTCTATCCTCCCTTTCAATAATTGCTGATGTCCTGTAAGGGTAAAAACTCCGGTCGGGAGAGGCCGAAAGACATAAAGTCATAAACTTTGTTCGGGCGATATCGTCTTGACCCCGAGGGTCGCGCTTACCTGTTAGATATGTATATACTGTATGCAGCCTATGTAAAGCGGCCCCTACACGATGAGACTTGCCTCAAGGCATGCCTCAAGACGAGGTCTCTCGTGAGGCAAAGAGACCAACTCTTGGTCTTTCGTGAGGCGAAGAGACCTACCGACAGTACTGGCAGTATCCGTACAATTCTCGATGTGAAATGGCGTTAGAAAATTTGACTCAGAAAAAAAATCGCGATTGTTATAGTAGTAGCTATGTGCATTGAAGAAGAAGAGAGTAGACATACTAGGCCGATTCTAAATCAATTGGCGGCGAGGGGGTGAAGCGGGGCGAGGGGTACCGCACCGTAGGTGAGGGGGGAGGCGGGTGGGGGGACCGCGACCCGAGGAGGTGGGGGAGGCCGGCCCATGGAGCGTCTGGAGGGGGACCGCGACCCTGGAGCAGGTGGAGGGGGAACACGTCTCGTCGACGCGGGGAGGGGGCACGCGCTCGCTCACACACACACACACACACACCCTCTCGGTGCGTAGTTAAAACATAGGGAGGTATGACGCGTAGAAGATGCAAGTCGAAACCTGCATTTTGTTATCTCCCTAAAAACATGTAATGGTCGAAGGTCAATTTCCGAGAATAATGAGGTATGATGCGTAGAAGATGCAAGTCGAAACCTGCATGGTCCTATTGCGTAATAACTGCGCCAACACATAACGATCGAAGGTCAAGTTCAGAGAATAACTAGGTATGACGTGTAGAAGATGCAAGTCGAAACCGGCATTTTGTTATCGCGCGAACACCGTACCCAAGAACATATAACGATGGAAGGTCCACTCCCGAGAATAATGCGCAGCAGCAGCGGTGCGCGCACGCGACATCTGAAACGCGAAAATTCAAAGCGTCCCGAAGGCGCGATGGCGGTCGCGATAGCGGCGGCGTTCGAACAAGGTGTGTGTGAGAGAGAGGTACGATATTTTCGTATATCTCTCTGTCTCTGTTCCTCTCTCGGTCGGAGGTCAGAAAAAACATACGGATATCGAAGGTCAATTTCCGAGAATAACGAGGTACGGCGCGGAGAAGATGATGCAAGGCGAAACCTACGTTTTGGTATGGCGCGACGCTCGAATCGGGTGTACGAGAGAGAAGTATGATATTTACACCGCTCTCCCTATCTCTCCCTATTTTTCTCTAGGACCATAGTCAAAACATACGGCGGCACGACGCGTAGAAGATGCAAGTCGAAACCTGCATTTTACTATCGCGTGATAACCGTACCACAAACATATAACTATAACGATGGAAGGTCCACTTCCGAGAATAATACGCAGCAGCATCGGTGCGCGAAAATTCAAAGCGGACCGACGCGCTTCTGTTCGCGATAATGATCGAAGGTGAACTTTCGAGAAGAATACGCATATGCTTAAAAGCGTAATATGACATAAGGTATAATTCTAAGTATTATTCCATTGCGATGCAAGGGTGTGGGGAAATGTTAGGTAGGGATGGTCGTATATTTAAGGCAGCTCGCATCTTCGACAGGACATAGTGCGAATGGTAGCGCGTCGGAAAGAGTCTTTTATTTCAAATGATTGTATACGTGTAAAGAACGAGAACATGGAAACGTTCAAGAACGCGTTTGTGGCGTTGTCGCGGATGTCCGAACTTTTGAGGACCACCGCGGAATTTTGCGATTGGATGGACAGGTGCGACGAGACGATACGAAACATGGTCGCGTAACAATGAGGCGAACGCGTGCCGGTGTGGGAGAAGCAGCGGATGGTGTCGTTGCTCGCGCGAACGAAAACATTGAGCGCGATAGTGCGAGGACGATTATCGCGAGTAGGGCGTGGACACGCCGCTCGAGCGACGTCACCCAAGGTCGTTTGGGAGGAACTTGAAACCGCGTTCGAGAAGCGTTTGTTGACAGGGGTCGTGATAAACGTAGGGGCCGTCAATCCACGCAAATTCTTTGAGAATGCCCGTCGAACGGTGATTTCGCGCTTTACGAACGCTATTACGGAGCACCGCAGCGTGTCGGTGAACACCGTGCTAAACGCAGAATTCATGTTGCGGGACGATACGGACGTGAAGAGTTTCGCGACGCGTAACCAAGTACTGTTTATGGCATCGAATGTTCGCGAGTGGTACGCGAAACAAGTGGTCGCTCCAACGTTGATCGTGATGGAGGAGTTTCAGGAGCGCGAGAGTGGCTGGACCTTACGGGCAGTACAGAATCTCCTGATAAACATAAACAAACATAATCCATTGCGTGCCGGGTGCGACGTGCCGCTTCCGTGAGCGACCATGGTAAAAAGAGCGGTGGTGAACGTTCGGTGCAACGACAAGACGTGCTTTTTGTGGTCGGTCGTCGCGAGTTTGTTTCCGGCTGATACGAACGGGGACAGGATTACGTCGTATCCACTCTATGCGACGGTACTCCGTACGGATGGTGTGCGACTCCCCATGTCCCTGGACCAGGTTCAGAAATTCGAGGTGGCGAACGACGTGTCCGTGAACATTTATTTATGGTCCGACGAGGATGGTTGCGTACCTGTACGCGTATCCGGTAACAAGCGGGAAGGGAGACACGCGAACGTGCTGCTGATCCAAGATCCGAGGGATTCGCAGCGGTACCATTTCGCGTGTATCCGCAGTCTCTCCCGCTTGATTTCCAGCCAATTCAGCAAACATGGGCATCATGTGTTCGTTTGCGATAGGTAAGTAAATAAGAATAATAAAAAAAAAAGTTCGAGCGATACGTGATAGATCAAGAAGAAAAAGCGTTTACATTGTTTTTGTTTTGTTTACGTATACGTTTCAGGTGCCTCAACATTTTCTCATCGGCGGAGCGATTGCAGCGGCACACCGTGGACTGTATGCGGTTGAACGAGTGCGCGGTGCAATTACCGTCGGAAGAGGAGAAAATTTTGCGGTTCCAGCATCACGAACGCAAGGAACGCGTGCCGTTCGTCATCTACGCGGACTTTGAGTGTTTGCTAGAGGAACTGGAGCAGCCATCGATGGAGCGTCGCACGTACGAGTATCAACGCCACAAAGCTCACAGCGTAGGCTACTACGTACAATGTTCCGACGACTCGGCTCTGTGCAGATATCGAGCATATCGCAGCGACACTGACTGTGTGCAGTAGTTTGTGCGTGAACTGCGCGAATTCGCAAACGTTGCGTACTCGTGGTTGTGCGTGAAGAAACCGATGACGCCGTTAACGCAGCAACAGTGGCGGAGTTTTCACGGGGCGACTGCGTGCCACGTGTGCGGAGGCCCCTTTCACTGAGGCGAGGACGACAGGAAATTACGCGATCATTGTCACTCGACGGGCGAGTACAGGGGTGCGGCGCACAGATCGTGCAACTTGCGCTACCAACGTTCCTGCACGATATCCGTGGTGTTCCACAACCTGTCCGGCTACGACGCGCACTTCGTTATCAAGGAGTTGGCGGACGGGTTCAACGGAAAGATCAGCCTCATACCGTTAACGAAAGAACGGTACATCTCGTTTACGAAGGACGTGGAGGACCTCAGGGGTGATGGCAAGAACTGGAGAAAAATGTTGAAGTTCCGATTCGTCGATTCGTTCAAATTCTTGGCAACGAGTCTGCAGAAACTCGCGATGGATCTCGGGAAACAGCGATTGACGATTCTCAGACGCGAGTTCGAACATCTCCCTGACGAACAATTCGATCTCCTCACCAGAAAAGGGATCTTTCCGTATAAATACGTGGCGTCGTACGACAAATTGAACGACACACGACTATCGCCTCGTGACGCGTTCTACAATCGCTTGAACGATAGCAACGTGTCGGAGTCTGATTACGCGCACGCAACCAAAGTGTGGAACGGTTTCCGTATACAAACGTTAGGCGAGTATAGTGATCTGTATCTGAAGACTGACGTGCTGTTGCTCGCGGACGTTTTCGAAAACTTTCGTAGTGCATCTATCGCGAGCTACGAACTGGACCCCACGCATTACTATACGTTACCAGCGTTCACGTGGGACGCGATGCTAAAATACACGCGCGTCGAATGGGAACTCCTCACCGACGTGGACATGCTGTTGTTCGTGGAGCGTGGTATACGCGGTGGCCTGAGCCAGTGCTCGCACAGGAACGCGCGCGCCAACAACAAGTACCTGCCGACGTCGATGTACGACGCGTCGCAACCATCCACGTACTTGATGTACTTCGACGTGAACAACCTGTACGGATGGGCGATGTCTCAGGCGATGCCGCGCGGAGGATTCCGATGGCTGGACGAGGCGACGGTGTCCAAGTTGAACGCGAACTCCTTCCGGCGGACGATGGACCGGAGGGCTACCTGCTGGAAGTGGACCTGGAGTATCCGCGGGACATTCACGACAAGCACGCGGACCTTCCGTTCTGTCCTGTGCGCGGGCACGCACCCGTCGGTAAGGAAACCAAACTGATCGCCACGCTCCGCGACAAGGAACAATACGTGATTCATTATCGATACTTGAAGCAGTGTATTCGACACGGACGTTGCGTATCGCGAATTCATCGCGTTCTACGGTTCGATCAATCGCAGTGGTTGCGCGACTACATCACTTTGAACACTGAGTTGAGGACGCGAGCCACCAGCGATTTTCAGAAAACGCTGTACAAACTTATGAACAATGCCGTGTACGGTAAGACGATGGAAAATGTGCGAAAGCGAGTGGGCGTGCGGCTGGTGACGCGGTGGGACGGACGGTACGGTGCCGAATCGTTGATCGCGAAACCGAACTTTCACAGTCGGGCGATATTCTCGGATTAGTCGCTATCGAACTGCGTAAACTCAAAGTGAAATTCGATAAGCCCATATACGTGGGTATGAGCGTGCTGGACGTGTCCAAGGTATACCTATATGAATTTCACTACGAGTATATGCGCGCAAAGTTCTGCGATAGGTGCAAGGTGTTGTACACGGACACCGATAGCCTCCTGTATCAGCTGCAGTGCGATGACGCTTACGAGGAGCTGAAAAGTGACGTCAGTGCTCGCTTCGACACGAGCGATTACGCGGTGGACAACCCGTACGATATGCCGCGCGTAAACAAGAAAGTGCCGGGTCTAATGAAAGACGAGAACAAAGGTGCCGTAATGACCGAGTTCATGGGACTGCGGTCCAAGATGTACGCGACTCGAGTGCGTGACGCGTCGGCGACGGCAACGATCGAGACCGAGACGAAAAAAGTGAAAGGTGTGAAGAGGAGTGTGGTCGCGAACGAGATATGTTTCGAGGACTACGTGCGGTGTCTTAGCGATCACGTGGAAACGACGATTCGACAGAATCATATCCGTGCGCGATTACACGACGTTTATTCCGTGACGGAACTGAAGACCGCGCTCAGCCCGTACGACGATAAACGATACGTACTTCCCGACCAGATCAACACTCTTCCGTGGGGACACTATCGGATTCCCGAGTGCGATAACGATAGTGATAGGGGTATGGATACATCGTAGCGTGTGTGTGTGTATGTGTATGTGTGTGAAAATATGTATATTCGTTTCAGTAATGTCGCGTACGATGCTTTTTTTGTCATGTATACAAGTATGATAGAGTGTATGAACGTAGAGGGGTTTTTTGTGGGTATGCTAGAAATGGAGAGTCCCACATAACCCAGACGTAACCGGTGTCGGGGTATGCGTAATGCATTTTCCCCTTCTTTAAAAAAAAAAAAATGTATGCAACGGATGGACGTAGCGTGGGTCATGACACGCACTTCGTCGTAAGTGCTCTCAGCGGATAAGGTATGAAATAGAAATCGCGAAAGCTAATGTAAAAACTTTACAAATGTACGCAAAGTATTAAGTTTTCCCTTAATATATACGTATCTGTACTATTAAACATTCAAGGAAATAATGTACAAGTATCGTGACATATTGTTGCTTTATTTTTTTTGTGTTTGAAATACAGACAGTCGAATAAATGAATATGTATTTAAGTGATAAGAATAAGGAGTCCTTCTTGCGTCACAGAACATCCTTTTCCTGTATCCACGAGTTTTTGGACGAGTCGAATCCCAACCATTTCACGTACGCTCGATTCCCCTTGCGACGAATAATCTTCTCGATCAGATAGACGTCCGGATTTGCGACCGAATGCAGTTTGTGCTCGTAGAATCCACCCGAGATCGGCTCTCCCGCGGAATCGCGTAGAATATACGTTACAGGTTGCGTTCGTTGTACCGCGGTGATTTCGAACACCTCGGTCGACCAGTTTGGCGTGTATCCCTTCTCGAAGATCGTCTTGAATTTGTTCACGCGTACTTTGTCGCCGACGTGGAATTTCGCGCGTCGTCGTCGTCGTCGTCGTTCCTCGATATCCAACGACGACGATACGACGAACGGTAAACGAGTGGCGGATGTCACGTCGACGGGTCGCGCGTTGATCGTGCGATGTTTACGATGATTGTAGGTGCGCACGAGCGTCGGTAGCAGATCCAGCCAGCGATAGGACGCGTTCAAGGAGAATTGTTTCCACATCAGGTTCTTCAGCGTCCGATTGAAACGCTCGACGATCGACGCTTTCATCACGCTGTACGTCGAGTAGTGGTTGATTCTGCGAAACGTAACGCATCGTTGAAACTTCGCGTTGTAGAACTCCTTTCCCATGTCGGTTTGTAGATTTCGCGGACATCTGCCGCTTCGTCGCAACACGGTCGCGAACGCCTCGGTAACGTCGCGCCCGCTTTTCGTTTTCACGGGCACGGCCCACGCGTACTTGCTGAACGTATCGATGATGGTGAGTATGTAGTTGTAGCCACGATTATGGGTCGCGTACGCGCGCATTTCCACCAAATCCGCCTGCCACAGATCGTCGTAGCCTCGAGTAACTACGGGTCTCCGTGGGAAATTTCGTCTCGCCGGAGCGTGCAGTTCGTCGACCAATTGTATTCGCTCCTTACTCGTGCTCATCATAGTGGTGATGACGGCTGCGGCTGAGAAGGTAACGTTCCACGATCAGCAGCAACTACTGTACCAGGCACTCGAAGCACGTACGGTGTTGACGGTATTTGTTGTTCTAGTTTTCGTCGTAGTCATCGCTCATCGTCGCGCTTCCTCGCTTTTCTGTACTTCAGCAACCGGTGTCCCGAGCTCGACGAGTCTAGCATTGAAGTGATCGAAGCGTCGCTGCATCGTGATATTAATCGACTTTTCCAGCTCGCTCAAACGTTTGTCCATCGCAGTATTTATCGCAGTCGTGAAAGCGTCCAGTCGCTTCGTCGTCAATTCGTACATGTCTTCCTTCATAGTGTCAAGGGCGCGTCCGACGGTACGTTCCATGTCGTCCACGTATCGTTTCGTCGCAGCGTCGGTATCCTCCGTAGGATGCGCCACGCGACGTATCTTGCGTTCCATCGCGTCGAACGTTGACCGATCGGTGGCCAGACACAGCGCGTTCTCCCGCACGTAATTCGCGACGTACGGACTCAGCGAGTGAATTGTCTCCATGCGTTGATCGTTGTCACCGGTAGCGGTAGCATCGGCGGTACTACTACTACCGTGCAAAGGTGCGCCAAACTTGTTCACCGACATGTTGGGTGGGCGGTGATCGCGAACGAGACTGACGCGTCGTCGATCCGACCGATCAATTTACGATGAGACCGGCTTCGCGAAGTTATTATTATTATTATTATTATTATATTTAAACGGGAGAACCCTTTAGAATACAAAATGTGTACATAAAGTGCATGAAGAATAAAATATAAAAAAAAATAAAATATAGATATAGTTAACAGTAGATATAACGAAAACATACATAACAGTCAAAACAAGCAACAAGACTAAGGCAATGGCCGGACATTAAGGCGATGGCAGACTCCTCAGGAGTAGAGCCCTAAACTTAGTTAGGGAGTCTATGAACAAATCAATATTGGCAGGGCACTGATTCAACTCGCTCATAGCGCGATTAATGGGGTCCGCCGAGAAATAGCGATATTCGAGGACCCGAGTAGCAAAGGGGGGTCTAAGACGCAGCGCACGTTGTGGAGCATTGAAGCAAATCCGTGAGACAAGCTCCTGGCAGTTAATCTGACCATGGAAAGTTTTGTAAAGAAATAATAGATCCGCACAGACACGGCGATTACTAAGAGATAATAGTCCCGTTATTTGCAAGGCAGGACCGTAATCATGGTCAGAGAACTGCATAGGGCAACCTGAGGCCCTCATGGCCAACCTCAGGAACTTGTGCTGCACCCGTTCAAATAAGCTGGTATATTGTATATGCCTAGGGCTCCATATTACCGACGCATATTCAACCTGTGACCTCACCAGTGCGACATAAAGCAACTTCAGTGTTCTAATTTGTTTAAAATGTTTACCAAAACGGGCTATAAAACCTAGGGTTTTCATAGCTTTACTCGTAACATTTCTATAATGATTGCGAAAATCCAGCCGTGACATAAACGTAACACCCAGGTCCCGGACTTCTGCCACCTCAGACAAAGTGGTATCATCTAAATTATATGTTGAGGGAATGCCACTAACAGACCTGTGTGTCCTTAATACTACACATTTACCCGCATTTAACCGCATCCTATTACTGGTACACCACTGCTCAAATCTAACGAGATCCTCCTGCAACAGTTTCACATCAAGAGTACTACTAATAGTACGAAAAATCTTTAGATCGTCCGCATACATAAGAAATTTGCTTTGTATAAAAGCCCTCCCAAGATCATTAATGAAGAGAAGGAACAGGAGAGGACCAAGGTGAGATCCCTGCGGGACCCCAGAGGTCACATTGACTGGATCAGATACCCAGCCCTGCACCCTGACCACCTGCACACGGTTTTCAAGGTAGCTATCGATCCACGCAAGGAGAGGACCGTAAATCCCGGATGAAGCTAACTTGTGATGGAGGATACAATGATCAACCGAATCAAAGGCCTTCCGAAAGTCAGTATACACGGTATCGACTTGCAGACCCTCATCCAGTGCATCAGAAATGAAGCAGTGGTATACCGCCAGGTTAGTTGTCGTCGACCGACCAGGAACAAATCCATGCTGCTCGTCGCATATAACATTGGTAAGGTAAGGCGTTAAGTACTCAGTTATAATCTCCTCAAAGATCTTTGGGATGACAGATAGCTTACATATCGGCCTATAATTTCTAACGTCTGACCGGTCGCCCGCCTTGAATACCGGGATAACCAAGGTGGTCTTCCAAGCTGCTGGGAAAATTCCCTTGGTTAATGAGGAATTAAATATATGCCAGAGGGGCCTAGAAAGGATGAAACGACACTCTTTTAGAAACAGCGGTGCGACCCCATCGAATCCGGGGCTCTTTGACGTATCAAGAGAGTTGAGTTTAGAGAAAATTTGACCGATGGAAATAGAAACCGAATGAATATTAACATCACTATAAGAGGACAAACCTGGATTCGGGGCAGGCACCGCTCCAGCACGAGGGGTGTATACAGAGCCAAAAAACTCAGCGAACAGATTAGCAGCTTCTTCGTGCGACGCGGCAGTCATACGGTCCAGATGAACCTTTTCTGGAATTCCATGCACACCACGCTTCGTGTTAACAAATTTCCAGAAGCTACGTACATTCTCACACACCGCACTCTCGACGCTTTCAATATAGACTCTATGATCGCATGACAGGGAAAGCTTACACCTCGTACGAAGACTCGCAAAGTTAATATAGTCAGAAAATGAACCAGAACGTTTAAAGACTTTATGCGCCCTTTTCTTCTGCCCGATCAGGGACCTTAAGCCAGGGGAAAACCAAGGCGGAAACGTGGATCGACCCACAGACCTAAGAGGAATAAAAGCTTCTATTGCCATATTAATATGGCCATATAAACACTCCAGGGCTAATTCTGGGTCAGAATCACCAGTCTCGTTATCCCAATCCACCGAATTGAGATATTCCAACACCCTTGGGTAATCACCACGCTTAAAGTCCCTATACTTAAGGTTGTAGCGCATGAGGTCAGGACCCGATGCCAAACCATTAAACTTTATATATAAGGGTGGATGATATACATCTGGTTCAATAAGGACTTCAATGACCCGATCCACAGCGACATTAGAGGAGCTAACAAAGACGAGATCGAGCATAACGTCGAAGTCATTAAACACATTGTTTACTTGAGTAAGGTTACAATATCCAGCACAACCAAGGAGAAGGTCAATGGCTGCAGATTCGTTCGACGAAACACCCGATCTCCTGAAGCAATCTTGGACCGAGTCATTGAACCATACCGCGTGAGGAAGGTTAAAATCACCGTACAAACAAAAGGTGTCGTCGCTATACTTGTGACTTAATTCCATTACTGAGTCGACATGATTTGCATACAGTGACGTCTGAGATGCAGGCGGAATATAAACCGCTCCCAGTAGCAGGTATTTATTACCGTGAAGGTGGGCTCTAACAAACAATTGTTCGACCTCTGAACAATTGGTAGTTACAACGCACGAAGACATATAGTTTTTTACCGCGATGAGCACACCACCACCCCTAGTGAAACAGCTAGATCGTTGGGACCTGTCACACCTATGAACGGTATAATCCCGCAATCCAAGTTCATTAGATGATATGGCAGGAGTGAGCCAGGTCTCAACAAAAATAATAACGTCATTCGACACTGAGGATACAAGTACGGAGTTAATGAGGGTATCTAATTTAGTACGGAGACCGCGAACATTTTGCATATATACTAAAGGGTTCCGTTCGCGTTTTTTTGAGACGATGCATTGGGTGTTCTGCCCTTCACGATCTTGGGAACACCCCGAATGTACCGGATGGTCATCTGGGTTTGACCCTGCTCATGAAGGTCCCGGAGCTTAGCTCGGAGCTGCAAAATGGTCCCACGTTGAAACCTGGTCTTATCGTCTGAGATCGTGTACGGGCCCCTGTACCGATGTTTAGCCTGGAGTATCCTCTTTACCTCGGCTGCAGAGTCGAGACGAACACAGAGAGGCCTACAGGAAACTGCACCCTGCTTGCCCAGGCGATGCGTGGCAAGATCCAGATTGTTGAGGGGGTAAAACTCAGTCAAGACCCCACGAGCAGCATTCAAATCGACCGATCGATTCAATTCCAGTGAGGATTCTTGAGGCTCCGGCACCCCGAAAATGATGATATTCTTGGACCTAAACTCCCTGTCATTCAGCTCTTCAAACACGTCCACTGCAGTCGAGGGCATCTGATCCGATGGGATGGTGGGCTTCTCCTCTAAAGCCTTGACTCGTTCGGACAAGGAATCTATATCGGCCTTCATATTACCAAGTTCAGCTCTAATACTCTTAAGTATTTCATCCTGAAAGACCGAGAGCTTCGCGTCAATTGCAGATCTTACTATATCTCTGATCTCATCGGCAGTTGGTAACGCAGAGAGCGACTGGAGCGTGACCGTTGGTATGGTAGATACCGTCTGTACCGGCAATGTAACGGCCTGGCTAACGGCAGATTGCGACTTTGATGATCCAGCCCGACAATCCAAAAGGATCTTATCGGACCAGGGATGGCCCGATCGCGCCAGACAAGAAGCTCCTGGATGCGTACTGATTCCGCAACCTACACATGTTACCGGATTGGCAACTGCAGTGGAGCAGCCCTTACATTTCTTCGACCCACTCGACATCTCAGATCGTGTAGAGAGCGAATGCCAAAACAGTTAAAACACGCTGTGGGTACACACTAAAACCAGCACTGCAGAGCTAGTGAACGTTAGCTCTATTACGAGATGAAAGAAGATTAAAGAGGGCCCGTAGCTGGTTTAAGCTGGAGCACACAGAATCTTGAAAACACCAAAAGATTCAAACTGCCAGAGTCACATGGAGAGGCACATAACAACGTTCGCACAACCAAAACAAACGACCTGTCACCTCGGCGACTGATTACAGACTGGAGTAAGTTCCTCCACGATGGAGACAATTTCGTTATCGTGTCCGGTATGTCCGGCGTCGCGCGACGCCAAGAGCAATCGTAGCCTATCGACCAATTCGTTCGGATCGTCCCAGTACACGTAATCGATCGCGTTATCGGTAACCGTCATTGCGTCGTCGATGGGTAACCCGCGACCTTCGCGCGCGATCCCGCCGACGTTGCGGTCTCCGCGACTCAACAACACCGACACGATCTTCCTGTACTTGTGGCTCTTGTTGCCTAGCGTGGGCTTGCTGGCCGAATGGTCCCGTCGATGCGCGTTCGTCGTCAACAAGATGTCGCGGTACGCGTCGAGATCAGCATTCGTGTACGCTTGCTCGTTAGGCACTCACATGAACAGCAGTTCGTACAAGCCTCGCGTACCCGCGTATCGGTTACCCTTCACGGTAACGTCGTCGTTCTCGCCGATAGTGAGCACGGAATCACCGATCATCAGCTGTTCGTCGTCGTCGCCTAGGTACACGCCGTACACGTTGTCGATCAGTTTCTTGGCGTCGGTGAAGAACAAGCGCAGATATTCGCGCGACAGCGGTCCGGCGGCGTTTCGAGTGTACGCGTCGAGGTTCTCGACGGCGGTGGTGACGATTGTTTTTGGTTCGAGAACTTCTCGAATCGTTTCGTCCGTCTCACCCTAGTCCGGCTCTTGTTCCTCGGTTGTTTCGTAGACGGTGCTATCGTCGTCGTTGTCGTTTTCGTCGTCGTACGAATCCGAATCCGGAAGCGGCGTCGTTTCGGGTCGTATCGTCGCTTCGGCTGTGGACGGAGTAAAGGATAGTCGTTTCTTGTTCAAACGTTGTTGTTGTTTTAGCTTGACGAGCAGTGGTCATGGCTTCGATTGTATCGCTGGACTCGTTTTCAACGCCGCAGTGTTCTCGACCAAGTGTTTCAGCGGTTCGACGATCGGACGCGCACTCTCCTCCGCAGCAGCTTTCGTCGTCATTTTACCGAGTTTCAGACTCATGTACTTCCGTCGTATAGCGTCGCCGATTTGAGCAATTTTCTTCTTCGTCTCGACGTCTCCCGGCTGTTGTTGTTGTTGTCTACGACGCCGTTTCTGTTTCATTCGTTGTTGTGGTTCTTGCGTGATCTCCATGTTAACGTCGCTAGTAGCTGCTTCGTTAGACATCCTGGTGTTGCCCGACGAAGGACTCGCGATCTACTGAGGTCCACGCGCTACCACGAACTCGTTAAATCCGCGTCGATACTGACCATCGTACAGGGCACGGTCCTTGTCGATGACCACGAAATCGTAGCGTCGTCTCCAACATCTCGCGCACAGGTCGTTGAACGCCTCGAACGTCATGTCCGTGTTCACGTGATCGTTGTACACGCGACGCAAGTTCGTTCCGTCCTGTTTGAACAGCACGAGAAAATTCACGTTGTCTCTGATCAAGTGTTTCGGTATTCGCGCGTACGATTGACACAGGTAAAAGCAATCCACGTTCGCGTGCCTGCCCATGGAGAAGTATTGGCGGATCGCTGTCTGTTCGTCGCACGCCACGTCGTTGAACACGAAGATCGAGTCGGGCAGAGCGTCTCTCGGCGGAACGATCTCGGCGGTGTCCGAGTAGGGAAAGTACCCGAGTCCGCCGACGCGCGATAACACTCGCTCCAGATATCGATACTTTGGCTGTCGCAACGCTTTCGAGTACAAGTACACGTTCTCGAAGCGCAAACCGTTCGGACTCTCCAGCAGGCTGAGAAGCACGTTCGTTTTCCCGCACCCGGACGGACCGCAGATCACGGCTCGCACGCTGTTCGGCAACAACGAATCGTGCCTGCGCGAACGACTCTCGTCCCACGCCAAATCCTCCAACGTCCTGTTCGCGGTCACGCGAATAGCATTCGGTTGTTTCGCGAATCGCATGTTCTCTCTCTCGCTCTAATCTGCCGAAACCGTAAAGTCACTGCTATTTATACCCGCGACACCTGTCGAGCGAATCAGAATCGTAGCGCTCCCTGAACCGATCGCTATCGAAGAACCGTCCACTTACGACTGTCCTTGCATCCCCGTGTATCTGCATTTTCACGCGTATGGTCGCGGTAACGCGTAGACCAACAACAACAACGACGAAGAAGAAGCGGAAGAAGTCAACGAAAACAGGATCGGGACTCGTCAACAGGATTGTTACATGGGCCCTTCAGGTCCATCCCGTGCTTGCTGTCCTCGCGTCGTTTTCTTTCGGGAAGGCGATTCAGCGGAATCGCCCGCGTGTAGAAATCACGTTGTGCTGAGCCCGTGGCAACAGCGATAGGGACAACGACCGCGCTCGGCCCGGGCCCCGATTATTTCGCAATAATCGACGAATTAGCGAAGCAAGCAACAGCTGCCGACGGGGCAGTTTCCCCCATTCCTGGGGACTGTCCGAGGTTCGGCCCGCGATCGAGAGCCGCGGAAGATAGATTCGTTTTCGAGAGCTCGTGCTAGGAAGTTGCGACGAGCCAGCGGGCCGTCTAGATTTCGAGACTTCGCCTCCACGTAGATACCACGACACCCGTCCCGACGGTCGAGATCAGCCCTGGGTAACTCCTTCCGATATACCGCGAACGGCCTAGCCGGGAGAGCCCTAGCGCACGATACAAACCGCCGTTGAATCCGCGAAGACATGTGACGGAACGAGACAGATAGAAACGACGGACTCTGACTTCGCCGACTTCCGTGTGCTACCCGAGAGCACAGCGAGCAACCACGACCTGCGCTAGGTTGAGCGACCTAGAGAGCGTACGAAACGATAGACGGCAAGCGTGCCGACACCCGAGCGCACAGCGATAGCAGGGACGAAGCGCCGTCCCTAGGGTATGTTCTAACTATTACTTTAATCTTTTCGTCAAGAATATATTTACTCTATTATTTTTTCCTTGAATTCCGTGTAACCATTGATTCAACCCCCTTTACTCCTTATCCCTCATGGTAAGTATAATCAAGGCGTGCTTTAGCACCTCGACAGAGCGACGAACCACGTGGATCATCCTAGCCGCTCAGGGCGATTCACGGAAGTCCCTTCAGGACGTAACAGGATCATAAACCGTTTGCCGATAGAGCTACACATTCCAGGGTATCAGTTCTGCGGACCCGGAACGCGTTTGCTGAAACGATTGGCTCGCGGCGACCAAGGTATAAATCCGCTGGACGACGCTTGTCGGGAGCACGATATCGCGTACTCGAGTCGAAAGGATTTGGAGGAACGACACGAGGCGGACGTTAGCCGAACGAGCGCGAGAACGAGTGTTCGCGAACGACGCGACTTTCGGTGAAAAAGCAGCGGCGACTGGAGTGTGGGCCGCGATGAAAGCTAAGACTAAACTCGGCATGGGTGTAAGAAGAAGCAGAACAGGAGGAAGAAGAGGAAGAACTACGGGACGGAAACGCAAGTTCAGAGGACAACGACGCCGTGTCCTACCGGTAGCGAAACGCGGCGGCTTTCTTCCGCTTCTTCTGCCCGCTCTGTCGGCTATCGGGGCATTAGCCGGTGGAGCTGCGGGTATCACCAAGGCGGTCAACGACGCGAAGGCCGTGCGAAAACAGCTGGAAGAAACGTTGCGTCATAATCGGGCGATGGAAGGGCGAGGAATGTATCTGACACCGTACAAGCGCGGCGCCGGCATGAACCTGAGACGACGACCGACGAAAAACAAAAAACTCCGCTCGACCGGGCTTGCGGCGATAACGCGACATCAGCTACAGCAACAACCTATGACGAATCTGCAATTGGAGCGCGAGTGCATCGACGTACCGTTCTTTCGAGGGGTGTTTATGCGCGACACGCTCCCCGCGCGCGTATGTCCAAACGATTGCGGTATCGCGAATCTTGACGAGAATCGCGGCGAAGGCACGCACTGGGTTGCATACGCAAAACGCGGATTGCAAGTACAGTATTTCGACAGTTTTGGGAATTTGCGACCACCCGTGGAACTGATCGATTACTTCGAACGGGGAACCATAACTACGATCACGATCAAGTACAATCACGATCGCTTTCAACGATTCGACCAGACCAATTGCGGTCACTTGTGTGTACAATTTCTACGACAAAAAGCTCTGGAATTTTGGCCTAGGCGCTGGAGCTGTTCAAGTACCCGGAAAAAGCAAGCCGAGCCAGGTACCCGAAAAAACCGAGCGGCTTGAATAGAACCAAGTACTTGGATTTTTTTCAAGCGGCCTGAAAGAAACCGGGCGGATTGGATAGAACCGAGCGGCTCGGACAGAACCGAGTACTTGAATTTTTCCAAGCGGCCCGAAAGAAACCAGGCGGATTGGATAGAACCAAGCGGATTGAATTTTTCCAAGCAACCCGAAAGAAACCGGGCGGCTTGGAAAGTAAGCGAGCGGGCTGTAAGAAACCGGGTGGCATGGAATGAAGCGAGAATAAATGAGAAAGACCATGATTCTAGTGTTCATTAATAAAATATCTACAATGTAGCATACGGATTTGAGAAGAAAAAATTTATTCTACAAATGAGAGCAAGGTGAATATCACTATTCATTTTTATCTAACAAGGCAAACTTAAAACATTTATTATATATGAATGGGTTATCGTATAAAAAAAATGATAGGCTACGTTTTAGGTAACATCCTTAAGAATATATGTACCAACCTTGAAATAAATCGGACAAATAGTTTTCGATCTGCTCCAACTTCTATCGGACCGCTCGCTTCAGTCCATGCCACCCGGTTTCTTACGGCCCGCTCGCTTACTTTCCAAGCCGCCCGGTTTCTTTCGGGTTGCTTGGAAAAATTCAATTCGCTTGGTTCTATCCAATCCGCCTGGTTTCTTTCGGGCCGCTTGGAAAAATTCAAGTACTCGGTTCTGTCCGAGCCGCTCGGTTCTATCCAATCCGCCCGGTTTCTTTCGGGCCGCTTGAAAAAAATCCAAGTACTTGGTTCTATTCAAGCCGCTCGGTTTTTTCGGGTACCTGGCTCGGCTCGGAAACCGAGTCCCGGATTGGTTCGGATTTCAAACTACCCGAATATTCAAGTACTCGTACAGCTCTACTAGGCGCTACCCGAGATAAATTGGCGCGCTACCGTGCATTCGAGTCACTTTCTCTCTCTCTGTCTTGCTCGCGTAACCTACAGTGGTACGATGTCGCTCACGCTAACGGGTCGGAGCAGCGTGCTCACGGTCAATTATTTTCCACCGATAGATTTCAGCGACGGACAGTACGAACTAGGACTCGCCGACTTGGAGACGTTTCACACAATACCGAACATCGACTCGAGCAACGATACATTCTATTTCGTCTCGATCAAGAACAAGAAAACCGCACACCCCAGCACCGATGTCGTTCGCGAAGAGATTACGATCCCTCACGGTTCCTACGAATTAGACGCTATTGCCAAGCAGTTGAGACGTCGACTGCTCGAGCAATATCCTCGAAGACGCGGTGACAACGAGAACGGTAACGATGAAGACAACGACGAATACAACGAAGACGACAACGACGACAAGTATCCACTAGTGCTACGAGCTAACAACAACACCATGAAAAGCGAGCTGTACTGCTCGTTCTTCGTGGACTTTACGCAACCGAACAACGTGGGTTTGTTGCTAGGATTTTCGCCGACGCGTGTCTTATTGCCAGGAATCTGGCACGAATCCGACGAACCCGTGAACATTATAAACGTTAACGTGATCAGAGTAACGTGCAACGTCACTACCGGTGCGTACAGCAACGACAAACCGGTACACACGATACACGAATTTTCACCTCGCGTACCCCCGAGATATAAGATATCGGAAACTCCGCGACACGTCATTTACCTGCCGATCGTTGCACGAGCGATACACGATCTAACGGTACGCATCGTAGATCAATACGATCGTCCTATAGATTTTCGCGGCGAGGAAATAACGATTCGCCTGCACGTGCAGCGGCGTTTGCGCGATAAGATAGCGTGACTGCATAGCAAGTTGGTGTTCGATCGCACGGACGACTCCGCTGCTACCGCTCCTCTGGTCTCTGCCACGCATTATCGTCAAGACGAAACACCAACGTCCGCACTGATAATAAAGACAGGAAGCGGAACGGGAACAAGAGGAATAAGAAGAGGAAGAAGAAGCGACAAACCGTTGACTCATCGAAACGCGCGTTTCTTACGAACCCTGGGATTCATCGTAACATACTAATATATCACTTATATATGCACACATACACATGTCTAACACGATGTATACCATATTGGACGTGATGAGTACACCGACTTTCCACAATCGTATCACGAAGATCGAGGTGCACTCTTACAATCCGTACGCCAACACGACGTTCGACAATAACGACGAGATAAGAATACCCATTCAGCAACAAGATGTGTACACGCTCCCGTGCGAAAGTCACCTCTACGTCGAAGGACGAGTCTCTTTGATGACACCCGCGACGGCGGAACAGGAAGCGAAAGCTACGAGAGTGTTTCTGGACAACAATTGCGTCGCGTTCCTGTTCGACGAGATTCGATACGAATTGAACGGAGTGGAGGTCGATCATTCCAGGAATCCGGGAATCACCACCGCGTTGAAACATTACGCGTCGTTGTCCATCGATAGGAGCAAAACGCTGATGAACGCCGGTTGGGACCATGCCATCGCACACGACAAAGATATTTTTAGTAGCACCTCGTTCAATTTCTGCGTGCCCATGAACATGTTACTGGGATTCTGCGAATATTACAGACGCATCGTGATGAACGCGCGACACGCGTTGATCCTGATTCGCGCGCGACTCGATACGAACGCGATGTACGCGACATCCCTATCCTCCGCGATAATACCGAAACTGGAAATACGCAAGATACAATGGCGAATGCCGCACGTCGCGTTAGAAGACACGCAAAAACTGTCTCCTGCAAAGCGATCGTCCGATCGCGATGAGTTTCCGATCGTGGGAACTGCACGAGTATCCGTTGCTGCAAACGACTACGAAACACACGTGTACCGTCAAAGCCTCGTCGCAGATCGAGAAACCGCGATACGCGATGTTCGGTATGTAAACCGATCGAAAGAATAATCTCAAGAAAAGCGCGAGCAGATTCGACGCGTGCAAACTCGCGAACGTACGATTGTTTCTGAATTCCGAGACGTATCCGTACGACGACCACAACCTGGATTTCGACAAATCTAAATACGCTCTCCTGTACGATATGTACGCCAAATTTACCCGTTCGTACTACGGCCACGGCGAACCGCTGCTGAACGCGGCCGCATTTTTGCGATACGCCCCTATCGCGGTCATCGATTGTTCTCGACAGAACGAGTCGGTGAAGAGTGCAACGGTGGACGTGCGAATCGACTTCGAGTGCAGAGATAACGTACCCGCTAATACCACCGCGTATTGTCTGATCATACACGATCGCATCGTCGAGTACAGCCCTTTGACGAACGTGGTGCGAAAAATCACGTGATTCCAACGACTACGTCTATCACTACTATACCGATGAGGATAATCGCGAAAAAGTCAGTCGCTCATCTGCAGCCGCTGGTGACAGTTGTTTTACTACATAGTACTACCTAACAATGTTATCCGTCGTGTTTGATCTGCAAGGCTTTAAGACCGAATGTAACACGTTTGTCGCTAACGAAATTGCGAATCTCGCGAACAATCGTGACACGGAAACGACCGTCTGTCATTGGATTTTCGAACCACCGTACTCCTACGCTCGCCTGTCATCGTTCGAGAAGCGTCAAGCGACCTGGCTCACGACACATCATCACGGGCTTCGCTGGTCCGACGGCTGGGTACCGTACTACAGGCTTCCAGAACTGCTCGCCCGCGAGCTCGCAACCGTCGACTTGGTGTACGTCAAGGGCATGGAGAAGAAGACCTGGTTATCGAAACTGCTCCTACGAACAGATCCAACAATCGTAGATATCGTTGAGATGTACGAGACGAAGAAAAAGAACGACAACGACTCCGACGAGAACACCGATGACTCCGACGTGGATGATGATTATTGTGGAATCTTGCCTGACACGGTCGTTCCTAAACTCAAAGCAATGCCTGCAACGAACACCGTAAGATGTGCTTTCCACAACGGCGGCGGCGGTCGTATGTGCGCGCTGGAAAACGTGCAGAAATTTTGGAAGTATATGCGATCCGAAATTTAAGGTGAATGGCACGTTTCTAGATTATATACTCTTTACGCGAATTGGAAAGCATTAACTAAACGCATCGTATCATTTTTTTTTTACAGCAAAATCAACGAAACCAACGTCGTCGACAACGATACCGATGACATATGAGCACTAACAATGAGAACGCTGACACACACGAGCACCCACAACGACGTCGACTCCGACGCCCTCGGCTACTGCTTCCTGCCTCTACGTACTCTGAAGATCTCAAACGAACACTGTACTTTCGCAAATATTATTACACTAACAACTCTTATGTAAAATATAATAAACACTGTTTTTTGTTTTTAAAGGAGAACTTAAAGTATATTATTTAAAAACCTAGAATATATACATTTTTTTTAGTTTTATAAATATTTTTATTTTTTTTGTTTTTTATTGTTTTAAATGTTTTTTTTTGTATTGCGTCGATTGCTCGCCGAACAGTTTTCACTGCCTGCAACAGAAAAACACAAACAATCACGCGTAAAACTCCATGTTCCGATACGAAACATCGTGCTGAAAGATCAATGCATATACTTACTCGTCGAACAATCGACGCAATCCCCAGAAATCAGTATCTTCTTTTTCGAAATACTAATATTCGATTTCCTCTAACTCAGTCCGCCACACTTGGCGGAAATCGCGTAACGCCCTCCGCCATACTAAATTAATGTATCCTCTTAGAGGGGGATACTGCCTTTGCTGAAACAAGCACCCACACTTTAATAAATATCGCCGAATCGTAGCACACGCGCACAGGTAAGTATCACAAGTAATCTACAAACACTACTTACTAGATGAATATATGTCTGATATCTGTCCTCGCCACACATTGTAGTTTGTTGTCGGGAGGAAGGATCGCTTGCAAAATGAGTCGTCGCGGCGAAGCGCTTGCATTTTTTAAAGACTGCGATAAGCATGGCGTATGGTAGGGGCGGTCCACGAGTGGGGATGTACTCGCATCTCAGTCATAAGTGACCATTCGGATATCTCGTTCCTTATTCACTATATAGGCACTGTTCTTCTCCTTCTTCTTCTCGCTGTCCTTCTACGTTGACACAGGACTATGCTCACGTATGCTTCCACACCCTCGCGTCACCATGCATATGCATACTATGTTACTGTCGATAGGTTCCCACGATATATTTTTTACGCGAATACTTCATACATCGATACTTGCTTCTTCCATCTATATTTTCGTCTCATTTTACACTTGTCACTGTACACTTCTTCCTGCACTGTTTTTTCCCACTCATCACGTTTTTTCTTTTTTCTTTTGATTTTTTCGTACTATGTACGACTTCACTATCCCCACCACCAACAAACTGTACCTTTGCACGTGTGTGTGAGTGTGTAAACCACTATAAAAGAGGTACCGATCGGTTTTTCGGACCACAGTACATCGCATACGTTCGTGCATGCACAGTCACTATCCGCGACCGTTCAGTAGACTCAGCTGTAGTGTGTATCCGAAATGTTTAAACGCCATTGCAACGACACTTTCTACATGGGTGAGAACCACCTCAACCGCTGCAACGTTGCGGATTTCTCCACTAAACAACACCGTTCGAATATAAGGTACGTAGTACACTTTTGCATACTTTTTCATTTACACGAAACCGTTCGAATCATCAACTGTGGGTATGTTTTTTTTACAGCGATAACTCTACACCATCGCCCAAGAAAGCCATCGTTCACATCATGGGACGTGATTACCCCTTGACCAGGACTACCTACAAACGCATCGCAATTGGAATTCGTATCGATCGGGATTCGTGCTGCGTTGAAATCGCCATAGTCGACAACAAATCCAACGAACTGTGTTTCCCCATGTCTACGTGGAAACTTCTCCTGCAGCAAGAGCCTCAGATACTTCAACGTTTCCGAAACGATACAACTCCGTCGCATCCAGATCCTATCATCGTCGATCATTTACGCATCGACTTCACGCGAATCAACAATCAACGAATCGTCAAAATATCGGATGGTAGTTGCACCATATACATGACCGAAGCTACGATACGTCCAATGTTCCAATGCGATCGCTGCATCGATCATATGTTCTCGTGGTTGTCGGAACTTCTAACCTCCGTCAGCAGCAAGTACGCTTCCTTTGTAGCAATTATACGCGCCGCTACGATACCGACCGCGGACTATGAAAAACTTATTTCAGAAAGCGAAGTATTCGAACCGCATTCTTTTATACGCGATGCTCGCAACGTATCCCAATAATGTGTACATGTCTATTTGCTTTACCAATAAATACTTTTTTCATACGAAAACCTGTATTGTCTGATACCATGCACGATCCTTTCCAGTCCGCACAGAATATCACTTATCTCAAAAACTATGTAACGTTCTTTCGATGTTCATTTCTTACAATAGGTATGTTAGGATCTCGAAACATCTATACCTCTTATTACGCATTTCGACTAACATATATTATATTATATAGTCTCAATATTTACATAATACATTTTTATATTATATAGTCTCAATATTATAGTTAATGCATCAATATTTACACTCACATAGCATATGCGTATTATTCTCGAGAGTGTACCTTCTATCGTTACAGTCATCTGTTTTTGGTACGGTTATCACGCGATAGTAAAATGCAGGTTTCGACTTGCATCTTCTATGCATAATACGCGTCTTATTCTCGAAAGTTCACCTTCGATCATTATCGGGAACAGAAGCGCGTCGGTCCGCTTCGAATTTTCGCGCACCGATGCTGCGTATTATTCTCGGAAGTGGTAACCTTCTATCGTTACAGTTCTATGTCTTTTGACGCGCGATATTCATCCCAAGGTTTCGTCTTGCATTTTCTCCGCGTCGTGTCGCCGTATGTTTTGACTACCTACCGTGAGAGAGACGGATAGATGCATATCGTGTGTCTTTGTCTAGCCCGCTTTGAATTTGCGCGCACCGATGCTGCTGCGTATTATTCTAGGAAATTGGCCTTCGATCGTTCTATGTTTTGGACGCGCGATTATCGCATCAGGTTTCGACTTGCGTTTTCTCCGCGTCGTATGTTTTGACTATGGTCCTAGAGAGGAATAGAGAGAGAGAGATATACGAAAATATCGTACCTCTCTCTCACACCTTGTTCGAACGCCACAACCGCTATCGCGACCGCCATCCCGCCTTCGGTACACTTTGAATTTTCGCGGGTCAGATATCGCGTGCGCGCACCGCTCCTGCGTATTATTCTCGGAAATTGACCTTCGCTATCCGTATGTTTCAACAATAGTCCTAGGGAGGAATAGAGAGAGAGGGATATACGAAAATATCGTACCTCTCTCTCCCTCTCGTACACCTGGTTCGAATGTCGCAGCTATCGGGGCGCGATCTGGCCTTGCGGCGATAAGAGGGTTGCGAATTGCTTCCTACGACGCGTCCGAGTAACCGGTGGCACCCCCTCCCAACCTCTCACGCACGCGCGGGCGTGTGTGTGTGCATCTGTGCGAGCGCGCGCGTGGGTGCGTGCGTGCGCGCGACCGCGTTCCCCCTCCATCGGCTCCATGGGCCGGCTTCCCCCTCCAGACGCTTCAGGGTCGCGGTCCCCTACCCGCCTCCCCCTCACCTACGGTGCGGAACCCCTCGCCCCGCTTCACCCCCTCGTCCACATTTGGATTAGAACGTCCCTAGTATACCTACTTTTTATAATTCTGTATTTTTTTCCAGAATACCTATGGTTGTTCTTGTTGATGTGTATGTAACTCAAATTTTTATTCTGCAAGTATGGTTATTTTGTTAAATTGTATGTTTCGGATGTATTGTGGCATTATGTTATGAATTACGATTATTTTATATGGAATAAGGATTATAGCGTTTTTGAATGAAATATTTAGACAAGTTTAGTTAGGGTGTTCAATTACTACTAGATATTAGCTATGCGTTGCACTATAATCGACTTAATATTACCTAGTAATAGAATAATGATACCTTAGTACTGTAAAATGTTGTGATATAATTATCATTTTTCAACTCGTGTTTCCTGCGGGACAATGGGTGGACCGAATAGCTCGTTTACTGCGGAGCTAGCGCGAGAAGGGGAGACGTAATTATAATCATTATTAGTAATTATGTACTGAAAAGCTGTTTCATGGATACACCTTTTGTATTGGGAAACCAAGAATTTCGATACGCTAAGTAGTGACAGAAAATTGAACTACTGAGAGTAGGCCGAAATCCGTCGAAGTCCATACGATTATCAGTGTTTATAATTTTTTTTGAACGCTAAATTTTTACTTTTTCCATTAATAAATACTTATTCGAAATGTTTGGTGGGATCCGGGCCTACTTTCAATAGTTTGCCAACTTACCACCACACCGCTGAAATCTAAGCCACGCCTCCACTTGGTTTCCCAATAAGAGGGAAGGTGTTACGCTATCTCTTGAACGTAGCTGGGGAATTGTATATAATCGATATGTAGAGTACGTAGGAGCGAGATTTGAAACGGAGGACTAGGAAGAGTTTATTTTCAGGGCTCATAAACATGTAGAACGCATTGTGCTTCTTGAGGGTTTTTTCCTTGCTAGTTTTTGAACGTGTCCTTACAATGCTAGTAACTGATGCCTGCACTCGGAAGGCGTATGGAAGCCTTCAATAGCTTTCAAATAGCTTAACTTTTGCTTCAACATCTGCGTGCCAAGTTTCCTCGACCGGGCACCAGCTCATGTCGTAAAATCACTTAAAATTCTGTCCGCCCTTTTAATAATTGCTGATGTCCTGTAAGGGTAAAAACTCCGGTCGGGAGAGGTCGAAAGTCATAAAGTCATAAACTTTGTTCGGGCGACTTTGTCTTGACCCTGAGGGTTGCGCTTACCTACCTGTTAGATATGCATGTACTGTGTGTAGCCTATGTAAACTATGTAATCGGAAAGTGTGCCTCGATCACCAGCCGAGAGTGGAGAGAAGCGTGAAGGAAGGGCCAAGGATAACCCACTGACAAAGCTTGAGGGATGTCATCGTTCTGATTGGACAACAAGGATCTCTAGATGGACCAGGAGGATCTTGTCATAGACTTCGTCGACAAGCTCAGAGCTGTTTCTAGAACACTATTCGCATTATGTCGCTAACCAGCTTACTGAGCAGATCAAATACATTTCAAAGTCTAGTTAGAAATAGTTCCATGTTCGTTGTTCTTATTTTGAAACACCCGCACTCGGACGAGCAATGCGGTTCAGCGCTCCACGGGCATCAACCCGTGTTCACATCCTAAATTCCCCGTTAAAATACGTAAAATCGTTATTATTAAATAAGGAACCCTAGTTTCGAATTTACCGCCTTCGGCCATTTAGTGGGCTTACATTTGGGTAGAGGGTGCTCTTACGCGTTGAGAAAACAATGCAAATGAGTGCCACACCCCCTGAGGTCAATGGTTGTGTCTGGAGGTTTTTGGGGTGTATGCAGGGTATTGACACTCAATGTATTATTTTGTTATCACGTCAGCGGCATCTGAGGGGGCTGGGGTAAAACTAAAAATTAGTAGGAGGAAAATTTGAAACGGGGGTTCAGTACTGTTCACTTAGAGCGAATTCAACAGGCACGCACTATCAGAAACAACCAATTACAATCATGTATGACAATTTCTGGTACCAGTGCAGTGCCAGTGCGTACCTGCCAAATTTGCTATTAAATTCATTGAATTTCAAAAACGACTGAGATGCAATGTCTGTATGACTACACATAATCATATTTTATGCATCTTATATACAATTTAAAAGTGTGTAGTCATGCAGAAGTTGTATCTCAATCGTTTGTTTCTCAACAGAAAGGAATGAAACAATACACATATTCTTTAGTTGCACTATTTTTTATTGCGAATATTAATGGCTTCCATTAATGTGTTACTCATACTCGGCCGATACGGTACATTAACTTTTTGTCTTATAATGTTATTAGTGTTTCTACAAAAATTTAAAATACATATTTGTACAATCCTTCGAATTATAATATTCGCTACCAATTCCTTATGCGGACAAATAAAACTAAATTTTACATACCTATTAATGTATAATGTAATTGTTTTCGTTACATTATTAGTTATATTGCCGCTGCGTTCACTTTAGTTCCATGCCTGATGTAGAGCTTACAGAAACGGAGGGGACGCACAAACTTGAAAGTTGTCGGTGAAGGTTCTACAGAGAAGCATCTTCTTTCGCACAAGTTTCTACAAAATAATATATTGTTTTTATACCAACAAACTATTTTTACATTAGAGTTTTTATGTAAAGTTTATAGAAACGAAAGGTGCGCACAGGCTTGGATAGAAATGAAGAGGACGCACAAGCTTCGATAGAAATGAAAGGGATGCACAGGCTTGGAGCTTGTACGGAGAAGGTTAGATAGACAGAGAAGCATTTTGTTTCGCAAAAGGTTTCTGGAAATTTGTCAAATAAGGTAAATCGACAAAATTTATCAAATTAGCGCAGCATTAAGTATTAAGAAAATTATAACGTACTGCTTGCAATTTAGAGCAAGTCACATTATTGAAGAAAGTTCGTTGAAAACGCATCTCTCTTGATACTTTTCAATCTCTTGTGAAAGATATTCCTAATACTTTATTAAAATCCACAGTAGTTCCCTTGCTATTCATTACTTTTATTAGTTTCTCATTAGCAATATTTCAGTTCACCTATAAACATAGGACATTAATTTTATTCCAACACCAATAAATTGTGCGTTAAAAATATTGGATCTCTTTGTTCATTTACGATAAATTACCATTAGCATTTAAATTTCCTCCAACAAGACTTTCTGCCATATTCTTTCACCTCCTTCGAACACAATATGTAGTCTCTACACTTACTACAGGAAAAGTCCACTCTTCTTTTATAAGTTCTAAGTTATGTTGTAACTAAAAAATGTGGCTTTTATATATTTACAGATACTCGAAGCACAAGATGATGCAGTGTGATCTACGCCAGAGAAAAAATTTATTGTGATATAGTATTATATTAATTAAACTTTAATTAAACTTTTATTCATCTTTGATCCTCTGTTTGCTTCTTGTATGTTTGCTTCATATCGGAAAACTCAAATTTAAACCAATTCCACCAATCCAATTGTCTTGTAGCTTTGCAGGTGTGCGTAATTTGGATGACAATATAATATATTGTTAATTAAAATATATAACCCCGAGGGGGTGAAAAAATTATCCAGTCATCAGTAAACACTACAAAATGTGTGAAATCCCCACAAAGTTACCTTTTTTAAAAAAAGGTACAAAAAAGAGCGCCAAGTATATAATTCCATCAAAAAGGATCCCATTTGAATACATTGTCGTAAATTAATAGCTTTACAAAACTAATGATATACATAAAATGCGCCAATTATCACAATGGATATTTATACAAAGAAAATAATGTACGGCGGGGTATTCTGGGACACACTTTTATTTTGGCTAAAAAGTCACATAAAAATCATTTTTTCTTAAAATTTCAACGCATGGTTTTGTACTACGGAGAATAACCTTTCTTCTGATACCAGTGGCTTGATCCAATTCCATCAAATTGTACAAGTTATATCAGTTGGCGCAAAAAACTAATTTGCGCGATTTTGAAAAATCTCGGGGAATTGTGGGACATCTTTTAAATCGAATAAAAAATGAAAGTTATCGAAGGAAAACGCGTATTTATTATTGTAAACGAAATAATAATTCATAATTGATATAAAAAAAGAAAAATGGCGAACAGAATCATTCCGAATCGCAGTGAACACACGTGTAAGTGTTTGTGTTGGGACCGGCGCATCTTATGTAGACGCCACGATCACAAACGGTGCAATATGCAGTGTTCCGGCGGTTCTCTTTCTTCGGCATATTTTTTTTGCACACTGTGCAAATTTGTTTGATCGCCTCCAAAATAGAGGCGACATTCACCGATTTTTCTTTTTTAGCGTAATAACGCGGCATAATAAGGCTAACAAATATTTTTGATACAAAAAACAATAGAAATTTGCCAAAATAATAATGCTGTGTTGAAATAATGCATTAAAAATCACTTATACGCATCAAAAACACGAGTTTAGCTTGTCAAACGTAAAAAACTGACTGTCCCGTAATTCCCCGAACAAAGCGTCCCACAATTCCCCAATCGCTTATCTTTACAATATTGCGGCGTATAAGTAACACAATGCAAACTTCATGCAAAATTTCTTTTGTGCTTCGAAGGTTTAAGGTTACACGAATATTATAAACATATTTACCTGAACTGGTTTGCGGGAAAACACAAAAATAAATAAACCAAACGCACAATGGCAATAAAATTTTGAGAGGTATAACAATTAACTCGATATCAAAGCGAGGTAACAGAGCGTGTTAACAAGTCGAGTGCTCAATAGAAAACGAGTTTAGCATGAGACGAAGCGATGACAGCCGTTTGCAGCTGTCAAGTATTACTAGGGAAAAGAATATGGCGCTGTCCCACAATTGTCCGTGTCCCAGAATACCCCGCCGTACACCCTATATTTTTATACAAATAAATATTTTAATACGAATAAATATTTTATTCAAAATACTTGGCGCTGCTCTCTGAAAAAAATGTTAATTGTCTTGGTTAATAAATAAAACTAGACCCGACACCACTGAAACAAGAAAGAAAGAAAAATATTTTAATGCAATTTATACATATTTATTCAGTTTAGCAACACCAATTCGGAGAGCAGCGCCAAGTATTTTGAATAAAATATTTATTCGTACCGTAAACTGGGGTGACTTTACCCGCCGGGGTGACATTGCCCACTTTTTTACTCTGACTGAAAAATTACTGTATGATTGAATTCGCTATTTTTGTTTTCGTTTGACCTTGGAGAAATTATTGCTATCGATTACAAAGCACCATATGTTCTAATTACTTCACAATAAAGTAAAATAAAGTCTTTCCGAAAAGTGGGCAATGTCACCGGGCGGGCAAAGTCACCCCAGTTTACGGTATTAAAATATTTATTTGTATAAAAATATATCTGCTTAATATTATTTAATACATTATTTTCTTCGTATAAATAGCCATTGTGATAATTGTCGCATTTTATGTATATCATTAGTTTTGTAAAGCTATTAATCTACGACAATGTTTTTAAATGGGATTCTTTTTGATGGGTATTAATTTACGACAATGTTTTCAAATGGGATCTTTTTTGATAGGAATATATACTTGGCGCTCTTTTTTGTACCTTTTTTTTAAAAAAGGTAATTTTGTGGTATTAAGACACAAGAAGATACGGAAGGCAACGTATGAAGATTTGGAGTACCTATTATTCCTGTGGTTTGCGGAACGAAGGGCACTAGGAGACCCAGTATCCGATTTAATATTGCGCCACAAGGCCCTGAAATTAAGGAAAGCTCTTCCGTCAAAAACTTTAATACATAATCAGGAGAAACAAGTTGGTGGTTCCTTAATTAAAAAAGATCGAGTGAGTGTGGGCTTCTGCGCCAATATGAACTGCTCCGAATTTCGCGCTCCGAATTTTTTCCATGTTCGGGTCAACATATTTGTGCGAATGTTTGTTCTCAAAAATGCGTGCCATTAAGACAGAACAGCGCACACGGCTAAGCGATTCCTCGTTTTCAACTTTAATACGTACAACGTGGACCAGCCTCCTCGTTGATATTTTAGATATGCCCAGCACGTCTAAACGTGCGCGAAAATGAAGTTTTCCCAAACGTATTTAAAATTTTGATAGTAAAACGAGTTTTTCTTATCCATTTTTAGCGCGTGACACAGTAGAATAGGCCTACAGGGGATACCACTGACAAAAAAAAACGCATCGATAATAGTACCCCATGGGTGATGCAGAAATCTATTGATACGGGTGTCGCCCCAATGCGCCACGCGCGGTTCATATGGTACGGGTCTGAGGCGCTCGAAGCTCCTTGGCCCGCCGCGGGGGCGCAGACGCGCGGCGGGAGAAAGGAGGCGTTGCCTCCGAAAAATGGCCGCTGCGTTTACTTTAGTTCCATGCCTGAACTAGAGAGTCGGACGACCGGGAAAGTAATTCTTTTACTAGTTAATTGTGCAGGGCACAAATTGACAGCAGGGAAATTTATGGAGGATGAGCAATTTCCAATTATGTTCATGCCCCTGAATACTACCTCCATTATTCAACCCATGGATCGGTGATCTCAAAAGTCAAAAAAGTTTTTCGCCACCGAATGTTGACACAGGTAGTAAACAGACCTGGAAACATTCAAGAATTTTATAAAAAATATGATCTTAAAGATTGTATTCATTTTTTGGATGAAGCATGGAAACAAATAACCGCCTCCAATATTAGAAATTCGTGGAATAATCTAATGAAGAGAGCCGGTGAAAGAACTGTAACCTCGATTCGATCGGGTTAACTACCGGACGGGTGACTGAGAGAAAGAGGCAAGGTGATTTGGGTAACGGTCGTTTATTCCTTAGTCTAGAGTACAGGCGAGCCCGGCCAGGTCTATGCTAGCACACAATATGAATACGGCTTAAACTATCGCGAGTCCCGGTGTGTATCGCGGCGCGTGACGCGGCGCGTATCGTGGCGAATATCGCGAACGACGGAGACGATTCGGCGGCAGTGGAGGGAATAGGCGATTTGACCGTTCGGTGTCTTGGCGGGCCAACCCTGCCGTTAGACCCTGGTCGGAGAGTCTTTGATCCGGTCACCCGATGGGCACAACCCGTGGGTGAGTCGGAAACTGTAAGGACGCTCTCGAGAACGGAGATAA
Source organism: Andrena marginata (assembly GCA_963932335.1). Lineage (NCBI taxonomy): Eukaryota > Metazoa > Arthropoda > Insecta > Hymenoptera > Andrenidae > Andrena > Andrena marginata. Next base: position 13,473,727 of record OZ010664.1, read on the forward strand.
GTCTGTTCGGGAGATCGATAGAGGGTAACGGCCTGCGTCCAGAGGATGGCTCACGCTGTCCTTCTGGGAACCGTGGAGGTGTGGGAATATTCAAAAAGACGCAGTGACACAGTCTGTCGACGAACGAGAACTTGTGCTTACACGGGCGCTTGTCTTTCGCAAGAACGAGTGTTGGCACGAGAACGTGGAATCGTACAGGAGGTCTCTGGGAGAGGTGTACTGGTGTGTACGTTCGCTCTAGGCGGTCTCTGCCAAATAGGCCTATGCCCCCGGCTTATATGTCCTCGTCCGCGGATTTTCGGCGGCGAGAGGATTAATTGGTGCGTAACCCTCTCGCGCCAGTTCTTGGAAACCGCGGACAAGTGGTGGGGGGCAAGACCGTTGGCAGAGCACGGTACGCGTCATCGCGCTCGGCGCGGTGGTGGGGAGCAAGATCGTCGTCCTACCGACAATAACTCGTTACAGAACGTCAGAGGAGGAAGACTCAACAGATCCACCAGAACCCCAGTTGGCAGAAATAATAGCCGCGACTACTGGGGAAGAACTTAGTGAAAACAGTGTTGCTGAATATTTAAGGAGCTGTGATGAAGCGGAAGCCTGTGACGCAGAAGACGAAGGAGAACAGGAAAGCGAAGCAGAAGAAGACGAAACAGGAGGAGGAGAAGCCGAAACAGAAGGAGGAGAAGCTGAAACAGAAGGAGAAGAAGCCGAAACAGAAGGAAAAGAAGAAGACCAAGAAGACATCCGGGCATGGAGAATATTAAAGGCTCTGAGGTTATTGAAAAGGGAATGCAAAGAGGCGCCACGACACGTCCAACGATCGTTAAAAAATGTAAAGGAACATTTTTTTAGAGAAGATCCCTAACATCATCGATGGGAACACGGTAAGGTATATTTTTTAATTATGTATGACGGTCTGAGTAGCTTTTAAACTTTTTATCGTTTCGTTCCAGGTCCAACGGCGAGGACGATGGAATACTGTAAATATTGTAAAATACTGTAAATTTTGTAAATACTGATTAATACAGAATTATTATTATAAATATGTGTAAATACGAGTAAGAAAGAATGGGAAGGGGATAAGGGACGCGCATGTGTACATATGTTATTAGAATTGCTCTTCTTTTACCGAGAATATGTAATACGGCACAGAATTAAAAATGTCAGGTTTCAATACTACAGAGGATTTTACGTTCTGCGAATATTTGTCACACTCCGCTGTCGCGAAACGAATTACAATATGTACCATAAATGCGGAAAGCGCCAATGCATTGTAGGGGCCCGCACACGGGTCAAGCTCGAGCTAAAAGACGGAGCAAGACAAAGTATCATGCTTTCTCTCTTTCGTACTCGACGGCACCTTCGTGTTGACGCTTTCGTGTCCTCTCGCTCGTTGTCCGGTTCTCTCACTCTTGTCCGTAGGCTTCCAGGAAATGGTGGGGATGGTCGCCGGGCTGTCCACGGGGCAAAAAACGGGCTCATAACGGGGGAATACTGTACTGTCCTTCAGCCATCTTTCCGTCCTTGGCCCTTCCTTCGCGCTTCCCTCCACTCTCGGCTGGTGGTGGTAGCGCGCTTTCCGATTACATACTTTACATAGGCTGCGTACAGTACACATTTCTAACAGGTAGGTAAGCGCAACCCCCCCCCCCCCAGGATCGGGGTGACGTCGCCGGCGCAAGGTTTATGACTTTATGACTTTCAGCCTCTCCCGAGCTGAGTTTTAACTCTAACGGGACATCGGCAATTATCGAAAGGGAGGATAGAGTTTTAAATAGTTTTACGAGACGAGCTGCTGCTCGCTCGACTAAATTTGGCACGCAGATGTGGAAGGAAAAATTAAGCTATTTACTACCCTCCTTGTCCCCTATTTCAAACTTGCTTAAGACCTTCCAGATGTGCCGATCGCTTCAAATCTTATTATATCTGTCTTTCAGTACAAAAGGATTTTGAATTAGGTTCTAACTTCACGCAATTTAACCAGCGAAAACCGCAACACAGATCGCTACAATATTGTGGCGAATGTGGCGGGCTCTTCGATATACGGGAGAGCGACACCAAGGATTTTTGGTTTATTGCGAACACGAGGACGAATAAAAGATGGCTGTTGATATAAAGGACACTTTATTGCGTACCTCTTGGACATCTGAGACCTTCTGCCGTTTCTTACTTGCCCAAGAGCTATTCTCCTTATAAATAAGTCTTACCAACTACTTATCCTAAAAATTCTTAATCTAGTGACTAGCACCTAGAAACTTATTATGCTAACTTAACCTTGTTGCAATGCTCGCTGGTGTGTTGCCTGATCACTTGAATGTAGCTACAGAAATGTATAAATCGATATGTAAATCAAGAGCGAAATTTGAAAGCCGATGTTTGCGTCTGATCAGGGAGAGCATTTTTAAGGATGCGCGATGCGGGTGGCATACGTGGGAAAGATCTTAGGCAGGGCTCGAAAACAGGAAGAGGACATTAATTAACAGACCCGAAACGAATCGCGAGTTTCTTCTAAGTCACGTAATCTTTTGAGAAGGCCTTGTCCTTTGTTAGTCTTTAGCAGTGTCGACTGACTCCAGAAGTATTGGCGACGCGAAGGAGGTCATAAATTTCTTTCAAGGGTTGTTCGCTCGATCCTCGGAGCAGAGCCTACTTTCTCTTCCCACGTGGGCACCCCGTCGTGTAACGGAAAAGCGCGCTTCCACAGAGTTTCCACCACCACCCGGAATTAGAAGGAAAGATGGATGTCGATTCGCGGGGGCGGGCGGACATCCGCGGGACAGCCCAGTGGGTGGAAACTGAATAGGGAACTTCCGGGATAGCGTTTAGGCAGGAAGGAGAAGTCTTTCATAGCTTAGATGGCGCTAGTGTCGCGGTATAGTTGTGTTTGTGTCTGTACATACACGATTGGCTGAGACTTATACTGTCTTATAAGTGAAAACAAGTAAAACGTGACAGAAACGCTAATTGTAAGTATTCGGTATGTATTTGTGTTTACTGATTCATTTAAAATGAATGTGCAGAAGAATGGAGCAACTGCAAAGATGGTGACAGGTAAAAAAGTTTTATGTACGGTTCGAGTTACATTTAAGACACTTGTTTTTTGAATTTTCGTGTTTTTGTATTTTTAGGTTATAAACTCTATTATCAAAAACTTTCAATTTACTGTAAAAATTATTAAAAATGATTTCCTAAACTTAAAACTTTTAATTTTGGAATGCACTCGTTAAATGCTATTAACAGTCACAAAAATAAATTTTGTTAGATGGAACGAGAGGACAGAGAGGATCAACCGTACATTGGCGATGCGTAGTGCCAAGCTGTACTTCGAACAGCAGCATAAAGAGACACAGCTTCCCTAAGAACGTCCGGCGTCGCACCGCGCTGTAAAGTGCGGTACCACTGACGGGGTCAGTGGTCACGAGTGTCTGCAATGGCACTTGTACTCGCGGATCAAACGATCACGCGAGTCGATCGACGCCGGCGTCACTTTCCCAAGAAAGTGACGAAGGAAATAATAAATTTAATTCACCCTTTAAGTTCACAGGAGATGACTTAAATTTAATATTTATTATTCACTCTTTATGTTCACAGGAGCAGACAGACAAAAAACAAAAGAAAAGATGCAGAGGAGGATCTATGTTGCAAATTACTTGCACACGTAAGGGGGCCAAGTACGCTTCAGACAAAGTGCGTCAGGCTGGTAGGGGCGTCGCAGGTATGCATGATGTAATAGTAGTAATAATTATGATAATTACGATAATAGTAAGTAAAGTATCCTGTATGTTGTTTATAGAACTCGTCGGTTCCTGCTTGGGGCGAAATCCGGATACGATGGCGACAGTATACTGCCCATAGGACATTCCCCTGACCTCCGCGAGCCTCTCAAGCACCTACGATGCATGCATATTTAGGTGAAATTGAATGTCAAGTTACTCGAAAACGAAGCCTCTACCGCAAATTCGTCACTCTGTATTATCCCCAGAAGTATTGACCACAGGTAGAGGAACACCATGTATATGGAGGTCGCGTACGAAGGAATATATATGTACATAAATGAACAATGTAATATAGGTAATTAATATAATTACTTAGCACTACAGGGTGTCCCAAAAATGCTGCGGGTCCTTAAAGGGGGTGATTCGGGGGGTGATTGTAAACAACTTTTTCCTTTGCGAAAAAGTTCTCCGATGTTTCGTTAACGAGATATTAACAAAAAGAACCGACCAATCAGAGCGCGAGTCTGACGGCCGAGTTCCCGCGCTAGCGTGGCTACGCGCCGCGCTGCGAGTTGTGAACAAGCAACTCGGCATGCAACGAAGAAAATTGCGTAGAATGGGAAATGAAAAAGACGTAACAAATAAAATGGAACGCGTTGTCATGGTTTGTTTGTTATTTAATGTGAATAATGAATACAGGATAAATGGATGAAAATCACGTGTAACGTAAAAAGACGAATACACAGTTTTTTTTTAGAAGATTCGAAAATAATAATTATTTGAAGTGAGAGGATAAGGAATACGTAAATTTCCTTGTGTTAATAACGTGGCCACGAAAAGGTAACGTAACGGGAAATTAACGAAAAGTGATCGTAGTTCGTTATTGTGATAAAAATCCGTAATTCAATAACGGCCAGCACTGTTGCTGCTAACGAATAAGTCTGTTTAAAAAGCCCGAATAAATATTTTCGTACGGGAATTTTGAGAATTATCGCCGGAAATAAGTCATCGCTTGCGTTAAATTTAAAATGAATGATTACCAATAAAGTAACTAAAACTCACCCTTGTTGGAAATTCACCTGCAGCTTGGAAATCTGTGTCACAGGGTCACTGAACCGATCCTGGTCATCGATGGACGAGCCCAGTGCACAGCTGATCCCAGGTATACGACACTACCCAAAGTTAAGGGTCGCAATGTCAGGTGCGTCCAGGTCAACGTGCCGAATATTCACTTCACTGCACGGCTACTAACACTGATCACTTTATTGACTTTTTATGGAACCTGTTGTTCCTACGTTTCAAAAATTGGTGGCCCCGAAAGGGGCCGATTGTTGTCAATTAAAAAATTGCTCCACATGACGACCGTCATTGTCCACGCATGCTTGAGCGCGGAGAATCAGTTGTCGTTGAACGCCCTGTAACGTTTGCGGCGTGATGTTTTCCACCGCTGCGTGGATAAGCGCAATTGCTTCTTCAGCAGTGTCCACCGGTTGACGATACACCTCATTCTGAAATGATTGTTGTACAACAAATACAAAACGTAAGTAAAAAAAACAAATTATCTACAACAGGAATAAGTAAAGAGTAACAGCAATAATCAAATTACCTTCAGGTAGCCCCAGAAGAAAAAATCCAGCGGATTCATATCCGGTGACCTTGGGGGCCACGCAACGTGGGCCTCTCGCCCTCCGCGGCCGATCCACCTGTCCTGGAAGGTTTCACCTAAATAGGCGCGGACAATATCGGCGTAGTGTGGCCCAGCTCCATCATGCTGGTAGTACATGTTCTGTCGGATCTCATATGGAATATCGTCCATAAGATCCGGCAGAACATGTTCTAAAAAATATTTATACGCTGGGCCGTCCAGCCTGTCTGGCATAATGTACGGCCCAACGATAAATTCGCCGCAAATGCCGGCCCATAGGTTGATCGACCAACGGACTTGTGCTGCACGTGGACGAAGCGCTAAGGGATTTTCGTCGCTCCACACATGCATATTGTGGGCATTGAAGCAACCTTCCCTGTTGAAAATTGCTTCATCCGTCCACAATATGTATGTGGTAAACGACGGATTCCTTAGCACTTCTCCCAACAGCCACCTGGAATGTTGAACCCGCTGGATGTAATCCCCGGCGTGCAAATGTTGCACCCGTACATATTTGTACGGATGCAACTCCCGGTCCCTGAGGATGCGGTGTACCGTCGTCTTGCTGACACTAGAACAAAATACAAAAACATCCACTATTAGATAACATTTTTTTCTCTTAATTAATAATTGCTGCAGTTATCTTAAACTGTGACTTACTTTAGGCGACGGCTCCTAGATGCGCACACTGATCGTTGGGTCAGCTTCAACAGCGTCGAGGATTCTCTCGATGGTGCCCGGATTTCGCGCTGCAGCGGGTCTGCCCACCTCGCTGCCTCGCGGCATCATGGACCCCGTCGAGAAAAGCCTCGACGCTAACCGACGAAACGTATCCTCGCTTGGTGTTTGAATATCAGGATATTCTAGCGCAAATGCTCGCACAGCATCACTTGCGTTCCCGTCGTTCCGGGCGTACACCCAGAACATTCGATAGTATTCCTGGGCTGTGAACATTTCTACGAGGCGATTTCTAGCTGACTGACAGGATTTTTTCCAAGCAACTTCCGCTACCCCCAAGTAGCTTCTCTGTTTCCATTATGAGTTAACTCCCACCAGGCCAAGAGGCTTTAGGTAAAAAGAAGCCAGCACACTTTCGGAACACACGTGTTTTGCAGAAGTGCAACGAAAACTTTCACAAAAGCCCGCGCTCCGTCCTTCTACTGCCAATGTACCCATTGCTTCGAGATAGAAAACAGACACCACGTGCATCGGTTCGAAAGGGTCCGAAGGGAAGAGGCGCAGAAAGTCTTCGAGTTGCTATAAAGAAGAAAATGCATACCATTCCTGTTTCCCCTTTCCGACACCCTGAGTTCACGTCTACTACGAGTCGGGACCAATTAAGTCATAAATTAACCGAAACTGTAGGAAACCGTTCTCTACCGCCGGCTGGCGGGACAATACGGTCATAAACCGCGACCCTGGCGAAATGCTCTGGCTGATCAGCCTGATTAAATTTGGAGAACTAGAAATTACAGAGTATTATCCAGCATCAATACGTCTCGCGGAGAGACACAGGAAAAGAAGGGGTGCTCCGCTGACTGCGCGTAGTCCCGCCTGCTTCGTCCTACCCTCAAATTAAAGACGGATCCCTTATCTCTCGTGTCTAAACACGCGCTCGAATTTCAAAACAAAAGCACGCGTCGACGTATTCGGTGCGAGAGAAGGTGGGCCTTGGGGAGGAGATATTGCTGTGAAGAGGGCCTCTTGAGGACAGTGGCCGTTTGGGAGGGATGCAGGGCAGATTGGTTTGGGCTTGAAGTCCGATTGGCCCTAGTCGAACCAATCTGCCCTGCATCCCTGTGTGCGGAGGGCGAGAGGCCCACGTTGCGTGGCCCCCAAGGTCACCGGATATGAATCCGCTGGATTTTTTCTTCTGGGGCTACCTGAAGGTAATTTGATTATTGCTGTTACTCTTTACTTATTCCTGTTGTAGATAATTTGTTTTTTTTACTTACGTTTTGTATTTGTTGTACAACAATCATTTCAGAATGAGGTGTATCGTCAACCGGTGGACACTGCTGAAGAAGCAATTGCGCTTATCCACGCAGCGGTGGAAAACATCACGCCGCAAACGTTACAGGGCGTTCAACGACAACTGATTCTCCGCGCTCAAGCATGCGTGGACAATGACGGTCGTCATGTGGAGCAATTTTTTAATTGACAACAATCGGCCCCTTTCGGGGCCACCAATTTTTGAAACGTAGGAACAACAGGTTCCATAAAAAGTCAATAAAGTGATCAGTGTTAGTAGCCGTGCAGTGAAGTGAATATTCGGCACGTTGACCTGGACGCACCTGACATTGCGACCCTTAACTTTGGGTAGTGTCGTATACCTGGGATCAGCTGTGCACTGGGCTCGTCCATCGATGACCAGGATCGGTTCAGTGACCCTGTGACACAGATTTCCAAGCTGCAGGTGAATTTCCAACAAGGGTGAGTTTTAGTTACTTTATTGGTAATCATTCATTTTAAATTTAACGCAAGCGATGACTTATTTCCGGCGATAATTCTCAAAATTCCCGTACGAAAATATTTATTCGGGCTTTTTAAACAGACTTATTCGTTACCAGCAACAGTGCTGGCCGTTATTGAATTACGGATTTTTATCACAATAACGAACTACGATCACTTTTCGTTAATTTCCCGTTACGTTACCTTTTCGTGGCCACGTTATTAACACAAGGAAATTTACGTATTCCTTATCCTCTCACTTCAAATAATTATTATTTTCGAATCTTCTAAAAAAAAACTGTGTATTCGTCTTTTTACGTTACACGTGATTTTCATCCATTTATCCTTTATTCATTATTCACATTAAATAACAAACAAACCATGACAACGCGTTCCATTTTATTTGTTACGTCTTTTTCATTTCCCATTCTACGCAATTTTCTTCGTTGCATGCCGAGTTGCTTGTTCACAACTCGCAGCGCGGCGCGTAGCCACGCTAGCGCGGGAACTCGGCCGTCAGACTCGCGCTCTGATTGGTCGGTTCTTTTTGTTAATATCTCGTTAACGAAACATCGGAGAACTTTTTCGCAAAGGAAAAAGTTGTTTACAATCACCCCCCGAATCACCCCCTTTAAGGACCCGCAGCATTTTTGGGACACCCTGTATAGCATTTAAGCAAACTGTTAAATGCAATATAAGGAACATTTTTCAAAGAAAAATGTGAGCCACTCACTACTCCTTACCTCTACTTGTATTTTTTACATTTAAGTATCTTATACAAAATGTAGGGTAAGAGATACATTTGTTGGCATTATCAATTATTGTTGGCAAAATAATGTCCAATTATGCCAATAATAACTGAAAAGATGGGGAAGGTTTAGATAAGAAACTTCAGGTGAATGTGAAATATTTAATTAAATTCAATTACTGCAAATTTAATTAAATATTTTCTCCAACACCTGAATTTCATATCTAAATCTTCTTAACGAGTCAACAAATGTATTTCTTATTCTACATATTACAATACGCAGATTCTGAGTATATTTAATTTCTTCGGCATGAGCCGCCATATTGAATTTTAGTTCAAACAGAATCTTTCATAGCTTAGAGGGCGCGCAAATACTAAACCGAAAGTTTTGCTGGAGTTTCCACCCTCTGGGACAGCCTACCCCTTGAATCCGGCTCATCCCTTATCCTAATTGGCCTAAGAACTGGGAGAAGGCCCAAGGATGGAAGGGGCACCACGTTCGAGGAGGGAAGGAGCAACGACGGAGGACTCCGGGAAGGCAGAACAATTTTGACTCTCGATCGAAAAAGTCCCAACCTGTTCTCATTATTCAACGATCTCTTAAAACTATTGGGAAAATATATTGAAGTTTTGCCAGTGAATAATTTTATTTTATTTAAAACTCCCACACATTTCGCGAGCAGGGTGCTTCAGCGCCCCACGGGCACCAACCCGCGTTCTATTCTTAAAATCACCGCGAAAATACGCAACAACCTAATTAAAACTAGTGGGCGCGTCGAGCGTTTCCGACGCTGGTCGCCACAATATTGTAGGATGTCGAATAGAAGGATAAGGTAACAACCTCAGTCCACAACGGCCCCACAGCCGCAATCGTATTCAAAGGGTTGAGAGGTAATAACTTGCAGGTTTTACTGGCAAGACTAGGAACTTTATTGCCTACACGTGCAACGAGTACCGTGCACGTGAGGATGTCGGTTATGCACCGCAATCACAACAGCCAGAATATAAGATCGACTATAACAATAGACAAGAATACAATGGACGTTAGCCAACAAGCTATACGCCACGAGACAGTGTTTAGAATACACCAATGGTAACACGTGGTGTCTAAAGGCTAAGTCGACTAGACCACACAGCGTCTTGCCAAGCCATAGGTTGTGTTCCAATTCACGCATTATGCGCATAGACCGCAGCGCAGACACTGCGCGCATGAACCGCGTTCCGTTTCCAGCAGCGCATGAACCGCAGTAACGAAACGGAACGGGTTTCGATGCGTCTAATGCTCGTGAGGTTACGCGGGAATGTTCAAACTTACTTACAAATAGCTATGCAGTTGGATGGATTACGGTTAATTTAATTCCAGACTTTTGGACGGTGGTCGAAGCAAGCTTCCTAACTACATCGGTTACTTCGTCCTAAGGATCGGGGACCGACTCCTAACGGAATTTGATGGCTTTATTGCTGGATTTTCTCAACCCGAGTTTTTCTATTCTTATCGAACAGCGATAATTATTGAAAGCGAAGAACATATTTTATGAGTTTTACAGGACGAATTGCTGCTTACCCAGCGTAATTTGGTAAACAGATGTGTAAAGGAAAAATGAAGTTATTTATTATCCGCGTCCGGGGTAAATTCAAGGTTTTGAAGGCTATTGAATAGAACCGCAGGCTCTTGTACGTCTTCTGGTTTAGAGTATAGCTATAAAGTTAGCATTATAAGAGCACGTTCGAAAAACTTAGCAGTAAAAGCCTTTAAGAAATAAAAATGCGCGCTACGTATTTGCTTCCTTCCTCATCTTTCGGTTCGACCCTGCCTAAAACCTTCTAAGGATGTGTTGTTCGCTTCGAAATTGAGTCCGTTACGTTGGTTGCAATTCATACAGCGAGTGCAGAGATGGCAGTACCAATTTCGTAGAATTCCCTAGAATCCTCCAACTTCTAGCTCATAATGCGTGCAGCAAGTGCAGAAAATAAAAGCATCTGTGTGCTTCTGTATTCTATTTTTTTATACCTATGAATTTATAGTTTGAAGTGTTTAGTTTTTATTAGTATGACCGAGAAAGCATAAATTTACGTTGTAACAAAGTTGGAAGATTTTTTATAGTATCTTTATCTTTGTACTAATTAGCTTTATACTCTGTACACTAAAGGATTCTCCCGTTAAAATAATAATAATAATAACAATAACAATAACAATAACAATAACAATAACAATAACAATAACAATAACAATAACAATAACAATAACAATAACAATAACAATAACAATAATAATAATAATAATATTTTCTGTCACTTCGAGGAGCGGATTACGAAGTTGTGGAGTGTAATTATTCGTGATTAAAAAATTCTGAGTACATTTCATCGAAATAGTAAGTTTTAGCTTAATTTGTATATGTTTACCAAATTCGTGCGCTTCTACAATTACTACTATCAATTACATTCTAATTGATTTTAGCTTCAATTTTCAGGTTTACAGATCTATGCGCTTCATAAGGTTATGGCTGGACAAAATAAGTCTACACAACTCGTTAAACAGAGTAATTGTGTATTTGTTAAAATTGTAAGGACACATTCCCTAAATAAACACCCTACAAAGAAATAAGCAAATGTTTGTAAATCACCATTTCTCGTCCTAATGGAAATTTTGATTTCCTAACCACGCATAATTACGTTTCTCGATTTCATAGAGATACCGTTCGCGCGTACAATAATATTTTGGATGAATGTTAAGTTATAAAAAATTGACAAATGTAGCGTAAAAGAACGAAATATCCAATAAACATTTATTGTCATGTAGCATATATGTAGGTTATCTTTTCTGTCACTTCGAGTAGCGGACCACAGAATGTGGTGTATGTTTTTCAAAGCGTACGTAAAGAGACAAATACGCATGCGCGCATGAACTGCACGCTTCATGCGCTAGAGGTGGGAGAATTCTAGGGAATCGTATGCGCCACCAACGCAACCAATGCATGCATAGACTGAAACGGAATGGTTTTCTCTGCAGTGTAAGGTTAAGGTTTATGGTTTTCCTGTTAAACAGGATGGCGTTTCAAGCATTTCGCTTATATTGCCCAACGAACTATAATAAGTTTCATATCTTTTTCTCTCCTCTCTCTTCTTCGGGTCCCAGCAGCAGCGGCGCACCGGGAGAAAGGTTGGTCACCCATCTTTCCCCAGTACCCGCCCCGTGATGTTTTAACTTCGGTGATCTAGCGAGAACCGGTGTTTTCATCACGGCTAAGGCCGCTGGCTCTGCAGTCTAATAATGCGTGAATTGGAACACAACCTTTACTCTACGAACTGGGGCGAGTCCGCACGGCAACGCTCGCACGAGCTCGACGATTCCCCACTCCTGCACAGTCCGCTAGGAGGAGGTGGCTCGAGTCCTAAAGCTCGATCCCCACAATATATGCGTGACCAGCACCATCTAGCGTACAATTCTCTCACTAAATTTTGAGTACAGCGCCGCTGTACGGGCTGGGGTAAAACTAATCTCGTGGGAACAAATTCCTCATAAGAGTGTCAATACCCTGGGTGTATGTATCAAGTTTGTTATAGAAACGAAAATCAATATTTCTAAAATTTTTATAAATAAAATATGTACGCCCTCGAAGATGGTAAGAATTCTATACAAACCTAATAATTATATCAATAAAGAAAAATTTAAAATACTAATACTATGACATAACCTTAACATAACTTGTGTATATATATATAGTAATTTCAAATGTCTCCTATCACAACTGTTTATTTTAATTAATCCTGATACTGTTGTAGTTTTATTTAGAGATTTGGAAATATAACTTTAACGATAAGTACTGTCTTATATAGATCAATATGATGATGAAGATGCAGAAGAAATTTCATCGAAACTTTGGCAAGAAGCATGCTGGATCGTTATTAATGCTTATTTTGATGAGAAAGGTCTTGTACGACAACAACTTGATAGTTTTGATGAATTTATTGAAATGTCTGTTCAAAGAATTGTCGAAGATTCGCCACAAATTGATTTACAAGCAGAGGCACAACATACTTCTGGTGAAATAGAAAATCCAGTTAGACATTTATTAAAGTTTGAACAGATCTACTTATCAAAGCCTACTCATTGGGAAAAGGATGGCGCTCCATCTCCTATGATGCCTAATGAAGCTAGACTTAGAAATTTGACATATTCTGCACCATTGTACGTAGATATAACTAAAACAATTGTAAAAGATGGCGAAGATCCTATTGAAACACAACACCAAAAAACATTTATAGGAAAAATTCCAATTATGTTAAGATCAAAGTACTGTTTATTGGCTGGTTTATCTGATCGTGACTTAACAGAATTAAATGAATGTCCATTGGATCCTGGTGGTTATTTTATTATTAATGGGTCAGAAAAAGTACTTATTGCGCAAGAAAAAATGGCAACAAACACAGTTTATGTATTTAGTATGAAAGATGGTAAATATGCATATAAGTCAGAAATTAGATCCTGTTTGGAACATAGTTCACGTCCTACATCTACATTATGGATTAATATGATGGCAAAGAGTGGAGCTAGTATTAAAAAGTCTGCAATAGGACAACGCATTATTGCAATTATTCCATATATTAAGCAGGAAATTCCTATTATGATTGTTTTTCGGGCCCTTGGATTTGTCGCTGATCGTGATATTTTAGAACATATTATATATGACTTTGATGACCCTGAAATGATGGAAATGGTAAAACCTTCTTTAGACGAGGCTTTTGTAATACAGGAACAAAATGTTGCACTAAATTTTATTGGTACTAGAGGTGCAAGACCGGGAGTAACTAAAGAGAAACGTATTAAATATGCTAGAGAGATTTTACAGAAAGAAATGCTTCCACATGTAGGAATAAGTGATTTTTGTGAAACCAAAAAAGCTTATTTCCTTGGTTATATGGTACATCGATTATTATCAGCATCTCTTGGCAGGAGAGAATTAGATGATCGAGATCACTATGGTAATAAAAGATTAGATTTGGCTGGTCCATTATTGGCATTTTTATTTAGAGGATTGTTTAAAAATCTTATGAAAGAGGTGCGATTGTATGCACAAAAATTTATAGACAGAGGGAAAGACTTTAATCTTGAACTCGCCATCAAAACAAAAATTATTACTGATGGTTTGAGGTACTCACTTGCTACTGGTAATTGGGGAGATCAAAAGAAAGCACATCAAGCCAGAGCTGGTGTCTCACAAGTATTAAATAGATTAACATTTGCATCAACTCTTTCGCATCTAAGGAGAGTAAATTCTCCCATTGGAAGGGATGGTAAACTGGCTAAACCACGTCAGTTACATAACACACTATGGGGTATGCTGTGTCCTGCAGAAACTCCTGAAGGTGCTGCTGTAGGTTTGGTAAAAAATTTAGCATTAATGGCATATATTAGTGTTGGTTCTCAGCCTTCTCCAATTCTTGAATTCTTAGAGGAGTGGTCTATGGAAAATTTAGAAGAAATTGCCCCAAGTGCAATTGCTGATGCAACAAAAATATTTGTAAATGGGTGCTGGGTTGGTATTCACAGAGACCCAGATCAATTAATGGCTACTTTACGCAAGCTAAGACGTCAGATGGACATTATTGTGTCTGAAGTCTCTATGATCAGAGATATTAGAGATCGTGAAATCAGAATATATACAGATGCAGGAAGAATTAGTAGGCCATTATTAATTGTTGAAGGACAGAATCTGTTACTAAAGAAAAGACATATTGATATGTTGAAAGAAAGAGATTACAATAATGATGGCTGGCAAGAATTAGTTGGTAGTGGAGTAGTTGAATATATTGATACTTTAGAAGAAGAAACTGTCATGATTGCTATGTCACCTGAAGATTTGAGGCAGGAAAAGGAATATGCTTATTGTACAACATATACACATTGTGAAATTCATCCAGCAATGATATTAGGAGTCTGTGCCTCAATTATTCCATTTCCGGATCACAATCAAAGTCCAAGAAATACTTATCAAAGTGCTATGGGTAAACAAGCAATGGGAGTGTACATCACAAATTTTCATGTCCGAATGGATACCTTGGCTCATGTATTATATTATCCACACAAACCTTTAGTTACTACGAGGTCTATGGAATATCTTAGGTTCCGTGAATTACCAGCTGGCATTAATAGTATAGTTGCTATATTATGTTATACTGGTTATAATCAAGAAGATAGTGTTATTTTGAATGCTAGTGCTGTTGAAAGAGGTTTCTTTCGATCTGTATTCTACAGATCATACAAAGATTCAGAATCCAAGAGAATCGGTGATCAAGAGGAACAATTTGAAAAACCTACACGACAAACTTGTCAAGGAATGCGCAATGCAATTTATGATAAATTGGATGATGATGGTATCATTGCTCCTGGAATTCGTGTATCTGGAGATGATGTAGTTATAGGTAAAACTATTACTTTACCTGAGGCAGATGATGAGGTATGTATTGTATAAATATTGGTAAGACTTTACTTTAGAAGTTCCAAGATTTTGGAACTTATTATACATCATTATTGTACACATTCTGATGTGCTGAATATGAATATCGTACCCATTTTTGGTGGACACATATCAAGACCAAGGTTATCGGAGCTGCCTCTTCAATACTGCATAACTACCCAATCTAATAAAATCAGTCAGAGATGGGCAAATTTTTTATGTAAATAAATTTTTGAATAATGAATAAAAGGTAAAAAAATTATTCGGGCTGATGAACGAATGACGAATAATTTTCTTTAACGTTTATTCGCTATTCGAAAGTTTATGTACATAGAAATTTTGCCCATCCCTGGTACTAATTTATTTTTGTTAATATCTCGAAAACTGAGTTTCCGCCAAAAACGCATACGATATTCGTATTTAGCACGTCAAAACGCGTGGATTGAGGTATAATGCGTGGTAAAAGCTTGGGAGGCTAAAGTAAGGTTCAGCCCAAATATTATATTGAATAAATTTTCTTTATGAGATAATGCAGCATTGTAGTTAGAGAATATGCTCAAAAGTAGTAATGGACCCAACTGCAAGAAACAGCTGGGTGGCATCCTATTAGAGTTATAAGACTAACAAGGAACATCACTCAATTGACACACGCCGATTTTCGTGAAACTTGGCATGTAGGATATAGGTAACGGATTCGATAATAATAAGACCCTTAAGATGGGTGTTCCTTTGTTAGCAAAATCTGTCTGAAGGCTTTTTTTCGCACTTCCCGATGACCTACAAGGTTCAAATTCAGCATGAAGCTTCCTTGGCATCCAAAGATGCCGTCAAAATCCAAATCCTGGAAAATTCAATAATGGGTAGTAAAGACTTAAGTAAAATTTGAACGAAGTCATAGGCGACACAGTGGTTAAAAAACCACCTGCATACTCATGCGGCATATACAGATTTGTTTCGGTCGGTCACCCACCGTCAACTTTTCGAGAAACTACCGTACAATCTACAATTAAAACAAAAAATATATAATAAAGGCGGCAGTTCAAGGTTTGAAGTCAGGATTTGATGAAACGAGAAAATAGTATTCACACTCCACAGATGTCTATAAAGTACAAAAAAATTGGTTTTGCACCATCTATAACTTCGTTTAAATTTTACTTACTCCGCAATTATTCCTTATAAAAATTCCAGTAACTTTTGTCTTTATCATTTTTTCTTATGCCTGTTAATTTTAAATTATTCGGCTTAAAATATTTTCAGAACACAAGTTTTAAGGGTGGTTTCACCCATCAATATTCGCTGATATGCATTACGTGCTGCATCGTTGAAAAAACTGGCCTGCACTAGCGCCACGATAACATTAGACAGGATCATCCAAAATCAAAAAACCAAAGACATTCCTTAATTACACATGTGTGGTTATCGCGCTACCCTCAGGCAGTGTTAAGAAACAACTGGGCAATGATTGCCAAATGTTTAAACGATAGGGTCCCCGAAACATGGGTTTTTCGCACAAAACTGTTTCGTAAAAAAGAATCGAGTATAAAAATTCGCAATAAAGGATAGCGCGGAAGCCGGTATATTTACGAGTAGAATCCTGTTTGAATTTTTAAATTCGGTTAAGAGTTGCATTTTTATCGTGGCGATAGTGCATGAAAAATTGTTTCGAGAAAAACGTAGGTATTTAAAGTTTGTCGCCGAGCACGTTCATCTAGTGACGGGGACTTGTCCTATTTTCCATGCATTTCTTTAATTAAAACAAAAATTGATTCTTTTTTTAGATCAATAAATTCATTAAGATCATTATTAATTAAAAGAAAAATCATATTTCCGTCTATTATACCTGCGTCACAATCTATCTTCAAAAAATATTTATTTTTAAGGCCGTCACACTGTTGATCCCCCTGAACTGCCTATAAAATATGTGCCTTTAGGAATTTCGATCCAAAATTTTAACTGGGCCTTTTTGAGATATTGTTGAATGAATATGCAAAACAATTTCAATTTTTTGACTGGCGGATGCCCTTAACTGCGTATTTTATTCTTCTTCCATATATATATTTTTGTAGAATTAATTCTTCACTGGCGAATTCTTAAACACTTTTCCAATTTTTTGTATTGCTGTGATTGTTTCTTTGATGGTTGGTCACAACTGAACATTTGAGGTTTCTACTGTTTTGACATTTAAATCTGAATTGGCTGAATCGTTATTTTCATTTTTTAAGAATCTATTGTCATCATTCAAATGACTAAATTGTGTCCATCTGTATTTTTTTTACATAAAGTGTTTTTAAAATGGCTAAATGTATCTCATAATTATAACAAAACTGTTGCTACACCAGAGGGAGGATCTGTCCGCCTTGTTTTAGTGAAAGACTAAAACAAGTTAGTTTCATATCAATTAATTCCAAAGTTCTTTCAAATGTACAGCGTATTTATATTTTTAATTAAACCTCCCTGTATCTATGTATAAAAATCCATCAATAATTAATGAATAACGAGGAAGTTTAAATTGATTATTAAATGTTACACTTTGTCTTATAAATTCACTTTGTGTTATTTGATTAAATGGAAAGCGATCAAAGCTGTTAATTTCTGATATTATTTCCAACGAAGTTCGTTGTGTAATAAAATTATCAATTGTTTCATTGTTGTCTGAACACTGGAATCGTTTGACTGATTTAAAATTAAAACTGTTGGTACATGGCACATCTGTACTTTCCACTCTTTTAAAAGTGTGAATACTTTCAAGATGCCTGCGAAAAGCTAGACACCGATCCTGAGCATAAGAACTGTTTTTCACAAAGATTGCATCTGGCAGATTCTTTGCTTGCATTTTTTTTCGAAATTATTCCCAACAGTCTTTGTAAGTTTAATTCATATTGACAGGTTAAATTTGACACAAAACATGCACAGACAAACCCAAGAATCTTCGTCTTTAGAATTCAAACATAGGCTGTCCGTTTATCACGCAGAGCAGTTGTTACTGAAATCTGATTGCTGCCGCCTAAACATTGTGTCACATTTTGTATCATGCAATGAACACAAAAGCACCAAATGCATTATCTCAGTTCGACATGCATTGCTAACATTGATTATAAATTATAGATATGTTTATACGTTCGCGATTAACTAGTAACATACAATTTGAACTATATAACTGCAAACTCATTTCCGAAAATAAATGAGATTTACAATAATTTTATTAAACTTCTGGAGAAATGATAAATATGCAATTAAATAAAACTTCTCGAGGAACTCTCGACAAGGATCACTAGCTACAAGCATAAGCTGTAAAAAAATGTTTTGATGTATCGTTTTATATCATTTTTACGGGTCGTAGATTGGTGACCATGTTGACAGACGTGGTATACAGTAGTTCGCGGAAACAATAACAAAAGCAATTTTTAATACTTTTTGAGTGCAATATACGTGAAAATATTTATCAAACATTATTCTATATGTATATTACAAATAAACAAAATCGTCTTACAAATTGCGGCTCAAAAACAATCACATTTTGTCGCCTTATAGACTTCTACATCCCCTCAATTGGTTAAAACAGTCGCTCAACTAATTCAACTGATTCTTCCTTTTTTCCTACAATAATGATAAAATTAATTTTAACCATTTTTGTAGCTGGACAGTACAACAAAACGTTTCACAAAACGAGACGCATCTACTTTCCTACGTAACAGTGAAACTGGCATAGTGGATCAGGTCATGTTGACTCTTAATAGTGAAGGATACAAATTTTGTAAAATAAGAGTACGTAGCGTTCGTATTCCACAAATTGGTGATAAATTTGCTTCGCGTCATGGGCAGAAAGGTACTTGTGGAATTCAATATAGGCAAGAAGATATGCCATTTTCATGTGAAGGTCTAACACCAGATATAATAATTAATCCTCATGCTATTCCATCACGTATGACAATTGGTCACTTGATTGAGTGTATACAGGGAAAAGTATCAGCTAATAAAGGTATTTTATATTGTTGTCTCCAAACACATAATTACTTACAAAAGCACAAATGAACTGTAATTTACTTTTTAATAGGTGAAATTGGTGATGCTACTCCATTTAATGACGCTGTAAATGTGCAAAAGATTTCTACGCTTTTACAAGAGTATGGATACCAGCTAAGAGGAAATGAAGTTATGTACAATGGACACACAGGCCGTAAGATCAATGCCCAAGTGTTTCTCGGTCCAACTTATTATCAACGTTTAAAGCATATGGTAGATGACAAAATTCATAGCAGAGCTCGAGGACCTGTACAAATCTTAGTTAGGCAGCCTATGGAAGGAAGAGCAAGGTAAATTACATTATTTTTGTTATTGCATTCATTATTATAATTTGCATATTCACATATCAATATTATAATTTTTAGAGATGGAGGTTTACGATTCGGGGAAATGGAACGTGATTGTCAGATTTCCCATGGAGCTGCGCAATTCCTAAGAGAACGTTTATTTGAAGTTTCAGATCCATATCGAATTCACATATGTAATTTCTGTGGTTTAATTGCAATAGCCAATCTAAGAAATAATACATTTGAATGTAAAGGATGTAAAAACAAAACACAGATCTCTCAAGTTAGATTACCGTATGCAGCAAAACTACTTTTTCAAGAACTTATGGCTATGAATATTGCCCCTCGATTAATGGTAGCGTAAACAGGAATATTTATTCATCTTTTTATATTTGTTAAATATAAGTTGGAATATAACTGATGATACAATGAAACAGATGATTCCTTATGGAAAAATGTCGAAGTTGAAACATTCATAGGTGATGCCTATACTCTGTAGTTATATCGCAAATTATACCAGGCCTTGTATATATTACATTTTAGTATTCCATAAAAATGATACAAAATACCACACGTAACGTTGATTGCAGACAACAATTAGGTTTATACAAAGTAAAAATTAGTTTTCTTTATTAGTGTGTACAATGCGAATTCAGGGGGGGGGGGGGGGAATAGAAAATGATTATTTTGGGTACCACTTGGAAGAGAAAAATTTTTAAAAGATATTTAAAAATCAGTAAACCATACATACTTATTAATCCGAGATGTGATGGGGCAGTTATAAAAGCAAGTGCAAATGTGATAACGACTAATGTTATGTGGACGTTACGTTTCGTTCTGATTTTCTTTAAGTAATGATTCATCTTCAAAATAATTGGAGAAAAAATCTACTGTTAAGTTTAACGAAGATTAGCAAAACCATAGTATAATGAAATTATTGTTACATGAGAACAGCTACCGACGATGCGTTCACCGAATTTGACTACAGTTTCATACTCGAATGATATTCTCTGAAAAATAAAACTGTTATATAATAGGTGAACTTGAAACGTATAATAACTTACAGTATCCATAATTTAATTAACAAGAAAAATAAAAGCAGACATGACAAAATATATATTCCTTTAAACATTTTTATATAAATTTTTCTTCCTAATATAAAACATTTTGTCTAGATATTGATAGATAAAATCAAAATCGGACTACTAATTATTGTAAAGATAGATTATTATCTATAGGAAATGTGAACGAAACGTAATGCTCATATAAGTTTAATCATTGTTATATTTGTACTTGATTTCTATAACTTTTCTCTTACATTTCTAATAAATGAATATGCTTTCCCAATTTCTGAGGAGATATTCTCAAATGTCTTCCAAGAAGTTTTCTTTTGCAAGTGATATCCAAAATGGCTATTTTCTGCAATCCTGCTTTTAACTTGTTTCATTCAACACCAAATGCAGTTACTTATATCGTTTTTTCTGAAATTGAGTGTACGTTTTAAATTATATTAGATCTTAAAATTTGAATTGCTTTTAATTTGATGGAAATTACATTAGTTTGTCTTATATAGGTAATACGTAAAAAAATCATATAATAATTAATTTATTTCTTTTTATTTATTACTCACAGTATTTATTTAAGATGTTAATACAAAATGTAAAGAGTTTAACCCAGGAAAATAAGAGTATTGTAACCTATAAATTATGCATACATAGAAATTTTACATAAATTGATCAATGTGATAATCTCTACAGTTTTAATACTGCAAGTATTCAGAAATATTGTCGGTGAAATATTCGTGATGGATATTTTAAAATTACATAACATTTTTTTAACGAAACCTATATTCTTAACACATGCAGGACAAGCGTAATAAGGTAAGTTTAGACGTATTTTATACGTAGGGTATGTATCCCTATTACGGTGCCTTTGACACGGGTAATGCAGCGCTCTGTATACCGACATAATCTGGCCCGAAACATTGGTTTGCGCGCTGACGTTGTTTGTCCTTATATGAGCAAATTTTGGGCTGGGCGAGGTCTCATTCGAAAGATGAAGGTTCAATGCAGCCCGCTCTGGTCATGGTTCAAAGAGATTGTGTTGATATGTAATAATACGAGTGTCCAAAGTAGAGAAAAAATCGACAAAATGCACTCGCAGATTCCAAGTATTTTTAGGTCACTAAAAGAGTTTTGTGACTCAAACGATGAGCAGATCGGGCTGCATCGAACCTTCCTCTTTCGAATGAAACCTCACCCAGTCAAAACTCTGCTCATACAAGGACAAACAACGTCAGCCCGTGATTGCATTCCCAAATACGAGTTCCGCCATATTGGCGATAATACAGAGCAAGTCACGTGACAAATTTAATTGAGCTAGTGGATACGAGATGGCGCCTACTCGGAAGGACTGCCAACGTGGAATCACAGACCAGGTATAGAATAGACCTTTCACTCTATTGTCTTCAGTGTCACCGTTCTGAAGTACCGATATTCTGAAACAACCACTGGTTTTCGAGCGCCCTCTCCGATTTTCGAGCGGTGGGTGCGGAAAACATAATGTGTTTCTAGCATTGACACAAGTAAAGCTCTCGGTATCATCGAGAAAAGTATAGAAGCTGTATTATACAGGGTGTCCCACTAACTCGGTTCACCTCAACTATCTATTATTTCAAGTAATAAGCAAAAATATTATTTATAAAAGTTGTCTGGTTGTAAGAAACACAAAACATGGTGAAACTAGATTCTTTACAGGGATAGAACGGATGTGGAGCTAAATTTTATTTTTTCAAATGGTCTGTCAAATTCAATAGAATAGCGAATTCTGAGTATGAAAGTACTAAAGTACATTAATCCTAAAACTCACTGTTTCTGAGATATTCAACATTGTCCATCCTATTACTTTGATTATGAAACATATTCGAAGCTATGTTCAGTTCATTTCGAATAGTCAACCGTTGAATGCAGAAATAATAAAATAAAACAATAAATACGAACGTGAAAGGACGCTTTTTTACTCTTGAAAGTATAAACATGCCATGTGAAGCGTGTGTAATAAACCAAATGAACAACACTTAATATAAATTCAAACATATTGAAATATTTATTAAAACATGATACAGAAATTAAACAAATAGTTCGAACAATTTTTTGGAAGTATTTGAAGCATTTATAGGGTGCATATTATATCGAACTCGATGCGACTTTGTTTTTCAGCTACCTGTCTTGCCTCTTTGAACTATTTCACACCTTCAAGGGGAAGGGCGACAGCTAGTCATAGTAGTGTAAATGATAGGAATGCACCACTACAGTGGTTCGCGCTATGTCGGTGTGCCATCCTTTCAATGGGACGGACTCAACCAGCGCGAGTGCAGCGAGCCTAAATTTTCTTATGTCGGGGGTCCCGTCCCGAGTCCTGCGGTCTCTTCTTTGAGAAATGATTCGATTTTCCTACTGACACGTGCAGATCGTCCCTCATAAAATTTTCATATTTTTCGGGTGCCTATACTTTCTCTCGCGTGATCGGCGCTTGCACTATTTGAAGAGCAAGCCAAAGGGGTACTTTTCATGTGTCATTTATTCATACTATAAAAAAAAACAATTGGAATAAAATACCGGCAGCAAATAAGATTCATTACACATATAAGAACGAAATACTTATTTGGCCAAAACAACAAGAGGAGGTTTTGTTTATCACACGTACACACTCTCACGTTCTCTCTCTCTCTCTCTATCTCTCTCTCTCTCTCTCACTCTCTCTCTCTCTCTCTCTTTCTTTCACCTTAGCTGCGCAGTTACTTCAAAGTGAATCTGCCAATGTTAAAACATCAAAACATTGAAGTAATAGAGTTAACGGGATGGGCCACGTAAATGCACGCTCGTAATTTGCACTTGGGACCCTCCAAAAAGGTCGTTTTTAACGATGAGACGCGCACCCCAGCTACGCAAATGTTTGTCAAAAGTAAAAAGCAGGCCATCACGAGCAAGCGAATACTCGCCACGCGTACCTCATGGCGAGGTCAATCCCCCGTGGTGCCGTACCGAATTGTATGGCTTTCGACCCTCGAAGGGGTTGGAATACCATTAAGAAGTGAGAAATGTCCAGGATTTCCGTATTTCTCATCAGATCTCTGCGAAAACGGCGCCGATCGATTCCTTATGTTTTGCCGATGAAACTAACACCAAGAACGACGTAATTCGGAGCATAATGAAGGAAATTAGATGAAAAATTGATTTTCATAAACTCCATTTAGCTTCGTTAAAAATAGCCTCATTTACAGGAAATTTGGTATGATTTTCGTCGGAAGAACATAAGGAATCCATTGGTGTCACTTCCAGATCGATACGATAAAGAATAAAGAATTATTTTTTTGCGAAATACGTATGAATCCACGGCCGACCGCAGCGAATTGAGGTCGGCGCCCCGCCGAAGTAACACCAATGCATTCTTTATGTTTTTCTGATGAAAATCATACCAAATGTCATGCAAATCGGACTACTTTTACGCAAGCAATTTATATATTTCCATAAATATATTAGGGTTTCAAATCTATAATGACAAACACATACGTTCTCGGGTTATAGAAAAAAAATGGGGAGTAGAGAATTCTCCATGATTTGAGGCAGGGAAAGTACATAGTTACTACCAAATAAGCTCATCCTTGTCAGGGTTCTCATCCGAACCGCCTGACAAGGAGACTGAACGACGTAAACCGAGAGTGAGTGAAAGTAACTGTTGTTAGAAACATTTTTTCTTAAAACCATTCCAAACTATTTCTCAATGTCTTGATGCTAGAAAACAGGCAAAAGGTCGGAAGCTAAAATCGTTCCAAAATGAGAAGCAAAAATCACATTTAGTATCTTGACCTGCAGGAGTGGGTATCGTTTACAGTAGTTTACACCACTTGGGTTTTCCCCAACTACTTACCCGATGACCGTCTACCCAGATTATTGTTGTCGCGACGCGACCCCCTCAACCATTCTTTGCGCGCTGCCTGACTACTGACTCCTACCACAATCACACACCCCAAAAATCAGTCACACCAAAATCACGTCACACGTTACTCTTTCAAACAGTACTCGCTCCTACAGAACATACCTATCTGCTCATTCTTCACATTCATTGTACAGTGCGTAGAGAAATTATTGGTCGTTGCTCTTAGGGGGTGAATCTACACTTTTGGATCGGCCGACATTTGTAAAAAAAATGTCCGCGAAATTGTCTATAACATTGAAAATTAATGCTAAATTTTTTGGTAAACTTGTTGAAAAGCTACCTCTTCGCCGATTTCAATGACCTTCACACATGTTGTCAAAGTCATCGTTCGGAACAACATTTCCCTTTAAACTTTTTGGCGGTCGGCTTTAGTTTACGAAATATTCGCAAAAAACTTTATTTAAAATTAGAATTACCGAGTTTAACACATACATCGGTTAGCTACCATGATTTACGTGCCCCCCCCCCCCCTCCGCCCTAATCTAGCCTCCATCAATACTAATATCGTCGGCTATGAAACAGATTTATATATATTAGGCCGAAAATTTTAAACAAAAAGTTTAAAGGCAAATGTTGTTCAGAATGACGACATTGACAACATATGTGAAGGTCATTGTAATCGGTAGCTTTTCGACAAATTTACCATGTTTTGTTACATCAACGTATTCTACGCGTTGAAAAGGGAAAATGTTTGAACAAAGCCATATGACGGAAAGGAACCCTTTGGTCAGGAAAAATTGTTAAAGATTTCGGAACGATTTGATTGTGTAGAGTTACACGTATATGTAGGCATGGACCCACCACTACTCTGCTGCTTGATACTAGACACATCATAAGATTACCATAATTTATTAATCATTTTTTAATTAGCTATTATAGGTAGTGTTCAAAATGATAAATGAAAGTGTATCTCTGTACACAGAGTATTCGGGGTACACAGTTGAAAAAAATTGAAAATGTTGAAAAAGTTATATAAACCCATGTCCGCAAATGATTTATTAGGGAATTATAAGATAGCAGAGATTCGTTACATCGTAAGCGAAGTTGTATAATGCTTCTCCGTTGTATGGGTCTGTAGAGTTGCTGATTAATAAAGAAATGAAGAAATTTTTATTTGCCTTTTAAAAATGCTGTATTAATTTGACATCGGGACACCCTGTATTTAAATTCTCACCACTATTATAACTTTCATTCCTACCGCTTATAGCGCTACACTCTTATTTCATGCTTAGCCGTTAACGTTGGATGCGACACGGAAATGGTAATGGGGCTCTAGAGCCCCAAAATCGAGTGACACGGAAGACAATAGAGTGAAAGGTCTATTCTATACCTGGTCTGTGGTATAGAATAGACCTATCACCTTATGGGACTTCGTGTCACCACCCGAACTGTGTTACCGACCCATAATTTGAGGACTGAATTTAGCGGCCTCTGTTCATGAACAGCGTCCAACTCCGGAACTACTCTGAAATGTGTCGAAATGCTGAAAGGTGTTTGCGTGCTTGTATACGTGTGACTTGTTTAGCGTGAGAGTTTCACATAGAGGGCAGACTTTTGCTACGCTATGCTTTGGCTCGGTTTGTCAGCGAGTCACGTGGATTGACGTGGATTTTTCTCCGAAAATGTATTTCGGTGATATGGAAACTATATTGCGCCGAAACATGGCTCTTCTTGAAAGCTTATACAAGCTATAAATTGCAAGATAACATTGATTGTTAGTACTTTACGTGTAGTGGAACGGGTTAACTAACATTTTCGCGTGTCGTATGTCGAAAAATATTAAAAATTGACGCTGTTACTGACATTCCAGCAAATCTCTGCACTCCGCGCATATCTAAATAGACGGTGCTCATCGTACGACACGAATAAATCATTGAGAACAAGGAATCCAAACGTTTTTGCAAAATTTATATTTGTAGTTTCCGGGACCCTAGGACATTTTGCAATAGTTTATTTATTACTTGGGAACGGTAGATTAGTAGTTAAAACTCTACGTTTCGTTACAAACTGATTGGCCCTTTTCTTATTAACTATTGTATGGATTTAAAAATTTTAAACAACATCTACGATGTAAGTACCCGAGCGTAACGCTTGCGTTAAGGTCTGTTTTCATTATTCCTAGAGTACATATGAGAAAAGTTATGGTATTTTTTAAAGCACAAGTAAAAAAAAGGTTCTGTTTTACGGACGTCGCGACTCGTGAGTGAGATAAAATTGGAGGGAAACGGCACGGAGGTCCTTTACGCGACAAACGATCATTCTGGCAGCGGCAACAAAGTATGATACCTACATTGTCTTCTTGCGTTCTTCGTGCACCTGATTTTTGCATGTCGATGTCGGCCCACGGACAAGCTATGTTCAAATGCCCGTACCTATTGAAGCAGATTTTTTTCTATAAATTCTTCAAAAGTCGTAATCAGTAATTAAAAGCGGAAAACATGTATGTACACATGCTAAGCTAATTGTAAGATGAAATGTTTAAATTCTCTGCTTATTTTTCGTCTTTATTCGAGCATTTATGGCAAATTAGTGAGATTTTTTTAATAATAGAAAAATCAAACACGACGTCATGCGAGCAAGTTAAATTCTTTTTACATCAACATGCTCCACTCAATAAGAGAAAAAAGTTTTTAAAAAACCATATGTCGCACCGGTGCGAAGGAAGATATTCTTAAAGTTTACGCAAAAACTAAAGTGCTTATATCGTTTCCTTCTCGCCTTTACAAAAACAAATGCGAAATGGTAATCTATATAATCGTAATCTATACAGCGTGTCCCAGAATTGATGTACATCCCGGAACATGCAATATCCTGATGGAAAAAGACATCGAAAAGTCCTTAACCGTTTTGGGATCCGGGGTTTCGTTTTCGAGATATTAAGAAAAAACCCCGACCAATCAGAGCGCGAGCCTTCCGCTGGAGCTCCCGCGCTAGCGTGGCCGCGCGCCGGGCCGCGCCGCGACTACGAACAAGCAGGCGCGGCATGCATCGAAGGAAATTGCGTAGATGGCAAATGAAAAAGACTTAACAAAAAAATCTAACCTTTTGCCATGGTTTGTTTGCCATTTAAAGTGAATAATGAGTAAAGGATAAATGGATGAAAATCATGTGTAACGTAAAAGGACGAATACACAGTTGTTTTTTTAGAAGATTGGAAAATAATAATTATTTGGTGTGAGAGGATAAAGAACATGTAAATTTCCTTTTTTAATAACGTACAAACGAAAAGGTAATGCAACAGGGAACGAGTGAAAAGTGATCGTAGTTCGTCATTGTGATAAACATCCGTAGTTCAATAACGGCCAACACTGTTGTTGATAATGAATAAGTGCGTTTAAAAACTGCGAAGAAAAATTTACATACGGAAATTTGGAGAGTTATCACCGGAAATAAGCCATAGCCTGCGTTAAATTTAAAAAATATTAGTCGCCAATAATGTAATTAAAACTCACCCTTTCGGAAATTCACCTGCAGCTTGAAAACCTGTGTCACTAGGTCACCGAACAGATCCTGGTCGTCGACAGACGCACCGAGTGCACAGCTGTTCTAAGGTACACGACACCATGCAAAGTTAAGGGTCGCAACGTCAAGTGCGTCCGGATTAATGCACCGAATTCACTGCACTGCACGCCTACTAACACTGATCACTTAATTTATGTTTCATACAACGCGTTGTTCTTACGTTATAAAAATTGGTGGAAATGAATTTTTACTTGGCGTTTGGAGCCGTGAGTATTCCCGCGCAAATTGTCACGCTGCAGCACTTGCGTCCCCGTTGTTCGGGGGGTACACCGAGAACATCGCGTAATACTCTTGAGCAGAGAACATTTCTGCGACGTGATTGCTTACTGACTGACAAGATTTTTTCCAAGCGACTTCTTCTACCCCCAAATAGATTCTCTCGTTCCATTATGAGTTGACCCCCACCAGGTCAAGAGGCTTCAGGTAAAAAGAAACACACGTGTTTCGCAGAAGTGCAACGAACGGGCTATCGCGCTCTTTTACAAAAGTCCGCGTTCCGTCCTTTTACTGCCAATGTACCCATTGCTTCGAGGTAGGCAGCAGACACCACGTGTTTCGGTTCGAAAGGGTCCGAAGAGAAGAGAAACAGAAAGTCTTCCAGTTGCTATAAAGAAGAAAATCCTGTTTCCTGTTTCCCTTTTCCGATACCCTGAGTTCACGTCTGCTACGAGGCGGAACCAATTAAGCCATAAATTACCCAAAACTGTAGGAAACCGTTGTCTACCGTCGACTAGCGGGACAATACGGTCATAAACCGCGACCCTAGCGAAATGCTCTGGCCGATCAGCCTGATTAATTTTTGGAAACTAGCAATTTAAAAGTATTATTTAACATCAACACGGCTCGCGAAGAGACACAGGAAGAAAGAGAGCATGTAGTTCGCTGACTGTGCGTTGTCCCGCCTGCTTCGTCCTACCTTCAAATTAAAGACGGATCCCTTATCTCTCGAGTATAAACACGCGCTCGAATTTCAAAACAAAAGCACGCGTCGACGTATTCCGTGCGAGAGACGATGGGCTTAAAGTCCGATTGGCCCTACATCCCTCCCAAACGGCCACTGTTCTGAAGAGGCCCTCTTCACAGCAATATCTCCTCCCCAAGGCCCACCTTCTCTCGCACAGAATACGTCGACGCGTGCTTTAGTTTTGAAATTCGAGCGCGTGTTTAGACACGAGAGATAAGCAGGCCCGATTGGTTAGTTTGGGACCAATCGAACTTCAAGCCTACCTTCTCTCGCACCGAATACGTCGACGCGTGCTTGTGTTTTGAAATTCGAGCGCGTGTTTAGACAAGAGAGATAAGCAGGCCCGATTGGTTAGTTCGGGACCAATCGAACTTTAAGCCTACCTTCTCTCGCACGGAATACGTCATCGCGTATTGTCCCTGAATTGAGGGACAATCCGGGGCATGCATTATCCTGATGCCGGAAGACATCGAAAAGTCCTTTACCGTTTCACTTCGAGGTCGCGATTATAAAAATCCGAAAAAGTACTACCACATTCGCTGATATGTTTTTTGTAAATTAAGCTTATTTCTAGAGTAACGCAGCTGATATTAACGTCGCAGTAATTTCTTGAAGACAATGGGGCGCCCCGTCTCAGGTAAAGCAACCGCGCGCGATTACAGTCAGCTGACCGTACCGCTACGACCCCAGGTCTTCAGTCAGGTCAAAAAACAATTCGACAGAAGGATTGCAGGAGAATGACACTGTTCTTTATAATAATCAGATTTGTAAGTTCCAGCTTGTCCTTATCTTGATTTCTCCTGACCCATCCTTAACCTCTCCTGATGGAAAAAGCCCACCACCTTCTCGTGGTTTCCATTGAGCAACGACATTTTTGAACAAATAATCAAGATAAGGACAAGCTGGAACTTACAAATCTGATTATTATAAAGAACAGTGTCATTCTCCTGCAATCCTTCTGTCGAATTGTTTTTTGACCTGACTGAAGACCTGGGGTCGTAGCGGTACGGTCAGCTGACTGTAATCGCGCGCGGTTGCTTTACCTGAGACGGGGCGCCCCATTGTCTTCAAGAAATTACTGCGACGTTAATATCAGCTGCGTTACTCTAGAAATAAGCTTAATTTACAAAAAACATATCAGCGAATGTGGTAGTACTTTTTCGGATTTTTATAATCGCGACCTCGAAGTGAAACGGTAAAGGACTTTTCGATGTCTTCCGGCATCAGGATAATGCATGCCCCGGATTGTCCCTCAATTCAGGGACAATACGCGATGACGTATTCCGTGCGAGAGAAGGTAGGCTTAAAGTTCGATTGGTCCCGAACTAACCAATCGGGCCTGCTTATCTCTCTTGTCTAAACACGCGCTCGAATTTCAAAACACAAGCACGCGTCGACGTATTCGGTGCGAGAGAAGGTAGGCTTGAAGTTCGATTGGTCCCAAACTAACCAATCGGGCCTGCTTATCTCTCGTGTCTAAACACGCGCTCGAATTTCAAAACTAAAGCACGCGTCGACGTATTCTGTGCGAGAGAAGGTGGGCCTTGGGGAGGAGATATTGCTGTGAAGAGGGCCTCTTCAGAACAGTGGCCGTTTGGGAGGGATGTAGGGCCAATCGGACTTTAAGCCCATCGTCTCTCGCACGGAATACGTCGACGCGTGCTTTTGTTTTGAAATTCGAGCGCGTGTTTATACTCGAGAGATAAGGGATCCGTCTTTAATTTGAAGGTAGGACGAAGCAGGCGGGACAACGCACAGTCAGCGAACTACATGCTCTCTTTCTTCCTGTGTCTCTTCGCGAGCCGTGTTGATGTTAAATAATACTTTTAAATTGCTAGTTTCCAAAAATTAATCAGGCTGATCGGCCAGAGCATTTCGCTAGGGTCGCGGTTTATGACCGTATTGTCCCGCTAGTCGACGGTAGACAACGGTTTCCTACAGTTTTGGGTAATTTATGGCTTAATTGGTTCCGCCTCGTAGCAGACGTGAACTCAGGGTATCGGAAAAGGGAAACAGGAAACAGGATTTTCTTCTTTATAGCAACTGGAAGACTTTCTGTTTCTCTTCTCTTCGGACCCTTTCGAACCGAAACACGTGGTGTCTGCTGCCTACCTCGAAGCAATGGGTACATTGGCAGTAAAAGGACGGAACGCGGACTTTTGTAAAAGAGCGCGATAGCCCGTTCGTTGCACTTCTGCGAAACACGTGTGTTTCTTTTTACCTGAAGCCTCTTGACCTGGTGGGGGTCAACTCATAATGGAACGAGAGAATCTATTTGGGGGTAGAAGAAGTCGCTTGGAAAAAGTCTTGTCAGTCAGTAAGCAATCACGTCGCAGAAATGTTCTCTGCTCAAGAGTATTACGCGATGTTCTCGGTGTACCCCCCGAACAACGGGGACGCAAGTGCTGCAGCGTGACAATTTGCGCGGGAATACTCACGGCTCCAAACGCCAAGTAAAAATTCATTTCCACCAATTTTTATAACGTAAGAACAACGCGTTGTATGAAACATAAATTAAGTGATCAGTGTTAGTAGGCGTGCAGTGCAGTGAATTCGGTGCATTAATCCGGACGCACTTGACGTTGCGACCCTTAACTTTGCATGGTGTCGTGTACCTTAGAACAGCTGTGCACTCGGTGCGTCTGTCGACGACCAGGATCTGTTCGGTGACCTAGTGACACAGGTTTTCAAGCTGCAGGTGAATTTCCGAAAGGGTGAGTTTTAATTACATTATTGGCGACTAATATTTTTTAAATTTAACGCAGGCTATGGCTTATTTCCGGTGATAACTCTCCAAATTTCCGTATGTAAATTTTTCTTCGCAGTTTTTAAACGCACTTATTCATTATCTACAACAGTGTTGGCCGTTATTGAACTACGGATGTTTATCACAATGACGAACTACGATCACTTTTCACTCGTTCCCTGTTGCATTACCTTTTCGTTTGTACGTTATTAAAAAAGGAAATTTACATGTTCTTTATCCTCTCACACCAAATAATTATTATTTTCCAATCTTCTAAAAAAACAACTGTGTATTCGTCCTTTTACGTTACACATGATTTTCATCCATTTATCCTTTACTCATTATTCACTTTAAATGGCAAACAAACCATGGCAAAAGGTTAGATTTTTTTGTTAAGTCTTTTTCATTTGCCATCTACGCAATTTCCTTCGATGCATGCCGCGCCTGCTTGTTCGTAGTCGCGGCGCGGCCCGGCGCGCGGCCACGCTAGCGCGGGAGCTCCAGCGGAAGGCTCGCGCTCTGATTGGTCGGGGTTTTTTCTTAATATCTCGAAAACGAAACCCCGGATCCCAAAACGGTTAAGGACTTTTCGATGTCTTTTTCCATCAGGATATTGCATGTTCCGGGATGTACATCAATTCTGGGACACGCTGTATAGATTACGATTATATAGATTACCATTTCGCATTTGTTTTTGTAAAGGCGAGAAGGAAACGATATAAGCACTTTAGTTTTTGCGTAAACTTTAAGAATATCTTCCTTCGCACCGGTGCGACATATGGTTTTTTAAAAATTTTTTTCTCTTATTGAGTGGAGCATGTTGATGTAAAAAGAATTTAACTTGCTCGCATGACGTCGTGTTTGATTTTTCTATTATTAAAAAAATCTCACTAATTTGCCATAAATGCTCGAATAAAGACGAAAAATAAGCAGAGAATTTAAACATTTCATCTTACAATTAGCTTAGCATGTGTACATACATGTTTTCCGCTTTTAATTACTGATTACGACTTTTGAAGAATTTATAGAAAAAAATCTGCTTCAATAGGTACGGGCATTTGAACATAGCTTGTCCGTGGGCCGACATCGACATGCAAAAATCAGGTGCACGGAGAACGCAAGAAGACAATGTAGGTATCATACTTTGTTGCCGCTGCCAGAATGATCGTTTGTCGCGTAAAGGACCTCCGTGCCGTTTCCCTCCAATTTTATCTCACTCACGAGTCGCGACGTCCGTAAAACAGAACCTTTTTTTTACTTGTGCTTTAAAAAATACCATAACTTTTCTCATATGTACTCTAGGAATAATGAAAACAGACCTTAACGCAAGCGATACGCTCGGGTACTTACATCGTAGATGTTGTTTAAAATTTTTAAATCCATACAATAGTTAATAAGAAAAGGGCCAATCAGTTTGTAACGAAACGTAGAGTTTTAACTACTAATCTACCGTTCCCAAGTAATAAATAAACTATTGCAAAATGTCCTAGGGTCCCGGAAACTACAAATATAAATTTTGCAAAAACGTTTGGATTCCTTGTTCTCAATGATTTATTCGTGTCGTACGATGAGCACCGTCTATTTAGATATGCGCGGAGTGCAGAGATTTGCTGGAATGTCAGTAACAGCGTCAATTTTTAATATTTTTCGACATACGACACGCGAAAATGTTAGTTAACCCGTTCCACTACACGTAAAGTACTAACAATCAATGTTATCTTGCAATTTATAGCTTGTATAAGCTTTCAAGAAGAGCCATGTTTCGGCGCAATATAGTTTCCATATCACCGAAATACATTTTCGGAGAAAAATCCACGTCAATCCACGTGACTCGCTGACAAACCGAGCCAAAGCATAGCGTAGCAAAAGTCTGCCCTCTATGTGAAACTCTCACGCTAAACAAGTCACACGTATACAAGCACGCAAACACCTTTCAGCATTTCGACACATTTCAGAGTAGTTCCGGAGTTGGACGCTGTTCATGAACAGAGGCCGCTAAATTCAGTCCTCAAATTATGGGTCGGTAACACAGTTCGGGTGGTGACACGAAGTCCCATAAGGTGATAGGTCTATTCTATACCACAGACCAGGTATAGAATAGACCTTTCACTCTATTGTCTTCCGTGTCACTCGATTTTGGGGCTCTAGAGCCCCATTACCATTTCCGTGTCGCATCCAACGTTAACGGCTAAGCATGAAATAAGAGTGTAGCGCTATAAGCGGTAGGAATGAAAGTTATAATAGTGGTGAGAATTTAAATACAGGGTGTCCCGATGTCAAATTAATACAGCATTTTTAAAAGGCAAATAAAAATTTCTTCATTTCTTTATTAATCAGCAACTCTACAGACCCATACAACGGAGAAGCATTATACAACTTCGCTTACGATGTAACGAATCTCTGCTATCTTATAATTCCCTAATAAATCATTTGCGGACATGGGTTTATATAACTTTTTCAACATTTTCAATTTTTTTCAACTGTGTACCCCGAATACTCTGTGTACAGAGATACACTTTCATTTATCATTTTGAACACTACCTATAATAGCTAATTAAAAAATGATTAATAAATTATGGTAATCTTATGATGTGTCTAGTATCAAGCAGCAGAGTAGTGGTGGGTCCATGCCTACATATACGTGTAACTCTACACAATCAAATCGTTCCGAAATCTTTAACAATTTTTCCTGACCAAAGGGTTCCTTTCCGTCATATGGCTTTGTTCAAACATTTTCCCTTTTCAACGCGTAGAATACGTTGATGTAACAAAACATGGTAAATTTGTCGAAAAGCTACCGATTACAATGACCATCACATATGTTGTCAATGTCGTCATTCTGAACAACATTTGCCTTTAAACTTTTTGTTTAAAATTTTCGGCCTAATATATATAAATCTGTTTCATAGCCGACGATATTAGTATTGATGGAGGCTAGATTAGGGCGGAGGGGGGGGGGGGCACGTAAATCATGGTAGCTAACCGATGTATGTGTTAAACTCGGTAATTCTAATTTTAAATAAAGTTTTTTGCGAATATTTCGTAAACTAAAGCCGACCGCCAAAAAGTTTAAAGGGAAATGTTGTTCCGAACGATGACTTTGACAACATGTGTGAAGGTCATTGAAATCGGCGAAGAGGTAGCTTTTCAACAAGTTTACCAAAAAATTTAGCATTAATTTTCAATGTTATAGACAATTTCGCGGACATTTTTTTTACAAATGTCGGCCGATCCAAAAGTGTAGATTCACCCCCTAAGAGCAACGACCAATAATTTCTCTACGCACTGTACAATGAATGTGAAGAATGAGCAGATAGGTATGTTCTGTAGGAGCGAGTACTGTTTGAAAGAGTAACGTGTGACGTGATTTTGGTGTGACTGATTTTTGGGGTGTGTGATTGTGGTAGGAGTCAGTAGTCAGGCAGCGCGCAAAGAATGGTTGAGGGGGTCGCGTCGCGACAACAATAATCTGGGTAGACGGTCATCGGGTAAGTAGTTGGGGAAAACCCAAGTGGTGTAAACTACTGTAAACGATACCCACTCCTGCAGGTCAAGATACTAAATGTGATTTTTGCTTCTCATTTTGGAACGATTTTAGCTTCCGACCTTTTGCCTGTTTTCTAGCATCAAGACATTGAGAAATAGTTTGGAATGGTTTTAAGAAAAAATGTTTCTAACAACAGTTACTTTCACTCACTCTCGGTTTACGTCGTTCAGTCTCCTTGTCAGGCGGTTCGGATGAGAACCCTGACAAGGATGAGCTTATTTGGTAGTAACTATGTACTTTCCCTGCCTCAAATCATGGAGAATTCTCTACTCCCCATTTTTTTTCTATAACCCGAGAACGTATGTGTTTGTCATTATAGATTTGAAACCCTAATATATTTATGGAAATATATAAATTGCTTGCGTAAAAGTAGTCCGATTTGCATGACATTTGGTATGATTTTCATCAGAAAAACATAAAGAATGCATTGGTGTTACTTCGGCGGGGCGCCGACCTCAATTCGCTGCGGTCGGCCGTGGATTCATACGTATTTCGCAAAAAAATAATTCTTTATTCTTTATCGTATCGATCTGGAAGTGACACCAATGGATTCCTTATGTTCTTCCGACGAAAATCATACCAAATTTCCTGTAAATGAGGCTATTTTTAACGAAGCTAAATGGAGTTTATGAAAATCAATTTTTCATCTAATTTCCTTCATTATGCTCCGAATTACGTCGTTCTTGGTGTTAGTTTCATCCGCAAAACATAAGGAATCGATCGGCGCCGTTTTCGCAGAGATCTGATGAGAAATACGGAAATCCTGGACATTTCTCACTTCTTAATGGTATTCCAACCCCTTCGAGGGTCGAAAGCCATACAATTCGGTACGGCACCACGGGGGATTGACCTCGCCATGAGGTACGCGTGGCGAGTATTCGCTTGCTCGTGATGGCCTGCTTTTTACTTTTGACAAACATTTGCGTAGCTGGGGTGCGCGTCTCATCGTTAAAAACGACCTTTTTGGAGGGTCCCAAGTGCAAATTACGAGCGTGCATTTACGTGGCCCATCCCGTTAACTCTATTACTTCAATGTTTTGATGTTTTAACATTGGCAGATTCACTTTGAAGTAACTGCGCAGCTAAGGTGAAAGAAAGAGAGAGAGAGAGAGAGTGAGAGAGAGAGAGATAGAGAGAGAGAGAGAGAACGTGAGAGTGTGTACGTGTGATAAACAAAACCTCCTCTTGTTGTTTTGGCCAAATAAGTATTTCGTTCTTATATGTGTAATGAATCTTATTTGCTGCCGGTATTTTATTCCAATTGTTTTTTTTTATAGTATGAATAAATGACACATGAAAAGTACCCCTTTGGCTTGCTCTTCAAATAGTGCAAGCGCCGATCACGCGAGAGAAAGTATAGGCACCCGAAAAATATGAAAATTTTATGAGGGACGATCTGCACGTGTCAGTAGGAAAATCGAATCATTTCTCAAAGAAGAGACCGCAGGACTCGGGACGGGACCCCCGACATAAGAAAATTTAGGCTCGCTGCACTCGCGCTGGTTGAGTCCGTCCCATTGAAAGGATGGCACACCGACATAGCGCGAACCACTGTAGTGGTGCATTCCTATCATTTACACTACTATGACTAGCTGTCGCCCTTCCCCTTGAAGGTGTGAAATAGTTCAAAGAGGCAAGACAGGTAGCTGAAAAACAAAGTCGCATCGAGTTCGATATAATATGCACCCTATAAATGCTTCAAATACTTCCAAAAAATTGTTCGAACTATTTGTTTAATTTCTGTATCATGTTTTAATAAATATTTCAATATGTTTGAATTTATATTAAGTGTTGTTCATTTGGTTTATTACACACGCTTCACATGGCATGTTTATACTTTCAAGAGTAAAAAAGCGTCCTTTCACGTTCGTATTTATTGTTTTATTTTATTATTTCTGCATTCAACGGTTGACTATTCGAAATGAACTGAACATAGCTTCGAATATGTTTCATAATCAAAGTAATAGGATGGACAATGTTGAATATCTCAGAAACAGTGAGTTTTAGGATTAATGTACTTTAGTACTTTCATACTCAGAATTCGCTATTCTATTGAATTTGACAGACCATTTGAAAAAATAAAATTTATCTCCACATCCGTTCTATCCCTGTAAAGAATCTAGTTTCACCATGTTTTGTGTTTCTTACAACCAGACAACTTTTATAAATAATATTTTTGCTTATTACTTGAAATAATAGATAGTTGAGGTGAACCGAGTTAGTGGGACACCCTGTATAATACAGCTTCTATACTTTTCTCGATGATACCAGCAGCTTTACCTGTGTCAATGCTAGAAATACATTATGTTTCCCGCACCCACCGCTCGAAAATCCGAGAGGGCGCTCGAAAACCAGTGGTTGTTTCAGAATATCGGTGCTTCAGAACGGTGACACCGAAGACAAAAGAGTGAAAGGTCTATTCTATACCTGGTCTGTGACTGTATCACGCTTTTACTGTGGCTCGTGTACGCCTCAGTTTTGCTATGATTCCACGTTCGCAGTCCTCCCGAGTAGGCGCCATCTCGTATCCACTAGCTCAACTAAATTTGTCACGTGACTTGCTCTGTATTATCGCCAATATGGCGGAACTCGTATTTGGGAATGCAATCACGCCCCGACGTTTTTTGTCCTTATATGAGCAGATTTTGGACTGGGTAAGGTCTCATTCGAAAGAGGAAGGTTCAATACAGCCCGCTCTGGTCATCGTTTGAGTCACAGAACTCTTTTAGTGGCCTACAAATACTTGAAATCTGCGAGTGTATTTTGTCGATTTTTTCTCTACTTTGGACACTCGTATTATTACATATCAACACAATCTCTTTGAACCATGACCAGAGCGGGCTGCATTGAACCTTCATCTTTCGAATGAGACCTCGCCCAGCCCAAAATTTGCTCATATAAGGACAAAAAACGTCGGGGCGCAAACCCATGTTTCGGGTCAGATTATGTCGGTATACAGAGCGCTGCATTGCCCGTGTCTACCTCCTTAAGCATTTGCTTAAGAATAAGTAGCGATTATGAATACCGGCCTATGT
This sequence comes from Andrena marginata, assembly GCA_963932335.1. Taxonomy (NCBI): domain Eukaryota; kingdom Metazoa; phylum Arthropoda; class Insecta; order Hymenoptera; family Andrenidae; genus Andrena; species Andrena marginata. Next base: position 13,511,867 of record OZ010664.1, read on the forward strand.
TCAGTTCATTTCGAATAGTCAACCGTTGAATGCAGAAATAATAAAATAAAACAATAAATACGAACGTGAAAGGACGCTTTTTTACTCTTGAAAGTATAAACATGCCATGTGAAGCGTGTGTAATAAACCAAATGAACAACACTTAATATAAATTCAAACATATTGAAATATTTATTAAAACATGATACAGAAATTAAACAAATAGTTCGAACAATTTTTTGGAAGTATTTGAAGCATTTATAGAGTGCATATCATATCGAACTCGATGCGACTTTGTTTTTCAGCTACCTGTCTTGCCTCTTTGAACTATTTCACACCTTCAAGGGGAAGGGCGACAGCAAGTCATAGTAGTGTAAATAATAGGGATGCACCACTACAGTGGTTCGCGCTATGTTGGTGTGCCATCCTTTCAATGGGACGGACTCAACCAGCGCGAGTGCAGCGAGCCTAAATTTTCTTATGTCGGGGGTCCCGTCCCGAGTCCTGCGGTCTCTTCTTCGAGAAATGATTTGATTTTCTTACTGACACGTGCAGATCGTCTCTCATAAAACTTTCATATTTTTCGGGTGCCTATACTTTCTCGCGCGTGATCGGCGCTTGCACTATTTGAAGAGCAAGCGAAAGGGGTACTTTTCATGTGTCATTTATTCATACTATAAAAAAAAAACAATTGGAATAAAATACCGGCAGCAAATAAGATTCATTACACATATAAGAACGAAATATTTGGCCAAAATAACAAGAAGAGGTTTTATTTATCACACGTACACACTCCCACGTTCTCTCTCTCTCTCTCTCTCTCTCTCTCTGTCTCGCTCTCTTTCTTTTTTTCACCTTAGCTGCGCAGTTACTTCAAAATGAATCTGCCAATGTTAAAACATCAAAACATTGAAGTAATAGAGTTAACGGGATGGGCCATGTAAATGCACGCTCATAATTTGCACTTGGGACCCTCCAAAAAGGTCGTTTTTAACGACGAGACGCGCACCCCAGCTACGCAAATGTTTGTCAAAAGTAAAAAGCAGGCCATCACGAGCAAGCGAATACTCGCCGCGCGTACCTCATGGCGAGGTCAACCCCCCGTGGTGCCGTATCAAATTTTATGGCTTTCGACCCTCGAAGGGGTTGGAATACCATTAAGAAGTGAGAAATGTCCAGGATTTCCGCATTTCTCGTCAGATCTCTGCGAAGTCGGCGCCGATCGATTCCTTATGTTTCGCCGATGAAACTAACACCAAGAACGACGTAATTCGGAGCATAATGAAGGAAATTAGATGAAAAATTGATTTTCATAAACTCCATTTAACTTCGTTAAAAATAGCCCCATTTACAGGAAATTTGGTATGATTTTCGTCGGAAGAACATAAGGAATCCATTGGTGTCACTTCGATATCGATACGACAAAGAATAAAGAATTATTCTTTTGCGAAATAGGTATGAATCCACGGCCGACCGCAGCGGATTGAGGTCGGCGCCCCGCTGAAGTAACACCAATGCATTCTTTATGTTTTTCTGATGAAAATTATACCAAATGTCATGCAAATCGGACTACTTTTACGCAAGCAATTTGTATATTTCCATAAATATATTAAGGTTTCAAATCTATAATGATAAACACATACGTTCTCGGGTTATAGAAAAAAATGGGGAGCAGAGAATTCTCCATGATTTGAGGCAGGGAAAGTACATAGTTACTACCAAATAAGCTCATCCTTGTAAGGGTCCTCACCCGAACCGCCTGACAAGGAGACTGAACGACGTAAACCGAGAGTGAGTGAAAGTAACTTTTGTTAGAAACATTTTTTCTTAAAACCATTCCAAACTATTTCTCAATGTCTAGATGCTAGAAAACAGGCAAAAGGTCGGAAGCTAAAATCGTTCCAAAATGAGAAGCAAAAATCACATTTAGTATCTTGACCTGCAGGAGTAGGTATCGTTTACACTACTTGGGTTTTCCCCAACCACTTACCCGATGGCCGTCTACCCAGATTATTGTTGTCGCGACGCGACCCCCTCAACCATTCTTTGCGCGCTGCCTGACTACCGACTCCTACCACAATCACACACCCCAAAAATCAGTCACACCAAAATCACGTCACACGTCACTCTTTCAAACAGTACTCGCTCCTACAGAACATACCTATCTGCTCATTCTTCACATTCATTGTACAGTGTGTAGAGAAATTAGTGGTCGTTGCTCTTAGGGGGTGAATCTACACCTTTGGATCGGCCGACATTTGTAAAAAAAATGTCCGCGAAATTGTTTATAACATTGAAAATTAATGTTAAATTTTATGGTAAACTTGTTGAAAAGCTACCGCCTTGCCGATTTCAATGACCTTCACACATTTTGTCAAAGTCATCATTCGGAACAACATTTCCCTTTAAACTTTTTGGCGGTCGGCTTTGGTTTACGAAATATTCGCAAAAAACTTTATTTAACATTAGAATTACCGAGTTTAACACATACATCGGTTAGCTACCATGCTTTACGTGCCCCCCCGCCCTAATATAGCCTCCATCAATACTAATATCGTCGGCTATGAAACAGATTTATATATATTATGCCGAAAGTTTTAAACAAAAAATTTAAAGGGAAATGTTGTTCAGAATGACGACATTGACAACATATGTGAAGGTCATTGTAATCGGTGAATAGGTAGCTTTTCGACAAATTTACCATGTTTTGTTACATCAACGTATTCTACGCGTTGAAAAGGGAAAATGTTTGAACGAAACCATATGACGCAAAGGAACCCTTTGGTCAGGAAAAATTGTTAAAGATTTCGGAACCAGTTGATTGCGTAGAGTTACACGTATATGTAGGCATGGACCCACCACTACTCTGCTGCTTGATACGAGACGCATAATAAGATTACCATAATTTATTAATAATTTTTTAATTAGTTATTATAGGTAGTGTTCAAAATGATAAATGAAAGTGTATCTCTGTACACAGAGTATTCCGGATATACAGTTGAAAAAAATTGAAAAAGTTGAAAAAGTTATATAAACCCACGTCCGCAAATAATTTATTAGGGAATTATAAGATAGCAGAGATTCGTTACATCGTAAGCGAAGTTGTACAATGCTTCTCCGTTGTATGGGTCTGTAGAGTTGCTGATTAATAAAGAAATGAAGAAATTTTTATTTGCCTTTTAAAAATGCTGTATTAATTTGACATCGGGACACCCTGTATTTAAACTCTCACCACTATTATAAATTTCATTCCTACCGCTTATAGCGCTACACTCTTATTTCATGCTTAGCCGTTAACGTTGGATGCGACACGGAAATGGTAATGGGCCTCTAGAGCCCCAAAATCGAGTGACACAGAAGACAATAGAGTGAAAGGTCTATTCTATACCTGGTCTGTGGTGGAATCATAGCAAAATTGAAGCGTTAGCTGGATACACGAGTCACAGTAAAAGCGTGATGCAGTCAATGCCCAGATAGTACAACGTCTGGTAAAGTCTTAAAGACGTCCAAAAGGCGTCTTAAAGATATCTTAAGGGGGTAGACACGCCACGTGACACGGGTAATGCAGCGCGCTGTAATACCGACAATCTAACCTAAAACATGGGTTTTTGATTTTTCGTTTGTCGTCCTTATATGAGCAGATTTTGGGCTGGGCGAGGTCTCATTCGAAAGAGGAAGATTCAATGCGGAGCGTTCTGCTCACCATTTGAGTCACAAAACTCTTTTAGTGACCTACAAATACTTGGAATCTGCGAGTGTATTTTGTCGATTTTTTCTCTACTTTGGACACTCATATTATCAGATATCAACACAATCTCGTTGAGCCATGACCAGAGCGGGCTGCATTGAACCTTCCTCTTTCGAATGAGACCTCGCCCAGCCCAAAATCTGCTCATATAAGGACAAACAACGTAATTTCCCAAACCCATGTTTTGGGCCAGATTGTGTCGGTATACAGCGCGCTGCATTACCCGTGTCTACCCCCTTAAGGGGGGAGACCACTGTAACGGTCCGAAATGTAAGGGTGTTTTCGGGAATTTATTTCAACCAAACAACGCAAGTAAATTAATTTATTGCTTAGTATAGTTAATAGTGTACATATCGAAGGGTAAGAAAAATTTTTTTTCAATCAAATTCATAAATCTGTTTCCTGTATACTCTTCGTCAAAATTTGCGCTGCGGCAAAAACATGCTAGTCGCGTTGACAGTGCCCAGGCCATATGGTTAATCCAAATTAAAAAACACAATAATATTTAGAAACTAGAAGCCTGCCTCTATTACGTGACGATCGAAAAATGTCAAAATTGTAAAAAATTACAAAATGGCGGACCACTGAAAAAAAAATCATTTTTTCGGGGTACAAAATTGGGGAAATGTTAATAAAAAAAATAGAAGCAGGTCGAAAATTGAAAAAAACTGATCGTCACGTAATAGCCACGGGTTTTCCGTACAATAAATGTCCTTGATCGTGTTAATTGGACGTATAGTTTTCTCTGTAGACTGTCAACGCGGTTGAAAAATGTCATTCTGAGAAAAACGCGTTCAATGTTTCGCGCGGCTCAGTCGCGCGTTTGACGCCGCTTCACAGAAAATACTATATCTCCGTCAATTTTGCGAATTTCTTCATAAAATTTGGAGACAGCATTCTTGAAATGTACGTCTTTCAGAAAATGTAAAAAAATCAATTTGTCAAATTTTTTACAGTGGTCTCCCTCCTTAAAGACGTCTTGTTACAAATCAAGACGTTCAGACCTAAAATAGACATAAACTAGACGTCTCTAACACGAGGTATGCTATCTGGGTCAATGGCTTAGTGCACACATATTGTAGGTCCACTTTTAGCGTTTCAAGTACGCGGAAAAATACACAACGTTTAGAGTTTAAATAAAACAATATTGTTTGGCACACCAGACTCACGTGTCACGTGCGCGCCCTAGCAACCTCATATTTTTAGATTTTTTTTTAATGTTATCACAGAAAATGATCAAGATGATTACGGGATTAGTTACTTAAGGGTACACTTTGTTTGGGAGGGTGGTAATCATCTTCGAACGAGACGCTTCATATAGGTTGTGTTCCGATTCACGCATTATGCGCATAGACCGCAGCGTCTGCGCTGCGCGCATGAACCGCGTTCCGTTTCCAGCAGCGCATGAACCGCAGTAACGAAACGGAACGGGTTTCGATGCGTCTGATACTCGTGAGGTTACGCGGGAATGTTCAAACTTACTTACAAATAGCTATGCAGTTGGATGGATTACGGTTAATTTAATTCGAGACTTTTGGACGGTGGTCGAAGCACGCTTCCTAACTACATCGGTTACTTCGTCCTAAGGATCGGGGACCGACTCCTAACGAAATTTAATGGCTTTATTGCTGGATTTTCTCAACCCGAGTTTTTCTATTCTTATCGAACAGCGATAATTATTGAAAGGGAAGAACATATTTTATGAGTTTTACAGGACGAATTGCTGCTTACCCAGAGTAATTTGGTAAACAGATGTGTAAAGGAAAAATGAAGTTATTTATTATCCGCGTCCGGGGTAAATTCAAGGTTTTGAAGGCTATTGAATAGAACCGCAGGCTCTTGTACGTCTTCTGGTTTAGAGTATAGCTATAAAGTTAGCATTATAAGAGCACGTTCGAAAAACTTAGCAGTAAAAGCCTTTAAGAAATAAAAATGCGCGCTACGTATTTGCTTCCTTCCTCATCTTTCGGTTCGACCCTGCCTAAAACCTTCTAGGGATGTGTTGTTCGCTTCGAAATTGAGTCCGTTACGTTGGTTGCAATTCATACAGCGAGTGCAGAGATGGCAGTACCAATTTCGTAGAATTCCTTAGAATCCTCCAACTTCTAACTCATAATGCGTGCAGCAAGAGCAGAAAATAAAAGCATGGGCAGTCAATGCGCATATTACGCACATGCGTATTGTCGCGTCACGTGTGCTTCTGTATTCTATTTTTTTATACCTATGAATTGATAGTTTGAAGTGTTTAGTTTTTATTAGTATGACCGAGAAAGAATAAATTTACGTTGTAACAAAGTTGGAAGATTTTTTATAGTATTTTTATCTTTGTACTAATTAGCTTTATACTCTGTACACTAAAGGATTCTCCCGTTAAAATAATAATAATAATAATAATAATAATAATAATAATAATAATAATAATAATAATAATAATAATAATAATAATAATAATAATAATAATAATAATAATAATAATAATAATAATAATAATAATAATAATAATAATAATAATAATAATAATAATAATAATAATAATAATAATAATAATAATAATAATAATAATAATAATAATAATAATAATAATAATAATAATAATAATAATAATAATAATAATAATAATAATAATAATAATAATAATAATAATAATAATAATAATAATAATAATAATAATAATAATAATAATAATAATAATAATAATAATAATAATAATAATAATAATAATAATAATAATAATAATAATAATAATAATAATAATAATAATAATAATAATAATAATAATAATAATAATAATAATAATAATAATAATAATAATAATAATAATAATAATAATAATAATAATAATAATAATAATAATAATAATAATAATAATAATAATAATAATAATAATAATAATAATAATAATAATAATAATAATAATAATAATAATAATAATAATAATAATAATAATAATAATAATAATAATAATAATAATAATAATAATAATAATAATAATAATAATAATAATAATAATAATAATAATAATAATAATAATAATAATAATAATAATAATAATAATAATAATAATAATAATAATAATAATAATAATAATAATAATAATAATAATAATAATAATAATAATAATAATAATAATAATAATAATAATAATAATAATAATAATAATAATAATAATAATAATAATAATAATAATAATAATAATAATAATAATAATAATAATAATAATAATAATAATAATAATAATAATAATAATAATAATAATAATAATAATAATAATAATAATAATAATAATAATAATAATAATAATAATAATAATAATAATAATAATAATAATAATAATAATAATAATAATAATAATAATAATAATAATAATAATAATAATAATAATAATAATAATAATAATAATAATAATAATAATAATAATAATAATAATAATAATAATAATAATAATAATAATAATAATAATAATAATAATAATAATAATAATAATAATAATAATAATAATAATAATAATAATAATAATAATAATAATAATAATAATAATAATAATAATAATAATAATAATAATAATAATAATAATAATAATAATAATAATAATAATAATAATAATAATAATAATAATAATAATAATAATAATAATAATAATAATAATAATAATAATAATAATAATAATAATAATAATAATAATAATAATAATAATAATAATAATAATAATAATAATAATAATAATAATAATAATAATAATAATAATAATAATAATAATAATAATAATAATAATAATAATAATAATAATAATAATAATAATAATAATAATAATAATAATAATAATAATAATAATAATAATAATAATAATAATAATAATAATAATAATAATAATAATAATAATAATAATAATAATAATAATAATAATAATAATAATAATAATAATAATAATAATAATAATAATAATAATAATAATAATAATAATAATAATAATAATAATAATAATAATAATAATAATAATAATAATAATAATAATAATAATAATAATAATAATAATAATAATAATAATAATAATAATAATAATAATAATAATAATAATAATAATAATAATAATAATAATAATAATAATAATAATAATAATAATAATAATAATAATAATAATAATAATAATAATAATAATAATAATAATAATAATAATAATAATAATAATAATAATAATAATAATAATAATAATAATAATAATAATAATAATAATAATAATAATAATAATAATAATAATAATAATAATAATAATAATAATAATAATAATAATAATAATAATAATAATAATAATAATAATAATAATAATAATAATAATAATAATAATAATAATAATAATAATAATAATAATAATAATAATAATAATAATAATAATAATAATAATAATAATAATAATAATAATAATAATAATAATAATAATAATAATAATAATAATAATAATAATAATAATAATAATAATAATAATAATAATAATAATAATAATAATAATAATAATAATAATAATAATAATAATAATAATAATAATAATAATAATAATAATAATAATAATAATAATAATAATAATAATAATAATAATAATAATAATAATAATAATAATAATAATAATAATAATAATAATAATAATAATAATAATAATAATAATAATAATAATAATAATAATAATAATAATAATAATAATAATAATAATAATAATAATAATAATAATAATAATAATAATAATAATAATAATAATAATAATAATAATAATAATAATAATAATAATAATAATAATAATAATAATAATAATAATAATAATAATAATAATAATAATAATAATAATAATAATAATAATAATAATAATAATAATAATAATAATAATAATAATAATAATAATAATAATAATAATAATAATAATAATAATAATAATAATAATAATAATAATAATAATAATAATAATAATAATAATAATAATAATAATAATAATAATAATAATAATAATAATAATAATAATAATAATAATAATAATAATAATAATAATAATAATAATAATAATAATAATAATAATAATAATAATAATAATAATAATAATAATAATAATAATAATAATAATAATAATAATAATAATAATAATAATAATAATAATAATAATAATAATAATAATAATAATAATAATAATAATAATAATAATAATAATAATAATAATAATAATAATAATAATAATAATAATAATAATAATAATAATAATAATAATAATAATAATAATAATAATAATAATAATAATAATAATAATAATAATAATAATAATAATAATAATAATAATAATAATAATAATAATAATAATAATAATAATAATAATAATAATAATAATAATAATAATAATAATAATAATAATAATAATAATAATAATAATAATAATAATAATAATAATAATAATAATAATAATAATAATAATAATAATAATAATAATAATAATAATAATAATAATAATAATAATAATAATAATAATAATAATAATAATAATAATAATAATAATAATAATAATAATAATAATAATAATAATAATAATAATAATAATAATAATAATAATAATAATAATAATAATAATAATAATAATAATAATAATAATAATAATAATAATAATAATAATAATAATAATAATAATAATAATAATAATAATAATAATAATAATAATAATAATAATAATAATAATAATAATAATAATAATAATAATAATAATAATAATAATAATAATAATAATAATAATAATAATAATAATAATAATAATAATAATAATAATAATAATAATAATAATAATAATAATAATAATAATAATAATAATAATAATAATAATAATAATAATAATAATAATAATAATAATAATAATAATAATAATAATAATAATAATAATAATAATAATAATAATAATAATAATAATAATAATAATAATAATAATAATAATAATAATAATAATAATAATAATAATAATAATAATAATAATAATAATAATAATAATAATAATAATAATAATAATAATAATAATAATAATAATAATAATAATAATAATAATAATAATAATAATAATAATAATAATAATAATAATAATAATAATAATAATAATAATAATAATAATAATAATAATAATAATAATAATAATAATAATAATAATAATAATAATAATAATAATAATAATAATAATAATAATAATAATAATAATAATAATAATAATAATAATAATAATAATAATAATAATAATAATAATAATAATAATAATAATAATAATAATAATAATAATAATAATAATAATAATAATAATAATAATAATAATAATAATAATAATAATAATAATAATAATAATAATAATAATAATAATAATAATAATAATAATAATAATAATAATAATAATAATAATAATAATAATAATAATAATAATAATAATAATAATAATAATAATAATAATAATAATAATAATAATAATAATAATAATAATAATAATAATAATAATAATAATAATAATAATAATAATAATAATAATAATAATAATAATAATAATAATAATAATAATAATAATAATAATAATAATAATAATAATAATAATAATAATAATAATAATAATAATAATAATAATAATAATAATAATAATAATAATAATAATAATAATAATAATAATAATAATAATAATAATAATAATAATAATAATAATAATAATAATAATAATAATAATAATAATAATAATAATAATAATAATAATAATAATAATAATAATAATAATAATAATAATAATAATAATAATAATAATAATAATAATAATAATAATAATAATAATAATAATAATAATAATAATAATAATAATAATAATAATAATAATAATAATAATAATAATAATAATAATAATAATAATAATAATAATAATAATAATAATAATAATAATAATAATAATAATAATAATAATAATAATAATAATAATAATAATAATAATAATAATAATAATAATAATAATAATAATAATAATAATAATAATAATAATAATAATAATAATAATAATAATAATAATAATAATAATAATAATAATAATAATAATAATAATAATAATAATAATAATAATAATAATAATAATAATAATAATAATAATAATAATAATAATAATAATAATAATAATAATAATAATAATAATAATAATAATAATAATAATAATAATAATAATAATAATAATAATAATAATAATAATAATAATAATAATAATAATAATAATAATAATAATAATAATAATAATAATAATAATAATAATAATAATAATAATAATAATAATAATAATAATAATAATAATAATAATAATAATAATAATAATAATAATAATAATAATAATAATAATAATAATAATAATAATAATAATAATAATAATAATAATAATAATAATAATAATAATAATAATAATAATAATAATAATAATAATAATAATAATAATAATAATAATAATAATAATAATAATAATAATAATAATAATAATAATAATAATAATAATAATAATAATAATAATAATAATAATAATAATAATAATAATAATAATAATAATAATAATAATAATAATAATAATAATAATAATAATAATAATAATAATAATAATAATAATAATAATAATAATAATAATAATAATAATAATAATAATAATAGTTTCTGTCACTTCGAGGAGCGGATTACGAAGTTGTGGAGTGTAATTATTCGTGATTAAAAAATTCTGAGTACATTTCATCGAAATAGTAAGTTTTAGCTTAATTTGTATATGTTTACCAAATTCGTGCGCTTCTACAATTACTACTATCAATTACATTCTAATTGATTTTAGCTTCAATTTTCAGGTTTACAGATCTATGCGCTTCATAAGGTTATGGCTGGACAAAATAAGTCTACACAACTCGTTAAACAGAGTAATTGTGTATTTGTTAAAATTGTAAGGACACATTCCCTAAATAAACACCCTACAAAGAAATAAGCAAATGTTTGTAAATCACCATTTCTCGTCCTAATGGAAATTTTGATTTCCTAACCACGCATAATTACGTTTCTCGATTTCATAGAGATACCGTTCGCGCGTACAATAATATTTTGGATGAATGTTAAGTTATAAAAAATTGACAAATGTAGCGTAAAAGAACGAAATATCCAATAAACATTTATTGTCATGTAGCATATATGTAGGTTATCTTTTCTGTCACTTCGAGTAGCGGACCACAGAATGTGGTGTATGTTTTTCAAAGCGTACGTAAAGAGACAAATACGCATGCGCGCATGAACTGCACGCTTCATGCGCTAGAGGTGGGAGAATTCTAGGGAATGCTGTGCGCCACCAACGCAACCAATGCATGCATAGAATGAAACGGAACGGTTTTCTCTGCAGTCTATGCGCATAATGCGTGTGTTACGTATTTTCGCGGTGATTTTAAGAACAGAACGCGGGTTGGTGCCCGTGGAGCGCTGAACCGCTCTGCTGGTCAGAGTGCGCGGGTGTTATAAATAAAATGAAACTTTATCCTGGTAAAACTTGTAAATATATTCTTAATAAATTTTAAGCTGTAGCTTTTTGTGAGAACAAGTCTGGTACAGTTAAACGTCAAGATCGTTCTGACTTCTCGGTGTCCTCCGTCGTTGCTCCTTCCTTCCTCGAACGTGGTGCCCCTTCCATGCCTGCGCGTCCTCCCAGTCCTTTAGCCAATCAGGATGAGGGATGAGCCGGATTCAAAGGGTAGGCTGTCCCGCGGATGTCCGTCCGCGCCCGCGAATCGACGTCCATCTTTTCCTCCGTCTTCGGGTGGTGGTGGAAACTCAGTGGAAGCGCGCTTTTTCGTTACACAGCGGGGTGCACACGTGGGAAGAGACAGTTGGCTCGGCTACGAGGATCGAGTAAACAACCCTTGAATGGAAATTTATGACTGCCTTAGCGTCGCCAACACTTCTGAACTCAATCAACACTCCTAAAGACTAACAAAGGACAAGGCCTTTGTAACGAGTTATTGTCGGTAGGACGACGATCTTGCCCCCCACCACCGCGCCGAACGCGATGACGCGTACCGCACTCTGCCAACGGTCTTGCCCCCCACCACTCGTCCGCGGTGCCAAGAACTGGCGCGAGAGGGTTACGCACCGATTAATCCTCTCGCCGCCGAAAATCCGCGGACGAGGACATATAAGCCGGGGGCACGACCTATTTGGGAGAGACCGCCTAGAGCGAGCGTACCGACCAGTACACCTCTCCCAGAGACCTTCTGTACGATTCCACGTTCTTGTGCCCACACTCGTTCTTGCGAAAGACAAGCGGCCGTGTCAGCACGAGTTCTCGTGCGTCGACAGACTGTGTCACTGCGTCTTTTTGAATATTCCCACACCTCCACGGTTCCCAGAAGGACAGCGTGAGCCATCCTCTGGACGCAGGCCGTCACCCTCTATCGATCTCCCGAACAGACTTATCTCCGTTCTCGAGAGCGTCCTTACAGTCTCCGACTCACCCACGGGTTGTGCCCACCGGGTGACCGGATCAAAGACTCTCCGGCCAGGGTCTAACGGCAGGGTTGGCCCGCCAAGACACCGAACGGTCAAATCGTCTATTCCCTCCACGATATTCGCCGCGATACGCGCCGCGTCACGCGCCGCGATACACACCGGGACTCGCGATAGTTTAAGCCGTATTCATATTAGGCCCCTTTACACGGTCGGTCTTGCGCGCGGTCCGGCCCGCGGGCCGCGCGTCACACGCCGCGCGGCACGCAAAAGTACGTGAAGCCGGATCGTGGCGCTCCTTCGCGCGGGCCAGAAGGTCGTACCCGTCACTACTTAGAGACAACGAGTTCGGGCTCCCATTTCTACGTCGACTCCACATGCTTTTTACACGATCCACCGCAGTGGTGTACTACTTGTTCGATGTATATCATCGATCTGCGAAACGATCGGCAAGACACGATCGCGATATACGTTCGCAGAAAAGTATCTCAAATTCCTCTATATACCAGGCTTATAGAGGATATCATAAATGCTGTTACTGTAGGGTACACTGAAACATCTGTTTTTAGGAAGCTACATTTGGTTGACCTGAAGGTGCTATAAATTCTGGAAATGGTTTATAACTCAGTTATAACGACTGTAAATTTTTACAAGGGTACTTTAAAAAATGTCCAAATGTTTCCCCGGCAATGCGATGGCAAATGAAATTGCAGTTAACACATTCACTGTTGTGACGATCATAATTATTACTATCAACGGCAATAATTACCATGTCACTGCTTGTTTTAATATAAAAACTAATATTGATAGACAATAAATACATATAGGTATGCAAGTGATGTTATATCTAAGATAAATGATGAAGAGATGTAATATGCAAGATGTCTTGAAGAAGGGGGGTAGTCTTCTGATTGCTCGTGATGCAGGTCAAATTTTTCACCCACGCTCTTGCGTGGCACGCAGCAAGAAAGCATCACAGTCCTGCCCGCGCGCCAGAAAGCGCCACGGTCCTGCCCGCGCGCAAACCTCGAATCCAGAAGAGTTTGCATAAGAGACAGAAAAGGTAGTTAGAAAAGGAGAAAACGATACTTGAAACCAGGCTCGTGGCGCGCCTCAGGATTTCCGACAGTGCGGACAAGTCTGAGGCGCGCGACGAGCCTGGCAGCCGTGCCTCGATGGGTTTCGAGGACTTCGACCCTCGAGACCAGGGGGGCTGTACCATGTTGCCCCCTAAGACGTGGCGAATGAAAAATTCTACATTTCGCACCGGATCTTGGCGAAAGTGACGTGGATCGTTTCCTTATGTTTTTCCGATGAAAATGGTCCAAAAACGACACAAATCGGATTGTAATTAAGGAATCTTCATAATAAATTGATTTCCATAACTTCGTTAAAAATAGTCCGATTTACATGAAATTTGGTATAATTTTCATTTGAAAAACGTAAAGAATCCATCGGTATCACTTCCATATCGATACGATAAAGAATAAAGTATACAGTTTTTCTGAAACAGGTATGTATGAAAGTTGTACTTTTGTGTATCCATCACTCTATTCGGATAGCTAATGGACGAAGTTTGTAACCATGCAAACAAATATGTCGTGTTTATACTCGAGCGATAAGGGATCCGTTTGTAATTTGAAGGGAGGACGGCGCAGGCGGTACCCCGCGTGCGCAAACGTACTGGTGTTTCTGGCGATATCAGGTACAAAAATTAGTCCATTAGTACGTTTATTACGGTTACTTTCCTTATATTTATTCTCTTTTTATTAGGTTCTTTGGTTTTTCTGTTTCAGAAAAACTGTATACTTTATTCTTTATCGTATCGATATGGAAGTGATACCGATGGATTCTTTACGTTTTTCAAATGAAAATTATACCAAATTTCATGTAAATCGGACTATTTTTAACGAAGTTATGGAAATCAATTTATTATGAAGATTCCTTAATTACAATCCGATTTGTGTCGTTTTTGGACCATTTTCATCGGAAAAACATAAGGAAACGATCCACGTCACTTTCGCCAAGATCCGGTGCGAAATGTAGAATTTTTCATTCGCCACGTCTTAGGGGGCAACATGGTACGGCCCCCCTGGTCTCGAGGGTCGAAGTCCTCGAAACCCATCGAGGCACGGCTGCCAGGCTCGTCGCGCGCCTCAGACTTGTCTGCACTGTCGGAAATCCTGAGGCGCGCCACGAGCCTGGTTTCAAGTATCGTTTTCTCCTTTTCTAACTACCTTTTCTGTCTCTTATGCAAACTCTTCTGGATTCGAGGTTTGCGCGCGGGCAGGACCGTGGCGCTTTCTGGCGCGCGGGCAGGACCGTGGCGCTTTCTGGCGCGCGGGCAGGACTGTGATGCTTTCTTGCTGCGTGCCACGCAAGAGCGTGGGTGAAAAATTTGACCTGCATCACGAGCAATCAGAAGACTACCCCCCTTCTATCATGGCGATATCATAAAAATCTTCGACCTCTAGAAATTTTTTAATACCTAAACGATAAGAGTCATTGGAGTCCACGCTAATATTGAAAATTATGCAGATCGAGCCGTCGACTGAGATGCAACAATTATCGCGTACATTTATGCCCAGAGATATGCTATTGAACTCTATCTTACGGTATTGAGAACAATTGGGGTCGTTACTAAGCGGTCTAGATACGCGAATAGAAAAATCGACATTACAATGAATATTTGTGCCATGAAGTTGTTTCTCCTTCATCCTATTGAAATATTGTTGGAGAGGAAGACTTGGCTTTCGCAGATAATTTTTAAAAATGTACATGTTGTTTTCATATGGAAAAGCAGAACACGAATCTAAATTACCAAGACGTCTGACATCGTTGGTTAGGTGAAGAAGACCATGGACGTTATAACTATTAAAAGTTGGGCCATAAAGTTCTTCGTTACGAAGAACAAATTTCTCCAGAGCTAACTCTGCGAATTTTAAGTGTGTGCTCGATGGAGATTCTGAAACCAAAACCCGTATGGCCGCATGTAAGAATAAGAAATGATTGTATGGAGTTTTCTCCAGTACCCCATTCAGTATGACTGGCCTTGTATACAGAAGGAACTGACGAAATTCGGTCGCCTTATATTTAGAGAATAGTTCAATATCTCTGGGACGTCTTGCAAAGTCTGAGGGGCAATATCTGCTAACGCTATTTAGTCTCGCAGACAGTATAGAAATTTTCACGCGGTCCAATTTTGAGAAAGGTGGATACTCTCCAAGTACCCACGCAGACAAGAGTTTCTTTACTACGCCCAAGCATACAAGATGCATATACTCAAAAGGAACTTGCGGAACCATTCCCATCGGTAGCGATGACAATGGGTTCGCACCTTCCTTGTGATGCTTTGCGCCTGACCGTTCAATATATTCCTCATCGGTTCGAGGAGAATGTTTTATCCCATGGTAAGCGTAATGCCTACCGATCAGGGTACCAGAAACTGTACATTTGGAACAGGGACGGAAAGATATATGCCCATAATGATTTAACACAAATGCTCGAGCTGGTGCGTCAGCTATGAAACACCTCAGTCGTACGGGCAACTTACTGCAATTAAAATTTATGCCTCCGTTGGACATGATAGCATTAACGTCTGCAATAAATTTATCAAAGAAAATATTGGGGTCGCGTGGTTTTCGGGGACCTTTATAAATGCCTACCACTATCGGTTTTATATAATAATAATAATAATAATAATAATTCGTCTTTATTTATCACGTTTACAAACAACAAAAAGAAAAAAAACAACTTATGTGATAAATAGGCGAGGTTCAGCATATATGCCGTTTTGCAACCTAACCCAAAAACAATAACAATATAAAACAGAAGTAAAGCTAACGAAACAAGAAATGAGCAAGAGAGAGATCCACGTGACAAGGGGAGTTAGGGATAGTGAGCAAGAATAAAAGAACGGGTAGCACATTAAAAAGCAGGCATAGAGGTCAAAGAGCGGATATCCAAGGGAAGAGAATTATAATATAAGGATGATAAATAAGAGAAAGATGCCGTAAATTTGACCGTACGATGAGAAATATTTGAAATTCTACATTGAATGGGCCAGATATGAATGGAACTTGATTTGTCCAAACTACATCCGTCGGTATGAAAATCTAATTCTAAGTGTCTAACAATAGCTACGGACAAAGTATTCGGGAGACTTTTAATAATTTCTGCTTCCAGATCAAAATGAATGTATTCTCCTGGTGCCACGACGAATGTGACAGCAGGAGTACGTGGCGTAGATACAAGTGTTCTAACGTCCTGAGGTAACTGGGAGAAACAGGAATGCGTTCGAAGGAGAGATAATATATTATTTCCTTGAACGTGTGTCAAATTGTTGTCTACGAAACAAGACGCTAACCGTTGGCGAAAAGATGGCTCGGAGGAAGTACCAGAGGACAATGAAACTCTATCGGGGGTATTAGAAACGCGTGAAGTGGAAGTAGAAGGACCGGCATCTTCTACATTTATATCGCGCCTAGCACTGAATCTATCGGGGATTAAATCAACAGCAGCGGACGAACTACAACCGGCAGATATGCTAGCAGCATCTTGCACGGTAGGAGTATTATCCGCTACTCTACGAACGATGTTAAATGCAGAACGGTATCGCACGCGTAAATTGTTTCGCACTTCGCGCATAACCTTGCGTTTTTGCCTCGCCGATAGTGCGTGTCCCGATTTCCGCGACGCAGATAATTTGAAATTATTAAATTCCATAATTACTTACGTATTGTGAATGTCTCGGGATGATTTTCGTGGTTTTGATGCTCTGGAAATTCTTCGGATCTGCCGTCAATGACTGCCACCTCAGAATGAACGAGAATTCGAAACAAACGCGAACTGGGAAGTAGATTCCCGACCAATCACGAATGACCGCAAGGCCGCGCAGCCAATCCGAGCGTTCGTTTTCAAGCACAAAGGGTACCACGTCGAATAAAGGGTACCACGAGGTAACATTTTGGCGGTTCGGTTTTTACCTAGTTATGCCATATGTAAGAAAGATGCCCCCAACAGAACAATTAAAAAGTATAATCCGACATCACTACGCCTGGCGAAGAGACACAGAAAGAAAAGGGATAGTCCGCTGACTGCGCGTGGTCCCTACCTGCTGCGCCCTCACTTCAAATTAAAGGCGGATCCCTTATCTCTGGAATATAAACACGTTACCGAATATCAAAATAAAAACACGCGCTGACGAGAGAAGGTGGCTCATAGGAAAGAGATTATTCCATTGAAACGGCGGCAACTTTCCACCTATTCCATATACGCAGACGTAGGCTAGGATATTCCGCCTTTAAGGGAAGGTTCTGGTCTAAATGTCGATTTTTTTTTATTTCATTTTTCGAATGTTCAACCTTTTAGGAAAACGTGTTTAAAAGGATTTGTTGAAATTCGTAAAATTCCCGATGTTATACGCATTTAAGTAGCGGCAAATGCATGGATAACACCCGGCGACTCGGCACTTACGTAAAACTTCAAACGCGTTTTCCTCGAAACAGCGTTCTCAAATCTGTGGGAACTGTATCTCCAAAAGTTATTATCCGATTCGACTGAAACTTTTTTATTTTGAAAAATATACTTCTGGCTAGGGGGAGGGGGACTAAAAAAATACTAAAAGTTGAAAATTTATAATTTTCAAAGGCGATGAAAGGACGAAAAATACAGGGAAAAGTGATTTCAAACTTGAAGTGTCGTTATTTTCTAAAAAAAATGTCATTTTTGTAATTTTTTTAGCCCCCCCCTAGCCAAAAGCAGAATCTTCAAAATAAAAAAGGTTTCAGTCGAAGCGGATAATAACTTTTAGAGACACAGGTCCCACCGATTTGGATCAATTTTTTGTCGCCTTGACTTTATCGACTCCCCAGGGCTGTCTGCAATGATTAATTATAAAACAAAAAATATATTTCTATAATTTAAGACTTCCTTAATACAATGCAAAAAGTCGCATTAAATTATATATAGTAGTTTTCCTTTAATTAATTCCTAACTATCACCTATTTTTTTGGGCTCTAGACCAGAACCTCCCCTTAAGGGGTTATACCTAGTAGAGCTCTGCAGCGGGCGGGTATACCGCGGGTCAAACCGCCCGTTACCCGATAATTTTTCGACTCACCCGACTCGCCCGGCCCGCGTCGGGCAAGACGGGTTAGCGGTTCATTTCTACCCGCCCGTCAAGCCCGAAACTGTTGCCAGCCGTGCGACGTATCTGACCTGTCTGTGTCCGTATTTGTGCCTTTCCTCTATTCATCGGGGTCTCCTTGGCGCGTAACTGGAATTCATAACTCTGTAGCCGATCCTCTACAACATCTGTATCTTTTTTATGTTTTGATTAATGCCTTGCAGTTCCTCAATTTCTACCATATGCGCGGTAAAACTTCTTTCTATTTAGGCAAGACGTGACTTTCACTTTATGACTTTCAGGAGAATACGTTTATGAGTTTATGAGATGACATAAATTTTGAAGGCCCATTTTTCGGCCGCGTAAATCTGAACCTCCCCTTAAGAGGAAACGGATGAAGACTATTTGTATTTTCGATTCCTAAAGGTAAAGAATTCATAAACTAAACCTATTTTAATAAAATAGGTATGATAAATTTAGAATACAGTTGATAAGTATAATACACAATAATAATAAATAAGTTGTCAAGGTTTGACTCTCCATTCAAGGGGAACAATAAGTCAGAGTGAAAATCGAGTGAAGCGCAAGAAATGTCTCGGTAAAGAGCGGGCAGGGACGGATCGGGCGTTTCGGGCGGGCATGGACGGGCTGGACAGCCGCGGGTTCTTCGGGCTAGTAACGATTCGAGTGCGGGTGGGTCGGGTACACCGAGATACAGTCGTGGACCGGGCGGGCCAAACCCGCCCATTGCAGAGCTCTAATACCTAGTCAGGAGGCCGAAAAGAGACGAATGTTTGTGAATTTTTTTTGGAAAAACTGAAGCATCTATTTTTACAGAACTTTTTGCGCTTAAAAAAGCAACATCTAAAGAAGATTTGGTAATTTTATCGTAAAAAAATATTTACGTTTATAATAAAATTACAATCGATATCCAAGAAACCTTTTATAAAAAGTTGTTTTGCGGTGAGCACTGCCATTCGGAATCAGATTATCTAAAATAAAAAACAAAAAAGATTTCGTTAGTATATTAATGTATCTTTCGACTGACGGCGGGGGATTTTCGAAATATTAATTTAAAATAAAATGGCGGCTATTTAAAGTTTTAAGGGCCTGATTTTCGCGCGAAAAACGGTCATTTTTCGTTGATAAAATCGAAAATATACTTTAAAAAAAAATGCGAACGATAGTCGATAGATTTTTATATAAAAAATAATCCCATAAAGTATGAGAAACATTGGTGCAGTAGTTTTTGAGATATCTTGCTCACCGTTTTTAAAAAGGCTTCTTGGATGTCGTTGTATTTTTATTATAAACGTTAAATATTTTTCTACAAAAAAATTACCAAATGTTCTTTAAATGTTACTCTATGAAGTGCATAAAGTTCTGTGAAAATATATGCTTCCACTTTTTCAAAAAAAATTCGCAAACATTCGCTTATTTTCGGCCTTCTGACTAGGTATAATCCCTTAACACACACTCGTCGCAGTGCAATTGCGTCTAGAGTAGCCTAAGCTGCTGCTGAGGCAGACGCGCGTCAGACGCGTAGGGGAAACAGATGCATGCTTCTCCATTACACCGGCACACTGCTAGGAGATCCCACCTTTATAGGGTCAATTCAAACGAGACGATATAACAATACTGCCGCAAAAAATTGCGTCACGTGTAATATATACATATATATGTGTGTACCGATTCGAAATCGCATCGACGCCGTAGCGCTCGTCCGAATTGACCATTATTAGACGTTCTTCACCCTGAGTTAATCCTTTTATTGCTCCGTAGATTTCACGTGATGACCTGGGTCCCGCGCGCACCGTTCCCCAGCGCGTACTCGCAAAACAATGCGGCCATAAAAAGCTACCTGGGGGCGAGATGCTCGGGCCGATCGAATTGCCTGTTAATTTTTGGGGAACCAGATGTTTGCATTTTCTTCGTTTAGTTCTTCAAGAAGGGGGGGCTCCCCTCTCCACCGACGAATTTCCAAAGCTCAAGGTCCCTCCTACACCAAGGAAATGCAACCAGTTGGATTTTCGCCGCCTCCTAAACACTTAGGAGCGAACATCAAACTGTTCATCTTCATCGGTGAGACACCGGATTTCGCGTTGCATCGCGTGTAGTGGTGGCGTGTATTGGACACACGCGGAACATTTTTTACCTAGTGAATTAGTGTAGTTTAGTGACTATTATAGTTATCATTTATTTTAGTTATTAGTTACTGTTTAGTGAATATAAGTGGTCCCCGAGTGGCATGGAGCGACGCTTAAGAGGCAGAGGTCGCCACGATGGGGGAAACGTTCGGCAAATGCTTTGTGCGATTGACGATGCGAACAGGGACTATACATTAGCCAGAGAAATATATAGACAATGGTTGGTGGACAGTGGCCGGGAAATACGACTCCCCTACCGACGGGAATTTCAACGGCTAGATCATCGCTTTTCGGAATTAAATGTAGAGGAGCTGAATGTGGGAGTCAACCATCACCCAAGACCAGGTAGACCTCGCGTACCCTGGCGAACTGAAGAACGCGTGATTGCGTTAGCGCGTGCATTCCCACTAATGGGCCTCCGAGGTATCGCTCGTCGCGTAAATATTTCGCACGTGACGGTGCGACGGATCATACGCGAAGAAGGTCTACGGCCCTTCAAAATTCAGAGGGTTCAAGCACTCCGTCCAGGTGATTACGCTGCTCGGCGTACCTTCTGTCACTGGATGTTACGGAAATTACGACGGAATGACCGCTTTCTAGAAAATGTCCTTTTCACCGACGAAAGCAGTTTTTCAAGTGCGACTTTACAAAATAGGCAAAACACAAGAGTGTGGGCCTATGTGCATCCCCACGCAACCGTCCAACGCTTCAATCAGGGACGTTTTTCTGTGAATGTGTGGGCAGGAATTGTGGGTAATCGGATTATTGGCCCTGTCTATTTACTCACGTTAACCAGTGCAACATATTTGCGCTTTTTGCGGCAAAATTTGTTAGGCCAACTTCGCCAAGTGGTTCCGCGAAACAGACACCGATCGCTATATTTTATGCACGATGGTGCACCAGCGCATTTCAGCCTGGCAGTCAGGGACTATCTACCACGCATGTTTGGAACACGGTGGATAGCACGCAGTCCTGCACCTCACGTGTGGCCACCACGTTCACCCGACCTCAATCCCCTGGATTTTTTTATGTGGGGAGCGGTGAAAGATATTGTTTACAAATCGGGGACCCAAATTGAATCGCGGGAACAATTGAAACAAAGAATCGAAGTAGCTTTCCGAACGATTCAAGATTCGCCGAACGTTTTTGAAAATGTTCGCCGAAATATGAGATACAGACTCCAACAATGCCTCGATAATAACCGTGGTCATATCGAAGCCAGCGGACAGACACGGATGCTACGCGCCATCAACACTGATGGGAGTGTCCTGTGGGTGAGAAGAAGACGCAGGAGGTGAACCACCGAGAACGTTGGTAAGTTAATAAGTTAATATCGTCTAACCTTCACAATTCAACTTTGTCAATTTTGTTCCCACAAAATGGTGCGTTTGCGACATATGGTTTCTTTTAAACTTTTCCTCCTGTCAATCAGCAGAATCTATTGTTGTGCCCTATCCGTTCAACTGTCCGTAGGCAAAAGATAGGCGAAGTCCCGGCCGTAGCATAGGGCCCAAACGAAGGAGGCCAAGAAAGAGGGGGTTTTTAGTGGGTATCCCGCTAGCAGCGGCGAGTCCCACATAATCCAGGCAACCCTGCCTGGGTATGCGTAATGCATTTTCCCCCTCTATAATAAAAAAAAAAAAATCTAAAGATAGGTAAAAATTCTAACTGGTTACTGCCAACTCCGAATTTCTGTTGGGAAAACACCACTTAATTCAGGCCTAGCCGGGTCAATGCACCTTGCACAGTCTTCTGTCCCTTTAAACGCCGTGTTGTGTCTGCGTAGAGCCCAGGAGCTACCTACCCCAGGCCACTACCCTTCAGGTAGTAAATACTGGCAAACGACAAAGTGGTGGTGGTGGGCCTGTGCATCTACGTGCAACTCTATACATTCAAATCGTTGCGAAATCTTTAACAATTTTTCCCCACGAAACGGTTCGTTTGCGACATATGGCTCCTTTCAAACTTTTTCTCCTTCCACCGAGCAGAATATGTTGATGTAAAAAAAAATTTAACATTAATTTTCAATGTTATAAACAATTTTGCAGCAAGTTTTTTTTACAAATCTCCACCCATCCGGGGGTGTAGATTCACCCCTCCAAGCGGTGAACAATAGTTTTTTAACACCCTGTACAAAGCAAGATACACTAGATATAGAATTGCCCAAAATTCGTACTGCTGCAAGCATATTTACTGCGGTATCAGTAACAACAACAGCTCTTACTTTTCCTCCTACATTCCACTCCGAAAAGGTATTTTTTAAAGCATTACTTATTATATCGCTGGTATGACTTCCATTCAGTTGGCCTGTCTGCAGTATATAAGTTTTTAATTCAAAGTTTTTATTTGTGAAATGGCACGTCGTACTTAAAAAGTGACTGATCCAAGTTCTTGGATTCTGCATTTCTTCTCATTATACGCATTTTCAATTAGTTTTTTACTGTTTTTCTACTGGGGATATTGTACTTTGGGTCCAGATAATTAATTAATGCTTGAAAACCTGTATCTTCCACGATGCTCAGTGGTTGGAGGTCCAGTACGATTAAATCCACAAGCAACTTGTCAATTGTAACTTTTTTAATGTCAGTATCTAAATAATTAGAGTCATTACTAATTAAGTATCTCAATATATTCGAATACATGGTAGCAATACCGATGTTAGGTATAATTTTATCGGGATAACGATAAGCGATGAAGCAGAGGCGGCCGCCTCCACGCGTTCGTACCAGAAGATGGTACCTGGGACGAATTTGGCGAAGATCGTTCTCCATTACTAATTCCGTGGGAATTCAATAAATGTTTTATTAAAACGGTTGTAGATTTGCTTGCTTTAAATTTTTTATCGCAGATTTGGCAATTTGTGAAACCGTCATCGGTCTCGTTACAATTTCTCCATACAAATGAACGTTTTGGCATCTAGTACATTACAAGACGATAATATAATCCAATAATTGTATTTTGTTACAGGAAAGAATTGTGTACTTACTGTTAGGTATTGAAGGTTAACTTGGTGAATGCTAATTCCTTCGATTCCACACAAGATGTAGCAAATACAAATCTTATCTATATACCCCTGATAACCAGATCTGAAGCGCAGAGCCTGACGTCTGATCCGTTGTCATCTGTGTCCGCATTAGGCTGCGGTCTGAGGTACACTAAGGGACAGAATCGGCTTCCCTTCGGAAATTTGGCAACGTTGCATGTCGGGCCCCCCTGTGTCGAAGAACCACTGAGTTATGCCTAGTGACTATGGTGACAATTTTACAAGTTATTATTTAATTTACTAAAATGAATTTTGCTTGATAAAACATTACACGTAAGAGGATGATGGGCTCGATTCCTCATCTATTTGGCAAAGAAGTAGCATGTATCGTAGGTAGAAAGTTTTTAGTCTGCCAAGCCGAAGTCTAGGTAAACGCACGAAATCCCCATATCGGTGTTCCAGCCTGGGAAGGCAAGGGAAGGCGTTCTGTCCGCCGCGACCCCAAGGTAGCCGCTGTCCGCATAAGACCCTCTCACTTGCACATAAAGCCCTGTCCTTGTTTAGCACCATCCCTTATTTCTTACGAAGGAGCAATATCGATGGTCCTCACTATCGATAGCTTATTCTGATCGCTTTGCTTAAGAACTGCTGATAAAGCTGATAAAGCATTAAACTTAGCATAATAATAATCAAAAACATCGAAATCCATTAGGAAATCATCAATGGTTTCGATATACATATCGATGTCCCAATATCGATTATAAAAACATCGATGTATCGTTAACATCTGTACTTCAAGTTCAAATTTTATTGTAAATTACTGAATCCCAAAGTTCGTAATACAGTTAGGGTAAACCGACCAGTAATTGACCGCATACCAGTGAATGACCATTAGGCAAAGAAATGTCAATTATAAATTTAAAAAAATATTATATGTTTATAAATGGAGTGTAGTTGCACTTTTAATATCCCATATTTTTAGTTACGCGTATTAAGCAAACATTAATAAGTACAATTCTTATTAAAAGTATGCGGTCATTTATTGGGCTTCTACACGTTTTGCAGTTTTTAATCGTTTTTTTTTTTAAATTACGATAAGAATAAGTAATTATTTTTATAGAAATTTCAAGTCAAATAAATTTAAATGCAATTTCAACAGCTGTTTTGTTGTTATACATAAATATATTTAAGTATTAATCTCAAAGGTCCATAAATTTAACAATTCGGTCATTCACTGGTTGTTTTACCCTATTAAATTTGTTTTATTTGTTTGTGAGGAGAAAGAAGGGATACGAAAGGAAGTAACGTGAGGGTATGTCCAACTTTTGATTGAAAATAGGTTTGATATTTAATTCTTTTTCTTCAACGTGTGAGTATGGCTCTGAAAAGAGCCGTTTTATCTTAAAATTTTCTTTAAAGCGAACCGAGTTATTCCTCTGTTTGATTTGATTGTGGCTCTGAAAAGAGCCGTTTGGTGTCTGACGTCCTCAACCCTTCAACAATTTGTCCAGTACCCATTGTTGTTGATTACTGACGATAATCGATTTGGAATGGATCGTCGGAGATTTGCAAAGTATTCCGGCCTGCTTCTCAAATCTTCCCATACTGTTTGAGCGTGAGCAAGCAGAGTTGCTCTCGTTCTCTCGTGGCCAGGAACCCACCTTCTCCCCATTTCGCTCCACACGTTCTCAATTAAATTGAGATCTGGAGACTTCGGTGGCCAATCAAGAAGATGAATCTCGGGATGCTGGGCGAACCATTGCCGTACAATGAAGGATGTGTGTACTGCGCTGTTGTCCTGCACGAGGCGGATGATGGGGACATCCTCAAGCGGGAAAAGTGCTCTCACGCTTGGCAACAACACATTTTCTAGAATATTTACATACTCTGGACCATCCATTCTCGGGGGTATTTCAATTAATTCTCCCGGCCCAAACGCACTAATCCATCCCCACATTCCACACGTAATTCGCCCACTACGTTCAATGGGTAATACATAGCGGGGATCAAGCCGCTGGCTTGGTGGCCGCCACACATAAGGTGTCCTGTCAACAGCCGAACAGAAGACTTTTTCGTCCAACCAAATGGAGGTATCCCAATATTCCGCAGAGGTAGCAAGATGTTCTAATGCAAAACCAACACGATTATCGCAGTGGTTTTGTGTTAGTGCGATTTTCCGCGCGGGCCGACAGCAACGCAAACCTGCATTACGCAGGCGTCGTCGAGTAGTTTTCGCGGAAATTGGTAATTGCATATTCCGCGCAACCTCTACGCGGGGGGGGGGGGTGGATTTTCCACCATTCGTCGGACTAGTTCGGCGTCGTCTTCACGAGTGGTTTTCCGGTGACAACCGGCCTCACGGTCGCTCACCACAGCCGCAGGTCCGTTTTCTTGGAATTTCCTGATCCAGAATTTCATTGTTTTAATACTGCATGGCACATGCGCACTAATTTCTCTTAAACTAAATCCTCCCTCCCAATACGCGGTAATTCGCGCCCTGTCTTGCACAGAAATGTTTGGCGCCATCGTCCTCGTACTATCGCGAAAGAAGACTTGACGATTAATGCCATGCTTGAGAACTTTTTCCACGAAAGAAAATGTGACAGTCAACCAGGTATTGCTATAAAGTAATAAAATAATAAAGAATGCCGCGGCAGCCAACACGTGCGACACATCTTTGGCCTTTTTTTTTTTTTTTTTGTATTTATCGTGCAGGAAATCCGGAACGGATACCCCGAACCGGGGGAGGCTCGGGGTTATGTTGGGCTCCAACCAACTAAAACCTACACGGTAACCGCCTGGGGCGAGGGGACTCGTCGAGGAGAATGGCCGTTCTTGCGCGAGATCAAACAAGCGATACGTTCGCTAGGCCATCCTCCAAGAATTCCCCCGCCCGTGTTTGCCAGAGTTGACACTTTCCCAAGGGGGAGAGAAGCTCCCCGGGAGAAATCTACATCCCTAACACCGAGGCGACGCTGCGGGTTACACGCCAGCGTCGCCCCTCATCTCCGGCTGCTTCTACGAGGTCCGACGAGCCTCCCCCGACTCGTCGGACCCACAGCCCTCCGGCGTCGCTACTGACAGGGCAGGGGGGGCCGAGGAAAACTCGGCCCATAACCAACCCTATCCGACACCACTCACACCCCGCGGGAGAAAGAAAAATGCCACGGAGGGCAAGGCCCCAGGGGGAGACGATCCCCCCCCTGCTCCCACCCAGACTTCGCGCACCTCCCCTCCCGCTCACTTCACGCGCGCAAGCGCGGGCCCCTCACTCAAACAACTTAGCGCCCTTTTTCAGGAAGGACACGCTACTGTCCTTCCTTTCCCTTTTCCTCTTCTTGGTCTCCTCGGCTTCCTTGGCGAACGCCTTGGTCACCGAGTCCGCGTACTCGCCCTGTAGCCTCTTCCATAGCCCCGCCTTTCTGGCTTCTTCCCGGGGCACTGGCTGGCGAAGGTCCGTTCTTAGGTGCGGCGGAACCGGACCCGCCGCGGAAACCACCACCCCCCTTCCCTTAAGCCTTTCCTCAAAAACGCTGGCAAGCGCCACTGCCCTGCACCTACCTCCAGACATCTTTGGCCTGGTCAACCCTGCTCGATCATACCGCTACGCCAGCATTATTTGTGGTATGGCGAAAACGCTGTATACTTATTAAACATACGAATATGGTACTTATTTGTTCCTCATGAAATTCTAAGAACTATTTCTTCTTAATGCTTTACTTATTCAAAGAAATTTTCAACTCGAAGATGCAGTGCTACCGGTTAGATTGATTGGGCTCAAACAGTATGGGAAGATTTGAGAAGCAGGCCGGAATACTTTGCAAATCTCCGACGATCCATTCCAAATCGATTATCGTCAGTAATCAACAACAATGGGTACTGGACAAATTGTTGAAGGGTTGAGGACGTCAGACACCAAACGGCTCTTTTCAGAGCCACAATCAAATCAAACAGAGGAATAACTCGGTTCGCTTTAAAGAACATTTTAAGATAAAACGGCTCTTTTCAGAGCCATACTCACACGTTGAAGAAAAAGAATTAAATATCAAACCTATTTTCAATCAAAAGTTGGACATACCCTCACGTTACTTCCTTTCGTATCCCTTCTTTCTCCTCACAAACAAATAAAACAAATTTAATAGGGTAAAACAACCAGTGAATGACCGAATTGTTAAATTTATGGACCTTTGAGATTAATACTTAAATATATTTATGTATAACAACAAAACAGCTGTTGAAATTGCATTTAAATTTATTTGACTTGAAATTTCTATAAAAATAATTACTTATTCTTATCGTAATTTAAAAAAAAAAAACGATTAAAAACTGCAAAACGTGTAGAAGCCCAATAAATGACCGCATACTTTTAATAAGAATTGTACTTATTAATGTTTGCTTAATACGCGTAACTAAAAATATGGGATATTAAAAGTGCAACTACACTCCATTTATAAACATATAATATTTTTTTAAATTTATAATTGACATTTCTTTGCCTAATGGTCATTCACTGGTATGCGGTCAATTACTGGTCGGTTTACCCTAACTGTATTACGAACTTTGGGATTCAGTAATTTACAATAAAATTTGAACTTGAAGTACAGATGTTAACGATACATCGATGTTTTTATAATCGATATTGGGACATCGATATGTATATCGAAACCATTGATGATTTCCTAATGGATTTCGATGTTTTTGATTATTATTATGCTAAGTTTAATGCTTTATCAGCTTTATCAGCAGTTCTTAAGCAAAGCGATCAGAATAAGCTATCGATAGTGAGGACCATCGATATTGCTCCTTCGTAAGAAATAAGGGATGGTGCTAAACAAGGACAGGGCTTTATGTGCAAGTGAGAGGGTCTTATGCGGACAGCGGCTACCTTGGGGTCGCGGCGGACAGAACGCCTTCCCTTGCCTTCCCAGGCTGGAACACCGATATGGGGATTTCGTGCGTTTACCTAGACTTCGGCTTGGCAGACTAAAAACTTTCTACCTACGATACATGCTACTTCTTTGCCAAATAGATGAGGAATCGAGCCCATCATCCTCTTACGTGTAATGTTTTATCAAGCAAAATTCATTTTAGCAAATTAAATAATAACTTGTAAAATTGTCACCATTATCACTAGGCATAACTCAGTGGTTCTTCGACACGGAGGACCCGTAAGTAGCGCATATAAATCCAAAGAGGGACTTTCAACATTTCCAATTACAAATCCACGTCCTGCAACCACTGGTGCCTTGTAGGGCCGATATCTGAATTCTTCATTCAATATTTTCAACTTCTTTTTTGTGTGGAAGCATCATGTTTTCTGTTATGTTAGCGCTGAAAACAAATACAATATTAGTATAAAATTAAACGTAACGTATGAATAAACAGGATACATGCAATACTTCCTTCAGCCCCATCTCCACATAGTACACACCCTAGGCGACCATGCATGCTCCTGCGAACATTAACATACATAAGAAAACATGTGTTAAATTATTATCTACTAAACAAGATGCTAAACATTCGCACTTCCAGCATAACCATACTTTTCTGTCTTGCAGATAATGTAAATCTCGATTTCCGCGACGTAAGTAGTAAGGCAAGGGAGGTTCTAACGCAGGTCCTCTGAGGGGAGCGCGGTGGCGGGGGGTAGTGAGGGCGCGCGGGGGAGTGCGGCGGAGGGAAACATGGGCGCGGGGCCTGCGGGGAGTGGAAGACCGGTTGCGCGCGCACGATCCGCGGAGTGGGGGAAGACGCGATGATGGAGGGGATCAGTCCGGGCCGAGCCGCCGCGGAGATCGGGCCCGCAATCGGAAACTTTTCAGGGGGGAATGACCCCCGAAAATTTTTTCATACCTAACCGAGGGAGTGAATGACCACCCCAAATATTTTTTCAAACCATTATGTGATGGAATTTTCCCCCTAACGCAGAGAAATAATTTATTTTTATCAGACGATATCGGACAATGTCGGGCAATGTCGGCTTTTTACACCGCGTCTTCGGAGGAGGGAAAGAGACAGAGTATCATTTTAAAGCTAAAATTCTAAGGAGGGAAAGAGACAACACTACATAGGGGTACAATCGCATGCATTCTAAAGCTAACGAGTTTTTTCAAAATGATTTTCAATCTTAGCGTCGCAGCGTCTCGCGCGATCGTATGTAATATGAGTCCTCCTCTGGAGCAGCCGTGCGGGATGACGTCATTTTCACAACGCGAAGAATGCTCGAACGAAATAGAATTATGCGACGTCAGCAAATCTTAGAATTAGGTGGCGAGGAGGATGACGGATAAATGAAATGGAGAAATAATATACGTTTAAGAAATTTTATTTAAAATTAATAGAATAGAATTTAACATTTTTTCGTCCTACGAGCATGAGCTAGTATAACATTGATGGCGCATGCTACCAGTTCGCAATCTACATAATAATCCTCACTCTTTGACACATCATTCGACTAGATCACACTACTTTCAACGTGTATCGAACGTCTATCGTACCTCTTCGAACGTGTAATGAACCACTTCTAAATAATTACAACTATTGTCTTAATCTAGCATACATCACATGTAGGAGATTAGGTTGGGGGAGGGTGAAGAAAAAACATTTATACATTAAAAATTGATTATATTTTATTTATGCCTCTGGCGTTTAGACCACCAGTTGAATATTTTAAATACATTTTGCAAGGCACAGTGCTTTGCGTGTCTGCCACAACGCAGAGTATTAACTACATTTAGCTTATTTAGGGATTTGATATCCTCGTAGTCAATGTCCAGCGTCTCGATGATCACGTCCGCTCTCGTATTTTCATCGAGGAAATCCGCAAGCCAGTCGCGTTTCTGCAGCCCTTTAATGTATACTATATGGGATGTGTCATCTTCTTCGTCGATCGCATCAGCTACAGCTTTCGTAATTAGTTGTTTAGCCATACTATACGAAACGTCTCCATCGTCCCAACGTAGTCCATAATGTTTTGCCACCAACCATCGGATGCTTGATTTGTCGGATTTTGTAAGAAGAAATTGTGGCATAGGACTCCCAAAAATATAGTGCGAGAGAATTGTCCCCTTGCGTAGGACAGCCACTTCCTTGACGATAAATCTTCCATCGACGATGAACCCTTGCAGGTCAACGAATGTTGGTACAGCCATTATCGGTACAATTTAGAGGTCCGCTCGCTTCAAAGACAGACGGGAGAATGCAGTTTTGCTCGTAAAGCATCTCAATTTTCACGAAGAAATTTTGTGCGAATTTCGCACAGGAGAGGGCGGGCAAATAGCGTGGCAATTTAATTTATTTTGCGCACCACGTTTGTCAGTGGATTGTATTCAACCACCCGATCGTGCAGGATCAGACAGTAGGCTGTAGTATTTACCGGCACATTCTTTTTACACTCGAATTCTTGATCGACTCACTTTGTCCCGAGCAATCAATCACCACGATGGGGCCAAATTGTAAAAATTCAGCCACGGTGAATAATGCCTCGTTGCAACTATGTCCATAATACGATTTACCGAACTGCGTATACATGTGATACAAGATGGCATGCTTATTCTTGTCAAAGTCCAAGTTCATGTCATCGTATGGGTAAAATTCCGAGTTGAGAAAAAATTTTACATTGGTCAATTTACAGTTGTTGAACTTAGTAACGTCTTCGCTCATCACATTCCTTCGACCAGTCTGTAGAGCAAGGATCACGCATGGCGGCTTCTCCAGCTAAGAGAGGATACTCGTACAGATCCCACGATTGAAAACAAATGCTCAGGTTTTGTCCACTTTCCAAAGTACGTAGCAACGATAGCTTATTAACGTCGTTCAGCGTCACATGAGGCATCCGCCATTGTAGTTTAAGTAATTCAATTTCTGGTTCCAACATCGGTGATCCTATCAGAGCATTGTTGTCGTTGCGCGATCGTATTAAAATCAATTCGTGACGCGCATTAATAATCATGTGTTTGTAGTCCTCGCAAAATCCCAATAAATATTTGAGTGGGACACAAAAATTGAAATGATTTTTCACTATTAGCCCATCGCGTCGTTTCAAACCCCATCCGTCAGATGTCAGCGATACATAGTTTTTAAGCGTGCTAGTTATTCCAACGTTTCTATTGCGATCAATCTCCACGCCATTCAGTTCGTATCGAATCTCATCGAATAAGAACGCCACGCAATTATTTCTCAACTTCGCCGTTAACGCATCATTTGGCTTATTTATCTTCAATTTCCCCTCCACATAGAGGAAACTTTCACACGGCAATGTGTATAAATCCTGCTGCTGTATCGATATTCTTATCTCATCGCTGTATCCAAACGTCGTGTTGACGTATGGGTTGTATGTGTGGGTCTCGAGCTTGACGATGCGATCATCAAACGTCGGCTTCCCTCCAATGCTTAGAATATCAGCCATTTCTTTCAACTTAAATGCGTACAATGAATCCCAAAGATTTCAAAAATGCAATGTTCGTAGCACTGAGCCTCTTCTTTTTAGCCTTATCGGAGTTGTTGTTGTTATTGTTGTTGTTGTTGCAAACAATTTCACTTGGAAGAACCGTGTTTCTGGAGTCGTTCAATACAAGCATTTCTTTCGCACCACACGTATTATCGTCGTCGTCGTACGTGCAGTCTAATGGTAATCTCTTCACCTCGAAAATCGAGCAATCGTCCGTCTTGATCCACAACGCGTATCGTTAGATCCGTAATGACCCGTGCGGTGATTGGAAGGTAAATGATCTGTGCGTGCGTTTCCGATATCTTATATCCTGGTGGAACTCTCGGAGAAAATTCATGTATCGTATGTACACGCCTCCCATTGTTGTACGCGCCAGCGGTCACGCTGCATTCTATGCGAATAATGTTCACGTTCATGATATTAATTGGATCGTCCGATTCGTGCCACTGTCCTGGTTCTAATACCCGATTCGTCGAGAATCCCAATAGTGATCCAATGTTATTGGGCTTTGTAAAGTCTACGGCGAACCGGCAGTACAGTTCGCTTTTCATGGTGTTGTTGTTGGGATGCAACACTATAGGATACACATCGTTGTCACCGCCATCTATGCCACCGAGAATTTTTTGAGGATATCGCTCGAGTAATCGCTGCTTCAGGTACTTGGCAATGGCGTCTAGTTCGTAGGAGCCGTGGGGAATCGTAATGTATTCATGAGTGGTGTCGACGCTGTTGTTGTTGATATCATAGTTTACGATGAAGTAGAATTTATCGTTGCTCGAGTCGATGTTCGGTATTGTGTGATAAGTTTCAAAGGTTGTTAGACCAAGCTCGTAATCATCGTCGCTCAAATCTATGGGTGGAAAGTAGTTTACAGCGAGGGTGCTACTCTTGCCGGTTAGAGTGAATGTTAACGACATATTCTGCTCGAACTGCTCGACTGTTACTGAATCAGAGTGGTGGGAAGTCAATCCTTAAATTCGGTGCCGATCGTTTGTAGAAAGCGTAGACATAGTTGTCCCCAATTGCTCTGATCGTACTTTTGATAAGACGTACGATTGTATTCAATTTTCACAGCATCTTTATCCAGATATTGTATGAATTCCTTAGGCGGTCAAAGATTCCCAAAGCTGTCGAAATATATATCTCGACTCCCTCTCTTCGCATACGCCACCCAATGAGTCTCAGGCCCCTCGACATTGTCCAAATTTACGATACCGCTCTCGTTTCGACGTACTCCTCCGGCTGGTAACGCGTTACGCATAAAAACGCCTCTAAAGAATGGAATATGCATACGTTTTGCCAACTCCTCCATTTGTGCATCGGTAGTTACGCCCGCAGGCATTTTTATTTTCTTTTCGGCGTTTTTTTTTTCGTTTCGATATTCCCTGTCCGCGCTTGTACGGTGCGAGATAAAGTCCCCGACCTTCCATGGAGCGATTATGACGTTGCATTTCCTGCAGCTGATGTTGCGCCGCCTTATTATCGTTTACCGCCTTGGCGATCCCCGCCGCTCCGCCAGCCAATGATCCAAGAACACCTAGCAGCGGTAGAAGTGGTAATATACCACCCCGTTTTGCTACCGGAAGAATCCGCTTTTTCGGTGCTCTCTTTGGAATCCTTTTGCGGGATTTTGTTTTCATCCCCATTCCGATCTTCGTCTTGGCCTTCATAGCTGCCCAAACAGCTGTAGCAACACCTCTTTCACCCAGAGTCGAGTCTCGCGCAACGATGCGATTTCGCGCTTTGTCAGGGAGTATGTTATCTGCCGCGTGCCTTTCGCCGAGGTCGTTGCTACGCGAATACGCAATATCGTGTTCTCGACACGCTGCGTCCAACGGATTGATGCCTCGATCCCCTCTAGCCAATCGTTTTGCCAGATGAGTTCCTGGGCCGCAAAACTGGTATCCCGGAATATGTAATTCGATAGGTAGCGCGTTTATCGCCCGATTTAACAAACCACTGCCTTTCTTTACTCTCGTCGGCGACATTCGCTACAGTTTTTAATCAATGGTGCTGGACCGTCGATATGCGTTCGCTGCCAAGGGCGATTATAATGTTCCAGACACCGACGATACTGCTGAACCTCAGAATCGGCTTTTATATGCTCGGGGAGTCTGTCCCACAACTGATCAATGTGCCTGCCAAACTCTCGGAGTAGAATAATCTTTGGTATATATTTCAACTGCTCAGAGGTTAGGTCTCGAATATCACAATTATCCGACAGGATCAGAAGCATTTTGAATACTGAACCGTTTTGCTTCGGTGCGGACCTATAAATAGGGCGCTTCGACGTATCAAAATCATTTTTCACAGTTCACGGAGAGGATGCGATTCGTGCGACAACCTGTGACGATACGCGTGACAAATTTTGATGATAAATCGCGAGTGATGTCTTCGAAAACAAGACGCAGACATGGTAGCATGCTGCCAAACACAATCCGCTGCGTCATTTGTGGCCCATCAAATTGCGGAAAGACCAACGTGCTGGTCAGCTTGTTGGAAAGTCCTCACGGCGTCCACTTCGAGAACGTGTACGTGTACTCCAAGTCGTTGCAACAGCCGAAATATCAGTACTTGGAGAATTTATTGACTCCGATAGATGAAATTGGCTACTTTACGTTTTCGAATAACAGTGACGTCATCCCGCCGAGCGAATCGCTTCCGAATTCTATTTTTATCTTTGATGACGTGGCATGTGACAAGCAAGATACGATAAGGGAATACTTTGCAATGGGGCGCCACTCGAACGTTGACTGCTTCTATCTCTGTCAGACATATGCAAAAATTCCCAAACATCTTATACGCGACAATGCGAATCTGCTGATTCTGTTTAAGCAGGATGGTACCAACTTGAAACATGTGTACAACGATCACGTAAACACTGACATGCCTTACGAGGATTTCTGCGCTTTGTGCCGTAATTGTTGGCAACGGGAGTATGGTTTCGTGGTAATAGACAAGGATAGCGCTATGTCCAATGGACGTTATAGAAAGGGATTTAACGAGTTTGCCGTACCGTGAGGTGGTCAATCGTCATCGACACGTCGGTGGGAAAGCAACGTCTGCGGTACAACTATGATTGATATCGATACCCTGGAGATTAAGGATCGTGAGAGAATAGCGAAGGAAATTGCAAAAACCAGCGATTCCATTCGCCGGAAACATCAGGCTTTGAAGACTGGCAAGATGGAGGAAGATATCGCGTTGGAGAGATACTTTAAACCTATCGTCGAACCCTTGAAACATATTGTGGAGAATACCACAACAGCAGAAGCTGACACATCACCGCTGATGAGTACAGACGTTGAAGGGAATAAAACATTAACGCCTGAAAAAATCACACATCGCGCAAGGCAAAGAGGAAACAACACGGGCCATTGGAATATTCACCCATAACCTCGACACCAGTTCAATCGAAGCGGAAACGACAAAATGCTACATCAAACGATTCTCCGGCTTCTCCCACACCAATAAATACATTTCCCAATGTGCAATCGCTCTCAGCCGTTGATGACGACGTTTTTGAAACTAGTCCCGATGAGTCGTTTGTAACATCTATTAGACAGCAATTCCAAACATCCGAGGGACAAAAAACGATCCGCAGTCATTTCGGCCCGCTGGGGCAAAAATACATGAGCGCAATCCTAAGTAGTGATAAGGATACAGCAATGGACTATGTGTACGGTGTATACTTTGACAATAGTAGAACGATGCTTGGGGATAAGGCTTTCGATATAGACAAGGATGATAATATAATCATAGATGGTGTAAAATACAGAGGAACACCCGGCCTTTACGAATTGATTTTTATGAGAATTCCCGACGATACTGTATACACCGATGCCGATAAACAAAAATACAAAAGTATACTGCTGGAAACGAATGCCCACAGACGCGGTCATGGTGCTAAAAATCCCATATTGGGCAACAAGGGATACAAGTACAAACATGTAATTGCACCGCTAATTCCCCGTGCATCGGCTAGTAGGGCAGGGAAAGGTCTAACGGTACCGCGAGTCATGGTGGTAAACGATAACAAAATCGATTACGTACACTGGGACGATCCCAATGAGCTGGTGGATCGATTCCGTTTGCTCGAAGCGTCGCGTCAGGCGGGTAACAACTCTCACGATCACGAAATTCTATCGATTATCGAGGAACTCCGCGAGGTAGACCTCATTATATAAAACCGCGCGCCGATGATGTGTGCAGTATGCATCGAGATACCAATTAACAAATTTGGGATATCGCTCGAGAAGAGTGGAGCAGCTAGAATGGACTATTACAAATGGAGCGGTTTGCTTCGAAATTACATGCGAGATAACGCTCTTTGCGTAACCGGTGCAGACTTTGATGCAAAATCACGCAAGATACGACGCGTAGCTGAGCCGGTGGCCGACACCGATGCCGTCAATAAACTATACGTGGATAAGAGCATTAAACTTTTGAGAGAGCAGCAGGACGAATTAGAGAGGAAGCTGGTCGTGTTTCAAAGAGATATGCTGACGTTGCAAAACAGTGTTCAAAAGATATCGCAAGTGTCGAATTCTATCCCGCAGCCGGACAATGAAATTCGTAAAGTTAAAGAGGCTATAACCACTTTTGCTGCGGAGCAGCAACTTGTCCAGAATTTTCTCGGACCAACGGGAAGCACTTAATGCACGTACCTGATAATTATCGCATCATTCGTTTCCAAGACACCTCTGCGATCAAACATGCAGCCATTATCAAAATCCAAGAGTAAAGAAAACCATGGCCACAAGAAGCTACAACTCGTTGAGGAATTGCACGCTCCAGCTCGAAGACATTTTCCGCGGAGGCGCGTCATCGTGCATGGATACGATGATCTGTGGCAAACTGACATTGTAGAAATGCGTCCATACTCGCGATTCAACTAGGGCCACCACTACATACTCACCGTCATCGATGTGTTGAGCAAGTATGCGTCGGCATTACCGCTCAAGACTAAAAGTGGTGCTGAGGTGACTAAAACGTTTGCAAAGATATTTAGAGAGCGATATCCGAAAAATTTGCAAACCGATCAAGGAAAAGAATTTTACAACACCGATGTGCAGAAACTCTTGACAAAGCACAACATTAATCATTATTCGACGTATTCGGTGATGAAGGCCTCTGTCGTAGAACGTTTCAATCGAACTTTGAAGAACAATATGTGGAAACTGTTTACGCTGAATGGAACCTATAGATGGACCGATGCGCTACCAAGTCTACTTGCAGAGTATAACGCACGAAAACATAGAACCATCGGAATGCGTCCTTGCGATGTTACCCCTGCGATCGCCGACACGCTGCTAGCCACCGTATACAGCAACATAAAGATCGCTGCACCAGCGAGATTCAAATTGGGCGAGTTTGTGCGCGTGAGCAAATTTAAAACCATATTCGATAAAGGCTATACGCCGAACTGGACAACGGAGGTGTTCAAGATAGCCAAAGTACAGACAACTAATCCCGCGACGTATCTGCTGGACGATTCCTGTGGAAAACCCGTTGCCGGAGGATTCTATGAGCACGAGCTGCAACGCGTCACCGATCCTGATGTGTATCTAGTAGAAAAAGTGTTGCGTAGAAAGGGGGATAAGGTGTACGTCAAGTGGCTGGGGTTTGATAAATCACACAACTCTTGGATAAATAAAAATAATGTATTGTAAAAATAATACATGGTTCAATAAATACAATGATACATATATGTAAATGTGTGAACAATTTTTATTTTAACACATTAATTCCACCATTTATAATTTCTATACATTTGCAAACTATAATTCTACTATTTATAAGAACCGAGTTAATAAATACAATAATAATTTCAATACAGTTGCAAACAATTTTATATTATACAATAAATACAATAATTTCTATGTTAGAATGGAATTTGGTAATGGCCCCAGGGCAGAGTGTCGGTCGAATCGGGTACGATATACCGCTTGTTGTCGTGTGGGCTTAGAGCGATTTTATATTCCGAAATGGTGTACACTTTATGCAATTTAGACCATATGCATGATTGTTTGCGAACCATTTCGATCTCCCTTTGCAAACACTGCGCATAGTCGTCGAAAGTTATCGTTCTAGCTATGACGTTGGTCTTGACGCCTTTCGCCTTTTTCGTATCTTTTTTGCCGTCTACGCGAAGTGCATACATTTTCGCTCTAAGCCCTACGAATTCGGTCATTATCGCACCGTTATTTTCGTCCTTCATCAGCCCCGGAACCTTCTTATTTACGCGCGGCATATTATATACATTGTCGGTGGGATAATCGCTTGTGTCGATTCTATCGATATTGTGTTTCATGGTCTCGTAGATATCGTCGCATCGAATATGATAAATGAGGCTGTCAGTGTCTGTATATAGAATTTT
Source organism: Andrena marginata (assembly GCA_963932335.1). Classification (NCBI taxonomy): domain Eukaryota; kingdom Metazoa; phylum Arthropoda; class Insecta; order Hymenoptera; family Andrenidae; genus Andrena; species Andrena marginata. The sequence goes on from OZ010664.1 coordinate 13,551,162, forward strand.
ACATTTTTGTCCATGCTTGGGAGACATGTACTCGTGGTGAAATTCATACAAACAAATTTTTGATATGTCCAGAATGCACATACCCACGTATATCGGTTTGTTGAATTTCACCTCGAGTTTTCGCAATTCAACAGCTATTAAATTTTCCGAAAAAACACTTCTGCTGTGGAAATTCGGTTTCGCGATCATTGCCTCCGCGCCATATCGCCCTTCCCAATGAGTCAAAAGTTTTACGTCCACGTGATTTCGCACATTTTCCATAGTTTTACCAAATACCGCGTTGTTCATCAATTTGTACAATTTTTTTTCAAAGTCGTTTGTCGCGCCTGTTCTAAACCGTGTATTGAGTTCGATGTAATCGCGGAGTCAGGGAGATTGAGCGAATTGAAGCACGCGGTGTATCTTTGTAATACGAAGACCATGACGCGTGCACTGCTGCAGGTTACGGTAATGGATAACGTAACGCTGCTTATCATATACCGTCGCGAGTAACTTGTCCTGCCTGCTGCCAGGTGGTTTGGCACGTGTCGGGCAGAACGGTAGATCGGCATGAGCGTCGTGCAGACGTTGCGGATATTCCAAATCTACCTCGAGAATGTATTCCGTGGGTGAATCGACCGGGATTGAAGACACATAAAAATTTGCAGCATCTTCGACCCATTGAAATTTAGCGTATGGTAGAGGCTGACACATTGCCCATCCATACAAATTGTTCACGTCAAAGTACATCAAGTACGATGACTCTTCCGATGCGTCGTAAGATGACATGTACTTGTTATTGGCATGTGCATATCGTCCAGAACATTGACTTAAACCCCCACGTATACCGCGTTCAATAAACATAACCATCTCGACGTCGGTGAGCAATTCGAATGTAATTTTGGTGTGTTTTAGCATTGCATCCCACGTGAAACCAGGTAGAGTATAATAATGTGCTGAATCTAGTCCGTAACTCTTGATACAACTTTCTCGAAAATTTTCAAAAATATCTGCCAATAACAAGACATCTGTTTTCAAATACAAGTCGCTGTACTCGCCCAAGGTTCTAATCCCGAAACGCTGCCAGACTGTCTCGGCGTGTGCGTAATCGGTCTCGGATACAGTCTCACCCGTGAACGAACTGTGGAATGACTCGCGCGGTGGTAAGCATGGATCCTGCAGCTTGTTCGCGCAATCAAGGTATTCGTACGGAAAGACACCCTTTCGCGTCAATAAATTGAAATCTTCGGTGGATAATGTTTCAAATTGGGATCGTAAAATTTTTAATTGATCTATTCTGAGAAAAGATGCTAATTTGTTGAGACTGGTATTGAGAAATTTGTACGAATCGATGAATCGTAATTTAATATAATATCGCGAATCTGATTCAGCCGTATCTTCGACATTTTTAGTGAATGAAATATACTTTTCTTTAGTTATAGGCAATACGTCAACGTGACCGTCGAAAGCGGTAGCTATTTCTTTGATAATGAAATGTGAATCGTAGCCGGATAAATTATGGAAAACTACGGGGATGTAAAACGCATTTTTATAATTTAAATTGCACTCCGAATGTGCCGGGCCTCTAAATCGTCCGGATAGATGACAATGATCGCGAATTCGTACATCACCAGCCTTGAATGATTCTTCGCAAATATGACAGTGTGTTGCATTGTAAAATACCGTCAACTGTTTGTTGGTTAAATCCGGCATGGGAACATTACTGCTCAAGATGGGTTTGGCGAAATTTGCAAATTTTTTCAGTTCGTCTACGAACCATGGAACACAATCCGCATCGCGGCAACATCGATACGTCGATAGGGATGTATCGTACGAGCAATGCATATAATAGGCTATACTATGAACTTTATGATGTTGATACGTGTGTAATTTGTTGTCATCAATTCGGTGGCTGTCCTCTGTTTTTTCAATGATGCACTCCAGATCTGCGTACATCACGAAGGGGAGCCGCTCCTTCCTACAGTGGTTCTCGAAGCTGAGGAAATTTTTGCCTTCGCTGGGCAGCACGATGGCACAGTCGTTCATCTGCCCACAGTCCACTGCACGCGCCTCCAACTTCTCGGTTGAGCTAAAGCAGTGCATACACCTGTAAACATAAATTTTTTTTTTTTTATTTAATTGTTTCGCGAGACATTTCAATATTTCACAAGTTTATACACGTACCGATCACAGATGAATTTTTTCCCATTGTGTCTGCTGAGCTGCATGCACACCAGCCGAGATAAGTTCTTGATCCACACAAAGTGCCCTACATCGCCGTGCTCTTGATTCGGTGTGTAGAGCAGGTTGACGTGTCGATCCCTCTTGTTGCTGGTGAGGCGCAGTGGAAAGACCTTCGATCCATTCTCCGCCTCGAAGGTGTACACGTTGACGGAGACGCTGTTCTGTCACTCAAACTTCCCGATATGCTCCAGGGACATTGGAAACTCGATGCCCTGGAGATTTAGCACCAATGTATAGTGCGGATATGAGCTTGGGCGATCGGTATGTCGTTCAGCAGGATGGAGAGCGGCGACCACTGCCCACGCGAAACATGCATTGTCCTCGGATTGCACGCTAATTGTTGCATTCTTCAGCAATAAATCACGCGGTAACTTGAAGTGGCATCCCGCGCGCAGCGGATTGTATTTGTTGACATTGACGGTCAGGTTGAGGATTTTCGTCAATGCCCAGCCGCTGTCACGTTCCTGGAACTCTTCCAGCGATGCCAGGGTGGGTTCGATGACGCATCGCTGATACCACTCCTGCAGATCGGATGTGTGAAAGAGTTCGCAGTTCCGGGTATTATTGGTGCTTTTACAAGCATGCTTGTCACCCGCCACAAATTCGCCGTTGAACACCGTGTTCACTTTGAGGTTCCGCTGTTTCCTCAAAGCACCTCGCACATGCTCCAACACAATGGTCGCCGCATCCTGGAGGAAGCTGCGCGGCTCGATGTAGTTCGAATTTAACACGACACCAGTTAATACGCGGTTATCAAACGCAGCGTCTATTTCGCGCCACAAAAGTCGTGTGCTCGAATGTCCGGCACCTTCATGCAAGAAACGGCTGCGCAACGAATGTTTCAGCCCTTCGAGCTGCGCAATTCGAGCAACCAACGATTGCCGAACACCGATCGATAATCGAGGACGTTTCACGCGGCTCTGTTCTTCTAAAGATTCGACACACTCGTTGCACCGTTCTTCCCACGCGAGGTACTCTTCCCGCGAAATCAATCGTGCGGATTGATCCAGCAATTGGCGGGTTACTTGCGCGAATTCTCCCATGGCTGTAATGTCTTTTCCTCGCAACACGTTGCAACGATTTGAGGCTTTGTGCACTTTGGAGCTCATATTTATACCTAGACTGCAATTTGCTATCTCCGTCAGCGTACCCCTCCCTCGAATGCAAAAACGACGATCCGTCTCAACATGGTTCTATGCAGTTTCTGCTGATGCAGCATAATTCTTTCTATGATTCATTCGTATGACTAATTGGCGCGCAATATCATTCGATGAAATTTCTGCTGATTCCGCATATTTTTAAGATTCGACGTTCCCACAGGTATCATATTACATTCGACACGTGTCGAGACTTTTATCCTTGAGGATGGGGCTCAAATTACATACTGCGACGTTAAGATTGAAACACATTATGGAAAAATTGATAGTTTTAAAATAAAAATGGTGTGGTGGGGGAAGCAATTGCACCTCTATTTAAGAGGGCTCCCGAACGCTATTCCATCAATCGCTGAGTATCCACAGTGACTTTCGACGGAACAAATACTGCTCTGAAAACAAAATGTGCAGTACCAGCGCCAAAGAAAACGTTGAAAGCATGAATTATTACGTTCCGATCGTGCGAGATGATGGTGTGGCTCAATGCGGGAGGATACAGTTGTTTGGTAAGGCTTAATTTTCACATCTCAAAATTTTTATGTTTATTCCTAATACGAGCGAGCAATTTCATAGCTTTGATTGCTCTCTTAGCCCGCGTCGAACATCGCATATCATGGTCAGAAGATACGCATTAACATCCATAGGCAGCAAATATATGGAAATTGGGATCCGCGTACGGCCTACGATTGATGTAGAAATGGTTCTCGGCGACAATCGTGGGATGTTTCTCATGTTACCATGGGATACATGGTGTTCGCTATGCAACAATCGTACAACCATTGAAGAACGTGCACGATTACCTGGATCACCTTCGATGCAGATTGATAGTTTAACGGTGGATTTTTTTCGGATCTTTGATTCACCAGTTATAAAGATTACACAATGTGATGATACACTATATTACACACTGGACACAGTATCATTTTTATTTAATCTTCAGCCATGTATAGAATATATGTATTCGCGGATATATCAAACTGCGGAAGATGCGAGAGTAAAATTTAAAACTTTTGTTAACGTGCTACAGCATAGCGGTGTTGCCTGCGAAACATTAGATGCGCGTCGTGCTGCTAAAATCATACGCGATAGCGAACATTACTGTGAGGATTATTATGTAGATTGCGAACTGGTAGCATGTGCCATCAATGATATTCTAGCCGATGCTCGTAGGAAAAAATGTTAAATTATATTCTTTAATTTTAAATAAATTTCTTAAACACATTATTTGTCAATTTTATTTATCCGTCTTTCTCCACGCCACCTAATTTTAAGATTCAGCATTTCAATAATTACTATTTCTCTGCGTTGGGGAAAAAAACATTCTGCCGACGCTGCATAATTATATTTCGTTCCTCGCGCCGTGAAAATGACGTCATCCGCACGGCTGCTCCAGAGGATTCAAGTTACATACGATCGCGCGAGACGCTAAGATTGAAAATCATTTTGAAATACTGTTATCTAAACAACAAAAGCGACTGTACCACTAAGTAGTGTTGTCTCTTTCCCTCCCTAGAATTTTAGCTTTAAAATAATGCTCTGTCTCTTCCCCTCTCTCGAAGACGCAGTGTGTAAATAGCCGACATCATCCGATAATTCGTTGGCGTTCGGCAACGGTGTGTGTGCGCGTGTGTGACGCTCGGTATATGTATTATTCGGAAAAGACTAATGTGAGAGAGCTGGCGTTGGGGGAGTTGGATAGGCGGCAGTTGCAAAACAGCAGTGACAGTGTACGGACATACCGGAGCAGTCCTCCAGCTTTACGACTACAGTGCAATAAACCGCGTGGCGGGCTCCGCCGAAGAACGCTCACCAGTGCAGGCCTTCAACAAGCCTGCCCAAGCTGGCTACAATTGATTTCACTGTTCAGCGTGTGAACATTTCACACCCCCCAGTGCACCTCACGCAACGTGTGACTCAAGCAACGCCATAAGATTGCAGGTGTAAGAGACCACCCCCCGAGGGCAGAGGCCTGTCCTCCCATTACAACCCACAAAAAGAAAGAAACCGATTATGTCACTAATCTCCAACAGTACACGGAAAAAGTACTCCATCCACACGCTCCAATCGCGAAGATGGAGACCCCATTAAAAGATAATCCTCTAGTCTTAAAAGCTCTAGAGTCTGGGGACCTCAAATCCCCTAAAACCTACAAGCAAATTATAAAAGGCAAAACGGGAAAAAGATATAACCCCATGCCCATCTTAGTTAAAAAAGACAATGGAACAATCAACATAAATTCGCCAGCTACATCGGCGAATAATATCAAGAAAGCCCCACACCCAGTGATCTCGCAAAACCTCGAAATGGATTGCGAATCTCCTGCTAGCATAAGCAGTACTAAACCATCATACGAGGATCTACTGATTACAATCGACACGCTAAATAACACCGTGAATAATCTCTCGAAACAACTCGAAGAAGCACTCCACCTTAAAGGGCGTCCTCTGAAAACGTCCAGTCATACCCATTCCGAGTTCGTAACAGAAAATAGATTTCAACTGCTAGAGCCGGATGTGATTGACATTGATGGGGAAAACCCAAAAGACGAACGGCCAGCTACCCTGACCGGCTCGAAAAAGCCACGCGCACCGACCCCCCAGGACCATAAAAGCGACCCCAAAAGGAAGGCAAACGCACCAGGTACCAAGGACTCACCCAAAGACCGGCCAAATTCGTCGACACCTTCCCTTCCAACATCCTCCAAGGATCGCACCACGCCGAGCGGACCCAGCAACACCCATCGACATGCTCTTCAATCCAACAACGCATCGCAAGCCCAAAGAAACAACGGAGACATCATCCAAAATAGTAAGCAACCGCAAAAACCCACAAACTCCACAAACACCTCATCGCCGCATAACAAATCCAAACCGCCCCCGATTACCCTACATGTTAACTCAACAAAACAAATTGTAGACCTACTATCAGGGCACCTAAAAGATTTTTACATCAGACGAGTAAATGTCAACAAACACTTGCTACATACCACCACCACTGATAACTTCAAGCTCGCAATTCAAATTTTAAAACAAAACGAAATACAATTCTTTACGTACACACCAAAAACAGATAAAAACCTAACAGTTCTACTCAAAGATTTAGAGAGCGATTTCAATACACAAGAAATTTTAGATGCCCTGATCAACCAAAAAATAGAAAACCTCCAATTCTTATCGGTTAAAAAATTTGCAACTCGGCGCTCACTAGAGGAAGGCAGAAATCTACCGATATTCCTAGTTCAACTGTCTCCTATTAGCAATATAAACAATTTAAAAGAAATAAAAGTCCTACTACACACATTCGTTCGTTGGGAAAAAATCATTAAGAAGGACCGCATCCAATGCAAAAGGTGTCAAAGAATTGGTCATGTGGCATTTAACTGCAATCTCAAATACCGCTGCGTTAAATGCGACTCTCCTCATAACCCAGGAGAATGCCCCCGCTACAACTCACTTCAAACCGATGATGAATCTCAAAAAGAAGCTAGACCCTTTTGTATCAATTGTAAAAGTTTCGGCCATCCCGCTTCCTATCGAGGATGTCCGAAACTCAAGGAAATAAGACAAAAAATAGAAGAAAAGAGGCTAACTACTAAGTTAGAACAAGAGAAAAAATTGAAATCGGTCAACAACGTTATCAAAAAAGGCATCTCCTTTAGTTCCATTGTAACTGGCCACAAAGCTACTAAACCTTCACCTCCATATACGTACAAAATACCAGAATCCCTCCCCGAAACCCCCGAAGTTCACCCCTCCCAGATCACACTCCTAGATCAAATAAAGAAAATAATTGATTCCTCTGTAAACGCACAAACATCGCGATTACTAGAACACATCAATGCAAACTCAAAAAAAATAGACATATTAGCTGAATCTATAGATATTGTATTCAATGACTCATAACAACATCGACATCATCCAAGACAATAGTATCAGAGGGAAAATAACCCTCGAGAAGATAAAAATTCTTGAAATAAACGTAAATTCCTTAATCACGAATGAAAGAAGGGCAAACCTCGCAGAATGTTTGCAAATAAATGACCCGGATGTGGTCCTTCTTTGTGAAACAAAACTTAACAATAATCACCACGTCAATTTTAAGAACTATACATTCATAAGAAATGACAGACTAAATGCTAAACAAGGTGGGGGCACAGGTATTCTAATAAAGAAAAATATTAAATTCAAGTCCGTCCAGCCAAACGGTATCAAATCAACAACATTTGAAACTAGCATAATCCAGCTAAAAATCCAAAAAGATGTAAATCTTTTCCTAATAGCCGCATATGCCGCCGGCAATAACAAAAAGGAATTCTTGCCAGAGCTAAGTTCGGTTTTTGACAAGCTTGAACTACACAAAAATGAAAACTTCTACCTCCTTGCGGGCGATCTCAACGCTAAACACTTGGCCTGGAATAACCCCACAGATAACAGTAGAGGGAACGCACTTCACAATTGGATTGACCAAAATCAGATTAAATATCGTCTTTCATTCCTACATAGCGCGGTACCTTCCTTCCCTAGAAGTGGAGCTTTCATCGATATTTGCTTAGCAGATTACAGACTTCAATTCCACGACTTGCCCATTTCAGACAGACTAGCGTCTTTCGATTATGATAGCGACCATAGGGCCGTTTTAATGATGGTATCCCTGCAACCCCACGAACATATTGAAATAGATGAAATAAACCCCACCACCACCTACAATTTTAACAAAGCAGACTGGCGCAAATTTAAATTGTACTTAATCGAAAACGACAATACAGACTTACCAAACACTAGAAACCTTACATCAAAGGAGATCGATGGCTTCATTGATCAACTGAACACCAACATTTTAAGCGCAATGGATCAATCAATACCTCGATCATCAAACAACTCTAATTCTACAGACAAATATATTACCCCTCTCATAAAAAGACTAAGGAAACAAAAGAGCTATTTAATAACTCGTATAAATAAATTAACTAGACCCGATAATTATATGGCCGCAAATAACAACCTCATATCAGCACTTAAACAGATCTTAAAATCAGTTAGATACGATATAAAAAAGGCCTTCCATAACTCCGTAAGTAAATACTGGAAAAATAAAATCACTAGTTTGTCAATTCATAAACCCAGAGAACTTTTCCCAGCCATCAACAGCATTTTCCGCCCAAGAGACCGCGGTAACGTAGACACTCTTAAAATTCCCGCCACAAACATAGACCTAATCGCAAACGCTAACTTAGACCGCAACAATCTACAAACTGACATTGACAACAACTTGCTCATCACTGACTTACAGGACAAGCTAAAAATCCTAGGAGCCCATTTCGAAACAGTCCACACTCAGAATAACCACATGGGAAAACAACAACTAACAAACATAATCACACAGAAAATTGAAAATTTAAAAAATGAACTTGACAAAGACACACAAGATAACACAACAGTTTGCATATTTAACAATACAAATGAGGCTAACAACCCAAACGCAAACCTCATTCCACCTGACTTCTTCACATCAACAGAAAACCTAAAACTAATTTTCAAAAAACTAAACAACAAAAAATCCTCGAGCTTCGACAATATCCCCAATATAGTGCTAAAGAACTTACCACCACTATACATCTACTATTACTCAATAGTATTCAACAATTGCCTAAACATGTCATACTTCCCAAAAGTCTGGAAAACAGCCAAGCTTATTGCCATAAAAAAGAAGGATAAAAATAGCAACGATCCGGCAAGCTACCGTCCGATTAGTCTCCTACCTAACATCAGCAAAGTGTTCGAAATCGTAATAAACAACTCACTAAACACATTCTGTACACTCAACAATATAATCCCAGAAACACAATTTGGATTTAGACACAAACAATCAACCACCCATGCCATCACCAAATTTACATCCGATATTTGTTGGGCCAGAAACGCGGGGGACTGCGTGGGGGCCGTATTCATCGATCTAGAAAAGGCTTTTGATACAGTTTGGCTAGACGGACTGTTTTTCAAACTTAGCAAAAAGAACTTCCTACCCCACTTAATAAAGATGCTCTGGAACATGCTCCATGATAAAGAGTTCATCGTAACCGAAGGACAAGTCACATCACTAAAAACCTTCAAAATAAGAAACGGACTGCAACAAGGCACCGTAAACTCCCCCATCTTATTTAACATTTACACAAGCGACTTACTCCAGATGTTCAACCCAAATAGCGACAACAAAAAATCCGCATTAGCTTTTGCAGACGACCTGCTTATCTACGTAAAAGACAACAAACCATCTAAAATCAAAATAGAACTTCAAGAACTTTTCGGCAAAATCCAAAACTATCTCCACACTTGGAAACTAAAAATAAACTTAAATAAATGCGAATCCATCCTTTTCAGACCATACATCTCGAAAATATCAGACGCAAACAAAAATGTCAGAATCCACTCCAAAAAATTCTGCATTCATGATTCCTACAACACAAACTCCATTATCCCGCACAAAAAAATAGTTTGCTACCTAGGTGTACATCTGGACTTCAAACTAAACTTTAACAAACACATAGATATACAAATAAGTAAAGCACAAAAAGCATTTATGGCAAACAGAAGAATGTTTTACTCTAAGGATCTACATAAGAACGTAAAACTGTTACTTTATAAGCTACTAATTCGACCGATCCTAACGTATGGCTGCGCAATCTGGTTCAACATCAGTGACAGCACAATGGAGAAAATAAGAAAGCTTGAAAGAAAATGCATCAGGGCCTGCCTGAGTAGATATCGAACACCAGAGTCAAACTACACCAAAAATGTAAGCAATATCTATATAACGAAGCAAAATTCACTCGAATAGATTTGTTCATATTAAAACTAATCAGGAACCATTGGGCACACATTCATAACATTGAAACAAACAGCCTAATCTACAGTTCCATCTACCCGAATCCTCAATACTATGATAAATCCAGACAAACCGGTTACACACCACCAGAATCATTCGTTTACCTTGACAGCATAGGCCTCATACAAAATAATAGTAACCTACCAACGATATACCATTTTAACAGAAAAAACTACGATAAAAGTATACCATATGAAGCCGATATTGACACAAATGGTCCCTCGATGCGATTCAAATACAATTTAACCACTTTCGACCATAAAGACAAGCACCGGAACAATACCAAGAAATACTGGTGGCTCTAACAAAATCTAATATAAGACAAAGCTATCCGTAATTAACGAGCCCCCTTGAAAACAACCTAGTAACTATTCTATGAAATACCAAATCCTAAGTCGCGCCCACTGTTTCCATATTATTACACCACACTATAATTTTACTCTAACTAGCTAAAAGTATGATAAACATATGTATATAAGATCATGTTATAGCATTATTAAGTACTAGATATAACTTTCCTCATCCCATCTTTTCCCCTCCTCTTCCTATCACCCTCACCCCCACCCTTACCCTATAATTATACAAACGCTAAAGACTGATGTAACAGTCCCGTGCCTTACTGTGCATCATACCCAACGAACGAATTTAGTAACATAAGCCTAGTTTAAATACAACAATATAGCATTAAGTGCAATGTAAATAGTAAACAACGATAAGACTGTGCGTGCTTCAGTGTTGGAGCCTCTTGTCTAACTTCCGAAAACTGCGCCCTCAAAAACTTTTATTCGTTATGTTTATTGTACCCCTGCTAATATTTATTACTCCTCTTTGTTCTGGCACAATAAACGTTTGTTTAAAAAAAAAAAAAAAAAAGTTGGATAGGCGGCTGACTCGTACCGTTGAGGTCTTGGGTTCGAGCCCCGTCGCCCGGAATTCGTTTTTTCATTTATAATAATATCTTAAAATTAATATTTCCTTCCTTACCGATGGTAGCCTCGGTACCACGCTCCAGAGAGAAGAGTGGGTACTTCACCTGCGGTTCCTCCTCGATGCGGTTTCGGTTCGATATCGATTTGGTTATCGATTGATACGATATCTGCTCTCGCGCTTATACCCCCCACCACTCCGCCATCTCTATGACGTCATCCGCCGCCGCCCGGCCGCGCGCCGCCGCCCGCCGCGTTGGGATTTCCTGCGGCCTTGAAACTCAAATTTGAGTTTCAAGGTCGGGGGAGGGGAGGGGGAAATGTCTTCAAACTCAAATTTGGGTTGGAACTCTCCTAGCCTTACTACTACGGTGGATAGCACGCAGTCCTGCACCTCACGTGTGGCCACCACGTTCACCCGACCTCAATCCCCTGGATTTTTTTATGTGGGGAGCGGTGATAGATATTGTTTACAAATCGGGGACCCAAATTGAATCGCGAGAACAATTGAAACAAAGAATCGAAGTAGCTTTCCGAACGATTCAAGATTCGCCGAACGTTTTTGAAAATGTTCGCCGAAATATGAGATACAGACTCCAACAATGCCTCGATAATGACCGTGGTCATATCGAAGCCAGCGGACAGGCACGGATGCTACGCGCCATCAACACTGATGGGAGTGTCCTGTGGGTGAGAGGAAGACGCAGGAGGTGAACCACCGAGAACGTTGGTAAGTTAATAAGTTAATATCGTCTAACCTTCACAATTCAACTGTGTCAATTTTTTTCCCACAAAATGGTGCGTTTGCGACATATGGTTCCTTTTAAACTTTTCCTCCTGTCAATCAGCAGAATCTATTGTTGTGCCCTATCCGTTCAACTGTCCGTAGGCAAAAGATAGGCGAAGTCCCGGCCGTAGCATAGGGCCCAAACGAAGGAGGCCAAGAAAGAGGGGGTTTTTAGTGGGTATCCCGCTAGCAGCGGCGAGTCCAACATAATCCAGGCAACCCTGCCTGGGTATGCGTAATGCATTTTCCCCCCTATAATAAAAAAAAAAAAAAATCAAAAGATAGGTAAAAATTCTAACTGGTTACTGCCAACTCCGAATTTCTGTTGGGAAAACACCACTTAATTCAGGCCTAGCCGTGTCAATGCACCTTGCACAGTCTTCTGTCCCTTTAAACGCCGTGCTGTGTCTGCGTAGAGCCCAGGAGCTACCTACCCCAGGCCACTATCCTTCAGGTAGTAAATACTGGCAAACGACAAAGTGGTGGTGGTGGGCCCGTGCATCTACGTGCAACTCTATACATTCAAATCGTTGCGAAATCTTTAACAATTTTTCCCCACAAAACGGTTCGTTTGCGACATATGGCTCCTTTCAAACTTTTTCTCCTTCCACCGAGCAGAATATGTTGATGTAAAAAAAAATTTAACATTAATTTTCAATGTTATAAACAATTTTGCAGCAAGTTTTTTTTACAAATCTCCACCGATCCGGGGGTGTAGATTCACCCCTCCAAGGGGTGAACAATACTTTTTTAACACCCTGTACATACGTTAAATTTAGTCATCAAGAAAGCTACAAAATCTATGGAAGGTTCGAAATGTATAAGAATGCTGAAAGAGCTAAAACTTTATTATTGGAGAAGGTGACAGATATATTCAGTGCCCAGTCTCAATTAAACGTAACTGTAAATAATGGGGATAATAATAATAATAATAATAATAATAATAATAATAATAATGCGGGTAATTTTGCACAAGATAGAGTATCTTTTTGGACATCGTTCGACAATGATGTCCACGAAAAATATAGTGTGAATGCTAGAAATTCTGGACCGGTAAATGAGATTGATAGGTACATTGCGGATTCGTATTTGAATAGAAATAAAAATCCTTTGCAATATTGGAAGGAAAATAAAGCTAAATATCCATATCTTGCGCAGTTCGCAATAAGTTTTTTATGCTGCCCTGCAACGTCGGTGCCGTGCGAACGAGTTTTTTCGAGGCAGGAAATATAATTAGTAAAAAAAGAAATAGATTAAGTGGCAAAAGTGTAGATCGAATTTTGTTTTTAAAGAAACAATAAGAAAATATACTGTTTCTGTCATAAAATTTTGTGTTATTATTTTAAAACCACCCTCCATTTTCCACAGAGACATACAAAATAATTTTGCTTAATGATTAAAACTTTTATTTTAAAAGTACTTGCAACTTTTACAACATTCAAAGAAAGACTAAACGTCTAAGACGTCCCACAACATCCTATTTCAACGAACAGTCGAAGCGATACGAAACATTCATCCGGAATTTGGAGAGAATCTTGCGATTCGACTCGAGAGTATCGAGATATCATCCGATCTCTCCCGAATATTTCCGACTCGTTTCGAATGTCGGGTTCCCGAACCTCGAACTGTCAAGAGTTTCAAGACCTATCAAGACCTTCAAGACCTATCAAGACTTTCAAGAAATATTTGTTTCGAATAACAGTTCGAAGCGATTCGAAACTTCTGTCCACAATTCGAAGCGATTCGATTTGCTTGGCGACCATGACAAATGAGATTCGAAGCGATTAGAAACATTGTGTCATAGATTCGAAGCGATTCGATCGGTCTTGACCCCATTACTAGCTGGGCCTTTCGCGTCTTGCGCTGTCAACGTGCCACGACCTTCGATGTAGAAAAAACTTTCGCACGGAAGCGTGTACAGATCTTGCTGCTGTATAGGGATACTTATCTCGTCGCTATTGTCGAACGTTGTGTCGGCGTATGGATTATACGTGTGTAACTCGATCTTCGTGATACGATTGTCGATGGTTGGCGTATTCGCCACGTCCAAAATAATCGACATCGTGGTTGCGTGTTTAATCGGCGACGATGAAACCTAACGATCGTAGGAAACGTACGTTTCGACGAGTCAACGGCTTTCTTATGCTTCTTACCGGTCCTCTTCTTATCGCTCCTCCCGTCTTTATTCTTCTTATACTTTCGTCTGTAGATAAAGGGTCTCGCAGATGACGCGAGGCAGAGACGGCAGGAGTATCAGCGGCGATTGATGATTCGTACGTGTGATCTAACACTAACATACTACACACACACGCATACACGTACGGTCACCCGAACTATCGCGCGGACGTCGTTGAACGTGTAAACGAATCGTTATTTCTTCTCCACGGAAATTTATAGGACGATCGTGTTGATCGACGATGCACAACGCTAGATCGTGTATTGATCGTGCGACGATCAGCAGGTAAATGACGTGTCGCGGAGTTTCCGATATCTTATATCCTGGCGGCACGCGAGGCGAAAATTCATGGATCGTGTGTACCTGTTTACCTTTGCTGTACGCGCCGGTAGTGACGTTGCACGTTACTCTAATCACGTGAACGTTTATAATATTTACGGATCCGTCGGACTCGTGCCAGATTCTTGGTAATAAGACGCGATTCGGGGAAAATCCTAGCAACGAGCCCACATTGTTCGGTTTCGTAAAGTCTACAAAGAACGAACAGTACAGCTCGCTTTTCATGGTGTTGTTGTTAGCTCGTGTATAGAGGGTACTTGTCGTCATCGTCGTTCTCGCTGTTACCGCGTCTTCGAGGATATCGATCGAGTATTCGTTGCTTCAGGTACTCGGCGATAGCGTCTAATTCGTAGGAGCCGTGGGTGATCGTAATGCATTCATTAGCGGCGTCTACGATGGAGTTGTTTTCGGTGTCATAGTTCACGACGAAATAGAATTTATCGTTGCTCGAGTCGATGTTCGGTATCGTGTGAAACGTCTCCAACTCCGCGAGTCCAAATTCGTATTGACCATCACTCAAATCTATCGGCGGAAAATAGTTTACCGTGAGCACGCTGCTGCGACCAATTAACGTGAGCGTGAACGACATATCATAGATTACACTCGCGAGACGGAGAGAGGGGAAATGACGCGCGCGTACAAATACTCGGCAATTTATCGATATTATAAGTTTTTATTATAGAATATGTGAATCGCCATTACGCATGGATACATTGTAACATAATCTTAGTAAATGCCGTTATTATTATTAGTAGTAGTATATAGGCCATAATTCCATATAGTGCCTTTACACGGACGTTCTTTTGTGACACTTTTGCGCGCCACACGCTAGCGCGGCACGCATTTGGCGTGGCGTGCCGGAACGTCGCAGGCCAGAAGATCGTACCCGTCACTACTTAGAGACAGCGAGTTCGGGCTCCCATTTCTACGTCGACTCCACATGTTTTTTCCAGGAACCAGCGCAGTCTTGTATTGACTACCTGTTCCATGTATATTATCGATCTGCGAAACAATCGGCAAGACACGATCGCGATACACGTAGGTTCGCGAAAAGTATACGAATTCCTCGATATACGTGGCTTATAGAGGATATCATAAATGCTTTTACTGTAGGGCACACTGAAACATCTGTTTTTACGAAGCTACATTTGGTTTACCCGAAGGTGCTATAAATTATGGAAATGGTTTATTACTCAGTTATAACGACTGTATTGCGATCTGCATTCTTCTTGCAGACGAAAAGTTTCCACCTCATCGGAAGTTCTTGCTAGCATCTTGTGCGCGGTTAGAAGTGTATCCTCTATAAGCCAGGTATATCGAGGAATTCGTATACTTTTCGCGAACCTACGTGCATCGCGATCGTGTCTTGCTGATTGTTTCGCAGATCGATAATATACATGGAACAGGTAGTACACAATACAAGACTGCGCTGGTTCCTGGAAAATGCATGTGGAGTCGTCGTAGAAATGGGAGCCCGAACTCGCTGTCTCTAAGTAGTGACGGGTACGATCTTCTGGCCTGTGACGTTCCGGCACGCCACGCCAAATGCGTGCCGCGCTGGCGTGTGGCGCGCAAAAGTGTCACAAAAGAACGTCCGTGTAAAGGCACCAATAGACTTTTGCTGTAAAAATTGCATGCACAAGCGACCGCAATTCATCTCGTCGAAACGTTGAAAACGATTGTGATTGTACGTGATCGTTGTACCGCGTCCGAAATAGTAGATCATTTCCGTGGGAGGTCGCAGATTCCCAAAACTATTAAAGTATTGTACTCGTGGGCCGCGTTTCGCGTAAGCGACCCAGTGCGTACCGGCGCCTCGATTCTCGTCCAGATTCGCGATACCGCATTCGTTGCTTCGTACGCGTGTGGGAAGCGTATCGCACATAAACACCCCTCAAAAGAACGGGATGCTGACGCATTCGCGTTCTAATTGCAGGTTCGCCATAGGTTGTTGTGTTATCGCCGCCACCGTCGCCACGCGCCTACTCAATCGGCGTTTTTTTTTTTCTTTGATTGCAGTCGTCGTTGGTGTTGGCGTCTCGGGTTCAAGCCCGCGTCTTGCTTGTCCGGTGTCAGATGCATCCCTCGCCGTTCCATCGCCCGATTATGACGCAACGTCTCTTCCAGCTGTTTTTGAGAGGCCTTCGAATCGTTAACAGCGTTGGTTATATCAGCCGCTGCACCGGCCAATGCCCTGATAGCTGATAAAGCAGGCAGCACGAACGGAAGAAATTGAAGAAAGCCACCGCGTTTCGCCACTCTTAGATTACGATGCCATTGCCGCCGTTGAGGATGTTTCCTTCCAGACTTTCTCTGTTTACGTTTCGTTCTTTTCATACCCATGCCGAGTTTAGTCTTAACCTTCATGGTTGCCCACACTCCAGTCGCTACGGCTTTTTCGCCAAAGGTCGCGTCGTTCGCGAATACTCGTTCTCGCGCTCGTTCGACTAACGCACGATCCACCTCGTGTCGCCCCTCTAAATTTTCTCGACGAGAGTACGCGATATCGTGTTCGCGGCACGCTGTGTCCAGAGGATTCACACTTTCGTCGCCACGAGGCAATCGCTTTAGCAAACGCGTTCCTGGTCCGCAGAACTGATAACACGGAACGTCTAGTTCGAACGGCAGACGGTTTATGATACCGTTAACGAGACCCGATGCAGTCTTTTTCTTCTGATTATTCTTCTTCCTCCTATGATTCTTTCCTAGTCCGTGAGACGTCGCAGTCGTTGGTGCAACCATATACGTTAGAATAGTCACGATAGCTACTACAATAATAAATGCGTACGCACGCTCCACCGATCACTGTGATAGTGACCTGCGCGACGCGCGCCACGAATATAAATAGACATCCATCGTCATAGACGTGCTCGCGAATATGTGATTTGCGAAACAGTGGGACGTTATTCGCGCGACCGCAAACAGAATGCTCGAGGATGATAGGGATTCGAGTCGATCGAACAGACACGGCCCGTTATTACCGGACAGTGTGCGAGGCGTGATTTGCGGACCGTTCGGATGTGGAAAAACCGAGAGACGCTCGGCCCGATTCGATCTTCGTGTTCGACGACGTGGCGTGCGACGAACAGAATGCGATACGCGAATACTTCTCCATGGGTCCCACGCGAACGTGGATTGCTTTTATTTATGTCAATCGTACGCTAGAATACCTAAACATTTGATCAGGGATAACGCGAATTTTCTCATGCTGTTCAAACAAGACGGTACGAACTTGCGTCGCGTCTACAACGATCACGTGAACACAGACATGACGTTCGAGTCGTTCAACGATTTGTGTACGAGATGTTGGTGTCGAGGATACGATTTCGTAATGATCGATAAGGATAGTTCCATGTACGAAGATCGATATCGAAGAGGATTTAACGAGTTCGTCGTAGCTCGTTGACATCAGTAAACCGCGAGTCATTCATCGAGCAACACGAAATGGCCAACGAACAGACGACGACTGCTATAACCTCGAGCAACGTCGACGCGAATCATGCGCAAAAACATCGCCGACGTCATCGACAAAAAGGAACGAAACATCAAAAAGGAACAAAACGTCAAATAGGGACGAAACGTCGGAGCGTGGACGCAAAGGTGGCAATCGCCAAAGTCAGCGACGTTATACGTAAAAAGTGCTTGGCCTAGAAAATTGGTAAAATGGCTACGGAAGCAGCTGTGGAGGCGAATACGCGTCCCATCGTCGAACCGCTGAAACGATTGATCGAGAACTCGTCCGCGTTGAAAACGCGCCTAACCCCTCGATCGCGACCAGTGAAAAGGAAACACGAATACGATCAACAGCAATCATCGAAGATACTTCGACCTATTATTCCGTCGACTGGTAGGTCCTGCGGTTGCGAACGTATATAATTCGTGATCTCAAGGCCTACCCTATAGCAAAAATTCCTTCGGTGACCCCATTGAGTCATGCATTGTCTTCTCTGTCCCGTCGACAGCGACAGCTGTTGATGACAGCTGTTGACGACAGGCGTTGACGACAGCTGTTGATGGCAGGCGTTGACGATGGCGTTGACGATGATGTTGACGACGAAGCCGGTGAAAAAATTCAGGATGATGAGTCGTCAGCAAAGGTTCATGATTTGGAATCGCTGCACAACCCCGTCGACGATATCGAAGTGTATGTACGGAACGCCAAAGGACCCTTGTCGCGAGAATACCTGGGACTATTCTTTACCGATACCAAGAAAGGAATTGAGAACGTGTACGGCGTATACTTCGGGTCCGACGAAGACCTAATCATCGGTGATTCTGTACTCACCATCGACGATGACGGTGACGACGTTCGCGTCAACGGAACTCGATACGCGGGGGCTCGAGGTTTGTACGAACTGATGTTCTTGCGAATACCCAATGTTATCACGTACACGGACGCGGATATCCACTCGTACCAACGCATCTTGCTATCGACGAACGCACATAAGCGAAACCATTCGCCGAGCAAGCGCACGCTAGGTAACAAGGGGTACAAGTATAACGGGTTCCGTCTCCGTTCCGTCTGCGTTCCGCCTCCGTATGGTGTCCGTTCCGTCTCCCTGCGGTGTCCCTAATTTCACTGACAACTGTGTAGGGGGCCTGCTCTGGCCCGGTTTCAGCCATTTCTGCAAGCCTGCTGTACAATTCTTTCAGTCAGTAGCGTGATACCTGTCGTATTGGAAACTCCACTTTGTGTCCGTAGTGCATTAATGTTATGGCGCGGAACGATAAGGAAGAATTAGCAATACTTGCGCTAATTTTAGATGAAGAGGAAGAAAATGTGGAAAGACTAAAAAAAGTGTAGAAAAGAGAAAAGGCTGTGGGTCCACCAAGCGTGGACGAAAAGGGACAGCAAAGGAGAATTTATTACATTTTATAAGGAATTACAAGACGACGCCAGTAAATTCTATGAATATTTTCGAATGACTCCTTATACGTTTAATGAATTATTCAAGAAATTAGAAAATTCATTGAAGAAGATGGACACGCCGTGGCGATTAGCAATTACAGCCAGAGAATGGTTGGCAGTATGTTTGAGGTATGTTATATACAAAGAAATAGTAATTGTATTATATGATAAGTAGTGTACTATTCTATTCCACTGTAATTATCTATTATATGTGTCGGTGATTATGAAAGTGACGTAAGTAACAAAGCTCACAATTTAGATTTCTCTTATTTTATGTTATATTGATTTATATTTCAATATTATGAATGAATTGTTGCAAAACAGCCGTTAAGTAAGCAATAACATGATAGTGGCACTTTTATAATGAGCTGCGACAGTTTCACATGCGCTTCGATAATCGATAGTGATGTGAGTCATTGGTTCTCTGTAAGAAGTTGGTAATTCGTGCGAAAGGAAATAATTACATATTTTTCTATTATTTATTAACCTCAGAAGTGGGGCAAGAAAAAAAGAAAGGAAACGCGAAATATGCTTAATTATGCTGAAAGTGTGAGAAAAAGGAGGAGAAATAGTGGTAAAGAATACATTACCAAAAATAGTAAAGTTGATAGTGGGAAAGTATTCGAAAATAAAAATTGCTTTTATTCGAAAAAATGTTTGAATTTATTGAGTTGTGACGGTCGAAAAACTACGTCTGAGCACGTTTGGAATTTAGAGGACACAATTGTTTAATGAACACAATTTCATACAAGTTGCATTCCTACATATATATGTATACATCAAACACATACCTATCTTAAGCCGGGGCTAGACCTGAATGCTTATACGCTGAGCAGGCTGAGCGCGCACGAATGACGCATGCGGAGGGGTCGAAAGTGCCATTGTATCTTTCTTCACCAACTTCTGTGCTTAACTTAGCCCACTCCGCAGTCGTAAAGATGGTGTGATACATAGTTAGCTAAATAAACATACAGCTCAACCCTCCGAGTCATCCCGTTTACCAATACAGAGTGATTGTCCACCGACGCGTGTCAAGGAGTTGCCACCTGGTACCCCGTGGCTAGGACAACCCCCTGCAGTGCCTCACCGAATTTGATGGGTTTCGATCCTCCAAACGGTTGGAATACCATTAGAAATTCAGAAATGTTCAAGAGTTCCGCATTTCTCATCACATATTTGCGAAAACGACGTCAATTTATTCCTTATGTTTCGCCGATGAAACTGACACCAAGAACAATGTAATTCAGACCATAATGAAGGAAATTTCAGGAAAAATTGTTTTATATCATTTCAAGCTGAATTCGTTAAAAATAGTCGGATTTATATGAAATTTGGAATGATTTTCATCGGAAAAATATAAGGAATCCATCGGCATCCCTTCCATATCCCGTAGGCGTAGGTACATTGGAAAGGTCTGTGGGACACTCTTCGTTTATTACCACCTTGTCTTGCTTCTTTAAACTACTTGACACCCCCAATTGTAAGGACGACAACAAGTCATGGTGGTGTGAAGGACAGGGATGCACCACTACAGTTGTTTACCTCATGTGGGTGAGCCATTCCTTTGATGGTCTGGGATTTCACCAACATCGGCTGTGAAGAGCCCGAACATCGCGGCGAGCCTGACCTTCCTTTGGTCCTGAGGTCCCTTCCTCGGTCTTATATGGCAGGCAATCCTTTCGTCTGCACTACTCCAAACACTCTCTGTCCTTCAATCTTTAGCTGTCGCGAACCACGAGACTCTGTCGAAACTGGCGAAGAAGATCGCTAGAAATATACGTTCCACACGTAGGAACGGGGGCATTAGGGAGTTTCAAGTGGCGTTCGGTTCGGGGTTCTATTCAGATCTGGACGCAGCCGAAAAGGAGGCTAATATTTCCACTATCTTTAGGTGGAATCAGACGGGTCGTAGCTCCGCGAGCCGGCACGCCTCGTCTAGCTCGTCAATTTTGCTGGGCGAGCCGAGCCGATCAGTCTCCAATTCGAAGGGAAGACGTCACAGGCGGGATCACGCGCAGTGCAGCGGACACCTCATTTTCTACCTGCGTCCCTCCACGAGGCGTATTGCTGCCCCCGCGAGTAATCTCGTGTGAATTTTCAACACAACAGCGAGTCGGCCTGGCTATATGAATTAAGAACAATGCAGGGTGTAGTGAAGAAAAGAAAGACAAATTATTCAGTACAATAGAGCTTTAAAGTCTATCATATGTTAATTGCATTATTATTATTATTCAAAATGTAATTTTTAAATTTTTGATTATCTGTTTATGTCAATATTAGCAATGGATTAAATTTATTTAGTCTATGCCTTCAATAATTTAAGACATTAAAATTAATTTCTGTAGGCGTTTCGTAAAAATCACCGAATGCAGGAAACTTTGAAGATTTGTATTTTTTAAACAATTTCGAATCTGCAAAAATGAGGACTTAACCCTCCCTAATTTCATATGGGCTACCATATGTGTATTTCAATATCATGAAAATCCGAGATATCGAGGATTTTAGAAAAGTATCAGATTCTGCCTCTATCTTCCACGCTGAACGCAATGCACTCCAAACTCCCTTTGATGTGCGGAAGAAAACCGACAACGGTCGGCTCAGGCCATGTGCCTTCGCCGGCATCCCCGAGTCGGGTCGAATGAGCCGAGTCACCACGAATGACCCGTCCACACTAGCATATGCGTTCACGCTCAGCCTTTCTGACGTAGAAGCATGCGGCCCTAGCTACCGTTTCACCCGTCCACATCAGAATATTCGTGCGCCGCTCAGCCTGCTCAGCGTATACTCATTCAAGTCTGGCCCCGGCTTTATGCTATACGTATAGATACTAAACAGTACTTACACTATGTACAGTAGTAATTATTTAAATTAGCTTAAAGGGTACCCTCCCATCAAATCACTCTAGATTAGAATAGGTAATTGTTCGAATTTTATTTAAAAAAATGTGAACGTCATAGTGCTAAAAAACTTATTACGCTGTATTTGTACATAATCAAGATAATAATTTTTTTGTGCATATTTTATCTAAATTATCTTTTGTATATTTTATCTTTGCATTTTTTTTTGCATATTGCTGTTTATTGGTGGCTGTGCCTGTTCTCGTGATGCAAGTAAACAGAAAATCCGCATCTGCGAAATTTATAACACCTTGTAGAATTATATGAAATCAACAAACCCAGAAAATTGTTACAGTAGTAATGTAATGCAATGTAATGTGGTTGACTTATATTACTTAACGCGCAACACTTGGGAGGCGGCCGTTTGCGTTTGCTCCGTGCATCCTTTTTTCCTTTTCGTCGGAGGTTGGTGATCTTTCTCGCGATCTGCAGTTTTTATTGCTGATGGTGATTAAGGTGATGAAGGTGATGGTTCTGGTGGTGGTGTTGCTATTTCTTCCCCTCTATGTGTCTTCCACTATCTGTGTGGCAGGCCGGGTAGAACTTTCACCCGTAATATTCTGTTCCTGCTCCACGTTGTCGATGGGTTCCTTTCCAATATTTCCGACGGTGCTTCGCTCTTCGAAAAATTTTATTAAAAATTACATTTCTGCTGAATACTTATAGGCTTTGACCTTTTTGGCGGCTTGCCCACTTTTTCCCTTCTTCTTTTTTAGCGCTTTTCGGTAATTATCTCTTAAACTATTCCAATGTGTTTTGCACGTTAACCCCGAAAAAAAAACAAATTGATGTTAACGAAATAAGATTTTTTGTATTATCCTACAGTATTATCTCATTTCTATTATTTCAGGTATCTAGCAACTGGCGATGCAATGAAAACAATATCATTTAGTTATCGTCTCGGGCAGAGTACGGTGCGTTCGATAATTCACAAAACTTGCAATGTAATTGTGAAGAGACTGCTTAGGGAGACAATGCCCATCCCAACAGAAGCTGCATGGAGAGATATTGCGGAAGATTTTAAGAATCTGTGGAATTTCCCCAACTCCGTCGGAGCTATAGATGGGAAGCACGTTGTGATGCAGGCTCCTGCAAACAGAGGATCTCAATATTTTAATTATAAGAAAACATTTTCTATTGTGCTGTTAGCACTAGTCGATGCTAATTGCAATTTCATTGCGGTCGATGTGGGGTCGTTTGGGAATAATAGTGATGGCGGAATTTTCAGCCACTCCAACTTGGGAAAGAGATTAGAAGGGGGAACCATGGATTTACCCCCTGACACTATGTTACCAGGGACGAATAAAAAAGCCCCATTTGTCATCGTGGGAGACGAAGCGTTTCCATTGAAGAGGTACTTGATGAGGCCCTATCCAGGGAAACAATTGAATACAACCCAAAGGCGTATTTTCAATTACCGGCTGTGCCGTGCCAGACGATAGGTCGAGAATGCGTTTGGTATTTTAGAGCAGAAATTTAGGATTTATAATCGGCGCATACATGTCAAGCCGGAATACTTAGACAAGATAGTTCTATCGACATGCATTTTGTACAATTTTATTAGAAAAATTGAAAGCGATATGCCGAATGGGGGCCCGTCAACGTCGCAGGACAATACGGAAAATCCGCGACACATCAATTTACCCCCACAAGGGGGTAATTCCACAAGGGAAGCATTTCGTATGCGGGAATGCTTCACAGATTACTTTAATTGTGAGGGAGCCATTTCGTGGCAAAACGATAAAATTTAATTATTAGTTTAATATTATTGTTAATTAATTATTACTTTTATAGTTATAAATATACTGTACGTCCTGCTCGTTTGTACATACGGTATTATGTTTGTAACTATTGGAAAAGCGAAAACCTGTTCCATACGAAAGTTGTTTGATTTGATGGAGAACACTTAATAGAATATTGGGGTTTGCGTTTAACCTTTAGAGGGCCGGGATTTTTTCATTGAAATTGTAAATTTTATTTACTTAAAATTTTTGCATATATACCACCAAAATGGCCGGCAAAGTATCCAAATTCTTAAGTGGCCACTATAGTGGCCAGCCCGGTCGCGAACTGTATGGCATATACTGGAATTTTTAAAATTTGAACTTTAATGTTTCTAAGGGTTTTTGATATCGCTAATCACGATTCTATGGTCAGAGTATCGAAATTTTACGCAGAAACAGTGTTGCCAACCTAAACAAACCTAAATGAATAACAGCAGTTACATTCATATATTATTATTTCCATTGGCGTTACCCAGGGCTAACGACGTAGACGTAGAATGTTTTGTAGCTCTTTTCTTGTTCTTGGAGTTTTTTTGTGTTATTTTTGGATTTGTTTTTTTAGTTTTCTGATTTTACTATTTATTACCGGACATGCTGTATCTATATAGCGTGCATGAAATACGAGTGTGACTTGCGATTGAGTGGAAAGGGTTGTGTTCGAGAAATTCGGCATGTTTACGCCATCTCCCCGGCCCACCGGTAATTAGACAATGGTAACGGCCCGCTGACTCATGTGGAGCGTCGATCACTGCCCCTTTCATCAACCTGCGATCGATGGAAGGGGGACTCTTCTTCCTTCCAGGAAATCACTGCCGATTTCCTGGAATTCAGACGCTCTTTGCTCGCGACACGTAACCCTTGCTAACGTAAACTTTGCCTACTCACCTTGCTTGCGCTTTCTTGTCGAAACTACTTCGAATCGTTACGCGTTGCGACTTTGCTTCGCACGCTTCACTTAATTCTAAGGCTTCTTTTCTTAATAACTAACCGAACGTGCTTGTGAAAAATAGATATTTAATTATAGTGCGTGAAATGTAAATATACACTTTCAGACTCCGTTAATCACTGTAAATAAATCCTGTGCTTCGTACTAATCACGTTAATAGTTTCGTTTGCGCCGATCCTTGATACTTGTAACATTTTTTGGTCCTTCGAGCCGGATCCGGTGCCTGTGAAACAGTTCAAACGTTCGGTAGTGCCGTCCAACCGTCGCGCGTGACCTCCAACTGCAAAACAATGAGTCACCCCATTACAAGCCAACGTGACCTTAACGGTAGAATCTCTCGCGCGCTTGAAAATCTGAAGAAGCATGGAGCTAATAAATTCACAAAAACGAACGTGTCTTCGCGATTAACGGCCCTTCGTAAAAATTGGGCCAAATTCAAAGCGCAACACGACAAATTACTGGCTTTAGCGTCCGAACCGGAAATAGTGGACGATAAATATTGGGAAGAGGACGAGCCATCGCGAACGGAAGAGGTGTTCCTCGCGCAAGAGATCCTTCTCATGGAAAAGCTAGAAGAGATCGAGAAAAATGAGAGAATACTGAATCGTACGATAGAGCGTTTGTCCTCTGAGGAACAAACGAGTGGCCATTCCACTGCTGTGACCGCTCGTACACCGTTCTCGCTTGAGAAGATTCCGCTACCTACCTTCGGAGGCCAGCACAAGGACTGGCCGTCCTTTCAAGGGCGAGTCAAGGCGCTGGCCACCCTGAAGAGGCCCTTCGACACCACCGGCGACTGGCTTGTCCACTGGGTAGCGACGCTATTGGATCCCCAATCCCAGCGAGAATGGGAGACCCTGATTGCCAGGATGAAGACACCTCCGACCTTCGACGAGATGAAGGAGTTCCTAGAAGGGCGAGTCAACACCGTGGACGCGCTGGAGGAAAGCTGCAAGGACACGGAGGGACGTTCTTCTCGAACGACGCGCTCCACATAACGTCTCCGCTCTGCTGGTCGTCCTGGTTGCCGTCCGATGATATCCCGCGGCCGTTTCGTCCACCTGCCGGATTCGAGGCGACCGCAATTCTGGCGCAGCTGGACCACGGGATATCTGCCATCCCTTCAGGCCCGCTGCAAAGAGGACACGACCAAATTCACAACTCCTTTCATGAAAATTAGTTCCTCGCATTAGTAACATTGTACATCTGCTTACATGTGCTTTCTTACCTGTTCAGATTAGCAGGGACACTCGAGGGGGTCATCCCCAACTGTCAACAACACCTCTACATCACCGCAACGATGACGACCATGGCGCACACGCGATCACCGCTGCATCGCGAACGCGTCGTACGTCTCTTGTTCCGATCGACTAAGACGTGCTTACTTAGGCGAAAGGTTTCAGTCACAACCGCGAGCTCGATTGTGATTCCGTTTGTTACTGCTCGCGTGCGTTTGCTGCCGCGAGATAAACCTGCTACTGCTCGCGTGCGTTTGCTGCCGCGAGATAAATGTACATTGCTGCTCGCGCCCGTTGCTGCCGCGAGATACTTATTGCTGCTCGCTCCCTTTGCTGCCGCGAGATACTTATTGCTGCTCGCGCCCCTTGCTGCCGCGAGATACTCATTGCTGCTCGCGCCCGTTGCTGCCGCGAGATACTTATTGCTGCTCGCGCCCCTTGCTGCCGCGAGATACTCATTGCTGCTCGCGCCCGTTGCTGCCGCGAGATACTTATTGCTGTTCGCGCCCCTTGCTGCCGCGAGATACTCATTGTTGCTCGCGCCCGTTGCTGCCGCGAGATACTCGTTGCTGCTCGCGCCCGTTGCTGCCGCGAGATACTTATTGCTGTTCGCGCCCGTTGCTGCCGCGAGATACTCATTGCTGCTCGCGCCCGTTGCTGCCGCGAGATACTCATTGCCTCAACGCTGGGGTTGCGCGACGCCTCCACATGAATTCAGCACGTCACTGCTACGCGAACGGACTATGCCATGCCCACGCCTATTGACCAGTACATCGCACTCAAATTTAGATTCATCGGGTGATGAATGCCGGGGAGAATGTTCGAGAAATTCGGCATGTTTACGCCATCTCCCAGGCCCACCGGTAATTAGACAATGGTAACGGCCCGCTGACTCATGTGGAGCGCCGATCACTGCCCCTTCCATCAACCTGCGATCGATGGAAGGGGGACTCTTCTTCCTTCCAGGAAATCACTGCCGATTTCCTGGAATTCAGATGCTCTTTGCTCGCGACACGTAACCCTTGCTAACGTAAACTTTGCCTACGCACCTTGCTTGCGCTTTCTTGTCGAAACTGCTTCGAATCGTTACGCGTTGCGACTTTGCTTCGCACGCTTCACTTAATTCTAAGGCTTCTTTTCTTAATAACTAACCGAACGTGCTTGTGAAAAATAGATATTTAATTATAGTGCGTGAAATGTAAATATACACTTTCAGACTCCGTTAATCACTGTAAATAAATCCTGTGCTTCGTACTAATCACGTTAATAGTTTCGTTTGCGCCGATCCTTGATACTTGTAACAGGTTGAATGGTATTTATTGTAAATACTTGTGAATGGAGTGTAGTGTAAAAGATATGATGGGGCGCGCGCGCGCGTGTGTGTTTGAAATAGGTTTATAGTTTTGTACAGTTTTATGTTATTCTTTTGTCAAATATAAGATCTATGTGACATACCTTCCTCATTTAGTTGGGCTCCTATCTGTTTCCAAATCTTTGTCTTGGAGTCGCTGTCCAGATATTTAGAATCTCCCTGGTTGTACAGGACGGGATGTGCGCGCACCAATTCTATTAATTTTTCATTGCTCATCTCTGAATTGCTAAAAATACGAAAATCTCAGTGTAGATAATGTGAATAAATATTAAAGAGTTCACAATATCACACACTTCAACTTACTTTTGCGACATTCTGAAACGAAGTAGACTACACTGCGAAACTGCTCAAAGAAAATTTGCAGAAGTACTGTCCTTGTGAGTGTGACTAATTTTCCGCGAAGGCTCTGTCACGATCATCGGAAGGTGGAGGGGCGCATAGGTTGCATTCTGACCATTTTGGTGGGGTAAACTTAATTTCGCTAATTATCAAAAGATGGCTCTTTCACGATACAGGGTGTTCGCATTATAACTCATCCGCGTTTTCCTCGTAAAGGCTAGAAGAGACTGGGAAAAGTTGACTTCAAGGGTTGGTGGTGGGGGTAACTTTATAAATATGAATTTTTCGATAATTATTTTTACGCAGTTGTGTAGATGTAAAAAAAAGACCGTGTTTTTTACACTACACACTACAGAAATAAAACTTGCGCAAAATCTACATATGTACGCACCGGGTAACAAATAGGGAAAACTCTCAATGATTATTCATATTTTATTAAATAGCTGTATCCGGCCACGCGTTGCTGTGGCTCTAGTGGGTATATAAAAACACGCGCGTATTCGAATGCAACGTAGTGTCAACATTTCATAGCAATCGGTGAAGAACTTTCGGAGATTTAAGATTTTGAACAAACGAACATTTACATTTTTATTTAACTATATAGATTTTTTTGCTTTATTATTACGAAGTTTCCATAGAATGATATTCCAAAAAAGAGATAATTGGCTTATGATAACTGAAGTACGAAATGAAAGTATTTGATTGTAATTTATCTAAATATATAACAAATACACCGTCAATTGTACTTCCCGATTTAGTGGTGGATGCATTACGATTATTATTTATATTCAAATTAAATTTACGATCTAAAAAATCAATTAAAGGTTGTGCCTCCTTCGAAGCAAAATTTACATTATAATCGCCGCTCAAAATGATAGGCAATCGAGAGAGATCATTGTCAACAAATTCGGTATCAGATACATCATTACGGCACAAAAAGTAAAGATTCAAAAATAAATTGCATTATTTTTGACATTGCATGATTAGGAGAGATGTACATAGCAATCATGACAATCATGTTGCCATTATCTAGAATGCACTGAGCAGCACAAATTTCTCCAACTGATAATCCGCTATTTACAAAAACCGTAGTAATTTGACGCAAATTAATGTTCATATTTGAAGTGCAGACCAAGCTGTTATTGGAATTTTGATAAATAGCAACTCCTTCAGCTCTCACCGAAGTACGCTTGAATTTTACTACGCAGTCAAAATTAGGAATGTCAACATTTTCACCATTTCCCAGCCATGTTTCCGAGAGTAGTAAGAAATTTGAACAAAATAACACGCATGAAGTATTTTATTTAAACACAAATCCGAATACGTTACGTATACTATTAATCCCTCAGAAATGTAATAAAGAACGCAGCGAATTCACTCGATTAACGGAAGAAAACTGTTTTAGTGTTAAAACAAAGAGTAGTAGGGCTAGGCCGGTTCTAACCCATGGGGCAATGAGGGGAGCGCGGGGGCGGGGGAAAGTGAGGGTGCCCGGGGGAGCGCGGTGGGGGGAAACATGGGCGCGAGCCTGCGGGGAGAGGAAGACCGGTTGCGCGCGCACGAGCCGCGGAGTGTGGGAAGCTGCGATGATGGAGGGGATCACTCCGGGCCGAGCCGCCGCGGAGACCTCTCCAGACCTGGCCCATCCCCGAAAATTGTTTATACCTAACCGCAGGGAGTGAATGACTTCCCGAAAAATCTCTTTCAGACCTTGGCCCACCCCAAATATTTTTTCAAACCATTATGTGATGGAATTTTCCCCCAACGCAGAGAAATAATAATTTATTTTTATCAGAAATTGTTTCGGACAATGTCGGGCAATGTAGGCTTTTTACACCGCGTCTTCGGAGGAGGGAAAGAGACAGAGCATCACTTTTAAAGCTAAAATTCTAGGGAGGGAAAGAGACAACACTACATAGGGGTACAATTGCATGCATTCTAAAGCTAATGAGTTTTTTCAAAATGATTTTCAATCTTAGCGTCGCAGCGTCTCGCGCGATCGCGTGTAACTTGAATCCTCTGGAGTGGCCGTGCAAGGTGACGTCATTTTCACGGCGCGAAGAACGTTCGAGCGAAATAGAATTATGCAGCGTCGGCAGAATGTTTTTTTTTCCAACGCAGAGAAATAGTAATTATTGAAACGTCGAATCTTAAAATTAGGTGCCGAGGAGGAAGATGGATAAATGAAATGGTACAATAATATGTGCTTAAATGTTCCGTCAAAAGTCACTGAGACTCCTGAACGATTGATTGAATAGCGCCCGGGAACTGGCTTAAATAGAAGTGCAATTGCTTCCCCCCATTATCACATTTTATTCTAAACCCAACAATTTTTCAAAAATGATTTTGTAACTCGAATCCCTCGAGACTCCTGCATGTGATGATGTCATTTGGCAGCGCGAAGAACGCTCGAGCGAAATAGAATTATACGACATCTGGAGAATTCCGAAACGTCGAATCTTAAAATTATGTGGCGAGGAGGAAGACGGGTAAATAAATTGTGACAGAATATTCGTTTAAGAAATATATATTGTTACAAAAAATTAAAGAATATGAATATAATAAAATAAAACTGGAATATAAAAATAGAAAAATAGAAAAATAGGAAAAAATATAAAACTATTCTAAGAAGGGGGATGGTGGCGATGAAGGCGGCGAAGGTGGCAAAGGCGACGAAGGTGGCCGCGTATCCCACTCGCTAGGGCCATCAGCAAATAGTTCACATAATAATAAATCTACAGGCACTTGCGCAGGGTCAGTTTGAACTCCAACAACGCCAGCCCAAAGCCCCGATATTTTATTCGCGGAAACGTTATCATAATCAATCTCTGTTTCCACGTTTCGCCAAACCACGCTCTTTGGAGCACCCTCACGATTCCGCAGAGATATATTCCAATACACATCATCGCAGTCTAAAAACATTTGGTCTGCATATCGGCGCAACCAATATTGCTCATCATCGAGGTACTCATACGCATGGCCATTCGTTAGGTTGCGAAATACTTTTAAATAACTGTGGCCATCCTGAACAGCTTCCGCCTCATACAGTTCCACACATCGCATTTCTTCGGTTTGAACCGCAACATTTTGGCACGCCAGATACACTTTCGGACTGGATGGATGGAAAATTGCCGCAGCAGCGGTGATCGTAGCGGTAGCTGGACGATTCAAATTGACTGACAATGACATAATCTGAAACCGATTTTTTCTTATAATTCTCAAAGTTACTAACACATCGATTCGCTAAAAGAAAAAATATGATAATGGAAACTCACGGTATTATTCGATTGTATTTTCTATGCGTCGAACGACTGACGATATCCTTGGAAAGCAATCTTCTTCAAAGCAATTTCACTTAAAATGAAAAAAGTGTCGCACGAAAAAGAAAATCTGTCTAATGTCTTTAAAGATTGATGAACAACTGGTCTCGCTTCATCTTCTGGCCCTCGCATGTCAAAACCCCCTCCCATCACGAAATGAAGAAATGTGTAGCTTTGCCAAAGTAAGATGCCTTTGTTCTTCACCATCTTCATCACAGGCCACCTGCAATTTCGCTGACCACCCTCTCCTTATACATACACGCCTTCTTCTCCTTCTTCTTTGACACATCATTCGACTAGATTATACCACTTTCAACGTGAATCGAACGTGTAATGAACCACTTTAATCATGTATCGAACGTGTATCATACCACTTCGAACATGCATCGAACGTGAATGGTACCACATTCAACGTGTATCGAACGTCTATCGTACCTCTTCGAATGCATATCGAACGTCTATCTTACCTCTTCGAACGTGTATCGAACGTCAATCGTACCATATCGAACGTCAATCGTACCACATCGAACGTCTAGGTGTGTTTACAAGCTAGCGGTGTATACGGTATTTAATCCAGTCAGCTGTTACCGGTGTTTACCTCAACTGTGGCTACCATTTAAGAATTTATTTATCTAAGTACAATGGTCAATATAATTTGCAAAGGTTGTGGTACGCGTGTGGCTAACCCTATCACTTGTGCACTGTGTGGTATCTCGGTTCCTCCTGCCTGTATTCAGCGTTCTGGGCATCCGTCCAGTGACGGCCAGTTTCTCCAATGCAAGGGTACTGCGTCCTCTAAAGACTGTGTTACTCCACCCTCAGATATTGGGCCTATCAGTGAAGCGTTAATGTATCAGATCGAGATTACTATAGCGCGGTCTGTGGAGAATATTCTTTTTAAAGAACTTGATAAATTCCAAGACAAATTTTGGAAACGTTACTCTGAGGACATGGATAAGATCAACTTGTCCTTAAGGGATCTCTCTGATAGAGTCACTAAACTCGAGAACAATCCCATAAAGTCGGACTCGTCCTCGTTCTCAGTCCAGTTTCAGGAAAATGTCATCCAGGAGATTGCCGAAAGGGAAAGGAGATCGTTCAACTTGGTGCTTTTCAACCTTGAGGAGGGAGGTTGTCCAGCTTCTACAGCCTCCCCCGCTACTTCCAATTCAGATGTGGAGCTAGTCAAGAGCATCTTTAATGTCATTTATCCGGCCGATTACACGGATATCAAAGCCGTTAGGCTGGGCAAAAGATTACAAGGTCGTAACAGGCCTGTTTGTGTATCTTTCAAATCAAAATCAGTCGTTACGGCTATTCTGAAAAAACAAATCCAAATACTGCGGGCCGGTAAGGATAGCTCAAGACCGTACGCCGAAACAAAGGGAACATCTTGCAGATCTAAGGATGGAGCTTCATAATTTAACCAGCGCTGGTGTCACGGATAAAACTATACGCTACATCAATGGATCTCCCTGCATCGTCAACGCTGCTCCGATCTCTAGGAAAAAAAACTGAATTACAGCCCATTGTTATATTACCAAAATGTTCATGGTCTGCGCACCAAATTAGTGGATCTCTCTTGTGCTGTGTCAACATCTTGCGTGTCTTACGATATCATTGTGTTGTCTGAAACCTGGCTGAATGACAGTTTTACGAACTCTGAACTTTTTCTTAATGACTATATAATTTATCGTTGCGACAGGAATCGCATCACTAGCTCTTGTATTAGGGGGGGCGGGGTGTTAGTTGCGGTTCGCGCCACACATAATCATCATAGTGTTTTAATTGACCCTCCTATAAATAACATCGAACAGCTGTTTGTAAAAATCAGTATCGGTCGCATGTCAGTGATTGTGTGTGCCGTGTACCTGCCTCCTCAATCCGACCCGGCTAAATACGATGTACACTGTCAATCCGTTGAATGGATCGGGCAGCGCTTTCCGAACTCTGAAATCATTGTTGTCGGCGACTATAACCTACCTAATTGCTCATTTCATAATGATATGGATGGTGCTCTTTTCCATTTGCCCACTCTCCATGGGCCAGAAGGGGCAGCGCCAGACATCATCTGTGAATATTTTAACCTTTTGAATCTTCAACAGCTGAACCACGTACATAATCGATATAATCGTATGCTTGATTTATGTTTCTTCTCCAACAAAAATATCTTCATATACAGCGCCATCGAGACCCTCCTTCCTCCTGATCCTCATCACCCCGGCCTTATCCTCTCCTTTCCTCCCCAGTGCTCTAATCCTCCTTCGCCTGTTCGAAGGACATTGCCGGATTTCTCTCGTGCTAACTATGACGCCATTAACGACTTCCTTAGTTCGATTGATTGGGACAACCTGTTGTATGATCTTTCAGTGGATATGGCTGTCGCTGTCCTGTATAAACATTTAGCTGTAGCAATTGCGAATTTTGTTCCTATACGCTTAACCAAGAATCCTAATTATCCATCTTGGTTTTCCGCGGAGTTAATATCGTCAATTAGGGAAAAGAAAAGGTTACATGTTAAGTATAAAAAGACGAATTTATACTCCGACTACCTCCTATTCTCTAACGCTAGAGCTCGTTGTAAGGATCTGTCCATTTCGTGTTGGAACTGTTATGTAAGCAAAGCTGAATCTGCAATTCCTGATAACTCAAAGTTATTTAGGCGTTTTGTAAACTCTCTCCGGAAAGACAAGCCCACATCTGGTTCCTTGCATATTGACGGGGTACACCTGGTCAATCCTTTGGACATTGCAGAGGGTTTCGCCGATCACTTTAAATCTGTGTATCAAATTGACAATGACTACCATCATAGATTTAACTTCGATTCTCGGGTCAATTTGCCTGATTTTAGTCTTGACCTGGGGGAAATCCTTGTATCTCTTAGTTCCCTTAATTCAGGGGGCAACCGGGGGGATGATGATATCCCACCAATCTTTTTTAAATCTTGCAGATTCATCTTTGCGCGAATTCTATGGATTATATTTAATAAGTCTCTTTTATCGGGCTACTTTCTTGCTTTGTGGAAATCATGCATTGTCATTCCGGTGCCTAAGGGAGGTAACAGATGTGACATACGGAACTATAGGCCTATTTGTATCCAGAATGTTATGCCGAAATTATTTGAAGGTCTAATTGCCTCCAAACTATCTAACTCTTTTAAAGGTATTATAATTAATGAACAACATGGTTTTATGCCAGGTAGATCTACGACCACGAACCTGCTTAGTTACCAGTATTACTTAACCAATAGCTTAGATAAGGAACGTCAAGTGGATGTTATCTATACAGATTTTCGGAAAGCGTTCGACTCTGTTAGCCACTCTATCCTTCTATCAAAACTTGATGCTCTAGGTATACGGGGTGCCGCTTTTTCATGGCTATCTAGCTTTTTATCTGGCAGGTATTTAAGGGTTAAGTATAAGGAATGTTACTCTTCCAGGTTTTTGGGTCTTCCTGGGATACGTCAAGGGTCGCACCTAGGGCCGTTACTATTTAACCTCTTTATCAATGATATCTGTGATGTATTTGTCCATAGCAAGTTCCTGCTTTATGCTGATGATTTGAAAATCTTTCTCTCGATTAGGAACCGTGACGATTCCCTTTTACTCCAACATGAC
This sequence comes from Andrena marginata, assembly GCA_963932335.1. Classification (NCBI taxonomy): domain Eukaryota; kingdom Metazoa; phylum Arthropoda; class Insecta; order Hymenoptera; family Andrenidae; genus Andrena; species Andrena marginata. The sequence goes on from OZ010664.1 coordinate 13,586,071, forward strand.
TTGGACAGACTTAGCGATTGGTGCGATACAAACAAACTGGTTTTTAACCTTTCTAAGTGTAACGTTGTTCGCTTCAGTCGTAAAAGGGTGATCACACTTTTTGACTATAAACTTACAAGGGACGTTCGGCAACCCGGAAATTCAGAAAATTATGAAACTCGGTGTGCAAGTAGAGTAGTTCATCCGTAACACAACCCTATTATTCGTTGGTGCCAAAAAGCATTTTTTAGGGGTGAAATCACCCCTTGAAGAAAATGCAGAATTTTCTTTTCCGTGGAATATCTCGAGAACGGTGAGAGATATCGAAAAGAAGTTTAAACAAAAGTTGCATCCTTCTTTTATATCTACAAAACCGCGTAAAAATTATTTTCGAAAAATCCATATTTTTCAAGTTACCGTCACCACCAACTCTTAAAATTAAGTTTTTGTATTTTGTAAATATACGCTAACATACCTCTGGATAATCCCTTTTCATACATATAAATAAGGTCTGTGAAGATAGCACTCCCAAATTCGAATTTTTGGAAAAACGAAACGGCATTCGTTTGTCCATCGTTTGCCCATGTTTGCCCATAAAAAATTTTCGTTTGCCCACCCTTCAAAAAAAAATTATGGCAAAAAAAAAATTTTTTGTCAGCACCCCCATGAAAAAATTTTTATGATATGGCAGTGGGAAACGATTGCCCATCGTTTGCCCACGTTTGCCCACCCAACAATTTTTTTTCCCACCCTTCAAAAAAAAGTTACGAGCAAATTAAAAAATTTGACTTCATCACCCTCCACGTATACATTTGAAAGTTTTTAAAGTAGGATACGAATGTACCCAATCTGGCCACGTTTGCCCACCCTCAGACTTTATTTGCCCACCCTCCAGAATCGAATTAAAAAATAAAATCCGCGAAAAGAAGGGTACCGGAGACGCGGTCGCGTTAAAGTTCGATTTTTTTCGAAAATATTATCAAATTCGTTGGTTTAACGATGCGGTCCATTAGTTTAGATAAAGGAGAGATTTGCCCACCCAATAACTTCGTATGCCCACCCTGCAGATTCGAATTAAAAAATAAAGTCTGCGAAAAGAAGGGTACCGGAGACGCGGTCGCGTTAAAGTTCGATTTTTTTCGAAAATATTATCAAATTCGTTGGTTTAACGATGCGGTCCATTAGTTTAGATGTAGGAGAGATTTGCCCACCCAATATTTTCGTATGCCCACCCTCCAGATTCGAATTAAAAAATAAGGAACGTGAAATGAATGGTACCCGAGACGCGATCGCGTTAAAGTTCGATTTTTTTTCGAAAATATTATCAAAATCGTTTGTTTAACGATGCGGCCCATTAGTTTAGATGTAGGAGAGATTTGCCCACCCAATAATTTCGTATGCCCACCCTCCAGATTCGAAATAAAAAATAAAGTCTGCGAAAAGAAGGGTACCGGAGACGCGGTCGCGTTAAAGTTCGATTTTTTTCGAAAATATTATCAAATTCGTTGGTTTAACGATGCGGTCCATTAGTTTAGATATAGGAGAGATTTGCCCACCCAATAATTTCGTATGCCCACCCTCCAGATTCGAAATAAAAAATAAAGTCTGCGAAAAGAAGGGTACCGGAGACGCGGTCGCGTTAAAGTTCGATTTTTTTCGAAAATATTATTAAATTCGTTTGTTTAACGATGCGGTCCATTAGTTTAGATGTAGGAGAGATTTGCCCACCCAATAATTTCGTATGCCCACCCTCCAGATTCGAAATAAAAAATAAAGTCTGCGAAAAGAAGGGTACCGGGGACGCGGTCGCGTTAAAGTTCGATTTTTTTCGAAAATATTATCAAATTCGTTGGTTTAACGATGCGGTCCATTAGTTTAGATGTAAAAGATATTTGCCCGAACATTTATTTCATTTGCCCTGCCTCCAGAATCGAATTATTAACAAAAGTAGCCAAGAAATCCGACATCCGTTGAAGCGACCAAGTACAATTTCGATTTTTTTCGAATATATTATCAAAATGGATGGTTCTTACCGTAAAGGTTTAAGGTGTTTGGTGGTATATTATCCAAAAATTTTGCACACACTTGTTCCCGTCACTTTATCCGTATGACACTTCAATTTGCAACCCCACTGAATAATTTACACTTTTCACACTTCTGCAGCATGTGCAGAATCACATCAGAGTCTACCAATGCTTTTTTCGGCATTTTTCACTAATCACCACATTGAATTCGCAAAACGAATAATAATATAATCTCACACTTACTTCACAAGCCGTAAATGAACGCACGATCTTGCGAGAGCTGTGTCCGAACTCAGAAGACTGACTGATTTTCGTGGGTCGTTGGGAAGAATTCGAGAGTTTCGCAGACATATGTTTACGTTTCAGCAGTGATACTTGGCGCCGCGGCCCTTTACGGTATCGCGTTGCATGCCGTCAGCGAAAGAAAGTAACTACGCATTTATAAACATTTCTTAAAGGTGTCACCAAATACTCTAAACTTTTACGTTAAAAACAATCGATGGAATTTGCTAACAAATTTGAAAAACATTTCAAAATTCCAGTCGAAGGAGAAGAAAAAGAAATAGTGGATAGCATTAATGTTTCTAACGAAAGTAATACTAGAATTTAAGAATTTTAGCCTTACAATAATCCAAATGAAATAAATAATATACCGCCACTATTATATTTTGAGTGGAATGTCTGATAACTCTGTACCTCTACCATGGAAACCATCCTTGAGTTTCCAAAGCAGCCTCGCGCGGCAAGCTCGCGCGGCAGCATCGCGCTACCTGGCCTCGCGAGGCTGCTTCGCTAAGTGATCGTGGTCGAGGAATGCAGTTTCCAGACTTTCCACTTCGCGCGGCGTGCCTCGCGACGAATTCTCGCAAAGTCGATCACAAAAAAATAGAAGACAATATACAATCCCCCAAAAAATAGAACAAAATATATAATCACAAAAATAGAAGATAATACACAAAAAAATAGAACAAAATATACAATCACAAAAAAATAGAAGATTATAATAATTACAAAATAAAAAAAAAGGTGTGAAATCAAAATGAGCTGCAAGTACATAAAGGTACTTTCCAACTGCGCTTAAGATGACACAACTACATATACACAGCTAAAATGCTGTGATCATACATTCCATTACTCATACCGCGGACATTTTTTAATTAATCCGTCAAAAAGAATCCCATTTAAAAAAAATTGTCGTAAATTAATAACTTTACAAAATTAATAATATACCAAAATTACGCCAATTATAAGAATGGCTATTATACAAAGACCAAATTGTATTAAATAATATTAAGCAGACATATTTTTATACAAGTAAATATTTTAATACGAATAAATATTTTATTCAAAATACTTGGCGCTGCACTCCGAATTGGAGTTGCTAAACTGAAATAAATATATATAAATTGCATTAATCTTTTTCTTTCTTTCTTGTGCGTGCTTTCGTGAATGTGTGTATGTGTGCGGGTGCATATGCTACGTATGATATTAGAGTTAAATATATGTAGAATAGATCTGACTGCGTTTCTAATATGTATATGTATATATATGTTTATGTATTTTAGATTGTAAGGGAGTTATTATAAATTATTATTACTACTAAAACAATTAACATTTTTTCGGTTCCGCAGCGCCAAGTATTTTGAATAAAATATTTATTCGTATTAAAATATTTACTTGTATAAAAATATGTCTGCTTAATATTATTTAATACAATTTTGTCTTTGTATAATAGCCATTCTTATAATTGGCGTAATTTTGGTATATTATTAATTTTGTAAAGTTATTAATTTACGACAATTTTTTTTAAATGGGATTCTTTTTGACGGATTAATTAAAAAATGTCCGCGGTATGAGTAATGGAATGTATGATCACAGCATTTTAGCTGTGTATATGTAGTTGTGTCATCTTAAGCGCAGTTGGAAAGTACCTTTATGTACTTGCAGCTCATTTTGATTTCACACCTTTTTTTTATTTTGTAATTATTATAATCTTCTATTTTTTTGTGATTGTATATTTTGTTCTATTTTTTTGTGTATTATCTTCTATTTTTGTGATTATATATTTTGTTCTATTTTTTGGGGGATTGTATATTGTCTTCTTTTTTTTTGTGATTTTATTATTACCTTCTATTTTTTGTGATATATTTGATTTTTCATGTACTTGGCGTAATTTTTTTACTTTTTGAAGTTTTTTTATGGGGATCTCACTTCTTTTTACAAAGATAATTGGCATAGTAGGGACAGACTTTAGATAATTTTTATTGGGGGGAAAAAAAGTGGAAAATTTGAAATCGACCGGAAGACGGGAAACCGGGTCTCATTGCATTTGAATTTTTTTTTGTAATCGTTTTTCTCCATTGTAGTATATCGTTAATATACATGTTTATATATGGTTGAATTTGTCTTTTTACACTCTGTAATAATATAGAATCAAAGTATAAGATTACTTGAAAAATTATGACCTTGAAATCTCGTAAATTTACCGTAAAAAAACATCTTTCGTTGTAATTATTTTTACCATGTCAAACAGTACAACTTTTGTCTAAGGAATTTTTTTCATATATATATACATATATATAAATAAAAGATTTCAAAATTTTAATGAAATAACCGATACTTTCGTTAAGAATACACTGTTCCAACAGATTTTATAAATATGGATTCTCTAGAATGGAAAAGTGATCCCAATTATAATATTGGATTAAATATAGTAAATAATTTAGCAGTAAACGATTCGGCCGAACGAGCAGTCAAACTCATGCAAAAGTTCAATTGTAACTATACAACAGCCATCTGGACTTGTAACATTCAATACACGTTTCTTATAAATTTTCGTACGCTGAATACGAATTCGCAAACCGTTTTTCGCCAACATCCTCCGTTTTCGAAAAATTAGTTTATTTAAAAAAAAAAATGCAAATTTTCAACTTGAACGTCTTGTGTATCGAAATAGTAATAGTTATTCGGTTGCTTGTTCCGTCAAAATTATTTTATAAACCTTCGGGAACACAACGATATAAGTTATTATTGCATTATTACTATTTAAATATATTTAAACCACGATCAAAGAAAAAATGCACCCGAAACGCAACAATTTTTGCAGATATCTGTCAATTTATTTTAAAACCTAAGAGTCTAGAAGAAAATCTGACTACTCCACGCGATGCAGCAGACATTTTTCCTTCGGAAAACATTAACAAAAGTGGTAGGTCACATTTCGTTTTCAATAACTGAGCGAAATAGTTTGGCAAAACGTATGGCGCCGACAGTGGTAGTCGCGCGCGTGTAAGCGATTCTGTCGGTGAGCGGCAATGGATACCTACGCCCGCCGCTGTTGCCTTCTGTATTGAAAACAAACCGTGACTTACCACTTTTGTTGGTGTTTTCCGGGGGGGAAATGTCTGTTGCATCACGTGCAATGGTGAATTTTCTTCTAGAGCCCTAGTTTTTAAAATAAATTGAAAAATATCTGCAAAAATTGGTGCATTTCGGATGTAGTTTTCCCTTTAATCAGTTATTTATAATTATCCAAAAAAAATTTTAGACGAAAATTATACTGTTTGACAACATAAATATAATGCCAACGAAAAAAGTATTTTTTGATGGTTCATTTTTTGAGATTTCAAGGTCATGATTTTTTTGTGTAATCTTATACTTTGATTCTATATTATTACAGAGCGTAAAAAGATAACGATATATAAAAATGTATATTAACGATATACTACAACGAAGAAAAACGAGTTACGAAAATAAAAAATTTCAAATGCGATGAGGCACAGTTTCTCGTTCCCCGATCAATTTCAAATTTTGCACACATTATTTTTTCTCCCAGTGGCATAATCCTTGGGGGGTGACCCCGTCAAAAATCTCAAAATTATATTTCGACAAGAGTAACTAAGGTCCACCCTAATAAACAGTCTTATGACGGGATAGAATTAAAGATAAATTCTACATAATAGAAACTATGCACACCTGCAATGCTTCAAGATGATGATTGAATTGGTGGAATTGGTTTAAATTTGAGTTTTCTGATATGAACCAAACTTACAAGAAGCAAATAGAGGATTGCAGCTGAATAAAATCGTTTAATAAAATCGTTTAATTAATATAATTAATATAATACTATTTCATAATAAATTTTTTTCTCTGACGTAGATCACACTGCATCATCTTCCGCTTTGATTATCTGTAAATATATATAAAATCCACATTTCAGTTATTTTAGTTACAACTTAACGTAGAACTTATTATATATAGAAATAGAGTGGCCTTTTGCTTTAGTGAGTGTAGAGACTAAATAATGTGTCCGAAGGAGGTGCGAGTGTATGGCAGAAAGTCTTGTTGCAGGAAATTTAAATGCTAATGGTAATAATTCAGCGAAATGAACGCGGAGATCCAATATTTTTAACGCACAATGTATTGGTGTTGGAATGAAACTAATTTATTTAGTATGTTTATTGGTGATTTTAAATAATGGGAATCTAAAAAATTAATGAATTAATGAATAGCGTGACAACTACTTTGGATTTTATTAATTAAAGTATTACGAATGTCTTTCACAAAAGATTGAAAAGCATTAACGGAGATGTGTTTTCAGTGTACTTTCTTCACTAATGTGACTTGCTTTACATTGCAAGCAGTCCACCATAATCTATTTTCTTAATAATTCTTAATGCTATGTCTTTAAACAAATTTTGTCGATTTACCTTATTTGACAAAGTTCCAGAAACTTGTGCGAAACAAGATGCTCTGTCTATCTATTTAATCTTCTCCGGACAACCTCCACGCCTGTGCATTCCCTTCATTTCTATCCACCCAAGCCTGTGCGTCCCCTTCAATTGTACTATCCAAGCCTGTGCGTCTCCTTCATTTTTATCGAAGTCCTGTACGTCCCCTTCATTTCTATAATATAATAACCTTTACATAAAATAAAAACTCTAAATTGCTGGTATACAAATACAAATATCTGGCAATTTAAATTCAATGCAATTTTTTACTACAATATATTATTTTGTACAAGCATGTTACAAATTTCTAGAAACTTATGCGAAAGAAGGTGCTTCTCTGTCGAACCTTCTCCAGACAACTTCCAAGTCTGCGACTCTACATAAAAAATCTATTAAATAAATCTGGCGACTTACCTTGTTAATTGAGACAATAATTCCGTCTCCTATTTAGTGTAAAAACTCCTGACATCTCAAATTTGGACAACTTACATTATTTGACACTTGGAGGTTAAGATTGGTAGGTTATAAAGTTCAATGTATTTAAAAAATAGTTTGTACAATGACGGACGACGATCCCTGCCGAATAATCCCGAGAGTCGACGAACGAAGAACGAAACATGTGTTAGTTTCGTTTTGGCTGAAGGTGTGCGTGTAACACGTATATACGTAGAAGAACGAAACATGTGTTAGTTTTGTTTTGACTGAAGGTGTGCGTGTAACGCGTATACGTATTATGTTTGACGAAAAATTTCTTGAAGAATCAGAAGAAGAAGAAGAAGAAGAAGAATCTTAACATTCCGACTGATCCATGAGACGATATTATCATATCTCTGTTATGCGTGGACCGATTTTATTGAAATTGGTCTCATTCCAAAGCTTATATGCGGTTTACATAAGAAAAATGCCTTTAAATTTAGAAAATATTGCAAGCGTCATGAGATATTAATGAAATAAGTTTCAAGTTAGGTTGGATTAGCCGGGCGACGAGTAAATGATAAGCAGTAGCGACAGTCGCCATATATAGGGTGTCTTTTTCTTTCCTGTACTTTCTTTCCTGTACTTGGCGTCGAGACGCTACCGCGTCTCTAGATACGCACCTTTGACAGAACATATTCCCCCATTAAAAGTTATGCCCAAAATTGAAAATTTTACATGAGCGCTCCACAGATTAAACCAAATGAATACAAAAGGAGCGGTTAAAAAAGAAAATTCCAAGTTCGTAGTACAGTGGTCCCCGGATTATTGACATGCTTTTTTCCCCGGATCATCGGGAAAGCCACCCCACAGTTTTGCTTCCTCGGTCCGAGTGAGGGCCTTCGGTCCCGGGTAGACCGCCCGTTGATTGCCGGGAGCAATAAAATCGTTGGGCCAGGTAAAATACCCAGTAGAGAAAAAGAAAATGTTCATGCATTTGATAGATGTTCATGAAAGTATTACCAATGGATTTTTTGGGATTTCCCAATGAAAATGAGTTCAAATATGGAGAAATTCGGTCCATTTTTTCCGCTTAAACCGGGGAACTGGAATTCTAATTGTATTTTCATAATAAAAAATAGACCGAATGGCTTCGTGTTTGGACTCATTTTCGTTGACATAAACTCACCAATCCATCGGTAATACTCCCTTCTAGATGTAATCAGTAATATGAAAATTTTCATATTCAATACTGAATCTCAATTCGCCGTCGACCGAGGGTCCCCCGCTGGTGCGCTATTTCACTCACTCCCGGTTTACATCATTCAGTCTCCTTGTCAGACGGTTCGGGCGGGGATCCTGACAATGGTCAGTTTAATAGGCGCAAACTACTTCCCCTACCTCGGTTTATGGAGAATTCCCCGGTCCCGAATTTGTCTCGATAATCCGGTGAGCACTGTATCTACTATTACTGTAATATCATATTTTTACATAATTTTATATATATGTGTATACTGAAGAATTGCGCAACAAAATTAAAAAAATTTTGTTTAAAATCTTTGCTTGTGTCTTATTATTAAGATCTATTAGTAACCATTTTCTTAAATGTTCTTTACACGATTGGTATTACGCGCCTGAAACTAGTGGATGAAAGCCAGACCACGGTGGGAAAAGTGCGCGGGCGGAGACAACTCGACTTTCCCCAAACATGTGTTTGGCAACATTCGGGCCTAACCCTGAGTTGTAAACATCTGCAGCGAAGAAGACGGGGTTAGACCTCAAGCATTGCCTGTCGTACTAAATTGTACACTCCTGTCCCTCTTACAGGGTATACAAAAATATTAAAAAATGGATTAGTTATTTGTTGTCCCGGGCAGCTCCTCCGCGTGAGCGGTGTATCAAATATCTCAAAAACTATTTGTCCGATTTATTTCAAACCTGGTACACATATTCTTAATGATATTATTTAAAACGTAGCACCACATTTTTTTATGCGATAATCCATTCGTATATAATATATGTCTCTAGTTTGCCTTGTTAGGTAAACAATGAATAGTGATATTCACCTTGCTGTCATTTGTACAGTAAATTTTTTCTTCTCAAATCCGTATGCTACATTGCAGATATTTTATTAATGAACACTGGAATCATGGTCTTTTACATGTTAGATAAACCTGGGCGTCATAATTGTACACATCGTTCACGCGCGTCACGATGGAGGAGCTTCACGGGACAAGAAATAACTCGGCCATTATTTAATATTTTTGTACATTATTTATAAAACATATCTACTTAAAGTGGTCACAGTCTCGGATTCATATTTATACATTTATCCTCGAATAATGTAATATCAAAATGTAATTGTGGCAGTATATTATTTAATTCATTTGGATTATTGTAAGGCTAGAATTCTTAAATTACTTTCGTGGGCGTAAATTACTAGTATTACTTTCGTTAGATTTCATTAATGCTATCCACTAAGTTTCTTTTTCTTCTTCTTCCACTGGAATTTTTAAATGCTTTTCAAATTTGTTAGCAAATTCCACCGGTTGTTTTTAACCTAAGAGTTTAGAGTATTTGGTGACACCTTTAAGAAATGTTTATAAATGCGTAGTTACTTTCTATCGCTGACGGCATGCAACGCGATACCGTAAAGGGCCGCGGCGCCAAGTACCATTGCTGAAACGTAAACAGATGTCTGCGACACTCTCGAATTCTTCCCAACGACCCACGAAAATCAGTCAGTCTTCTGAGTTCGGACACAGCTCTCGCAAGATCGTGCGTTCATTTACGGCTTGTGAAGTAACTGTAAAATTATATTATTATTCGTTTTGCGAATTCCATGTGGTGATTAGTGAAAAATGATTAGAAAAGTGTAAGATTGGCGGGCTGTGCCTTGTGGTGGTCGCGGTACAGCGGCGTACGTGAGGAAGGTGTCGCGCTGGAGAGATACGAGAGGGCCATCTGGCAATTGTTGGACTGATGGAAATTCGTGGAAGACATTGGGACCAGGGTGGAGGGGTCTACCCTGGACAGCTCAGGAGGGCAGTCCAATGAAAACCGTAGCCAAGTCCGCATTAGTATTTAAGCGAGCGTTTTTATAAGAGTTTTTCCAACAAAAGCATTGATAGCCTGTGGTGTTATTCTGCACATGCTGCAGATGTGTGAAAAGTGTGAAGCATTCGATGAGAGATACAAATTGAAGTGTCGTTCGAATAAAGTGACGGGAAATAGTGTGTGCGAAATTTCGGATAATATACCACCAAATACCTTAAATCTTCATGGTAAAAACAATCGATTTTGATAATATATTCGAAAAAAATCAAACTTTAACGGGGTCGCGTCTCCGGTGCCCTTCTTTCCCGGGATTTTATTTTTTAATTCGATTTTGAAGGGTGGGCATACAAAATTATTGGGTGGGCAATCGTCTCCCACATTTAGACTAACAAACTGTATCGTTGAAAGAACGATGTTGATAATATTTTCGAAGAAAATAGAACTTTAACGCGACCGCGTCCCCGGGACCCTTCTTTTCGCGGACTTTATTTTTTAATTCGAATCTGGAGGGTGGGCATGCGAAATTATTGGGTGGGAAAATCTCTCCTACATCTAAACTAATGGACCGCATCGTTAAACCAACGAATTTGATAATATTTTCGAAAAAAATCGAACTTTAACGCGACCGCGTCTCCGGTACCCTTCTTTTCGCGGATTTTATTTTTTAATTCGATTCTGGAGGGTGGGCAAATAAAATCTGAGGGTGGGCAAACGTGGCCAGATCGGGTACATTCGTTCCCTACTTTAAAAACTTTCAAATGTATGCGTGGAGGGTGATGAAGTCAAATTTTTTAATTTGCTCGTAACTTTTTTTTGAAGGGTGGGAAAAAAAAATTGTTGGGTGGGCAAACGATGGGCAATCGTTTCCCACTGCCAAATCATAAAAATTTTTTCATGGGGGTGCTGACAAAATTTTGACACAATACAAAATTTTTTTTTGCCATAATTTTTTTTTGAAGGGTGGGCAAACGAAAATTTTTTATGAGCAAACATGGGCAAACGATGGACAAACGAATGCCGTTTCGTTTTTCCAAAAATTCGAATTTGGGGGTGCTATCTTCACAGACCTCTCCTCGTAAGTACCGAGAAAATGTGTCACCCGTCACTTACCGCCGCGGTCCGGCGGATCTTCTTTACCCTTGCCTTTTAGTTACGCTTTCACATCGGCCTTATTATTTATTCGGTCCGGATCTTACACACAGTTAAATACTCATGTAGTATGAAAATACCATTTTGGCTTTTAGTCGAATGGGCCTTCGTTTTCGAGATATTATAATTTAAAGTTTCTAACGTACGTAGTAAACCAATTATATATATAGTAACCTACACCTAAGAAAGTTTCGTGGACACAACGGTAGCGCGTCAGATTGTCACCAGAGCAGCTTTTGGGGTTCAAATTCCCCCGCGACTCTGTACCACTCTATTTTTCTTTTTTTTTATCAATTTTTTCCGTGGAAATATATTTTGTGGATATTACGTATTATATGGTGAAAATACGGATTTTTTAACGGCTATCCCACTTCACCTGCTCGACAATCGCAGACGTCGAAAGTTTCGGAATGAAATATATTTTCCCAGTACAAGAATATAATATGAAAACACCGGTGAAAGATGATTAGAATAATATGTTATGTTATAAACGCATTTTTAATTAACCTTAAAATTTGCGTATAGTAATATATGTAACGTATATGATATGCGTAATATCCACAAAATATATTTTCACGGGAAAAATTGTTTTAAAAAAAAAAAGGAGTATGAGAAGGGGAGTTGCGAGCGAGGGGACTGGAACCCCGGCCGCCCTCGTGACAATCTGACGCGGTACCATTGTGTCCACAGAACCCTCTTGAGCGTAGATTACTATCCCCCAAAAAATAGAACAAAATATGTAATCACAAAAATAGAAGATAATACACAAAAAAATAGAACAAAATATACAATCACAAAAAAATAGAAGATTATAATAATTACAAAATAAAAAAAAGGTGTGAAATCAAAATGAGCTGCAAGTACATAAAGGTACTTTCCAACTGCGCTTAAGATGACACAACTACATATACACAGCTAAAATGCTGTGATCATACATTCCATTACTCATATCGCGGACATTTTTTAATTAATCCGTCAAAAAGAATCCCATTTAAAACAAAATTGTCGTAAATTAATAACTTTACAAAATTAATAATATACCAAAATTACGCCAATTATAAGAATGGCTATTATACAAAGACAAAATTGTATTAAATAATATTAAGCAGACATATTTTTATACAAGTAAATATTTTAATACGAATAAATATTTTATTCAAAATACTTGGCGCTGCACTCCGAATTGGAGTTGCTAAACTGAAATAAATATATATAAATTGCATTAATCTCTTTCTTTCTTTCTTGTGCGTGCTTTCGTGAATGTGTGTATGTGTGCGGGTGCATATGCTACGTATGATATTAGAGTTAAATATATGTAGAATAGATCTGACTGCGTTTCTAATATGTATATGTATATATATGTTTATGTATTTTAGATTGTAAGGGAGTTATTATAAATTATTATTACTACTAAAACAATTAACATTTTTTCGGTTCCGCAGCGCCAAGTATTTTGAATAAAATATTTATTCGTATTAAAATATTTACTTGTATAAAAATATGTCTGCTTAATATTATTTAATACAATTTTGTCTTTGTATAATAGCCATTCTTATAATTGGCGTAATTTTGGTATATTATTAATTTTGTAAAGTTATTAATTTACGACAATTTTGTTTTAAATGGGATTCTTTTTGACGGATTAATTAAAAAATGTCCGCGATATGAGTAATGGAATGTATGATCACAGCATTTTAGCTGTGTATATGTAGTTGTGTCATCTTAAGCGCAGTTGGAAAGTACCTTTATGTACTTGCAGCTCATTTTGATTTCACACCTTTTTTTTATTTTGTAATTATTATAATCTTCTATTTTTTTGTGATTGTATATTTTGTTCTATTTTTTTGTGTATTATCTTCTATTTTTGTGATTACATATTTTGTTCTATTTTTTGGGGGATTGTATATTGTCTTCTATTTTTTTGTGATTTTATTATTACCTTCTATTTTTTGTGATATATTTGATTTTTCATGTACTTGGCGTAATTTTTTTACTTTTTGAAGTTTTTTTATGGGGATCTCACTTCTTTTTACAAAGATAATTGGCATAGTAGGGACAGACTTTAGATAATTTTTATTGGGGGAAAAAAAGTGGAAAATTTGAAATCGACCGGAAGACGGGAAACCGGGTCTCATCGCATTTGAATTTTTTTTGTAATCGTTTTTCTCCATTGTAGTATATCGTTAATATACATGTTTATATATGGTTGAATTTGTCTTTTTACACTCTGTAATAATATAGAATCAAAGTATAAGATTACTTGAAAAATTATGACCTTGAAATCTCGTAAATTTACCGTAAAAAAACATCTTTCGTTGTAATTATTTTTGCCATGTCAAACAGTACAACTTTTGTCTAAGGAATTTTTTTCATATATATATATATATATATATATATGTATATATGAAAAAAATTATATATATATATATATATATATATATATATATATATATATATATATATATATATATATATATATATAAATAAAAGATTTCAAAATTTTAATGAAATAACCGATACTTTCGTTAAGAATACACTGTTCCAACAGATTTTATAAATATGGATTCTCTAGAATGGAAAAGTGATCCCAATTATAATATTGGATTAAATATAGTAAATAATTTAGCAGTAAACGATTCGGCCGAACGAGCAGTCAAACTCATGCAAAAGTTCAATTGTAACTATTCAACAGCCATCTGGACTTGTAACATTCAATACACGTTTCTTATAAATTTTCGTACGCTGAATACGAATTCGCAAACCGTTTTTCGCCAACATCTTCCGTTTTCGAAAAATTAGTTTATTTTAAAAAAAAATGCAAATTTTCAACTTGAACGTCTTGCGTATCGAAATAGTAATAGTTATTCGGTTGCTTGTTCCGTCAAAATTATTTTATAAACCTTCGGGAACACAACGATATAAGTTATTATTGCATTATTACTATTTCAATATATTTAAACCACGATCAAAGAAAAAATGCACCCGAAACGCAACAATTTTTGCAGATATCTGTCAATTTATTTTAAAATCTAAGAGTCTAGAAGAAAATCTGACTACTCCACGCGATGCAGCAGACATTTTTCCTTCGGAAAACATTAACAAAAGTGGTAGGTCACATTTCGTTTTCAATAACTGAGCGAAATAGTTTGGCAAAACGTATGGCGCCGACAGTGGTAGTCGCGCGCGTGTAAGCGATTCTGTCGGTGAGCGGCAATGGATACCTACGCCCGCCGCTGTTGCCTTCTGTATTGAAAACAAACCGTGACTTACCACTTTTGTTGGTGTTTTCCGGGGGGGAAATGTCTGTTGCATCACGTGCAATGGTGAATTTTCTTCTAGAGCCCTAGTTTTTAAAATAAATTGAAAAATATCTGCAAAAATTGGTGCATTTCGGATGTAGTTTTCCCTTTAATCAGTTATTTATAATTATCCAAAAAAAATTTTAGACGAAAATTATACTGTTTGACAACATAAATATAATGCCAACGAAAAAAGTATTTTTTGATGGTTCATTCATTTTTTGAGATTTCAAGGTCATGATTTTTTTGTGTAATCTTATACTTTGATTCTATATTATTACAGAGCGTAAAAAGATAACGATATATAAAAATGTATATTAACGATATACTACAACGAAGAAAAACGAGTTACGAAAATAAAAAATTTCAAATGCGATGAGGCACAGTTTCTCGTTCTCCGATCAATTTCAAATTTTGCACACATTATTTTTTCTCCCAGTGGCATAATCCTTGGGGAGTGACCCCGTCAAAAATCTCAAAATTATATTTCGACAAGAGTAACTAAGGTCCACCCTAATAAACAGTCTTATGACGGGATAGAATTAAAGATAAATTCTACATAATAGAAACTATGCACACCTGCAATGCTTCAAGATGATGATTGAATTGGTGGAATTGGTTTAAATTTGAGTTTTCTGATATGAACCAAACTTACAAGAAGCAAATAGAGGATTGCAGCTGAATAAAATCGTTTAATAAAATCGTTTAATTAATATAATTAATATAATACTATGTCACAATAAATTTTTTTCTCTGCCGTAGATCATACTGCATCATCTTCTGCTTTGATTATCTGTAAATATATATATATCACAAAAAATAGAAGGTAATAATAAAATCACAAAAAAATAGAAGACAATATACAATCCCCCAAAAAATAGAACAAAATATATAATCACAAAAATAGAAGATAATACACAAAAAAATAGAACAAAATATACAATCACAAAAAAATAGAAGATTATAATAATTACAAAATAAAAAAAAGGTGTGAAATCAAAATGAGCTGCAAGTACATAAAGGTACTTTCCAACTGCGCTTAAGATGACACAACTACATATACACAGCTAAAATGCTGTGATCATACATTCCATTACTCATATCGCGGACATTTTTTAATTAATCCGTCAAAAAAAATCCCATTTAAAAAAAAATGTCGTAAATTAATAACTTTACAAAATTAATAATATACCAAAATTACGCCAATTATAAGAATGGCTATTATACAAAGACAAAATTGTATTAAATAATATTAAGCAGACATATTTTTATACAAGTAAATATTTTAATACGAATAAATATTTTATTCAAAATACTTGGCGCTGCACTCCGAATTGGAGTTGCTAAACTGAAATAAATATATATAAATTGCATTAATCTTTTTCTTTCTTTCTTGTGCGTGCTTTCGTGAATGTGTGTATGTGTGCGGGTGCATATGCTACGTATGATATTAGAGTTAAATATATGTAGAATAGATCTGACTGCGTTTCTAATATGTATATGTATATATATGTTTATGTATTTTAGATTGTAAGGGAGTTATTATAAATTATTATTACTACTAAAACAATTAACATTTTTTCGGTTCCGCAGCGCCAAGTATTTTGAATAAAATATTTATTCGTATTAAAATATTTACTTGTATAAAAATATGTCTGCTTAATATTATTTAATACAATTTTGTCTTTGTATAATAGCCATTCTTATAATTGGCGTAATTTTGGTATATTATTAATTTTGTAAAGTTATTAATTTACGACAATTTTTTTTAAATGGGATTTTTTTTGACGGATTAATTAAAAAATGTCCGCGATATGAGTAATGGAATGTATGATCACAGCATTTTAGCTGTGTATATGTAGTTGTGTCATCTTAAGCGCAGTTGGAAAGTACCTTTATGTACTTGCAGCTCATTTTGATTTCACACCTTTTTTTTATTTTGTAATTATTATAATCTTCTATTTTTTTGTGATTGTATATTTTGTTCTATTTTTTTGTGTATTATCTTCTATTTTTGTGATTATATATTTTGTTCTATTTTTTGGGGGATTGTATATTGTCTTCTATTTTTTTGTGATTTTATTATTACCTTCTATTTTTTGTGATATATTTGATTTTTCATGTACTTGGCGTAATTTTTTTACTTTTTGAAGTTTTTTTATGGGGATCTCACTTCTTTTTACAAAGATAATTGGCATAGTAGGGACAGACTTTAGATAATTTTTATTGGGGGAAAAAAAAGTGGAAAATTTGAAATCGACCGGAAGACGGGAAACCGGGTCTCATCGCATTTGAATTTTTTTTTGTAATCGTTTTTCTCCATTGTAGTATATCGTTAATATACATGTTTATATATGGTTGAATTTGTCTTTTTACACTCTGTAATAATATAGAATCAAAGTATAAGATTACTTGAAAAGTTATGACCTTGAAATCTCGTAAATTTACCGTAAAAAAACATCTTACGTTGTAATTATTTTTACCATGTCAAACAGTACAACTTTTGTCTAAGGAATTTTTTTCATATATATATATAAATAATAGATTTCAAAATTTTAATGAAATAACCGATACTTTCGTTAAGAATACACTGTTCCAACAGATTTTATAAATATGGATTCTCTAGAATGGAAAAGTGATCCCAATTATAATATTGGATTAAATATAGTAAATAATTTAGCAGTAAACGATTCGGCCGAACGAGCAGTCAAACTCATGCAAAAGTTCAATTGTAACTATTCAACAGCCATCTGGACTTGTAACATTCAATACACGTTTCTTATAAATTTTCGTACGCTGAATACGAATTCGCAAACCGTTTTTCGCCAACATCCTCCGTTTTCGAAAAATTAGTTCATTTAAAAAAAAAATGCAAATTTTCAACTTGAACGTCTTGCGTATCGAAATAGTAATAGTTATTCGGTTGCTTGTTCCGTCAAAATTATTTTATAAACCTTCGGGAACACAACGATATAAGTTATTATTGCATTATTACTACTTAAATATATTTAAACCGCGATCAAAGAAAAAATGCACCCGAAACGCAACAATTTTTGCAGATATCTGTCAATTTATTTTAAAAACTAAGGGTCTAGAAGAAAATCTGACTACTCCACGCGATGCAGCAGACATTTTTCCTTCGGAAAACATTAACAAAAGTGGTAGGTCACATTTCGTTTTCAATAACTGAGCGAAATAGTTTGGCAAAACGTATGGCGCCGACAGTGGTAGTCGCGCGCGTGTAAGCGATTCTGTCGGGGAGCGGCAATGGATACGCCCGCCGCTGTTGCCTTCTGTATTGAAAACAAACCGTGACTTACCACTTTTGTTGGTGTTTGCCGGGGGGAAAATGTCTGTTGCATCACGTGCAATGGTGAATTTTCTTCTAGAGCCCTAGTTTTTAAAATAAATTGAAAAATATCTGCAAAAATTGGTGCATTTCGGATGTAGTTTTCCCTTTAATCAGTTATTTATAATTATCCAAAAAAAATTTTAGACGAAAATTATACTGTTTGACAACATAAATATAATGCCAACGAAAAAAGTATTTTTTGATGGTTCATTTTTTGAGATTTCAAGGTCATGATTTTTTTGTGTAATCTTATACTTTGATTCTATATTATTACAGAGCGTAAAAAGATAACGATATATAAAAATGTATATTAACGATATACTACAACGAAGAAAAACGAGTTACGAAAATAAAAAATTTCAAATGCGATGGGGCACAGTTTCTCGTTCTCCGATCAATTTCAAATTTTGCACACATTATTTTTTCTCCCAGTGGCATAATCCTTGGGGAGTGACCCCGTCAAAAATCTCAAAATTATATTTCGACAAGAGTAACTAAGGTCCACCCTAATAAACAGTCTTATGACGGGATAGAATTAAAGATAAATTCTACATAATAGAAACTATGCACACCTGCAATGCTTCAAGATGATGATTGAATTGGTGGAATTGGTTTAAATTTGAGTTTTCTGATATGAACCAAACTTACAAGAAGCAAATAGAGGATTGCAGCTGAATAAAATCGTTTAATAAAATCGTTTAATTAATATAATTAATATAATACTATGTCACAATAAATTTTTTTCTCTGCCGTAGATCATACTGCATCATCTTCTGCTTTGATTATCTGTAAATATATATATATCACAAAAAATAGAAGGTAATAATAAAATCACAAAAAAATAGAAGACAATATACAATCCCCCAAAAAATAGAACAAAATATATAATCACAAAAATAGAAGATAATACACAAAAAAATAGAACAAAATATACAATCACAAAAAAATAGAAGATTATAATAATTACAAAATAAAAAAAAGGTGTGAAATCAAAATGAGCTGCAAGTACATAAAGGTACTTTCCAACTGCGCTTAAGATGACACAACTACATATACACAGCTAAAATGCTGTGATCATACATTCCATTACTCATATCGCGGACATTTTTTAATTAATCCGTCAAAAAAAATCCCATTTAAAAAAAAATGTCGTAAATTAATAACTTTACAAAATTAATAATATACCAAAATTACGCCAATTATAAGAATGGCTATTATACAAAGACAAAATTGTATTAAATAATATTAAGCAGACATATTTTTATACAAGTAAATATTTTAATACGAATAAATATTTTATTCAAAATACTTGGCGCTGCACTCCGAATTGGAGTTGCTAAACTGAAATAAATATATATAAATTGCATTAATCTTTTTCTTTCTTTCTTGTGCGTGCTTTCGTGAATGTGTGTATGTGTGCGGGTGCATATGCTACGTATGATATTAGAGTTAAATATATGTAGAATAGATCTGACTGCGTTTCTAATATGTATATGTATATATATGTTTATGTATTTTAGATTGTAAGGGAGTTATTATAAATTATTATTACTACTAAAACAATTAACATTTTTTCGGTTCCGCAGCGCCAAGTATTTTGAATAAAATATTTATTCGTATTAAAATATTTACTTGTATAAAAATATGTCTGCTTAATATTATTTAATACAATTTTGTCTTTGTATAATAGCCATTCTTATAATTGGCGTAATTTTGGTATATTATTAATTTTGTAAAGTTATTAATTTACGACAATTTTTTTTAAATGGGATTTTTTTTGACGGATTAATTAAAAAATGTCCGCGATATGAGTAATGGAATGTATGATCACAGCATTTTAGCTGTGTATATGTAGTTGTGTCATCTTAAGCGCAGTTGGAAAGTACCTTTATGTACTTGCAGCTCATTTTGATTTCACACCTTTTTTTTATTTTGTAATTATTATAATCTTCTATTTTTTTGTGATTGTATATTTTGTTCTATTTTTTTGTGTATTATCTTCTATTTTTGTGATTATATATTTTGTTCTATTTTTTGGGGGATTGTATATTGTCTTCTATTTTTTTGTGATTTTATTATTACCTTCTATTTTTTGTGATATATTTGATTTTTCATGTACTTGGCGTAATTTTTTTACTTTTTGAAGTTTTTTTATGGGGATCTCACTTCTTTTTACAAAGATAATTGGCATAGTAGGGACAGACTTTAGATAATTTTTATTGGGGGAAAAAAAAGTGGAAAATTTGAAATCGACCGGAAGACGGGAAACCGGGTCTCATCGCATTTGAATTTTTTTTTGTAATCGTTTTTCTCCATTGTAGTATATCGTTAATATACATGTTTATATATGGTTGAATTTGTCTTTTTACACTCTGTAATAATATAGAATCAAAGTATAAGATTACTTGAAAAGTTATGACCTTGAAATCTCGTAAATTTACCGTAAAAAAACATCTTACGTTGTAATTATTTTTACCATGTCAAACAGTACAACTTTTGTCTAAGGAATTTTTTTCATATATATATATAAATAATAGATTTCAAAATTTTAATGAAATAACCGATACTTTCGTTAAGAATACACTGTTCCAACAGATTTTATAAATATGGATTCTCTAGAATGGAAAAGTGATCCCAATTATAATATTGGATTAAATATAGTAAATAATTTAGCAGTAAACGATTCGGCCGAACGAGCAGTCAAACTCATGCAAAAGTTCAATTGTAACTATTCAACAGCCATCTGGACTTGTAACATTCAATACACGTTTCTTATAAATTTTCGTACGCTGAATACGAATTCGCAAACCGTTTTTCGCCAACATCCTCCGTTTTCGAAAAATTAGTTCATTTAAAAAAAAAATGCAAATTTTCAACTTGAACGTCTTGCGTATCGAAATAGTAATAGTTATTCGGTTGCTTGTTCCGTCAAAATTATTTTATAAACCTTCGGGAACACAACGATATAAGTTATTATTGCATTATTACTACTTAAATATATTTAAACCGCGATCAAAGAAAAAATGCACCCGAAACGCAACAATTTTTGCAGATATCTGTCAATTTATTTTAAAAACTAAGGGTCTAGAAGAAAATCTGACTACTCCACGCGATGCAGCAGACATTTTTCCTTCGGAAAACATTAACAAAAGTGGTAGGTCACATTTCGTTTTCAATAACTGAGCGAAATAGTTTGGCAAAACGTATGGCGCCGACAGTGGTAGTCGCGCGCGTGTAAGCGATTCTGTCGGGGAGCGGCAATGGATACGCCCGCCGCTGTTGCCTTCTGTATTGAAAACAAACCGTGACTTACCACTTTTGTTGGTGTTTGCCGGGGGGAAAATGTCTGTTGCATCACGTGCAATGGTGAATTTTCTTCTAGAGCCCTAGTTTTTAAAATAAATTGAAAAATATCTGCAAAAATTGGTGCATTTCGGATGTAGTTTTCCCTTTAATCAGTTATTTATAATTATCCAAAAAAAATTTTAGACGAAAATTATACTGTTTGACAACATAAATATAATGCCAACGAAAAAAGTATTTTTTGATGGTTCATTTTTTGAGATTTCAAGGTCATGATTTTTTTGTGTAATCTTATACTTTGATTCTATATTATTACAGAGCGTAAAAAGATAACGATATATAAAAATGTATATTAACGATATACTACAACGAAGAAAAACGAGTTACGAAAATAAAAAATTTCAAATGCGATGGGGCACAGTTTCTCGTTCTCCGATCAATTTCAAATTTTGCACACATTATTTTTTCTCCCAGTGGCATAATCCTTGGGGAGTGACCCCGTCAAAAATCTCAAAATTATATTTCGACAAGAGTAACTAAGGTCCACCCTAATAAACAGTCTTATGACGGGATAGAATTAAAGATAAATTCTACATAATAGAAACTATGCACACCTGCAATGCTTCAAGATGATGATTGAATTGGTGGAATTGGTTTAAATTTGAGTTTTCTGATATGAACCAAACTTACAAGAAGCAAATAGAGGATTGCAGCTGAATAAAATCGTTTAATAAAATCGTTTAATTAATATAATTAATATAATACTATGTCACAATAAATTTTTTTCTCTGCCGTAGATCATACTGCATCATCTTCTGCTTTGATTATCTGTAAATATATATAAAATCCACATTTTAGTTATTTTAGTTACAACTTAACGTAGAACTTATTATATATAGAAATAGAGTGAAGCAGAAAGTCTTGTTGCAGGAAATTTAAATGCTAATGGTAATAATTCAGCGAAATGAACGCGGAGATCCAATATTTTTAACGCACAATGTATTGGTGTTGGAATGAAACTAATTTATTTAGTATGTTTATTGGTGATTTTAAATAATGGGAATCTAAAAAATTAATGAATTAATGAATAGCGTGACAACTACTTTGGATTTTATTAATTAAAGTATTACGAATGTCTTTCACAAAAGATTGAAAAGCATTAACGGAGATGTGTTTTCAGTGTACTTTCTTCACTAATGTGACTTGCTTTACATTGCAAGCAGTCCACCATAATCTATTTTCTTAATAATTCTTAATGCTATGTCTTTAAACAAATTTTGTCGATTTACCTTATTTGACAAAGTTCCAGAAACTTGTGCGAAACAAGATGCTCTGTCTATCTATTTAATCTTCTCCGGACAACCTCCACGCCTGTGCATTCCCTTCATTTCTATCCATCCAAGCCTGTGCGTCCCCCTCAATTGTACTATCCAAGCCTGTGCGTCTCCTTCATTTTTATCGAAGTCCTGTACGTCCCCTTCATTTCTATAATATAATAACCTTTATATAAAATAAAAACTCTAAATTGCTGGTATACAAATACAAATATCTGGCAATTTAAATTCAATGCAATTTTCTACTACAATATATTATTTTGTACAAGCATGGTACAAATTTCTAGAAACTTATGCGAAAGAAGGTGCTTCTCTGTCGAACCTTCTCCGGACAACTTCCAAGTCTGCGACTCTACATAAAAAATCTATTAAATAAATTTGGCGACTTACCTTGTTAATTGAGACAATAATTCCGTCTCCTATTTAGTGTAAAAACTCCTGACATCTCAAATTTGGACAACTTACATTATTTGACACTTGGAGGTTAAGATTGGTAGGTTATAAAGTTCAATGTATTTAAAAAATAGTTTGTACAATGACGGACGACGATCCCTGCCGAATAATCCCGAGAGTCGACGAACGAAGAACGAAACATGTGTTGCCTGAAGGTGCGCGTGCAACGCGTATACGTATTATGTCGACGAAAATTTTGACTGGAGAAGAAGAATCAGAATCAGAAGAAAAATTACCGTTTCTGACAGATCCATGACATGATATTACGATATCTCTGTCATGCGTGGACCGATTTTATTGAATTTGGACGCATTCGAAAGCTTATATGCGGTTTACATAAGAAAAATGCCTTTAAATTTAGAAAATATAGCAGGCGTGATGAGATATTAACGAAATAAGTTTCAGGTTAGGTTGGAATCGTCCGGCGACGAGTAAATGATAGCAGTAGCGACAGTCGACATATATATATATATATATAGGGTGTTTCATGTACTTGGCGTCGAGACGCTACCGCGTCTCTAGATAGATGGTATATATCCTGATTCGTGATTACTACGTACGTTAAAAACTTTAAATTACAATAGGTATCTCGAAAAAAAGGTCCAACGACAAAAAGCCGAAACAGTATTTTTTTTTTCTATTTTACTACATGAGTACTACGACTAGCGTTGCCACCCGTACTTTAAAATAAAGTATCTTACGTTATTGATATATTTCAAAATAATAACAATTAGTCTGTAATGCTAAAAGCAATAGAAAATATGATTGAAATAAATAAAAACTAATAAGATTAAAATGTACTTTTTATTTGTTGAACAAACTTTTTTTTATACCCCACGAAAGCAAATGTACGTTATTTTTCTGTAAAAAAGATAGCAACCCTAACTACGACCCCCATATACTGTTGTTCCAAAAGCGATTTCCACATCCGTGACGTCCCCTTGTTAGCTTCCCGGCTAAAAATCAATGAAAATTCAAAAAGCCCGCGGCAGAATGTATCCGTATCTATGCCAAAAGCGGGCTCCTTAAAAAACAAATGAGCAGCGGAGGAACTCGCCTCATCTTGCACGCGGTGAGAAAGAGCATTCTCGATTGTCGATCGTACCACGGAAGAAGCAACAATGGCTGAAAATGTAAGTAATAAATTATTATATATATTCATGATTCGTGAGATTTTTTCCTCACATAAATTCTGATTACAAGCGGCGTATGATAGAAGAATGTCATACATCTAGTGCAAGGATACGTATTGTTCAATTGCAAATTGAATTGGAAATTCGGATTATAAAAGTAAAAATTACATTACATTACATTATAACATTATATATATTACATTACAAAATATATTTCTTCTCATTACTTCACGAGTCTTTCCATTATTATTCAATACAAAAAACTGTAACGTATTATAACATAACATTATTTTGTGAACTATTCGCAGTTGTAAATAGTAGTAACACAAGAACATATTATAGATACGTTGAAGCATATTCTAATAACTTATAACACCAATGATTATAAATATCAAACATATCTGAATTGAACGTAAATCTAACTTTATTATGTGAACGATTCGCACTTATAACTAGTAGTAAAACAAGAAGATATTAGACACGTTGAAGCATATTCTAATAACTTATAACATCAACGATTATAAATATCAAACATATCTGAGTTGAATGTAAACGAACATGTAAAGTACAACATTTTGAAAGTCTTTGGTAGGCACTTTGCCTATGTTAACAATTAATGGAAGTAGACCGTAACTGTATAGCAAGTAAGTAATGCGACAAGAAAATATTAGACACGTTGAAGCATATTTTAACTTGTAACGCTAGCAATTAGAAAAATATGAAACAGATTCGAGTTAAAATATGCTTCTATGTATCTACGCCCACTGATACTTTACGTAGGCAAAGTGGCTATCAAAAACTTTCATAATATTGTAGTTTACATGTTCATTTACATACATTCAACTCAGATATGTTTGATATTTATAATCGTTGATGTTATAAGTTATTAGAATATGCTTCAACGTGTCTAATATCTTCATGTTTTACTACTAGTTATAAGTGCGAATCGTTCACAAAATAAAGTTATATAATAATACGTTACAGTTTTTGTATGATTAAATACTGGAAAGGCTCGTGAACTAATGGGAAGAACAATATTCCGTAATATAATGTAATTGTAATGTAATGTAATGTAATTTTTATACTTTCGCATTATACACTATTTCAATTTTCAAATTTTTATATTTCCTAATTTCAAATTTGCAACTGAACAATACGCATCCTTGCGCTACATGTATATCTTTCTTCTATCATACGCCGCTTTTATGAACTCTTGATTTTTTTTGCTAATTAATTGTTTATATTAATTGTAGAGAAACGCAGAGGAACTACTTTTATGTGGTAAGTTTTATTATTATTAACTTATAGAAAAGTTAAAAAATAAAAAATAATAGAAATTTATGTACACACTTATTCAAATTTTTTTATTTTGCCAGATTCAGATGATGACATTTTAATGGAGCGATTACCCCCATATCAGCAGCCACCGCCGCCGCCACCATCACGGCTACCACCATCCCCTACCATATAAAGAGAAGATCCTCGGACAAAAGGATTACCTACGACCCAAATATAGATGGCTTAAATACAGAGTTGGACAAAGTATATATCATGGACCTACCTAAGGTGGACATAATAAATAATTACCATGTAGACACCAAGAAATACTGGTGGCGTGAAGAGACTTTAACAATAAACATCGAGCACTCACCTTTATAACATTTGTGGAGACAGCGTATTTTTAAAAGTGCGTTTATACTTCGGTATTGTAAATATGTTAATAGTTTTGTATATAGTTAGAAATAAGACTTAACGGCGGCGTTGGATGAATGTGTGCGTATTTGAGAGTATGAATGTTCTAGTTATTTTAGAGTACCTTAGTTTTTATAAAATTGGCATAATTAGATAAGCCTTCAAATAGTCTTCTGGTTTTTTGCCGAACGGTCTCGTTCGTTTCCCAGGAATAAATATAACAAAAGACTGTCATACTCCATGCGTTGGAGTAATTTACAATTACGAAAATCTTATTTTTGATTAAAAATATTATGAAATATCGGATTGCGAGCGTCGTTTATACGATTAGACAATCTTACATTTATAAAACATACAGTAGTTTATTCACTATATATGTGCATTGTGATATTGTAACCAATTGTACCTGAATAAAAAATTTTTGAAAAAAAAAACACCATCCCCACCACTACCGCCGCCACCACCACAACAACAACAACAACATCCTCCAGACAAGCCGGCCACGGCAAACGGTAAATACATACATATACATACACATTTTGAGGATTTACATACATTTATAATGCTTGGAAATAGGTCTAAATCAATTAAAAAACATTTTACTAATAATTTTTTTTGTTTTTACTAATTACAGGAGAGTATGTAACCCGCCGCCACCAACGCAGCGGTCGTAGTGTGAGGGCCAATCAGGAAAACTGGGCCATCCTGCGGGCTGTCCGCGCCCAATCAAACAGCCTGCAGGCCCAGGCCGAAACGCTGCGTGACTTGGTGGCATCGCGGTACAGTGGCCGTGGCCGTGGCCGTGGTCGTGGCCGTGGTCGTGGTCGTGGCTGTGGTGAATATAGCCGCGGCGGCGGTGGCCCGCAATAATATACAATATAAAAAAATATATGAAATCAAAATGAGCTGCAAGCACCTTTATGTACTTGCAGCTCATTTTGATTTCATATATTTTTTTATATTGTATATTTTCTTCTATTTTTTTATGTGATTTATTCGTATTAAAATATTTATTTGTATAAAATATATCTGCTTGATATTATTTAATACATTTTTTCATTGTACTATTGTGATTTTTTCTTTGTATAAATAGTCATTGTGATAATTGGCGCAATTGTTGTATATCATTATTTTTGTACAGTCTAGAACATTATTTTTGTAGAGTATAGAACATTATTAAATTTATATTAATTTACGACATTGTTTTTAAATAGGATTCTTTTTGAAGAGATTATATACTTGGCGCTCTTTTTTGTACCTTTTTGTAAAAAGGTAACCCACACGGCGCCTTAAAGGCGCCTGTTTTCGGCCTGTTTTAGGCCTGAGCGCCTGAGCGTCCGAATTTGTAACAAGGCGCCTTTAAGACGCCTTTAAGGCGCCTTTTGGGCGTCTTAAAGGCCCCTATAAGGCGCCTTTAAGGCGCCTTGTAACTACACTGGCCCCATCTATACAAAGTTTCACAGGCGTCTATAAGGCGCTGAGAAGGCGCCTGTTGAGGGACTGTCGACGGCCTTATAGGCGCCTGTAAGGCGCCTTTTTGGCGTCGTCAGTCGTGTACCTGCACTAACGCCATCTATACAACGTCGTCTATACTATGAGATGCATTTCAGTCTTAAAGGGTATTTCAGCGACAGTGTATTACCGACTCCTAATTTGAAGACTAGACGTAGCGCTCTCTGCTTATGGACATCGTGCAATTCAAGAACTACTCTAAAATGTATCGAAATGTTGAAAGATTTGTTTGGAGCGAGAGTTTGAAACAGGCGGCAGGTGTAGAGACGTGTACGTGCGTTAGAGGTGTACGAATTTCTTTCCGAAAATCTATGCGGGGAGTGTGGAGTCATATGGACCCGAATATAGTACATCCTGAGAATTTGTATTTTATCGGGTCTAAATTAGGCTAAAAGCATTGGGACGGTGTTGAAGACGGTTATCGATACGATTAAAATAAAATTAAATTTGATAAAAATATATTTTCATTTATTTCATTACTGTACACTACAAATTATATCATCCACTGCATTACACTATGTGTGTTTACAAATATTGAAAAACTACAATATTATTATTCTCTTTGTTATAAATTATATTCTCATCAGATCTTTACGAAAAATCACCGGAAACAAAAAACTAACCGTATCCAGGCGCGAAAAATTCTTACCTGTGGGAGTCTGGTTGCCAGATGTGTAGCTTGGCTATAGCCCGACTCAGCCAGGACTTCGGGGGAAAAGCCCGACAGTATGCCGCAAATCATAAAGTCCTTTTACCTGAGAACGGAGGCACGATAACGACGAAAGTCGAAATCCATGAAAAACGGCACGGTGTCGACTGCCCCTTATCGACATATCTGGTAGACAAATGTTTCCCAACGAACGCTTCGAGAACAAGCGATTGCCTAGTCGCAAAGAAACGAAGACATTTCGCTTAAAAAATACCAAATTTCCAGCTGTAAATCGTCTGCATCACCAGGACTGTTTAGCTTACGCACACCCTTTCGAAGCCAGATATATAAGTCCCCACCGTAAAACTCGCGAAAGTAGAACAGCATGGGCCCATCCGCCCTCGACTATACTTATACCTATTAAAAATCACGTTGATTGGAACAATGATGCAATCGAACTTCAAACTAATATAATGATAAAAGTAATAATATTTAATTAAAAAGTAATACTGGAAATAACCCATGTTTTTCAACGTTCGCCGTTAAAAAGTACCGAGGTAATTTTGAGGTACATAATATAACTTGCAGTGACAAAGTTTTTCCTTAATATACAAGGAAGATTTTCACACTGGCGAAATGTTCGTCGAAAGTGAAAATCATGCCATCACGCGCAAGCGAATGCTCGCCACGCAGACCCCATGGCGCGGTCAGGCCGCACCGATTTTTATGGCTTTCGACCCTCGAAGGGTTTGGAATACCATTAAAAGTAGGAAAAATCCAAGTTCCACATTTCTCATCAGATCTCTGCGAAACCAGCGCCAATCGATTCTTTATTTTTCGCCGATAAAACTGACATCAAGAACGACGCAATTCGGAGCATAATGAAGGAAATTCGATGAAAAATCTATTTTCATCATCTCCATTTAACTTCGTTTAAAGTGGCCCCATTTACATGAAATTTGATATGATTTTCGTCGGATAAACATAAGGAATCCTTCGGTGTCACTTCCGTATCGATACGATAAAGTATAAAGAATTATTTTATTTCTGAAACAGGTATAAATCCTCGGTTGACCGCAGCGATTCGAGGGCGGGTCCCCGCGGTCGAGGGTGAAATATTCATTTCAGCGTATTAAGAATTTCGTTATTTTTCATTCTTCATCGCGTTGATATGGAAATGACACCAATGGATTCCTGGTGTGCTCCCGATTAAAATCATACCACATGTCATGTAGATTCGAAAAATGCTGTGGGATTGATTCCCAAGAAATAGGGGAAGAAATAGAGTACCAAATAAACAGCTTTCAATTTTTTTTAATAAAAATTAACTGAAAAAATTGAAAAAAGAATAAATAAATAAATGTAAAAAATATTAAGTTATACATAATTAGGAGTGGATAATTTTTTCCTGTTTTTTGGCGCAAATTTCGTTTCGATATCTTTTATAGTTCAAAAGCTATAGACAAATGTTACCAAATTCTTCGACGATGCGCACAACCATTCGCGTGCGCGGCTTCACGTTGCACGAGGTACCTGGTTGCGCGCCGAACCATAAAAGTCGACCCTTGTAATAATGTTCGCAGCGCGTATTGCACATGTTTAACCGTGCCTTAATGCGCTGCATAGCAGATTTAGCACTCGCGTTGACTGTTGGTGGCACGCGAAATTTATATATGTATCGACATATCTTCTATAGTTATTTATTAATCAGTGTGAAAATTGTTGAAAATCTTCCTTGTATATTAAGGAAAAACTTTGTCACTGTAAGTTATATGTACCTCAAAATTGCCTCGGTACTTTTTAACGGCGAACATTGAAAAACATGGGTTATTTCCAGTATTACTTTTTAATTAAATATTAGTACTTTTTTAAAATAAGGGTTTTGTGCATACATTTCACGGCTTCGCTAGAGTTACCTGAAGTTATGTTTTAAGTCTCATAACGACCCCTTAATATTTACTCAAGTTATCGCAATTTATGCTTAAAGAAATAATTCTTTGTTTAAAATTTTTACTTCGAATAGTAATGATTGGATAAACAAACTGTAAATAGAAAAAAGGTGTGTCGTGACGAGCTTTACTACAATATATTTTTTAAAATTCAGTTTAATAACATTTAATTTTCCAATCTTTCTTAGCGTTTGGACAATAATTCTTCCCATTTTCCAGCGCTAGTCCCCTTATTGCATCTAACCCTTCGATTAACAATTACTTCCGCGATACAGTCCACAGTGTATTTGGACGCTAAATGAGTTGTGATATTAGTAGTATGTCTATGCCGATTCTAACCCAGGTCCTCTGAGGGGAGCGCGGGGGCGGGGGGGAAGTGAGGGCGCGCGGGGTAGCGCGGCGGAGGGAAACATGGGCGCGGGGCCTGCGGGGAGAGGAAGACCGGTTGCGCGCGCACGAGCCGCGGAGTGGGGGAAGCCGCGATGATGGAGGGGATCACTCCGGGCCGAGCCGCCACGGAGACTGGACCCACCGTCGGAAGGGGGAATGACCCCCGAAAAATCTCTTTCGGCCCACCCCCCAAATATTTTTCCAAATCAGTATGTGATGAAATTTTCCCCCAACACAGAGATATAATAATTTATTTTTATCAGACGATATCGGAAGATCTCGGGCAATGTCGGCTTTTTACGAACCGCGTCTTCGGAGGAGGTAAAGAGACAGAGCATCATTTTAAAGCTAAAATTCAGAGGAGGGAAAGGGAGAGCAATATTTTAAAGCCAAGAGTATTCTAAAGCGTTCAGATTTAGCGTCGCAGCGTCTCGCGCGATCGTGCGTAACTTGAATCCTCTGGAGCAGCCGTGCGGGATGACGTCATTCGGCGGCGCGAAGAACATCGAATCTTAAAATTAGGTGGCGA
Source organism: Andrena marginata (assembly GCA_963932335.1). Taxonomy (NCBI): domain Eukaryota; kingdom Metazoa; phylum Arthropoda; class Insecta; order Hymenoptera; family Andrenidae; genus Andrena; species Andrena marginata. The sequence goes on from OZ010664.1 coordinate 13,617,019, forward strand.
GGAGAAAGACGGATAAATAAAATTGGCAAATAATATGTGTTTAAGAAATTTATTTAAAATTAAAGAATATAATTTAACATTTTTTCCTACGAGCATCAGCTAGAATATCATTGATGGCACATGCTACTAGTTCGCAATCTACATAATAATCCTCGCAGTAATGTTCGCTATCGCGTATGATTTTAGCAGCACGACGCGTATCTAATGTTTCACAGGCAACATCGCTCTGCTGTAGCACGTTAACAAAAGTTTCAAATTTCGTCTGCACATCTCTTACATTTTGACGCAGCCGTAGATATACATAGTCTAAACATGGTTCAAGATTTAATAAAAATGTTACTGTATCCGGTTTGAAATACAGCGGCTTATTATGTAGTGTCATCCTTACAATCGGAGAATTATAGATTTCACAAAAATCCACTATTAATTGACCCATTTGCATCGAAGGTGATCCAGGTAATCGTGCACGTTCTTCAATGGTTGTACGACTGCCGCATAGCGAACACCATGTATCCCATGGTAACGTGAGAAACATCCCACGATTGTCGCCGAGAACCATTTCCACATCAATCGTAGGCCGTACTCTGATCCCAATTTCCAAGTATTTGCTGCCCATGGATGTTAATGCGTATCTTCTGACCATGATCCGCGATGTTCGACGCGGGCTAAGAGAACAATCAAAGCTATGAAATTGCTCACTCGTATTAGGAATAAACATACAAATTTTGAGATGTGAAAATTAAGCCTTACCAAACAACTCTATCCTCCCCGCATTGAGCCACGCCATCATCTCGCACGATCGGAACGTAATAATTCATGCGTTCAACGTTTGCTTCGGCACTGGTACTGCACATTTTGTTTTCAGAGCACTATTTGTTCCGTCGAAAGTCACTGTGGATACTCAGCGATTGATGGAATAGCGTTCGGGAGCCCTCTTAAATAGAGATGCATTTGCTTCCCCCACCACACCATTTTTTTTTAATCTAAACCCAAAAATTTTTCCATAATGTGTTTCAATCTTAACATCGCAGTATGTAATTTGAGCCCCATCCTCAAGGATAAAAGTCTCGACACGTGTTGAACGTCGAATCTTAAAATTATGCGACGTCAGCAGAAACTGTGTCGGATGATCTTGCGCGCTAATTCGTCATATGCATGAATCATAGCAAGAATTATGATGTATCAGCGGAAATTGGTGGATATAAATATGCGCTCCAAAGTGCACAAAGCCTCAAATCGTTGCAACGTGTGCAAGGAAAAGACATTTACATTGCATTTACGACCATGGGAGAATTCGCGCAAGTAACCCGCCAATTGCTGGATCAATCTGCACGATTGATTTCCCGTGAAGAGTACCTCGCGTGGGAAGAACGGTGCAACGAGTGTATCGAATCGCTGGAAGAACAGAGCCGTGTGAAACGCCCGCGATTATCGATCGGTGTTCGGCAATCGTTGGTTGCTCGAATCGCGCAGCTCGAAGGACTAAAACATTCGTTGCGTGGCCGTTTCGTGCGTGAAGGTGCCGGACATTCGAGCACAGGACTGTTGTGGCGCGAAATAGACGCTGCGTTCGATACCCGCGTATTAACTGGTGCCGTGCTAAATTCAAACTACATCGAGCCGCGCAACTTCCTCCAAGATGCAGGGGCCATTGTGCTGGAGCATGTGCAGGGTGCTTTGAGGAAACAGCGGAACCTCAAAGTGAACACTGTGTTTAACGGTGAATTTGTGGCAGGTGACAAGCATGCTTGTAAAAGCATAAATACCCGGAACTGCGAACTCTTCGGCACATCCGATCTACAGGAGTGGTACCAACGATGTGTCATCGAACCCACCCTGACATCGCTGGAAGAGTTCCAGGAACGCGACAGCGGATGGGCATTGACGAAAATCCTCAACCTGATCGTTAATGTCAACAAGTACAATCCGCTGCGTGCCGGGTGTCACATCAAGTTGTCGCGGGATTTATTGTTGAAGAAAGCCACGATCAGTGTACAATCCCCAGACAATGCCTGTTTCGCGTGGGCAGTGGTCGCCGCTCTCCATCCCGCTGAACGACACGCTGATCGCCCAAGTTCGTACCCGCCTTATGCTTCCGTGCTAAATCTCCAGGGCATTGAGTTCCCAATGTCCCTGGCGCAAATTGGGAAGTTTGAGCGGCAGAACAACATCTCCGTCAACGTGTACACCTTCGAGGCGGAGAAGACGAAGACGGTCTTTCCCTTGCGTCTCACCAGCCAAAAGAGGGATCGACACGTAAACCTGCTCTACACGCCGAATCAAGAGCATGGCGATGTAGGGCATTTTGTATGGATCAAGAACTTGTCTCGGCTGGTGAGCGCGCAGCTGAGCAGGCACGGGAAAAAGAAATTCATCTGTGATCGGTACGTATAGAAAACTTGTGAAATATTAAAATGTCTCGCGAAACAATTAAATAAAAAAATTATGTTTACAGGTGTATGCACTATTTCGGATCTATCGAGAAGCTGGAGGCACATGCAGTGGACTGTGGGCAGATGAACGACTGCGCCATCGTGCTGCCCAGCGAAGGCAACAATTTCCTCAGCTTCGAGAACCACTGCAGGAAGGAGCGGCTCCCCTTCGTGGTGTACGCAGATCTTGAATGCATCATTGAGAAAACAGAGGACAGTCGAACGGGTGAGGCGGACAACAAATTGCACACATACCAACACCACAATGTGCACAGTATTGCATATTATATGCATTGTTCGTACGATACATCGCTATCGACGTATCGATGTCGCCGCGACGCGGATTGTGTTTCATGGTTCGTAGACGAACTGAAAAAAATTGCAAACTTCGCCAAACCCATCTTGACCAGTAATGTTCCCATGCATGATTTAACCACCGAACAGTGGACGACATTTCGCGATCCAACACACTGTCATATTTGCGAAGAACCATTCGAGGCTGATGATGTACGAGTTCGCGATCATTGCCATCTCTCCGGACGGTTTAGAGGTCCAGCACATTCGGAGTGCAATTTAAATTATAAAAATGCGTTTTACATCCCCATAGTTTTTCATAATTTATCCGGCTATGATTCGCATTTCATTATCGAGGAAATAGCTACCGCTTTCGAAGGCAGCGTTGATGTATTGCCTATAACTAAAGAAAAGTATATTTCGTTCACAAAAAATGTCGAAGATACGACCGATTCAGACTCACGAAATTATATTAAATTACGATTCATCGATTCGTACAAATTTCTCAACACCAGTCTCGACAAATTAGCATCTTTTCTTAGCACAAATCAATTAAAAATTTTACGATCCAAATTTGAAACATTATCCGCCGAAGATTTCAATTTATTGACGCGAAAGGGTGTATTTCCGTACGAATACCTTGATTGCGCGAACAAGCTGCAGGATCCATGCTTACCGCCGCGCGAGTCATTCTACAGTTCGTTAACGGGTGAGACTGTATCCGAGACCGATTACGCACACGCTGAGACAATCTGGCAGCGTTTCGGGATTGGAACCTTGGGCGAATACAGCGACTTGTATTTGAAAACAGATGTCTTGTTATTGGCAGATATTTTTGAAAATTTTCGCGAAAGTTGTATCAAGAGTTACGGATTAGATTCAGCACATTATTATACTCTACCTGGTTTCACGTGGGATGCTATGCTAAAACACACCAAAATTACATTCGAATTGCTCACCGACGTCGATATGGTTATGTTTATTGAACGCGGTATACGTGGGGGTTTAAGTCAATGTTCTGGACGATATGCACATGCCAATAACAAGTTCATGCCATCTTATGACGCATCGGAAGAGTCATCGTACTTGATGTACTTTGATGTGAACAATTTGTATGGATGGGCAATGTGTCAGCCCCTACCATACGCTAAATTTCAATGGGTCGAAGATGCTGCAAATTTTGATGTGTCTTCAATCCCGGTCGATTCACCCGCGGGATACATTCTCGAGGTAGATTTGGAATATCCGCAACGTCTGCACGACGCTCATGCCGATCTTCCGTTCTGCCCGACGCGTGCCAAACCACCTGGCAGCAGGCAGGACAAGTTACTCGCGACGGTATATGATAAGCAGCGTTACATTACCCATTACCGTAACCTGCAGCAGTGCACGCGTCATGGTCTTCGTATTACAAAGATACACCGCGTCCTGCAATTCGCTCAATCTCCCTGGCTCCGCGATTACATCGAACTCAATACACGGTTTAGAACAAGCGCGACAAACGACTTTGAAAAAAATTTGTACAAATTGATGAACAACGCGGTATTCGGCAAAACTATGGAAAATGTACGAAACCATGTGGATGTAAAACTTTTGACTCATTGGGAAGGGCGGTATGGCGCGGAGGCAATGATCGCGAAACCGAATTTCCACAGCAGAAGTGTTTTTTCGGAAAATTTAATAGCTGTTGAATTGCGGAAACTCGAGGTGAAATTCAACAAACCGATATACGTGGGTATGTGTATTCTGGACATATCAAAAATTTGTTTGTATGAATTTCACCACGAGTACATGTCTCCCCAGCATGGATCAAATTGTAAAATTCTATACACCGACACAGACAGTCTCATTTATCACATTCAATGCGACGATATCTACGAGTCCATGAAACACAATATCGATAGATTCGACACAAGCGATTATCCTACTGACAATGTATATAATATGCCGCGCGTAAATAAGAAGGTTCCGGGGCTGATGAAGGACGAAAATAACGGTGCGATAATGACCGAATTCGTAGGTCTTAGAGCGAAAATGTATGCACTTCGCGTAGACGGCAAAAAAGATACGAAGAAGGCGAAAGGCGTCAAGACCAACGTCATAGCCAGAACGATAACTTTCGACGACTACGCGCAGTGTTTGCAAAGGGAGATCGAAATGGTTCGCAGACAATCATGCATACGGTCTAAATTGCATAAAGTGTACACCATTTCGGAATCTAAAATCGCTCTAAGCCCATACGACAACAAGCGGTATATCGTACCCGATTCGACCGACACTCTGCCCTGGGGCCATTACCAAATTCCATTGTAAAATAGAAATTATTGTATTTATTATAAATAGTGGAATTATTGTATTTATTATAAATAGTGGAATTATTGTTTGCTTTTCGCCATCGCTCTTTATTAACTTGTTTCTTATAAATAGTAGAATTATTGTTTGCAAATGTATAGAAATTATTATAAATAGCGAAATTATTGCATAAAAAATTGTTCATACATGTATAGAAATTATAAATGGCGGAATTAATGTGTAAAAAAAAGAAAAAAAAATGTTCACACATGTATATGTATCATTGTATTTATTGAACCATGTATTATTATTTTTACAATACATTATTTTTATTTATCCAAGAATTGTGTGATTTATCAAACCCCAGCCACTTGACGTACACCTTATCCCCCTTTCTACGCAACACTTTTTCCACTAGATACACATCAGGATCGGTGACACGTTGCAGCTCGTGTTCATAGAATCCTCCGGCAACGGGTTTTCCACAGGAATCGTCCAGCAGATACGTCGCGGGATTAGTTGTCTGTACTTTGGCTATCTTGAACACCTCCGTTGTCCAGTTCGGCGTATAGCCTTTATCGAAGATGGTTTTAAATTTGCTCACGCGCACAAACTCGCCCAATTTGAATCTCGCTGGTGCAGCGATCTTTATGTTGCTGTATACGGTGGCTAGCAGCGTGTCGGCGATCGCAGGGGTAACATCGCAAGGACGCATTCCGATGGTTCTATGTTTTCGTGCGTTATACTCTGCAAGTAGACTTGGTAGCGCATCGGTCCATCTATAGGTTCCATTCAGCGTAAACAGTTTCCACATATTGTTCTTCAAAGTTCGATTGAAACGTTCTACGACAGAGGCCTTCATCACCGAATACGTCGAATAATGATTAATGTCATGCTTTGTCAAGAGTTTCTGCACATCTGTGTTGTAAAATTCTTTTCCTTGATCGGTTTGCAAATTTTTCGGATATCGATCTCTAAATATCTTTGCAAACGCTTTAGTCACTTCAGCACCACTTTTAGTCTTGAGTGGCAACGCCCATGCATACTTGCTCAACACATCGATGACGGTGAGTATGTAGTGGTGACCCTGGTTGAATCGCGAGTATGGACGCATTTCTACAATGTCAGCTTGCCACAGATCATCGTATCCATGCACGATGACGCGCCTCCGCGGAAACTGTCTTCGAGCTGGAGCGTGCAATTCCTCAACGAGTTGTAGCTTCTTGTGGCCATGGTTTTCTTTACTCTTGGATTTCGATAATGGCTGCATGTTTGACCGCAGAGGTGTCTTGGATACGAATGATGCGATAATTATCAGGTACGTGCATTAAGTGCTTCCCGTTGGTCCGAGAAAATTCTGGACAAGTTGCTGCTCCGCAGCAAAAGCGGTTATAGCCTCTTTAACTTTACGAATTTCATTGTCCGGCTGCGGGATAGAATTCGACACTTGCGATATCTTTTGAACATTGTTTTGCAACGTCAGCATATCTCTTTGAAACACGACCAGCTTCCTCTCTAATTCTTCCTGCTGCTCTCTCAACAGTTTAATGCTCTTTTCCACGTATAGTTTATTGACGGCATCGGTGTCGGCCACCGGCTCAGCTACGCGTCGTATCTTGCGTGATTTTGCATCAAAGTCTGCACCGGTTACGCAAAGAGCGTTATCTCGCATGTAATTTCGAAGCAAACCGCTCCATTTGTAATAGTCCATTCTAGCTGCTCCACTCTTCTCGAGCGATACCCCAAATTTGTTGATTGGCATCTCGATGCATACTGCGCACATCATCGGCGCGCGGTTTTATATAATGAGGCCTACCTCGCGGAGTTCCTCGATAATCGATAGAATTTCGGGACCGTGAGAGTTGTTACCCGCCTGACGCGACGCTTCGAGCAAACGGAATCGATCCACCAGCTCGTTGGGATCGTCCCAGTGTATGTAATCGATTTTGTTATCGTTTACCACCATGACTCGCGGTACCGTTAGACCTTTCCCTGCCCTACTAGCCGATGCACGGGGAATTAGCGGTGCAATTACATGTTTGTACTTGTATCCCTTGTTGCCCAATATGGGATTTTTAGCACCATGACCGCGTCTGTGGGCATTCGTTTCCAGCAGTATACTTTTGTATTTTTGTTTATCGGCATCGGTGTATACAGTATCGTCGGGAATTCTCATAAAAATCAATTCGTAAAGGCCGGGTGTTCCTCTGTATTTTACACCATCTATGATTATATTATCATCCTTGTCTATATCGAAAGCCTTGTCCCCAAGCATCGTTCTACTATTGTCAAAGTATACACCGTACACATAGTCCATTGCTGTATCCTTATCACTACTTAGGATTGCACTCATGTATTTTTGCCCCAGCGGGCCGAAATGACTGCGGATCGTTTTTTGTCCCTCGGATGTTTGGAATTGCTGTCTAATAGATGTTACAAACGACTCATCGGGACTAGTTTCAAAAACGTCGTCATCAACGGCTGAGAGCGATTGCACATTGGGAAATGTATTTATTGGTGTGGGAGGAGGCGGAGAATCGTTTGATGTAGCATTTTGTCGTTTCCGCTTCGATTGAACTGGTGTCGAGGTTACGGGCGAATATTCCAATGGCCCGTGTTGTTTCCTCTTTGCCTTGCGCGATGTGTTCCCTTTCGGATGGATTTTTTTAGGCGTTAATGTTTCATTCCCTTCAACGTCTGTACTCATCAGCGGTGATGTGTCAGCTTCTGCTGTTGTGGTATTTTCCACAATATGTTTCAAGGGTTCGACGATAGGTTTAAAGTATCTCTCCAACGCGATATCTTCCTCCATCTTGCCAGTCTTCAAAGCCTGATGTTTCCGGCGAATGGAATCGCTGGTTTTTGCAATTTCCTTCGCTATTCTCTCGCGATCCTTAATCTCCAGAGTATCGATATCAATCATCGTTGTGCCGCAGACGTTGCTTTCCCACCAACGTGCTGATGACGATTGACCATCTCACGGTACGGCAAACTCGTTAAATCCCTTTCTATAACGTCCATTGGACATGGCGCTATCCTTGTCTATTACCACGAAACCATACTCCTGTTGCCAACAATTACGGCACAAAGCGCAGAAATCCTCGTAAGACATGTCAGTGTTTACGTGATCGTTGTACACATGTTTCAAGTTGGTACCATCCTGCTTAAACAGAATCAGCAGATTCGCATTGTCGCGTATAAGATGTTTGGGAATTTTTGCATATGTCTGACAGAGATAGAAGCAGTCAACGTTCGAGTGGCGCCCCATTGCAAAGTATTCCCTTATCGTATCTTGCTTGTCGCATGCCACGTCATCAAAGATAAAAATAGAATTCGGAAGCGATTCGCTCGGTGGGATGACGTCACTGTTATTCGAAAACGTAAAGTAGCCAATTTCATCTATCGGAGTCAATAAATTCTTCAAGTACTGATATTTCGGCTGTTGCAACGACTTGGAGTACACGTACACGTTCTCGAAGCGGACGCCGTGAGGACTTTCCAACAAGCTGACCAGCACGTTGGTCTTTCCGCAATTTGATGGGCCACAAATAACGCAGCGGATAGTGTTTGGCAGCATGCTACCATGTCTGCGTCTTGTTTTCGAAGACATCACTCGCGATTTATCATCAAAATTTGTCACGCGTATCGTCACAGGTTGTCGCACGAATCGCATCCTCTCCGTGAACTGTGAAAAATGATTTTGATACGTCGAAGCGCCCCTATTTATAGGTCCGCACCGAAGCAAAACGGTTCAGTATTCAAAATGCTTCTGATCCTGCCGGATAATTGTGATATTCGAGACCTAACCTCTGAGCAGTTGAAATATATACCAAAGATTATTCTACTCCGAGAGTTTGGCAGGCACATTGATCAGTTGTGGGACAGACTCCCCGAGCATATAAAAGCCGATTCTGAGGTTCAGCAGTATCGTCGGTGTCTGGAACATTATAATCGCCCTTGGCAGCGAACGCATATCGACGGTCCAGCACCATTGATTAAAAACTGTAGCGAATGTCGCCGACGAGAGTAAAGAAAGGCAGTGGTTTGTTAAATCGGGCGATAAACGCGCTACCTATCGAATTACATATTCCGGGATACCAGTTTTGCGGCCCAGGAACTCATCTGGCAAAACGATTAGCTAGAGGGGATCGAGGCATCAATCCGTTGGACGCAGCGTGTCGAGAACACGATATTGCGTATTCGCGTAGCAACGACCTCGGCGAAAGGCACGCGGCAGATAACATACTCGCTGACAAAGCGCGAAAACGCATCGTTGCGCGAGACTCGACTCTGGGTGAAAGAGGTGCTGCTACGGCTGTTTGGGCAGCTATGAAGGCCAAGACGAAGATCGGAATGGGGATGAAAACAAAAACCCGCAAAAGGATTCCAAAGAGAGCACCAAAAAAGCGGATTCTTCCGGTAGCAAAACGGGGTGGTATATTACCACTTCTACCGTTGCTAGGTGTTCTCGGATCATTGGCTGGCGGAGCGGCGGGGATCGCCAAGGCGGTAAATGATAATAAGGCGGCGCAACATCAGCTGCAGGAAATGCAACGTCATAATCGCTCCATGGAAGGTCGGGGACTTTATCTCGCACCGTACAAGCGCGGACAGGGAATATCGAAACGAAAAAAAAAAACGCCGAAAAGAAAATAAAAATGCCTGCGGGCGTAACTACCGATGCACAATTGGAGGAGTTGGCAAAACGTATGCATATTCCATTCTTTAGAGGCGTTTTTATGCGTAACGCGTTACCAGGCGGAGGAGTACGTCGAAACGAGAGCGGTATCGTAAATTTGGACAATGTCGAGGGGCCTGGGACTCATTGGGTGGCGTATGCGAAGAGAGGGAGTCGAGCTATATATTTCGACAGCTTTGGGAATCTTCGACCGCCTAAGGAATTCATACAATATCTGGATAAAGATGCTGTGAAAATTGAGTACAATCGTACGTCTTATCAAAAGTATGATCAGAGCAATTGCGGACAACTATGTCTACGCTTTCTACAAACGATCGGCACCGAATTTAAGGATTGACTTCCCACCACTCTGATTCAGTAACAGTCGAGCAGTTCGAGCAGAATATGTCGTTAACATTCACTCTAACCGGCAAGAGTAGCACCCTCGCGGTAAACTACTTTCCACCCATAGATTTGAGCGACGATGATTACGAGCTTGGTCTAACAACCTTTGAAACTTATCACACAATACCGAACATCGACTCAAGCAACGATAAATTCTACTTTTTCTCAAACTATGACATCAAAAACAACAGCGGCGACACCACTCATGAATACATTACGATTCCCCACGGCTCCTACGAACTAGACGCCATTGCCAAGTACCTGAAGCAGCGATTACTCGAGCGATATCCTCAAAAAAATCTCGACGGCACCGATGACGGTGACAACGATGCGTATCCTATAGTGTTGCGTCCCAACAACAACACCATGAAAAGCGAACTGTACTGCCGGTTCGCCGTAGACTTTACAAAGCCCAATAACATTGGATCGCTACTGGGATTCTCGACGAATCGGGTATTAGAACCAGGACGATGGCATGAATCTGACGATCCAATTAATATCATGAACGTGAACATTATTCGCATAGAATGTAGCGTGACCGCTGGTGCGTACAACAATGGGAGGCGTGTACATACGATACATGAATTTTCTCCGAGAGTCCCACCAGGATATAAGATATCGGAAACGCCCGCGCAGATCATTTACCTTCCAATCATCGCACGGGTCATTACGGATCTAACGATACGCATTGTGGATCAAGACGGACGATTGCTCGATTTTCGAGGTGAAGAGATTACCATCAGACTGCACGTACGACGACGACGATAATACGTGTAGTGCGAAAGAGATGCTTGTATTGAACGACTCCAGAAACCCGTTTCTTCCAAGTGAAATTGTTTACAACACCAACAACTGCAACAACTCCGATCACGCTAAAAAGAAGAAGCTCAGTGCTGTGAACATTGCATTTTTGAAATCTTTGGGATTCATTGTACGCATTTAAGTTGAAAAAAATTGCTGATATTCTAAGCATTGGAGGGAAGCCTACGTTTGATGATCGCATCGTCAAGCTCGAGACTCACACATACAACCCATACGTCAACACAACGTTTGGATACAGCGATGAGATAAGAATACCGATACAGCAGCAGGATTTATACACATTACCGTGCGAAAGTTTCCTCTATGTGGAGGGGAAATTGAAGATAAATAAGCCAAACGATGCGTTAACGGTGATGTTGGGAAATAATTGCATGGCGTTCTTATTCGATGAGATTCGATACGAGCTGAATGGTGTGGAGATTGATCGCAACAGAAACGTTGGAATAACTAGCACGCTTAAAAACTATGTATCGCTGACATCGGACGAAGACAAAAATATGGAGAATGCCGGATGGGGCTTGAAACGACGCGATGGGCTAATAGTGAAAAACCATTTCAATTTTTGCGTCCCACTCAAATATTTGCTGGGATTTTGCCAGGACTACAAACGCATGATTATTAATGCGCGTCACGAATTGATTTTAATACGATCGCGCAACGACAACAATGCTCTAATAGGATCACCGATGTTGGAACCAGAAATTGAATTACTTAAACTACAATGGCGGATGCCTCATGTGACGCTGAACGACGTTAATAAGCTATCGTTGCTACGTACTTTGGAAAGTGGACAAAACCTGAGCATTTGTTTTCAATCATGGGATCTGTACGAGTATCCTCTCTTACAGAGCACGACCAAGCATTCGTGGGCCGTGAAGGCATCTGCACAGCTGGAGAAGCCGCGATGCGTGATCCTTGCTCTACAGACTGGTCGAAGGAATGTGATGAGCGAAGATGTTACTAAGTTCAACAACTGTAAATTGACCAATGTAAAACTTTTTCTCAACTCGGAATTTTACCCATACGATGACATGAACTTGGACTTTGACAAGAATAAGCATGCCATCTTGTATCACATGTATACGCAATTCGGTAAATCGTATTATGGACATAGTTGCAACGAGGCATTATTCACCGTGGCTGAATTTTTACAATTTGGCCCCCTAGTGGTGATTGATTGCTCGCGACAAAATGAGTCGATCAAGAATGGCACCGTGGACGTGCGCATAGAATTCGAGTGTAAAGAGAATGTGCCGGTAAATACTACAGCCTACTGTCTGATTCTGCACGATCGGGTGGTTGAATACAATCCACTGACAAACGTGGTGCGCAAAATGAATTAAATTGCCACGCTACTTGCCCGCCCTCTCCTGTGCGAAATTCACACAAAATTTAATCATGAAAATCGAGATGCTTTACGAGAAAAACTGCATTCTCCCGTCTGTCTTGAAAGCGAGCGGACCTCTAAATTGTACCGATAATGGTCGTGCCAACATTTGTTGACCTGCAAGGGTTCATCGTCGATGGATGATTTGTCGTCAAGGAAGTGGCTGTCCTATGCAAGGGGACAATTCTCTCGCACTATATTTTTGGGAGTTCAATGCCGCAATATCTTCTTACAAAATCCGATAAATCAAGCATCCGATGGTTGGTGGCAAAGCATCATGGACTATGTTGGGACGATGGAGACGTTCCGTACAGTATGGCTAAACAGCTAATTACGAAAGCTGTAGCTGATGCGATCGACGAAGAAGATGACACATCCCATATCATATACGTTAAAGGCCTGCAGAAACGCGACTGGCTTGCGGATTTCCTGGATGAAAATACGAGAGCGGACGTGATCATCGAGACGCTGGACATTGACTACGAGGATATAAAATCCCTAAATAAGCTAAATGTAGTTAATACTCTGCGTTGTGGCAGACACGCAAAGCACTGTGCCTTACAAAATGTATTTAAAATATTCAACTGGTGGTCTAAACGCCAGAGGCATAAATAAAATATAATCAATTTTTAATGCATAAATGTTTTTTCTTCACCCTCCCCCAACCTAATCTCCTACATGTACGCTAGATTAAGACGATAGTTGAAATTATTTAGAAGCGGTTCATTACACGTTCGATACATGTTCAAAGTGGTACGATTGATGTTCGATACACGTTCAAAGTGGTACGATTTACGTTCGATGTGGTACGGTAGACGTTCGATTCACGTTCGTTTCACGTTTGATGTGGTACGATTCACGTTCGATTCACGTTCGTTTCACGTTCGAAGTGGTACGATACACGTTCAAAGCCGTTCAATACACGTTCGATGTGGTACCATTCACGTTCGATGTGGTACGATTGACGTTCAATACACGTTCGATGTGGTACGATTGACGTTCGATACACGTTCAAAGTGGTACGATTGATGTTCGATACACGTTCAAAGTGGTACGATTGACGTTCAATACACGTTCGATGTGGTACGATTGACGTTCGATGTGGTACGATTGATGTTCGATGTGGTACGATACACGTTCGATACATGTTCAAAGTGGTACGATTGACGTTCGATGTGGTACGATTGACGTTAGATACACGTTCAAAGTGGTACGATTGATGTTCGATACACGTTCAAAGTGGTACGATTGACGTTCAATACACGTTCGATGTGGTACGATTGACGTTCGATGTGGTACGATTGATGTTCGATGTGGTACGATACACGTTCGATACATGTTCAAAGTGGTACGATTGACGTTCGATGTGGTACGATTGACGTTCGATGTGGTACGATTCACGTTCGATGTGGTACGATTCACGTTCGATGTGGTACGATTCACGTTCGATTCACGTTCAAAGTGGTACGATTGACGTTCAATAAACGTTCAAAGTGGTACGATTGACGTTCGATACACGTTCAAAGTGGTACGATTGACGTTTGATGTGGTACGGTAGACGTTCGATACACGTTCGAGGCCGTTCGATACACGTTCGAAACCTTTTCAATGTCGTTCGATACACGTTCAAAGTGGTGTGATCTAGTCGAATGATGTGTCAAAGAAGAAGGGAAAGAAGATGCGTGGGAATAAGGAGAGGACGGTCAGCGAAGAAGAAGATAAGTACATGGAGGAGGATGGTCAGCGAAAATGCAGGTGGTCTATGACGAAGATGGTGAAGAACAAAGGCATCCAACTTTGCAAAGCTATGCACTTCTTCATTTCATGATGGGAGGGGGTTTTGACATGTGAGGGCCAGCAGATGTAGCGAGACCAGTTGTCTTCAAATCATTGCAGACAATATAATGGGAGTGCAACGCATCGCCCCAGAGTGTGATCCAGAGGTATGTACTTTAAAATATTTTTAACATTTATCGCGTTCAGCCTTTTAAATCGAGTGAATATTATATCGCGGGTTTCTATATTCTAGCGTTCGCCACCGCCATCGCCAACGTGGTCGGACGACTGGCGTGACGCGCCGTCGCCGCCTTCGCCACCTTCGCCACCTTCGCCACCACGTTGGTCGCCATCGCCACCCTCGCCATCGCCGCCTCCTCCACAGGTATGTATTAATACTTTGCATTGTTTTATGCATTGTATGTATCAGTGTTATATCAATGTTTGTGCGTGTGTTCCAGGATTTGTCAAATCACGCGCCTATGCTGCGGGCACCGCGGCTTTACGTAAGGCGTGATTTGATACCTGTGGTGCAGCAGCAGCCCGCATATGGGGCCGCGCGGCTGCGACCATATGCATGGCGGTGGGTGCCATATCGTCAAATGGGGCCCCTGCAGCGGCCACGACACCCATCACCCCCCTCGATAGACGTCCGGGGCCCGCTGCCGCCACCACCACATCCAGGGTGGGTGATGCCGCCCACAGCACCACCATATCCAGGGTGGGTGATGCCACCCGCATCACCACCACATCCAGGGTGGGTGATGCCGCCTGCATCACCACCACATCCAGGGTGGGTGATGCCGCCCACATCACCACCCTCACCCCCATCACCACCCCTGCAACCATCACCATAATTTTTTTTCATTTTTTTTATATTTTTTTTATATATATTACATTTATATTGTATTTTATATTCTTTTCTATTTTTCTATTTTTTTTATTATTCTTTATTTAATTTCTTTTTTATTTTATATAATATTCAATTTTTATATTCAATTTTTATATCTTTATATTTATATCTTTATATTTATATTCATATTTTTATATTTATACTTATATTTTTATATTTATATTCATACCTTCATATTTATATTCTTTTTATATATTCTTTTTATTATTATATTCCATTTTCTTGTATTATTTTATTTTATTTTATTTTATTATATTCTTTTTTATATTCCTATTCTTTTAATTTTTAAATAAATTTTCTTAAACGTATATTATTTCTCCATTTTATTTGTCTGTCTTCCTGCTCGCCACATAATTTTAAGATTCGACGTTTTAAAAATTATTATTTCTCTGCGTTGTGGAAAAAAAGTTTTCGCTGACGCCGCATAATTATATTTCATTCTTCGCGCCGTGAAAATGACATCATCCCACACGGCTGCTCCAGAGGAGGACTCATATTACATACGATCCCGCGAGACGCTAAGATTGAAAATCATTTTGAAAATTTTTTAGAATGCATGCGATTGTAACCCTATGTAGTGTTGTCTCTTTCTCTCCCTAGAATTTTAGCTTTAAAATGATGCTCTGTCTCTTTCCCTCCTCCGAAGACGCGGTTCGTAAAAAGCCGACATTGCCCGACATTGTCCGATATCGTCTGAAAAAAATATATTATTTCTCTGTGTTGGGGGAAAATTCGGGGTGGGTGGGGGTTTGAAAAAATATTTGGGGGTCATCCCCTCCCTCTGAAAAAAATTTTGGGTGGGCCAGGGTTTGAAAGAGATTTTTCGGGGGTCATTCCCCCCTTCCGTCGGTGGGCCCGGTCTCCGCGGCGGCTCGGCCCGGAGTGATCCCCTCCATCATCGCGGCTTCCCCCACTCCGCGGCTCGTGCGCGCGCAACCGGTCTTCCTCTCCCCGCAGGCCCCGCGCCCATGTTTCCCTCCGCCGCGCTACCCCGCGCGCCCTCACTTCCCCCCGCCCCCGCGCTCCCCTCAGAGGACCTGGGTTAGAATCGGCATAGACATACTACTGATATTCCCTGGACAGTTTAAACTTTTGCCCACCAAAAAAAAAAACGGGTTTTCAGCCCACTTTGCGCCGCACGCAAAGACGCCTATACCTGACCTGTGATTTTTCCAACGTTAGCGGGCTCGCGCCGCCGACGACCCTCACGATTTCCTGTCTCTGCTTATTGTCACCCCCCCTGTGACTCAGGTCGTTGCCAACACGTGCAACGCAGATTTGCGGAAAAGACGGTCGGTCACTGTGAAGTGAAAGTTTTAAGACTCAACCCCTTGAAACACAAACTCTCCTTAATTTCACGTGAACGACGTCACATTCGAATTTGAACAGAATCCCAGACATCGAATTAAAAAAGTGATCAATTTGGCGCGGAATTAGGCACTCTAAAGGCCGCCATAAGTACACGCTTATTCTTGCCCGTTCGATTTACAGACTTGCATACAGTCAAAAATTGTAATGCGACACGGAACGCGTGTGTCAATTGTCTAGCATGAACGCAATCACCGCGAGGTTGATTTATCTGGGTTCCGATTTGCCGCAAACCATCAAAATTAACGGGAAGTGTGGGCTACCAGCAGACAGATTTAAAATTATTGACACGTGTAATTTGCTGAGAGGATTTATCGAATCGTACAAAGAAAATCAATGCATTTGGAAAATTAATTCTAAAGATTGTTTGGATAAAAATTAAAAATAATGTTTATAATATCTTAATCAACAAATTAATGGAATTAGATCAGGATACGAATAAAGATGCAGTAGTAATTCTGTTCTTTTCAGTAACGGCACTCTCTTCTTTCACCACTACTGTACTCGAGATCATTGCTTCTTTTTATTAGCGTTTTCTCCGGGTTTAAACGGCCGATTTTTAAGCCGATTTCGTGATCTCTTTTCTAGGCGACGAAGAAAGATACGACATTGATGCCTCGTATACCTACACTTTTATTCATCTTTTGGCTGTTTAAATTCATGAAGGATGATGTAAAATCTTTACAACTTTCAGAATTATAAGCGTTGTCATCCGAACACATCCTTATTGACTTGTCCCAAGGCTAGCGACTTTTCCATTGGGTAGAAAAAAGTAAATCAAACGTTTTTTTAATCCTTACGATTGTCGCTATCGTCCTTACCACGACCATAAATTTGAAAAAAAAATCTACAAAATGGAAGTCGGTTAAAGATAAAATACGTTTTCTCATGCAGTTTTTAACTTTTAGGTGGCTCCAAAAAAATCGATGTTCAGAAAATATTGACCTGATTTTTGTAGTGGCGATAACGAAACTCATAAGGATTAAACAAAACCTTTGGTTCAATATTTTCTGCTTTTCTCCTTTAAAGAGCTTCTGGCAAGTCTTCAGAGGTATATCTGTCGGCAGGATGAGGGTTGTGCCGCGTAGGGGGGCGGTGGCGAGGATTCCTTGTAGCCAACAGGTAGCAAGGGAACTGCGGCAGTTATCGCCAGTTATCACAGAACCATCCACGGGGACGCACGCTATTATTCGCTACTTTTCATACATTTTTCACATATTTTTTCATTTTATTGTTAGTCTATAGTTTATTCCTAGTTTATTTCTTATTATATTACATATTTAGTTGTAGTATTTTTATATTAGTTTCATACTGTATTTTATCGTGTTTTTCTTGTATTTCTAGCGTATTTTTATCGTGTTTTATCGTATTTTTGTCGTATTTTTGATAGTATTTTTATTGTTTTTTTTTTTAGTACTAGCTTACGTATTTAAAATTAGTGTGTTTAGTGTGTTTCTTTGGCGTTTGGTTTGGAATACATACATATATTCTGCAGGTAAGTTCTATATCCCTATATTTCTGAAACCAGTGTTGCATTTTGCTTTTTTCTACATTACAGTCAGCTTATTTCTATTTTTTTGATTACTTTAATAATGACTGGCAAATTGAAATTGAATAAGTACTATACGCGCGCCAACAGATCACTTAATCTGATTCTCTTTACGAAGCCATCACGACATCGTTAGATGCTAGTTCTTCACATTTAACATCTACAATCCATTTTGTTAGCACCCGACTATTGAAATTTAATCTGGAATTAGTTCACAATCATTTTCACATTCAACACCTTGTCTTTATCTTCTCATTACCAATACACTTATATGTTTCACCTGGCACAAGTTCGCAATCTTCTCCCAATATTTCCGAAAGTAATGTAGAATTGTCTCCGAATTTAGAAGAAATTCAGAATTTTGCGTCCTTCAAAAATTCACGGACTTCTGAAGAATGAGCAACTGAATTGAATAGTCGTAATTTAGCCTCTTCATTGGCAGAGTGGGCTGTAACACATAAGATTTCACATCGAGCAATAAACGATATATTCCCAGTTTTATACAGATCGGTTTCAAAACTGCCAGAAATGTAGAATTAATCGTATCAAACCAGATAATTATCATAATTTTGGATTACAAAATAGCATTTTAAAACTCATTAAATCTGCAGGAGTATCTCCGTATAAATCTTCACAATTAAGAAATTTCCTTTCAGAAGAATGCAATTTGGGTCCTTCTCAAATTTTTAATGTCGCGGAAACAGCATATAAATGCGTGAAATTATAAATATCTGACAGAATTATAACTTTTCCTTTGCTGTGCTGTGCTCCTTTCCTACGTACGAATAAGATACTCATTCAATGTCTTTAAAATGTCTTTATGACGATAACATTCATGGTTCAGGTTTCGCGTTTTTCTAGTCTCATTGTCTATACCTTTTAAGCTAAGAATACACGCTAGCAAAATTTCTAAACATGTTTTGTTTCATAAATACTTGTGTTTACAGCATTAGAAATGCGTTTAATGTTTGCAGCAGAATTCTTTAACAAAAATAATTTTTGTTTTTAGACAAAACAGCATCCCCCAGCACCAGCTGTGAAAGCCAGGGAAGTTTTTCATTAAACAACATTCAAATTGGTAAGTCATGTGTATAAACATAATTCTATTCTATACGGAAATAGTTTTTTATCATGGAAACTTACAGTGAAAAAATACAAGATGTAATAAATAATTTTCAGAAAACATAGATGCAGGCCCCAGTGGCAGTAGCAGCGACACGACTGATGGGTTGTTGAGAACTATCATTGAACAGAACCGTAAAATAATGCAGCTAAACAATTTGCTGAAGACATTGTTAATAGAAACAATGGAGCGGGTGAAAACCCTGGAGAATAAGCAGTGGTTCATGAAAAACAATCATTTCTTCTCAAATTTCAATATTTGCAATTCCCAATCGACTCCGTGGAAAAGGTGAAGGAACTAGAAGAAATTTTGCATAACCAAAATAATTTCCAAGATGCAATAAGTAAAATATCATTATAGACTCTCTCCCTCTCTCTCTCTCTCTCTCTCCCTCTCTGTAGTCCAACCTGTAGGATAAGCCATTTTAATTTAGCCAAGCTAATAATTTTTTAATTATAGGTAAATGAATTTTCAAAATTTGGAGGAACCAATGTATACGATGTTGTAAAAAGGGTTTTGGGCTCCGTCCTTATAAACGATTTGGCGCTGATGTTCAGCTGGCTGGGGAGGCAGGAGAAGCAACCCTTTTATAAATTAAAGTTGGCACAAGTCGTTATAGGTATGTAATTATCACCCAAATTTTACCATAGCTAATACTGATTAATGTAGAATTCAATACATATATGTAACATCTTGTTGAAATTCTTGTTTAAGATGCTGCGGAAAAGGGGAAAATGTCCACAAACAGGAAGGAAGCGGAGTCCTCCATTCAGAAATGGTTGAAGCGAGCGTGCGACCGGAAACCGGTGCAAAACTAAATTCATTAACAGCAGTGCCGCCCTTAGGGTTTGCGGGGCCCGGGGCAAAAGTTGATATTATTGAAAACATCTAATTGAAAACAGATAACAGAAAAAAATCGTCTTTAATCAGTTATAAAATCTTTTACAAACATCCAATGTTGATACGGCCATTCCACTCTGTAAAAATTTCACTTTTACTTTCCTTTATATTTAAATATGATTTTTTTTCTCTTCGGAACGGGCGTTAAAAGTATTGAATTCGATTCGTGAATATTCAAAGTATCTTGCTGATGGTTTCGCTGATGTATATCATAACGCATAATTAAATAATTAATAAATTTTTCACGTGTCAGCTACAAATCCGTGCAAAAGTAGTTTCTTGTTACCGAACTTAAGAACGGTCAAATTTTAAGTATTAAATATTTCTTGCACGAGTATATTAATGTAAGAAAAATATAGTCAAATAAGTTACAAAATAATTGTAAACTGTTTGTACATTATTTTGAACTTATTATTTTATGACCATTATTTTCTGATGCAGTTAGTAGTTGGGACATTATTAGATTCAACTAATCCACCTATAGTTATTAATTTATTTTGACTTAAAAATAAACGATTTTTATAAACTTAATGTAAATTGTAATAACCGATCCCAGTATAATTTTGGAACTGGCTACATTACTGCCGCTATCTGCTTTGAGAGAATACTGGCACGCGACCGCCGTCCGCATAGAGAAATTGTTAAATTCAGCGCCGTCGCTGAAGCGTTAAGTGTCTTTATGTGTATATTCTGTACATTTTGTATAATTTGCATACTTACATGTGTATCACCTATCTATACTTCTCATGTAAGTGCATTCTGTATTCATTGCGTGCGTAAGGTCATCTTGATATAGAAATATATAAAACACACATAAAATAAAACATATAATAACATATATATAAAATATATATAATAACACAAGTGTTGTATAAGTATACATGTTAAATATTTGTAAACACATTGTGAATTATATATTTTATACAAAGCATGGTATGTATAGTAATAATGATAAAAAAAGAAATATATATGTGTCCAACTGAGAACCTCCTTGCTTTTTCAAGTATCTGTAAAGAAATTTTAAATAAATAAACAATGGAAATTAATTTTTATCGTGTCCGATTTCATTTTGATAACCCTTTGTTTTATTAAATTTATATTATAATTAATCAGTATCGATAACCATCTTAGATAGGCCCTAATGGCGATTTTTAAACAGCTGCATCAGCCCTAATTTATCGATAATTAAGACGCCTGCCAGTCCTAATCCAGGCCCGTTTAAGGCGTATTTAAGACGCCTGTTCCAGGCGCCTTTAAGACGCCTGTCAGTCCTAATTCAGGCGGTTTAAAGGCGCCTTTAAGGCGTCCCGTTTTGTAACATCAGGCGCTCCGAAGGCGCTCCAAAGGCGCATATTGGACGCTCGTAAGACACTCGCGGCGCCTCTAAGGCGCCTCGAGCGCCTGGGACCAGGCGCCTGTGTGCTGTGTGGGAATTTTGTGGGGATTTCACACATTTTGTAGTGTTTACTGTTATTAATTTACGACAATTTTTTAAATGGGATTCTTTTTATGGGATTGTACATCGGTTCACTACCATGCTTATTTATTATCATTTTTTTGTAAGAATAAAATATTAAGATTTTTAGCGCCTTTGGGCCATTGCTTTTTTTTAATTTGCACGTCATCAGCTTCAATCCAACTACTAGTCATTCCTTCTTCTTTACATATACTGGTGTAATGGCCATCCCCAATACATGAACCACTATGAAATATAGCATTCATAACTTTATATGATTGTCCAGCTATTACTACTTTGGTTGTGGGAATAATACATATATTAAATTTCTGTATTGCTACACTGCATTATCTTCTGCTTTGATTATCTGTAAATATATAAAGCCACATTTTAATTATATACAACTTAACATAGAACTTACTATTTATAGAAATAGAGTGGCCTTTTGCTTTAGTGAGTGTAGAGACTAAATAATGTGTCCAAAAGAGGTGAGAGCGTATGGTAGAAAGTCTTGTTGCAGGAAATTTAAATGCTAATGGTAATGATTCAGCGAAAATGAACGAGGTGATCCAATAGTTTTAACGCACACTTTATTGGTGTTGGAATGAAACTAATTTAGAATGTTTATTGGTGAATTGAAATAATGGGAATCTAAAAAATTAATGAATTAATGAATAGCGTGACAACTACTTTGGATTTTATTAATTAAAGTATTACGAATGTCTTTCACAAAAGATTGAAAAGCATTAACGTAGATGTGTTTTCAGTGTACTTTCTTCACTAATGTGACTTGCTTTACATTGCAAGCAGTCCACCATAATCTATTTTCTTAATAATTCTTAATGCTATGTCTTTAGACAAATTTTGTCGATTTACCTTATTTGACAATTTTCCAGAAACTTGTGCGAAACAAGATGCTCTGTCTATCTATCTATCTATTCTTCTCCGGACAACCTCCAAGCATGTGCATCCCCTTCATTTCTATCCATCCAAGCCTGTGCGTCCCCTTCAATTCTATCCAAGCCTGTGCGTCCCTTTCATTTTTATCCAGGTCCTCTGCGTCTCCTTCATTTCTAAATATAATGTATATAAGCTTTACATAAAATCTCTAAATTGCTGGTATAAAAATATCTGGCAATTTAAATGCAACCCTGATAACCAGATCTGAAGCGCAGAGCCTGACGTCAGATCCGTAGTCATCTGTGTCCGCATTAGGCTGCGGTCTGAGGTACAGAGCCTGACATCAGGGCCTGACGTCAGATGGGCAGCAGATTCGCATCAGATCCTGCCGTTCGCCTGACACGTATAACAGCGCCATCTGAGGGTCAGAATTGGCAAACAATTCCTTACGCGTGACGTCACACGGCCGTCCCTACGCGTGACGTCACACGGCCGTCCCTACGCATGACGTCACACGGCCGTCCCTACGCGTGACGTCACACGGCCGTCCCTACGCGTGACGTCACACGGCCATCCCTACGCGTGACGTCACACGGCCGTGGCTACGCACCAACACATTTGTACCGTGATTGCTATAGGTGTGTCCCCCCACCCTTTCTACTGCGCGCAGGGAATTTGTAAATTGTAAGCAGAAGTTTCGGAGCAGATTATGTTTACATAACCTACAAGGTTTATTAAAAAATAAGTTCTCAATTTATTTGCAATTTATTTAAAGGTATTTTTAATAATACAGCGATAAGTGGCACATATATATAATTAACTCTGAAAACAAATACAATATTAGTATAAAATTGAATTGATACTGGGAATGTATCAATCCATGATTATTTTATTAAACGGGCGCTGAAAAGTGCCGATTGATGTTCATTGTGAACATCGAGAGGTTGTTTACGTTCAAATTTGATTAAAATGGGCACTGAAAAGTACCGTTTGGTTTCTTCGCCACCGTAAAAGGAGACACGCCTCTACTTTTAATGGGCACATTTCTGAAAAATAAAATATTTACCATATTTAATTATCGTTTTCCCGCGACAGTAAATCGTGACTTTTACGGTCATGGCACTAAATGTCATGACTTTTACTGATACGGACCTTCAAAGGTCAGCTTCTTCTTCAGGCTGCTGGTCGTCCATCCACAAATCGCGGCGCATTCGCAATGCATTGGAGGCTGCTGTCGCACGAGGACCACTCTTCTTACTTCGAACCCTCTCCTTGGCGGCTCGAAGTGCCTGCTGCATCGACCGTTGAAAATCAGATCGGAGCGGCTTGGTGAAGTGCGGATTTCCAGACACAGCTTCTGAAAAAGTAATGCACGCAAAGTACGTTAGCATAATTATGCATAAAAACATGGAAATGCTTATTGCTTCGTACCGTATATTGCCATCACGATACGAGTGTTGTACAACGGCCTTTGGCCTGTTCGGCCGAACCACGTGAAGGACCGTGTGACGTCGTCGACCAGTGCTTCCTTCAGGCAAATCCTGATTGGCCGTATATTTTGGCGGTACAGTGGACTACGCTACGGATTGGCTGCGCCGTATTGCCGACATTCGTGATTGGTCGGGACTCTACTTCCTAGTTCGCGTTTGTTTCGAATTCTCGTTCATTCTGAGGTTCGCAGTCGTTGACAGCAGTACCGAAGAATTCTGGGAGATATATTTCTTATATTCAAGCGAATCACCCCGAGACATCCAGAAGACGTAAGTATTTATGGAATTTAATAATTTCAAATTGTCTACGTCGCGGAAATCGGTACACGCATTATCGGCGAGACAAAGAAGGAGGGTTATGCGCGAGATGCGAAATAACTTACGCGTGCGATACCGTTCCGGATTGAATACGGTCAGTAGAGTAGTGGATAATACTTCTACCGTGCAAGATGCTGCTAGCACATCTGCAGGTTGTAGTTCGTACGTTCCTGTTAATTTAATCCCCGATAGCTTCAGTGTTAGGCGCGATATAAATGTAGAAGACGCCGGTCCTTCTACTTCCACGTCACGCGTTTCCACTATCCACGATACAGTTTCATTGTCCTGTGTAACTTTCTCCGAGCCATCTTTTCGCCAACGTTTAGCGTCTTGTTTCGTAGACAACAATTTAACACACGTTCAAGGAAATAATATATTATCTCTCCTTCGAACGCATTCCTGTTTTTCCCAGTTGCCTCAGGATGTTAGAACACTTCTCGATACGCCACGTAAACCTGCTGTTACATTCGTCGTGGAACCAGGAGAATATATTCATTTCGATCTGGAAACAGAAATTGTTAAAAGTCTCCCGAATACTTTGTCCGTATCTTTTGTTAGAGAGTTAGAATTAGATTTTCATACCGACGGATGTCGTGTAAACAAAAGTCCCATTCAGTTCTGACCCAATGTAGGATTTCAAATATTCCCCGTATGAAGCCGATAGTGGTAGGAATCTATAAAGGTTGCCGTAAACCACGAGACCTCAATATTTTCTTTGAGAAATTTATTGCAGACGTCGAAGCCATCATGTCCAACGGAGGTATAAATTTTCATGCCAGTAAGTTGTCCATACGTCTGACATGTTTGATAGCTGACGCACCAGCTCGAGCATTCGTATTGAATCATTTTGGGCATATGTCTCAATATCCCTGTTCCAAATGTATAGTTTTCGGTACCCTGAACGGTAGGCATTATGCCTTCGATGATATAAATCATTCTCCTCGTACCGATAAGGAATACCGTAAACGGTTAGACGAGAACCACCACAAACAAGGTCCAAGCCCATTGGCATCGCTACCGATAGGAATGGTTTCCCAAGTTCCATTCGAGTATATGCATCTTGTATGCTTGGGCGTAATGAAGAAACTTTTGTCCGCGTGGGTATCTGGAAGCTTTACATTTTTCTCAAAATTGCCCGCATCCCACATTTCTGTGATATCTACGAGACTCAACAGTCTCGCAAGATACTGTCCCTTGGACTTTGCCAGACGTCCTAGAGCTATTGAAGAATATTGTAACTATAAGGCGACCGAGTTTCGTCAGTTCCTTTTATATACAGGGCCAGTTGTACTGTATGGTGTACTCAAAGATGAAATATACAAGTCCTTCTTACTTTTACATGCGGCCATAAGGGTTTTGGTTTCAGAATCTCCATCGAGCCCACACTTGAGATTCGCAGAGTCAGCTTTGGAGACATTTGTTCTTCATAACAAAGAACTATATGGCCCGACTTTTAATAGTTATAACGTCCATGGTCTTCTTCACTTAACCGACGATGTTAGACGTTTTGGTAATTTAGATTCATGTTCTGCTTTTCCCTATGAAAACAACATGTCCATTTTTAAAAAATATCTTAATAAGCCATCTCTTCCTCTCCAACAATTTTCCAACAGGATGAGGGAGATACAATCTTATGGCACAAAAATTCATCGTAATGTCGATTTTTCTATTCGCGTATCTAGACCCCTTACTAACGACACCAATTGTTCCCAGTACCGTAAAATAGAATTCAACAACATATCTCTAGGCACAAATGTACGCGATAATTGTTGCATCTCAGACGATGGCTCGATCTGCATAATTTTCAATATTGGCATGGACAAAGACTCGTATCGTTTAGGTATCAAAAAATTTTTAGAAGTCGATGATTTTTATGATGTCGCCATAAAGTCTTCGACTCTTGGCATATATAAATGCGCCACATTGAGCTCTGAAATTTTATATATCTCCCCTGAACAGGTTCGTGGCAAATGTTATAGAATGCCTTTTCGCTGTAGTATGTCCACTCACACAAGCCCCTCAGTACCCTGTAGGTGTATCGTTGCTGTTATTACACACAGCGAGAAGCCGTAAGATCCATAGTATTTAAATTCTTCCACCTTTATTTGCGCTAGATGCATCTCGCTGCTAGTACTTCTCCCTTGTGCAGCTTCTCTTGTCAGGCGGCCACCATGGTGGTTTTAGTGGGTGCAAGCCCCACATAATCTCACCCTTGCCATGGGGGGGGGGGTGAGGTATCCGTTAGGGATTTTCACCATGTAAAAAAAAAAAAAAATCTTCAGTTTCTAGTCTCGTCTCTTGTTTTTGGTAAGTTACGACTATTTTCTGGTGAGTAGCATGCTCTATAATATTTACATTTTCTTCTTTTGTACTGTACTTTCCTTTTGTATTGCTCTTCATAAATAATATTATATTTACACGTATTCTTGTTAATCTCTGGTGATGAGTTATTTTATCGTTTGGTTCGAATATTTCTTCATGGGTCATATTTTCACGTTTTCTACTGTTATGGCCTTTGTCGAGTTACGCTCGAATTACTGAGTAATACATTACCTGGATTCGTGTTGAGATTTGGGTTAGGTTAATATTGCATGTAAAATAGGAAAAACAGCCAACACGCCTTTGCTAAGTATTGTAATATGTACTTTTACTCACAGGTTGACATGTCGCAGCGAGAGAAGCGTGTGGTCGCCAAACCAGCGAGGTACCAGACGACTTCTTCGGAGGAGGAAGCTCCGAGAAAGAGGACATCAACTGTGCCGAAGCAGTCCATCAATGAGGACATCCAGGATTTGAAGAAAATCCTGCAGGAACCGAATGATTTTACAACGTCAGAGGATTTTTCTACGACTAATCGAAGTAACGTTCTTATGTCACAGAACAGTCCTGCTGCTGCCAGTCCTCCTGCCCTCGCAACGTTAAGGGATCATCACGATCCAGGGACGTCGTGTGCACACGCTACAGTCACTCGGAATGAGCCGTTGCAGCACCATACAGTGCACATACAACCTTCTGCTAATGGGTAAATTTACATTTTTTTTTTGTTATAAAAATATTGATAGTGTGAAGTTTTCTATTATAAATGTTCATGTTCGCAGGAGCCTGGAAGATCGCACGGCGCGCGTCGAGATGGAGCTAAGGTAAGTATTGCATGTTATCGTGTTTATTAATACGTTAAGTCTCCATCCGTTCTGCTTGCAGAAAAATGAATACTCTGTTGGAGAGTGTTCTCCAATGTGTACAACCCACTCGTAATGGTCCACTCAGAAAACCAGCAGTCATTCCTCTCTCGTCACCGGAGGAAGTGGACTGTTTCGAGACCATCGACGACGAAACCTATTTCAATGTTGTAAGTAAAAACAAAATTATGCTTTTATTTACTTTTATATAATACATACTTACATCAATCTTTACTTACTTTGCTTAGGTTCAGTATTTAAAATACGTGGGTGGGTTCAACATGAAGGAAGCGGTCGGGATTTGCCTGAAGGAAGCACTGGTCGACGACGTCACACGGTCCTTCACGTGGTTCGGCCGAACAGGCCAAAGGCCGTTG
The DNA here is from genome assembly GCA_963932335.1 of Andrena marginata. Taxonomy (NCBI): domain Eukaryota; kingdom Metazoa; phylum Arthropoda; class Insecta; order Hymenoptera; family Andrenidae; genus Andrena; species Andrena marginata. The sequence goes on from OZ010664.1 coordinate 13,644,678, forward strand.
TACAACACTCGTATCGTGATGGCAATATACGGTACGAAGCAATAAGCATTTCCATGTTTTTATGCATAATTATGCTAACGTACTTTGCGTGCATTACTTTTTCAGAAGCTGTGTCTGGAAATCCGCACTTCACCAAGCCGCTCCGATCTGATTTTCAACGGTCGATGCAGCAGGCACTTCGAGCCGCCAAGGAGAGGGTTCGAAGTAAGAAGAGTGGTCCTCGTGCGACAGCAGCCTCCAATGCATTGCGAATGCGCCGCGATTTGTGGATGGACGACCAGCAGCCCGAAGAAGAAGCTGACCTTTGAAGGTCCGTATCAGTAAAAGTCATGACATTTAGTGCCATGACCGTAAAAGTCACGATTTACTGTCGCGGGAAAACGATAATTAAATATGGTAAATATTTTATTTTTCAGAAATGTGCCCATTAAAAGTAGAGGTGTGTCTCCTTTTACGGTGGCGAAGAAACCAAACGGTACTTTTCAGTGCCCATTTTAATCAAATTTGAACGTAAACAACCTCTCGATGTTCACAATGAACATCAATCGGCACTTTTCAGCGCCCGTTTAATAAAATAATCATGGATTGATACATTCCCAGTATCAATTCAATTTTATACTAATATTGTATTTGTTTTCAGAGTTAATTATATATATGTGCCACTTATCGCTGTATTATTAAAAATACCTTTAAATAAATTGCAAATAAATTGAGAACTTATTTTTTAATAAACCTCGTAGGTTATGTAAACATAATCTGCTCCGAAACTTCTGCTTACAATTTACAAATTCCCTGCGCGCAGTAGAAAGGGTGGGGGGACACACCTATAGCAATCACGGTACAAATGTGTTGGTGCGTAGCCACGGCCGTGTGACGTCACGCGTAGGGATGGCCGTGTGACGTCACGCGTAGGGACGGCCGTGTGACGTTACGCGTAAGGAATTGTTTGCCAATTCTGACCCTCAGATGGCGCTGTTATACGTGTCAGGCGAACGGCAGGATCTGCTGCCCATCTGACGTCAGGCCCTGATGTCAGGCTCTGTACCTCAGACCGCAGCCTAATGCGGACACAGATGACTACGGATCTGACGTCAGGCTCTGCGCTTCAGATCTGGTTATCAGGGTTGGCGTAATTTTTTTACTTTTTTGAAGTTTTTTGATGGGGATCTCACTTCTTTTTACAAAGATAATTTGCATAGGGAATGACGTCAGATAATTTTTAATATTATATATATCTTTATCTTCTATTTTTTGTGATTTATTTACTTTTATGTATTCTTATATTCTTACAATGTATAAGTATAAAAATAAAACAACAAATAAACTTCGTATAATTGGGATTGGTGGAATTGGTTTATATAAGCTGAATAAACTCATTTAATTAATATAATAATAATGCTATGTTTCCATAAATTTTTTTCTCTGCCGTAGATCATACTGCATCATCTTCTGCTTTGATTATCTATAAATATATATAAAATCCACATTTTAGGTATATTAGTTACAACTTAACGTAGAACTTATTATATATAGAAATAGAGTGGCCTTTTGCTTTAGTGAGTGTAGAGACTAAATAATGTGTCCGAAGGAGGTGCGAGCGTATGGCAGAAAGTCTTGTTGCAGGAAATTTAAATGCTAATGGTAATAATTCAGAGGAATGAACATGGAGATCAGTAGTATAGCTATGACAGTTCTAACCCAGGTCCTCTGAGGGGAGCGCGGGGGCGGGGGGAAGTGAGGGCGCGCGGGGGAGCGCGGCGGAGGGAAACATGGGCGCGGGGCCTGCGGGGAGTGGAAGACCGGTTGCGCGCGCACGAGCCGCGGAGTGGGGGAAGCCGCGATGATGGAGGGGATCACTCCGGGCCGAGCCGCCGCGGTGACCGGGGCCCACCGTCGGAAGGGGTAATGACCCCCGAAAAATCTCTTTCAGCCCACCCCAAACATTTTTTCAAACCCCCCACCCACCCCGAATTTTTTTTCCGACACAGAGAAATAATAATTTTTGATTGGAAATTGTTTCGGAAGATCTCGGGCAATGTCGGCTTTTTACGAACCGCGTCTTCGGAGGAGGGAAAGAGACAGAGCATCATTTTAAAGCTAAAATTCAGAGGAGGGAAAGAGAGAGCAATATTTTAAAGCCAAGAGTATTCTAAAGCAGGCTTCGGAATTAAGTGAACGCGGCGGCCGATTTTCGGAGGCAACGCCTCCTTTCTCCCGCCGCGCGTCTTGGCCCCCGCAGCGGCCCAGAAGCTTGGAGCGCCTCAGGCCCGTACCATATGAACCGCGCGTGGCGCATTGGGGCGAAACCCGTATCAATAGATTTCCACATCACCCAAGGAGGTACTATTATCGATGCGTTTTTTTTGTCAGTGGTATCCCCTGTAGGCCTATTCCACTGTGTCGCGCGATAAAAATGGGATTGGAAAACCGCGTTTTACTACCAAAATTTTAAATATGTATGGGAAAACTAGATTTTCGCGCACGTTTAGGCGAAAAAAAAGCTTTCCCATACCTTGACAAAATTTTGATAATACTTCTGCTCTGTGGGCATCTTGATCTGATTCGTGAATTTCGAATTCACTAAAAATCAAAAGCAATACTCCTGTCCGTTCGCTCTGAACGAATGGAGAAGTCTGACGAAAAGACGTTACAGTTTCAGCAGAAGGAAACAGTCTTTTGATCTGATGAAAAGACGTTACATACAATGTCGAAAGACAGAAAACAGTCTCTGAAACTGTAACGTCTTTTCGTCAGACTTCTCCATTCGTTCAGAGCGAACGGACAGGAGTATTGCTTTTGATTTTTAGTGAATTCGGAATTCACGAATCAGATCAAGATGCCCACAGAGCAGAAGTATTATCAAAATTTTGTCAAGGTATGGGAAAACTTTTTTTTCGCCTAAACGTGCGCGAAAATCTAGTTTTCCCATACATATTTAAAATTTTGGTAGTAAAACGCGGTTTTCCAATCCCATTTTTATCGCGCGACACAGTGGAATAGGCCTACAGGGGATACCACTGACAAAAAAAAAGCATCGATAATAGTACCTCCTTGGGTGATGTGGAAATCTATTGATACGGGTTTCGCCCCAAAGCGCCACGCGCGGTTCATATGGTACGGGCCTGAGGCGCTCCAAGCTTCTGGGCCGCCGCGGGGGCCAAGACGCGCGGCGGGAGAAAGGAGGCGTTGCCTCCGAAAATCGGACGCCGCGTTCACTTAATTCCGAAGCCTGTTCTAAAGCGTTCAGATTTAGCGTCGCAGCGTCTCGCGCGATCATGCGTAACTTGAATCCTCTGGAGCAGCCGTGCGGGATGACGTCATTCGGCGGCGCGAAGAACGAAACAGAATTATGCGGCGTCAGCAGAAACGCTGAATCTTAAAATTAGGTGACGAGGAGGAAGACGGGTGAATAAAATGTACAAATAATATACGTTTAAGATATATATATTATTACAAACGAAGACGAAAAAGAAAAAAATAAAATAAAAAGTGGAACAATAGTAATAGTAATAAAATATAAAAAAAATAAAAATAAAAAATAGAAAAATACAATATAAAATAAAAGCAATGAAAACGAAAGAAACTATTGCCGCATGGGGCTGGACGATCGGGATGACGATGGGTTCGACGGCTGCGACAGTGATGGTGGTGACGGGGGCTGTGGTCGCTGCAGGCCCCTGAGCCTCTCATACGGCCGTCGCCGCGATCGCGCGGTCATCCTGGGGTCAATTACTGGTCCCGATCGCCCCATCCGCACCTCCTGGTATGTAGACTGCAGCACATCCTCCGCCAGGAGCTGCTCCAACACCACCAATTGCTCCACCAACAGTTCATAATTCTGCAACACATACACAAACGTCGATATAATATTGGTACATTAACCAGATTAAACATGGAACACTAAAAAAAAAACAATGCACTACATACCTGCGATGGTGGTGGCGGCGATGAAGGCGGCTGTGGCGGCGACGGCTGCAGCGGTGGCGATGGCGACGGCTGCCGCGACCCCCAGTCGCTCGACCACTGGGGCGACGGTGGTGGCGATGGCGACGGCTGCCGCGACCCCCAGTCGCTCGACCACTGGGGCGACGGTGGTGGCGACTGTGGTGGCGACGGTGATGGCGAGTTCTGGAAAAAAATAGAAACCCGCGATATAATATTCACTCGATTTAAAAGGTTAAACTCGATAAATGTAAGAAAACATTGTTGTGTACATACCTCAGAGTCGTCTCGCCATGCATCCCACTCCGACGCAAGTCGGTAGTATCCCATATTTGCTCACAATGGTAACTGTTACAAACTGTCACAAACTGTACTCGCTGCAACGATTTGAAGACAACTGGTCTCGCTCCATCTCCAGGCCCGCGCATCTAAACTCATATCTTGAAATTGAGAAGTGCGTAGCTTTGCAAAGTAGGATGCCTTTGTTCTTCACCATCTTCATCACAGGCCACCTGCATTTTCGCTGACCATCCTCCTCCATGTACTTATCTTCTTCTTCGCTGACCGTGCTCTCCTTATTCACACGCATCTTCTTTCCCTTCTTCTTTGACACATCATTCGACTAGATTACACCACTTTGAATGTGTATCGAACGTCAATCGTACCACATCGAACGTGTATCGAACGTCAATCGAACCACATCGAACGTGTATCGAACGTCAATCGAACCACATCGAACGTGAATCGAACGTGTATCGTACCACATCGAACGTGTATCGAACGTCTACCGTACCACATCGAACGTCAATCGTACCACTTTGAACATGTAACGTACAACTTCGAACGTGAAACGAACGTGTATCGAACGTCAATCGAACCACATCGAACGTGAAACGAACGTGAATCGTACCACATCGAACGTCAATCGTACCGCTTCTAAATAATTTCAACTATCGTCTTAATCTAGCGTACATGTAGGAGATTAGGTTGGGGGAGGGTGAAGAAAAAACATTTATGCATTAAAAATTGATTATATTTTATTTATGCCTCTGGCGTTTAGACCACCAGTTGAATATTTTAAATACATTTTGCAAGGCACAGTGCTTTGCGTGTCTGCCACAACGCAGAGTATTAACTACATTTAGCTTATTTAGGGATTTTATATCCTCGTAGTCAATGTCCAGCGTCTCGATGATCACGTCCACTCTCGTATTTTCATCCAGGAAATCTGCAAGCCAGTCGCGTTTCTGCAGCCCTTTAACGTATACTATATGGGATGTGTCATCTTCTTCGTCGATCGCATCAGCTACAGCTTTCGTAATTAGCTGTTTAGCCATACTGTACGGAACGTCTCCATCGTCCCAACGTAGTCCATGATGTTTTGCCACCAACCATCGGATGCTTGATTTATCGGATTTTGTAAGAAGATATTGCGGCATTGAACTCCCAAAAATATAGTGCGAGAGAATTGTCCCCTTGCATAGGACAGCCACTTCCTTGACGACAAATCTTCCGTCGACGATGAACCCTTGCAGGTCAACAAATGTTGGTACAGCCATTATCGGTACAATTTAGAGGTCCGCTCGCTTCCAAGACAGACGGGAGAATGCAGCTTTTCTCGTAAAGCATCTCGATTTTCATGATTAAATTTTGTATGAATTTCGCACAGGAGAGGGCGGGCAAGTAGCGTGGCAATTTAATTCATTTTGCGCACCACGTTTGTCAGTGGATTGTATTCAACCACCCGATCGTGCAGAATCAGACAGTAGGCTGTAGTATTTACCGGCACATTCTCTTTACACTCGAATTCTATGCGCACGTCCACGGTACCATTCTTGATCGACTCATTTTGTCGCGAGCAATCAATCACCACGATGGGGCCAAATTGTAAAATTTCAGCCACGGTGAATAATGCCTCGTTGCTACTATGTCCATAATACGATTTACCGAATTGCGTATACATGTGATACAAGATGGCATGCTTATTCTTGTCAAAGTCCAAGTTCATGTCATCGTATGGGTAAAATTCCGAGTTGAGAAAAAGTTTTACATTGGTCAATTTACAGTTGTTGAACTTAGTAACGTCTTCGCTCATCACATTCCTTCGACCAGTCTGTAGAGCAAGGATCACGCATCGCGGCTTCTCCAGCTGTGCAGATGCCTTCACGGCCCACGAATGCTTGGTCGTGCTCTGTAAGAGAGGATACTCGTACAGATCCCATGATTGAAAACAAATGCTCAGGTTTTGTCCACTTTCCAAAGTACGTAGCAACGATAGCTTATTAACGTCGTTCAGCGTCACATGAGGCATCCGCCATTGTAGTTTAAGTAATTCAATTTCTGGTTCCAACATCGGTGATCCTATTAGAGCATTGTTGTCGTTGCGCGATCGTATTAAAATCAATTCGTGACGCGCATTAATAATCATGCGTTTGTAGTCCTGGCAAAATCCCAGCAAATATTTGAGTGGGACGCAAAAATTGAAATGGTTTTTCACTATTAGCCCATCGCGTCGTTTCAAGCCCCATCCGGCATTCTCCATATTTTTGTCTTCGTCCGATGTCAGCGATACATAGTTTTTAAGCGTGCTAGTTATTCCAACGTTTCTGTTGCGATCAATCTCCACACCATTCAGCTCGTATCGAATCTCATCGAATAAGAACGCCATGCAATTATTTCCCAACATCACCGTTAACGCATCGTTTGGCTTATTTATCTTCAATTTCCCCTCCACATAGAGGAAACTTTCGCACGGTAATGTGTATAAATCCTGCTGCTGTATCGGTATTCTTATCTCATCGCTGTATCCAAACGTCGTGTTGACGTATGGGTTGTATGTGTGAGTCTCGAGCTTGACGATGCGATCATCAAACGTCGGCTTCCCTCCAATGCTTAGAATATCAGCCATTTTTCAACTTAAATGCGTACAATGAATCCCAAAGATTTCAAAAATGCAATGTTTGCAGCACTGAGCTTCTTCTTTTTAGCGTGATCGGAGTTGCAGTTGTTGGTGTTGTAAACAATTTCACTTGGAAGAAACGGGTTTCTGGAGTCGTTCAATACAAGCATCTCTTTCGCACTACACGTATTATCGTCGTCGTCGTACGTGCAGTCTGATGGTAATCTCTTCACCTCGAAAATCGAGCAATCGTCCGTCTTGATCCACAACGCGTATCGTTAGATCCGTAATGACCCGTGCGGTGATTGGAAGGTAAATGATCTGCGCGGGCGTTTCCGATATCTTATATCCTGGTGGGACTCTCGGAGAAAATTCATGTATCGTATGTACACGCCTCCCATTGTTGTACGCACCAGCGGTCACGCTACATTCTATGCGAATAATGTTCACGTTCATGATATTAATTGGATCGTCCGATTCATGCTATCGTGCTGGTTCTAATACCCGATTCGTCGAGAATCCCAGTAGTGATCCGATGTTATTGGGCTTTGTAAAGTCTACGGCGAACCGGCAGTACAGTTCGCTTTTCATGGTGTTGTTGTTGGGACGCAACACTATAGGATACACATCGTTGTCACCGTCATCGGTGCCGTCGAGATTTTTTTGAGGATATCGCTCGAGTAATCGCTGCTTCAGGTACTTGGCAATGGCGTCTAGTTCGTAGGAGCCGTGGGGGATCGTAATGTATTCATGAGTGGTGTCGACGCTGTTGTTTTTGATGTCATAGTTTGAGAAAAAGTAGAATTTATCGTTGCTCGAGTCGATGTTCGGTATTGTGTGATAAGTTTCAAAGGTTGTTAGACCAAGCTCGTAATCATCATCGCTCAAATCTATGGGTGGAAAGTAGTTTACCGCGAGGGTGCTACTCTTGCCGGTTAGAGTGAATGTTAACGACATATTCTGCTCGAACTGCTCGACTGTTACTGAATCAGAGTGGTGGGAAGTCAATCCTTAAATTCGGTGTCGATCGTTTGTAGAAAGCGTAGACATAGTTGTCCGCAATTGCTCTGATCGTACTTTTGATAAGACGTACGATTGTATTCAATTTTCACAGCATCTTTATCCAGATATTGTATGAATTCCTTAGGCGGTCGAAGATTCCCAAAGCTGTCGAAATATATAGCTCGACTCCCTCTCTTCGCATACGCCACCCAATGAGTCCCAGGCCCCTTGACATTGTCCAAATTTACGATACCGCTCTCGTTTCGACGTACTCCTCCGGCTGGTAACGCGTTACGCATAAAAACACCTCTAAAGAATGGAATATGCATACGTTTTGCCAACTCCTCCAATTGTGCATCGGTAGTTACACCCGCAGGCATTTTTATTTTCTTTTCGGCGTTTTTTTTTTTCGTTTCGATATTCCCTGTCCGCGCTTGTACGGTGCGAGATAAAGTCCCCGACCTTCCATGGAGCGATTATGACGTTGCATTTCCTGCAGCTGATGTTGCGCCGCCTTATTATCGTTTACCGCCTTGGCGATCCCCGCCGCTCCGCCAGCCAATGATCCGAGAACACCTAGCAACGGTAGAAGTGGTAATATACCACCCCGTTTTGCTACCGGAAGAATCCGCTTTTTCGGTGCTCTCTTTGGAATCCTTTTGCGGGTTTTTGTTTTCATCCCCATTCCGATCTTCGTCTTGGCCTTCATAGCTGCCCAAACAGCCGTAGCAGCACCTCTTTCACCCAGAGTCGAGTCTCGCGCAACGATGCGTTTTCGCGCTTTGTCAGCGAGTATGTTATCTGCCGCGTGCCTTTCGCCGAGGTCGTTGCTACGCGAATACGCAATATCGTGTTCTCGACACGCTGCGTCCAACGGATTGATGCCTCGATCCCCTCTAGCTAATCGTTTTGCCAGATGAGTTCCTGGGCCGCAAAACTGGTATCCCGGAATATGTAATTCGATAGGTAGCGCGTTTATCGCCCGATTTAACAAACCACTGCCTTTCTTTACTCTCGTCGACGACATTCGCTACAGTTTTTAATCAATGGTGCTGGACCGTCGATATGTGTTCGCTGCCAAGGGCGATTATAATGTTCCATACACCGACGATACTGCTGAACCTCAGAATCGGCTTTTATATGCTCGGGGAGTTTGTCCCACAACTGATCAATGTGCCTGCCAAACTCTCGGAGTAGAATAATCTTTGGTATATATTTCAACTGCTCAGAGGTTAGGTCTCGAATATCACAATTATCCGACAGGATCAGAAGCATTTTGAATACTGAACCGTTTTGCTTCGGTGCGGACCTATAAATAGGGCGCTTCGACGTATCAAAATCATTTTTCACAGTTCACGGAGAGGATGCGATTCGTGCGACAACCTGTGACGATACGCGTGACAAATTTTGATGATAAATCGCGAGTGATGTCTTCGAAAACAAGACGCAGACATGGTAGCATGCTGCCAAACACTATCCGCTGCGTCATTTGTGGCCCATCAAATTGCGGAAAGACCAACGTGCTGGTCAGCTTGTTGGAAAGTCCTCACGGCGTCCGCTTCGAGACCGTGTACGTGTACTCCAAGTCCTTGCAACAGCCGAAATATCAGTACTTGGAGAATTTATTGACTCCGATAGATGAAATTGGCTACTTTACATTTTCGAATAACAGTGACGTCATCCCACCGAGCGAATCGCTTCCGAATTCTATTTTTATATTTGATGACGTGGCATGCGACAAGCAAGATACGATAAGGGAATACTTTGCAATGGGGCGCCACTCGAACGTTGACTGCTTCTATCTCTGTCAGACATATGCAAAAATTCCCAAACATCTTAAGCCGGGGACAGACCTGAATGAGTATACGCTGAGCAGGCTGAGCGGCGCACGAATATTCTGATGTGGACGGGTGAAACGGTAGCTAGGGCCGCATGCTTCTACGTCAGAAAGGCTGAGCGTGAACGCATATGCTAGTGTGGACGGGTCATTCGTGGTGACTCGGCTTATTCGACCCGACTCGGGGATGCCGGCGAAGGCACATGGCCTGAGCCGACCGTTGTCGGTTTTTTCCCGCACATCAAAGGGAGTTTGGAGTGCATTGCGTTCAGCGTGGAAGATAGAGGCAGAATGTGATACTTTTCTAAAATCCTCGATATCTCGGATTTTCATGATATTGAAATACACATATGGTAGCCCATATGAAATTAGGGAGGGTTAAGTCCTCATTTTTGCAGATTCGAAATTGTTTAAAAAATACAAATCTTCAAAGTTTCCTGGTTTCGGTGATTTTTACGAAACTCCTACAGAAATTAATTTTAATGTCTTAAATTATTGAAGGCGTAGACTAAATAAATTTAATCCATTGCTAATATTGACATCAACAGATAATCAAAAATTTAAAAATTACATTTTGAATAATCATAATGCAATTAACATATGATAGACTTTAAAGCTCTATTTTACTGAATAATTTGTCTTTCTTTTCTTCACTATATCCTGCATTGTTCTTAATTCATACAGCCAGGCCGACTCGCTGTTGTGTTAAAAAATCACACGAGATTACTCGCGGGGGCAGCAATACGCCTCGTGGAGGGACGCAGGTAGAAAATGAGGTGTCCGCTGCACTGCGCGTGATCCCGCCTGTGACGTCTTCCCTTCGAATTGGAGACTAATCCCTTATCTCTTCAGTATAAACACGTGCTACAATATCAAAACAAAAATACGCACTGACATATGCGCTGCGAGAAAACGTGGGCCATAAAGAGAAAATATTACTATGAAGAGGTGAAAACGTTGCGTCTGCAACGAATGCAGGTCTGATTGGTCATAATATAATCTCCCCCCTACGCCTCACCCTTTCTCGCAGTGCATACGCCTGTGCCTGATTTTGTTTTGATATTGGAGTGCGTGGTTACTCGAAAGATATGGGATCCGTCTTCAATTTGAGGAGAAGACGACGCAGGCGGGAACCAGGCGTCCCTCCAGCCTGCAGGTGGCGAATTGACGGTGGACAATACTTTTTAATTGTTATATTGGTGACATCTTTTTCATATGCATGAAAGTAATTGTAGTTTTAATATAATTATGAAACACACATTGGGAACACCGTTCCTCGAAAAGGGGGGACTTTCCTTCAGTGAATTCATTCGTAGAGGAGGAACCCTCTCACCCTTGACGAAGTAGAGGAGGGAAATGCCACATCTGGTTGCCAAAAACTTACCAGGGCCGATCGGCCGGACCGTTTCGTTAAGGTCGCGGTTTATAGCCGTATTGTCCCGCGAGTCAGCGTGGCGATTAACAACAGTACCTACGTGCGGGTCCGAAGCCATCGTACGTACTACCCGGCGACAGAGCAATATACGGATTAACACGGACTGAACAATGTCTAAAATTCTTAAAGACCCCATAAAATCGATTGGACTTTAGAAATCTGGCAAACAGATGTTGTCGAAACGTTCTTGGAAATATAATAAATTACCCATCGTAAAGAATGAATGAATTTTTGCCTGGCCCTGAGCCCGCTTTTATCTCGACGCACGTGAGAAAAATGCCACCAATATAGCAACTACAAAGTATTATCCGCTATCAATACGCCTCCTGCAGAGGCAGAGGAAGAAAATGTATTGCTCGCTGACTGCACGTGGTTCAAATTAAAGGCGGATCCCTTATCTCTGGAGTATAAACACGCGTTCGAAAAGGCCGACGTTCTGCCAGGCGCGCACGCGGATGCTTGATGCGCACGTCGAAAGGTGGATCGGTCATGGCTCGGCTCGCCCAGCAAAATTGACGAGCTAGACGAAGCGAGCCGGCTCGCGGAGCTACGACCCGTCTGATTCCACCTAAAGATAGTGGAAATATTAGCCTCCTTTTCGGCCGCGTCCAGATCTGAACCGAACCGAACGCCACTTGAGACTCCCTAATGCCCCCGTTCCTACGTGTGGAACGTATATTTCTAGCGATCTTCTTTGCCAGTTTCGACAGAGTCTCGTGGCTCGCGACAGCTAAAGATTGAAGGACAGAGAGTGTTTAGAGTAGTGCAGACGAAAGGTTTGCCAGCCATATGACACCGAGGAAGGGACCGCGGGACCCTCGACCAAAGGAAAGTCAGGCTCGCCGCGATGTTCGGGCTCTTCCCAGCCGATGTTGGTAAAGTCCCGAACCATCAAAGCAATGGCTCACCCACATGGGGTAAACAACTGTAGTGGTGCATCCCTGTCCCTCACACCACCATGACTTTTTGTCGTCCTTACCAATAGGGGTGTCAAGTAGTTTAAAGAAGCAAGACAAGGTGGTAATAAAGGAAGAGTGTCCCACAGACCTTTCCAAGTGTACCTACGCCTACGGTTCGAAATGTCTGCGGGACTCGCGGAAGTATCACGGAACAACCTGCACCACGGATTTATCCGCGTTTACCCTATGTTTGTTTTAACATGATACCGATGTCACGATCTTTCTACTTTCCAAACTGGCAAGATGTCTCGCGGGGGGGGGGGGCCAGGAAGAAAAATCAAACACATGGAGGGAAAAACTGTACGGGCTGCCTTGTCTGCCATACCTGGTTCCCAAAAATTAATCACGGTGATCGGCCAAAGCGTTCCGAGAGGGTCGCGGTTTTTGACCGTATTGTCCAGCGAGCCAGCTGTAGAGAACGGTACGTGTGGGTCCTCGTACTACCTACCTACAGAGCAATATATGGATTACCTTGGATTGAACAATGTCACCCATTTTTTTATCGGAAAAATAATAAATAATAGGTAACGCCGGCGGTTGGTTCAGTAGCCGAAACCACGCCTTTACACTCCACACTACTTGAGATGTTCGAAGGACTTTACTACGTCGCGGTCACCGATTACTGGAAACTGTGTTTCAAATGAAATGAAGAAAGTTCTCTGCCGTGGCTTCCCTCACATAGTATGTATTATGGTCATTTTTGTACATCACAGTAGACGGAGAAGCAGTTCTGTAAATTATTTTAGGGCCGGCAAGATTATAATAAACCTCGCTCGCTCAGCTGCGTACAAGATGACCGAGGACCAGGTTCGGGTGAAATTTTTACCGTTCGGCACCGTACGCGGTTTTCTGATCCACCGGAACCGCAAATCGGGAAAAACCCTAATTTTTCCCCTACCTTCTGCGACCGACAGTTCTTCCTTCCTCATCCCCTCCTTTCGGAAATGACTAATCAGAAAGCTCATTTCAACCCCCGCTTTTTGAATACAATCCAATAGTGTCAGTTTGGTGTCAACTTGCGAAGAAAGCTTGCATCGCAAGATCAGTTCAGCGCAAACAGTGAACCACACAGTTTGTATTCAGTACGTGTATCATATTTCAGAAGCTTCAGTGCAGAACAGTAGTTCGATATTTTGTGCTGAAAGTGCGATCAACTTCCATCGTAAGTATTAATAGTTATTATTTTTTTGTCAATTTATAATTATCGATTCTAACTTCGTGTACACTGAATTATACTTGTGTTGAGTGTTTTCTTGTTCAGTTATTAATATTGTGACAATGTCCATGGGGGGGGGCCTTGACTCCCCATAGCCGGAACAATATCATACAAATAATACTTTCGATATACTTATTAAATAGCATTTACAAAGATATTACTTGGTATGGAATTTACTAAGTTGGATATTATATTCTACTCTACTCTTCTGGCGGAGTGGCTTTTAAACGTTCTTTAGGCCCGGTGCAGACGAGCGGTTTGCGGCAGTTTGCCGCCGCGACAAATTGCTGCCGCGAGACGCGCGTGAAATTTTTCTAGCAGTTCACATGTGTGGTTTTGCAACGCCACGATTCGCGTTCTGCGCTTTCTTCTTTTTCTATGTTTATGGGTTTGAGAGACACCTCTAGTAGCACAAAATATTGGTTAAATATTTTTTCCAAATATTAAAAAAATATTTTTTTAGCCACACTTTTTAATATGAAAAAAATGTTGATTCCAAATATTATATACACATACTGAAAATGTAAAATAAAGGTTTAGAAAATATGAAACATTCTTTCTACCATTCAATAAATATTTACTTTATATTTGAAAAAGAATGTTTTTTTCATAATATAAAATGAATATTTCCCGAACATTCGGAAAAAATGTTTTGTTTCAAACAGTAAATAAATATTTACTTTATATTTGAAAAAAGAATATTATTTCATAATATAAAATGAATATTTCCAGCATATTTGGAAAATATATTTGCTTCTTAATCTAGAATAAATATTGTATGTATGTTTCAAGATCAAAAAGAGATTGAACCTCTTTTTAATATTTGATGGATGTGCATTCAATATTTTGTGCTACTAGGGACATTTTCTTGCGTTAAATAAACGCAAAACGCCCGTGTGCTTCGCCGCATCGCGGCATCGTTCGCTACAGCGGTAGCCGCTCAAATTTGCCTCCCGTGTGAACTCCTTCATACAAATCGGGCGTAAAAAACGTTTAAAAGCCACTCCGCCAGAAGAGTAGAGTAAAATATAACATCCAACTTAGTAAATTCCATACCAAGTAGCCTCGAAGCTATTATATACTCAAAAGGCAATCCCACAAATGATCGTATAAAACAAATTCTTAAATAGTCAGGTATAGAAATTTAAGTGAATGTCTCTCTAAAATATTCAATATTAATTCCTGAAACTGAATTGTGACTGCCCCCTCAACTAGATCAAAAGGAAGTGGAGTTAATTATATTAATAGAAATATACACATCTTTATGTACAGTATACAACAATGGAATTGGAGTGGTCAGAGGAGCAGTGTCTCGAATTGATAGGGGCATATGAAAGGCAGCCCGTTTTATGGAAACCCTCACACCCATCTTATTTTTCCAAAAACAAAAAGAAAGACGCCTGGCAGTCAATTTCCAAAGAAATTGGCATCGACGAGGACCATATACGTCAGAAAATGACGAGTCTATTAGGATCCTTTCGTCAACAGAAATCTAAAGGAAAACGTTCCGCTGGCACTGGGAAAGGTACGTTAAAAAAAGCTGTTGGTTTTCTACAATGTATTGTAGTGCATTCTGTATTCAAAGAATACATTATTCACAATCTTTATTTAATCATTCAAATACAAATAATTGTTACATTTTAGCAAGGCACGAGGTGTATAGGTCTAAATGGTTTGCATTCAAACGAATGCACTTTTTACTGGATAAAAATCAACCCAGGCGAACCGTAAATACATGCAATGTAAGTAAAATAGTTGTATTTAAATAATTTCCGTCACGCACAGTCATTCTGCCAAGGGACAGTTCCGCTGGTAACGAAATAATTAGTAAATTCTTGTCTAATGTTTTCTGATTTTTGAGACGGTCTTCGAGGTACATTATTAACAGGCAAAAACGACGAAGTGTTTACAATAGTTTGTGTCCTCGAGCCACCTGCTACTAATTCTCCATTCCTGTCATTGTCCAACATCCCTGATGGACAGTAGGATGCTCTTGAACTTTTCGAGTTTCGCAGAAAATTGTGTAGATACACAATTGTTAGTGCAATAATCTCAGCTTTTTCCGGCTGCAATAGCATAGGTTTCCTCAAAATACGAAATACTGAAGAACATATCCCAAATACATTCTCTACCACTCTTCGTGCCCTACTCAGACGATAATTAAATATTCTTTCTCTGCTTCCTTTGCTGTGAGTTCCCGAGTATGGTTTCATTATATTTTCGGTGAGAGGAAATGCCTCGTCACCTAGTATGACGTACGGCATGTTAATACGCCTTCCAGGCAGTGGAGTTTCTTCGGGCAAGGCTAAATCTTTACTTTCAATTTTTTTGTACAAATCGGTGTTTTTGAAAACACCACTGTCCGAAATTCTACCTTGGCAACCAACATCGACAAATAAAAAATTATAGTCTGCATCTACGAGAGCAAACAATACAATGCTAAAAAAGGATTTGTAGTTGTAATATTCACTGGTACTGTTAACGGGGCATTGTAGCATAATGTGTTTTCCATCCATTGCCCCCACGCAGTGCGGAAAATTCCATTTTCTTTCGAAATGGGAAGCTACGGTTTCCCACTCTTCCGTAGTTGAAGGCATCTAGAAAAACACATAACTATATAAAAAAACGCGATATATGTATGTGTACAGGGTAAATGAATAACAACTACTATCTCAAAGAACTCGTTATTTAGTGGTTTCGGCAAATATTATCGATTACAACAGAGTACTTAGAAAACTGAAGGCCACCATGATATCCTAGACAATATAAAATTTAAAAAAAAATGTCTGCTCGACCGAATACAATATATTTCAGAAAAGCAATACGTAAGGAGTTATTTCAGGAGACAGTTGTTATTAATTCACCTTGTATAGAGATCTGGAAGGATCACTATAAAACTGGTGTATATGAGAAAAAATGAAGAACACAAATTTTAAGAACACTAATTGAGATTGAACAAGTAATCTAATTCGATATAATTTTTTACAGGAAACTTTAATGGATACGGAGACGGAGGCAGAGTGTGGTGAAGCCAGAGTATCCACTCCGCCACATGAAGATTGCGCAATTGCTGGACCATCCACAACATTACATAATGCAGAAACACCATCACCAGCACCACGACGAGCACCACCACCACGACCACCACCACCAGTAGCAGCAGCAGCAACAAGAAGGACAAGAAACGACGAAGACCCGAGGATTGAAGAAACGTTTCACATATTGCAAGAAACATACCAGCAATTGAATACCGCGGCGAAAAGCGACAGGTTTGGGGCGTATGGGGAGCATATAGCCCACAAACTAAGATCGTACCCCGTCAGAGTTGCATCCATTGTGGAACACCACATGAGCAACATTTTGTTCCAGGCGGACATGGGTCAATATGACCAATATGATCCATATGCTAATTGTAATATCCCCCCCACAACCCCTTTCTCACCACACTTCAATCATATATATCCCCCGAACATGTTCCTATCTGACCCCGCGAATCCCGTAGAACACGTAACTTTCAACAGATACACCCCAGAACCGCAATAAATAGTTATTATAATAAAATGAAATTTGTAGTTTGGACTTACCTTTACATGACTTCTTAAACCTTCAATTAGCGCAGGACAAACTTCCATTACTATAGTCGATATTGCTTGCCTTGACACTTTAAAAACATATTGCAAGCTTGTATACGAATCGCCTGTTGCTAGAAAGCGTAATGTTATTGCCAACCTCAGTGAAACGGGAATAGCGTCCCTGAACCGTGTATCTTCCTTCATCACTTTTGGTCCGATCATCTGAATGAGTACTTCAAAATCCTCACTGGACATTCGCACAAAATTCTTAAACTGTCCCGTGCTAAGCTCAACTTTTAATTCATTCAAGATATTGCGTCCCTCTTCATTTCTGCGTTTATATAGTTCCGTTATCCACCATCGTCTCTCTGCTTTGTGTTTAGTTTGCTTTTCTTTTAATAATTTGTTCGTTAAAAGAAAAGCTGCGCTCGCAATAATGAGATGTTCCTTCGATGCCATTGTGACGGTCTGGGTGTGAGGACGCACAAGAGTTGTAGATCGAGCACTCTTAGATTCTCGCGATACGTTTGTCACCGATTGTAATATCGAAAGACAACACTTCTTGAATTGGATATGTATATTTAATACAAGCAGAGGTTCGTCCGTTGACCAGAGACTAAACTGAACTGGCCCTGCGTCTTACCGACTTATATATATACGGTCTTACGGTTTAGGCCTAAGGTACTAGCTAGAGGTGGAGGGGTTGATGGGTAAGAGTGCAAAGGTTGAAGGATGTTGTGGAGGATTGCGCGGATGACTAGTTGGTATGACTAGACAGGGTGATTCACCAGCAACGCCCGTCCAAGGATGCCGCCTCGTACCCCGTGGCGAGGATAACACCCCGTGGTACGTCACCTTATGCAAAAGTAGTTCGATTTAGATAACATTGAATATCATTTTCATCGGAAAAACATAAGGAATCCATTGCTGTCACTTCCATATCAATATGATAAAGAATAAAGACTTTCTTAATACGCTGTAATGAATGTTTCATATTTTCACCCTTGACAGCGGAGTGCCGACCTGGAATCGCTGCGGTTGATCCAGGATTCATACCTGTTTCAGAAATAAAATAATTCCTTATTCTTTATCGTATCGATATGGAAGGGATGCCGATGGATTCCTTATGTTTTTCCGATGAAAATCATTCCAAATTTCATATAAATCCGACTATTTTTAAAGAATTCAGCTTGAAATGATATGGAAGGGATGCCGATGGATTCCTTATGTTTTTCCGATGAAAATCATTCCAAATTTCATATAAATCCGACTATTTTTAAAGAATTCAGCTTGAAATGATATAAAACAATTTTGCCTGAAATTTCCTTCATTATGGTCTGAATTACATTGTTCTTGGTGTTAGTTTCATCGGCGAAACATAAGGAATGAATTGACGTCGTTTTTGCAAAGATGTGATGAGAAATGCGGAACTCTTGAACATTTCTGAATTTTTAATGGTATTCCAACCGTTTGAAGGATCGAAACCCATCAAATTCGGTGAGGCACTGCAGGGGGTTGTCCTAGCCACGGGGTACCAGGTGGCAACTCTTTGACACGCGTCGGTGGACAATCACTCTGTATTGGTAAACGGGATGACTCGGAGGGTTGAGCTGTATGTTTATTTAGCTAACTATGTATCACACCATCTTTACGACTGCGGAGTGGGCTAAGTTAAGCACAGAAGTTGGTGAAGAAAGATACAATGGCACTTTCGACCCCTCCGCATGCGTCATTCATGCGCGCTCAGCCTGCTCAGCGTATACGCATTCAGGTGTGGCCCCGGCTTTATACGCGACAATGCGAATCTGCTGATTCTGTTTAAGCAGGATGGTACCAACTTGAAACATGTGTACAACGATCATGTAAACACTGACATGCCTTACGAGGATTTCTGCGCTTTGTGCCGTAATTGTTGGCAACGGGAGTATGGTTTCGTGGTAATAGACAAGGATAGCGCCATGTCCAATGGACGTTATAGAAAGGGATTTAACGAGTTTGCCGTACCGTGAGATAGTCAATCGTCATCAACACGTCGGTGGGAAAGCAACGTCTGCGGCACAACGATGATTGATATCGATACTCTGGAGATTAAGGATCGCGAGAGAATAGCGAAGGAAATTGCAAAAACCAGCGATTCTATTCGCCGGAAACATCAGGCTTTGAAGACTGGCAAGATGGAGGAAGATATCGCGTTGGAGAGATACTTTAAACCTATCGTTGAACCCTTGAAACATATTGTGGAAAATACCACAACAGCAGAAGCTGACACATCACCGCTGATGAGTACAGACGTTGAAGGGAATGAAACATTAACGCCTAAAAAAATCCATCCGAAAGGGAACACATCGCGCAAGGCAAAGAGGAAACAACACGGGCCATTGGAATATTCACCCATAACCTCGACACCAGTTCAATCGAAGCGGAAACGACAAAATGCTACATCAAACGATTCTCCGGCTCCTCCCACACCAATAAATACATTTCCCAATGTGCAATCGCTCTCAGCCGTTGATGACGACGTTTTTGAAACTAGTCCCGATGAGTCGTTTGTAACATCTATTAGACAGCAATTCCAAACATCCGAGGGACAAAAAACGATCCGCAGTCATTTCGGCCCGCTGGGGCAAAAATACATGAGTGCAATCCTAAGTAGTGATAAGGATACAGCAATGGACTATGTGTACGGTGTATACTTTGACAATAGTAGAACGATGCTTGGGGATAAGGCTTTCGATATAGACAAGGATGATAATGTGACGTCCCACTATTTTCGCGCGGTCCTAACCAACACCTTCCATATAAATTCTCGCACAACCACACAACTACCTATGAAACTTCAATTCTCAACCCTTTCCCAACCACCGGGTTGTCTGGACGATGTACCTTAGCGGTCCCCATCTTCAGATGATCAAATTTGAAATCCCCTACCCCTCTTCGGCCTTCGAGGCGCGAACTCTTCCCAAATTCAAACCTTAGACAAGTCCCTCGCCCAAAACTCATTTAACTCGAGACCCCTCTCTACAACAAACCTATCCAAATCTCCACATTTCAAACCTCCCCAATCAAAATCCTCCAAACCATCCAACAGGTGGAGTATTCCCTTTTCAAAGCCCCGAAAGACCCCCGAAATACGCCATAACGACACATACCATACGCATGAGTCATCAATACGCGCCGATTACATAACACATATTTTAAGGATGAATCATCACGCATACCGCAAATTCCCCCCACATACCAACATTCCAACGCTTTGTATAAATACCAGCGCCGCTGGACCGCGGACACAGTCCAGTCCAATTAGTACAACTAGTTCGGAATATCATTTACGCTTTCAAATCTCTTACTATTTCAAAGTACGCTTCGCTAAGTCTAGCTTCAGTGCAACGCCCCCTCAGAGGATCAAAACCTTTGCCACCACTGTAAGCGCATATTATTTTGTAATCCTATCGCTTTATATCATCCTCATTTACTTACGCTCTTAGCCTTACATTATTTTCCTTATTATTAACATATATCGTTTAAATTGCTACGTTAACGCTTTATTTTGTGTCTATTGCTTATATTACCGCCTAATTATATTATTGCTTATCTCTATTGCTTATTATTAACTTGTTACCATTAATACTAACTCATCTTATGCTTATATTTGTAACCACTGTTATATAAATGTTTTGTGCTCATGCTTGATGTCCGCGCATTATTGTTACTGCTGTTGCACCAATAGTGCATTGCTTATTCACGCACCGCCAATAAATAACGGTTCTATTTACTTAAACGTCTGAATTCTCGCAATTGGCCACCGAATACCAGGAATCCTAACCGGCCATGCAACGGCCGCTCTTCCTTCGCGAACCTCGGGATTTCTTACCAGTGTTTACAACTTTCTTTCACTCAGAGTCCCGCATGACCGTTACTACGTCTATCTAGAAGAACTACCATACGGGTGTTTCTTTTGCCATGCAGTAGTTAAGCCTATTACCAAAGCCTAAGAAGAAACCACGAATACGCTAACGGGTGTCCCTAGGGTGAGCGGTTACTTCCCAACCTTCCCTGGTCGATTAAAGTTGCGAAATAGGGTTTCGTGCTAATCCCTGCTACCCCTTAGAGCAAGCGAACAGGGTTTCGTTCCAAGGGCTTCGCTACCCCTCAGCGTCGCGAAACAGGGTTTCGTGCCTAATCCCAGCTACCCGTAGAGCAAGCGAAACAGGGTTTCGTTCCAAGGGCTTCGCTACCCCTCAGCGTCGCGAAACAGGGTTTCGTGCCTAATCCCTGCTACCCTTAGAGCAAGCGAAACAGGGTTTCGTTCCAAAGGCTTCGCTACCCCTCAGCGTCGCGAAACTGGGTTTCGTGCCTAGGCTTCGCTACCCCTCAGTGTCGCGAAACTGGGTTTCGTGCCTAATCCCAGCTACCCGTAGAGCAAGCGAAACAGGGTTTCGTTCCAAGGGCTTCGCTACCCCTCAGCGTCGCGAAACAGGGTTTCGTGCCTAATCCCTGCTACCCTTAGAGCAAGCGAAACAGGGTTTCGTTCCAAAGGCTTCGCTACCCCTCAGCGTCGCGAAACTGGGTTTCGTGCCTAGGCTTCGCTACCCCTCAGCGTCGCGAAACTGGGTTTCGGGCCTAGGCCTTCACTACCCCTCAACGCAGCGAAATAGAGTTTCGTGCCTAAATCTTTGATATCCACCCAAACAAGGTCACTTCCCTGAACCTCACCACCCAGGACGTGACAATAATATAATCATAGATGGTGTAAAATACAGAGGAACACCCGGCCTTTACGAATTGATTTTTATGAGAATTCCCGACGATACTGTATACACCGATGCCGATAAACAAAAATACAAAAGTATACTGCTGGAAACGAATGCCCACAGACGCGGTCATGGTGCTAAAAATCCCATATTGGGCAACAAGGGATACAAGTACAAACATGTAATTGCACCGCTAATTCCCCGTGCATCGGCTAGTAGGGCAGGGAAAGGTCTAACAGTGCCGCGGGTCATGGTGGTAAACGATAACAAAATCGATTACGTACACTGGGACGATCCCAACGAGCTGGTGGATCGATTCCGTTTGCTCGAAGCGTCGCGTCAGGCGGGTAACAACTCTCACGATCCCGAAATTCTATCGATTATCGAGGAACTCCGCGAGGTAGGCCTCATTATATAAAACCGCGCGCCGATGATGTGCGCAGTATGCATCGAGATGCCAATCAACAAATTTGGGGTATCGCTCGAGAAGAGTGGAGCAGCTAGAATGGACTATTACAAATGGAGCGGTTTGCTTCGAAATTACATGTGAGATAACGCTCTTTGCGTAACCGGTGCAGACTTTGATGCAAAATCACGCAAGATACGACGCGTAGCTGAGCCGGTGGCCGACACCGATGCCGTCAATAAACTATACGTGGAAAAGAGCATTAAACTTTTGAGAGAGCAGCAGGAAGAATTAGAGAGGAAGCTGGTCGTGTTTCAAAGAGATATGCTGACGTTGCAAAACAGTGTTCAAAAGATATCGCAAGTGTCGAATTCTATCCCACAGCCGGACAATGAAATTCGTAAAGTTAAAGAGGCTATAACCGCTTTTGCTGCGGAGCAGCAACTTGTCCAGAATTTTCTCCGACCAACGGGAAGCACTTAATGCACGTACCCGATAATTATCGCATCATTCGTGTCCAAGACACCTCTGCGATCAAACATGCAGCCATTATCGAAATCCAAAAGTAAAGAAAACCATGGCCACAAGAAGCGACAATTCGTTGAGGAATTGCACGCTCCAGCTCGAAGACATTTTCCGCGGAGGCGCGTCATCGTGCATGGATACGATGATCTGTGGCAAGCTGACATTGTAGAAATGCGTCCATACTCGCGATTCAACCAGGGTCACCACTACATACTCACCGTCATCGATGTGTTGAGCAAGTATGCATGGGCGGCGCCGCTCAAGACTAAAAGTGGTGCTGAGGTGACTAAAGCGTTTGCAAAGATATTTAGAGAGCGATATCCGAAAAATTTGCAAACCGATCAAGGAAAAGAATTTTACAACACCGATGTGCAGAAACTCTTGACAAAGCACGACATTAATCATTATTCGACGTATTCGGTGATGAAGGCCTCTGTCGTAGAACGTTTCAATCGAACTTTGAAGAACAATATGTGGAAACTGTTTACGCTGAATGGAACCTATAGATGGACCGATGCGCTACCAAGTCTACTTGCAGAGTATAACGCACGAAAACATAGAACCATCGGAATGCGTCCTTGCGATGTTACCCCGGCGATCGCCGACACGCTGCTAGCCACCGTATACAGCAACATAAAGATCGCTGCACCAGCGAGATTCAAATTGGGCGAGTTTGTGCGCGTGAGCAAATTTAAAACCATATTCGATAAAGGCTATACGCCGAACTGGACAACGGAGGTGTTCAAGATAGCCAAAGTACAGACAACTAATCCCGCGACGTATCTGCTGGATGATTCCTGTGGAAAACCCGTTGCCGGAGGATTCTATGAACACGAGCTGCAACGTGTCATCGATCCTGATGTGTATCTAGTGGAAAAAGTGTTGCGTAGAAAGGGGGATAAGGTGTACGTCAAGTGGCTGGGGTTTGATAAATCACACAATTCTTGGATAAATAAAAATAATGTATTGTAAAAATAATACATGGTTCAATAAATACAATGATACATATACATGTGTAAACATTTTTTTTACACATTAATTCCACCATTTGTCAATTCTATACATTTGCAAACAATAATTCTACTATTTGTAAGAAACGAGTTAATAAATACAATAATAATAATTTCTATACATTTGCAAACAATAATTCCACTATTTATAATAAATACAATAATTTCTATTTTACAATGGAATTTTGTAATGGCCCCAGGGCAGAGTGTCGGTCGAATCAGGTACGATATGCCGCTTGTCGTCGTGTGGGCTTAGAGCGATTTTAGATTCCGAAATGGTGTACACTTTATGCAATTTAGACCGTATGCATGATTGTCTGCGAACCATTTCGATCTCCCTTTGCAAACACTGCGCGTAGTCGTCGAAAGTTATCGTTCTAGCTATGACGATGGTCTTGACGCCTTTCGCCTTTTTCGTATCTTTTTTGCCGTCTACGCGAAGTGCATACATTTTCGCTCTAAGACCTACGAATTCGGTCATTATCGCACCGTTATTTTCGTCCTTCATCAGCCCCGGAACCTTCTTATTTACGCGCGGCATATTATATACATTGTCGGTGGGATAATCGCTTGTGTCGAATCTATCGATATTGTGTTTCATGGACTCGTAGATATCGTCGCATTGAATGTGATAAATGAGGCTGTCAGTGTCTGTATATAGAATTTTACATTTTTGTCCATGCTTGGGAGACATGTACTCGTGGTGAAATTCATACAAACAAATTTTTGATATGTCCAGAATGCACATACCCACGTATATCGGTTTGTTGAATTTCACCTCGAGTTTTCGCAATTCAACAGCTATTAAATTTTCTGAGAAAACACTTCTGCTGTGGAAATTCGGTTTCGCGATCATTGCCTCCGCGCCATATCGCCCTTCCCAATGTGTTAAAAGTTTTACATCCACGTGATTTCGTACATTTTCCATAGTTTTGCCAAATACCGCGTTGTTCATCAATTTGTACAAATTTTTTTCAAAGTCGTTTGTCGCGTCTGTTCTAAACCGTGTATTGAGTTCGATGTAATCCCGGAGCCAGGGAGATTGAGAGAATTGCAGGACGCGGTGTATTTTTGTAATACGAAGACCGTGACGCGTGCACTGCTGCAGGTTGCGGTAATGGATGACGTAACGCTGCTTATCATATACCGTCGCGAGTAACTTGTCCTGCCTGCTGCCAGGTGGTTTGGCACGCGTCGGGCAGAACGGTAGATCGGCATGAGCGTCGTGCAGACGTTGCGGATATTCCAAATCTACCTCGAGAATGTACCCCGTGGGCGAATCGACCGGGATTGAAGACACGTCAAAATTTGCAACATCTTCGACCCATCGAAATTTAGCGTATGGTAGGGGCTGACACATTGCCCATCCATACAAATTGTTCACATCAAAGTACATCAAGTACGATGACTCTTCCGATGCGTCGTAAGATGACATGTACTTGTTATTAGCATGTGCATATCTTCCGGAACATTGGCTTAAACCCCCACGTATACCGCGTTCGATAAACATGACCATATCGACGTCTGTGAGCAATTCGAACGTAATTTTGGTGTGTTTTAGCATAGCATCCCACGTGAAACCAGGTAGAGTATAATAATGTGCTGAATCTAATCCGTAACTCTTGATACAACTTTCGCGAAAATTTTCAAAAATATCTGCCAATAACAAGACATCTGTTTTCAAATACAAGTCGCTGTATTCGCCCAAGGTTCTAATCCCGAAACGCTGCCAGACAGTCTCGGCGTGTGCGTAATCGGTCTCGGATACTGTCTCACCCGTTAACAAACTGTGGAATGACTCGCGCGGCGGTAAGCACGGGTCCTGCAGCTTGTTCGCGCAATCAAGGTATTCGTACGGAAAGACACCCTTTCGCGTCAATAAATTGAAATCTTCGGTGGATAATGTTTCAAATTGGGATCGTAAAATTTTTAATTGATCTGTGCTCAGAAAAGACGATAATTTGTTGAGACTAATATTGAGAAATTTGTACGAATCGATGAATCGTAATTTAATATAATTTCGCGAGTCTGATTCAGCCGTATCTTCGACATTTTTAGTGAACGAAATATACTTTTCTTTAGTTATGGGTAATACATCAACGTGACCGTCGAAAGCGGTAGCTATTTCCTCGATAATGAAATGCGAATCGTAGCCGGATAAATTATGGAAAACTATGGGGATGTAAAACGCATTTTTATAATTTAAATTGCACTCCGAATGTGCCGGGCCTCTAAACCGTCCGGAGAGATGACAATGATCGCGAACTCGTACGTCATCAGCCTCGAATGGCTCTTCACAAATATGACAGTGTGTTGCATCGCGAAATGTCGTCCACTGTTCGGTGGTTGAATCATGCATGGGAACATTACTGGTCAAGATAGGTTTGGCGAAGTTTGCAAATTTTTTCAGTTCGTATACGAACCATGAAACACAATCCGCGTCGCGACGACATCGATACGTCGATAGCGATGTATCGTACGAGCAATGCATATAATAGGCTATACTATGAACTTTATGATGTTGATATGCGCGCAATTTATTATCATCACCCGTTCGACTGTCCTCTGTTTTTTCAATGATGCATTCGAGATCTGCGTACATCACGAAGGGAAGTCGCTCCTTCCTACAGTGGTTCTCGAAGCTGAGGAAATTTTTGCCTTCGCTGGGCAGCAGAATGGCACAGTCGTTCATCTGCCCACAGTCCAGCGAATGAAGCTCCAACTTCTCGGCAGATCCGAAATAGTGCATGCATCTGTAATAAAACAAAAATTTTTTATTTAATTGTTTCGCGAGACATTTCAATATTTCATAAGTTTTCTATACGTACCGATCACAGATGAATTTCTTTCCATCGTGCCTGCTCAGTTGTGCGCTCACCAGCCGGGACAAGTTCTTGATCCATACAAAGTGCCCTACATCGCCATGCTCTTGATTCGACGTGTAGAGCAGGTTGACGTGCCGATCCCTCTTGTTGCTTGTGAGGCGCAAGGGAAAGACCGTCTACGTCTTCTCCGCCTCGAAGGTGTACACGTTGACGGAGATGTTGTTCTGCCGCTCAAACTTCCCAATTTGCGCCAGGGACATTGGGAACTCAATGCCCTGGAGATTTAGCACGGAAGCATAAGGCGGGTACGAACTTGGGCGATCAGCGTGTCGTTTAGCGGGATGGAGAGCGGCGACCACTGCCCACGCGAAACAGGCATTGTCCGAGGATTGTACACTGATCGTGGCTTTCTTCAAAGACAATTCCCGCGGCAACTTGATGTGACACCCGGCACGCAGCGGATTGTACTTGTTGACATTGACGGTCAGGTTGAGGATTCTCGTCAATGCCCATCCGCTGTCGCGTTCCTGGAACTCTTCCAGCGATGCCAGGGTGGGTTCGATGACACATCGTTGGTACCACTCCTGTAGATCGGATGTGCCGAAGAGTTCGCAGTTCCGGGTATTTATGCTTTTACAAGCATGCTTGTCACCCGCCACAAATTCACCGTTAAACACAGTGTTCACTTTGAGGTGTTGATGTTTCCTCAAAGCGCCTCGCACCTGCTCCAGCACAATGGTCCCCGCATCCTGGAGGAAGCTGCGCGGCTCGATGTAGTTCGAATTTAACACGGCACCAGTTAATACGCGGGTATCGAAAGCAGCGTCTATTTCGCGCCACAAAAGTCCTGTGCTCGAATGTCCGGCACCTTCGCGCACGAAACGGCCACGCAACGAATGTTTTAGTCCTTCGAGCTGCGCGATTCGAGCAACCAACGATTGTCAAACACCGATCGATAATCGCGGGCGTTTCACACGGCTCTGTTCTTCCAGCGATTCGATACACTCGTTGCACCGTTCTTCCCACGCGAGGTACTCTTCACGGGAAATCAATCGTGCAGATTGATCCAGCAATTGGCGGGTTACTTGCGCGAATTCTCCCATTGTTGTAAATGTAAATGTCTTTTCCTCGCAACACGTTGCAACGATTTGAGGCTTTGTGCAGTTTAGGCTGCACTTTTATACCTAGATTGCAATTTACTATCTCCGTCAGCGTACTCCCTCCCCTCATATGCACAATTTTCGCTGACACAGCTTAATTCTTTCTATGATTCTTATTTACCCATCATCCTCCTCCTTTCCTCACATAATTTTAAGAGTCAGCGTTTATTTCGTTCTTCGCGCCGTGAAAATGACGTCACCTTGCACGGCCGCTCCAGAGGAGGACTCATATTACATACAATCGCGCGAGACGCTGCGATTGAAAATCATTTTGAAAATTTTTAGAATGCATGCGATTGTAACACTATGTAGTGTTGTCTCTTTCCCTCCTCTGAATTTTAGCTTTAAAGTGATGCTCTGTCTCTTTCTCTCCTCCGAAGACGCGGTTCGTAAAACGTCGATCTTTCCCGAGATCTTGCGAAACAATTTCCAATAAAAATAAATTATTATTTTTCTGTGTTGGGGGAAAATTCGGGGTGGGTGGGGGTTTGAAAAAATGTTTGGGGTGGGCTGAAAGAGATTTTTCGGGGGTCATTACCCCTTCCGACGGTGGGCCCCGGTCACCGCGGCGGCTCGGCCCGGAGTAGTGATGGCGATACAATATCGATATATCGGAATATCGATACTTTGCAACCAATACATCGATATTTTGTATCGATACTTAATGTAACGATATATTGCTGTATCGATACTTAACCCATGAATATCGATACAACTGCACCGCAGCACAAACGCGGACTGAAGATTTACGATGTTATCTAATGGCTGATTTCTTCATCTTCAGTAATCTTCCGGTCAGTGAACGACCAATTGGCGTAGAGCATTTAAATGTTCTAAACCAATAGGATCCTATCATTTGGCAGTTATGTGGAACATAACTTTAACTGGAAGATTACTGAAGGTGAAGAAATCGGCCGTAAGTCAGGCACCAACTAAAATAGACGATTCGCCAATTAAATTTTGGAATCAAACAGATTCACTGCTCAGCAAATTAGCCAAGAAATATTTATCAGTGATTGCGACGTCCGTTCCGTCGGAACGATTATTTTCTAAAGCGGGTAGAATTATGACCGAAGCAAGGAATCGGTTAAATAGTGCGCACTTGCAACATTTATTGTTTCTGGTCTCACTATCCTACGAAGATTGGAATTTCAATGCAAATGTATAAATGAATAAATTATTTTTTGTATATTAATATTTTCATTTTTGGATTCCATTTCTAATTTAATTAGCAATGTCAATAATAATATGTCAGTTGCATCGACACCATATGCATCGATTAGAATGACTATTCGTATTGATTTCATGAGTATCCTAGAGATTGAATTATATTAATTAATATTGTGCATGCTGTGTGAAAAAAAGGTCATGAAAGGGGGTAGGAATATATGAGCCGATACGTACGTATCGATATTGGATATATCGATACTTCGTCTCCGATATATTAGTTGTATCGATACTAGGACTGTCAATACGTATCGATACGAAATATCGATACATGTGGGGCTGTATCGCCATCACTAGCCCGGAGTGATCCCCTCCATCATCGCGGCTTCCCCCACTCCGCGGCTCGTGCGCGCGCAACCGGTCTTCCACTCCCCGCAGGCCCCGCGCCCATGTTTCCCTCCGCCGCGCTCCCCCGCGCGCCCTCACTTCCCCCCGCCCCCGCGCTCCCCTCAGAGGACCTGGGTTAGAACTGTCATAGCTATACTACTGAGATCCAATATTTTTAACGCATAATGTATTGGTGTTGGAATGAAACTAATTTAGTATGTTTATTGGTGATTTTAAATAATGGGAATCTAAAAAATTAATGAATTAATGAATAGCGTGACAACTACTTTGGATTTTATTAATTAAAGTATTACGAATGTCTTTCACAAAAGATTGAAAAGCATTAACGGAGATGTGTTTTCAGTGTACTTTCTTCACTAATGTGACTTGCTTTACATTGCAAGCAGTCCACCATAATCTATTTTCTTAATAATTCTTAATGCTATGTCTTTAGACAAATTTTGTCGATTTACCTTATTTGACAAAGTTCCAGAAACTTGTGCGAAACAAGATGCTCTGTCTATCTATTTAATCTTCTCTGGACAACCTCCACGCCTGTGCATTCCCTTCATTTCTATCCATCCAAGCCTGTGCGTCCCCTTCAATTGTACTATCCAAGCCTGTGCGTCTCCTTCATTTTTATCGAAGTCCTGTACGTCCCCTTCATTTCTATAATATAATAACCTTTACATAAAATAAAAACTCTAAATTGCTGGTATACAAATACAAATATCTGGCAATTTAAATTCAATGCAATTTTTTACTACAATATATTATTTTGTACAAGCATGGTACAAATTTCTAGAAACTTATGCGAAAGAAGGTGCTTCTCTGTCGAACCTTCTCCGGACAACTTCCAAGTCTGCGACTCTACATAAGAAATCTATTTGAAAAATTTTGGCGACTTACCTTGTTAATTGAGACAATAATTCCGTCTCCTATTTAGTGTAAAAACTCATGACATCTCAAATTTGGACAACTTACATTATTTGACACTTGGAAGGTTAAGATTGGTAGGTTATAAAGTTCAATGTATTTAAGAAATAGTTTGTACAATGATGGACGACGATCCCTGCCGAATAATCCCGAGAGTCGACGAACGAAGAACGAAATATGTGTTAGTTTCGTTTTGGCTGAAGGTGTGCGCGTAACGCGTATATACGTAGAAGAACGAAACATGTGTTAGTTTCGTTTTGACTGAAGGTGTGCGTGTAACGCGTATACGTATTATGTTTGACGAAAAATTTCTAGAAGAATCAGAAGAAGAATAATCTTAATATTTCCGACTGATCCATGAGACGATATTATGATATCTCTGTCATGCGTGGACCGATTTTATTGAAATTGGTCTCATTCGAAAGCTTATATGCGGTTTACATAAGAAAAGTGCCTTTAAATTTAGAAAATATTGCAAGCGTCATGAGATATTAATGAAATAAGTGTCAGGTTAGGTTGGATTAGCCGGGCGACGAGTAAATGATAAGCGGTAGCGACAGTCGACATATCGACATATATAGGGTGTCTTTCCTGTACTTGGCGTCGAGACGCTACCGCGTCTCTAGATTAGTGCGTGGCCCTCTTGCGCCAGTTCTTGGAAACCGCGGACGAGGGGTGGGGGGCAAGACCGTTGGCAGAGCGCGGCGCGTGGTGACGCGGTCGGGCGCGCGGTGGGGGGCAAGATCGTCGTCCTACCGACAATAACTTGTTACAATGTACAATATAATATTTTTCATATGTAAACATTTTCACATATAAATATATTGTTAACATCCCAGTCAACCACGTCCGTTTTTGCAGATTTTGCTCAACGCCTGTGTACAATTGTTTGTGGCAGAAAGACTACAGATTTGATACAGGATTTGTTATATTCGATGATGAAAGCAGACTGACAGCAGAAAGCCGACAAATTGTGCTGTCTTAACCTGCGAGCAGATCTGCGGTCAGCCACGGCAGCAAGATCTGATCGAAATCTGACATCAATCTGCGGTCAGATCCTGATGTCAGGCTCTGACCACAAAATCATAGGACCCGAATCTGACATCAGAATCTACTCGAATCTGACATCAATCTGCTGGCAGACTGCAGTCAGTTTGTTTACTGGGATATTGCTTAAATATATGGTCTCCTCTAATTATTTGTATGAGAATAAGCGTCGAGAGCATATAAGTTCTTACGTGAAGGACAAACGTAAGATTGCAGTATGAGTGAATGCGTAGTAGTGCGTCCGAGTCAGGAAGTGTTGCGGAGTGAATGCTAATACCGTACATTTTGTATATTTATATAAGTAGGACATTTCAATATTTACGACTCTTGCGTTTATTTTTAGTCATAAGGTAAGTGCGGGTAATAATGTCCACCTATTTAGTATGCACAATTCGGATAAACAAAGCCATCTTCGTCCTCAGGTGTGAGCCCAACGCAATCCTCGTGTATCCAAGTGAGACATATGACATCTGTCAACACACTGTCGCATATTACTCTTGAATGCAGTTCTGCATAATTTGCAAAACCAATTGTCTGTAGAGTTGCCGTCCACGTTTTCTCTGGAGGTGGATCTCTTGTCTTTTTTCTTCCCGTTGAAGTGAGACGTGCTTTGAAGTGGCATGGAGCTCTTTTCAGCTCTTTTCAATATCGTTCCTGCTATGGAAGAGGCCTCCGGTTACTCCCTGAGCCTTAAAACCCACTTAATATTTTGGTGGGCCTTATTATCTCTTTTGTCACTTCTTCATTGCCGAGGTTATATGTTAAGCGTGCACTTTACAAAATCATCAATTTTCTGGGAATATGTTGCCAACATATTGTTGCGAGCACCCGATGTATAGGATTCATGGCCCGCTGGTGCTCGCGACGAAGACAAGAGACAGCGAGTAGAAAGCGATCGGACCGATCGCCTGTCAAGCTGTCATTCGAGAGTCAGCCGCCATTACAAGCAGACACATCGATACTTACATTGCACTAGAGATTGTATTCCGTTACTACTGTTCTTGTTAATGTTCTATTACTCTTGTTGTACATTAAAATACTGTTATGTCGAGCACAAAACGTAACAATATGTACTTATACATACCTATAGTTGTACAGTAATTGGACAATGGGTACTCCCAATACAAAGCCAAGACCCCGACGTAATTCTTATAATTGCAGAAACGCTACTTTCCCGCGAAACATTTGTTGAATTTACAGCCCGCAAATGTTATATTAATCGCGCGGAAACTTTTTGAATGACATTTCGTATGTAATAAAAGCAATAAATGGCACTACCCGTATTGTAGGTTGACTTGCCAAGGATAAATGACAGGTGGGCCTTATTACCTGCTGGGCCTTATTATCCGCACTTACCTTATGAGGGAATTCTTGTCAGACAGTGATCTGGGCCGGAATCAAAATTATTGATTCCTTTTTAGTACATTTTAATAAAAGATTGTTTTTAAAAAAAAAAATTCACTATAAAATATTTCATGATTTTTAGTGAAAATATTGTATTGTCATCGAAACTACGTATGTCTGCAAAGTTTCAAGCCGATCGGATATGTCGAAGTGCGTCCAAATTAGCTTACAAGATTTCACCCTGACAAACTAACGAACTCACAACTGAAACTAAATAAAAGCTTGTAGAAGACAAATGAACCTAAAGAACTTGATTTATAATTCACACCATACTATTCGAATACATCAGTATTCGAATACATCAATATTCGAATAGTATTCGAATAATCAAATATTCGAAGTTTATTCGTAGTATTCGAATACTTGTAAATTATTCGAATATTAAATTATTCGAATAGTCCCAGCCCTAGTCATGACCAGTAATGTTTCCGCCCCATGATATAGTTCAAACATTTGCGCATGTTGGAAAGTTGATAAAATTTGTTCATATTTTTTCCTACCGTTAAAATATTGTGGAATGAAACTATCGCCGCCTATCTTCACTAAAACGAACAGAAATGTTTCACTTGAATAATGCGTAATATGTACATATTTGCATTGAGGTACACGAAACAAAGTGCAATATTTATGAAAACAGATGACAATATTTCACCGATTTGCTATGAGCCGATTCGCGATACAACGACGCCAATATTGTCAGCAATCCGTAAAATGACGATTTTTCATTAATATTTGAACGTGCGGATAACCGCTATATCCTGTATTTATAATCATACGAGCACAAGCGTAAAAAATATAAAACAAGTCATATATGTTTGTAGTTAAATAGAATTGCATGATTTGTATTTTTTATGGTCGAACTTGCATATTCTTTTTGGAACACAACCAACAGTTACATGTATATTCTGCATTCTAATGAGAATTTTTGGAACACAAGTAGTTAAGTACATGTATATTCGTGTTGATATTTTATACCCTGATAACCAGATCTGAAGCGCAGAGCCTGACGTCAGATCCGTAGTCATCTGTGTCCGCATTAGGCTGCGGTCTGAGGTACAGAGCCTGACATCAGGACCTGACGTCAGATGGGCAGCAGATTCACAACAGATCCTGCCGTTCGCCTGACACGTATAAGAGCGCCATCTGAGGGTCAGAATTGGCAAACAATTCCCTGCGCGTGACGTCACACGGCCGTCCCTACAGGTGTATACCTACGCTTACATAACTATCAGGCAGATTCTGCAGTTTATTAAATAATTAATTCTACTTATTTAAAACAGTATTTATTTTATTCTTTAATAATGTAAAAGATCGGTGATTACCATTTCAAAAAAATAATATAAGTAGCGCATATAAATCCAAAGAGGGACTTTCAACATTTCCAATTACAAATCCACGTCCTGCAACCACTGGTGCCTTGTAGGGCCGATATCTGAATTCTTCATTCAATATTTTCAACTTCTTTTTTGTGTGGAAGCATCATGTTTCCTGTTGTGTTAGCGCTGAAAGCAAACACAATATTAGTATAAAATTAAACGTAACGTATGAATAAACAGGATACATGCAATACTTCCTTCAGCTACATCTCCATACAGTACATACCCTAGGCGATCATGCATGCTCCTGCGAACATTAACATTTATAAGAAAACGTGTTAAATTATTATCTACTAAACAAGATACTAAACATTCGCACTTCCAGCATAACCATACTTTTCTGTCTTGCAGATAATGTAAATCTCGATTTTCGCGACGTAGATAATTGGAAATTATTCAATTTCCTAATTACCTTTGCCTTCTGGATACGTCGAGATGATTTGTCTGGATATTGATGTTTGAAATTACTTGGAATATTCTTCAATTTTGTCGGCACTGACTGCCACTGACAGTGACTGCCATCTCGTACCTCGAAAACGAACGCAAACTGGACGTAGAGCCTTGACCAATTATGAGTTTCGGCACTATGGTGCAGCCAATCCGAGCGTAGCACATTATACCACATTTATTTATCCTCTACCGTGGTACATCTACCTACCTACATACTCTTCGTTTAAACCATCCGTTCTGCTTGGAGACGTACGCTCGAAAAATATTCCAAGTAATTTCAAACATCAATATCCGGACAAATCATCTCGATGTATCCAGAAGACAAAGGTAATTATTAAATTGAATAATTTCCAATTATCTACGTCGTGGAAATCAAGATTTACATTATCTGCAAGACAGAAAAGTATGGTTATGCTGGAAGTGCGAATGTTTAGCGTCTTGTTTAGTAGATAATAATTTAACATATGTTTTCTTCTAAATGTTAATGTTCGCAGGAGCATGCATGATCGCCTAGGGTGTGTACTGTGTGGAGATGTAGCTGAAGTAAGTATCCCATGTATCCTGTTTATTCATACGTTACATTTAATTTTCTCCTAATATTGTGTTTGTTTTCAGCGATAACACAACAGGAAACATGATGCTTCCACACAAAAAGGAAGTCTAAAATACAGGAAATTTTCTAATATCGCACCTAATAGGTAGCACTGGTTACGGGACGCATTGTATATAGATTTATAAATGTAAATATTGCATGTTCTATATAATGTTCTATAATAATTGTAATTGTCAATCCTGTATTAATAAACAAAGAATAATTAATTTTTAAAATAAATAGAATGAATTATTTAATAAACTGCTGAATCTGCTTGATAGTTATGTAAGGGTAGGGATACACCTGTAGGGACAGCTGTGTGACGTAACCCGTAGGGAATTGTTTGCCAATTCTGACCCTCAGATGGCGCTGTTATACGTGTCAGGCGAACGGCAGAATCTGCTGCCCATCTGACGTCAGGCCCTGATGTCAGGCTCTGTACCTCAGACCGCAGCCTAATGCGGACACAGATGACTACGGATCTGACGTCAGGCTCTGCGCTCTTACGGCAGACCCTGCTGCCAATCTGACGTCAGATTGCAGACATCTGGTTATCAGGGTATACTGTTAGGCCGGTATTCATAGTCCCTACTTATTCTTAAGCAAATGCTTCACCATTCGGCATCCTTTACTAGCTATTAAGTTTGTAGAGGATGCCACATGTTTAAGCATGTGCTTAAGAATAAGTAATGACTATGAATACCGGCTTTAATTTTTAAATTTTTAGCGGTAGATTTTCATCTCACTGCATAATATGTTTAAGATCTATGAAGTTCAAATATAAGTAGGTAAAGTCTTTTATATTTATTTTTACTTTACCAATGTTTATAAGGTTAAGAAAACAGTACTATTGTCGTTATGTATAGCATTAAATTTTTAGTACAAAAATAGTGCCTCATAAACAATATAAAATATACAGTTACATATGGCAAAAGGTTTTGTATAAACTATGTATTATATACACTGCATTTATAATATGTTTGTAAATGCCTTCACAAACTCATCAAAAACATTGGTATGTTAACAATTCGTGCGTTAACAATTTGTACTTAAAGAAAATTGTAATGGAAAGAAGACGTTAAACAAAATACTGCTCAAATGAAAGTAAAAAACCATTTAATCTACTCACAGTGGTTTACTATTCTCTTAATACAGTTATTAAATTCTCTGCAAAATTTAAATCTGCTCTTGAAGGATACAACAGTTTCATATTACCCTCTATATCAACTATTTTTACTTGTTCTACAACTACATTGTGAAAGTCGGAAACACTTTCTTTTTCAGAAGGACATCCAAATCCAAGGGTGATTATCTCTTTTAAAACCTGGTCCAGTACGTTTCTGTTACAAAAAAAGATTATGCAATAGATGGATAGATGATGGATGAATTGATGGTTAAGTACAATTTACTATAAACACAGAACGAGTGTAAGTAATAATTATTAACAAATTGTAATTTTACCTGCAAGTCTGATACGATATAGGACTGGTTACTTCTAACAACATTGTTTCGGTATTTACTGACATTTTTGTAATGTCACTATTAGTTATTGGTGGAAATGATATCACTTGCTCTGAAGCATCCAATAAACATGGAAAAAGAGGTTTACCTTCCAGTAGGTAAAGATACTTGTGAATACCAGAATAAACATTACGTTTCTTCTCTTTCCTTAAATTATCAGCTTCTGTTTGTAATTGTTGGAATAATGCTGCACCAGTGTAAATTTTATTACGCATTAGTGGTTTAATTTCTAATTCCATTGGTAGCTTTGCTGTATATGTTAAGTCACCTAACAGTCATATTACATGTGATTACATATGATATTAATGAAATATATATTTGCAAGATGTGACAGTAGTATTAATTATTTTAAATTTTGTTGTATTTACCAGAAGTGACTAATTTTAAATCATGTGTAGCAATAGTAGCTGCATTTCTTTTCTCACATAATCCATCATGTAATTTCGTTTGCAGTTGAATGAATTTCTTAAAACTGTCATCTGTAAACTTCATATTTTTAACAATGCAAGCTGCAATATAAGGTCGGATGTTTTTCACATGTTTTGTAATTTTAATTACTGGCGTATCATTTGTTATTTTTAATACTTTTAACTTGTGGGTTAAAGTGTGTACTGTGTTAGCAATATTTTCAGATTCTGATATTTTTTGTGCTTTTTTTCCTTTCTTTGTTTTATTAGTCAAACTAATAGAACCATTGCTTCTAGGACAATGCAATTTGACATATTCAATTATTTGTTTAGTACGACATTGATCGATCAACTTTAAAAGCCTTTTATCTGCCAATGTGTTTCCTTTTAAATGAAATTCCTTTAGTTTAACACAATCAGCAATTTCACCTGGTACAACTGCAACATAAACTTTCATTGAAGTACATTTCTTATACAAAATATAAATTGATAATTATAGCAAACTTGTAATAAATATTCTTATATTTATGTAATGAACATTACCAGATATCAAATTGTCCGCTACATTTAATATTTTCAAAGATGGTAATAGACTTATTGTCACTGGAATTTCCTTTATTTGATTACCATTCACATAAATTTCAGAAAGATGAATTAATTCCACATAACATACATCAGGAAAGGATTCAAACTGATTATTTGATAAATTCAAAATACTTAATTGAATATTATCAATTTGCTTAGGTAAAGATTTTAAAAGATTTGAGCTCAAATTCATTGTGATTAACTGTGGAAGATTTCCAATTTCTTCTGGCAAAGAAGTCAACTTATTCCTGGAGCAATCGAAAACCTTCAGCTTTTCTAATTTGTTAATAGTGTTAGGAATTTTGGAAATCGCATTCGAATGTAGTACTAAATTCGTGAGATTCTGTAATTTCTCAATTTCTTCCGGTACTTCTTGCAAACATGTTTGCGTTATGTTTAAATAGTTTAAATGTTGTAGGTTAAACAAAGACTTGTCGAAGCCCCTTTTTTCAATTAATTCAGAAATGGTTGGACCGGATAATACCAACTCGTGTTTGTTTTCTGCAGCAGCAGTCCTAATTACGTGCCACGAATCAACGAGCGTCATTACTATAAGTTTTAATTAAATCTTTACCGATATTAAAACAATAACATTCGCTTCCTGTGAAGGTTACTTGCCGGGACGGAGCTAGTGATGGCGAGACAATATCGATATATCGGAATATCGATACCTTCCAACCAATACATCGATATTTTGTAACGATACTT
The DNA here is from genome assembly GCA_963932335.1 of Andrena marginata. Lineage (NCBI taxonomy): Eukaryota > Metazoa > Arthropoda > Insecta > Hymenoptera > Andrenidae > Andrena > Andrena marginata. The sequence goes on from OZ010664.1 coordinate 13,682,797, forward strand.
AATGTAACGATATATTGCTGTATCGATACTTAACCCATGAATATCGATACACTGGCGGACACCATTTTGTTTAATAGCGTCGTCTAGCCTCGTCACAGCCGACTCTAGTACTAGCCGTGCTGAAGGCAAAATGGCAACCTCGCGAGAGTCCGGCTTTTATATATATATATATACACTACGTAACAGCCTCTCCCTACCCACCGGCCTCCCGGCTACGCAGTCTCCCTCTACCGGCCTTTCGGTTTCCCGTTTATCTTTTAAATCTGGGCTGCCTTCCGTTTCGCGCATTGAGTGCATAGGCCGGTATTCATAGTCGCTACTTATTCTTAAGCAAATGCTTAAGCATGCAGCATCCTCTACTAACTTAGTAGCTAGTAAAAGATGCCGAATGCTGAAGCATTTGCTTAAGAATAAGTAGCGACTATGAATACCGGCCATAGACTGTGTTGCGACTCCCGTCTAGCGGCGTGTAGTATAAACTTCAGAAGCGCGAAGTTTGAATCGGATCGCACGACTGTAATAGGAAGGGGAGACAAAGTGAAGTTCGCACAAGTCCGAGGTGTTTGAAAATAGTTAGAGATTCTTTTAATGAGGGGACTTCAAGATTATAAACTAATCGATACCCTCTTGGAAACGGATGTTTGAATAAATGAACTTCTCGTTTCTCCCTTCTCCTGGGTGTGCAATTCCAGCGCAATGTTGTTAAACGCTTGATTTTGTAAAAATTGATAACCGAAAGGAATCGGATCAACGAATAGGAATTTAGCTAGCTAATTAGTAAATTTGCGATTGGCTCTTGGTAACTAAGCCATTTTTGTAATTAACAAGAGGTAAAGTGAAGGACCTTCTGAAAGCGTCACTCGAGCCTCGAAAGCAGTAACGAGCAGTCGCATTATTAAAAAGTTCTTCAAAAACGATATTGTGTTCAAAACAGTTTATTTCCTTCATTAAATTTATAAGTTTATTGAGTTTCAATCGTTTTATTCAGTTCTTGTTATTAGTTTCATTATACTTAGCTCTCAAATAATCCGCGTCTAAGGAGCAGAGTGCCTTAGCACTCCACGGGCATCGTTCCCCGCCGAATTCCCTACGAAGGATCGAGAGGAACCAGCCGGCCACGCAACAACTGCATAGAAAACCGCTCCGTTTCAGTTAATGCGTGTGTTACGCTATCGCTTGAACGTGGCTGGCAGTGGCTGGGGGATTGTATGTAATCGATATGTGGAGTATGTAGGAGCGAAATTTGAAACGGAGGACGAGGAGTTCATTGTCAGGATTCATAAATACGTAGAGCGCGTTGCGTTTCTCGAAGGTTTTTCCCTTAATAATTTCTGTACGTGTCCTTACAATGCTAGCAGCTGCATGCAATAGCTTTTGAATTATAGTTAGGCCAGGCGAGGATAGTAAATAGCTTAACTTTTTCTTGCACATCTGCGTGCCAAGTTTCTTCGAGCGGGCAGCTGTCCGTCTCGTAAAAGCATTTAGTATTCAGTTTTACCTTTTTATAATTGCCGGTGTCCTGTAGGGGTGGAAACTCCGGTCGGGAGAGGCTGAAAGTCATAAACTCATAAACTTCGTTCGGGCGACGTCACCTTGACCCTGAGGGTCGCGCTTACCTGTAAATATGTATATACTGTACGTAGCCTAAGTAAACTATGTACTCGGAAAGCGTGCCTCCACCACCAGCCGAGAGTGGAGGAAAGTGTGAAGGAAGGGGGCAAGGACGGAGAGATGGTCAAGGACAACCCACTGACGAAGCTTGAGGGATGTCATCGTCCTGATTGGACAACAAGGGTCTCTGTGGGAGGACTAAGGGAGTCTTGTCAGCGACTTCGTCGACGAGCTCGGAGCTCTTCCTTCAACACCTCATTCATTCCGTCACTAACCAGCTTCTTGAGCAGTTTAAATATACTTTGAAGTTTAACTTGAAATAGTTCCGTGTACTTTGTTTTATTTCGAATTACCCGTACTTCATCGAGCAGAGCGGTTCTGCGCTCCACGGGCACCAACCCGCGTTCGGATTGAAATTCACCGCGGAAATACGTAACACGTGCATTGGTGGCGCATAGAATTCCCTACATGGGCGCATGCGTATTTGTCTCTTTACGTACGCTTTGAAGTACGTAACGCGCGCTGTATTGAAATCATTCGAGTAATACATATCGAGCATAACTAACGTTTGTTAATAATTTTAAAATGGCAGCAAATACGGAATTATGTGTGATGTTGGACGGGGAATTGATAAAGTTATATGTATCAGAAGAAGCAGCACTTAGAGCAGCTAAAGGTAAAATTTAATTTTGAAAGCTGTTTTATAGAAACATAAGTGTATTTTTAAATTAACGCGTGAATATTTTTTTTACTAAGACCCGGAATTCTTATGCGAACTAGTTGAAAGTATGACGGCACAAGATACAGAGCAAAAGAAGAAGGATTCCAACCCCAGCACGAATAATGTTGCACATTCAGGTTTGTTTTTTAATGATTCTTTAATATATTCGATATCTGCAATTACAATATATTTATATCATATTTGTAGGTGAAGCAGCAGACAAACAGTTTCTGTGGCTAGATAATGCAGTTTTTCTGCTTATCGATCTGTACCGCGAGTACGAGGCGGCATTTAGTGCTGGATTTACGCGAAGCAACGTATTGTGGGCCGAAATTGCCCAACTGATGAATCGTAACATTACGAATTACACCTTGACCGCACAACAATGCACGAACAAATGGTCCGGGCTCAAACGCAGCTATAAGAACATTGTGGATCAAAATAAACAAAGCGGAAAGTGTCGCAATTCATGGACATTTTTCTCGGTAATTATATATTTTATAAATATGCTCATTCGTATTTAATACTAACGTTTTAATTCGAAAAACACTATCCTTGCACTATATATACTCTTCTATACAATAAATTAATAATAGTATAGAAATAGATCATTGAATTTCCACTTATATTATAATTATACGAATTTGGAAGTAAGGACAAATTTTGAGACTAGCTGCATGTCAATGCGAAGCATTATGGAAAATAATAATCTTATATTATGCGATTAGGCGATGGATTCAATATTCCAGAAGAAAGCTACAACAAGACCGCCTGCCGAGGCGACGAGTGATGGCCCAGCATCGTCGGAACCTATGCCACCGACGTCGCAGACATCATCCGAAGATGCCCCAGTGTCAGTAGCTCCAATAAAAAAAAGTAAGTACAGTTACGACTTATAATAAATGAAGTGAATATACGTAGAGAAGCGCGTAAAACATGATACTGAAAATAAAGAATAATTTAATTCAATGATCCACAAATCAAATATAATGCATTTCTGAATGTGCACGTGCACACACACGCGTTTATGCAAATTATATTTTTCTTTCTTAATATTATTTGTTGAAATTATCCCTTAGATCCAGTCAGAAAAAGAAAAGTGGAGACAATACTGGAGGGTTACATCGCTGATATTCGCGAAGAAAGGGAGAAAACAACAAAAAATCGTATTGAGGAGAGTGAACGCCGTGAGGAAGTTAAAGCAGAGAGGTATAAAAAACGGCAGGCGGAACGGACACAAATGCACAGTGACCGCGTGAAAATGCAGCAGGCACTAGTAGATGTTTTGAAAACTTTAGCAGCCGAAAAAATTTAGAAGCACCAAATTATTTTAATAAGTAGAATACCTTTAATATAATAAGTAGAATAGCCTTAATAAGTAGAATACCTTTAATATAGTAAGTTGAATAGCTATAATATTTATTATAAGATAATTATAAGATATTTATATAACATATATATATATAACACTTTATGTTATTCGTGTTTTGATACTGTTACAAATAGACATAAAGCATAATGGCATACCTCTACATTATATTCTCATTCGCAAACCATTCATTATTGTATTTCTTTTGTCATTGCACACTTCTACCGCATTCCCGTGTACAATTAGGTTTAATTCCTCGTCCCGTTGACATGTGGCAATGAGCACTTCGTCATTTTGTATTTTGCAAATATTGTGTAGTACACAACATGCAATTATAAATTCTGGGACTTTTTTATGTCTGTTAACGGCAGACGGTCTAGCAGGATTCGAAAACGAATTTTCAATTGGCCTATCGCTCTTTCTACTGCCATTCTTGTTGATGACAAACAAAAATTGAAATTGTTTTGCCGAGCTGTTAAATGTCCATTATTTCGAAACGGCACCATTACATGGGGATGAATTCCATACGCAGCATCACCGATGATGTTAGAATCGTTAGGGAAGTATCTATCGGGCATTTCGAGGAATCGAGCCACCGGTGAATTCCGGAAAACTCTGGCATCGTGGACGGATCCTACCTGCCCAGCATAGCAGTGTGTGAACAGGCAATCAGATGTACACACCACTTGTAAAATAATAGAAGGAACTCCTTTCCTATTTATATAAGAGCTTGCGTCCTCGACGGGAGCCCGGATTCTAATGTGTGTCCCATCGATAGCGCCGATAATATTGGGAAACCCACACGATTGTTTGAAGCCTTCCATAACATTCTCAGCTCTCTGGTTTCTCGGCCATTGAATAAACCGAGGCGCAACGCAGTGTAGAGCATACGTAACTCGCCGTACTGCTCGAAAAGCTGTTGCTTGTCCCACTCCAAATTTTGTAACTATAGACCTACATCAATAATGCGCCATGTGAATTAAATAATGCTGCAACTTGTTATATAACATTACACACACAGGGTGTCTAAAAATTGCGGGACAATCCGGAACATGCAATATCATGATACAAAACGACATCGCTACCCCATTTTCACGGTTTGAAACAGCGCGGTCGGCCCTACCGTGTGTGTGCGTTGTATTTACGCGCGCCTCCCACGTGTGCTTGGTTGCATACGTCGCCGAGCACGCAGGTCTTTCAGCTTTAAACTATGCGCGTAACGGACTTCGATGTGTTTTCCTGGTCATTCCTGGCAATTTTGTGTGTAGGATATTTACCTGTAGGAATCAGGTGTAGCCATAAACCAAATGGCAATAAGTAACTGTTTCTCCTCTGGTATTACTTGCCTACCATTTAACGAATTATTAACTGAACGTAACACTGGACCGATTACTCCCAGCACCAGTTCAAAAGTTTCAGGAAACATCCTACAATAGAGAAATTCAGTTGATAAAATTTACTTAAAAGTAATGAAAACAATTAATTTTCTAACGATTTAAAACTGCCCCTAATTACATATACAAATATACAATTATATAATTATGATTTACCGAAAATGTTCTTTGAATACTGTTCTGGAATAGCCAGGAATGACACGGTCAACATAATCGCTCAATTTCGCCCGAGGCACTACAGTTCCACGTGTTTGTTTTATCATCAATACTGCATATAATGTTTCTAATTCCGAATTACAAATATCTACATCTTCATTTTCATTATCGCTGGATTCACTGCTACTGCTGCTGCTCATTTCGCTGTCAAGACTATTTATGCACGTGGCTATTATTCCCATTAATTTGTTCTTGTCCATGATAGCGTATGGACTACGCTAGATACGTCCAGGTGTACTATAAGAACATGATACTACGCGTATTTGCAGTATTCGAATTCGAAACACAGAAGCAAAGAGTAGGTATAATAAGAGGCGTCACTCAACAAGGACAGAAATAATCTAGGGAAACAGTGATTTCTAGTGAGACAACCAATTTAAATGCCCATTCGGCCCCATTCGGCAATGATCGGTAAACTTCGGCAATAATCAGCCAATTGTGGTAAGGTACATTTAGTCGATTTGAATATCCCGCTCGAATGTACAACCAATTTAAATGCCAAGGTCAAGCAAGGACTTCAAAGGTTCCGCCCGGAGTGACGCCTCTTATTATACCTACTCTTTGACAGAAGGACACGTAAAGGGACACCTACGCATGCGCGCATTATGTGCATTGGCTGCCTCCAGAGGTGTAAGATGCGAAGATTTCCGACTGCAGCGCCGCTTGCGGTAGAGTGAGGAAGTTTTGATAGTTTTCATTCGGTCCGTACTCTATTCAGTGATGCTAAAGTTAAAGGCCAGAGTATCGAGAATTTCCCCCACCATGCACATGACAAGTATGACAACTCCATGATCCGCGCATACGTGAGCCCAGCGCTTCGGATGACTTCGGACAATTTCGGGAGTTGAGAGGGACGGTGAATATGAGCCTTTCTCTCTTCCTCTTGAAACGTTGAGATTCTAGTACCGGCAAGGTTGCCGTTCGGGGATCTTTCGTCTTACTTACTCATGCTGTACGTATCACTGACTCCTTCACTCTTACAGGCCTCGGACGGTAAACGGCAACCCTGGTCGCTGGCAAGCGGCACGAGCCACCGTAATGCGATTTTGGTTTCCCGGATATTTTCACTTTCCGACACAGATATTCTTGTAACGAAAAAAAATTTCGAAAAAATTTTTATTGCGGAAATACACGTTTTAGGATCTCCTGATCACACTGAGACTATTAAAAAAATAGATTTTTTCAAAATCTCGAATGTTTGTTAACACAATTGCGTTTAAATGGCTCAATAGATTTTAATAAAACTTTATATTTAGATTTCGTCTTTTCGTCTTAAAATCTGGTTAATCTTTTAACCCAATCGGTTCATGAATAATGATAGTTACCTCTTATAGTTCTATAATTTTTCGTATTATTGAATATAAATATTCGTTATTCATAAAAATTAAAAAGATTCTCTAAACGAATCTCACAGGGAATTAAATACTATGTAAAAAAGTTAAATAATTTTTTTCCCTATTTTCGCTCATAAAGGATTTTCGTTCACGATACACGTAGGATTTTGCAATATCCGAATTGCAATAAACCGTTGACATTGACGATAGACGCTTTAGCTTACGCTATGGGCACTGATACTTACTTGTACAGTTACAATTATTACAGAGAACAATTTATTAAATTTGAATAAAATTTATTTTCTTATAATTTTCGTATAAAATAATTGACATAATTAATAATTAATGCACATTTGTGTTGTTTTTTATTTCCTTTCTATATTTATTAAACATCTATAGAAGACAAAAAAATCAATAAATATGTACATATATAAAGGTACGTTAAAAGTTATTAAATTTATACGTACAGTATGTATACTCTTAAATTATTTTGTAATGTCATTTGTATAAATTATGTTTAATCATGGGATAATCAGCTTGACAATAATTTTTTTGATGTATTATATATGTATGTATCTATATGTATAGTTATATACAATATGTGATGCAAAAGTAAATAACAGTATGATAGGATGAAGCGATAGGGCTTATGAAGTGAAGGTTTAGTTTTACATATCACATTTATAACATACATATGTACTATATCTATTTTTTAGGGAAAGACGTGAACGCGAGTTAGAGGAAACGGGAATGAGTGAGAAAGCGAAACGTCTTTCACAGTTCACTTTGTTTTTCACGCACCGCAACGTGGTGTGAGTGCGACAACACACTCAATTTACCGAGATGTTAACAATTTAATAGCTCCGAAACGGTACATTTCCGGCATATGGTTTCTATCAGACTTTTTCTCTACGCGTCGAGTAGAATACGTTGATGTAAAAAAAAGTTAACGTTAATTTTCAATTTTGTAAACAATTTTGCGGCCCGCTTTTTTTACAAATGTTCACTGATGGCACCGATCCAAAGGTCTAGTTTCATCCCTATAAGCGATGACCATTACTTTTTTAACAGCCTGTGCATTGAGGAAAGCAGAAAATGCTCTGTAATACTTGTCTTAATGTAGGGAATTCGTAATCATTGTTTGTGTTCTTCTTTGAACAAATTTCTTTCCACATTTTATCGCAATGTAAACGCTTATATTTCGCTTTTTCATTTTCATCGAAATAAGAATACAGTTGTCGCCATTCAATTTCGAGCAAGCTCAATTTAATTTTTTTAAAATTAGAAGCAAATTCAAGAATTGGATATCCACATTTTCTATCTGTTTCATATAAAACTTTTTCAACGCTTAGTGCAATAAATAAATCAGAAGTATCTGCATTGTGGTGTAATTTACAAGACTTTTGGAAACAAATGTTCATTATGTTCGTTAGATGATTCGGGTATATTGTACGCAACTGTTCTGACATACACGTATTATTTAGTACTAATAACCCAACAACGTTTTCCCATAAAAGATTATGTCCATATAAACATTTCAAAATTTGTTGCAATGTATCGTTCGACATGCAATCGTCGTTTATATCACAAATACCAATTACGATTTCGTACCTAACAAATGAATGTAATGAAAGAGTTGTAGCATTGATAAAATATTTTGTTTTATGGTCGTCATTGCAAATACGTTGTATAGTTATATGAAAGTAATTATTTCTAATCAGTTCAAATAATTTGTCGTATAAAACTATTCCATACATATTTTTAATGCTATTTGCATCCAATATATCAAACTCTTGAGGTTTCACTATCAACAATCTGCTGAACTTTTTTTTTATACGATTGAGTGATTTTTTCAAATTTTTGTCTTCGGTACATTTTGATATGTAATCAGGTAAATGCAAATATTTAAAAATGTTACAAAAGGGCCAAGTAAAAACGAGTCTTATATAGAAGAAAATAAAATAGTCTTTTTTATTATTTAAGTAGAGAGACACACAAAAATACGACACACGCTTCTAAGCTAACGGACGGAAGTGAACAGAACAAACAAAGAAAGACCTGAGTACCTAGGAGAGAAAAAGAAACGGACAAACACGCACTTCCGGTCACGCTTGTACGAGATAAACCTATACCACGCTGACGGCAGTGCCATCATACAGGACCAATACACATTAACTTTTATTGGCACTCAACACCCGCCCACAATAAAAGATCCTTACATGACCTCATTTGCTCACGCTATCTCGATTCCGATTGCATTTTAATTACACCCAGATGTTTCCTGAATTCCCCGAACAATACCCAGCCTAAAGGTTTTGTGAGAACGTCAGCAACCTGTTCATGTGTTGGCAGGTATTTGACTTCCACAGCACCCTCACTAACTTTTTCCCTGATAAAATGATGTCTAACATCTATATGTCTCATTCTGGTGTGTTGTTCGGGATTCTTGCTTACTTTAATAGCCGACTGGTTATCCTCATATATAATTACACTCTTACCGCGCCGACTCTCATCACCTTCACTCCCATCGCAGTCATTCCTGATATCGAAATCCTCATACAATCTCTGTAACCAACATGCCTCACTGCATGCTGAACTCAGCGCAACGTACTCGGATTCGGTCGATGACAACGCCACCGAGAGCTGTTTCTTTGAAGACCAAGACACTGTGCAACCCAGCACCTTGAACACATATCCTGATGTTGACTTTCTGTCAACTCTGTCACCGGCCCAATCCGAATCAGCATACAGGGTGTCCCAAAAATGCTGCGGTTCCTTGAAGGGGGTGATTCAGGGGGTGATTGGAAACAACTTTTTCCTTTGCGAAAATGTTCTCCGAGGTTTCGTTAACGAGATATTAACAAAAAGCACCGACCAATCAGAGCCCGAGATTGGAGGCCGAGTTCCCGCGGTAGCGTGGCCGCGGGCCGCGCTGCGACTACGAACAAGCAACTCGGCATGCATCGAAGGAAATTGCAGAGAATGGCAAATGAAAAAGACGTAACAAATAAAATCGAACATTTTGTCATGGTTTGATTGTCATTTAAAGTGAAAAATGAATAAAGGATAAATGGATGAAAATCATGCGTAACGTAAAAAGACAAATACAAAGGTTTTTTTTAGAAGAATCGAAAATAATAATTACTTGGAGTGAGAGGATAAGGAACACGTAAATTTCCTTTTTTAATAACGTACAAACGAAAAGGTAATGCAACAGGGAACGAGCGAAAAGTGATCGTAGTTCGTTATTGTGATAAAAATCCATAGTTCAATAACGTCCAACACTGTTGTTGATAATGAATAACTCCGTTTAAAAACTGCGAAAAAAATTTACGTACGGAAATTTGGAGAATTATCAGCGGAAATTAGCCATAACCTGCGTTAAATTTAAAAAATAATAGTCGCTAATAATGTACCTAAAACTCACCCTTTCGGAAATTCACCTGCAGCTTGAAAATCTGTGTCACTAGGTCACTGAACCGATCCTGGTCATCGACAGACGCGCCGAATGCACAGCTGATCTCAGGTACACGACGCCATCCAAAGTTAAAGGTCGCAACGTCAAGTGCGTCCGGGTTAATGTACCGAATATTCACTTCACTGCACGGCTACTAACACTGATCACTTAATTTATTTTTCATGGAACGTGTTGTTCCTACGTTATAAAAATTGGTGGAAATGAATTTTTACTTGGCGTTCGGAGCCGTGGGTATTTCCGCGCAAATTCTCACGCTGCAGCACTTGCGTCCTCGTTGTTCGGGGGGTGCAACCAGAACATCGCGTAATACTCTTGAGCAGAGAACATTTCTGCGACGTGATTGCTTGCTGACTGACAAGATTTTTACGAAGCGACTTCTTCTACCCTCAAATAGTTTCTCTCGTTCCATTATGAGTTGACCCCCCACCAGACCAAGAGGCTTCAGGTAGAAAGAAGCCAGCACATTTTCGAAACACACGTGCTTCGCAGAAGTGCAACGAACGGACTATCGTGCACTTTTACAAAACTCCGCGTTCCGTCCTTTTACTGCTAATGTACCCATTGCTTCGAGGTAGGCAGCAGACACCACGTGTTTCGGTTCGAAAGGGACGGAAGAGAAGAGAAACAGAAAGTCTTCGAGTTGCTATAAAGAAAAAAATCCTGTTTCCAGTTTCCAATTTCCGATACTCTGAGTTCACGTCTGCTACGAGGCGGAACCAACTAAGCCATAAATTACCCAAAACTGTAGGAAACCGTTGTCTACCGTCGACTAGTGGGACAGTACTGTCATAAACCGCGACCCTAGCGAAATGCTCTGCGTCGACGAATTCCGTGCGAGTGAAGCCTTGGGGAGGAGATACTGCTGTGAAGAGGACCTCTTTAGGACAGTGGCCGTTTGGGAGGGATGCACGTGGTGTCTGCTGCCTACCTCGAAGCAATGGGTACATTAGCAGTAAAAGGACGGAACGCGGAGTTTTGTAAAAGTGCACGATAGTCCGTTCGTTGCACTTCTGCGAAGCACGTGTGTTTCGAAAATGTGCTGGCTTCTTTCTACCTGAAGCCTCTTGGTCTGGTGGGGGGTCAACTCATAATGGAACGAGAGAAACTATTTGAGGGTAGAAGAAGTCGCTTCGTAAAAATCTTGTCAGTCAGCAAGCAATCACGTCGCAGAAATGTTCTCTGCTCAAGAGTATTACGCGATGTTCTGGTTGCACCCCCCGAACAACGAGGACGCAAGTGCTGCAGCGTGAGAATTTGCGTGGAAATACCCACGGCTCCGAACGCCAAGTAAAAATTCATTTCCACCAATTTTTATAACGTAGGAACAACACGTTCCATGAAAAATAAATTAAGTGATCAGTGTTAGTAGCCGTGCAGTGAAGTGAATATTCGGTACGTTGACCTGGACGCACCTGACATTGCGACCCTTAACTTTCGGTAGTGTCGTATACCTGGGACCAGCTGTGCACTGAGCTCGTCCATCGATGACCAGGATCGGTTCAGTGACCCTGTGACACAGATTTTCAAGCTGCAGGTGAATTTCCAACAAGGGTGAGTTTTAGTTACTTTATTGGTGATCATTCATTTTTAAATTTAACGCAAACGATGGCTTATTTCCGGCGATAATTCTCCAAATTCCCGTACGAAAATATTTATTCGGGCTTTTTAAACAGACTTATTCGTTATCACCAACAGTGCTGGCCGTTATTGAATTACGGATTTTTATCACAATAACGAACTACTATTATTTTTCGTTAATTTCCTGTTACATTACCTTTTCGTGGCTACGTTATTAACACATGAAAATTTACGTATTCCTTATCCTCCCACTTCAAATAATTATTATTTTCGAATCTTCTAAAAAAAAACTGCGTATTCGTCTTTTTACGTTGCACGCGATTTTCATCCATTTATCCTTTATTCATTATTCACTTTAAATGACGAACAAACCATGACAACATGTTCGATTTTATTTGTTACGTCTTTTTCATTTGCCATTCTGTGCAATTTCCTTCGATGCATGCCGAGTTGCTTGTTCGAAGTCGCAGCGCGGCGCGCGGCCACGCTACCGCGGGAACTCGGCCGCCAATCTCGGGCTCTGATTGGTCGGTGCTTTTTGTTAATATCTTGTTAACGAAACCTCGGAGAACATTTTCGCAAAGGAAAAAGTTGTTTGTTATCACCCCCCGAATCACCCCCTTTAAGGACCCGCAGCATTTTTGGGACACCCTGTATCCCTCTATACAGTGTTTGAAATCCTTACAGTTAAAGGTTAAACTAAAATCTAACGTACCGCTTATATACCTAAATACTCTTTTCAACGCCTGCCATAATTCTTCGCTCGCACAAGCTTGGTATCTACTCAAAATACTGATTGACACGCTTAAGTCTGGTCGAGTGCATAGCATTGCATACATTAAACATCCTATCGCTTTTCGACATTTGGTTTCTATTTCTTCATTATCGGATTTATCCCTTTTTAAGATTTCATGCTGAAAGTTTACTTCCATGGGTGTCGCCACTGGCTTACAATTTTCCATACCAAGTTTTTCCAGGACTCTTTTTAGATAGTCGGTTTGATTTAACAGCATCCATTCATTTCTCCTCAGGAAAGATATGCCCAAGTACCGCTTCATCTGTCCCAAATCCCTTACCTTGAACTCCCTTGTTAAAATAGATTTGGTTTGTTGTACTTCCTCTATACTACTCCCAGCTAACAAAACATCATCAACATACAATAGTAAATATAATTTATACGCTTTTGCAATTTTTACATACAGACAGTAATCATTCTCTGACCTCCTGAAACCTAACTTCAACATTACATTATTAAACTTCAAGTTCCAATCTTTTGGCGAACTTTTTAACCCATATAAAGACTTATTTAATTTACCTGTCTTTTCCGTTTCGAAACCTTTTGGCAACTCTATATATACCTCCTGTCTAATATCTCCATTCAGGAAAGCGCTGCATACATCCATTTGGTATACATCGAACTCGCTGTACAGACATATGGCTACGAACGTGCGAAGGGTCACTAATTTCGCCACCGGACTATATATACTATCTGAATCTATGTTCTTCTGCTGGAAACCACGAGCCACCAGACGAGCCTTATATATAGTCCAAGCCCCGTATTCGTCTTGCTTCCTTTTGAAAACCCATCTGCAGTCTATTACTTCTTTATCCAACGGTCTATCCACGAGTGTCCAGGTATTGTTTTCTTCTAACGTAGTCATCTCTGCTTCCATTGCTCTTTTCCATTCAATTGATTTGCTGTCGGACATGGCTTCCTCGTAGGTTGTTGGTTCTCCTTCTGTTATTATGACTAGTCCCGTATGGTAGTCTTCCAAGTGACTTGGCTTATTTATCTGCGACCGATCCCTCAACTCGTACCTTCCAGCTGAGCTGTCAGTTTCATTTTCAGATTGATTTAAAACTACAGTTTGATTTGTACTTTCAGTTTCTTCCCCACTTGCACATTCCCTTTCTTCTATCACTTCATACTCTGTAGGTTGTCCTTCGGTTTCTAGCACGTTACATTTTTCTGACAAGATTACTACGTCTCGTGCAAACTCTACCTTTTTCCCCCCTGGAAAATAGATTCTATATCCCTTTACGTCTTCTCCATATCCCACCAGCACTCCGGTTTTACTTTTCTTGTCAAGTTTCAGACGCTTCTCCTTCGGAATGTGAACTGCTACCTGGGACCCGAACGCCTTGAAGTGTTTCAGCTCTGGTTTCTTTCTATGCCACAATTCATATGGCGACTTGTCTCTTACAGAGCTCGTTCCCGTTCTGTTAAGTACATAGGCAGCCATATTAATTGCTTCTGCCCAGTATGATTTTTCTAACCCCTGTATCATACTCCTCGCTGCTTCCACTAGTGTACGCATCTCTCTTTCCGCCCTCCCATTTTGTTGGGGCGTATAGCTTACAGATCTTTGGTGTCGAATACCTGACTTTTCTAACAGCCTTTTGACATCTTTATTTACAAACTCCAGGCCGTTATCTGTCCTTAAAATCTTAACTCTGTTTTCAGTTTCTCTTTCCGCTTGTTTAATAAACTTTTCTAGGCTTTCTTTAACTTCAGACTTGTGCTTCAGGAACGTTACATACCTATAGGATGAAAAATCATCCTTTACAAGTAGGAAAAATCTTGCGCCACCTATTGACTTATTTTCCATCGGACCACATAAATCAGCATGAAGCAGATCAAGCGTCCTATTAGCTCTCGACATGCTGTTTGGCAGTGGTAACCTATGTTGTTTACCTGCTAAACAGGACTCGCACGTATCGTTATTTCCTTCGTTTGTATAACTTATATTATTCAGTCTTAGCACCTCCTTAACCTGGTGAAAGTTTTGATGTGCTAACCTACAGTGCCACGTGGACAAAGTGTCCACAGTCTTTGCAATATTACAGTTGACCCCGCTCTCTGGCACAAAAGTCATTTTATAAAGCTTGTCCACCCTTTTCGCTTCTGCACACACTCTGCCATTTTTCATAAACTGGCATATTTTACTATCTGACCTCATATAGTACCCTTTATCCAAGGCATATCCCACCGAAAAAAGGTTAAACTTTAATTTTGGCACGTACAGAACATCTGACAATTCAGTTTCGACCAATTTCTTTCCGTCCCATGCGTTTAGGGCCACAGTACCAATGCCTTCAACTTCTAATATTGATCCGTCTCCTATTTTTACTTTGTCCCTGACAGATCCCTTACTAACAGACTTAAAAAGGTTTAGGTTTCCGCACATGTGCTGACTCGCCCCCGAGTCCACACATCAATCATCCATGCTCATTTTACTGGATGTAACAACGAACGCGTTTTTCTGAGGTAATTTGTCTTCCTGTTTTTCTTTGTTCTTCTTTAGCCAGCAGTTAGCTATTAAGTGGCCAGGTTTTTGGCAAAAATAGCACTTCCTCCCCTCAGGTTTATTCTTATTTTTTTCGTTAGTGTGACCACTCGCTACGTGCCCGGTGCTTTGGTTATTGTGGTGTTTCGTATTCTGCGTACCTTTAATCTTAGACGTGCTGGCTAAAGCAGTCACTTCCTCAAAAGAATTTGTCCTCTCTTCTTCGATCAACAATCTAGATACCAGTTTCTGTACTCCCTGGTTTGCTGCTGGCACTGATTCCCAAGCTGAGACGAAGTGCTTGTATCTCTCAGGCAAGGACATCAGTATTTTTGTGATGATCATTTTCTCGGACAACTCTTCACCAGCTTGCTTCAATTTTGTTTTTATTTCCTCTAGTTCGGAAACGAAGGACGATACGCTTCCATTTTTAAACCCCAGACCAAAAAATTTCTGCTGTACAAGGTGTACACTGACGGTAGATTCCTTGTCGTAAACGCTCTTTAGCTTATCCCACATTTCCCTTGACGTACTGCAGGACAATAAGTGGGTGAGAGGTCCTGTCTCCATTCTTGTTACTAGTACCTCTTGTGCTTTCGCATCCGACTTATCCCAGATCTCTCTTTTTGCTGCATCTTCTGGTCTCGGTTCTATACCTGATGTGATATCAAACAAACCCCTTCCTTTCAATATGACAGATATTTGAAACTTCCAAACAAGCCAATTTTCCTCGTTCAACTTTAAAACTTGTGATACGGCTTGAACCGATTCCATTTCGACCCGTTTCTTCTCTCTCCTATTCCTTGAACACGTGCCACAACCACGCCGTTCCCTAACCTCTCTATTCTTGGAAGATTATTGAAGAGAGAATACAAAACTTGTACCCACTTTGTGTTATGCGTATACTGGGCCCATAACCTGTTACAAAAGGGCCAAGTAAAAACGAGTCTTATATAGAAGAAAATAAAATAGTCTTTTTTATTATTTAAGTAGAGAGACACACAAAAATACGACACACGCTTCTAAGCTAACGGACGGAAGTGTGAACAGAACAAACAAAGAAAGACCTGAGTACCTAGGAGAGAAAAAGAAACGGACAAACACGCACTTTCGGTCACGCTTGTACGAGATAAACCTATACCACGCTGACGGCAGTGCCATCATACAGGACCAATACACATTAACTTTTATTGGCACTCAACAAAAAACAATGTCGTAAATTAATATAAATTTAATAATGTTCTATACTCTACAAAAATAATGTTCTAGACTGTACAAAAATAATTATATACAACAATTGCGCCAATTATCACAATGACTATTTATACAAAGAAAAAATCACAATAGTACAATGAAAAAATGTATTAAATAATATCAAGCAGATATATTTTATACAAATAAATATTTTAATACGAATAAATCACATAAAAAATAGAAGAAAATATACAATATAAAAAAATATATGAAATCAAAATGAGCTGCAAGTACATAAAGGTGCTTTCCAACTGCGCTTAAGATGACACAACTACATATACACAGCTAAAATGCTGTATTCATACATTCCGTTACTCATATCGCGGACATTTTAAATAATATGAAGATAAAATGTAACATCTAGATATTTGCCTAGATGTCCGCGGCCTGGAAGTCAAATACTTGGCGTGGCCAGGCAAAGTATTCTCAAATCATCAATACCCATACCTTCCCCCTCGCAGGCTTTCAGATGATTTGTCCATTTAAAACATAGGGGTCATTCCACGCGAAGTCGGACACTTTTCGGAGTAACATTTCGGATTTTGGTGCAACTTGGATATGTTGTAGTATTTAGGGGTATATCTAGAGACGCGGTAGCGTCTCGACGCCAAGTACAGGAAAGAAAGTACAGGAAAGAAAAAGACACCCTATATATGGCGACTGTCGCTACTGCTTATCATTTACTCGTCGCCCGGCTAATCCAACCTAACCTGAAACTTATTTCATTAATATCTCATGACGCTTGCAATATTTTCTAAATTTAAAGGCATTTTTCTTATGTAAACCGCATATAAGCTTAGGAATGAGACCAATTTCAATAAAATCGGTCCACGCATAACAGAGATATGATAATATCGTCTCATGGATCAGTCGGAATGTTAAGATTCTTCTTCTTCTTCTTCTTCTTCTTCTTCTTCTTCTTCTTCTGATTCTTCTAGAAATTTTTCGTCAAACATAATACGTATACGCGTTACACGCACACCTTCAGTCAAAACAAAACTAACACATGTTTCGTTCTTCTACGTATATACGTGTTACTTGCACACCTTCAGCCAAAACGAAACTAACACATGTTTCGTTCTTCGTTCGTCGACTCTCGGGATTATTCGGCAGGGATCGTCGTCCGTCATTGTACAAACTATTTTTTAAATACATTGAATTTTATAACCTACCAATCTTAACCTCCAAGTGTCAAATAATGTAAGTTGTCCAAATTTGAGATGTCAGGAGTTTTTACACTAAATAGGAGACGGAATTATTGTCTCAATTAACAAGGTAAGTCGCCAAATTTATTTAATAGATTTTTTATGTAGAGTCGCAGACTTGGAAGTTGTCCGGAGAAGGTTCGACAGAGAAGCACCTTCTTTCGCATAAGTTTCTAGAAATTTGTACCATGCTTGTACAAAATAATATATTGTAGTAAAAAATTGCATTGAATTTAAATTGCCAGATATTTGTATTTGTATACCAGCAATTTAGAGTTTTTATTTTATGTAAAGGTTATTATATTATAGAAATGAAGGGGACGTACAGGACTTCGATAAAAATGAAGGAGACGCACAGGCTTGGATAGTACAATTGAAGGGGACGCACAGGCTTGGATGGATAGAAATGAAGGGAATGCACAGGCGTGGAGGTTGTCCGGAGAAGATTAAATAGATAGACAGAGCATCTTGTTTCGCACAAGTTTCTGGAACTTTGTCAAATAAGGTAAATTGACAAAATTTGTTTAAAGACATAGCATTAAGAATTATTAAGAAAATAGATTATGGTGGACTGCTTGCAATGTAAAGCAAGTCACATTAGTGAAGAAAGTACACTGAAAACACATCTCCGTTAATGCTTTTCAATCTTTTGTGAAAGACATTCGTAATACTTTAATTAATAAAATCCAAAGTAGTTGTCACGCTATTCATTAATTCATTAATTTTTTAGATTCCCATTATTTAAAATCACCAATAAACATACTAAATAAATTAGTTTCATTCCAACACCAATACATTGTGCGTTAAAAATATTGGATCTCCGCGTTCATTTCGCTGAATTATTACCATTAGCATTTAAATTTCCTGCAACAAGACTTTCTGCCATACGCTCGCACCTCCTTCGGACACATTATTTAGTCTCTACACACACTAAAGCAAAAGGCCACTCTATTTCTATATATAATAAGTTCTACATTAAGTTGTAACTAAAATAACTAAAATGTGGATTTTATATATATTTACAGATAATCAAAGCAGAAGATGATGCAGTATGATCTACGGCAGAGAAAAAAATTTATTGTGACATAGTATTATATTAATTATATTAATTAAACGATTTTATTAAACGATTTTATTCAGCTGCAATCCTCTATTTGCTTCTTGTAAGTTTGGTTCATATCAGAAAACTCAAATTTAAACCAATTCCACCAATTCAATCATCATCTTGAAGCATTGCAGGTGTGCATAGTTTCTATTATGTAGAATTTATCTTTAATTCTATCCCGTCATAAGACTGTTTATTAGGGTGGACCTTAGTTACTCTTGTCGAAATATAATTTTGAGATTTTTGACGGGGTCACTCCCCAAGGATTATGCCACTGGGAGAAAAAATAATGTGTGCAAAATTTGAAATTGATCGGAGAACGAGAAACTGTGCCTCATCGCATTTGAAATTTTTTATTTTCGTAACTCGTTTTTCTTCGTTGTAGTATATCGTTAATATACATTTTTATATATCGTTATCTTTTTACGCTCTGTAATAATATAGAATCAAAGTATAAGATTACACAAAAAAATCATGACCTTGAAATCTCAAAAAATGAACCATCAAAAAATACTTTTTTCGTTGGCATTATATTTATGTTGTCAAACAGTATAATTTTCGTCTAAAATTTTTTTTGGATAATTATAAATAACTGATTAAAGGGAAAACTACATCCGAAATGCACCAATTTTTGCAGATATTTTTCAATTTATTTTAAAAACTAGGGCTCTAGAAGAAAATTCACCATTGCACGTGATGCAACAGACATTTTCCCCCCGGAAAACACCAATAAAAGTGGTAAGTCACGGTTTGTTTTCAATACAGAAGGCAACAGCGGCGGGCGTATCCATTGCCGCTCACCGACAGAATCGCTTACACGCGCGCGACTACCACTGTCGGCGCCATACGTTTTGCCAAACTATTTCGCTCAGTTATTGAAAACGAAATGTGACATACCACTTTTGTTAATGTTTTCCGAAGGAAAAATGTCTGCTGCATCGCGTGGAGTAGTCAGATTTTCTTCTAGACTCTTAGTTTTTAAAATAAATTGACAGATATCTGCAAAAATTGTTGCGTTTCGGGTGCATTTTTTCTTTGATCGTGGTTTAAATATATTTAAATAGTAATAATGCAATAATAACTTATATCGTTGTGTTCCCGAAGGTTTATAAAATAATTTTGACGGAACAAGCAACCGAATAACTATTACTATTTCGATACGCAAGACGTTCAAGTTGAAAATTTGCATTTTTTTTTAAAATAAACTAATTTTTCGAAAACGGAGGATGTTGGCGACAAACGGTTTGCGAATTCGTATTCAGCGTACGAAAATTTATAAGAAACGTGTATTGAATGTTACAAGTCCAGATGGCTGTTGAATAGTTACAATTGAACTTTTGCATGAGTTTGACTGCTCGTTCGGCCGAATCGTTTACTGCTAAATTATTTACTATATTTAATCCAATATTATAATTGGGATCACTTTTCCATTCTAGAGAATCCATATTTATAAAATCTGTTGGAACAGTGTATTCTTAACGAAAGTATCGGTTATTTCATTAAAATTTTGAAATCTTTTATTTATATATATATGAAAAAAATTCCTTAGACAAAAGTTGTACTGTTTGACATGGTAAAAATAATTACAACGAAATATGTTTTTTTACGGTAAATTTACGAGATTTCAAGGTCATAATTTTTCAAGTAATCTTATACTTTGATTCTATATTATTACAGAGTGTAAAAAGACAAATTCAACCATATATAAACATGTATATTAACGATATACTACAATGGAGAAAAACGATTACAAAAAAAATTCAAATGCGATGAGACCCGGTTTCCCGTCTTCCGGTCGATTTCAAATTTTCCACTTTTTTTTCCCCCAATAAAAATTATCTAAAGTCTGCCCCTACTATGCCAATTATCTTTGTAAAAAGAAGTGAGATCCCCATAAAAAAACTTCAAAAAGTAAAAAAATTACGCCAAGTACATGAAAAATCAAATATATCACAAAAAATAGAAGGTAATAATAAAATCACAAAAAAATAGAAGACAATATACAATCCCCCAAAAAATAGAACAAAATATATAATCACAAAAATAGAAGATAATACACAAAAAAATAGAACAAAATATACAATCACAAAAAAATAGAAGATTATAATAATTACAAAATAAAAAAAAGGTGTGAAATCAAAATGAGCTGCAAGTACATAAAGGTACTTTCCAACTGCGCTTAAGATGACACAACTACATATACACAGCAGAAATGCTGTGATCATACATTCCATTACTCATATCGCGGACATTTTTTAATTAATCCGTCAAAAAGAATCCCATTTAAAAAAAATTGTCGTAAATTAATAACTTTACAAAATTAATAATATACCAAAATTACGCCAATTATAAGAATGGCTATTATACAAAGACAAAATTGTATTAAATAATATTAAGCAGACATATTTTTATACAAGTAAATATTTTAATACGAATAAATATTTTATTCAAAATACTTGGCGCTGCGGAACCGAAAAAATGTTAATTGTTTTAGTAGTAATAATAATTTATAATAACTCCCTTACAATCTAAAATACATAAACATATATATACATATACATATTAGAAACGCAGTCAGATATATTCTACATATATTTAACTCTAATATCATACGTAGCATATGCACCCGCACACATACACACATTCACGAAAGCACGCACAAGAAAGAAAGAAAAAGATTAATGCAATTTATATATATTTATTTCAGTTTAGCAACTCCAATTCGGAGTGCAGCGCCAAGTATTTTAAATAAAATATTTATTCGTATTAAAATATTTACTTGTATAAAAATATGTCTGCTTAATATTATTTAATACAATTTTGTCTTTGTATAATAGCCATTCTTATAATTGGCGTAATTTTGGTATATTATTAATTTTGTAAAGTTATTAATTTACGACAATTTTTTTTAAATGGGATTCTTTTTGACGGATTAATTAAAAAATGTCCGCGATATGAGTAATGGAATGTATGATCACAGCATTTCAGCTGTGTATATGTAGTTGTGTCATCTTAAGCGCAGTTGGAAAGTACCTTTATGTACTTGCAGCTCATTTTGATTTCACACCTTTTTTTTATTTTGTAATTATTATAATCTTCTATTTTTTTGTGATTGTATATTTTGTTCTATTTTTTTGTGTATTATCTTCTATTTTTGTGATTATATATTTTGTTCTATTTTTTGGGGGATTGTATATTGTCTTCTATTTTTTTGTGATTTTATTATTACCTTCTATTTTTTGTGATATATTTGATTTTTCATGTACTTGGCGTAATTTTTTTACTTTTTGAAGTTTTTTTATGGGGTAAACATATCTCGAAGGATTTTTCGAAATGTCAAAAATTGTGGATGTTACAGCTCTTTGAAATATAGTGTTTACTTTTTTTCCAAAAATTATAACTGTGGAACTAACAAACTGATAATATGACCTTCCGAGTGCTTACAGTGGAGATATAAGGGTACCTAATAAAAATTATTTCACTTAATGAAAACGAATATTTGACCATTTATTTAGCAATTGTTCTTAACAAATGCAATTTTATAGTTGAAGGCACCTTTTTAAAAATTTAGAAAAAATATGAGGATGTAGCCCTGTTTTTCCTCTTTACGGACATGTTTTGAAAAACGTGGACGTTTTATAATTGGCCAAATGAAAATTAATTGAATGTAACGCTGCTTCAAATCACACCGGTTCGACTGGTCGCTCGGGCCGTGCGATACTCGCAGCGGCCAAGCGGCTATACCTGCCACTTTTATATAGGGTATTAATGAGGATCGCTGCAAGGTTTAATACCGTTAATAGTTACTGGAAACTCACTCTCTGTCGATGTCACTTATTGTTTGAAACATTTAAGTAGCCATTGTTCAATGGAAACCACGAGAAGGTGGTGAGTATTCTTCCATCGGGAGAGGATGGGATATGATGGGATTATGTTAAAAGATAAATATTTTGTCGTATCTTTGAGCATCTTTTGGAATAAATGGACGGTTATGCGATTACTTATTTGATAATTGCTACAAGTTTTGATTTGTCACTGTATGAATAGACTTTATCTTTTAAATGAAACACTGTGTCCGTTGGTATAAATTAATGACAGTTTCGCGGTCCAGAACTTGTTTTTGCAAGTCCACGTCTCTCTAGTAATAATCGTGAATGTTTTTTATATTGTTCTATTGAGTTGAATTGAAAATTAATGTTTTGAATGTTGGCAGTCGCCCAATCAAACAATTTTTGTGGTGTCGTTATTTGTTCTTCTGTCTTTGTAAACTGGCTCGAGCTGCAAGACGTTTTAATGACCCCCCAATACCATTTCATGCATTTTTGCCATGTGATGTTGCAAAAATATGCCACTCAAATGACAAACAGAGACTAAGAAACCAAGAAACCCCACCCTTGGCAAGTTTGAATACGTCTAAGGACCAATAAAAGAAATGCAGGATGACTCAGAACACAGGTCATAAAATGTTTGAAACAATAAGTGCCATCGACAGAGAGTGAGTTTCCAGTAACTATTAACGGTATTAAACCTTGCAGCGATCCTCATTAATACCCTATATAAAAGTGGCAGGTATAGCCGCTTGGCCGCTGCGAGTATCGCACGGCCCGAGCGACCAGTCGAACCGGTGTGATTTGAAGCAGCGTTACATTCAATTAATTTTCATTTGGCCAATTATAAAACGTCCACGTTTTTCAAAACATGTCCGTAAAGAGGAAAAACAGGGCTACATCCTCATATTTTTTCTAAATTTTTAAAAAGGTGCCTTCAACTATAAAATTGCATTTGTTAAGAACAATTGCTAAATAAATGGTCAAATATTCGTTTTCATTAAGTGAAATAATTTTTATTAGGTACCCTTATATCTCCACTGTAAGCACCCGGAAGGTCATTTTTATCAGTTTGTTAGTTCCACAGTTATAATTTTTGGAAAAAAAGTAAACACTATATTTCAAAGAGCTGTAACATCCACAATTTTTGACATTTCGAAAAATCCTTCGAGATATGTTTATATACCCCTAAATACTACAACATATCCAAGTTGCACCGAAATCCGAAATATTACTCCGAAAAGTGTCCGACTTCGCGTGGAATGACCCATAGATAATATGAGTACATTTTCATTATATTGCGTTTTAAAATAATTGTAAGTTTATTTATCGACACCGATAACTTTCCTCTCACAAGCTTTCACATAATTTATCAATTTAAAACTCTGACAATTTAAATACACATTCATTGTTTTATGTTTATAAATAATTCTTATTCATCGACACCTTGACCTTGGCCACGCCAAGTATTTGACTTCCAGGCCGCGGACATCTAGGCAAATATCTAGATGTTACATTTTATCTTCATATTATTTAAAATGTCCGCGATATGAGTAACGGAATGTATGAATACAGCATTTTAGCTGTGTATATGTAGTTGTGTCATCTTAAGCGCAGTTGGAAAGCACCTTTATGTACTTGCAGCTCATTTTGATTTCATATATTTTTTTATATTGTATATTTTCTTCTATTTTTTATGTTATTTATTTGTATAAAATATATCTGCTGTATATTATTTAATACATTTTTTCATTGTACTATTGTGATTTTTTCTTTGTATAAATAGTAATTGTGATAATTGGCGCAATTGTTGTATATAATTATTTTTGTACAGTCTAGAACATTATTTTTGTAGAGTATAGAACATTATTAAATTTATATTAATTTACGACATTGTTTTTAAATAGGATTCTTTTTGAAGAGATTATATACTTGGCGCTCTTTTTTGTACCTTTTTGTAAAAAGGTAATTTTGTGGGGATTTCACACATTTTGTAGTGTTTACTGTTATTAATTTACGACAATTTTTTAAATGGGATTCTTTTTATGGGATTGTACATCGGTTCACTACCATGCTTATTTATTATCATTTTTTTGTAAGAATAAAATATAAAGATTTTTAGCGCCTTTGGGCCATTGCCTTTTTTTAATTTGCACGTCATCAGCTTCAATCCAACTAGTAGTCATTCCTTCTTCTTTACATATACTGGTGTAATGGTCATCCCCAATACATGAACCACTATGAAATATAGCATTCATAACTTTATATGATTGTCCAGCTATTACTACTTTGGTTGTGGGAATAGTACATATATTAAATTTCCGTATTGCTACACTGCATTATCTTCTGCTTTGATTATCTGTAAATATATAAAGCCACATTTTAATTATATACAACTTAACATAGAACTTACTATTTATAGAAATAGAGTGGCCTTTTGCTTTAGTGAGTGTAGAGACTAAATAATGTGTCCAAAAGAGGTGAGAGCGTATGGTAGAAAGTCTTGTTGCAGGAAATTTAAATGCTAATGGTAATGATTCAGCGAAAATGAACGAGGAGATCCAATAGTTTTAACGCACACTTTATTGGTGTTGGAATGAAACTAATTTAGTATGTTTATTGGTGAATTGAAATAATGGGAATCTAAAAAATTAATGATTTAATGAATAGCGTGACAACTACTTTGGATTTTATTAATTAAAGTATTACGAATGTCTTTCACAAAAGATTGAAAAGCATTAACGTAGATGTGTTTTCAGTGTACTTTCTTCACTAATGTGACTTGCTTTACATTGCAAGCAGTCCACCATAATCTATTTTCTTAATAATTCTTAATGCTATGTCTTTAGACAAATTTTGTCGATTTACCTTATTTGACAATTTTCCAGAAACTTGTGCGAAACAAGATGCTCTGTCTATCTATCTATCTATTCTTCTCCGGACAACCTCCAAGCATGTGCATCCCCTTCATTTCTATCCATCCAAGCCTGTGCGTCCCCTTCAATTCTATCCAAGCCTGTGCGTCCCTTTCATTTTTATCCAGGTCCTCTGCGTCTCCTTCATTTCTAAATATAATGTATATAAGCTTTACATAAAATCTCTAAATTGCTGGTATAAAAATATCTGGCAATTTAAAAGCAACCCTGATAACCAGATCTGAAGCGCAGAGCCTGACGTCAGATCCATAGTCATCTGTGTCCGCATTAGGCTGCGGTCTGAGGTACAGAGCCTGACATCAGGGCCTGACGTCAGATGGGCAGCAGATTCGCATCAGATCCTGCGGTTCGCCTGACACGTATAACAGCGCCATCTGAGGGTCAGAATTGGCAAACAATTCCTTACGCGTGACGTCACACGGCCGTCCCTACGCGTGACGTCACACGGCCGTCCCTACGCGTGAGGTCAAACGGCCATCCCTACGCGTGACGTCACACGGCCGTGGCTACGCACCAACCCATTTGTACCGTGATTGCTATAGGTGTGTCCCCCCACCCTTTCTACTGCGCGCAGGGAATTTGTAAATTGTAAGCAGAAGTTTCGGAGCAGATTATGTTTACATAACCTACGAGGTTTATTAAAAAATAAGTTCTCAATTTATTTGCAATTTATTTAAAGGTATTTTTAATAATACAGCAATTAGTGGCACACATATATAATTAACTCTGAAAACAAATACAATATTAGTATAAAATTGAATTGATACTGGGAATGTATCAATCCATGATTATTTTATTAAACGGGCGCTGAAAAGTGCCGATTGATGTTCATTGTGAACATTGAGAGGTTGTTTACGTTCAAATTTGATTAAAATGGGCACTGAAAAGTACCATTTGGTTTCTTCGCCACCGTAAAAGGAGACACACCTCTACTTTTAATGGGCACATTTCTGAAAAATAAAATATTTACCATATTTAATTATCGTTTTCCCGCGACAGTAAATCGTGACTTTTACGGTCATGGCACTAAATGTCATGACTTTTACTGATACGGACCTTCAAAGGTCATCTTCTTTTTCGGGCTGCTGGTCGTCCATCCACAAATCGCGGCGCATTCGCAATGCATTGGAGGCTGCTGTCGCACGAGGACCACTCTTCTTACTTCGAACCCTCTCCTTGGCGGCTCGAAGTGCCTGCTGCATCGACCGTTGAAAATCAGATCGGAGCGGCTTGGTGAAGTGCGGATTTCCAGACACAGCTTCTGAAAAAGTAATGCACGCAAAGTACGTTAGCATAATTATGCATAAAAACATGGAAATGCTTATTGCTTCGTACCGTATATTGCCATCACGATACGAGTGTTGTACAACGGCCTTTGGCCTGTTCGGCCGAACCACGTGAAGGACCGTGTGACGTCGTCGACCAGTGCTTCCTTCAGGCAAATCCCGACCGCTTCCTTCATGTTGAACCCACCCACGTATTTTAAATACTGAACCTAAGCAAAGTAAGTAAAGATTGATGTAAGTATGTATTATATAAAAGTAAATAAAAGCATAATTTTGTTTTTACTTACAACATTGAAATAGGTTTCGTCGTCGATGGTCTCGAAACAGTCCACTTCCTCCGGTGACGAGAGAGGAATGACTGCTGGTTTTCTGAGTGGACCATTACGAGTGGCTTGCACACATTGGAGAACACTCTCCAACAGAGTATTCATTTTTCTGCAAGCAGAACGGATGGAGACTTAACGTATTAATAAACACGATAACATGCAATACTTACCTTAGCTCCATCTCGACGCGCGCCGTGCGATCTTCCAGGCTCCTGCGAACATGAACATTTATAATAGAAAACTTCACACTATCAATATTTTTATAACAAAAAAAAATGTAAATTTACCCATTAGCAGAAGGTTGTATGTGCACTGTATGGTGCTGCAACGGCTCATTCCGAGTGACTGTAGCGTGTGCACACGACGTCCCTGGATCGTGATGATCCCTTAACGTTGCGAGGGCAGGAGGACTGGCAGCAGCAGGACTGTTCTGTGACATAAGAACGTTACTTCGATTAGTCGTAGAAAAATCCTCTGACGTTGTAAAATCATTCGGTTCCTGCAGGATTTTCTTCAAATCCTGGATGTCCTCATTGATGGACTGCTTCGGCACAGTTGATGTCCTCTTTCTCGGAGCTTCCTCCTCCGAAGAAGTCGTCTGGTACCTCGCTGGTTTGGCGACCACACGCTTCTCTCGCTGCGACATGTCAACCTGTGAGTAAAAGTACATATTACAATACTTAGCAAAGGCGTGTTGGCTGTTTTTCCTATTTTACATGCAATATTAACCTAACCCAAATCTCAACACGAATCCAGGTAATGTATTACTCAGTAATTCGAGCGTAACTCGACAAAGGCTATAACAGTAGAAAACGTGAAAATATGACCCATGAAGAAATATTCGAACCAAACGATAAAATAACTCATCACCAGAGATTAACAAGAATACGTGTAAATATAATATTATTTATGAAGAGCAATACAAAAGGAAAGTACAGTACAAAAGAAGAAAATGTAAATATTATAGAGCATGCTACTCACCAGAAAATAGTCGTAACTTACCAAAAACAAGAGACGAGACTAGAAACTGAAGATTTTTTTTTTTTTTTTACATGGTGGAAATCCCTAACGGATACCTCACCCCCCCCCCCCCCCCATGGCAAGGGTGAGATTATGTGGGGCTTGCACCCACTAAAACCACCATGGTGGCCGCCTGACGAGAGAAGCTGCACAAGGGAGAAGTACTAGCAGCGAGATGCATCTAGCGCAAATAAAGGTGGAAGAATTTGAATACTATGGATCTTACGGCTTCTCGCTGTGTGTAATAACAGCAACGATACACCTACGGGGTACTGAGGGGCGTGTGTGAGTGGACATACTACAGCGAAAAGGCATTCTATAACATTTGCCACGAACCTGTTCAGGGGAGATATATAAAATTTCAGAGCTCAATGTAGCGCATTTATATATGCCAAGAGTCGAAGACTTTATGGCGACATCATAAAAATCATCGACTTCTAAAAATTTGTTGATACCTAAACGATACGAGTCTTTGTCCATGCCAATATTGAAAATTATGCAGATCGAGCCATCGTCTGAGATGCAACAATTATCGCGTACATTTGTGCCTAGAGATATGTTGTTGAATTCTATTTTACGGTACTGGGAACAATTGGTGTCGTTAGTAAGGGGTCTAGATACGCGAATAGAAAAATCGACATTACGATGAATTTTTGTGCCATAAGATTGTATCTCCCTCATCCTGTTGGAAAATTGTTGGAGAGGAAGAGATGGCTTATTAAGATATTTTTTAAAAATGGACATGTTGTTTTCATAGGGAAAAGCAGAACATGAATCTAAATTACCAAAACGTCTAACACCGTCGGTTAAGTGAAGAAGACCATGGACGTTATAACTATTAAAAGTCGGGCCATATAGTTCTTTGTTATGAAGAACAAATGTCTCCAAAGCTGACTCTGCGAGTCTCAAGTGTGGGCTCGATGGAGATTCTGAAACCAAAACCCTTATGGCCGCATGTAAAAGTAAGAAGGACTTGTATATTTCATCTTTGAGTACACCATACAGTACAACTGGCCCTGTATATAAAAGGAACTGACGAAACTCGGTCGCCTTATAGTTACAATATTCTTCAATAGCTCTAGGACGTCTGGCAAAGTCCAAGGGACAGTATCTTGCGAGACTGTTGAGTCTCGTAGATATCACAGAAATGTGGGATGCGGGCAATTTTGAGAAAAATGTAAAGCTTCCAGATACCCACGCGGACAAAAGTTTCTTCATTACGCCCAAGCATACAAGATGCATATACTCGAATGGAACTTGGGAAACCATTCCTATCGGTAGCGATGCCAATGGGCTTGGACCTTGTTTGTGGTGGTTCTCGTCTAACCGTTTACGGTATTCCTTATCGGTACGACGAGAATGATTTATATCATCGAAGGCATAATGCCTACCGTTCAGGGTACCGGAAACTATACATTTGGAACAGGGATATTCCTAGTCGAGTTCGTATCGCTCCCGGGTTTTATTGTTCTTTTGCTAGTTTGTTTAGTTCTTTTGTAACCTGATATGTGCGTATGGTTTCGCGGCTAAATAGTGCATTTAGTACATAACTCTAGTGCCTGGCTGTAGTCTTTTGACGGTTAAACTTTCTTGGGTAATTTGGTGCTCCTTAACCGGCATTTTGGCCATTGTACTGCCTATTGTAGTGCCACGTGTCTTAACTGACAATTTCGCTTGTTCGTGTTTACGTTCCGCATCATCATGGTCACCTGTGCTGTGTGCGGTAGATTTGTGCCTAAGACTGGCGTCTGCACCTACTGTAAACACATCAATTCAAAGGATGGTGAAACGTCAGGAATCAGCTGTCCTACGCTTATCTCTACATCAGATAATGCTTTAACGCGCTCCAGTTTAATTAATGTATCTGAAGATCTTGGTGGTATAAGCTCTGTTGTCCTTGATATACGCAACAAATGATCTACCGTGGAAGAGATGAAATCTGAAATAATCACCAAAATAGATGATCTAACGGGCAAATTTGAACAGTGTCTTCGCTCTTTGTCGACGATTACATCTACGGTATCCGACCTTGCCGTCACAGTTGATTCCCTTACAAATGAACAGAGAGCAGCTGTTGCAAGTGCTACTATGCTCGAACAACGGGTTGTTGCCTTGGAGAACTTGAACTCTTCCTCGACGCCTGGCCTCTTGGATTCATCCTCTCCTCTTGCATCCGTTACTAAGAGGCTATATTTAATTGAGCGAAATAGTCGGGATCTTGAAATTGCTATAACTAATTTGCCCAACGTGCCTAACGAGGATCTGAATGACACGATTGCTCATATTGCAACTGCATTAAATGTTCGATATACGTGGAATGATGTCTCCTTTGCGCAACGTCTTCACCGTAGTAGTTCAAATAATAAGCCTCTCATAGTAAGATTCGTCTCAGTGTTTATGCGGGACAAATGGATCTCTTGCAAACGGGCGAAAAGAGACTTGTATGCGTCTGACATCATTGCTGATTGGCCCCGTACGCTTGTATATATAAACGAACGGTCTACAGCTGATGAACGGAAACATTTTTCTGAGGCCAAAAAATTTGCTCGATCTAATAACATCCAATTTGTATGGATGAAGCGAGGCATTACGTATCTCCGAAAGGATGATACTTCTCCTGTTCAACGCTACAACGGACCACAGGATATTATTCCTACAACGCTGTCGCAGTCATTGCGGGATGCCAGCATTAATGTCGTCTCTGCAGCTATGTCTCGTCAATGACCAGGAATTCATGTTGATTCGGCCACTTGTATACACGCGGAATCACCTTCATCTCTCGACACTTCCCCTAGTGATGCTTGGAGCCTTGCATCTAACGTTTTGGAGACTACATCAACTTTGCTTTGTTCGCCGGCATTATCATCTTCATCATCTACATCTTCGTATTATACTGCTGCATCACATGCTTCTAGTTCAAGTACTCTTCGAAATCTTTTGTCAACAAATTCGAATAAATTTACTGTTGCACATCTAAATATTCGGTCTCTTGTTGCGCATTTATCTGATATTATTGCTTTACTTGCTAGCCATTGTTTCCATGTTTTGGCTCTTTCTGAAACCTGGCTTTCAGATGCTATTCCGTCATCTGCGCTTACCATTCCAAACTACTCACTTTTCAGGTCAGATCGTAAATCTTTGCTTAAACAACGTGGCGGAGGTGTTGCGGTTTATGTTAAGAGCGATATTCTATGTATGACGCTTGATAATACGAATACATTTTGTGATGTCTCTGATTTTGATCCATTATTGGATTTTGTCGGCTTGCACCTTATAATTAATTCTGAGCGCATCGCCACGTTCTATATTTATTGACCGCCTACTTGTTCCTTGTCTGTTATTGACTCATTACTTGAGTACTTGCTGCATGTTTATAATATCTCTGATCATATTATTTGTACGGGCGATTTTAATATTAATCTTAAGGATTCTGACTCTCTTGGATTTAATGAAATTCATCTTTTTATGGCGGTGTTATCACTTAAACAGATTATAAATGAACATACGCGTGTAACTGCGACATCGTCGTCCCTGATTGATCTTATGATGGTCAGTAGCGAGCTTACAACCTCTTTTTGCGGTGTGTATGATATGAGCCACGTTAGTGATCACTTGCTTATCTATGGGGTAATTAATTTGATTAAGCCTAGTAAGGCTGCTCGTTTTATATTGCGCCGAAATCTAGATTGTATTTTGTCAGAATCCTTTGATTCAGCTGTTGCTCAGATTGACTGGTCCCCTGTGTACGAGGCGGCCTCTGTGGATTGTAAAGTAAAATTATTTCATTCTCTCCTATTTACATGATTTGACCATTTTGCGCCTATTGAGCGAGTGCGTATAACACGTGCTCCTGCTCCTTGGCTAACCGATAATCTGCGGAGGCTATTTCGTATGCGAAATCGTGCTCTGGCTAAGTATCGGCGATCTGCAAATCCTTCCCGCTGGAGAAGGTATAAAGAACTCCGTAATGTTTGTACTAATGCCCTCAGAGCCGAGAAGCGTGCGCTATTTAACCATCTTTCGTCTTCACATAGCTCGCCTATGAAATTTTGGAATGTTCTCTCTCGTGCAGTCTATTATCGTCCGCGGCGAAATAATAATCTCCCTAGTACCTTTTCGGACCCTAATGCTATTAATGATCACTTTGTTGATTCTATTCCTACTACTAATATTTCCACTGACATAATAAATAGCTATCTTAATAAATCTGTTGAATCTTCTTCCAGCTTTTCCTTCGTCCCTTTCAATCTCGGAGATATATATTCTATCCTTAAGAACATTAAACTTACTTCCTCTAACCCCTTCGACTTGTCTGGACAGCTACTGTTATCTTGTACTCCCTCCTGTCTCGATCCTTTACTTCATATCTTTAATTTTTCTATAACCACTGGTTCCTTTCCTTCTTGCTGGAGACATAACATTATCACCCCTATTCCTAAATCTCCTGATCCTACTTCGCTAAATTCTCTTCGCCCTATATCGCAGCCTCCTTTTCTTTCAAAACTCTTCGAGAAATTATGTTACCAGCAGTTACTGGGGTATTTTACATCAATTCATGCAATTCCACCTTTGCAGTCCGGATTCAGACGTGGCTATAGTACGACTACTGCCCTCCTTTATATTACGAATACTATTTTGCGGGCTATTGATTTGCGAAGGGTAGCTTTAATTACCTCCCTTGATTTTTCCAAAGCATTTGATACTATTGACCACGACTTGTTAGTTGCTAAGTTAAAATCTCTAGGTTTTCCCCAATGGCTCTATCATGGTGTCGGTCATATCTTAAGGGACGTACGCAGCAAGTCATGCTAAACTTGGATGGGCCTAAATTTTCCTCCTCGCGTATTGTTAAGTGTGGCGTTCCGCAGGGATCGGTTTTAGGTCCTCTGCTATTTAATGTCTTTGTCATTGACTTGCTACATATAACCTCGACCAATATTTCGTGTATGTATGCTGATGACATACAGATCGTATCTACCGTTATGCCTTGTAACATCCGCGCTGCAATTACGGAACTCGAATTAGACCTTACAAGAATTATAAATTGGTCGGATCAGCATGGACTCAGGATTAATGCCGCTAAATCTACTCTTCTTGTTCTTGGCTCTCCCTCCTCTTTGAAAAAACTCCCTTCAATATCTGTCACACTAGGATCCCTACAGTTATACCCTTCTGACTCCATTCGCAACTTGGGACTCACCTTTGATCCTCTGCTTTCATATTCTAACCATGTTTCCTCGCTGTGTCGTCAAGCCTACTCGCGTTTACGTCTACTTTACCCCGCACGTCACATTCTTTCATCTGCACAAAAACTGTTATTATCTCAATCTTTGATTATTTCGTTGTTTGATTACTGTGATATCGTCTATCGTCCATGTTTATCCTATAATCTTTCTTACCTTATCCAGCGAGTACAAAACTCCTGTTTGCATTTTTCTTTTTGTGTCCCGAAGTATGATCATATCTCTCATCTATATGTTAAAACGTCCTGGTTACGTATGCCCCAGCGTTGGATTTTCCATTTATGTTGTATCGTTCACAAAATACTCTCATCTCATGTCCCGCCTTATCTCTATAATATTCTTTGCAATAATCTTTCTTACCATGGGCCTAATTCCCTTCCTACTCGACACCAAAGTCTCCTTTCCATACCGGCACACTCGTCATCCAAATTTGAATCATCATTTGCCTATATTTCGGCTCATTATTATAATTCCCTTCCACCTGATATTCGAGGGCTTAAATCGTTTCCTGATTTTAAATGTAAAGCTCGACGATATATATGGCTACATTACGTGTCAGAATAATGTTAGTTTCTGTCTCTCAATTCTAAAAAATTTTTCTGTTTCTGCTTTTCTTCCCTAGTTATAGTTTAGTTTTATGTTAGTTATTTAGTTACGGTTAGGCTTCTAACAGTATTGTACTGCAGCCTCGCCATTTACTTCGCTTGTCTTTATGTATTATTTCTTTTTCTGTATGTTTCAAGTAATAAAGACGAATAATAATAATAATAATAATAATATTGAGACATATGCCCAAAATGATTCAATACGAATGCTCGAGCTGGTGCGTCAGCTATGAAACATCTCAGACGTATGGACAACTTACTGGCATGAAAATTTATACCTCCGTTGGACATGATGGCTTCGACGTCTGCAATAAATTTCTCAAAGAAAATATTGGGGTCTCGTGGTTTACGGCAACCTTTATAGATTCCTACCACTATCGGCTTCATACGGGGAATATTTGAAATCCTACATTGGATGGGCCAGAACTGAATGGGACTTTTGTTTACACGACATCCGTCGGTATGAAAATCTAATTCTAACTCTCTAACAAAAGATACGGACAAAGTATTCGGGTGACTTTTAACAATTTCTGTTTCCAGATCGAAATGAATATATTCTCCTGGTTCCACGACGAATGTAACAACAGGTTTACGTGGCGTATCGAGAAGTGTTCTAACATCCTGAGGCAACTGGGAAAAACAGGAATGCGTTCGAAGGAGAGATAATATATTATTTCCTTGAACGTGTGTTAAATTGTTGTCTACGAAACAAGACGCTAAACGTTGGCGAAAAGATGGCTCGGAGAAAGTACCACAGGACAATGAAACTGTATCGTGGATAGTGGAAACGCGTGACGTGGAAGTAGAAGGACCGGCGTCTTCTACATTTATATCGCGCCTAACACTGAAGCTATCGGGGATTAAATTAACAGGAACGAACGAACTACAACCTGCAGATGTGCTAGCAGCATCTTGCACGGTAGAAGTATTATCCACTACTCTACTGACCGTATTCAATCCGGAACGGTATCGCACGCGTAAGTTATTTCGCATCTCGCGCATAACCCTCCTTCTTTGTCTCGCCGATTATGCGTGTACCGATTTCCGCGACGTAGACAATTTGAAATGATTAAATTCCATAAATACTTACGTCTTCTGGATGTCTCGGGGTGATTCGCTTGAATATAAGAAATATATCTCCCAGAATTCTTCGGTACTGCTGTCAACGACTGCGAACCTCAGAATGAACGAGAATTCGAAACAAACGCGAACTAGGAAGTAGAGTCCCGACCAATCACGAATGTCGGCAATACGGCGCAGCCAATCCGTAGCGTAGTCCACTGTACCGCCAAAATATACGGCCAATCAGAGCGTTCGCTTGGTACCTCATACCCCGTGGTACCCATTGTTCGACGTGGTACCCTTTGTGCTTGAAAGGGATCGCTCTGATTGGCCGTATATTTTGGCGGTACAGTGGACTACGCTACGGATTGGCTGCGCCGTATTGCCGACATTCGTGATTGGTCGGGACTCTACTTCCTAGTTCGCGTTTGTTTCGAATTCTCGTTCATTCTGAGGTTCGCAGTCGTTGACAGCAGTACCGAAGAATTCTGGGAGATATATTTCTTATATTCAAGCGAATCACCCCGAGACATCCAGAAGATGCAAGTATTTATGGAATTTAATAATTTCAAATTGTCTACGTCGCGGAAATCGGTACACGCATTATCGGCGAGACAAAGAAGGAGGGTTATGCGCGAGATGCGAAATAACTTACGCGTGCGATACCGTTCCGGATTGAATACGATCAGTAGAGTAGCGGATAATACTTCTACCGTGCAAGATGCTGCTAGCACATCTGCAGGTTGTAGTTCGTTCGTTTCTGTTAATTTAATCACCGATAGCTTCAGTGTTAGGCGCGATATAAATGTAGAAGACGCCGGTCCTTCTACTTCCACGTCACGCGTTTCCACTATCCACGATACAGTTTCATTGTCCTGTGGTACTTTCTCCGAGCCATCTTTTCGCCAACGTTTAGCGTCTTGTTTCGTAGACAACAATTTAACACACGTTCAAGGAAATAATATATTATCTCTCCTTCGAACGCATTCCTGTTTTTCCCAGTTGCCTCAGGATGTTAGAACACTTCTCGATACGCCACGTAAACCTGCTGTTACATTCGTCGTGGAACCAGGAGAATATATTCATTTCGATCTGGAAACAGAAATTGTTAAAAGTCTCCCGAATACTTTGTCCGTATCTTTTGTTAGAGAGTTAGAATTAGATTTTCATACCGACGGATGTCGTGTAAACAAAAGTCCCATTCAGTTCTGACCCATCCAATGTAGGATTTCAAATATTCCCCGTATGAAGCCGATAGTGGTAGGAATCTATAAAGGTTGCCATAAACCACGAGACCCCAATATTTTCTTTGAGAAATTTATTGCAGACGTCGAAGCCATCATGTCCAACGGAGGTATAAATTTTCATGCCAGTAAGTTGTCCATACGTCTGAGATGTTTGATAGCTGACGCACCAGCTCGAGCATTCGTATTGAATCATTTTGGGCATATGTCTCAATATCCCTGTTCCAAATGTATAGTTTTCGGTACCCTGAACGGTAGGCATTATGCCTTCGATGATATAAATCATTCTCGTCGTACCGATAAGGAATACCGTAAACGGTTAGACGAGAACCACCACAAACAAGGTCCAAGCCCATTGGCATCGCTACCGATAGGAATGGTTTCCCAAGTTCCATTAGAGTATACGCATCTTGTATGCTTGGGCGTAATGAAGAAACTTTTGTCCGCGTGGGTATCTGGAAGCTTTACATTTTTCTCAAAATTGCCCGCATCCCACATTTCTGTGATATCTACGAGACTCAACAGTCTCGCAAGATACTGTCCCTTGGACTTTGCCAGACGTCCTAGAGCTATTGAAGAATATTGTAACTATAAGGCGACCGAGTTTCGTCAGTTCCTTTTATATACAGGGCCAGTTGTACTGTATGGTGTACTCAAAGATGAAATATACAAGTCCTTCTTACTTTTACATGCGGCCATAAGGGTTTTGGTTTCAGAATCTCCATCGAGCCCACACTTGAGACTCGCAGAGTCAGCTTTGGAGACATTTGTTCTTCATAACAAAGAACTATATGGCCCGACTTTTAATAGTTATAACGTCCATGGTCTTCTTCACTTAACCGACGGTGTTAGACGTTTTGGTAATTTAGATTCATGTTCTGCTTTTCCCTATGAAAACAACATGTCCATTTTTAAAAAATATCTTAATAAGCCATCTCTTCCTCTCCAACAATTTTCCAACAGGATGAGGGAGATACAATCTTATGGCACAAAAATTCATCGTAATGTCGATTTTTCTATTCGCGTATCTAGACCCCTTACTAACGACACCAATTGTTCCCAGTACCGTAAAATAGAATTCAACAACATATCTCTAGGCACAAATGTACGCGATAATTGTTGCATCTCAGACGATGGCTCGATCTGCATAATTTTCAATATTGGCATGGACAAAGACTCGTATCGTTTAGGTATCAACAAATTTTTAGAAGTCGATGATTTTTATGATGTCGCCATAAAGTCTTCGACTCTTGGCATATATAAATGCGCTACATTGAGCTCTGAAATTTTATATATCTCCCCTGAACAGGTTCGTGGCAAATGTTATAGAATGCCTTTTCGCTGTAGTATGTCCACTCACACACGCCCCTCAGTACCCCGTAGGTGTATCGTTGCTGTTATTACACACAGCGAGAAGCCGTAAGATCCATAGTATTCAAATTCTTCCACCTTTATTTGCGCTAGATGCATCTCGCTGCTAGTACTTCTCCCTTGTGCAGCTTCTCTCGTCAGGCGGCCACCATGGTGGTTTTAGTGGGTGCAAGCCCCACATAATCTCACCCTTGCCATGGGGGGGGGGGGGGGTGAGGTATCCGTTAGGGATTTCCACCATGTAAAAAAAAAAAAAAAAATCTTCAGTTTCTAGTCTCGTCTCTTGTTTTTGGTAAGTTACGACTATTTTCTGGTGAGTAGCATGCTCTATAATATTTACATTTTCTTCTTTTGTACTGTACTTTCCTTTTGTATTGCTCTTCATAAATAATATTATATTTACACGTATTCTTGTTAATCTCTGGTGATGAGTTATTTTATCGTTTGGTTCGAATATTTCTTCATGGGTCATATTTTCACGTTTTCTACTGTTATAGCCTTTGTCGAGTTACGCTCGAATTACTGAGTAATACATTACCTGGATTCGTGTTGAGATTTGGGTTAGGTTAATATTGCATGTAAAATAGGAAAAACAGCCAACACGCCTTTGCTAAGTATTGTAATATGTACTTTTACTCACAGGTTGACATGTCGCAGCGAGAGAAGCGTGTGGTCGCCAAACCAGCGAGGTACCAGACGACTTCTTCGGAGGAGGAAGCTCCGAGAAAGAGGACATCAACTGTGCCGAAGCAGTCCATCAATGAGGACATCCAGGATTTGAAGAAAATCCTGCAGGAACCGAATGATTTTACAACGTCAGAGGATTTTTCTACGACTAATCGAAGTAACGTTCTTATGTCACAGAACAGTCCTGCTGCTGCCAGTCCTCCTGCCCTCGCAACGTTAAGGGATCATCACGATCCAGGGACGTCGTGTGCACACGCTACAGTCACTCGGAATGAGCCGTTGCAGCACC
Source organism: Andrena marginata (assembly GCA_963932335.1). Taxonomy (NCBI): domain Eukaryota; kingdom Metazoa; phylum Arthropoda; class Insecta; order Hymenoptera; family Andrenidae; genus Andrena; species Andrena marginata. The sequence continues at coordinate 13,721,245 of OZ010664.1, forward strand.
ATACAGTGCACATACAACCTTCTGCTAATGGGTAAATTTACATTTTTTTTTGTTATAAAAATATTGATAGTGTGAAGTTTTCTATTATAAATGTTCATGTTCGCAGGAGCCTGGAAGATCGCACGGCGCGCGTCGAGATGGAGCTAAGGTAAGTATTGCATGTTATCGTGTTTATTAATACGTTAAGTCTCCATCCGTTCTGCTTGCAGAAAAATGAATACTCTGTTGGAGAGTGTTCTCCAATGTGTGCAAGCCACTCGTAATGGTCCACTCAGAAAACCAGCAGTCATTCCTCTCTCGTCACCGGAGGAAGTGGACTGTTTCGAGACCATCGACGACGAAACCTATTTCAATGTTGTAAGTAAAAACAAAATTATGCTTTTATTTACTTTTATATAATACATACTTACATCAATCTTTACTTACTTTGCTTAGGTTCAGTATTTAAAATACGTGGGTGGGTTCAACATGAAGGAAGCGGTCGGGATTTGCCTGAAGGAAGCACTGGTCGACGACGTCACACGGTCCTTCACGTGGTTCGGCCGAACAGGCCAAAGGCCGTTGTACAACACTCGTATCGTGATGGCAATATACGGTACGAAGCAATAAGCATTTCCATGTTTTTATGCATAATTATGCTAACGTACTTTGCGTGCATTACTTTTTCAGAAGCTGTGTCTGGAAATCCGCACTTCACCAAGCCGCTCCGATCTGATTTTCAACGGTCGATGCAGCAGGCACTTCGAGCCGCCAAGGAGAGGGTTCGAAGTAAGAAGAGTGGTCCTCGTGCGACAGCAGCCTCCAATGCATTGCGAATGCGCCGCGATTTGTGGATGGACGACCAGCAGCCCGAAGAAGAAGCTGACCTTTGAAGGTCCGTATCAGTAAAAGTCATGACATTTAGTGCCATGACCGTAAAAGTCACGATTTACTGTCGCGGGAAAACGATAATTAAATATGGTAAATATTTTATTTTTCAGAAATGTGCCCATTAAAAGTAGAGGTGTGTCTCCTTTTACGGTGGCGAAGAAACCAAACGGTACTTTTCAGTGCCCATTTTAATCAAATTTGAACGTAAACAACCTCTCGATGTTCACAATGAACATCAATCGGCACTTTTCAGCGCCCGTTTAATAAAATAATCATGGATTGATACATTCCCAGTATCAATTCAATTTTATACTAATATTGTATTTGTTTTCAGAGTTAATTATATATGTGTGCCACTAATTGCTGTATTATTAAAAATACCTTTAAATAAATTGCAAATAAATTGAGAACTTATTTTTTAATAAACCTCGTAGGTTATGTAAACATAATCTGCTCCGAAACTTCTGCTTACAATTTACAAATTCCCTGCGCGCAGTAGAAAGGGTGGGGGGACACACCTATAGCAATCACGGTACAAATGGGTTGGTGCGTAGCCACGGCCGTGTGACGTCACGCGTAGGGATGGCCGTGTGACGTCACGCGTAGGGATGGCCGTGTGACGTCACGCGTAGGGACGGCCGTGTGACGTCACGCGTAAGGAATTGTTTGCCAATTCTGACCCTCAGATGGCGCTGTTATACGTGTCAGGCGAACGGCAGGATCTGATGCGAATCTGCTGCCCATCTGACGTCAGGCCCTGATGTCAGGCTCTGTACCTCAGACCGCAGCCTAATGCGGACACAGATGACTACGGATCTGACGTCAGGCTCTGCGCTCTCACGGCAGACCCTGCTGCCAATCTGACGTCAGATTGCAGACATCTGGTTATCAGGGAAGTACATGAAAATCAAATAACTCACAAAAAATAGAAGATAATAATATAAATCACAAAAAAATAGAAGAAAATATACAACAGATAAATCACAAAAAGAGAAGATAATAATATCACAAAAAATAGATAAATATACTGTACAAAAAAAGATGTGAAATCAAAATGAGCTGCCAGTACATAAAGGTGCTTTCTAACTGCGCTTAAGATGACACAACTACATACACCCAGCTAAAATGCTGGGTTCATACATTCCATTACTCATATCGCGGGCATTTTATTTATCCCATCAAAAAGAATCCCATTTAAAAACATTGTCGTAAATTAATGAATAGCTTTACAAAGTTAATGATATACAAAAATTGCGCCAATTATAATAATGGCTATTTATACAAAGAAAAAAATGTATTACATAATATTAAGCAGATATATTTTTATACAAATAAATATTTTAATACGAATAAATATTTTATTCAAAATACTTGGCGCTGCGATCTAAAATACATAAACATATACATACGAGTATTAGAAACGCTGTCAGATGTATTCTATATATATTTAATTTGAATATCATACGTAGCATATGCCCATACACACATTCATGAACGCACGCACAAGAAAGAAAGAAAAAGATTATAGCAATTTATACATATTTATTCAGTTTAGCAATACCAATTCGGAGAGCAGCGCCAAGTATTTTGAATAAAATATTTATTCGTATTAAAATATTTATTTGTATAAAAATATATCTGCTTAATATTATGTAATACATTTTTTTCTTTGTATAAATAGCCATTATTATAATTGGCGCAATTTTTGTATATCATTAACTTTGTAAAGCTATTAATTAATTTACGGCAATGTTTTTAAATGGGATTCTTTTTGATGGGTTAATCCTCTCACCGCCGAAAATCCGCGGACGAGGACATATAAGCCGGGGGCATAGGCCTATTTGGCAGAGACCGCCTAGAGCAGGGGTGCACACTAAGTTTGCCCTAGGGCAGTCGGTGCGCCCTCGAGCTCGACCGTGGAATGCTCACCCCCCACTCCTCGGTATAAGGTCTTGTGGTGGGGAACTCTATGACTGCAAAGGCAGTATGCCCGTTACAACTACAAGCATACCGACGATAGATATACATACAAGACCAAACGAAAACGTGCAGAATTTTATATTATATTCAGAAAGCTACTTTTAACTAAGCAGTAGAATAACTTATATCACATTTTATTTCAATCAATATGCCTGACGTAGGCCAGAAAAGTAATAGATATGTAGTGAAATAATCTACTCTTCTTTCACAGTAATTGTAACTGCCCAAAACTATTTTCCAATTTAAACCCTGTTTATGTTCCACAAATTTAGTTATATATAACATCCTTTGGCATTTGGGAACGTACCATTAGGCCACCATACACTGGTATTCATTCTGTACGGAAAGTAGTTTACCTTTTCCGTGATCGTTTTAGTGCTTTACAATAGGGTAGGTACTAATTATGTCGTTACCCATAAAAGTCCTAAGCAGAAGAATCCTTTCGAAGCGGGCTAATTACCATACTCTCTAATTACCATACTCCAATTTTGCAACACAGAAATCTAACAAATGCTTTTCCAAGAAATTAATGTTTCCATTTGAAATATAACCATTTTTGTGCTTTTCAACATTATTCATTCGACATGAACTGAAGTTCATACGAGACCCACACTCATATAGATTAAGAAAAATTGTAGGTTTTTTGTTTCAGACGATTACGACAGCCAAAATCATGCTCGCCAGCAACAAACTTTTTTCTCAAACCCCTCTTACTACTACTGATTATAAATGTGAACCAAAGTATTATTATTGCATACGAAAATTTGAACTCATTTTTTAAAATTCAATTAATAAAAGTACAGAGATTGGAATTATAATACTCAATACTTTTCTTTTAAAAATTCCCCAAAATGTGCCTTATTTTCGAAGCGTCAAATTCTGGAAATCCCTGCGGCAGCCTGTGAGGCTCCGCTCCCACTACTCCAGCCGCTCCCCACTCCGTTGCTGGACTCGCTTCTAACTGAACGAGCTCAGCTCGAGCTCGGATCTGAGCTCGCGCCCGGAATTGGGGGTCCTGTGCATACCTGGCCTAGAGCGAGCATACCGAGCAAGTACCTCCTGTGCGATTCCACATTCTTGTGTAGACACTCGTTCTTGCGAAAGACAAGCGCCCGTGTTAGCACCAGTTCTCGTGCGTTGACAGACTGAGTCTCTGCGTCTTTTTGAATTCGTCCCCTCCACGGTACCCAGAAGGACAGCGTGAGCCATCCTCTGGACGCAGGCCGTTACCCGTTATCGATCTCCCGAACAGATTTATCTCCGTTCTCGAGAGTGTCCTTACAGTCTCCGATTCACCCACGGGTTGTGCCCACCGGGTGACCGGACCAAAGACTCTCCGACCAGGGTCTAACGGCAGGGTTGGCCCACCAAGACACCGAACAGTCAAACTGTCCCACCGGTAACCCCGCGTTCTACGGTTACAACATATGTATACATATACAGGGTGTTCGGCTACAGGTGAACATTATTTTAGGGAGTGATTTTAAATGAACACCTAAGTCAAAAATATAGAATAAAATCTTCTGATATCGCATTTCGTTTTCGAGAAAATTGACTTTGAGTTGTAGCCAAATACGCGTGCCTCTTAGGTGCTTTAAGCTGTACCCGGGTGTACGCGTATTTGGCTAAAATTCAGAGTCAATTTCCTGGAAAATGTAGTGGGATGTCAGAAAATTTTATTCTATATTTTTGACTTAGCTTTTTTATGTAAAATCACTCCGTATCCGTACAAGAATGTTCACCTGTATGCGAACACCCTGCATTACTCTCGTTGACAATCTTGACATTTCGGTTCTGGTACAAAAAAACTTATTTATTTACATTTTTTGGATCTAAGCAACTTCTTTTTGTGCTGACTATGTTTCCAACCGTAGAAAAAGCTCTTTCAGCGGAAGAAGAAGATGTTGGAATATTTAAATAACATTTGGCTAATTTGGCCACGGAAGGAAATTTATTTTCATTTAATTTCCACCTTTTCAAAGAATCTGCATTATGCTCTACTTTTGCCTAATGATTTTTTTTTTAAATAAAAATCAAGGGCATTTTCGTGTTCTTGTTCATCATTCGGATTCTCATTCGTATTCTCATTGCCCCCAACGGGGTTTTTTAATTTGGATTTGAGACCCTAATAGCCATCTGCCGGCAGTCTGCCTGCAGATTGACGGCAGGGTCTGCCAGGAGAGCGCAGGATCTGCCGGCAGCTGCGGCGCAACCTACATCCGCATTCGACTACGGATCTGCCGGCAGCTGCGGCGCAACCTACGTCCGCATTCGACTACGGATCAGTCGGCAGATCGACGGCAGATTCTGCTGCCCGCCTGACATAGAGTCGCGTTTCGCGACATTTAACCGTCATTTCAGTAGAATTAGAGATCAGGTGGTGGGTACTATTTGTTTCTCGCATGAAGAACAGTAGAAAAGGCTTTTATCATTAGGTACTTCGCGAATCCGCGATCGAAACTTCTCATTCGTTTCCCACAACGGCCGATAAACAGGAGTAGCCTTTTCACCTGTTTTCTCAAACGTTTCTATAGTACTTACCACGAAAAAATTGAAATATGTAGAAAAAATATTATATACAAAGCAACAAGCAAATGCTAGCGTATAGGAAAGGGGTGATATAGGGGGCTACCGATTACACGCTACACTTCCAACACGACAGATTCGAATTCACGAAATGAGAAATGATAGACACGAAAAACATGCAAACAACGTGAAACAAATAGCACCCACCACCTGCTCTCTAATTCTACTGAAATGACGGTTAAATGTCGCGAAGCGCGACTGCACGACCCCCCACGAAACGCATCGGACACGTAAACAAAGTACACACTTGGGTTCGCGCGGATCTGACCGTCAAATGTACTTGACGAAAACCAGGCCCGAGCGAACCCTCGCAACGAGAAACGAAAAGAATGCATAGGAAATCGTAAAATAGTAAAAAAAAATTCAGGAAGGAGAAAAATCGAAGAAAAGGCTAAAAGAAATAACAGCAAGGCAATGGTGACAGTACCGAACTGCCTCAGATGCATTTACCAGTTACCTTTCTCTCTTATTCTTGTACAATTCCTTTATATCGATTTACACATTTTAATGTACCGTATATCGCGATGTTAGCTTTGCATAACGAATCGTTTACATTTCCCTCCCGATGGAAGAGACAACCACTTTCCCATAGTTTCCATCGAGCGGTAGCGTGCACGCTGCGCGTAATTAATTTATAAATAGTGCGTGATTCTTTGTCGCAACTTGATATAATTATCGAAAAATCTAGCGAGAAATGTGATTACGTTTAGATTTTATATTTTAGATCATACTCTGAAAAAATATTTTTTATCGAAGGCGCTACAGCGTCCATGCTACTGGCCAAGAGTGGATTTTAATTTTAATAAAGTTCACCAATTTACAGTATCAAAATATTCATCTTTTAATAAAAAAATTCATTTTAAGGTTTGAAAAATAGAAGTAGCTCGAATAAAACGTACGGAAATTTAAAATGAAAACAATAAATTATGAATGTACATTTTTCTTTGTTAAGGGGTCATATACGTTTCTCGACACTAAAATGTACTCAATGTTTACAAGCAATTTGTGGACAAACTATTAGGCCGATTGGTTGAATTCTTTTTGTAACGTAAAAGTAGATGTTTATACAACAGTAAACACGAATGAAGATGTATAAATTGTTAAAAATTTGGCGTCTAATTGCATTAACGCAGAATGTTTTTTTTTATCCTGCCGCAATGATTTAACTCGTACAAGTAATCTGAAACAAAAATTTGCGATTTATTTACACTTATTGAGATCATAGTTATCGTTTGACGAGGGTTTTTTTTAAAAAACACGATATTGTAGCAGTAGTAACGATTAGAAGACGGAGATCATGATTTTCGTAAAAAGAACCGCACATTTTTGTTTGTTATTAAGAAATGGTTTATTTTATCGGAAAAAGCCCTCGTTGACCGATAAAGGATCTTATTTAGAATATGTATGTAAAAGATAAAGTTAATCGGATAAACAGTGGGGCAGATATTGTGCACACCGTCATGAGAAATGTTGTTTCGAGAAAAACGCGTTTAAAATTTTAGAAGAGCTTTAAAGTTCGATAAAATAGAAATTTTGTAACTTACTCTTAATCTGCTATACCGGCACCGTAGAGCTTTCCTTCCCTTGCAATGTAAGCCTCCTCTGCATGCAATCTGCTTTGTCTTTTACGAATTCTTCCTTCTTTTGTCGCTTGCTGAGCTCTGAGTTCACCAGTCGAAACACGGTGCGCATCAACCTCCTGGCACATCCGGTACGCTGCAGTGCAAATGGTAACATCTAATGTCTCTAAAATTTTTATTAAAGACATCTGGCCTTCATTGAACATTACTGTTGCAATGTATGCGGCGGTTTCAGTGATTATGGAACCGCCATATGTCTCTTTTGGAGCAACTTTCCATATGAGGGCATTCAGACTCTCATTAGAATTTTGAGTGTAACCACCGACACACCTAACAAGCAAATCATTATTGCTTAGGTCTTCGTACACAGGACGAATAGCATCTTGTACAATTTGATGAAGAGCAGGTTTGTGTCTATAATCCTTCAATTTGCTGGTCGCGTACGCTCGTTGCCACGAACACCACGATTGTTCTCCGGTTGGGCAGTAATGGTGCTGCGGTTTGTCATCACTTGAAATTTTGTGATAATATGTCGACCAAATAGCATTCCTCATTTCTTCGACGGAATTGCTGTGTCTCCTGATGGCTAGACCGTAGTAAATCTGTAATTCGTCGATCAATTTGCCTGTAAGCATTCCCTTTCCTCCGAGACCTTTATTCTTTTTTTTTATTGCACGAAGACGAGTTCCCATCCGCTTTTGCACGTGGCCTACACATTCTTTTTTAATAACCGGTGTATCATACGGATCTGCTAGCAGAATACCATTAAACGTCTTACTATCACCGTCTCCGATATAATATGAATATTTGATTCCGTGCAATTCAAGCGATCGCTCAAAAATTTCCTGTATCCCGTTTACCTCCATCTTCCCTGCACTCCCTTCGTGATTGGCGCTACACTCGTGCTCTTTTTTATTCCAATCTTCATATTCGGCGGTGTTGCTACTTTTCTCCCAATATTCGCAGGTCTTGCAATAGGCTGATTTTATCAGCACATCTACACTGTCAAATTCCCAATAAGTGTTACCACGCCGAACAGGGAAGAGAAGCCACGCTTTTTCCTGGTCCCATCTCCGGAAACAACAATTCCTGCATCATCCGCGACTATTCCTGCTTCTCGAGTAGCTGTTCTCTCCTCAATCGCAACATTCTTCAATGAAGCATCAGTAACGGCTTTTGTCGCAATACGAATGCTTCGTACTATAGCATCGTACGTCGATTGCGCTACTGGTTTTGGCAAGTCCATGAGTCCGCAAAACTTTCGCATACCATATTGTCCGAGTCCTAACACTCTCATTGCAAACACGAAACGTCTGTTTATCTCGTAAGCCTTATCAATTTGTGGGCACGAAGAGATATTTCGAGAATTACATTGATCACATTGTGCTACAATCTGAAAGCCAAGGCCCCGAATTGCAGCTTCAGTAAATTTCACTTCCCCTCCACACGTTTTGCACTTCACGTATGCACTAATAGCCGTAAATACGGCATAGAAGTTTATAATTCGGTACCCGAATGCTGAATCTATGGTTACTTCATTGCACTTCGAATTTTTCAACTTTTTCGCCGATGCACTTGTCGTTTCTTCGTCGGAACATATTTCCCGTTTCGCCGGAGGTCGTCTTTTTACCGGTCGCGAAGGTCGTCTCGAATCAGTTTTTGACCCTTTTCGGTCTACGCATGAACGGCGTTTTATCATTTTCTTGACAGCTGAGCACAAGTTGCTGATCAGAAACAAACTGAACGCGCTAAATTAGCCGCGTAAAGGAGCAGTGGTGGGCGCCTGGCGCGGCCGCCGCGGAAAAACCATGGGTTTTCCCCGATCCGCGGATGTATCAGCCCCTAATTCACGCGCATCATGGCGAACATAGAATTCTCTATAACTTTAGGTCGTGGGCATCATGGATACTGGTGCGTACGCGAATGCTTGACTTATTTGCCAAACCGTAAGCGTAACTGTGCAGGTTATTAAAGTTCTTGTACATGTGGATTTAAACAATAATGATGATACATTTAAAACGATAACAAAAAAAAATACAGAGAGGTGGTCGCTAGCTGTTGCCAGCTTGAATGCTTGCTTCGATCTACAATTCTTGCATTTCCTGAGGTCCTACGAAACCTTCAAACCCTTGAAGGGGTGTCTTAAAGGAGATGGTAACTATTCCTATTGGTTGAAAGTGGCTGTGAAAATGACGGAAGAAAAAATAGAAAGGGAAAGTACGATTCCCACGCAACTGTACCGAACGGCGCGACGCGTCTGTTTACTGTCACCCAGAAAAAACCCTTGACTCGGCTCAACGGTCCCTAATTTATTGACCCGGTCGTAAATAACTGAGTCCCGATGCGTCAGTCCTAGGTAGGCAAACCAAGTGCCGGCCAAGTGCTTAGTAACAATGCTTGAAAGATGGTAAAACTCTTCACGCTCAACATACCGCCCGCCTTGAAGGGTTACATTCAAAGAATATCTTCTGAAAGACATACATCACACACAGCAGATCTAGTTACTATCTAAAATGAGTATACTAAACGCACAAGCCAAAATCAAAATGCATGAGCACTAGTAATACATCAAACAAGAACCTTAAATTCGATACTAAACCAAGAACATTATGTATCTCTACTTGACAAAAATAAGAAAACCACAATGTGGCATTGCACACAGTCAAAGAAAAATGACACACAGAGATACCTCTTAGTTACTTAAGAATAAAGCGCGCAAAAAAAATTAGTGATCTAAAGAAATGCGTATAACGTGATAATCAATACATATGATGCGATTAACAGAGATACTGCAAAACGCTTAAACTCTATCTGCTAAATAATACGTAAAACAGTTCAATTCAAATCAGTCCATCAATCCAGATCAGGACTCTCAATCGGGAGCGGTGATAGTCTTTTCACACAACGTTTGTACGTGCCATGGGCTGTCTTAACTGTCACAACACGAACAACATTATCCTTGCCCGGATGTACATCCACAATCCGACCAAGCTGCCATTGAAGAGGTGGAGCGTTGTCCTCTCTGATAGTCACCAGCATCCCCTTTTTAAAATGAGCAACGCCTTTAAGGTGCCATTTCTTCTTCGTATGAAGAACCTGCAGATACTCCTTCTGCCATCGAGTCCAAAAATGCTGTTTCACCTTCTGCACGTGTTGCCAAAAGGACAGCCTGTTGCTCGGCACATCTAGAAAATCACGCTCCGGAAGATTGCACAACGAATCGCCAATGAGGAAGTGACCAGGAGACAAAGCAACAAGATCATTGGGATCAGAGGATAGCGGAATCAAAGGACGTGAATTCAAAATGGCTTCTATCTCAATTATCAAAGTGTTGAATCCTTCATATGTGAACAATCCCTCACCCACCATTCTATACAAATGTCCCTTAAACGATTTAACTGCAGCCTCCCACAGACCACCAAAATGTGGTGATCGAGGTGGAGAAAAATGCCATTGTACGTTTTCAGTGCTTAAAAAATGTCCAATCTTATTTGCGTATTCTTCAGAAGCCAAGAATGCCCGAATCTGCAAAATTTCGTTTCTTGCACCTACAAAATTAGTGCCATTGTCCGTATAAATATTTTGAGGTCTTCCTCTTCTAGCAAAGAACCGCCGTAATGCCGCAAGAAATGCTTCCGCAGTTAGATCTGTAACTAATTCTAAATGTACTGCCTTAATTGCGAAGCAAACAAATACAGACACATAAGCCTTAACCTTCGAACGGTTGCGCAATTTCTTTTCCTTTATGAAGAAAGGACCACAAAAATCTATACCGATGTTCTGGAACGGTCGCGTCTGAGTTACCCGGTTACCTGGTAAGTTACCCATAATATAACTTGGTATCTTGGGATTCAATTTGCAGCAACGTATACAACCATGTATTAGCCTCTTAACTGCGTTTTTGCCGTCAATCGGCCAATAACCTTGCCTAACAGCGTTGAGAGTGGCCTGTATGCCTGAATGCCAATGCCGAATATGCTCGTGTCTAATAATAAGCTCCGTAATATGATGGGTACGTGGTAATAAAAGAGGGTGCTTTTGTGCGTAACTTAGCGGCGCATGCTTCAGCCTGCCGCCGACCCTAAGCAGACCGTCTTTGTCTAAAAACGGGCTTAAATTACTTAATCTGCTTCCTCTGGGTAGTCCGCGTCCCTGTCGTAAACCCTCAATTTCCCCTGCGAATGCCTCAGCTTGCACTGCGCCTAAAATTCTACCGTGAGCTCTATGCACTTCCTGTGGTGTCAATTCACCCATGACTCTTTCCTTATTCTTTGCGTTGTAGACGAAACGAAATATATAGGCTACAACTCTAGTAAGCATGATGATAGAGGAAAATCTTGAAAATATATCATTCTTCCTTTGTTCAATAACAAACGACAATATGTTTCGTTGTTCCGGAACATTGTCCACCGTGACATTACTAACTGGCCAGCAACTCTCGTCTTGTGAAAGCCAATGAGGTCCCTTTAGCCAGACCTGATTACCAATAAATTGCGCTGATGATTGCCCTCGCGATATAAAATCTGCAGGATTATCTGCTGAAGCCACGTGATGCCAGTTCTGCACATTCGTCTCTGCCTGAATCTTAGACACACGATTTGCTACAAAGGTCTTGAGAAGATGCGGTGCCGTTTTGATCCATTGCAACGTTATGCTCGAATCAGACCAGAATCTGATCAAATCAAACTCGCGCCCCGACAACGCTCTTACAGCTTCTGTGTATAGTTTGGCTAGCAATCCTGCAGCACAAAGTTCCAAACGCGGCAGTGATACTATCTTTACCGGAGCTACCCGCGATTTAGCACACAATAAATTAACCTCGTGTGTTCCCTTATAATTAAAAACCCGAATAAAAATACACGCCCCGTACGCGCTTTCACTGGCGTCGCAGAAACCATGCAACTGTATGTTACTATATCGCTCAAGCACCACCTTTCGCGGAGCTGAGAAGTCATTTAACAAATGCAACTCGTCCCTGAAATCTAACCACGTTTGCAAAACATGTTGAGGTACAGTCTCATCCCAACTAATGTTAGCCTTCCAGAGTTGCTGCATAATTATCTTCGCCTGTATGATTACAGGACCAAGTAACCCAAGAGGGTCAAACAATTGTGCAATCTGCGATAAAATTAATCGCTTCGTAAAACATTGTGAATCCGCGAAAGGTTTAGACCTATAAACGATGTTATCATTACGAGGATTCCAAAAAATTCCTAAAGTCTTCTTTGTCTCGGAATGATCCAAACATAATGCATCCTGACTACCGTTTTCGTGTAAGCCATTGATCAGTCTGACTTCGTTCGAAGACCACTGACGAAGATTGAAACCCCCTAATTTAGCAAGAGCAATTAATTCATCCTTTAATTTTAGCGCTTCTTCAAAAGTAGATGCCCCCGTTAGCAAATCATCTACATAAAAATCGTTTTTAAAACATCGCGCTGCTTCTAAATGGTTGTCGCCTTCGTCAAGCGCGAGCTGCTTCAAACAACGCACCGCTAAAAATGGTGCTGAAGCGGTACCATAAGTGACCGTGTCTAATCGAAAATCCTTGATAGGTTCGTCCCTGGAGCTACGCCATAGAATCTTCTGATAATCAGAATCTTCGGGGTGAACTAAAATCTGACGATACATTTTTTCAATGTCTGCTGTCAGAACAAACACATGAAATCGAAACCTAAGCAGAATAGACCACAATGTATCCTGAATAGTCGGTCCAGCCAACAGTGCATCATTAAGTGATACGCCTGTTGAGGACTTCGCGGAGGCGTCAAATACGACTCTGACCTTAGTGGTCACACTCGATTCCTTAATTACCGCGTGATGCGGCAGATAAAAACCCTTCTCCTCTTGTGCCTGACTAATCTCGCTCATGTGTCCTAACTCAAGATAGTCATCTAAAAACTGCTTATATTGACCTAAAAGACTTGGATTCTGATGAAGCTTACGCTCTAATGAAATAAACCTGTTCAATGCAGCACCTCGAGAATTACCAATAAATTCCTTCTGCTGATTGAATGGTAAACGAACCATGTAACGCCCGCTTGAATCCCTAGATACATTATGAACAAAATGTTCTTCACATATAGTTTCCTCCCTAGAAAATAATGGTTTCTCAGGGATTTCTTCAATTTCCCAAAACTTGTTTAATGACTTCTCAAGTGATGACACTACGGGATGTGATTTTAGTGGTTCTATTAATGAGAAACGCTTCTGCCAATTCAACGAACCTGTCACGATCCATCCTAACTGTGTCTGTTGTAAAATGATCTCATCATTGCAGAGCCTGATCTGTCCGTTTCGCAATAATCTATAAAACAAACTATTTCCTAACAGCGCATCAATTGGAGCCGGCTTATGAAATTCCGGGTCTGCCAACTTGATTCCCCTCGAAAACTGCAATCCGCGACGGTCTACCTGAGACGCAGGTAAAAGTCCCGTGATTGTAGGAAGCGTAATAAACGTGACTCTAGACTGAAACGATTCATCTCGCGAATTAACAATCGTATGAACGAAATGCCTTGCACGTGTCTGCAACTTAGACAATCCGTAGAAGGACAGATCTATTTCATGCTTTGGCAACTGTAATTTATCCGCGAAACTATCAGTCATTAAATGCGCTTGTGAGCCGCTGTCCAGGAGCACACGGCATACATGATCCTTGTCATCCCGATCCCTAACCTTTACTAATGCCGTACCAAGCAAAACCTCACTATCGAAAGTGACAGTCAATGTTGACTTCACCATTTCCGCCGTAGGTGCATCATCGCTATTAGTTGCCTCCTTGCTAGTAGTTGCATTCTGTCGTGACTCAAAGGGTATGTGCAAAAGCGTGTGGTGTTTCTTAGAACACTTGCGGCAATTTCCAGATTTGCAGTTGAAGGCTATATGATTCGGTTTGAGACAATTGATACACAATTTTGCGCGTTTCACAGAGCCTATTCGCTCACGAACCGAAAGCTGCAAAAACTTGGCACACGTGAATATCAAATGCTCCTCACCGCAGATTTCACACGAATTCGAGCTGTTGGTAGCCAAATATACCTGACCACGCTTCTGTACTGGTTCCTTAGTACGTAAACGCGTAGGCTGTTTACTCGCCTTTGAAACATTGGAACATTCATCATCTGAATCGTCCCCGCGTGATCTCTTATTCATAAACGCAATCAATTGCTTGAACTCAGGCATCTGATCGTCCTCTAATGTACGATCCCAAGCCCGTCGCGTGCCTTTGTCTAACTTTTTCCCAAGAATATACACTAACATTGTATCCCAAGTCTGAACTGGCTGCTTCAGAGACAAAAGAGCATTAACGTGCATTTGAGCTGATTCCGCTAATATTCGCAAACTCGACGGAGAATCGCCAGTTGCTTCAGGCAAATCATATAAAGATTTCAAGTGAGCGTACACAATTTGACGCGGTTTATTACATCGTGTTTGCAATAAATTCCAAGCTACCAAGTAGTTTTCCTCTGATGCATTAAGACCAGAAATCACCGACGCGACCTGTCCATGAAGCGCATTCTTTAGCAAATGAAACTTCTGCACCGATGGCAAATCATCACTCTCGTGCACTAACGAGTGAAAAGTATCCCGAAAACTGTGCCATTCTAAAGGGTTTCCATCGAACGGCTTAATATCTATCTGCGGTAAAAGCATATGCGCCTGTTTAAGCATTACGGTGGCCGGTGACTCTACGCTTCTACCCGTTACAACAGATCTGACTGGCGAACCTCGTAACGCCCTTAAGCGTGCATTTATAAGATCCGCAACCTCAAAGTAATGCCGTTCAAAAGCATCACGCTGAATTTCGTGATCGGGATCATCATTGTCCAGCTCAATAGCCAACTGATATTCCGAAAACGAATCGAGAAGTTCACGCAACCTAACGCTACGCGTTTCTAACGAGTCAATACTCAAATCTGTCTCCTCAGTAATTGCTGACAGTAAACGAGTCACTTGACCCTTGACAGCACTTCGCTGTCGCTTAAGACCCTTAATAATTTCTGGATCTGGAGCCATTTTTTAATTGAGATCGAAGCAGGAAAATGACAATGAAAGGAAAGCGATTCGTTGTACTCACCCAGGCAGTGATTCCAGATGCGTCACGTGATTGACTGCTGGCGCTTTCCAAACGATCCTTGATGAACCCAATCCGTCCTCAAGAAGGCAGATCTGCCACTGTTCCGTCGGAAGCTGCTGTCCGCCCGGCCGCGTCGTGGTTCCGCTACGCCTCTTCCAGTTGGCCCCTTGTAGACCAGATTTCCAAAGTCCTCGAAGATTCGACCCCTCTATGTCCGGGAATTGATGTCCGATGCGAATAGGACTCTCGGAAAGTATCCGAGATGTACAACTATCCAGAATGTATGATATGTGAATGCACAATTCACACTCAGCACCAACAATGCACACGATTCGTAATGTACCACACCAAGTATCCACAATGCACACTCCGGCTCGAAGGACCAAAATGGTGCGTACGCGAATGCTTGACTTATTTGCCAAACCGTAAGCGTAACTGTGCAGGTTATTAAAGTTCTTGTACATGTGGATTTAAACAATAATGATGATACATTTAAAACGATAACAAAAAAAAATACAGAGAGGTGGTCGCTAGCTGTTGCCAGCTTGAATGCTTGCTTCGATCTACAATTCTTGCATTTCCTGAGGTCCTACGAAACCTTCAAACCCTTGAAGGGGTGTCTTAAAGGAGATGGTAACTATTCCTATTGGTTGAAAGTGGCTGTGAAAATGACGGAAGAAAAAATAGAAAGGGAAAGTACGATTCCCACGCAACTGTACCGAACGGCGCGACGCGTCTGTTTACTGTCACCCAGAAAAAACCCTTGACTCGGCTCAACGGTCCCTAATTTATTGACCCGGTCGTAAATAACTGAGTCCCGATGCGTCAGTCCTAGGTAGGCAAACCAAGTGCCGGCCAAGTGCTTAGTAACAATGCTTGAAAGATGGTAAAACTCTTCACGCTCAACAGATACATAGAGATGGTGCGGAGAGCCGCACCTCTCAAAATTCAAATCAAACAAGGGCATTCGACGCTCTGACGCGCTGATCTGTGGACCAGCACGACCAGTTCCATTTAAACGGCTGTAACTTCGCCAATAATTCGAATTTCATGTTCGTTCTGGGTTCAAAATGTTCCCACGATGTGCATCTTTCAATATATGTAAAAAATTGATTTTTTGAAGTGGAGAAACGTATATGACCCCTTAAAGGAGTTACAGAAGAAGTTTATTTAACCTTTTTTTATGTAGAATTTAGTTCGTGTATCTGAAAAATCGAAGAACCATAATGGGTAATTATCGTTTTGTGTGATCTAATCGGATCTTAAGACAAGAATATAAAATTTAAATGTAAAGTTTCATTGAAATCCATTTTGCCGTTTAAACGTAATCGTGTTAATATATATATAAGATATTTAAAAAAAGCTCTTTTCTAAATAGTCAAAACGTGATCAGGAGGTCTTAAAACGTGATTTCCGTAACAAAACTTTTTCCAAATTTTTTTCATTACAAGAGTATTATACATATGTCAGAAAGTGAAAAGTGTATCTCGAGGCACTCAGGAAGAACGCGCACGGCCGCGTGTCGCTTGCACCCCACCTTGGATTACAGCGATGCAAGAGCGAGAGAGGAAGACGCACATTCGTTTTCTCTCTCGTCTTCCCGACGTTGTCCGAAGCGCCGAGCTCACGGACACGCAGCTCCGGCGTAGTGTGCATGCGAGGTGGGGGAAATTCTCGAGTGCTCCCCTCCCGAATCTGGCATCACTGCCCGGCAGGGCCTGCCGGCAGATCCGTAGTCGAATGCGGACGTAGGTTGCGCCGCAGCTGTCGGCAGATCCTGCCGTCCGATCTGGTTATCAGGGGA
The DNA here is from genome assembly GCA_963932335.1 of Andrena marginata. Classification (NCBI taxonomy): domain Eukaryota; kingdom Metazoa; phylum Arthropoda; class Insecta; order Hymenoptera; family Andrenidae; genus Andrena; species Andrena marginata. The sequence goes on from OZ010664.1 coordinate 13,738,145, forward strand.
GTAGCCCAAATATGTTTTCGTGCCTCGTTTTCTTCGTGTTTGAGGTCTTTGTACCGAGGATCTAATGTGTTAGCGATGTGCTCCTGTCTGACGATACTTTGATCTCCCTTCCATTCCATTTCAAAGCATCGCGTAACATCTGTTGCCACTAATAATTTTAAAGATAACATAATTGGATCATCCTCGTCCTGTGGTACAAGATCGGCATCAAGTAAACTCCTAACAAGAGGACGCATCATAGATAGTGTACAACTTTCATTCGAACACATTAATATGGTGGCCATTTCCAAAGGCTTCAGAAAAGTTATTAATCCTTCAAGTATATTCCATTCCTTATCCGATAGGTAAAGTCGTTCATTTACAGATTGTTTTGTAATTGACCGGTCACCCAGTACTGTATCTATGGCACTTTTATTTTTGACGACGTTCATGGCCATGCAATAGTCCGAGTTCCATCTGGTTACGCATCTCTGCATTAATTTGCGTTTCGGCAGCTCCAATTGTTTCTGCCGTACGCGAAGTGCCTCCGTAGCGACTGCAGAATGGCGAAAGTGTGAAACGACAGACGCTTTATCCAATATCTCTTTAACGTCATTCAGTTTCAGTCCCTTTTGCACACTAAGCTGTAGCGTATGGGCAAAACAACGTACGCCGCCCTCGCAAGCTAATGCATCAACTGCACCAGTTATATTACTCGCATTATCTGTAACAATTCCTAAAACTTTATCCGTTATTTTCCAATCATCAGTAACATTTTTTAATTTAGTAATAAGATTTGCGATGGTGTGTCTTTCGCTCATTTCCTCCGTTACTAAATTCCATGACTCTATCTGCCAATCGGAATTTAAGCAGTGGGCATTCGCTGTTATGTACGAAGTCATACTTAATGAAGTCCAAGAATCTGTATCTATGGCAATTGACTCAGCAATAGCGAGATTCCGTTCAACAAAATTTCTTTTTTCATTATACAACAAATTTATTCGATTTAGAAGTGTTCCTTTGCACGGAAGTTTGTAGTTTGGTTCCACAACTTTCATGAACACCTCAAAACCTTTCGACTCTATAAATGATATAGGGAGCTGATTAACTATGATCATTTGTGCTGCAGCTTGCGTGATGAGTTCTGTACGTTCTGAACTGACTGGCCTATCTTCAAATGCTTTGGAAACCCTCGAACGACATTCCGATATTCTAGGAAGTGTACTACTAGGGTAGATGTCCCAATTACTGCCACTTTATTTATTTTATGTAATAAAAACGTAACGTATGAAAAAGGATGTACAAAAAAATATTATTATTAAACGGAGATTTTGATATACATAAAAAAACAAATATATGTACTCATATGTAGTCGATTTAGTTGCGACATACAGCGGGGGGAGCATACGGCACGTGCCGAGGTCCCGGGCGTCACTCGGGCCATGCAGCCAGTGAGTGTACAAACATTCAGAGAGCGGGAGTTCCCCCAGAGCTGATCATGCCGCCCGGTATGACCGCATCTCTTTCCCCTGCGCTGCCTCGGGGTTAGAGAGCCTCCCTTCAACGGCCGGGGCCGAGGAGGGAGGGACGACTTGCCACCTGGTCCAGAGGACCACACCCTCTACCCTGCACGGCCTGGGAAGACGGGCCTCCCCCCAGGGGGGAGGGAATGGCTATGGATGGCCGCCTCCTCATGGTACGCATTAACCCGCCAGGATTCTACCCCGTTTCTCGGGTATGCGTCCGCTTTTTATAGGCCCGGGCCAGCTTGCGGACGGACCGTACTCGCGGGGGTGACCATCAACAAGGGTGGGCGATCCCTACCTAAGACGCACGCATAGGTGCGCCGGAGTCATTATGCGTTGCGCCAGCCACCCTCTCCGGTCTTGACGGTACCAGCCCGTCGCTAAATAAATTCGCGGTATATGGAACCGTGTCTCGACGCCGCTCTACCAGATCTCCTATCAACCCCGTAGACTCGCTTTTACTCGTCGTTCTGAACCCGGAGTAGCCAGGTCCCCTTCACGTCCCCGCTGGAAGCGCCTCTAGGTTGCGCGGGCACGCGCATACCATACCTCCAGCTTGCTAGGGTGACGGCTTGTTTACCCTTATAAGGCTAGCTACCCCACCCTCCTACTCCCCCCTCTCTCCCCGTTGACTCAACGCCCTAGTACTCCCCTCCCCTTATTCCTGTTTCCTGAGACTTCCCACAGCTATCCTACACTGCAACCCTACCCCATTGTCCCCCCCCCTCAACCTACACCCTTCAGTCCTAAGATTATAGTATTTTAAAACAAGGGTCCCCACGGCAAGAGGGCCCCAGGGACGAACCCCCCCCCCCACCCATTTCCAAATTAAATCATTTCTTGATCGAACATTGCGAGATCTGATAGCGAGACACGGTCCAGAAGGGGGGCGGTCACCACCCGCCCCTAGCGGCACTCCGCATTCCTAAAGAGGTGTGTAAAAGCCGGTGCGCCGGTATCGCTTAAGTGCTTGGAGCACTGGAACCATTCTTACTTTCTTACTCTTGGCACCGCTACCCTTCCACAGTCCCGGATAGAGCTTTCCAAGGCTCAGTCACCACTGGACCACGGTCGGAATAGCTGCCTAACCATTCTGCCCTCATTGGCTGCCTTTCTGTTGGAGATATGAGGGGGGCCCCTGCCTCCGCCCCCCACCCGGTGAACCACGCCGAGGGGTAACGGTCCCCTTCGAATCGCGGCTCCAGCCTCCTTCTCAATCTACTTCGGAGTCACTGACCGAGAAGGGGGCCAGCGTGAAGGTCCTCCCCTTCTCGCGGAGATGAGCCTTAGGTGTATTTCCATGGGTTCACCTCCTCCAGGAAACTCGCAATCTTGTCTATACACAACTCTCTAACCTCTTCTGCTCTAATTACTTCCATGCCAAATATCCTTCTCCGGGTTTCCATTGTACGTGGACACTCGCACAGAACGTGCACAGAGTCCTCCTTGCTAACTTCGCATAGCGAACACATTTCTGTTTCACTAGCCATAATCCTATGTAAGTGAGCATTCAGTGGTGCATGCCCACCACATTCCTTGCTTCGACTCTTTCCATTCCTATTAGTTTCCTGGCCCTGTCCCTTTTTGGTTCAGGGCCCAACAACAGCTTCGCCGTCCCACAGTCAGTCGTATCCTCCCACTTCCTTTTCCTAGTCTTATCCCTCCATTCTCTGATAACGGCCTTGAAGGCCATATCAGCTATCGGGGGGATCGCCTCGTCCATCCTGGGAGCCATGCTTGACCCTGCCCTAGCTAGTCGATCTGCCCTCTCATTACCCGCTGTCCCCTCATGTCCTGGTACCCAAAATATGGTAATGTTGGCTCCTCTTTTTCCAAGCTCGTTCAATGCTATTCTACATTCCAATGCCAGCTGAGACACATACATACTCCTACTCAGTGCTTTGATAGCGGCCTGGCTATCCGTACATATCGCTATCCTACTATTATTACGATTTCCTCTGACCATTCCAACGGATTCCCTGCCGCCTACCGCTCTTCTCCGGTCTCTCTCTTCCTCTTCCTCCTCATCGAACTCTTTTTGAATACTCCGAACGCATTCTAGGATGGCAACGATTTCCGCCTGGAACACCGTCGCATATCTGCCCAACCTCCTTGTTCCCCACTTCCTCACGTTTTCCTTACACCATCCTGACCCTGCCAGCCCGTCCTTCCTCTTTGATCCATCTGTGTACCAGACCGAGTCATGACTGTTCCTGATCTTTACCTCGTTCCACTCCTTCCTATCGTTGATCGCCACTTCGAACTCCATGTCGAACATATACTTTTTCACTATAAAGTCTCTAGGCATGGTCTGCATCTTATTCAGCTCTTCGCCTCCTTCCTCCTCCAATATCCAACTGTGACTCTTCTCATTACCCCCAGTCCATTGATGCCAACTCTGCAGTCTCAACATCATCCTCATCGCGAGCTCCTTCACTCTTACCTCGAGTGGTGGTAGGTCTGCTAGAATTTCCAGTTCCCTAGTTGGCGTGGACCTCATCACACCGAAAATCCTTCTAAGCGCTACGCCCTGGACTTTGTCCAATTCAGTCTTATACGTAGCCATATTTGCTGTTCTCCACCAGATCCCTGCTCCAAAAGTCAGCCGGGGGATTACTATTGCTTCATATACCTATTTCATCGTGACCGGTGTCATTCCCCAGGTCGGTCCGACTGCTCTGCACATCATGTTCAGATTATTCTTGGCCCTGCGAGTCTGTTTGCGGACGTGATCTCCCCACGTTAGCGTCTCATTGATAGTGATCCCTAGGTACCTCACCTTCTTTGATAGTTCCAGCCACCGACCTTGATATACGATCCCTCCGTATTCTGGTCTTCTGTTCTTATTCGCTATCCGAATCAACTCCATTTTGCTCGGATTCACCGATAGACCATTATTCGCACACCATCCTTCCAGTGCATCAAATGCTCTCTGCAACGTTATCTCCACCACCCCTATATCTTTGTTTGAGGCCATGAAAACCACATCATCCGCATACGCCGACGTGGTGACTCCGCAGTTCTCAAGGGTGTACAACAGATCATCCACCGCCAGACTCCATAAGAGCGGCGATAGAATCCCTCCTTGCGGACATCCTCTGTTGACCACCCCCGCCGCTGCTGGTCTGGACCTTCCTCGTGGACAGCATCTGCATAATCCATTCCACTATAGTGTCGCTAACCGCAAACTTCCTTAGCGCATTTATGATGACCTCCGTGGGGGTTCTGTTAAACGCTCCTTCGATATCTACGAAGCATGCCATCGTTACTAGCTTTCCTTTGTTTGCTATCTCGACCTTCTTCACAAAGTGATGAACCGCCACTTCCACTGACCGCCCCGTCCTGAACGCATGTTGGAAACGATGCAAGGGTCTTCTCTCCAAGTACACGTCTTTTATGTACCTATCCACCAGTCTCTCCATCGTTTTCAGGACGTTCGACAGCAAGCAAATCGGTCGGAACGACTTAGGCGTCGTGTAGTCCTTCTTTCCTGGCTTCGGAATGAACACGACTTTCGTGGTTTCCCATGCCCCTGGTAGTCGACCCGATGCCAGACTAACCCTCATCATGTTCACCATGGCATCACTTATCCACGGGAGGGCTTCATTTAACAACTTTGGGAAAATCTCATCGACTCCCGGTGCCTTGTAAGCCTCAAAAGATCCCACTGCCCACTTGACTCTCGCCTTGCTCACTACACTACTGGCCTTTGCCCAGCTAACCTCATTTATATCCGGCCAAGGTCTAGGTACAGGCTCCGGATTCAATACCGGTACTTCCACCATTCCTCCGTCTCGAACTGCATCTTCCTGATTCTCCCTTGTACCCTCTATCTGTATTCCTGGATAGTGTTCCTCCAGCAACATAGTGACTATCTCCTCATCATTCTCCGTGAATTCGCCATCGGGCTTCTTCAGATCGCCGAGCATCTCTTGGGCATTCCTCTCAAGGATCCTAGTCAGCCTCGCCACTTCCGGTATTCTACTGACACTGGCGCAGTACTGTGTCCATCCGTTTCTCTTGGCCTTGAGGACCGCCTTGGTGAACGCTCTCCTTGCTTGAAGCCCCTGGGTCCTCCAAACCGTCTTCCGCACTCCATTCCTTGTCGTTCGGGCTTTGTTCGTGAGAGTTTTTGCTTTGAGCTGTAACCTCCTTAGCTCCCCATTCCACCATGGCGTATGGATTTTATTCCTCACTTCTTTGTCCTCGGTCGCACATTCCCACGCTCGCATCATGGTACTTACAATGGTTTCATTCGCCATATCCAGTCCCACTTGATCGCTGATCCTTGCCTCAGTTATGGGTCCGGTATTTCCTAACTCCGCCCTATAGACCTTCCAATCTGTAGCCCTAGGATTTCTCTTCCGTATCTTCTCTACTTGTGAGACGTCTCCTACATCAAACCTGATCTATTTGTGGTCCGACACACTATCCTCCCCCAGTACTGTCCATCCCCTGAAGTCACCAATCATTCCTGCGGTGGCCACTGTAATGTCCAGTACCTCCTCCCTGTCGACCGTGACAAAGGTAGGTTCATTTCCCACATTTAGACAGATCACCCCGTTTTCATCGAGATAGTCGGCAAGTTGTTCTCCTCTACGATTCGTGTCCGTACTACCCCACATCTCGTGCCTAGCATTCGCATCCATTCCTATAATGGCGCCCATCTGCTTTTCTTCGCACCATTCGATCACCTCCTTACACTTGCCACCTGGCGGAGCCTCATCCGCGTTCCACGGCAGGTAGGCCGAAGACAATATTATTCCTGCTCCTCCGGTGTTACTAATGCCCCTCCTAGTTATATTGATGGTGGCCACGTCCGGGTTGCTCAGCTGGGGTTTAAATGTCGCATGTATCCCTTTTCTCGTAACTATGCACGCTCTTATCCTTCCCTCGCTGGCACAGGCTGCATAAGTCATGCCGACCTCCCTCAGGCCCCTTGGCGCCCCATGCGCGATCCAGGGCTCCTGAATGAGCGCCACATCCAGGTCGTGTGTCCGCCTCAGCCTCACCAGCGTTTGGGTGGCTGCGGACGAGTGATGCAAATTGATCTGGACCACTCTCAGAGCCATGTCGAAGGTAGCTGGTGATCCCGCGACGCCAGTCCCCTCTTGCACTGGGTGACACGCCTACGGACACTACTATAACCCCCTCCCCCACACATATGTAAGTAACGAGTGACTTTAGATCACGTGACCAAACTCCGGTTACCCAATCTGTGGGGTCCCCCACTTAAATTTCACAACTTTTCCTCTCCCCCCCCCCCCCACTGTACTCACTGCCCCACCACTTTGTTGGTTATACACAGCTGAAAAGGAAATAATGGATCGGGGACAAGCCCCTCTTCATTACGTACCTACAAATACCCTACCTTCAGCCATTCCATCCCTTTCCCCATCCACTTCCTGTGGGATGACTCCTACCATGAATCCAAACCGGAGGTCCATCGGTCATTTGCACCAGTATCATCCACTGGTCAGCCCCAGTCCAAAGAGTCCAAGAGAACGACGCCGATCCCCCTCCGCAACAACCACTCGATAGATCTCCCTGACCCCGAAATCCCCACAATGCCAGGCCCCGGTTTTTAGCCCCCATCCCGCCCTATTCGCTGTCGATTTATAGGAGGTGGCAGGAGGGACAGAATATTGGCCCGAGGACTATGATTATGGGATAACCACAGTACTACCGACTGACTCGCATCGTGTCGTGTGATCAGTCATTAAAATGGAGTTCCTGGGGGCCAGCAGGAAGGGGGCCCCACCCCGCCCCCTCCTGTGAATTCCTGCCGATGTCTCTGCCTGCTGTACTACATAAGACTATAAAACAAGGAGGGACAACATTCCGACTCCCTCAGCAAAGTAACCAGGCGTCAACGAATCCTCCAAGTACTGCTGGCCCCCGTGCTCCCCTTTTCTTCCCCTTTGCCGCTCTTCCTCCCTGCGGCCACCTTCGCCGCCTTCTTGGCCTTGCGCCCGACCACATGAGCCCATGTGCTCTGCTTAGCAGACGGGATCTCAGGGGCCGGGGCGCGGGCGCTCGGCGCCACAGGCGTTGGCGCGGCCGCGGGTGTCGCCGCCTTCTTCCTGGCGGCCTTCGCGGCCCTTTTACGCGCCCGGTTGGACGGCGCGGCCACAGGCGGTGGCGGAGCACCAGCCCCACCCCCTGCGGCGGCTCCATCTGGTGCGCCCCTCGCCCGGACGGGAGCGTCCGGCGGTTCCCTCCTCTTCTTTGTCCCGGCGCCGGTTGACGCCGGACCGCCGGAGGCGACCCTGCTCGCCCCAGAAGACTCGGGCAGTGCGGGGGAAGAAACACCCACCGCGGGCGCGCCCGCCGGTCCACTAGAGGAACAGGTTGCGCGCTTCGTCTTCCTCCGCGCCTGCTTCTTGTCCTTGCGGGACGGGGCCTCTACCCCGCCCGCCACCGGGCCCTCCTGCCCGATCGTCGCCCACTCCCGGGCCAGCGCCGTCGGCGGAGCCCTCGGCCCCGCCATCGGTCCGCCGCTCCCCAGAACTCGACCCAAGTACAGCAGGCGGCCCTCCAGCCGCCTCTCCAACTCCTCCATGCGGCGTAGGATCGCGTCCCACGGCTGCTCTATGGGGGCAGCGCCGCCGCCGCGGGTGGAGGGATCGTCGTCCGAAGGCGAGGACGAAGCCATCCCCCTTCTCTTCTTCCCCCCGCCCTCAGGCGGCAGGGGGCCGGGTCTCGCGGCCGACGAAGGACCCGGGGCGGCCTCCACCCGGACGCAGGAGTCCGAACAGGGGGGGACGCAGGACGGGAGGAGCTCCGCGCGGGTAGGCAGCGGTACAGCCGGACAGAAGGGCAAAGCCTCCGTCTCCTCGACGCTGCACCCCGCAAGAGACGCGCGCTTCCTCAAGCGCGCGTATTTCCCGCGCAGGAACTCCAGTTCCCTCTCTCGAACGTGCAGGGTCTCACCGAGGGTGTGCGCCTGGTCGGTGAGGGCCCGCACCTGCGTCGCCAACTTGTGGGACTTCTTCTCCCACATCCCCTGGCGGAAAACCACCTCCCGCGCCGGTCTGTCGGGGTTTTCCCCCCTCTCGGCCCTGCCCGTCAGCTCCGCGGCGACGGTAGACGCGCGTCTTATCGCTATCCTTATCGCGCGCATGTCTGTCGTTTTCAGCCGCTTCGCCGCGCTGACGGTCGCAGCGACCGCGTCCAGCTCGCGCTGGGCCTGTCCCGCCAGGCCACCCACCGACATCGTCTCCGCCCAGTCGCGGAGCTCTGGACGGGTCAGCAGGGCCTCGATCCCGGGGCCCAGCCTCTTGGGGTCGGTCCAGACCCCGGGCTTTCTCCCCCTCTTGCCGGGAACAAAGCGGGCCGATGTTCCGCGTCGGTCCCCCCATCGGACGACGGCAAGGGGGCGTAAAGGCAACCCCTCCCGGTGTCCCTCTCCTCCTGCTCCTCGGCGCAGTTCTCGTCCGCATCGGATGTAGCGATGCGCCGCACCCCCTTTCTCCTACGAACTGCGCCCACCTCCCGGTCGTCCGAGCCGTCCTCATCGCCGGTCGTGGTCGAAGCGTCGACCTCCATCGCCGTTCCGGAGACGTACGGGGTTCCCACCGTAACGTCTCCATTCAGGGGCATCGGACCAGCAGTGTCCGGCTCCCTCATGTCCTCTTCGTCGGAGGAGATAACGACGACGCGCTCGCCGTCCGGCACGCGCGCGTCGCACCTCTCCAGGACGACGCGGGCCTCCCGCGCCGTCGCCCCGCCGCGCGCCGCGGAAGCCACCGACCGAAACGAACCGGCCGGAGAGTGACACCGCAACGACGCACTGATGGAGACGGCTGAAGCGTCCAGCCGTCCCAACATCTCCGCCACCTCCTTCTGGAGGCCAAAAAGCTCTTGGACCTCCGAGGTGGCCACCACCTCCACGCTCCGCACGTACGGCATATCTCTGATGTTACGCGGCGCCGTACGCGGAGCGCTCCCGACTCGTGGGCGCGAGACCTTGGGCGTCTCGCTCGGGACGTCTTCCCAGTCCGCTTCCGGATCGCGCGTCGACGGTGAGTCACCCGTCGACCCGTTCGGCCCCGTCAGCACGTCGCACAGTGAGGCATTACGGGTCGAAACGCGGCACAAAACATTTTCTGACTGAAATCATATATTTATCGTTAATTTTTTTATTTCATTCAGTTAGGGCGTATATTTGTGGTCCTATTGATACAAAAAAATTAATGAAATTTGTTTATTTAAGGGGGCATAGTATTTTTTTGGCCTTAAAATTGAGCAGTCCTTATGAATTTTTTTCTATCTGAAACTGAAAAGCTAGAAACATGGGGTTTGTTGCAAATGAAAGATCGCTGTTTGAAAGTATTAAAAGAATTTTTATTTAAAAAAGGCACCCTGTCACCCTTCCCTATAATCGCTCAAAGTTGGTCCCTTGCGGTGCCATAAATTCCGCCTTCTATGCTTATCTGAAACATAAAAACAAATCAAGACATTAAACTGTATTACATTTTCCTTTGTTGACCGAGCCGATTTTTAAATTTCGCATTTAAAACAAAATGGCGGACTGTCACAACTGTAGGTATCGATTCTCGACACTGAAAGTAGGTATAGGTTTGACAGTTCGCAATGGCGCGCCATTTTATTTGAAATGCGAAATTTAAGAATCAGCTCGGCCAACAAAACAAAATGTAATAAAGTTTAATGTCTTGATTTGTGTTTATGTTTCAGGTAAGCATAGAAGGCGGAATTTATGGCACCGCAATTTTACTTATTCCGCGAGCGACCTTTGAGAGCTTATAGCGAGGGAAGGGATGGTGTCTTTTTTTAATACTTTCAATCAGTGATCTTTCATTTGCAACAAACACCATCTTTCTAGCTTTTCGATTTCATATAGAAAAAAATTCACAAAGATTGGTTAATTTTCGGGCAAAAAAGTACTATGCCCCCTTAACTGTATTTGTAAATAAACTTTTGGGGAACATTTAAATCATATAATATTTAATAGTTATAAAATCTTTATTTACGTAACTTCAAAACTATTTAACAAATATATTTTATTAATGTAAACAGTGAAAGATATTTATCACAGATTTGGGGTATAAGCGGGATGTCAGTCTTGCTCGGTAATGAAGTGCTTATCTCACTTTGCTGAATTACTTCAGCATTCTTCATCTTCCTCTTCGTCCTCGTCTTCCTCTTCGTCCTCGTCTTCCACTTCGCCCTCGTCTTCCTCTTCGTCCTCGTCTTCCTCTTCGTCCTCGTCTTCCTCTTCGTCCTCGTCTTCCTCTTCGTCCTCGTCTTCCTCTCCGTCCTCGTTTTCCTCTTCGTCCTCATCTTCATCTTCGCTCTCATTTTCATCTTGGTCCTCATCATCAGAAGATTCTGTCGCAACAAATAATTTCCTCGTTTCTCTTAAGAACGGTTCCGATTTTTTATTTGACCTCTTCCGCATACTGGAGATCAGTGGGTCAGAAGTGAGTAAAAGCCTATTTATAATTCAAGTAAATGAGTAATCGTCAATTGTTAAAATCAGTTGTAACACGCGTCATGCCATAAGCCAGGGTATCGATATGTAATCGTACCTGTTTAAAACATCCCTATTGCATTGTTCCTGTGAAAATTTCCTGGCATGATGTAAACGAAACGAACGAATGTGTTTGTTTCGTGCTTCTGCCGCTTCCTCGGATAATTGTCCGATTGGTACTAATGCGTTTGCCACTACTAATGGCCCATGCATTAGTATTTTGTGTACTGTTGGGGTCATTGGGTGCCATGAATATAAACGAATATATAGCTTCGCTGTAGCTGTGCAATAAACTGCAAATTTATTTACGTCAATCTCGCGACCGCTTGATATGGCCTCTAAGATGACTTTAAACCTTTGAAAAATAGAAAGAATTGTGTTAAAAATATGAAACAAGGATAAAATTTTATAAAATTGAAATGTGGCTAAGCAATACAGAGAAAATATTGATGGCCAGGACTCTGTACCTTCTTATTAACCGCATATCTACACCAGTTATCTCAGCCGACAGTCCAGGATCCATAAAAAATCTACGGCTTGTATTCCCATCATTAGTATTTCCTAAAACATTATATTACAAGTCATGTTTTGCAACTTCATTTTTATAAAAAATATTCTTATTTTAATACAGATAAATAAATCTTTTCCAAAGTATTACCGTATCCTTGTTTTGGTACATCAACTAACAAGCCCAATTGGATTCTAAATTGGTCTTGAATTTCTTTCTTCTTCGCTTTCATGACATTCTTGTCGGCTTCAGTTTTGACTTGCCATTTTCTCAGAGGCAATTTGTACGCCAAGTGCAATAAACTTTCAAAAAAAGCGTATTCTGGCGTGTAAAATCGACAGACCGAATTTTAATGTATTTGGATCAACTTCAGGTGTTCTTGATAATTTGTTAAAATGCTTTGACGTGGCCCCGCAAATATAGCATCTCATTGTCGATGCCGTATTAGTGAGGGCATTGCACACTTTTCCATCAACCATGGCCAATATCATTGTATGCTTCACCGACAATGAACTTCCTTCAACTTGAAGCAATTAAGTTAAATTTAATTATCAGTTTTTCATCATTTCAAAGTTGCTCAAATTATTCTTTCATTACCTTCAATTTTAGTATATTTTAAGTTTGTAATTTGTGTTTTTATATATTCGGTTTCCTCCCGAATAATGTCGGTCGTTTCTTTTCTCAAGCGGAGGCGTATTGGTCGGCAGTAACGAGGTGAGGACGGTGACGGATTTTGCCAAATAATATCTGTTCCTAAAAATTAAAACCACGTTTTAAGAAAATGTTCGTATAAAGTACAAATATTTTGAAACCTTAAAATCGTTCTACATTCGCAGGGTTGCTATTACTTACCATAAATCAATCGCAACGCTAACATCGAACTTTGGATAATCTGACTATCAGAATCTTCCTCATTATCAAATTTTTGTTTATACTGCATTTGTTGAGAACCATCGCATCCCCATTTGCTGATTAATTCAAAAGGAGCACGCTCACTTTTGTCCAAGTTTGCAACTACTTCGTTTAAATATGTAAATAATCTGGTTGCCGTATGATCTAACAAGTGTTGCAAAAGTACTTCGGCACAAGTAGCTGTCACACGAAATGCTTCTTCTACTGGATAGCAATCTCTTTTTGCTCCTTGAATTCTTTTATAACAGGGAAAAAGCTTCTTATCACTTGTGCGGATTATGTCGTATTGTGCTCGCGACAAGTCTGCATCTACATATATCGCTAGAGCATTTAACAATGATAATCGTTTCGGTTCATTTTGCATACTTTGAACATATGCCTTTCTTAATTTCTTCGCCCTAGTTGGAGTTGCAGTAATATCTCGCATCAATTTGGAAGCATCTAATTCGCCTGACTCCCGTAATTTGGATTCCATAGCAAATCTTAATTGTTCCGTCTCCAATTTCCGGATTTGCTCTGTTCTTTTCGGCTTCCCGCGTTTACTTAATTCAATAAAAGGTATCTTTGGCCGGCCTTGCTTAGTTGCTGCTATTGGCAAATCTATAGTTTGCGTAAGCCAATTACGATTTTGGGTCAAGAATAAATCAGATCGTCTTTTAGCTGCCTGCCATCTGGTTTGAATACGATTTTTAAAAATTCGCAATTTACCTCTTAAAATGGTCTTTTCTTTGAGGGAATACCCTTCACGACTCATCAATGTCGCTTGTAAAAAATCCAGTTTCTCGGCGAAACTTCCATTTTGATGCTGTTGCATGATTTTATATAATTGCATCATGTGTCATAATTTTCGCTCCCGATGGACCTAACAAAATTTACAAACCTATTTTTGAATTTAAATCTTGAAATAAGGAAAGCAACACAAGAAAATGCAACACATTCAAGAAGGTGTAACACCCAAAAGTTCAGTGCTACCATAGTGTGATTTTATAAAATTTAATTACATACCTGGTGGGCTTAATTCCATCACTGATCACTGAATTTCACGGTATTGATAACGATGAAAAACACGTTTATTGTCTTATTATACAAAATCGTATAATAAGATAACACAAGGTATCTCTTGTAAAAAGATATCACTTCCGACACATGTGTTACCACAAATGAAACAACGCGTCAATAATTTGATGTGTCACTTGTCCTAAATGCTAAATCTTAAGAGTCCTCTTGAGAGTATTCCTCGCGAATGGACACTGCGTTTGAGTGACTCTTCGAGAGCGAAAACGCACGATCTTCGCTTGTTTTCAAATGGATACATTGTAATGCAACTATCGGAGAACTACCTTTGCAAATTGAAACGGTTTCGTATTCTGATAGTTGCTACACCCAGGGGCCAGGTATTTTTGTGCTCCGTATAGTTACAATAATGAAAATATGAATATTCTGATGATCCGTTCGCAATGTGTTACTTGTTACAACCAGTAGACACTGCAATCACGTTCAAGACGCTTCAATTCGAAACGGTCCAGTCACAAAGAATTTTGCAAGGGCGTCATAAATCAACGAACAAAAATTCTCCCACATACTGCTATAATGGAACATTTAAAAACACTATTTCCTTTTGCCATATTATGTTTACGGCCATGTATCTGAAAGAAAACGGAGCAATGGTTGCGACTGATCCTTCCGATTTACGACACGTACCAGCTTCACCCTGAGGACTTCTCCACTGGCTATGTACAAATTGCCGACAATATCGTGCAAACTGTACATAGGAAAAAGCTCCGTATCTTTCACATATAAAAATATTTCATTTACTTTGAATTTCAATGACAGGAAAGGCATTTTTGTAAAAAAAGAACACGTCAAAGACACCTTCTCGCCCCTCTAACTACCCCAGTAGCAGCTAGTAGCAGCCAATTTTTTCTGTACGATAAAGGTAAGCCTTCGACCTTTCCAATGTGACCAGTAAGAACACTGAACTCCACTGAACTCCCATTCAAAATAAACAATGAAAATTGAAAAATTCGGTAAGGTATAATTCCAAAAATATCAGAGATATCAAAATCAAATTTGACACACTTCAAATACATACCTCAACACTTAATCCCACCAAAAATTAGTTGAATTAAGCACACAACAAAATTATAAATAACAATACTCTGTTCTGAACTGTAGTCATTGTGCAAAAAAACGAGTGCTGGGCACCTTCTCGCCCCTCTCACTACCCCAGTAGCAGCTAGTAGCAGCCAATTTTTTCTGTATGATAAAGGTAAGGCTTCGACCTTTCCAATGTGACAAGTAAGAACACTGAACTCCACTGAACTCCCATTCAAAATAAACAATGAAAATTGAAAAATTCGGTAAGGTATAATTCCAAAAATATCAGAGATATCAAAATCAAATTTGACACACTTCAAATACATACCTCAACACTTAATCCCACCAAAACTTAGTTGAATTAAGCAAACAACAAAACTATAAATAACAATACAAGTTCTGAAGAGTTTCGTGGATGTCCTTTTCAAAACCGTGTAGTCGCGTTAAAAATTAATGAATGTGGAAAACGATCATGCTACATTATCACCCAAATTCACAATCAACTACCTGTAAAAAAAAATTTGCAGTTTGGCAATATTTTTGTAAAAGGACTTAGTGCCGCGTTTCGACCCGAAATGCCCCACTGTGCGTCGCTGACCCGATCCTCCCCGGCAGCCACACCGCGACAAACCGCCTCGGCGCTCAAGTCGGGGTGATCGTCGCGGGAAGTGGCTGGATTGCCACCCCCGCTAGTCTCACCCCTCGCCTGCTCCTCTACCTCCCACCCAGCCAGGCCGGTGACCCGCGAAACCGCGATCGAACACCGGTCCTGGCTCGAGGCCGGCGACCCGCACGATGCGATCGAACGCCGGTCCTCGATATGCTCCAGCGACATAACCCGGTCGCTGGTCGGGGACGTTGTAGTCCGGTGGTCACCCGGAGGTGTATATAGGGCACCACCCTGGAGGTTCTCCATGAGGTTCCCAAGAGAAGTCGCTTTGGAAAGTCGCGTAACGGTAGAGGCGACCTGCCGTTACGAAGCCGTTGTGCCCGGGCCCCTAAGGGCGCGGGCTACGTCTGGGGGGCGGAGGTTCCCCAGCCGGATCATGGTTCGGTGGAGCATAACCCGCTCCACCCACGTGCCCCCTCAAAACGCGATTTATTATAGAGGTTTTTCCTTACCTCGCGGTCCAGCCGGTTAAGGCAAGACCATCGATCCGTACTGGCTTCGCATACCCTCGGGAGAGATCTCTCCGAGGGGTCGTCGTCCCACCAGCGCGGGTTACGATACTCCCGGAAGCAATGCGCTTCCGGGCTTCCCCTCTAAGGCGGGGGGTGCGCCGTAGCCCCGGAACCGTTCCGAGGCTACTGTCCATCCCTGTAGGTGGAGAAATCCGCCAGGGAGGACGTCCCTACGGACGTGTCCGATCATTGGGATTGAAAGATGCCATGCCCGCGTCCGCGCCCCTACCCAACTATGTCGCGTAGGGACCCCGGGAGCACCGACGTGGAGGTGCGGTACATGGACTTACCCCGGTCGGGCCTCCAACTTCGTCCAAGTTCTCCGCTCCGGGCTGACCCTGAATCCTCCCCTCGCGGCCAAAGGCCCGGGGGTACCACCAGGGACGGCTACCCGGTTGAGAGAACATGGAACCCATCGGAGTTCCCCATCGACCATGCGCCGGCAAGCCGACAGCCGATGGAGCGCCCTTCCAGAGCTTCAAGGATCGAACTGATCAGTCGTGGGACCTCTCGTGCCGGCAACGTACCGCGCACCGAGCGACTGACCTGATCCCGATTTTGCTCCCAGGGAAACGTACCTATCCGTACCCCCGGGAGCGCTCCCCGTGGGACAACGTGACAGAAGCACCAGTCTCATATAGCACTTAAGGAGCTCAATCCATTTGAGCTATACTCATCCACACCCATGTTCACTTGAGGAGTGAATTGTCATACGAATTAAATTGACACTAAGTGACAAGAGCACGAGCCTTATATATAGAGTAAAAGACTTTAATCTCGCGAACAGGAGAACTGTGCCCATATGTGTCCCCGAGTAACGCGTCTCCCAGGACAACATGACGGAGGCAATTAGTCCTATATAACGCTTAAGAAGGTTAAAAAGTTTAATCTACTAGAGCTATATTTATGTTTATATTTAAGGAATACGATGCCATCCGCAACATGATGACAAGGGCACGAGCCTTGTGTAAAAAACAAAATGAAAGAATATGACCTCACTACGAAGAGGAATGCGCTTATATGTGCTCCTAAGTAACACACCCTCAGAACAGCATGACAGAGGCAATTAGTCCTATATAACGCTAAGGAGCTTGGTCTACTAGAGCTATATTTATGTTTATATTTAAGGAATACGATGCCATCCGCAACATGGTGACAAGGGCACGAGCCTTGTGTAAAAAACAAAATAAAAGAATATGACCTCACTACGAAGAGGAACTGAATAAAACAGTGAAAGCTTAACCTATTATGGCTATATACATATATACATGTATCCGCGACCAGCACGACACCCCAGGGCAGACCCTCACAGCGAGTCCCCCCTCCCCCCAACGCCCAGCGGCAAGCACCCAGCCACACGCCGCCACCAAGGGCAGGACCGGCGAGGCGAACCGCAGCAGCGCAAGCGTTGGCCCGTTGGGCACCAACACTACCCCAGCCCGCCTCACCGACCCCACCCCCAGCAACGGCGCACGACCGGCCAGCAGCCGCCAGGCGCCGAAAAAGGCCCGCCGCGCAGGCCCACCCCAGGGCACCACACGGTCATACCGCAGACCCCATAAAGGATTAAGGAACCTAAACACCCAGAAGCAGGAGCGCACATCTCTCCATAAGGAGTGTACTATACGAATTTGCATAATCAGACCCTAAATCCCGCTCAAAATGTACGAGCTTCAAGAAGCTTAACTTACAAGTACTATATGCTTGTATGCACAGGAGGGGCAGTAAGTACCGACCACCAGGTACTGGAATCAACGCTCAGGAGTCAAGGGACAGTCGACGACCTATCTCCCAACTCGGTCACGGAGAGAACCCGCGGTGCGCGACCAGGAACTGAGCTAATCCATCCTAGGGGTGAAACTCACCCGAACTGATCCCCGAAAACAACTTAAGCTGTCGCCCTTTACCTCTTATGTAGGCCCAAGAATTCGCGCTCATCTTTACCGTGAATTCCCTACTATCCACCTGTGGTTCTCCCTGATGGGTCACCTCCCAGTCCTCGGTCCCACACCGCTCATACCTCCTGTCCAACTCCTTGAACACTGAACCAACCTTCAGGTGCGGCTCCGACACCACCATGACCACCCTACAACGTTTTTCTACATCCCTCTTCCGCACGATCTTCAATCTCTCTTCCTCGTTAGTGACCCTCCCCTGTTTCACTTCCGTTCTAATCCAGTTGCTGGTGGCCTCATCATCTGTGGTCAGCAAAAGGCTGCCATTCATCCATCCCCTGCGAGATATGGACAGCGTAACGTCTGCATCGGTAGAATGCTCCAACAGCAATCCAAAGACCACCGATGCTTGGGTCCTGTTTAGTTTCGCCGTTGGATATTCCATTGGCACCACTGCCAGTACTTCCTCTCGTCGTTGCTCGTCGTGCTCCCGACCCTCGGCAAGAGGCGAGGCCCCCTTCCCCGTGCATACTCCCACCCCAGCCCTGCTGGACCCCACTTGTTCGGCTGCTTCGGCCATGATAGTACTGCGCGTAGGCTTGTAGTAAGCCTATCCCACCACCGGTAGGAAATAGGAAGTGAAACAAAACAAACAGAAGGAACACCGTCAGGACCCGATGAGCCACTCCCAAACTTTGAATCCAATGAACCGGCCAGCACTTCTCGCAGCAGGCGTGCCTCGCCGTGTCTACTCAGAGTATGCCGCGACTCTGCCCATATAACGACTACCATCCCCAAGATTCACACAAATTCCATGCCGGCATTCGGAACGCATTCATTCAACATCTCCCTCGTGTCCTTCTTCCTTCTTCACCTCACATCGCGTGCGAAACCAAGAGCTCACAATCAGCCCGACCCATCAATCACCCGAGTGCACCCGTCTCCCTGTTCATAGGTGCACGTCTAATAAAGAAACCCCTGAGTCGAGCTATTCTGACATCTAGCCGCCCCCCCCCCTGCCCAGTCCCTCATCACCCCAATACCGAGTCCACATCATGACCTCATCAACTAACTTTTGGAGAGTATACGGGGGCGAAAAATAAAAGGAGATTGAGCGCTTTATCCCGTATACCCGTGCACCTATTGCCGCAACTCCGGCGTAAGATCCGGGGGCCATCCAACACAAATTGTGGCAATCAATGTCAAGAGACAGACCCTTCTATGCAAAGCAAGTTGCTGGACCCACGTGTCGCGCGCGAATGACCACGCGGCGCCCTCTGCGCGCGAAGTGACTTCAATTCAAAATTTGACATGGAAACAAGTGTTAAATCCAAACTGCCCAAATCCCATGACTCTCTATTACTACAATCGAAACCCCATATACTTCTTGTATCGTTACATTTCTCATTGATTTCTGTGCAATGTCACTCAAGGGCTCCATCCTCCGTGCCCACCGTGCCATTCAGCCCAAGGGCAAAATAACACCTCTGTGTATGGTTCAATGAAGGTCTATTGACGCCTTGTTTACCCCAGCTCACATGTATTCCATGAGAATACCTGTGAGCCCCGCTAACTGAAGTATCCAAGTGTCCCTGCCCATTACTCTTTATATCATAGAACACGACTCGGAGAGGCAAATCTCAGTCAACAACACTCCTATATTTAACTGATTAAGTGTAGACTACCACAGAGGTATAAAAGTATCCCCCGGCTAAACCAGCACACACAGAGCCTGGAACCCCTGATAACACTTCCAAACCCAGACAGTGGCCCGACAGTCTAGATCAGTCACATCTTTGAATCAATTTTTGATTAAACAAATGCAAATATCCCCACAGATGCTGCACAGGAGCAAAGGGAGGGACGGGGAGGGACACAAAGTAAAGTATATAAAAATATATATGAGATTCAAACATGAAAAAGAAAGAAAATAAACATCGACAGCGAATAAGATAAAATAAATGCATGTTCCATAGAACACGTGTATAACCTAAAAATTCCATCGATTGTAATACATTGTGTGGACAAGTCCCCACCTGACTTGCCCATACTTACAGTTTCCCACTGTTTTCCTCCCGTGCAGCACCCGCGTTAAACAGAAGCACTTTTGCTTTAAAATCCAACACAAATTGTGGCAATCAATGTCAAGAGACAGGCCCTTCTATGCAAAGCACGTTGCTAGACCCACGTGTCGCGCGCGAATCCCTACTCATATGTACCTAGTGCTTAAAAAAATAATATTGAAAAATGAAAGTGCCATTTGAGCGTCAAAAACGCGACGACGTTAGTAGGAAGTGATGGCGAAATCGTACTAAAGAAAGGGCCGCAATTTTACTATTCAACCTCTATCTATTGCATAAAATGAATTATTCCGGTCTAGAAGAATTACTTTAATGATGTAACGAATAAAATACATAATATTTATTGTTAAATTATCAAGAGACACGGTAGTGTCTCGCGCCAAGTATACAGGGTGTCCCAAAAATGCTGCGGGTCCTTAAAGGGGGTGATTCGGGGGGTGATAACAAACAACTTTTTCCTTTGCGAAAATGTTCTCCGAGGTTTCGTTAACGAGATATTAACAAAAAGCACCGACCAATCAGAGCCCGAGATTGGCGGCCGAGTTCCCGCGGTAGCGTGGCCGCGCGCCGCGCTGCGACTGCGAACAAGCAACTCGGCATGCATCGAAGGAAATTGCACAGAATGGCAAATGAAAAAGACGTAACAAATAAAATCGAACATGTTGTCATGGTTTGTTCGTCATTTAAAGTGAATAATGAATAAAGGATAAATGGATGAAAATCGCGTGCAACGTAAAAAGACGAATACGCAGTTTTTTTTAGAAGATTCGAAAATAATAATTATTTGAAGTGGGAGGATAAGGAATACGTAAATTTTCTTGTGTTAATAACGTAGCCACGAAAAGGTAATGTAACAGGAAATTAACGAAAAATAATAGTAGTTCGTTATTGTGATAAAAATCCGTAATTCAATAACGGCCAACACTGTTGGTGATAACGAATAAGTCTGTTTAAAAAGCCCGAATAAATATTTTCGTACGGGAATTTGGAGAATTATCGCCGGAAGTAAGCCATCGTTTGCGTTAAATTTAAAAATGAATGATCACCAATAAAGTAACTAAAACTCACCCTTGTTGGAAATTCACCTGCAGCTTGAAAATCTGTGTCACAGGGTCACTGAACCGATCCTGGTCATCGATGGACGAGCTCAGTGCACAGCTGGTCCCAGGTATACGACACTACCGAAAGTTAAGGGTCGCAATGTCAGGTGCGTCCAGGTCAACGTACCGAATATTCACTTCACTGCACGGCTACTACCACTGATCACTTAATTCATTTTTCATGGAACGTGTTGTTCCTACGTTATAAAAATTGGTGGAAATGAATTTTTACTTGGCGTTCGGAGCCGTGGGTATTTCCGCGCAAATTCTCACGCTGCAGCACTTGCGTCCTCGTTGTTCGGGGGGTGCAACCAGAACATCGCGCAATACTCTTGAGCAGAGAACATTTCTGCGACGTGATTGCTTGCTGACTGACAAGATTTTTACGAAGCGACTTCTTCTACCCTCAAATAGTTTCTCTCGTTCCATTATGAGTTGACCCCCCACCAGACCAAGAGGCTTCAGGTAGAAAGAAGCCAGCACATTTTCGAAACACACGTGCTTCGCAGAAGTGCAACGAACGGACTATCGTGCACTTTTACAAAACTCCGCGTTCCGTCCTTTTACTGCTAATGTACCCATTGCTTCGAGGTAGGCAGCAGACACCACGTGCATCCCTCCCAAACGGCCACTGTCCTAAAGAGGTCCTCTTCACAGCAGTATCTCCTCCCCAAGGCTTCACTCGCACGGAATTCGTCGACGCAGAGCATTTCGCTAGGGTCGCGGTTTATGACCGTACTGTCCCACTAGTCGACGGTAGACAACGGTTTCCTACAGTTTTGGGTAATTTATGGCTTAGTTGGTTCCGCCTCGTAGCAGACGTGAACTCAGAGTATCGGAAATTGGAAACTGGAAACAGGATTTTTTTCTTTATAGCAACTCGAAGACTTTCTGTTTCTCTTCTCTTCCGTCCCTTTCGAACCGAAACACGTGGTGTCTGCTGCCTACCTCGAAGGAATGGGTACATTAGCAGTAAAAGGACGGAACGCGGAGTTTTGTAAAAGTGCACGATAGTCCGTTCGTTGCACTTCTGCGAAGCACGTGTGTTTCGAAAATGTGCTGGCTTCTTTCTACCTGAAGCCTCTTGGTCTGGTGGGGGGTCAACTTATAATGGAACGAGAGAAACTATTTGAGGGTAGAAGAAGTCGCTTCGTAAAAATCTTGTCAGTCAGCAAGCAATCACACCGCAGAAATGTTCTCTGCTCAAGAGTATTACGCGATGTTCTGGTTGCACCCCCCGAACAACGAGGACGCAAGTGCTGCAGCGTGAGAATTTGCGCGGAAATACCCACGGCTCCGAACGCCAAGTAAAAATTCATTTCCACCAATTTTTATAACGTAGGAACAACACGTTCCATGAAAAATAAATTAAGTGATCAGTGTTAGTAGCCGTGCAGTGAAGTGAATATTCGGTACATTAACCCGGACGCACTTGACGTTGCGACCTTTAACTTTGGATGGCGTCGTGTACCTGAGATCAGCTGTGCATTCGGCGCGTCTGTCGATGACCAGGATCGGTTCAGTGACCTAGTGACACAGATTTTCAAGCTGCAGGTGAATTTCCGAAAGGGTGAGTTTTAGGTACATTATTGGCGACTATTATTTTTTAAATTTAACGCAGGTTATGGCTAATTTCCGGTGATAATTCTCCAAATTTCCGTACGTAAATTTTTTTCGCAGTTTTTAAACGTAGTTATTCATTATCAACAACAGTGTTGGACGTTATTGAACTATGGATTTTTATCACAATAACGAACTACGATCACTTTTCGCTCGTTCCCTGTTGGATTACCTTTTCGTTTGTACGTTATTAAAAAAGGAAATTTACGTGTTCCTTATCCTCTCACTCCAAGTAATTATTATTTTCGATTCTTCTAAAAAAAACCTTTGTATTTGTCTTTTTACGTTACGCATGATTTTCATCCATTTATCCTTTATTCATTTTTCACTTTAAATGACAAACAAACCATGACAAAATGTTCGATTTTATTTGTTACGTCTTTTTCATTTGCCATTCTCTGCAATTTCCTTCGATGCATGCCGAGTTGCTTGTTCGTAGTCGCAGCGCGGCGCGCGGCCACGCTACCGCGGGAACTCGGCCTCCAATCTCGGGCTCTGATTGGTCGATGCTTTTTGTTAATATCTCGTTAACGAAACCTCGGAGAACATTTTCGCAAAGGAAAAAGTTGTTTCCAATCACCCCCTGAATCACCCCCTTCAAGGACCCGCAGCATTTTTGGGACACCCTGTATACAGATGTATGCGCAGCGCGAGACACCGAGTGTCTATATTATATTAAGCCACGACTCGCTATCAAGGACCCTAAGATTTCCGAATCTCAATAACGGCTGATCCGATTAGATTTTGAATGGTCTTAATGGATAGCCTGGGTTTGATTTACATAAGAAAAGTGTCTTCGTTTTGTTCCTACGGACCTTATGAGCTGAGATATTTCGATGTAAAGTGACAATTTCCCGAA
Organism: Andrena marginata; assembly: GCA_963932335.1. Lineage (NCBI taxonomy): Eukaryota > Metazoa > Arthropoda > Insecta > Hymenoptera > Andrenidae > Andrena > Andrena marginata. The sequence continues at coordinate 13,761,397 of OZ010664.1, forward strand.
TTTCATGCTCGTAAAATTAAGATCGTCATCGTCATCGTCCTACACTTCTCGTCAAGAGGGGAGTATGAAAGGGTGAGGAAATGTCTCTCAGGCACGTCGCTCATTGGATGTGGGTTTCGGCCAATCGCGTAACAAGTTGTTGTAATCTGACAGCTAGACAGATAAATAACCTACCAAGTGCTAAGTGTCAAATGAAGTATGTTGTCCGAATTTGAAATGTCACTAGTTTTTACACTAAATAGGAGACTGAATTATTGTTTTAATGAACAAGGTAAGTCGTCAAAATTTTTTAAATCGATTTCGTATGTAGAGTCGCAGACTTGGAACTTGTTTGGAGAAGGTTCGACAGAGAAGCATCTTCTTTCGCACAAGTTTCTACAAATTAATATATTGTTTTTATATCAGCAAACAATTTTTACACAGGCTCGAATAAAAATGAAGGGGACGTCCAGGCTTGGATAGAAATGAAGGGGACGCACAAGCTTGGATAGAAATGAAGGAGATGCACAGGCTTGGAGGTTGTCCAGAGAAGGTTAGACAGACAGAAAAACATCTTGTTTCGCACAAGTTTCTGGAAAGTTGTCAAATAAGGTAAATCGACAAAATTTGTCAAAGTAGCGTAGCATTAAGAATTAAGAAAATTATAGCGTACTGCTTGCAACGTTGATCAAGTCACATTAGTGAAGAAAGTACGCTGAAAACGCATCACCCTTGGTACTTTTCGATCTCTTTTGGAAAGGTATTCCTAATATTTTATTAAAATCCACAGTAGTTCCTACGCTATTCATTAATTTTATTAGTTTCCCATTAACAATATTTCATTTCAAAAATATAAACATACTAAATTAATTTTATTCCAATACCAATACATTGTACGTTAAAAATATTGAATCTCTTCGTTCATTTTTGCTGAATTACCATTAGCATTTAAATTTCCTGCAACAAGACATTCTGCCATACGCTCTCACCTCCTTTGGACACATTTTGTAGTCTGTACACTTAAAATAGCAAAGGGCGAATCTATTTTTATATGTTCTACGTTAAGTCATAACTAAAATGTGGAATTTTGTATATTTACAGATAATCGAAGCACATTTTCATGTATAATTTTATTCTAGAGTTTTAAGAAATATGTATATACAATTAATATTGAGCTTTATTATGAATGTGGAAAACTGTATAATTCAGACAACAAAAATAAATCGGTCATAGTATTATATTAATTAAACGATTTTATTCAGCTTCGATTCTATGTTTGCTTCATATCTGAAAACTCAACTTTAAACCAATTCGACCAATCCAATTGTCTTGTAGCTTTGCAAGCGTGCGGAGTTTAGGTAACGATATAATATATTGTTGAAAAAATAACCCCGAGGGGGTGAAAAAGTTATCCAGTCATCAATAAACACTACAAAATGTGTGAAATCCCCACAAAATTACCTTTTTTAAAAAAGGTACAAAACAGAGCGCCAAGTATATAATTCCATCATAAAGAATTCCATTTAAAAACATTGTCGTAAATTAATATAAATTTCTTAATATGCTATATTTAACTTTACAAAAGTAATGAGATACAACAATTGCGCCAATTATCACAATGGCTATTTATACAAAGAAAAAAATGTACTCAATAATATTAAGCCGACATATTTTTATACAAAAAAATATTTTAATACGAATAAATATTTTATTCAAAATACTTGGCGCTGCTCTCTGAATTGGTGTTGCTAAACTGAATAAATATGCATAAATTGCATTAAAATCTTTTTCTTTCTTTCTTGTCTCTGTGGTGTCTTGTTTTGTTTTATTTATTAACCAAGACAATTAACATTTTTTCGGAGAGCAGCGCCAAGTATTTTGAAAAAAAATATTTATTCGTATTAAAATATTGTTTTGTATAAAAATATGTCGGCTTAATATTATTGAGTACATTTTTTCTTTGTATAAATAGCCATTAATGGCTATTAAGCCCAGATAGCACACCTCGTCTTAGAGACGTCTAGTTCATGTCTGTTTTAGGTCTGAACGTCTGAACGGCCAAAGTCGTAACATGGCCGTTGTAAAGCCGTCTCTCCTGTGTCTCTAAGGCGCCCTCTAGACGTCTGTCAAAGGTCTGATAGACGTCTTAGCAGGCGTATAGTAACCCTCTTAAAGACGTTTGCTACAGACGCCTGTAAGAGGTCTGTAGCAGGCGTCTTACAGGCGTCTGTAGCGTGTGTCTTTAAGACGTCTGTAGCGTGTGTCTTTAAGACGCCTGTAGCGTGTGTCTTTAAGACGCCTGTAGCGTGTGTCTTTAAGATGTCTGTACCAGACGCTGTTAAGACACCTTGGAACGGACATTTCTGAGACGTGTCCGTTATAGTAGTCGAAGTATTGTTTTTTTTTACAATATCTTTATTTGCGTCGAGTATATTAATCACCGAGTATAATTCATATTTTTACAGACACATATATGTAATGAAACGACAATTAGAAAAATGTGTCTTAATTTCTAGATGTAAAAGGTATTTTATTTTTAATGTTACCATATACATATATACTTTTTTGTATTTGTGCGCATCTTTGTTCATTTTTGCAGATTAGTTTATATACAGCAGCCATATAAATATTACTTTAGTTGTATACAAAAAACAAATTTAATTATAATTATTATTTTTTAAATAAATATTAAACAACCATTTACAACATAAATATTAAATTAAAATTTACAAATTTATTTTATTAATTCAGTGTAAAAGAACATCTTAAATTAGATATGTGTACAGATATATACATATGTATATATATGGCTGCGCTGTCAATTTTATGTGACTTTTTAATTTTTACTTTTAACTTTTAACTTGCAATGAATTGGACGGCCCAACGAAACTGTTTTACCGACCCATAAATTGAAGGTGACTGATCTTAGCGCCCTCTTCTCACACCAGCGATCAAATCAAGAACTACTCTCGAATGATGTATACGCGTGTGCGTGTGCGCGCGCCGTTAACGTAGCTATGAGCTACACTGCCCTCTTTAGTTAAAATGTCCTATCTAGCATTTTGAAACAACCGAGAAAACTGAAGATTTATCATTTACTTTGTACCGTCCTTATTTCCCTTGATTAAAACATGTCATTATTTCGTAACGGCCAAATATAATCTTTTGTAATAGGTATATCGGTAGGTAATGTATTATTAACGTACCAATTAATTAATTGTTTTAGATAGGATATTTTAACCATTTGGAAAGAAGTTTATGAAGCATGTAGAAGTCTTCTAACTTTACTTAAAAGGTAAAAGACGAGTGGAACTTCAAATATTTCAACATATCTCAAAAAATGAAAAAATGCTAGATAGGACAGTTTAACTAAGGAGGGCAGTACAAGCAGATAAAAGTGATGATAATTTCTCGGCATGTATACAACTTACTTAAATCTGCAAACGGGATTTTAAAATTTTCATTACAAGCTTAGATAAAAAAGTTGAAAAAGCAATCTTCACTATTATTTTCTTCCCTATTCCGAACAATTACAACTTTTGTGGGAACCGACGGAACACGTCACCTAAATAGTAAACTAATCCTTCCAGCCCTAATACTTTTTATAAAGAGAATAGAAAGATGCATCGATAGGGGTATAAAACATATGCAGTTCCAATAAAAAAAATGAGGTGATTTTGAACTTTTATTGAATAAAAAGTTTCTTTATTAATTTTTACTTTTGCAAATTCTTGTCAACTGAATACTGACTCACTTTTGTTGGAAATATTTTTTCATCAGTTTCGCAGAAATACCTGAAAACCGTTGCGGTCGTTTTACATATATGGATTTGGGAGACAAATATCATAGCTTTGTAACGTTCGGTTGTCCGGGGACGACTAAACGCTAGCAGGTTCTCGAGTAGAGAGCGGCGTCCCTCGAGAATAGGGTAGGTGCGAGTTCGTTGGTAGAGTAAAGGAGTAAAATCCAACTTAAACTTAACAATGACTTTATTAAAACAACACTTATTCCTAATAACGAGTATAATATTGCTTACGACTACGATTATATACTTTATGTTTTTGTGTTTTTACGTTTTTTATCTTATATTATATGCTACGTGGCTAAGTATTTATTGCAGAGCACAGCCGCTACCGTTTCCGGAGCGATCTGGTAGACTCTTGGCAATGTCTGTAGTAAGAACAGCCGCTACCGTTTCCGGAGCGATCTCGTTCTTTTGACAGAGTTTCGGTTCTATGCTCCAACAGACCTCGCTTTTACCAAGTGCATCAGCCGCTACCGTTTCCAGAGCGATCTCAATGCCTTTGTAAGAGCAAGGTACTATAGTTTTCAAATGAAATAGTCCAAAGAGGTGCACCAGTAACTTTTGTACGCTGGAGATCAGCCGCTACCGTTTCCGGAGCGATCTCAATCCCACTGGTTGAAACTTAAGCTTCCTCTAGGTCTAAACATTCGTCAACTAAAGAGCGTGTTTTTGAATGTAGCCTGACTGAGCGCTCTGCTGCGTGCGCCTCCTTTTATACTGGAAAATTGGCGGGCTGGCGCATGCGCAGTGAGTCGATATTCGTTATTTTGCAGTTTTCTCGCTTATTATATAATATTTTGTTTTATGCTTTTGACAGTACCTATATTTAATTATTTCTCACGTTTCTATAATATTTGATTCTATAATCTCTGCTTAGTTTAATATTAATGTATAAAAGTATGTACAATGGGTATGCGCGGTAACATAGGCTGGTTGCGTGGTAATGTAGTACTGTTCTATTTTATCGACGGTCGGTAACGTCGGGTTTGCGTCCCCGTGGGACGTTACACGCACATAACGGATTGGAAAATAAAAAATTATCACTAGAATTGTATATTAACTGAAAGGGATCCCTTCTAAAATATTAAAACAAATAGTAACACTCGCGGATATGTAAAGACTGAACTGAGCGGAAACTATACTCGTGCCAATGTGTACATAAACGCTGATATTTGCCAAAATGACAAAAAAGGTGCAAAATTCTGCAACGGCGCCTCATTATGCATACCTTCAGTTTCAATTTGTAAAAAAGAACGGTGCGGCATCTCCTGGCATTATTAACTTTTTGCTTAACAATAGACAAAAAATGTATATGTTGTCAGTACTCATTTATAACAGCTTTCAGAGAGTCCGCATTTAAAACAAAAATAGTGCATGTGATACTACATCGTAATATATACTACTTACTCTGATAGGTATACTGGATAATCTGAAAATAAATTTTAAAGTAGCGCGTTAAATTTCGATCCTCAACTTTGAACTGATATATCTTCACAAGGACTGCAGTTCGAAGAGGTTGTGGAATGCCTACTAAGAAGTGAGAAATCTTCGACTCCCGCATTTCTCATCAGATCTTTGCAAAAACGACGCCAATTGATTCCTTATAATTCGGAAAATACTGAAGGAAATTCCATGAGAAATTAATTTCCATAACCTAAAGCTAATTTCGTTAAAAATAGTCCGATTTACATGGGTATGATTTTCATCGGAAAAACATAAGGCATCATTTTCATATCGATACGATAAAGAACAAATAATTATTTTTTTCTGAAACAGGTATGGGTTAATGTTTACATTAGAGAAGGATTCTCCGATTGCAATGACCTTGACATATGTGGTCAAGGCTTTGATTTGCGAGATAAAAAACTTTACACCAAAACTGGCGAGTGTTTCACAGCCGACGGTATTAGTATTGATTGGGGCTAGGTAAGGGTGAGGATGCGTAAAGCAAGGATTCACTTTCCCGTCACCACATTAACACTATAATTGACGAGTTTAACACATACATCGGTTCGCTACCATGCTTTACACGCGCCCCCCGCCCTAATCTATCCTCAAGGGTCATTCCACGTGAACTCAGACACTTTTCGGAGTAACATTTCGGACTTTGGTGCAACTTGGATATGTTGTAGTCTTTAGGGGTATATAAACATATATCGAAGGATTTTTGAAAATTTCAAAAATTGTTGAAGTTACAGCTCTTTGAAATATAGTGTTTATTTTTTTTTCAAAAAATGGTAACTATTCAACTAACAAACCGATAAAAATGATCGTTTGGATGCTTACAGTGGAGATATAAGAGTACATAATAAAAATTATTTCACTGAAAAAATACAAATGTTTGACCATTTATTTTGCAATTCTTGTAAACAAATGCAATTTTATAATTCAAGGAACCTTTGTAAAAATTTGAAAAAAATAGGACGATATAGTCCTGTTTGTCCTCTTTACGGACACGTTTTAAAAATCGTGGACACTTTAAAATTGGCCAAATGAAAATTAATTGAATGTAACGCTGTGTCAAATCACACCGGCTCGACTGGCCGAGCCGAGTTATAATTTATTGAAAAAAAGTTAGCACTTACATTCAAACAGCTGTAAAATCGACAGTTTCCAAAATTTTAAAAAATCCTTCGAGATATGTTTATACATCCCTAAAGACTACAACATATTCCAAATTGAGCCACATCCGAAATGTTACTCCAAAATGTGTCCGATTTCGCGTGGAATGTCCAACTATGAATCCAGTCCGAGGGGACTCGTTGGAAAATGCATCGATTTCGGCCGTCGCGACCTTGGAGCCCGGAGGGCGTTCTCTGTTCTATTTCCCACAGTTGTTTGCAGGTAATAGGTTCTCTGCTGGGGCACATGTAGTTGGTGCTCGTGTGTAATAGGGCGTGTGGATTCTGTACGCTGGCGCGTGTGATTGTCGCCGCCTTGTCCGCGGGTTCTCCGTGATGGGGATGGGGGGTACGCGTTTACCTTCCACGTGTTTAGTCCCTTGGTGCCAGGTCTCCTAATTTCCCTGGTTTATTAAGGTTATTTCCCGAGCGGAGCCGAGCTCTGAGGCCCGGTTGAATCTATTGTTCCCTGTTTCGCTGTTTAGCGTTATATTGGGATACGACGCCTCGAGCTGTTTTTATGGAGGTTTTTCGTTTCGCGGGTACTGCACGTGTGCTTCAGGTTGTCGTGACCGTTACTCGTGGACGTTAGTCCATTGTGTTCGCGCGATTTGGGAAAGTCCCTCGTTCCCCTTTTTAGTTAAGATTGCTGGCCGAGTTGGTTAATTTATTCGGACGAAAAACAGCAGCGGAGGCCGCCCGTGGCCGTCCCAAGTTGACGGCGCGGGCCTTGCCTACCTGCGGCCCCCCGCTTCGCTTCTTAAAGCGGTCTGTAGACGTTCAATATACAGGGTGATCCTGGAGCCACTGGACTCAAAGCGCCCGATTAATATCATACCAAATGTCATGCAAATCGGACTACTTTTACACAGCAATACAAATCACGAAAAGAACAGGCATTTCCTTACTCTCTTATCATAGTGAACAGGGAAAGGGTTAAATGGGATGGTTCTGTTTCGTTTATTCTGGCTTCGACCCGTTTGAATGCGAAATGGAAATGCCTGTTCTTTTCGTGATTTGTATTGCTTTGTAAAAGTAGTCCGATTTGCATGAAATTAGGTATGATTTTAATCGGGAGAACGCCAGGAATCCATTGCCGTCACTTCCATATCGATATTACGAAGATAAGGATTTCTTAATACGCTGTAATGAATATTTCACCCTCGACTGCGGGGTGCCAACCTCAATTCGCTGCGGTCGGCCGTGGATTTATACCTGTTTCAGAAAAGCTGCATTCTTTATTCTACATCGTATCGATATGGAAGTGACACCGATGGATTCCTTATGTTTTTCCGATGAAGGTCGTACCAAATTTCATGCAAATCGGACTATTTTTAACGAAGACAGCTTCAAATGGTATAATTCGATTTTTCATGAAATATCCTTCATTATGCTCCGAATTACGTCTTCTTGGTGTGAGTTTCATCGGCGAAACATAAGGAGTCGATTGGTGTCGTTTTCGCAAAGATCTGATGACAAATTGCGGAAATCCTGAACATTTCTCAAGTTCTTAATTTATTCCAACCCCTTCGAGAGTCGAAAGCCCTAAAATTCGGTGAGGCATTGCGGGACGATTAGCCTGTGGAATTTTTCAGAGCGAAACGAAAATTCATTCGTTCTTTACGATTGGTAATTTCATATTCACCTTCCCAAAAACGTTTCGACATATACCTACTCAATCTACTGTCTTCGAAGAGGACCGAGGTCCTCAAGCGACGCTGAAAACGCGCCGAAAAAAGGGACGCGAAAAGTCACCGGAAACAGAAAACTAACCGCTTCCACGCGCAAAAAGGACTGACCTGCGCGAGACTGTTTGCCAGATGTGTAGCTTGGTTATACATAGCCCGACCTACCCGGGACCTATCCAGAAGAATTGCAGGGAAATTCTTGCAGGTACTCTCACAAACACATTCTATTTATTTTTTAAAAAAAAAAAATATTAGTACTTTTTAAATAAATTCGATAACAGCCAAACGATGAAAAGTATCTCCTTGTTTCATGCGTGGTCGACATCAAATCACATTTTGATGAAAGTTGTTGAAGGCGAGACGCAACTTCAAAAACGTTGTTTGTAATTATAGCAATCCCGTTCTTATTCTCATTTTTAATATTTATTCGTACCTAAATGACAACGGTCCTCGTCGCTCGTCGCTCGTCCCTCATCATTCCATCAGTGAGCACAAATCGACGCGTGTTACGAAAAGTAACGCGCATTGATATGTAGGTAGTACTTGACGCGTCACACTGATTCGAAAGACGAAGGAACGCAGTGCAGAGTGAAGTTATTCGCCTTGGAATGAAACTTAAAATAAACGGTACGTCGCTACGAATGAGAAACGCTCTTCGATTAAAGACAATTTCTTCATTCTCATCGAATGAATTCATTTAATTGCTTATCTTTTAATCGTTATTCGAAAGAACTGTGTGGCGACGAAGGGTCAAGGGAATAAGCGTCATTTGTTTATTACTTCTATATGTGCGGGCGGCAGGAATCCGCGAGGGGTACCGAGGGGTCTCACGACCTTTTGCTGAAATTTTACAATCCTGTAATACGAGGGGGTAAAAGGGAATATTAATTTGATCGTTTTATGATTGTACATACCTGTACATGCGGCCCATTTTATATAGGCAGTGTTACAACTGGGAAGGAGCTCCCTCGTCAGACGAGGGTCCCGATTTGCCTAATGACAGACAGATCCTTCAGCTTCGCTGTTTCAACAAACATACATACATACACGTACCGATAACACACGACAAAATTATTCGTCACTTTCCAATAACTAGTTCATAGGTATTCGTAATTGTTATTCGAAGGTTACTCGAATAAAACTTTATTCGGATAACGCCCGCTTGTTATACGTTAGAGAAATCTATACATATACATATGAAAGCGTCACCAAATTTAAGGGCGAGGTCGAGGTCGGATGATCCCATGCTATCTTGCCTTCAAGAATTTTATGACAGGGACTTAAGTTCTGCGCACACATATCAGTTCCAGCGTGCCAGTGGTAAGAAGAAGAGGGGCGTAGGGGGTCTCTTCTTCTTACCACTGGCACGCCGGAACGCTACTGACCCGGAACTGATATGTGTGCGCAGAACTTAAATCCCTGTCATAAAATCCTTGAAGGCAAGATAGCATGGGATTATCCGACCTCGACCTCACCCTTAAATTTGCGCAGACCTTTAGCCTGCGTGCGGTATTGATAGACGGTCTTAGGCCCGGTCCAGATCTGAACCGAACGCCACTTGAGTAGTTAGATGGAGCAAGACAAGTGAATCACTCGTTTTACTTTATCTAACGACTCAAGTGGCGTTCGGTTCAGATCTGGAGCGGGCCTTACGCGAGACCGCAGATCTGGCGACGGGTGATAGCTGATGACTACGTTGGGTCTCCTACATAGCTATCGAATGTATGTAGCCAAAGGCTGAAGGGGACGCGTGACCATCGCGAAATTATTGACCATCTCGCCCGTGTTTGCGGAGCGTGCGTTTGGACTAAACCTTTGCAGCTGTACTGAAAGTCGATCGCGCGGAGTTTTAAATCTTTGACGGTGGATTTTACCCCTTTAAACCGAATATCCGCAGAAATGAAAAAACACGCGTCTCTTAGTTTTTTTAGTACTACAACATATCTGAACGAGAAAAAATCGGAGGAGGACACTTACCTAGTGTTCCTTGTCAGTAATAATAAAAAAACAAAAGTAACTGAAACTTTGGTTTGAATGAAAAATGACAAGCAGTATCGATTTGATTAAGGTGCAGGTAATTTGGAATACCAGTATTCCAATGTACCTTCACTTTATAAACTTAAACGAAACACGTAGATAATAAAATTAGTTTATTCTATGACGCAATCAGGCTAAGAAATCACAATGAAGGAACAATTTTATGTAAATATAAATTCAAAATCTTAACATTTACTTGCAGTAATCACAGATATAATTTCCTGTGTCATTGTAACAGACGAAACCGACGCGGCGGTAGTGATTACGCGTGAAATAAAAGCATCGCTAAGGTTTGGAATATTCCAAATTACCTTCACCTTAGGTATTCCGAATCAGCAAGATGGCATTGAAACTAAAATTTCATGTTACACTTTGTATTCTCGAAATTATCGCAAAACTGGCACTGAACCATAGAAGGAACATGCAAATGAGTAGATTAAGTGTTTAACTCTAAAGTTTTTACATATTTTAACCATGATTGGCACGATTGAATACGCGCTGACAAAGTTTGGCAGATTGACGTTTTCTTCCTCTGCAGATTAAGTCGAAAATGTAAAAATGGCGGTTCATCCACAAATGTCATTAGTGAACAGGTCATTAGCCCCTATAATCTACGGTGTTACAAATTAAAAAGCGTTAGTAGTTTATTAGATACTTCGGTATTCCAAATTACCAACAGTATTCCAAATATGCTGCACTTCCTCTAGTAAAAATATCCGTGTTCTAATCCGTGCACTTCTTAATATACAGGTATTGAAATACACGTGTATACGTGTGTCGAAATTCACGGATTGTTGTATCCGTGTACCCGTGAACTGAAATTCACAGGTACACGTGTATCGAAATATATTTTTGTTGCGTTATTTCGGAATTTTTTTAGAAAGAACCCATAAATTTGATTATTATGTAGTTTATTATTACATTTTGTCAATAGAAATTTTGTCAATAGAAAAAAATTAAAATCAAACGCAGTTGACTGCTTTAAAGTAATGTTGAAAAAAAAACATGGAGTCACGGTGACCATGATTGGTGTTCTTTGTAGTGAGCAAAAACAAAAAATGTAAAAAGTTATTCTTTGTTTGTATGCCTTTGGCTATCGTCCCTACCAGAATATTTAGTAGTGTTTGAACTATCAACACAAATTTTTGGAATGCATTATATTAAAATTTGTACAAGTTACACGCCAAAGCGCAGGTCATGTCATCAAACATCGGCCCCATCGGGCACACGTATTACGGCCGTTCTAGTCATCTGAAACGAAAGTACCAAAGATTTTTTTAATCTATATGAGTGTAGTTATCGCCCGAAGCAGATGTAACCAAGTCCGGACATTGTTACCGACATCGCAGCTGTTTAAAAATTTATATTTGATTAAAACAATTATAGGTACACATTCACTTTGAATGTGCGTCAAATTTTAGCTCAATCGGTCAAGTAGTTTTTGAGAAAAATGTGCGGCCGATCTAGAAAAATTGTTTCGACCTATACGACTGAAGTTACGGTAGATAACGACTATTTTCTGTAACTTATCCCTAATCTGGTATACCAGTACCGTACAGGAAACCTTCCTCAGCTTCAAAAAAAATCATTTTGGGCAGCTCTCTTTTCTCTGGTGGCAGTCACAGCCTCTTTAGATACAAGGATCGAGGGAACGATTACGTGCCACGCTGCGGTCTTAAGCCCCTATAACTCTGGTAGTTCTACGAATTCCACCTTAATATTGTGGGGACATATTTTCGAAACCCCAAACTATTAGAAAATAAAAAAAGATTTTTTGGGTGTAATAACCGCTTAACCCGCATCCGATTCGGTACACAAGACCACACCATACATCTATAACCCGAGTAATTCGGTTAGTTAGTTGCAACCATGTTTCCAAATAGTAATGACTAGTGTTTTAACCTGTCTTCGCCAGGCATTACTATCCTATGTGTATAATAGGACGCCTAAGGTAACCAAAATTACGTATATGTACAATGCGGTAGCGGATTCTACATTGTACATAATACCTCTTTAGGCCACAGGTACAACCCATTATCGAATTTTCCAAGGTTTTGATTTTTTACGGCATCTTTGGGTTCCGAAGAAACTTCATGCTGAATATAAATCTTGTAGGTCATCGGGAAGTACGAAAAAAAGCCTCTAGACAGATTTTGCTAACAAACGAACATCCACCTTAAGCGTCTTATTATATAGGATTGTAATAAATTTCATTTCAATATCAGACACTCCTTGGTAGGGTGATGCGTGCTGGTGACAATAATAAATATGCGAAGACAAGGATTAACTTGGCCGCGTCGGAGTCGTGAGCATCTGCCGACGGGTGTGGGTTTACAACCCCGTTATTCGGTTCATCGGTGGTACACTTACCGCGCGGACAAGACCGATTGTCGACCAGATGACGGGAACATTGCCTATTGTCTAAGGCTTAAGGTCTCGAAAATATTCGAATGCTATATAGAAAATATTTAACAAGGGAGGCTATAAAGCGAAACGCGTACACGGCTGTAGAAGATATTAAAAGATAGAGTTCCGTTATGGGTGGACAATATGGAACAAAGAAAACTGCTTTCCAAGGGTATTTGAGTACAATACTAGTATAAACTACTTAAGATTAATAGCTTAACGTTCGCCGAGTCGTCCGCATATCGGCTGCTATAATGTTTTATTACTTTATGTAAGCAACGGGAAACATCCCCGGCCAGATCATGAGTTTTGGGAAAAATCTACGTCGTTCCTAACAACCCCCTAAAATTAATCAATCCTGCGTGCATTATGTACTCGTATATTTTAAACATTTTGTTTTCATTTGATATGAATATTGCCTGTAGATTCACATATCGCTGACTTGCCGCACAAAAATGTTCGTAAAACAAAAATATTGTCACCATGGGCTGTGTGATCCTTTATCTTCCAGATAATTATGATGTCCCTTTCAACCCACCTCTCCCCTACCTGCATAGGGAAAACCCACTGTACCTGGGGCTTTTGACCAATATTTATAGCAAAACAATGATACCGATCACAGTGTAGTCCCAAGATAATTATCCACGAGTCGTCGCCATCATTACCCTAATTTTGTTTTTACTTCAGCAGTGTTGGGAATCAGCACCGTGACCGCAACGCCCGACGTTCGAAAGCAATGCGACTATGTACCTACTAAAAGGCACGGATAGGAGAATATGTAGCCTTTATTCGGTTACAATATGTGCTTATAAATACCTTTTACAAAACTATCGATATAATGAAAAAATCTTTTTATTACAGAAAGAAACAACTCTGAGGGGCCCTTATCGCAGATATTACCAACCAACTTATGAAGATACTGTATTGTTCAACCCCCACACACACATGTGTAAAGCGGTCTGTAGACGTTCAATATTATTGCGCAATATTCAATATTGCACAATATTATTGACCGTCTGCGGATCATATTGAAAGGTTGCGCAATAAAATTGAAAGGTTGCACAATAATATTAAAAGGTTGTACAATATATTGTGTGAATCGCGTGGAGGAAAAAGTGACTTGAGATAGATCTACTAATTAAGATCGTAGCGTAGCTGATTGAGTGGTTGCCTTCTCTGACATATGTATATTTTATACTCTATTTCATTATACAAGGTGTCGGCGGAAATAGCAAACAGCAGGATATTTCTTATCGTATTGGAGATAAAAAGAATTGTTTACATGCAATTGCATGGTTTAAGGGGGCAAAATTGGCGCAGACGAATTTTTTCTTCGATTATTATTTTAAGGGAGGTTTCTGCCTTGTTGGGCCAAAAAGTGTTCGATTTTTCACCAATTTTTTATGCGAAAAGTATTAAATATAGAGTGTTGATATTTAGTATGTTGACTAAGCGGTCTTTATTGAACATAAAAATATTTTTTAAAGTTTGACAAAACATGGTAGTGGGAGTGGGAGGAGCCATGTATGTCGGTGCGCGGGCGATGGCATTCTTCGCTTGCGGAAGTCCTAAGTCCCAGACAGGTGATCTGAAGCAAAAAAATGAGATATTGCGTTAGCAAATTTACTGATTTTCACTGGAAGAAAACCCGCTCGAATAGGAAGCATCGGGGGTGGTCTACATGGTTAGGAATGAAATAAATATATCGAACTATCTATCTAGTAGAATGAATTTCATCTTTCATTCCTAACCATGTGTAGTCTTGAAGGCATAGTATACCATATGGTTGAATTTGTCTTGACAGTCGCTTTCATATTGGATAATCAAATATATAGCAAGTTCCATTTAAAAAACTGAGGGTCACCTTCGTTTCAAGGAAAATATTGCGAACACCAAAAATTGAGTTACCGTATTATGTGATGTATAAAAAAACAGTAAAAGTTTTCCTTCTCCAGTTTTTTACAAATACTTACCATATTCGAGAACACTGTATAAGAATAGCAGATATAGCCGCTTCGTCGCTGTGAGTACCGCACGGCTCACAAGGGAAGTTTGGCAACCCGGAAATTCAGAAAATTATGAAACTCGGTGTGCAAGTAGAGTAGTTCATCCGTAACGCAACCCTATTTTTTGTTGGCGCCATAATGCAATTTTTAAAGGGGGAAATCACCCCTTGAAAAAAATGCAGAATTTTCTTTTCCGTGGAACATCTCGGGAAGGGCGGGAGATATCGAAAAGAAGTTTAAACAAAAATTGTATCCTTTTTTTATATCTACAAAACCTCGTAAAAATAATTTTCGAAAAAACCATATTTTTCAAGTTACCCCCACCACCAACTCTTAAAATTAAGATTTTGTATTTTTTAAATATACGCTGAAATACCTCTGGATAATCTCTTTTCATACATATAAATAGTATATGTGTTATATTGTTTTTGCAACAAATAAAACCTCTATTATCGAATTCGAAGTCCATTTCAGCAGTTGCCATTAATAAAATGGTTTCTTAAACACATATTTAAATTATTAGTTATATAAAGTTTAGACAGCTTTCAATTATTTAAGCAAGGCAGTAGGTACCTAAAATTGTATCCAAGGTAAAACTCATTAAAACTAATCAATGACGTGCATGAATCATTATGATATCAGCACATTCGTACATGCATTACTTCAAGTGTAATCGTATTAGGCTATTTCGGAAACCACACGATAAATAAATAATGTGCGAAGATTTACAACGACTTTGCAAAACATATATTTTATCATTAAAATGACACAGAATCGCATTGATGCCGATAACCTTGTCGAACTTTCCGATTTGCATAATGCATATATATATATATATGAATTTTAAATGATTGTCAATCAATTTTACTTACCTATCCCACTAATGACATATATATATATATTATTTTAATTATAACATTATAGCAGTTTTCATTAATGAAGTGGCCGCATAAAGTAATATTTAAACATTCGCAGTCTCTTTTTGTACATGCTGTATTGTTTCATTATACATTGGAAGAATTATACTAATAGAAGACGATAGATACATTGAAAATTACGGTTTGTAATTGGTACAATAATGATATTCTTCATAGAAATGATTGAAACAAAAAT
This sequence comes from Andrena marginata, assembly GCA_963932335.1. Taxonomy (NCBI): domain Eukaryota; kingdom Metazoa; phylum Arthropoda; class Insecta; order Hymenoptera; family Andrenidae; genus Andrena; species Andrena marginata. Next base: position 13,777,052 of record OZ010664.1, read on the forward strand.
ACTTGCCACACCATGCACATTGCATAAAAGCCGGCTCCTCACAAATACTACATTTGGGTATAAGCTTTTCATTCCTGAAGTAACAGAAATCTACAGGATTTTGAAATCCGCTGGGATGCGTTTCTAGATATCCGCTTTTAAACCAAGCATATTGAAAAAGGTTTTTGGATATAGGCGGAGAAAACTGGTTGTTGGTTAGGGACTGCAATTTAATTATTTCATTACGTGTTAGGAAATAAGTGTGTGTACATTTGTATTGTACTTATGACCGTATGAGAGTGTCAGGTCCCCCCCCCCCCCCCCCCCACCCCCCACTACAGAGTGCCGGGGAGTGTGTCGCGAAACGAGCAGATAGACAGAATCAGGGAAGACGCCGAGAGACAAGCTTTGTACCGCGTGTATTGTAAATATATAAATGTATATAAAACATTAAAAACATCTCATCGTAATTATATATTCACATGGTAGCAGAGCGTGGTTGAAATTATTGTGCAAGGCTGGTTGTGAAGACCGTACAATAGTGAGTACTGCGAATACGAAGGAACATTCGAGAACGAGCAAGGAAGCAAGATGGCCAAAGACAATATCACGATACCAGTATTTGATGGAGAGGAGTATAGTATGTGGAAAAAGCGTATAAAAGTGTTCTTGAAATTAAAAAAATGTGATGGTCATAAAACGAAAAAAAATCGAAACAGACAAAGTTGATTGGGATGAGAATGATTTAAGAGCCGTAAATTATATATATAGTGCTATAACGAATAAACAATTAGAATTCGTGAGTGAAGAAGAAACGACTTACGATATTGTGACGTTTGTCACTCCGGAGGTAAGGATCGGCGTGAATAGCTGTAGTCGGTAAGACAGAGTTCGTTTACGCCGATTTTGTAATTCTTTATTACTCGTCCTGGGTTCTATTATAATTGTACAATATTCGGCTGCCGAAGCGGGCCTGGGCCGGCGTTTCGAATGCGCAGACCAGTAACTTGGTACGGAGTGGTCGTGGAGGTCGGACAGTGTCCTCGTACCTCTGTACTCGGAGCGGCGGAGTCGAGACCGGGCAACTTCCAGGCGTCTCGGTACGGGCGTCTCTGTAACGGGGGAAGTCGAGACCGGGCAACGTCCAGGCGTCTCGGTACGGGCGGCTAGAGACCGGGCAGCATCCGGGCGTCTCTGTAACGGGGGAAGTCGAGACCGGGCAACGTCCAGGCGTCTCGGTACGGGCGGCTAGAGACCGGGCAGCATCCGGGCGTCTCTGTAACGGGGGAAGTCGAGACCGGGCAACTTCCAGGCGTCTCGATACGGGCGGCTAGAGACCGGGCAGCATCCGGGCGTCTCTGTATCGGGGTGGCGGGCCTAGAGACCGGGCATCATCCGGGCGTCTCTGAAATGGCACGAGGTATTTAACGGATCGGTTGTTTGTCCTAAGCACGCTTTCACCGGGCAACATCCAGCTGGGCGCTCTAGGGAGGTGGTTCCGTAGCCCCTCTCGACTGCCTGTCCGTCGTCGCGTTGAGGCTTATATCCCGATTCCCGGAATTTATTAGTAGCGAGAAATCGACGCGATCTAGCGGCGCGGTGGGGGGTTAGCGTCATCGCGCGGACGCGTCGCGAGCCCGGTGTGCCTCGGCCCGGTTCGGAGTAGTTTGGTCGCAGTCGGCCGGGCGCTTGTCGTCTCCCTCACTCCTGGTCGGACTACCGCGTGCTCGATTCCTCGCATGCTGGGACGCTACGTCACAATATAATCAAGAAGTTCGATGAGATGTACTTAAAGGAGTCAACGGCACTGCAAATTGTGTGCAGGAATAAATTGGAAAAACTGAAACTTAGCAACTATAGTGACTCAGCGACATTTTTTATTGAATTTGAAAAGGCGGTAAATGAACTGAAAAACGCAGGTGCTACAGTGAAGGAAAAGGAGAAATTGAATTACATGCTTAACACGTTGCCGGAATCATACAGCTATGTAGGCGATTTAATAGACGCGTTGAAGGAAGAAGATCAAAGTGTGGCATACGTGAAAAACAAAATACAAATGGCTGAAATGAAAAATCAAAAAGACGACCAGACTGGAAGAAGATCGAATGCATTTGTTGCGGATAAAAATAAAAAAGACAGAGATTGTTTCAAATGTGGTAAATTTGGCCACTTCGCACGAGATTGTCAAGATGGCGGCCAAGCGGGAAGCAACGGCGGTTCTTGGCGTGAGTCAATACGTGGTCGCGGCCGAGGCAGAGCAGGAAGAGGATACTACAACAGAGGTCGCGGAAACCCGCGAAATCAACACGAGCAGAGCAACGCAGGTACGAGCGCATGGGTAGCAACGGTAAACACAGCGAACAACAGCGAAGAAAGTAGGTCAAATAATAATACGATAAATTGGTTATTAGATAGCGGGTGTACCAACCACATTATTAATAGAGAGGAATATTTTGATGAATGTATTGAACTTAAAGAACCCGTAAATATATATTTAGGAGATAATAGCTTTGTAAAAGCAACGAAAATAGGAAACGTAATTAGCTACTTTGAAGCGTTTGGAAAAAGAAATGAGATATTAATGAAAAACGTGTTTTATGCAAAAGATATGCATTCAAACTTAATAAGTTACGGGAAGCTAACTGATAATAATACGATTGTTTCAAAAGGAGATCTAGCAAAAATTATAAATGAAAATGGTAAGGTAATAGCAGTAGCACTCAAACAAAATAGAACGTACAAAATGGAAAGTAAAGTAAAACACAACGAGCATTCAGTAAATATTGCTGATAGTGAGAAGAGCATGAGTCAGAAAGAAAAGTGGCATAGAATATTAGGGCATGTAAACTTTAGATATTTAAGTACCTTATGCAAACAGCAACTGGTAAAGGGTATTCCGATTGAACTTGAAACTTAATTCATGAAATGTAAGACGTGTATAGAAAACAAAATGCATAATTTGTCATTCGAAAATAATAGAACGAGAGCCAAAGAAGTTTTAGAAATAGTTCATACTGATGTGTGTGGTAGTTTTCCAACAACCGGTATAAATGGAGAAAAATATTTTGTCTCCTTTGTTGATGATTACAGTAAAATTGCAAAGATTTACTGTATAAAGTCTAAAACAGAAGTTTTTGATTGTCTAACTCAATTTGTTAATGAAAGTGAAAATTTAACAGGTAAAAAGGTAAAATTTTTGAGATGCGACAATGGGAAAGAATATTTGAATAATAAGATTTATAATTTTGCCAAAGAAAAGGGTATCACTATTAATAATTGTCCAGCGTATGTACACGAATTAAATGGAACCGCGGAACGGTTCAACAGAACAATAATGAACATGGCGCGTTGTTTATTAGCAGAAGCACAAGTACACAAACGATATTGGCCGGAAATAATGTGTGCAGCTGTTTATTTGAAAAATCGCACGTTAGCAAATACCATACAAAAGAAAACACCTTATAAGATATTTTTTAAAAGGAAACCGAATGTAGCAAACTTACGTTTATACGGAAGTAAAGTTTTTGTAAGAAAACCAGAACAGAAAAGAATTTCTAAATGGGATAAAAAGGCAGATATGGGACTTTTATTGCGTTACAGTGAGGTCGGTTATAGAGTCCTTATAAATAATAAAATAATAGTAGCAAGACATGTCGATATCGTAGAAAAGGATGTAAAATGTATCGGTTTAGATGAATCAGATAATGAAAGTAATGATTGTATAAATGACGAATTTTCGGACGATAGCTTCGAAAGCGCAGATGAAAGTGAACAAGGAATAATTAAAGAAAATAAAAATGATTCTGAACCTGAGATGGAATCTGACAATATAACACGTAAATCTAAACGCGAGAAAAAAAAACCAATTAGATACCCAGAAAATTCATGTAGTAATAATATTTATGTAAATTATTGTAAAGTAGATACTCCTTTTACATTTGAGGAGGCGATTGGAAGTAATGACTGTATAAATTGGAAAAGAGCTATGGATAGAGAAATAGAATGCCTAAATAAAAATGAAACGTGGAAATTAGTCGATAAGATACAAGGAAAAAAGGTTCTGGATGTAAAATGGATTTACACAAAAAAATCAGATGATAGATATAAAGCTAGGTTAGTCGAAAGAGGTTTTCAACAAACCAATATAATTGATGACATATACTCTCCTGTAGCAAAAATGCAAACGTTAAAAATATTGCTATCTTATTGTTGCCAAATGGGCCTAGTTATTGAACAAATGGATGTAGAAACTGCATTCTTAAATGGTAACGTAAGCTCTGAGGTATATGTACATCAACCGAAAGGATACGAAGATGGAACGAAAAGAGTATGTAGACTGAAAAAAGCATTATATGGTCTAAGAGAGAGTCCGAGAGCCTGGTATGAATGTTTTAATGAATTTTTAATAAATTTAGGATTTAAGAGGAGTAATATAGATTACTGCCTATATACTCTTAAGGAAGGAATAGATAATCTTTATTTACTTATATTTGTAGATGATTTACTGATTTGTTGCAAGCGCAAAAAGAAAATACAAGATATAAAGAAACTTTTATCTGATAAATTTAAAATGAAAACCTTAGGTGAAATAAAAGAATATCTAGGAATTAACGTAGAATATGATTGTTGTAAAAACGAAATGAAGTTAAGCCAAACTAAATACATCGAGTCATTAGTAAGCAAGTATAAGTTGGAGAATAGTAAAATGTATAATACACCTATGGAAACAAATTTAAAAATTGGAAGGGATGATGTATGTGAGAGTAATATTAAATATAGAAATTTGATTGGTGCATTACTGTACATAAGCTCAGGTACGAGGCCTGATATAAGTTATAGCGTTAACTATTTAAGCAGATTTCAAAACTGTTACAGTGGAACTCATTATAAGTATGCGTTGCGAATACTTCAATATTTGTACGGAACAAAAGACTTAAAATTAAGTTATAAGAAAAATGAAAAGGTTGAAACTTTGGATTGTTATGTAGATGCCGATTGGGCGGGGGATATTGTCGATAGGAAGTCTACAACTGGCTATGTGATTCGACTATATGGAAATGTAATTTTCTGGAAATCAAAAAAACAAAAATGTGTAACAGAAGCTTCGACATTCGCTGAATATGTAGCGTTGTCAGAAGCAGTTGATGAATTGATATTTACAAAAAAGGTAATTAAAGTATTTGATGTAAGTCTAGACAAGCCAATAAAGATTTACGAAGATAATTCAGGAACTATTAACATAGCGAAATATGGAAATTTTACGAAAAATTCAAAACATATAGAAATTCATTATCATTATATCCATGAACATGTAGAAGAAAATACAATCGATGTAATTAAAGTAAATTCTGATGAGAATATAGCGGATATATTTACAAAATCTTTGTGCACAGAAAAATTTGAAAAATTTAGGAAGCTGATGAATGTGAAATAAAAGGAAATATATTAAATCGAAATGTACAATATAAATGTAAGGAGGTGTGTTAGGAAATAAGTGTGTGTACATTTGTATTGTACTCATTTGGGCAATGTCCCGTCCACGAGTGGAGTAGGAGCATGCTTCTACGGCCAGTATTCGGTAGATACACTTCGCTAAACCAAGTTTTAAAATGTTCAGACGTGAGTTTTCCTGACTTTGAACTTTGAAGCTCCGATGTAAATATTGTTGCGAGCACCGGGTATAGGCCCGTGCATAGCCTGCTGGTGCTCGCAGCGGAAGACAGAAGTGGATCGACCCCCTTCGAGAAGACTATCAGGACGACGCCGTAGACTGTCTGGTACCGAACGCCATAGCGTTCGGACGCACGGGTTGTACTGTCGTTTACTAGTTGTACCAAATATAGTTGTATCGTGCACCCGTGTTTATCATTCTTTACTCCTTTGCGTCGGGGTGGTCGGTGTTGGAAACACCCCGGCGCAACAATATTAACCGGACGGAATAGAGTTCTTTGCATTATCGGACCAAGTGTTCCTGCAGATTCCTTCAAAACTATGTATAGTGGTGAAAGAAGACATCCGCTTGCTGATATAATAGGCATTATAGTGTAGCTATGTGTTGGTGAAGATACCGATTGAATCGTCGCTTCTACCGTTTTCACTCCTAATTTCGTCAATGTTCGCCCAGAATGTATTTCAAGGTTGAAGCCACTCTCGTCTGAATTATAAATTTCTTCAACTCCGACAGCTGGGATGTTAGACTTTACGCGAGAAATAAACGATTCTGCGATATTTTTTATATTGTCAATATCTTCAAACGTAAATTGCGTCCTGAACGTTGTTATCTTGCGGGACATAATTCTATGCGCAGTCTTAAAGTTCCAAATCCACCATTTACTTGTCACAAATTGGGGTAGGTCCACCTGGTTTTTTGCCTCCAAGGCCCATAATCTTAAATTCATGTCATGAATAATAGATCTTCTGTCACAAGCTTCTTCAAACTTTTGCAGTACATATTCCGCAATAAATGCAAATTTATCTGCATTTGTTCCACCTATCTCTACACTCGCCTCCCACCTGTATAGCTGCTGCAAAGATTTAACCACGCGATAATTTTTCTGTACACTGGTAAGCGATTCTGGATAGATTCAATTTCACAAGATTCAATTAATCATATCCGACCGCATCCAACCCTTTGAAAAATTGATATATTTTTGCACAAACGCAGGTGCAAGTCAGGAGAAATATACTATTTTGCTTCAATTTTTTTATTTGTAATAATAATTGTGCAAATTGAATGTTTTTAAATTTAAATTACACTAATTGAGTAATGTTAAAATATAATAATAATGAGTAATATATGTTGAAAGTGAAGCACGCAGAGGTGTGCAACCTGCAAAATTATGAATGAAACGCTAGATAAATAAGAATAAATCATGCATGTAATCAGAGAGTGGTTGGAATCGAATTTTGGGGAAACAAATAAAAAGGAAATAAGCAAGTTCTAATAATGATTTTGTTTGTGAAAATAGACACATTAGAATAGTGGAAATAGAGACATAATAATATTTTTTTCGCCCTTGAAGCATATTCAGCCCACTTTGCGGCGGTTGGTATGGGGGCCTCAAGTCGGGGATGGACCACTCCCCACCCTTCTTTGCCACAGGCGTGTCCACCGGGGGTTGAGGCCACGGAGTGGGGATGACGAGGGTGCCTTCTTCCAAACCACAGCAAACTCTGTTACGGCAGTTACCGTCGATCCGCCGTTCACGTACGAACAAGCGATTTGAAGTGTCTTCTTTTTGGTATTTCCAAGTATTACTTTGGTGTATTTTTTTAGTGCATCAGTGTTTTCGACTACTCAGAGGTAAGTTCCGTATTTATATATTTCTAAAACTACTCTTTTTCTTTTAAAGTACAGTCTTTACATATTTTTACTTCTTCCCCGTCGCAACAATGTCTGACAGATTTCCAGTGAATAAATATTACATGCGTGCTAAAAGAACATTGGATAAGTCCCTTCAGGAAGACGCCACGATATCACCAGCCACTAATTTCCAAATGTTAGTTGATTTGTTTCAAACTAATGATTTTGCTTTACCTGGCACTGGTACTCTTCATTTAGATTCACGTTCTACAGGTTCATTCCACGCTCCGGCTATTGATATCCATCCTTCGCCTGGCAGTAGCTCCGAACTTACTTTGAATTTTTCTGAAAATAATGCTAATTGTCAATCGCGTGTAGAAGAAAATCCTGCCAATAGTGATAATTTCTCTTCTCCTCTAGCCCAGTGGGCTTTGCAACATAACGTTCCTCATAGTACGCTTAACCATTTGCTTTCAATTTTGAAGGAATCGTATTCCCTTGATTTGCCATCTGACGCCAGAACACTTTTAAAAACAGAAAGAACAATCGTGACAAAATGTGTTGAGCCAGGACACTATTATCATTTCGGATTAAAAAATAGTATTTTACAACTGACAAAATCTTTTGGCGTATCTAACATTCAAAATAACACAATTTATATTAATATTAACGTTGACGGTCTACCCATTTCTAAGAGTTCCGGTAGCCAGGTGTACCCCATTTTATGCAATATTGCAGGATGGGTATCAGAAACCCAATGATGCCAATTCTTTTCTCAAAGATTTTGTAAATGAAGCCATAGACCTCACTAACAATAGAATTGTCATTAATGGACAATTGTTTATAATTAAAATAAAATCATTTATTTGTGATGCCCCTGCTAAATCTTTTATTAAGTATACAAAAGGTCACACTGGTTATTATTCTTGCACTAAATGCCATATCAGAGGCAGTAGCGTAACTAATACAACTTGTTTTCCAGATTCTGATAAAATTCCTTTAAGAACACATATTGATTTTACATTACAAATTGCAAGAAAGCACCATAAGGGCACTTCAATTATAGAAAATATTCCCGGCATCGACATGATCAACTCCTTTCCTCTAGATTATATGCATTTGATCTGTCTTGGCGTAGTTAAAAAAGTACTGCTAAAGCTGTGGTGTCGTGGCAAAACCTGTACAAAACTATCACAACCCACAATATCCGACATATCTTCAAAATTAATAGCTTTGTACCATAGTATTCCGGTAGAATTTAATAGAAAACCTCGAAGTCTAGATGATTTAAAAAGATGGAAGGCAACAGAATTTCGTCAATTTTTGTTCTATACAGGACCTGTAGTTTTATTCCGCACCTTACCTAAGGATAAGTATAGAAACTTTCTCCATTTACACGTAGCATCCGTTATTTTATCACATTCAAGACACTCTGTCTACATTGATCGCGCAGCTACCCTGTTGCAAAAATTTGTTTCCCAATTTATAGACTTATATGGCCAGCAATATGTGTCCCACAACATCCACAATCTTTTACATATTACACAAGATGTAAAAAATCATGGCCCGCTTGACGACTTCAGTTGCTTTCCATTCGAGAACTTTTTACAGGGCATTTCGAAGTGCGTGAGGAAGGGTGACCAACCATTAGAGCAAATAGTCAAACGCCATTCAGAGAAAATGAATTCTTTACAAAAAAAAATGCAGCCTAACGTAGAATATCCACTTTTTAAATCTAAACATTTTAAAGGTCCATTAATCGACACTGTTCGCGACTCTCATCAATTCAAAAGTATTGTATTTCCTGATTATATTTTAAAAATTGATAATCCTAATAACTGCTGCTGTCTTAACGACGGCAGCATTATTATTATATACAATTTAGTTTTATCGAATAATAAACATAAAATAATTGGTAAACCATTTTTGACCCTAACAGATTTTTATACCGATCCATTCAAATCATCCGATTTAGGAATATTCGTTGCGGATAATTTAGGTCCATTACAAATTTTTAATGTCACAGACATATCTTACAAATGTGTCAAATTAGAAACAGAAGGCAAAATTATTATATTTCCGTTATTACATACGACTCTTCCGAAACCATAACAAAATGCTCTTTCAATTTTTATATTGTCCAACTTATAGCCATACAAATCATCCAGGTTTCGAGGTTTTTCCAGTTTCATATATTTATACTTCTTAACGTAGGAATACTACTAACCTGTACATTTGATTTATTGCCGAGTTACACTAGTTTACAAAATAAGAATCATCATTTTTGATCCAGACTCCACTATGAAATTCTTATGTAAGGTGGTCCCCTAAACTCAAAAATCGACATAAAAAAAATCCTATGGATACATTTTTGAGATATCGCCCGATGAAAATTTTGGTAATTTTTTAAGAAGACGACCTGACGTTTCTGGCCATATCTCGCGTCAGAGTTGACCGATTTGATCGCGACAACTTTTAAATTAAAGTCAATTAAATTGCATTCAATTCGTTCCTACAATGTTTTCCAATCGGACCAATAGTTTAGGCGGAGTCGAGCGAAACTTAAGAAAAATGTAATTTTTTGGGGCCGAAATTGAAATAAAAAATTCCCTACACAGCCTGGAAGACATAGAAATTATCCTGTGACGTCCAGTTTCTTATTTTTACGTAGATTGCGCACCTTTACGAAGAAAATAAGCCTAATTTGAGCAAAATCCATGCACAAATAAGAATGTTATGGGCGATAGAGTGGGAGTGCCTATTTTCAAGTTTTCCCCTATTTTTGAATTTCTTCACGTTTTTTGGCGAATTACGTATTGGTCTTCAATGAAAACAAATGTAAATGCACTTTATTTCATTTTATATTATTTTTTAAAAACAATTCTGGCTCTTCCTATTTCTCTTGCCCGCATTGAGATCTGTTTCTCTTACAAGGAACCAGTTGTAGTCTCCCATCATTGACTCATCCCAGAATCCTTGGTAGCGTTTCTCAATAGTTTTCATCTGCTGATGAAATTTCTCGCCATGTTCGTCGCTTACAACGCCAAGATTTGGTGGAAAGAAATCCAAATGTGAGTGGAGGAAATGAATTTTTAAGGACATGTTAACGCCTATGTTGAGAGAATAAAGAAGTATGTCCTTAAAAATTCATTTCCTCCACTCACATTTGGATTTCTTTCCACCAAATCTTGGCGTTGTAAGCGACAAACATGGCGAGAAATTTCATCAGCAGATGAAAACTATTGAGAAACGCTACCAAGGATTCTGGGATGAGTCAATAATGGGAGACTACAACTGGTTCCTTGTAAGAGAAACAGATCTCAATGCGGGCAAGAGAAATAGGAAGAGCCAGAATTGTTTTTAAAAAATAATATAAAATGAAATAAAGTGCATTTACATTTGTTTTCATTGAAGACCAATACGTAATTCGCCAAAAAACGTGAAGAAATTCAAAAATAGGGGAAAAGTTGAAAATAGGCACTCCCACTCTATCGCCCAGAACTTTCTTATTTGTGCATGGATTTTGCTCAAATTAGGCTTATTTTCTTCGTAAAGGTGTGCAATCTACGTAAAAATAAGAAACTGGACGTCACAGGATAATTTCTATGTCTTCCAGGCTGTGTAGGGAATTTTTTATTTCAATTTCGGCCCCAAAAAATTACATTTTTCTTAAGTTTCGCTCGACTCCGCCTAAAGTATTGGTCCGATTGGAAGACATTGTAGGAACGAATTGAATGCAATTTAATTGACTTTAATTTAAAAGTTGTCGCGATCAAATCGGTCAACTCTGACGCGAGATATGGCCAGAAACGTCAGGTCGTCTTCTTAAAAAATTACCAAAATTTTCATCGGGCGATATCTCAAAAATGTATCCATAGGATTTTTTTTATGTCGATTTTTGAGTTTAGGGGACCACCTTACATAAGAATTTCATAGTGGTGTCTCGATCAAAAATGATGATTTTTATATTGTAAACTACTGTTATCAATCTAGAAAATCATGGAGCATGGTTGGAACGTCGTCCACTTTTATAACGATGGAATCGTCAAGGTGGTGCCGTTAACATGGTTAGAGGCAGGGAGATGCTCGTGGCCACCATATCATGAGAAGCGCATCGTCACTGCCATTCGAAAATGCGAGATACCCGCAGCGTCATGGAAGCAGTTTTCGGTCAAGGCGAGGACAAATACCAGTTTTGGTACATTGAAATTTGCAGAATAACTACTATTTATTATATTACCTTGATAACCAGATCTGGGGTGCAGAGCCTGACGTCAGATTCGTAGTCATCCATGATGTAAGGACATACCTTACATTTTCGTCTTCTACTGCGCATTCCCAATTTCCGCCATATTAAAATATGTATGGTTATGAATGCATATGTACGCGTGTGCGGGCGCGTTATTGGAATGTTGACAACTTCATTCTATTCTATTGGTTGAGATCCAATATGAAATAGGATTTAAGCACTAGTCAGATTGCAGACATCTGGTTATCGGGGTTAATTAATGGTTAATTGTATACCAATTACTTAATAATGTGTGCCTGCAGATGATTATGACACAGCTATGGCCGAGGCAATACAGTTGCAGAAAACGATCAATTTATTGTCTGAAGAAGAAAAACAAAAAGGACAAAAGAGGAAGTTTTCGGGCAGCAAGGAGGCAAAAATACCGACACCCAAAATGAGGAAGACCAATTCCTTAATAGGTGGGTAAATATAAAGGGAAAGTATACTATATAAAAATTATAATATCTAGAGATATTTACATAATTCTGTTTGTTATTGCGATGAAGCGATTAACTTTCATTTTTTAATTCTGTATATTTTCTGTAATGAAATGGTAAAACGCATCGATATGTTTTGTTGGTCTACTGATGACTACTCGACTTTTACTTATTCGTTTGACATAAATCTGACACGCAGGTCATGGGTCTAATAAGTGCTTTGTAAGCATTTGTACGCTCACATTCGTTTCTGCAAAGTTATGGTTGCACATGTTTCTACTCTGAAACGTGTTTACATTTATTATATTTACTTTCAACGCTAATACATCTCGATATCCAATTTAATTTAAAGTAGCTTTCCACACGTTTCCGATTTAATTTTGGTCAATGCTGCAGTTAGTATTTAAATACTATCTCTTTGACAGAAATAATTCTTATCTTCAGATACTATTTCTGGGAGCCCCACGCCTGGGAGAACATCGCGCAGGAGCAGCACACACGGCACTACATCGCGCGGGAGCACCACGCACGGGAGAACATCCCGCGGGAGCCCCACGCCCGAGAGAACATCGCGCAGGAGCACCACGCACGGCACTACATCGCGCGGGAGATCATCGCGCGGGAGATCATCGCGCGGGAGATCATCGCGCGGGAGAACATCTCGCGGGAGAACATCTCGCGGGAGAACATCGCGCGGGAGCACCACGCACGGAACTACATCGCGCGGGAGCACCACGCACGGCACTACATCGCGCGGGAGCACCACGCACGGCACTACATCGCGCGGGAGCACCACGCACGGCACTACATCGCGCGGTAGCACCACGCACGGGAGAACATCCCGCGGGAGCCCCACGCCCGAGAGAACATCGCGCAGGAGCACCACGCACGGAACTACATCGCGCGGGAGATCATTGCGCGGGAGATCATCGCGCGGGAGATCATCGCGCGGGAGATCATCGCGCGGGAGATCATCGCGCGGGAGATCATCGCGCGGGAGAACATCTCGCGGGAGAACATCGCGCGGGAGAACATCGCGCGGGAGCACCACGCACGGAACTACATCGCGCGGGAGCACCACGCACGGCACTACATCGCGCGGGAGCACCACGCACGGCACTACATCGCGCGGGAGCACCACGCACGGCACTACATCGCGCGGGAGCACCACGCACGGCACTACATCGCGCGGTAGCACCACGCACGGGAGAACATCCCGCGGGAGCCCCACGCCCGAGAGAACATCGCGCAGGAGCACCACGCACGGAACTACATCGCGCGTGAGCCCCACGCACGGAACTACATCGCACGGTGTGCAAAGCTCATGTTTAATGTGTCCATCAGTTAGTATTTAAATAGTATCTCTTTGACAGAATTGATTCTCATTTTCAGATACTATTTCTGGAAGCCCCACGCACAGGAGTATCTCCTACAGGAGCATCTCGCACGGCATCGCCTCGCACGGGAGCAACTATCACGGGAGCATCATTGGTAAGATAATATGTTAAATGTATTTGTATAAAAATACTTTAGGCGTAAATTCTTCTTTATCATTGAAATGTAATAATTAATTTCCAGAAAACACGGGCAATTGTTGCGTACATTGTAATGTCCTTACGGGCACCGTAAAAATACTGGCAACACAAGTGCACCTGTTCCGGACGATGCAGGTGGATAATTTAAAACTTTTAACAAAAATAAAAAACATATTGAAGGGAATGGAGCCGAAGCAACTAGAGCCTCTTTGTTCACGAAGTATAATTTGGATTTTCCAATAAAAAGTGAAGAAGAGTGGACAGTTTTGGAAAATGGTCTACAAAATCGGGATGATTTTAAAGATGCAGTGTTCGAAAAAAGAGGCATTCTTGCGCCATCTTACAGAGCCGTCAATAATTAGGCGATTAGTGGCTCAGCCCGCTGACTCATGTGGAGCAGCGATCACGGTCCCTTCCCTCGATTCGCGATCGATGGAGGGGGAAGGCTTCTTCCTTCCAGGAAATCTACGGCGGTTTCCTGGATCTCTTCTGTTCGCAGCTTTGCTTGAATTCACACGCTTAATTACGCTACACGCTTTGCTTAATTATATAGCTACTCCTTGCTCGGTAACTTTCTATAGTACTAACTGGCTTTACGCGCCTGCTTGCGTCAAACCCGCTGTGCTTAAATAACCATTCGTTAATGTAACCAGAGTGTAATTTATTTCGTATATTGTACATAATTAAATATAAGTGTAATCGTGAACGTTCCTGTAAAGTCCTCGTGTATAAACTAGACTAAGACTCCGCGTCGTGTTCTAATAACTCCTTCGCCGTTCCCCTGCGCTGATCCTCTAAACTTTATAACATGCAGTAAGTAAAATGTTTATATTTGTCGTGTTTAAACTTATTTTCGTAAAAAATTATGGTGGGGATAGGTCATTGTATTTTGCAGAAAATATCTAAAGTTGCAAGCTGTTTTTAAAATTCGTTTTCGGTATTTCTTCGATATGAAATTATATTTACTTTGTTAATGCTATGTAATTCTTAAATTTTAGGTCATTGAATTGGCCTCTTACGGAGGCACGAACATTTACAACTGTGTGAAGAGAATGTTAACCCCCCCTAATCGCCGACGAGTTGGCCATAAAATTCAGTTGGCTGGGGCGAAAAGGCAAACGGCCATTTAACTCTTCCTTGGTGGCGAAATTGATAATAGGTATGTAAATGTCATTTCCATTTTACTGTTGCTAATATTTATTATTCTCTAACTTAAATGTAATGTTTCATCCAAATTCTTGTTTAAGATGCTGCCGAAAAAGGCAATGCCACAAAGAACAGGATGGACACAGAGAAACACATTCAATTGTGGCTAAAGCGAGCATCAGACAGGAGACGGGACAGGCCACTCTAAAACTGTATGTTTTAACAGTTCTTTATTATGCTATTTCATACTCTCAGATTCTTAATTGTAAGGCAGAAGGTGGAAATATCGAGCAGCGTAGTAATAGTAATATGGGCCACGTCCTTATTCATCAAATAACCTACAATAGGAAAATTTCCAAATATTAAAACTCTGTACCTTCCCATCCTTTATGCCATTTGCTATCTTGCTCAGCTAAATACTTGGCGTTCCTCTGTGACTGTTCACTTTCGAGTATGTATATTACGTTTATTTTTTATTCTTATTTTGTCTTGACATTTCTTATATCTAGGAACACATCGCACAGCATCATTCGGCACGGCATCACCTCGCACGACATCACCTCGCACGACATCACCTCGCACAGCATCACCACGCACGGCGTCACCTCGCACAGCATCACTACCCGCACGGAGAACCACGAACTGGGGCACTTAAAACAGCCTTCGATAGAAAACTTTCCCGTACGTTTCTTCTTTTTATGCTACTTGATATCTTGTGTTGCTAAATAGTAAGCGTTCCTCTAGGAACACTCACATTCGAGTAGTTATATTACATTTACACTTTATTCTTATTTTGTTTTTTCATTAGTTTATCTAGGAGCACCTCGCACGGCATCATCCGCCATGGCATCCTCTCGCACAGGAGATCCTTGCACGGCATCAGCCCTGAAGGCATCACTTCGCACCGGAGCACCTCGACCGGGAGAACGCTGTAGGGGACCCCCTTGCAGAGCATCATCCTTGAAGTCCATCAGTTAGTATTTAAATAGTATCTCTTTGACAGAATTGATTCCCATTTTCAGATACTATTTCTGGAAGCCCCACGCACAGGAGTATCTCGCACAGGAGTATCTCGCACAGGAGTATCTCGCACAGGAGTATCTCGTACAGGAGCATCTCGCACGGCATCACCTCGCACGGCGTCATCACTGATGGCATCACATCGCACCGGAGCACCTCGACCGGGAAATTTGCAGAGGACCACATCGCAGCGGACCACGTCGCAGGGGACCACATCGCAGGGGACCACCTCGCAGAACATCACCCTTGAAGGCATCACTTCGTACCGGAGCACCTCGTCCGGGAGAACGTTGCAGGGGGGAACCTCACACGGGGACACTCAAACCAGCCTTCGACAGAAAATTTTCCTGTACGTTTCCTCCTTTTACGCTATTTGATATCTGGTTTTGCTAAATAGTAAGCGTTCCTCTTGGAATATACTCTCATTCGAGTAGTTATCTTACGTTTACTCTTTATATTAATTTTGTCTTTTCTTTAGTTATATGTAGGAGAAGCTCGCACAGCATCATCCGGCACGGCATCCTCTCGCAAGGCAGATCCTCGCACGGCGTCAGCTCTGATGCCATCACCCCTGAAGGCATCACTTCGCATTGGAGCACCTCGACCGGGAGGACGTTGCAGGGGAGAACCTCGCACGGGGACACTCAAACCAGCCTTCGACAGGAAATTTTCCTGTACGTTTCCTCCGTTTACGCTATTTGATATCTAGTTTTGCTAAATAGTAAGCGTTCCTCTAGGAATGCTCACATTCGAGTCGTTATCTTACGTTTACTCTTTATTCTAATTTTGTCTTTTCATTAGTTATATGTAGGAGCAGCTCGCATGAATCATCCGGCACGGTATCACCCGAGAAAGCGTCACTTTGCACCGGAGCACTGCGATCGGGAGAGCGTTGCAGGGGAGCACTTCGTACGGTATCAACTCGCACGGGAGAAAATCGCACGGCATCACCTCGCGCGGGAGAGAGTCGCACGGCATCACCTCGCACGGGAGAGCTTCGCGTGGGGGAACCTTGCATGGAAACACTTCATCCGGGAGCAGGCGCGCATGGGTCTTTTCGACCGACGATATAATATGTTTTAAAATATGATACAAAATCTTCCACTGTTTCCGTTTTCCGTAGAGCTATTGGGTCATTCCACGCGAAGTCGGACACTTTTCGAAATAACATTTCGGATTTTGGTGCAACTTTGATATTATGTAGTCTTGGGGGATATATCAACATATGTGGAAGGATTTTTCAAAATGTCAAAAATTGTGGATCCTACAGCTCTTTGAAATAGTGTTTACTTTTTTTCAAAAAATTGTAACTCTTGAACTAACAAACTGATAAAAATGACCTTTTGGGTGCTTATAATGAAGAGATAAAATGCCTAATAAAATTATTTTACTGGGAAAAAACAGATTTTTGACTATATATTTTGCAATTATTGTAAACAAATGCAATTTGTATAATTGGAGGCCCCTTTTTAAAAATTTGAAAAGAATGAGGATATAGTCCTATTTGTCCTTTTTACGGATCCGTTTTCAGAAATACGGACACTTTAAAATTGGCGAAATGAAAATTACTTGAATGTAACGCTGCGGCAAATCACTCAGGCTCGACTGGGTGAGCCGTGCGGTACTCGCAGCGGCCAAGCGGCTGTATCTGCTATTCTTATACAGTGTTCTCTAATATGGTAAGTATTTGTAAAAAAAACTGAAGTAGGATAACTTTTACTGTTTTTTTTTTATACACAACATAGTAAGGTATCTTAATTCTTGGTGTTGGCAATATTTTCGTTGAAACGAAGGTGACCCTCAGTTTTTTAAATGGAATGCTATATATTTGATAATCCAGCATGAAAGCGACTGTCAAGACAAATTCAACCATATGGTATACTATGACCTTAAAGGGTACACAAGGTTAGGAATGAAATAAATATATCGAACTATCTATATCAGGTACTATATTTGAGATAACGACCGCACTTGTAGAATTAACAACAAAGTGGTAACAGCGCACTGGTTCGGTCAATTAAAAACTTTTTAAAAAAAGACTATTTTGCAATTATTTTTAAATTATAATTTCCGACGTTTCGGTCTGTATTTTAGACCATCTTCAAGGAAAGTTATAAACAATACTGCGTTCGCCTATAAGTAAGTCACACGTTTGTTAGGACGTGTAACCTGTCCGACCGCCAATTCGGCTTTAGGCGGCAGCGATCGACGGTCGATGCCATTTTATCAGTCAGATCGTTGTCGCGCCGGGCGGTCGAGGGGGGCGGTGTGAGCGTGGCGGTGTCACTCGACATCGCCAACGCGTTTAACACCGTCTCCTGGGCGGCGATCGAGCGGGCGCTTGTCTATCATCGCGTCCCGCTCTACCTTCGCCGCCTGATCTGGGACTATCTCCGCGGACGGGTGGTCTCCTACGTCGGCCGGGACGGGGACGGGGTGGCTCGAGTGCACCGCGGCGTGCCACAGGGGTCCGTTTTAGGGCCCCTGCTTTGGAACTTGGCTTACGACGCGGTGTTGCGGGTGGAGATGCCGTCACCGGACGTTTCGCTCGTCTGCTACGCGGACGACACTCTGGTGGTGGCCTCCGGGCAGCGATGGGTAGCGGCACTGGACCTCGCGGAGAGGGCACTGCGGCTCGTGATCCCCGCGATAGGGGCGCTCGGTCTGCGAGTCGCCTTCGATAAAACGGAGGCAATGTGGCTCGCAGACAGGGTTGGGACTGGTATCCCCAACAGAGCGTCCCTGTGGGTCGGGGATGCCTGCGTCAGGGTCGGCCGATCGATGAAGTATCTCGGTCTGACCCTGGACACCTACTGGCGATTCACGCGCCACTTTCGGGTCCTGGGCCCCCGGTTGGAGCGACAGGTGTTTGCCTTCGGGCGCATCATGCCCAACCTGGGTGGCCCTCACGAGGCAGTTCATGGCGCTCTACGGAGCCCCTGTATGGGCCGGCGACCTGGGGGACTGTCGCGTCGGGCGGGAGCTCCTTGCCAGGGTTCACCGCCGCGCTGTCCTCCGCACCGTGCGGGCCTACCGCACGGTGTCGTACGCCGAGCTGTCGGCGCTGGGTGGGTCCCCAACATTCCATCTGCTCGCGGAGATGGAGGCGGAAGTGTACTTCTCCTCCCACGATCTCCGCGGAGCGAGGGACCCCCTAGCGCTTGAGGGATCCGAGGCGCGGGGCCGGGCCCGGCGACGCACGGGAGCCAAGTGGCTCGAGTGGTTGTCCCTCCCCGAACATCGGGAGGGACGCGTCGTCGGGGCGCTCCTGCCCATTCTCGGTGAATGGGTGGGGCGCAGGTATGGCAGGCTGACCTTCCGCCTGACGCAGGTGATCACCGGAGTCGGATGCTTCGGGGATTACCTGTGTCGTATAGGGCGGGAGGCCACGTCGCGGTGCCACAGCTGCGACCGGGGCGTCGAGGACTCGGCGGACCACACGTTGGCCGTCTGCCCCGAGTGGCAGGACGACCGCCGGGTCCTCCAGTCGCAGTTGGGTCCCGACCTCTCGCTACCGACGGTCGTGCGTCGGATGGCGGAGGATCGGGACTGCTGGGAGGCCGTCTCCTCCTTCTCCGAGAGCGTAATGCTGGAGAAGGAGGAGATCGAAAGAGGCCGGGAGCGCGCGGGACAGAAACCGTCCCGCCGAGGCGCTCCCCGGCGAAGACGGGTGCGCGACGGATGACCCGGGGCCGGGGGAGGCCGTGCGGCGACCTAGTGGTCAAAGGTCGCCCCGCTCCCCCGGTTAATGGCCCCGGGCCGCGAAACGTCGCTCCCACGTGGGAGCGAGACGGGGTGCCACGCCACATACACCGACCGGCGTGGCACCAGCTTGCCCGTGCGCCCCCCTGGCCAGTCAGGGGGGTGGGTGCAGACGGGTGTGGGGATGGGGGGGGGGGGTTATGGCGGCGGCCCACGCGTTAGGGCCGCCGCCCTCGTTCCAACGTCGTGCCGCCGCGGCCGCGCCGTGGCAGGGTGCGCCATGGCCGCGGCGGCGTTGGTGGGTGGAGGGATCGGGGGGCCCGCGTCAAGGGCCCCCCCCTAGGAGCGGCGGCATCAGCCGCTCCCGATAGAGCGATCGAGCTTTCGGGGCAAGACGGGCGGCCGATAGCGGGCCGCCCTGTAGGCGTTTTAGTCAGCCGCCCGGCCGAGGTGTCCCCGGGTGTATCCAGCACCCAGTCGCCAAAAGGCGCCCTCGTCGCGGGCGGCTTGGGCGGCCCTGAAGGCCGCCAGCGCCCCGGCCCAGTCGCGACCGTTATCACGCTGCGACCGGGTAGGAGTTCGATCGCGGGGTCGCGGGGCGGGGGTGTCGGGGGACACCACCCGCCCTAGCAGCAGCGACCCCGGAAGAGGCGACGCGGGCGCGTGATCCGTCGCGCGTCGCCGGTCCCGGATTGCTGGGGGAGGTTGTTATACTCCCCCAGGGACGACCCCGTCGAGGGGACCTCGCGCGGTGCCGCACGACGCGCAGGGGGGGAGGGTAGCGAACGTATCGCTAGTTTGATCTCGCGAAAAATCCCTCCCCTCGGGCGCGCGGCTCCGCGCGCGAGGTAGATCACCTTGGTGGTTTTAGTGGGTTCGAGTCCCACATAACCCCCCGCCCGCCCCCGCGGGCGGGGGGTATCCGTGGGGATTTCCACCAAGTAAAACAAAACAAAAAAAAAAAGGACGTGTAACCTGCGAGTCGGTTGGAACGTGACTGAGGTAAACAGTATAATAACGGAGATCATTTTAAAGGTGAAAACAAACTGTAGCTAACCGGAGTCAAATGCAAGAACCGTTGAATATTACGACTAGATTTAAAACTGAAACGGGAACTGACATTTTTAGACCTCACCAACACACAATTTTGATACCACGTATTGAAATCGTGTGGTAAAAGCCCCACAACTTTTTAAGTTTATGTAATTATAGTTACATAAATGTTATTATTTCATGTATCAATGATACAAACATAGACAATGAAGCAAAAAGGCAAAAAACTCACTGGAAGAAGTTACATCATAAAACCTTATTGTTTCAATAAGGTTGCGTAATAATTTTGTATCTTAGGTGTTTCATACCTAAGATTTACGCTATGTTGTTTAATCATATGTAAAGTCTCCAATTGAATTCTGCGGCTCCAATTAGTCTCTTTATCGACAATCTTAACATTGTCAAAGTCAAATCTATGATCGAAATCCAACGAGTGCTTAGTTAGGGCTGTGTGTTGAAGGGGAGATAAAAAAATATTCTTTTTATGTTCATAAATCCGTCTTTCCAACAGTCTGGATGTCTGCCCAATATAAAATTGATTGCAGCCCATGCAAGGGATTGAGTAGATGACGTTTGAATTCTTTACCAATGGTATTTTATCTTTAATTGGTGGAAACAAATTTTTCGTATACATCGGGAGTTTAAAAATTGTGTGCATTCCTATTTTTCTGAAAATTCTTTTGATATCATTTGAAATATTATTAATAAATGGTATGACCACAGTATTCCTCCAACTAATTGGCCCTATCTTATTTGCCTTCTTCTCTTTACGACTTTCCATTAGCCCAGGATGATAAATCTCAAAAATTCGGTCACGGATGATTGTTGAGACCATCTCCATGGGATAACCATTACGTTTTAATGTCTCTTTAATGAGAAGTAAGTTAGCTGGTCGGAATTCAGGGTCCGAGAGTAAAATGGCACGATCTACTAATCCTTTTATTAATCCCACTTAATGTGGCATGGGGTGAGCAGAAAAAAAGTTTATATATCTACCGGACCAACTCGGCTTATGGTACCAATTGGTGATTAATTTATTGTTCGATCTAATAATTAATGTGTCGAGAAAGCTTAGACATGAATCTTTTTCGACCTCATAAGTGAATTGAAGTCTAGTGTGAAAACTATTGAATGTATCAAGCAATATTGGAATATCTTCTATTTTAATACATATAATAATATCGTCAACGTATCTTTTATAAAAATTAAGTTGAAATGGTAACTTCGAGAGAGAGATTGTCTCTAACCTTTCCATAACCAAATTGGCAATGACCGGTGAAATTGGAGATCCCATAGCTGTTCCAAACACTTGCTTGTAGAAAACTCCATTAAAAGAAAAAATGTTAGCTTCTAACACAAATTTAACAGCCTGGAGAAAATCATCTCTATTAATCTTGGTATGCAGTGCAATTTCAGTCCAACGATGGTGTAATACCTGTATGGCTAAATCAACAGGTACATTGGTAAAAAGAGATATCACATCTAAAGACACCAATCGCATTGAGTCTTCAACGTGGACATTCCTTATTTCCCTGCAAAACTGCCAACTATCCACCGTATAATATGCAGATTTACCTACTATCTTAGAAAGTATGCCAGCTAGAAAACTAGATAGTTTATAAGTAGGACCACCAATAGAGGAAACAATAATTCTCCAAGCTAAATTATCTTTATGTGTTTTTGGAAGCGCATATGCTCTGGGTATAATAGCATTGTTGGTTTTTAAAATTTTCCCTGTCTCTTCACTGATCTGTTTCTTTTTTACCATATTAGAAATGATAGAGTTCTATTGAATGTATCAAGCAATATTGGAATATCTTCTATTTTAATACATATAATAATATCGTCAACGTATCTTTTATAAAAATTAAGTTGAAATGGTAACTTCGAGAGAGAGATTGTCTCTAACCTTTCCATAACCTTTGTTTCCACCAATTAAAGATAAAATACCATTGGTAAAGAATTCAAACGTCATCTACTCAATCCCTTGCATGGGCTGCAATCAATTTTATATTGGACAGACATCCAGACTGTTGGAAAGACGGATTTATGAACATAAAAAGAATATTTTTTTATCTCCCCTTCAACACACAGCCCTAACTAAGCACTCGTTGGATTTCGATCATAGATTTGACTTTGACAATGTTAAGATTGTCGATAAAGAGACTAATTGGAGCCGCAGAATTCTATTGGAGACTTTACATATGATTAAACAACATAGCGTAAATCTTAGGTATGAAACACCTAAGATACAAAATTATTACGCAACCTTATTGAAACAATAAGGTTTTATGATGTAACTTCTTCCAGTGAGTTTTTTGCCTTTTTGTTTCATTGTCTATGGTTGTATCATTGATACATGAAATAATAACATTTATGTAACTATAATTACATAAACTTAAAAAGTTGTGGGGCTTTTACCACACGATTTCAATACGTGGTATCAAAATTGTGTGTTGGTGAGGTCTAAAAATGTCAGTTCCCGTTTCAGTTTTAAATCTAGTCGTAATATTCAACGGTTCTTGCATTTGACTCCGGTTAGCTACAGTTTGTTTTCACCTTTAAAATGATCTCCGTTATTATACTGTTTACCTCAGTCACGTTCCAACCGACTCGCAGGTTACACGTCCTAACAAACGTGTGACTTACTTATAGGCGAACGCAGTATTGTTTATAACTTTCCTTGAAGATGGTCTAAAACACAGACCGAAACGTCGGAAATTATAATTTAAAAATAATTGCAAAATAGTCTTTTTTTAAAAAGTTTTTAATTGACCGAACCAGTGCGCTGTTACCACTTTGTTGTTATATCTATATCAGGCATGGAACTAAAGTGAACGCAGCGGCCGTTTTTCGGAGGCAACGCCTCCTTTCTCCCGCCGCGCGTCTTCGCCCCCGCGGCGGGCCAACGAGCTTCGAGCGCCTCAGACCCGTACCATATGAACCGCGCGTGGCGCATTGACAAAACAAAAACGCATCGACAATCGTGCTCTCTGGGTCGATGTGGAAACCTATTGATACAATGTCGCCCCAATGCGCCACGCGCGGTTCATATGGTACGGGCCTGAGGCGCTCGACGAACCTAGGCCCGCCGCGGGGGCGAAGACGCGCGGCGGGAGGAAGGAGGCGTTGCCTCCGAAAAACGGCCGCTGCGTTCACTTTAGTTTCATGCCTGATCTATATAGTAGATTGAATATCTTCTTTCATTCCTAACCATGTATGGTCTTGAAGGTCATAGTATACCATATGGTTGAATTTGTCTTGACAGTCGTTTTCATGCTGGATTATCAAATATATAGCATTCCATTTAAAAAACTGAGGGTCACCTTCCTTTCAACGAAAATGTTGCCAACACCAAAAATTAAGATACCTTACTATGTTGTGTATAAAAAAACAGTAAAAGTTATCCTACTTCAGTTGCTTTTACAAATACTTACCATATTAGAGAACACTGTATAACAGGGCTCTCCAGCGTAGGGGCCCCTCACGCGCCTGTTTCCCCTTCCAATCTTCCTCTGGCGCAGCGTGCCTTCCGTTGTCAGGGAGACCGCGCGACGCTACGAAGGCTGCCATGACGGGCTAGCCGGGCAAGCGTCTTCGCGGTTAGCGTCGCGCGGTATCCCTGACAACGCGGACGAGAGTGGGAGAACCCCGAGCGTACGCGTACGGCACCTTGGAGAGCCCTGCTGTATAAGAATAGCAGATATAGCCGCTTGGCCGCTGCGAGTACCGCACGGCTCAGCCAGTCGAGCTTGTGTGATTTGACGCAGCGTTCCATTCAAGTAATGTTCATTTCGCCAATTTTAATTTTATAAAAAGGACAAATAGGACTATATCATTTTTTTCAAATTTTTAAAAAGGGCCTTCAATTATACAAATTGCATTTGTTTACAATAATTGCAAAATAAATAGTCAAAAATCTGTTTTTTTTTCCAGTGAAATAATTTTTATTAGGTACTCTTATCTCTTCATTATAAGCACCCAAAAGGTTTATCATTTTACCCAATCATTTTTATCAGTTTGTTTGTTCAACAGTTACAATTTTTTTAATAAAGTTAACACTATATTTCAAAGAGCTGTAAGGGCGGTATTCATAAACGTGTCTTAAGATTAAGCAAATGTTTAAGCATTCGGCATCCTTTACTATGCTACTACCCAAACAGCACACTTCGTTGCGGCAAAGTTGCAGGATGGTTGCAGTAACCTTGCGATATTGCATGGTTGCAGCGCAATGTCGATGTATGGTTGCTGCGACGTTGCCGTGCAACATTGCACGGGGCGGACATAGAATGGTTGCTGCATAATTGCTGCATAGTTGCGTTACAATAATGCACTGCAACTTTGCCGCAACTATGCAGCAACTTTGCCGCAATTATGTCGCAACTATGCAACAACTTTGCCGCAGCTTTGCCGCAGTCTTGTCGCAACTTTGCCGCAGCTTTGCCGCAACTTTGTCGCAACTTTGCCACAACTTTGTGGCGTTAGCAGATTTTAAAACATAATATCTCCAAAACCGGCTGAAATAAAGTGTATACATTATACTTTATTGAATTCGTTTTGAAACGCACTATCATGTGATCTGTTAAAAAAAGAGTTCCGTTTAAAAAAAAATTGATCATCGTATCTCATAAAATAATAATACAAGAAAAAATCGTCTGCCCCAGTGAATTTGCCCCCTCCAACCATGCAATTTCATGTAAACAATTTCTTTTATATCTCCAATACGTTAGGAAATATCCAGGTGTTTACTGTTCCCGCGGACATCCTGTATAATGAACTAAAATATAAAATATATGTCGGAGAAGGCAACCATTTAATCAGTTCCAAGCATAAGTCAGAATCTACTTTACTGGTGGTACGTGTTTTTAACGTACGGAGTAATCAGTGTATATACCACTTACAGTAATCTACATCCAAGAATTTTCCGTGGCCACAACGGTAGCGCGTTAGATTGTCATGCGGAGTTGGTTTAGAGCGTCGTGCTGAGTTGGTTAGAGCGTCGTGCTGGGTGCTGTCGTGCTGCTAGCGTCGTGCTGGTGCCGCGCTGGTTATAGAAGCATAAAAAGCAAAAGACCAGTATACTAAAGAGTAAAATATAACTCTACAAACGATTAGCGTATGTTAGAGGAGGTAAATAGTGATATTCTCACAAATACACAAGGGGATAATCACCAAAATGTTGAAGTTCTAAAACCATGTGGCCGTATAGGTTATATAAATGAACAAGTCGACAATAATCATATCGCTGAGTTCTTGAACACGAGAGGGAATATCAGCCAATCAAATGCAGACATCCAATCTCAGCTTGAAAAGTTTTTACGGAACAAGAATAAGAAAAAAAAGGTAAACCCTGTACCAAATTTTAAGGTTAGGAAGCCAATAGTGGAGAGCAAAATTCACACTTTACCTACCGAAATGAAGCCAAAAGGAGGAGCAACGTCATCCAAAAAAAGCAAGACCCATCAGAATATTGTTAACGAGGAAACAAATAAGGAGTTACTAGGTACAATAAACGAATTGAAGAAGACCATTATAGAATTGTCAACGCAGCTTGAGGCGGAGAAGTTTAGAAACAGAAAAACGAACCCAAGCATCGAGAAGCAGACAGAAGAGGACACTCATGGAGAGGAAGGGACCCCAAAATTATCCAAACAGACACGCACATCCAGCCAGAGAGGTGAGCAGAGTGGAACCAGGAAAGAAGAAACACCACATAAAAGATCTCGACAAGATACATCAATGCCTTCCCAACACAATCCAGAGGGACCAAAAAGTGAGAGCAGCAAGGGTGAGGCTACCAAACAGGGCATGGAATATGAAACGCAGCCAAGTCAGTGGGCTGATCATCTGTTTAACGATAGCGAAGAAGAAACCTTCCAAGACTCGGTAATTGCACCTACTATGACAGACGTGGTCAAACCGCCCATTATAAATATTGTCGATACAACGCAACAGGTAACATATAGACTGTGCAAAGAGTCATTAAATATAAGTAACTTTAAAATCAAAAGACTGAATAGTAATAAACACTATATACAACTAGTAAATTTAAGAGATTATAAGACTGTACTAGAAGCATTATCCCAAAGGGGAATTAAATATTTTACATTTACGCCTAAATCGTTAAAGCCTCAAATACTAATATTGAAAGGCGTTGATCCAAGTTTTTCCATAGATGAAATAACAGAGGAGATAAATGCCCTTAAATTAGAAAATGTAAAACTGACCAAAGTGGCAAACTTTACTACCTCAAACTCTATTAGAAATAATAAGATATTACCGTTATTCTTAGTTACAATATCTCCGGAAAGTGACATAAGGGCTTTATGCAAAGTTAAATTTTTAATGCACCAGGTAGTTAGCTGGGAAAGATTGTCCAAAAAAGAACCCACAATGTGTATGAGATGCCAAAGGTCGGGGCATTCGGCTATTAATTGTAAAATGGAATTCAGATGTGTGAAGTGCGAAGAAAAACATGATCCGGGTGAATGCAAATTAAAAAAGGGGGAAAAAATAGATTTAAAAAAAGTTTACTGTGTGCGCTGCAGATCATACGGTCATCCGGCTTCATATAAAGGATGCCCCGTTTATAAGGAAATAAAAAATAGAATAATTATTAAACACAATACTAGAATCGAAAAAAAGAATGACGCTATAAACTCAATTCAAAAAAAATTAGACAGTAATAGATTTAGGCCAGGCATATCCTTCGCTCAGATGGCCAGGAATAACCCCAATTCTCAAGCAGCGGGGAACACCCAGTTAAATCAAAAGAAAGGAGATGTATTAGAGAGACCATACACACAATTTTTTCTGGAACATGCAGAGACCCCAGTATTAGCTTCACGCAATAACACCCAAATAAGTTCAGAAAATGTCATTTTCGAATTCAAGGACTTTTTTATGCAGCAACTGTACAGGTTAGAAAACTTAATATCCCAAAATGCAAACAATATCAATAAACTCCATGACATCTTTTTTGGTCGTAATGGAGACCACACAGAATTGACACAATCCGTAGTTGACCTAAACTCTAATAATGTCAGATAACTCATACAAATCAAAATTAAAAATAATTTCTGCAAACGTCAACTCGATTGTTACAAATGAGAGAAGACATAATCTGGTTCAGTTGCTGAATAAAGAAGATCCTGATATAGCCTTATTAAACGAAACGAAATTAAAATCATTCCATAAACCCAGATTTAAAGATTATGACATAATCAGAAATGATAGAAACTCTGCAAATGGGGGTGGAGTTGCCTTATTGATAAAAAAGCACATTAATTATGAACAATATGCAGTTGGCCCAAACTTAGAGATACTTGAGATCGTTGCTGTGAATATAAAACTACGGAGCGGTAAAAGTTTATTTGTAATATCCGTGTATGCACCTGGTACGAAGGCTAGTGAATTTATAAGTGAGTTAGAGGAAGTATTCAGAACATTAGATCTGGAAAACACTAACAACTTTTACGTAATAGCAGGCGATCTTAATGCAAAACACACAATATGGAACAACCCATATCATAATGGTAGAGGACTGGCCCTGGCAAACTGGATAGCAGAGAAGGAAATTGATTTCAGATTATCATTGAGGGGCACTAATATACCAACTCTCCCAAGGAGTAATTCATTCCTAGACATAGCCATTCTAGACAGTAGATTGAGACTGAATAACCTCAACCCAGAAGATACGCTACAAACGTTAGACATAGACAGCGACCACAGAGCCATATGCATTCAAATTTCACTTCCTACCCGAAGTGACCAAATAGCGTTAGTAACTCCTCAGATCTCACTAAATTATAATAAGACTAATTGGGAAAACTTCCAAAAAGTAATGATTGAAAAAGACAATTTAGTCATTCCACACACTAGAAATTTGAACAATGCGGAGATTGATAATTATCTCGACAATATAAATAATTTAATAAAGAATACAATTCAGATAACAGTACCCAGAGTTGAAAGTATTAACTCTACAGACCCATATGTAAATGCAAAAATTAGAGACCTTCTTAGGACCAAAAGTAGATTAATTTCAATTTTAAATAGTGAGTACAGACATCCAACTTCGTTAGCATCGTTTATAATTAGCAGGACTAAATCTTGCATAAAGAAATGTAAGGCAAAAATCAAAAGAGAATTTCAAAAATCAGTGAACAGGCATTGGGAAAACAAGATTAAAAAAATACCAATAAATTCATCAAAAATGTTCCCCCAAATAAACTCAATATTCAGACCAAAAGAAATGATCTCGCTACCAAATTTAATAATAAAAAACAACTTCGCAAATATACTATCAAAAGCAAATATAGATCCTCAGCAGCTCCAAACTGACAAAGATGGGAATTATATAATAAATAAGGAAAGAGACAAGAATGAAGTAATAGGCGCCAATTTCGCAGCAGTTTATATACAAAATAAAAACCTAGGTAAACCTAGGCTAACAGAAATAATCGAAAAAAAATATAAATCGATTGTTGATGGGATGGCTGCCTTCGCCTCCGGGAACGAGTCCTTGGTCCAGTTTTCTTAGGAGAACACGGCCAACGATCCACATTGGGAATCAGACATGGAGTATTTCCACACACCTCTTATGACCCTAAAAATTTTTAAATCCATTAGTAACAAGAAATCTGCGGGTGCAGACGGCATACCAAATATTGTTTTGAAACATATACCACTTAAAACTATCCTTGACTACAATATCATATTTAATAACTGTCTCAACAATTGCTATTTCCCGGAGGCCTGGAAGATAGCAAAAGTAGTACCCATAATAAAAAAGGGAAAGGTTCCTAACGATCCCTCAAGCTACAGACCCATCAGTCTCCTTCCAAACATTTCAAAAATCTTTGAAGTATTAATTAAAAAAGCTTTAGAAAAATTTTTTGTTGAAAAGGAAATAATCCCCGACAACCAATTCGGATTCAGGCATAAGCTTAGTACGGTACACGCATTAAACAAATTAACATCTGATATACATTATGCGATAGCTAGGAAAGAGAGTGTAGCAGCATGCCTAATAGATTTGGATAAGGCCTTCGACACGGTCTGGATTAAAGGACTTACGTTCAAACTTCATAATAAAGGATGCCCTCCTCACTTGTTGAATATTGTAGTCAATATGCTTAGTAATAAGAAATTCTACATTTCAAGCAAAAATTCAAACTCAAAGCATATTTACGATATAGAAGATGGCATGCAGCAGGGGACGGTTACAGCACCGTTACTTTTCAACTTCTACAATGCAGACATTCCAGATCTCTTCGGTCTCGACACTGCAACAGATATAAATACATTATTTTTCGCAGATGACCTGATAGTATACTGCAGAGGGAAAAATGTTAAAAAAATGCAAAAAAGATTGCAAGATATATACGATAAAATTAATGACTACTATTCTACGTGGAAGCTCAAAATAAATCCCACCAAATGCGAGACAATATTATTTAGAGACAAACTTGTGAATAAATGTAAAACATTCCGAAAAACCTACAAAACATTTAAAATCAATTCAAATAATATAGGAATCCCCCATCAGAAAACAGTTAAGTACCTTGGAATTCACCTTGACGAGCGAATACTGCTGAACAAACACGTGGATATACAATTGGAAAAGGCTAGAAAGGCTTTCCTCGCTCACAGTAGGTTGTTTTACTCTGATTATCTGAAACAAAAAATTAAAATTATATGCTATATGCTTTTGATCCGCCCAATCCTTTCTTACGGTTGCCCAGTTTGGTACAATGTTAGTCCACATATGATGGAGAAGTATAGAAAGTTCGAAAGAAAATGCCTAAGGGCTTGTACACGGGTTTACAGAAGTGACAGATCAAACTATATGCATTACGAGAGTTGCAAGAATTTGTATGACACAGCAGGGGTCTCAAGGATAGATTGTTATATAATTAAATTAGTCAGAGATTATTTCGCTAATATCTCCTCTATCAAGAACAACGGTCTGATTAGGGGCTCCGTTTACCCTAACGACGAATATTATAAAATCTCCTTATCATCAGGCAATGTCCCCCCAGAAGCATTCACATTCTTGGATAAAACAAATAGAATAACGGACAGAAACAATATTCCAACAATATATCATATAAAAAGAAGGTCATCAGACAAAAGAATCATGTATGATGCAGATATAGACTGTTTAAATTCAAATATAGACAAGGTATATATAATGGATATACCTAAAGTTGACGCGACCGACAAATATTATATGAACGCCGAAAAATACTGGTGGAGAGAGTCCACAAGTGCAAATGGTACTTAAAGGCATCCACAAAGAATCGTTCAGAGCGATAAAACCAAGATTACTAAACATTAGTGACTTAGTTTTTACTAGTTACCTATTGTAAATATGTATATAGTGTAAATAATTAGCTGTATAATGTGAGAATGTGCGGGGTGAATGCATGTGTAAATGAGAGTGTGAAAGTGCGCATTAGACAAGTAAGCAGCCCGAAAAAAAAAAGAGGCCTGAAAAACTGACTCCGGTTTTTGTAGAACGATCCCGTTCGTTTTTCCGGAGACCGCTTGAAACCTTATTATCCTCCCGGAGACAAAGGGAAAATAAAAATTAAGATATATTTAACAATATTAATAATATTATAAATGATTGCGAGCGTCGTCCATACGATCTGTTAATCGTTTGTTCAACATATTTGTATGACAAGTAGCATATTCACTACATTTGTACAAGAGATACTGTATTCTTTGTGCTATTATGAATAAACAATTTTAAAAAAAAAAAAATTAGATTGTCATGCGGGCGGTCCGGAGTTCAAGTCCTGTCGTAACCGATAACTTTTTTTTATTTTTTATTAACAGTTATTCATTGCCTCAAAGTTTCCGTGCAAAGTTGCCTCAAAGTTGCCGTGCAACTTTGCAGCAGGCGGACATAGAATTTTTGCTGCATATTTGCGGCATCCTTGCGTGAGTCGTTGCCATCTTGCACCGCAACTATCCTGCAACTATGCTGCAACGAGAGTGTGCTGTATGGGTAGGTTAGTAGAGGATACCGCATGCTTAAGCATTTGCTTAATCTTAAGACACGTTTATGAATACCGTCCTAAGATCCACCAATTGAGGCCTCGGATGCAATTGGGAGTAGAACATTAGCATGCGACACTAGCGGTCGGTATGCAAACTAATAGTAATGGCCGACGCAAGTATACCATTTATTGCGATCTATCAATTTTCACGGTATCGACGAATTGTATGCAGAAAAAAATGTTGTACAACAAATTGTAACGCTACAATGAACAAGTGTCTCAATTTAAATTTTCATAAAAGTGCCAAAAAGTGGAGTAACTAAAATTACCCACATTACATACTTGTACATATTCCAAAATTGTGTCTAAATGTATTGTCAACATTTTTACTGTAAGAAATAACTTTGAAAGAAACTTTTATACTACTGGCTCCATATAAACATATAGTAAACGGTATACTTGCGTCGTCCATATTTGTTATGTCACACTAGCGCCACCGTTCCCGCGTTGGTAGATTTCTTTGCCAATAAGGGGGCTAGCGCTCGAAAATGGGAAAAATAATTGTCCAAAGCTAATAAATATAGGAAAATTAAATGTTGTTAAACTGGATTTTAAAAAATACAGTGTAAAGCTCGTCACGACACACATTTGTTCTATTTACAGTTTGTTTATCGAATCATTAGTATTCGAGATAATAATTATAAACAAAAAAAATTTCTTCGACCAAAATCATTATTTCTTTAAACATAAATTGCGATAACTTGAGTAAATATTGAGAGATCGTTATGAGACTTGAAACATAAAAATCAGAAAACTCTAGCGAAGCCGTCAATCGTATGCTCGAAACCCTTGTGTTAAAAAATGTAATAATATTTCATTAAAAAGTAATACTGGACATAACCCATGTTTTTCAACGTTCGCCGTTAAAAAGTATCGAGGCAATTTTGAGCTACATATAAGGGCGGGCGCACACGAGCGACTTTTTGTCGGGCAACTGTTTCGTCTTTGTCGCTCTTCAGTTGCTTCGGTTTTTGAGAGCGCACACACGTTGGCAACTGTTTCCTGCAAACGAATTCATTTTCACGTGTTTTTGTAGTACATTCGACAAATGCACGTGAACATTGTTTGGTACATGTATAATGGATTTTTTGGAGACTGCAGTGGTTTCTGCTCTTATCATTCGGCACAAGAAAAATCAACGGAAAAGGAAATATTGGGTTCACCCGCTGATATCTGAAAGATTAAATAAAGGGAAATTTACTTTGATGTTTGAAGAGCTAAGATGTTACCCAGAGAAATTCTTCGATTATTTCCGCATGAGTATAACTTCATTTGACGAGCTAATCACAATTCTGGAACCTGCCATTACCTACCAAAAGACAAATATGCGACTGGCGATTCCACCAGAGGAGAGGCTTGCAGTTACATTAAGGTAAGTTGCATAAAATAATACGATTTTTATTTAGTTTATCATTATTTATTATTTAAGAACACCAGTTACTAAAATTAAACATTACTTTTTGTATGAAATATATCCAAAATAACGGATTTAAAACATGAGTGCAAATATAAAGTTTAGTTAAGTTTAGTTAGTTTAGTTTAGTTCAGTTCAGTTACTGCTGTGTGCATTGACAACATACATGGTTTCTGATCCATCTGAAGCCACAGAAAAATTAGACACGTATGACTGAACACTCTCGCTAGTTTGAGGTGAAGTAAGGGGTGTGTATGTTCTGTTTCTAGTGGTAGGTTGATTTATAGTCGCAGATGTACCAGTTAATAAACGCAAAGGGGTGGAGAAGTTACTATGAATAGTGGAGTAGTTATTTGGATACCCAACGCCGCTACTGAAATCAGGTGTGTCTCTTGGTGGATATTGGTTCTGAACATTTTTTAGTATCTGAAGAATTTGAATTTGTACATCGATCTTTTGGTGTGTGGGTATTGCTTTCAACATAGGTACAAGAGACAATGGAAAATGTGTTTCTGGGTCATCCATGCGTTCTTCTTTTTTTCTCGAAGTATATCGAGTAGACTTTCTTCATAACTCTTCTTCTTATTCTTATTTGAATTGGGGTTGGTATGTGGAAAAGGAATGACAGGTGGGCTTTGGGAATCCTCTGTTCCCTCATGTTCTTCACCGCTTACGACTAGTTCAGCATTTCCACTTGTTTCTCGTACTTGTACGGTGGGTAGAAGAAATAAAAGTTGATCGTAAAATTTGTACTTTCGACGCTTACTGGCTGGTTGTCCTGACTTGACCGATTTCTGTTCACGCAATTCTCTTGCAAAGCATGTCCTTAGATTTTTCCATCTTCGTTGTACCAGTGTTCCTAAAAAAAACATAAAATTAAACGATGCATTGAAACGAAATGAAACATTTAAAATTTGTGTAGATTTTAATTTATTTTCAAGGGATTTAAAAACCTTTTAAAACTGTAAAACTTTGGAACAAATCCACTTTAGCTACTCCACTGTTTTTCGATTTTTTTTTATTCCTATAAAAAAATTTGCGGAAAAAAATAGTTTTTGAGTTATGGCATTTTGAAATATGCGTATTTTGGGTAGGTAGGTAGGTAAAAATACGCAAATCTAAAATTAACTCCGATTTGCTATGCTAAACCACCTTGCGTAGGTAACGAGGGCAAAAAATGTATTTTAAAGGTCAAGAACTTAGGGTGTTTGACCTAATTACCAAAATTTGCCATTATAATTTTACCAACATACCTACTCAGAATACGCATATTTCAAAATGTCATAACTCGAAAACTATTGTTTTCCGCAATTTTTTGTTGCACTATCGTTCTCAACGTCAAAAACTACATAGGAATAAAAAAAAAATCGAAAAACCGTGGGGTAGCTAAACTAGATTTATACCGTAACTTTAGACACAGTTTATCATTAAGTTTATCATTTATGCAAATTAATACATTACTGTACATTTCTGATCCTGTACATATATTTTATTTTTACATTGTCATACATCAAAGTACTTTATTAAAACTTTTTTTCAGGTATCTAGCAACCGGCTCAAGTTTCAACGAACTTTCATACAACTACTTGCTTGGCGCCAGCACAATCCGTAAAATAGTGAAAATAACATGCACTGAAATATGGAATATTTTGCAGCCTATGGTTATGCCAGAGATAAGTGAAGAAGGGTGGTTGCAAATTGCTGAACAATTCTATAAAAACACCCATTTTCCTAACATCATTGGTGCTATAGATGGAAAACATATAAGAATAATCCAACCCCAAACTACTGGCTCAGAATTTTTTAATTATAAAAAATTTAACGATCAAACGAACTTACCTATATGTGAAGTTCGATCGTAATTATACGAGACTCTCGCCCGAGATGATTACAAGTGTAGTACCATTTATTCTACCTACTAACAGTCACGGTTTCAGAGTTTTAAACCTAAAAATCTGGGCTCCTGACCCATCCGGCCCTGGCGCCCTCCGGCGGCCCGACTCGTCATATCGTTTAAAGCCTAAAAAACAAAATTGTTTGTACAAATTACTGGGCAAAAGAAAATTACAACATTTCTTCGGGTATTTTCCCTGGGTGGGACTGTAATCATCTCGGGCGAGAGTCTCGTATAATTACGATCGAACTTCACATACAGGTAAGTTCGTTTGATCGTTAAATTATACTTCGAATCTCGCCCTCGAGATTACAAGTGTAGCTTTTTAGAGCATAACAAACATTTTTTTTTTTTTTTTTTTTTTTTTTTTAATAATTGAACTCAACGCAAAAGCTATATTAGCTTTCTAATTATGACCCCATATTTATGGTAACACTTAAATTTACTTAATCTGTTAATACCGCTGACGCAAACTCATCAGTATCTTGGAAAATGATTGGCCTCTTATAAAAATTAGCAAATACAGTTGAATTTTTTGACCAACCAGCTGTCTTTTTGATCAGGTTTAAGCTTATCCCTTTTTCCGACGCTCTCGAGGTCGACGCATGCCTCGTGCTATGTGCCGTAAACGACACGTCTATGTCACACTGCGAAAGAACTACCTTGATCCATTTACTTAGCGTTTGGTTGGATACCGGCCCATGTGGTTTGCGAAAAGAGAGAAACAATAACTTTTCTTCGTTTCTAATATGCTTAGTAGCCTCCACATACCTTAGGACAGCCTTAGCTACACAAAGTTCAGGTTTGTTGACAAAAAATGGAAGATATAAAACTGGTTGCGGCGCCCCCGGTCTCGATGTTTTAATAAGTCGAGGGATTTTAATCCTTACACCTTGCGCCAAAACAGTGATATTCTCTACCGAGATGAGAGAAAAGGTTTGAACTCTATGAGCTGTAGCAAGGGCTAACAGGATAATTGTCTTATAAGACAACTGACGTAACGAGAGCTGTTCCAGGGGAAAACAGATTGCTCATTTTTGTTAAGACCGGACTCACGTCCCGTGTTGTTTCATAACGAGGCGTACTCGGACGCAAACGAAATATTCCTTTCATGAAACGGGATATATAAACATTATGAGTGAGGTTTTCTGACGCAATCAACGAAATAGCGGCTCTTGCGGAATTGACCGTTCCGTAGGAGGCTCCCTCTTCAAATTTTTTAGCTAGGAACTCTAGCACCACCGAATGTGTGGTTTCCAGCGGGTCCCAACTTCTTTCTTGACAAAAGCTCCACCATTCCTTTAATGCAGTATTATATTGTTTGATTGTTGCACCTGCCAATGAGGCGATCATAATACGCAATGATGCAGTGGGAATGTTTTTCCTCAAAAGTGAGCTCCTGATAACCTCGCTGCAACCAGGGTAAGCTTGAGAGGGTGGTACCGTTTCCTGCAAGGAGACACCAAAAGATCACGATTATATTTAAAGATCAGTGGGTCCGAGGTTAGTAACCTCTGGAACAATGGAAACCATGGTTGCGTTGTCCAAAGCGGGACCACAACCACACCGGACGCTCCTTCATTCAAAATCTTCTGAAGGACTCTAGGGATCACCGCGAAAGGTGGGAACGCATAGAAATCCCTATTCCTCCAATTGATTGTAAATGCATCAATGTTCATTGCATCCGGATCTCTCGCCCAAGCGCAATAGAGTGGGCACTTTGCATTAGCACGTGAAGCGAAAAGGTCAATAGACGGTGGCCCAAAACGCCGCACAATATGTTGGAAGGCACATTCAGCCAACGCCCACTCGGTATCAGTATTCTTTATCCGTGATAAGAAGTCTGCGTCAGTATTCTCGCGGGATGGTATGTACGCAGCATGGATCCATAGCCTACGGGTCTCGCACCAGTTCCAAATATCTGCCGCTAAGGTATGTAATTGAGGAAACTGAGTGCCCCCCATTTTATTTACGTATGCCTTAGCTGTTGTGTTATCAACTCTGAGCAGAATTTCACAGCCCGTCAGGTCTGAAGCAAAACATTTTAACGCCATAAACGCTGCCATTAGTTCTAGGGAGTTAATATGCAATTCTGTTTCCTTTTCCTTCCATAAGCCATGTGCCGTCCTTCCCTCACAAAAGGCACCCCATCCTGTCAGAGAGGAGTCGGAGAAAATTTCCCTTCTATAAGACGCGGTCCGTATAAGTCTTACCGAATTATCTAATTTCTGATGCCACCATACCAAATCTGGTATTGTATAGACCGGTATCGTTATCGTTACATCAAAATTTCCAAAGCTATATTCAAGAGCTTGACATTTAGCCCTTTCTAGTAATTTACAATGCAACGTTGCATACTCCACAGCTGGGCAAGCCGCGACTAGAGAGCCTATTAATTGTGCAAACTCCCTAATCTTACATCGTTGCCTCTGGAGAAAGAGAGACACCATATTTTTTAAATATTCCCGTTTTTTCTGGGTTAACTCAATCGCAAATTTTTCCGAGTCTATTATGAACCCAAGGTATTTACACCTTGTATTTGGCGTAAGATCACTTTTCTTATAATTAATCATAAACCCCAACGACGTAAGGAGATTTACCGTTGCCTGAATATTTGCATTGCAAGATTCTGCATCCTTCCCCAGGCATAGGATATCATCGAGGTATATGACTGACAGATGCGACTTTGAACGTAAATGACTAACCACTGGCTTCATTACTTTCGTGAATACCCATGGACTCGTACACAGGCCAAATGGTAAGCAGGTATACTCATATAAGTGATCGTCGAATAAAAATCTTACAAACCTTCTATACTCTTTAAGTAATGGGATGAGGAAGTAGGCATCTTTCAAATCGATTGAACCAAGGTATGCATGAGGCCACATTAGTTTACATACCGTGCGAAGATCTTCCATTTTAAAATGGACTGGATCTAAGAACTCATTTAGCTCCTTCAAATTAATTATGAGCCTGTTTGAGCCATCAGGTTTTGGCACCAGAAAAAACATTTGAAATAAATTGACCATCGACTGGTTCACAAGGTTTTATAGCACCTCTCCGCAATAAACTGTCTATTTCCTTTCTAATTTCTAGAGATTCCCTCTGAGACCAGCTGCGCGAAGGAGGTAGCGATGACTGAGTGACCTCAGATGTGAAGGGTAACTTATAACCCCGAGTGCATTCTAAGACGAAGCTGTCTGAAGTGATTGCCATCCATTGTTTTGTAAAAAGTTTTAGTCTACCTGCTATCTTAGTTACCTCTAATGGGTTTCCTTTCGGTATATATCCCATCCTTGAACCCGTCTGTACCATTGGTCTCAGTGTAGACGGGTGTCTCGAGTTTCCCTGGTTGTAGTTCGGCGTGTGCTTTTTCAGCGACTGTTGAGACTTCATTCCTTGCCCTACCTTGTCAACCGATCTAGCCTCTTTTAACTTTTCGCCGAGCTTCTCTCCAAATAGGAACTCGTCTGTAACAGTTTTCTCCAACACCGATGCCACCTGTTTATTTATGCTGGGTGTAATGCACGATTTTCGGGCCACTGTCTGTCCCCTATATACCTCTGCAAGGAGCTGGGATGTCTCCCACAGTCCTTCAATTGCCTTTCTTAGATCGATATCTTCTCTCTTTTGAGTAAGTAAGGGATCAATTACTTTACCCAAAGCCGATAAGGCAGAACCCACTAAATTTTGAGTCTTGCAGAAATATTTGTCCCTCTTCAGCGAACTGTCATTCAACGATGCTGCAACCTCTGGGTTCAGTATAGGTGCTTCCAAAAAGCAGGCACCCTTCCTCACATGCTTCTTTAAGAGGGCCTCTTTCACCTCTTTCTTCTGACCCTCTTTGAGCCAGACGGCCCATCGTAACGAAATATGAGGCGAGAGCTTTAACTCACCTTCTTTTGATTGCGGAGTTTCGCCAATTATTGACAAAATCTCCTCGTCTAAGGGTACAGATACATCAGCTACCTCAATGGGTTGTGATTGCTCCAAAGGGGTAGTGTTCGAAGTAGAGGCCTCATTCTGTCTCCCCACCACGGTAACAGATGTTACTACTGGGAGCGCACGAGATCTGCTTGAGGCGGGTGCTGTATTTACCTTCTCCTGGATCGGAGGCCCTGTACAAGGCAAACGGGACCTTAGTAAGGGCCCGCTATTGTAGATATACTTCGGCCATGTCTTACCTCTCGTGTAAGCTCAACCGTAAATATTTTGTCGATCATAGACTTATCTCACGTATAAGTTCGATCGCAATAATCATACGCCATCGTGTTATGTCTCGCAGAACCTCAGCGTTTACAGGAAAAATGTAGGGATTACCCATCAAAACTCACCTGTATAGTTCGATAAATCCAGCGGCCTCGACATATTTTCGTCTGTCATTAATTCGCTGTCTGAAATTGCGCCTTCATTATCGGAAACAAAAGAGTGTATGGACGTCACACGATCTGTTCTCCTTTTTAACTTTCTTTCCAGCTTTTTCAATCTCCTCAACAGCCTATCATCCTTATCGCCCCTCGTGGACTTTTCCTTGTGTTTACCCATTTCTTTCTGGTATACACACCGATATTTTTTCCTTAAATAATCCTAATAATTGAAAGAAAAAATCTTGATCGAAAAAACTCACGACGTGACTGCTTCGGCACGAAAAAACGTTATGACGAGTCGGGCCGCCGGAGGGCGCCAGGGGCGGATGGGTCAGGAGCCCAGATTTTTAGGTTTAAAACTCTGAAACCGTGACTGTTAGTAGGTAGAATAAATGGTACTACACTTGTAATCTCGAGGGCGAGATTCGAAGTATAATTCTTTTCTGTGGTGCTAATGGCATGGGTCGATGCTGATTATCAATTTGTCTACATTGATGTTGGCGCAAATGGATCAGCAGGTGATTCCTTTGTCTTTAATAATTCGAATATGGGTAAAAAGTTACAAGAAAACCTTTTGAATATACCGAACGACCGAACATTGCCTAACGATCCAGATGGTAAACCAATGCCTTTTTGTGTGGTTGCTGACGAAGCTTTTGGTTTATCGAGACACATTTTGCGTCCATTTGGGAAAAAAACGCTAACTCCAATAAAGAAAATTTACAACCGCAGGCAAACATCAGCTCGTCGTATGGTTGAATGTACATTTGGCATATTGGCAAACAAATGGCGTATTTTCCATAGACCTATTGATGTTAGCATCGATTTCTGTGACGCGATAATCAAAGCATGTTGTGTGCTCCACAATTTCGTTCGCAAAAGAGATGGAATTAACTTTACAGACACAGCTTATGAATGCCCACTGCAGAATGTAGACATTGAACCCCAGGCTAGAACTATATCTGCTGTCAATGTACGTAACTATTTTGCAACCTATTTTACATCCCCTCAAGGATCTGTTCCGTGGCAGTACGATGTACTCTGATATCTTAATAATATTAATAATACTTAATAATAATACCTTAATAATAATACCTTAATAATACTTTGATATCAAATTAAAAATATATCAATAAAAACAACTTTATAAAATTAAAAACTTACCTGCTTGTTTTTTTTGTTCTGCAGAGAGTTGTCCCCAGATTTTACACATCACATTTACACATACTTCTTCCGATAGTTTGCTTTTCAAATTAGCATCTGAATAATCTTTTAAAGTTTTATTGAACAATGCTGGCCTCTTCTCTACTTCATTTATTAATAATTCACTGCCTATGTCTTCATCCCTTATTACAACAGCCATTTCGATTGCGACGTCTTGTCCGGCCGTCACTGAAAAATAATGAGACGGCAACTATAATGTCGTCCGTGTGCGCACGTAGGTACCAAACTATGGGAGGGGAGACAGGACGGAGACAGTTGCGTCGCTCTTCTGTCGGCTGCCAGAGCAACTGAAATGTCGCGTCGCTGTTGCGTCGCTCGGTGTGCGCACCTACATAAGACTGTACAGATGTTGTGGAAGAGACGAAACAGTTGCCCGACAAAAAGTCGCTCGTGTGCGCCCGCCCTAACTTGCAGCGACAAAGTTTTTCCTTAATATACAACGAAGATTTTCACCAATTTTCACATTGATTATTAAATAATTGTAGAAGATATGACGATATATATAAATCTCGTGCGCCACCAACAGTCAGCAGCAGCGTATAATGCGCTATTTAGCAGTGTTAGCACTCGCGTTAGTAAATAGTGTTTTTGGTCTAGTTGAGCGATTTTTCTTAGTGTTTAGTTCAAAGTGAGTCTCCGACTTATATTTTTAGTTTTTGTTAAATAAGTCATGCTTTCCTTTCAATATTGTATACCAAGAAGAATTGGTTTAACAAATATTTGTTGATTTGAAAATAGTCTTTTACTTATTTAGTTTAATATTACATGAAAAGACATTAGAGACATCCTATTCAATGGACTTTTTGTCCCATGCGTGGGGCAAGAAGTCCATTTTGCATTGACAAACATTTTGTGGTAAAACTCAACAGAAAATAACAGTATCAACAAACTGACATCGTGAACGTAAAGCATAATTAGCTTTGTAAAAAGAAGTGAGATCCCCAAAAAAACTTTAAAAAAGTAAAAAATACGCCAAGTACATGAAAATGTCGAGGACAAAAAAAAGTATTATCAAAAATCACAAAAAAAGGAAATAATATAATCACACAAAAAAGAAAATAATATAATCACACAAAAACGAAAATAATATGATTACAATATAAAAAAAGATGTGAAATCAAAATGAGCTGCAAGTACATCACAAAAAAAAAGAAAATAATATAATCACATAAAAAAAGAAAATAATATAATTACAATATAAAAAAAGATGTGA
Organism: Andrena marginata; assembly: GCA_963932335.1. Taxonomy (NCBI): domain Eukaryota; kingdom Metazoa; phylum Arthropoda; class Insecta; order Hymenoptera; family Andrenidae; genus Andrena; species Andrena marginata. The sequence continues at coordinate 13,818,699 of OZ010664.1, forward strand.
AATCAAAATGAGCTGCAAGTACATAAAGGTGCTTTCCAACTGCGCTTAAGATGACACAACTACATACATATACACAGCTAAAATGCTGTTATTCCATTACTCATATCGCGGACATTTTAATTAGCCCATCAAAAAGAATCCCATTTAAAAACATTGTCGTAAATTAATAGCTTTACAAAATTAATGATATACAAAAATTGCGCCAATTATAACAATGCCTATTTATACAAAGAAAAAAATGTATTAAATAATACCCACCAAAAAGAATCCCATTTAAAAACATTGTCGTAAATTAATAGCTTCACAAAATTAATGATATACAAAAATTGCGCCAATCATAACAATGGCTATTATACAAAGACAAAATTGTATTAAATAATATTAAGCAGATATATTTTTATACAAATAAATATTTTAATACGAATAAATATTTTATTCAAAATACTTGGCGCTGCGCCCCGAATTGGTGTTGCTAAACTGAATAAATATGTATAAATTGCATTAATCTTTTTTTCTATCTTTCTTTCTTGTGCGTGCGTTCGTGAATGTGCGTATGTATGCGTGTGCATATGCTACGTATGATATTAGAGTTAAATATATGTACAATAAATCTGACTGTGTTTCTTATATGTATATGTATAATATGTATATGTTTATGTATTTTAGATTGTAAGGGAGTTATTGTTAATTATTAAGACTAAGTCAATTAACATTTTTTCGGTTGCGCAGCGCCAAGTATTTTGAATAAAATATTTATTCGTATTAAAATATTTATTTGTATAAAAATATATCTGCTTAATATTATTTAATACAATTTTGTCTTTGTATAATAGCCATTGTTATGATTGGCGCAATTTTTGTATATCATTAATTTTGTAAAGCTATTAATTTACGACAATGTTTTTAAATGGGATTCTTTTTGGTGGGTATTATTTAATACATTTTTTTCTTTGTATAAATGTAGGATTTCTCCTGGTTCTTGCTGAATTCTCAGGCAAATGGGACGCGGATATGGAGGTTTTGTAAAGGATTGAGGCCCAGTTAATATTAAAATAAACACAATTTAATGTAACTAGGACTAATAAGTGGTGGAATAATAATAATAATAAAAAGGATCAAGACGCAAGCACGCAACAGTCTTTCTCGACGACCGGTACGCAACTCTCCTCCTCGTCCGCCTCACGACACGCGACCATGCCTCCGCGCCTTTCGGCTGTTTTCCGAACGCGTCACGCGCTACGCCTCGACCAGCGCTCATCGGCATCCCACATTCGGCCATCCTACAGTTCTTCGGACCCCGAAGACGCTCCTAAATACGGCTTCATATAATCTGCCGCGGTCGAGGTAATTCCTGGCCCTTCGCTTTCGCCAATTCGCACTACCTCGTATCGGTTATTTCGCTTCACCTTTACTACTTTGTATGGTCCAAGGAATTTCGGCTTAATTTTCAAACCCGCACCAAATTGCGTCCTTTGAATCGCCACTAAGTCGCCTTCTTTATATTTAGTTGCTACTTTGCAAGTTTTGTCGTGATTGCGACGATTTTCCGCTTGGATCTTAATAATATTTTCTTTAGCCGCTTGCCTTAAACTATCACGATCCGCATCAAACATCTCTATAGCCTCCTGTTCCACTAACGAGAGAATTCGCTCGTCCTCCTTCTGTTTCATTTTTACGCCAAAAAGTACTTCAAAGGGCGTCATGCCCACTGCGCGTTGAAAACTACCATTTAAACATCGCTGCAATTGGTCGACATGTTTATACCAATGGTCCGGCTTTTCTATAGAAAGTTTCGTTAACACCGAGATAATTGTGCGGTTGATGCGTTCAACTTGGCCATTCGCGCGTGGTATACCGGTGGTTATCGTAAAATGTTCAATAGATTCTGACGCGCAATAATCTTTAAATTCTTTCGACGTAAAGGCCGCACCCTTATCCGAGATAATACGCTTTGGATTTCCGAAAGATTTCTGTTGGATAACTAACTTTTGTACTACTTCCGCCGCATTCGTCGTCTTTGTCGGATATATCCAAACAAATTTAGCAAACGCATCCACGACAACCAAAATATACTTGTACTGTTTACCTGTAGATGCCATTGGTCCCTGATGATCCATATGGTACGTACAAAGCGGAGTATCTCCCTTCGGTATGGGTGAGAGCATGCCTTCCTTTTTTCCTTTTTTCTTTTCCGCGAGAATGCATGGGACGCAACAACTGATAACCTTCTCTACTCGTTCGCTTAAATTAGGTATATAAAACTCTTCCTTAATTCTATCCGTCACTCTTTTCACACCGAAATGTCCATTCTCGTGCACTCTTCGAATGGTATCCACGAACATACTAACCGGTAGCACAATAACATTTTTCTCACCGCACCGCTTTAACAACAGATTGTTTTCTACAAGGTAATCCTCATACGGATCCTTTTCTAATACCTGTTTTATTACCCTAATACGTTCGTCTTCGTCTTGTCTTTTCCGAATCATTTCGAGCAATTTATCTTCAACGGCCAGGACTGGATATCGACTCAGTGCATCTACGTGTTTTAAGCGCTCGCCCGCTCGGTGTTCTATTTCATAATCAAACTCCTTTAGAACCATCGCCCATCTCGCTACTCTCGGACGAAGATCCTTTTTGTACAATGTCTTTTGCACCGCTTCGCAATCGGTGATTATCTTAAAATCTAATCCTAAAAGATAAACGCGAAATTTTTGCACCGCTCTTACTATCGCTAATAGTTCTAACTCGTATGAGCTAAATTTCTCTTCCGCCTCGGTGGTCTTTCTACTCATGTAGTGGACGGGATGAAACAATTTCTCGCCACTATTTTTTTGCATTAAAACTGCCCCGAACCCCTTGGCACTGGCGTCGGTGTGTAATTCGGTGATCGCCTGACGTTGGAAGATACGTAGCACTGGTTCGCAAGATAGCGCGGCTTTCAGTGCAACAAACGATCGTCTTTGATTTTCACCGAACTGAAATTTAACGCCGTCCTTCAACAGGTCCGATAACGGGTACGCTATGCTGGCATAATTCTTTACAAATTTGCGAAAATACCCCGTAAGACCGAGAAAGCTCTGTACATCTTTTTTCTTAGCAGGCTCTGGGAACGCTTGTACCGCTTTGACTTTACTTGGCGACGGGCCGACTTGGCCGTTCCCAATTACGTGTCCTAAGAATTCTACTTGCGGTTGAAGGAATTTACATTTTTTCCAGTTTATGCACAAACCATGCTTTTCCGCGGTTTCTAACGTAGTCTTTAGATTTTCGAAAGCGTTCTCCTCGTTAGTACCCGGCACAATCAGATCATCCATATAGGTGATAACTACTTTACTTCTAACTAATTCCCTGAAAACCTCGTCTATAAATCGCAAAAAACTCGTCGGACTATTACAGAGGCCAAACGGCGTTTTGGTAAACTCGTATTGCCCGTCGGGCGTTACGAACGACGTGTATTTTCGACTCGACTCAGCAACGGGCACGTGGAAGAATCCGTTTTTCAAATCGAGGACCGAAAAAAATCGCGCACCTGTCAAAGCATCGATACAATCTTCTATCAGGGGCATCGGAAATCTATCTCTGATTATTTTCTTATTTAGATAGCGATAATCTATGCACACCCGCATGGTTCCATCTTTTTTCGGTACTATAACAATAGGACTCGCGTATTCGCTTATGCTTATTGTGATTATACCTGCGTCAAGCCATTCTCGTATTTGTGCATCTAATATTTCCTTTTCTTTAAAAGCTAGACGTCTAGGTCGAAGTCGGACTGGGATTTCGTCGCTAACCGTGATTCGCGTTTCGACCGTCGTCTTAACATCTTTAACCGGATCATACCTTTGTATAACATTTTCCACCTTTTCCTTATACGGTCCATTAACAATGTTCAATTCGCTCTGCTCGATACAGTTGATACTCGCCAATCCACCCATCGGGACGTCTTCCGGTGCGTTGTTGGCGCGTTCCATCTCTTTGGCTTCCCGGTTCGCATCGTCATTCTTCGGCTTCACTTTTTTTATTACGATTTCGCCTTGGTTTATATGCACTTCTACGCCTTTTAAAAAGTCTTGCCCTAATATTATTTCCGTAGACATCGCTTCGTTAGCTACCACGTACATTCCGATATCGAAATAATCACCGTCGACGCGCACTTTTGTCGTAAACTTTCCGATGGGTACCGTTCGTGCATTTCCGAAACCGGTAAAAATTCGCGACGTCGACTGTAGCGACGGGCTATTGATTTTACAATGCGCGTCTTTCCGAATCAAATTCACCTCACTTCCCGTGTCCACCAGAGCATAGCACGTTGTGCCATTTATATCGACAGCACTTAGTCTGTCCTTTATACTTTTTACGCAGCTGACGCTGTCCGCGTTGGGTTTCGGTTTCGCCTGCGTTCGGCAGTCCGTCGATACGTGTCCGAACTCGTTACATGCGAAACACTTGGGCCCCTTTGCTTTATTTACACAATTTTTCACATCATGTTCCGCTGATCCACAAGAGAAACAATGTAATTTCCTCTCCGTCTTCGAGTCTCGATTCGGCTGCTGTCGCGTCTTCTTGTTTTCTCCGTCGGATGCTTTCTTTTCCCCGTTGCGACTGCCCTCAGCTTCTTTTTCTTTTTCTTTTCTTCTATCGTATAATTCTAGCCTTCTTCTTAAATCGTACAGTGAGCTAGCTTCGTATAGCATGTTTTTATTTGCCTCTCTGTCCTGTATGCCATTTATGACATGTTCGATTAGCGCGTCATCTTCGATGTATCCTTGACTCGCGATCTCTTGCATGGCGCATACGTATTGCCGCGCACTTTCCTTCGGACCGCGTTTGCGTTTTCTTAACTGTTCGTGAATTACTGCACTATTCGTCTCTATCTTGAATTCGCGCAGCAGCTTCTTTTTGAGAATACTCCATGACACGACTCCCTTCTCGTACGCGATGAACTGTTTCGCCGACCCTTGTAACATTCTTTTTCCATATAACAGCTTTTGGAGATCGTTCCAGTCAAGTAAAGTGCTTAACTCTTCGAAATCACTGATCCATTTTTTTATCGGCAGTTTATCATCACCAGTGAAATACGGGATGCTGTTATCGACGTCTTTAATCGTGAATTTTATGATTTCTTTTCTCGCACCTGCGTGTCTCTTCAATCCACGTGGTTTTTCGTCATCCTCCAGTTCGCATTCGCTATCGACATCTTCGTTCGAACCGCCGTCGTCCGAATCACCGTCGTCCGCTTCTTCTCCTTCATCGTCATCTTCTTCTTCGTCGTCGTCGACGTGCTCGGCCGCTTTCAACCTTTGTCTCAATTCGTTCTTATTTCCTGTGTTTGCCAAACGCAATTCTTTTAGCTTTTCCCTAAGCTCTTTCACTTTCATTGCGTCGATTATATCTCCTGATAGATTCCGGTTTCTTCTTGTTACTTCTTTCTGCTTCGAGTTGGTCTTGCCTCTTACTTTTTTGCTCGAGGCTGCTGCTTCGTTAGGTACGATGGTTCTATCCAGACTTCCCTTATCGCTCTGTTCGTCCATGCTGTCTTCTTCGGACGTCGCTAGCTTACTTGCGTCGTTGTTCATCCTGCCACTTTATTGTCTACTGTCACAACTTATTATGGCACACTTATAACTTTAAACAACTTGATTAACGTTCCGCGATCGATTATTACAACTTCCGGCCAGTGGTCAACTTACGCACTGCCCGACAACTTCAAATCACTCGCCAACCGACAACTTTGTCTATATTTTGCCTTCCGTGGGCCACTTTTCACCACTGCTCAATCAAGACCATTCCATTCATTCGCCCTCGAGGTATCCCGGCGACGAGCCCCCAAATGTAGGATTTCTCCTGGTTCTTGCTGAATTCTCAGGCAAATGGGACGCGGATATGGAGGTTTTGTAAAGGATTGAGGCCCAGTTAATATTAAAATAAACACAATTTAATGTAACTAGGACTAATAAGTGGTGGAATAATAATAATAATAAAAAGGATCAAGACGCAAGCACGCAACAGTCTTTCTCGACGACCGGTACGCAACTCTCCTCCTCGTCCGCCTCACGACACGCGACCATGCCTCCGCGCCTTTCGGCTGTTTTCCGAACGCGTCACGCGCTACGCCTCGACCAGCGCTCATCGGCATCCCACATAAATAGGCATTGTTATAATTGGCGCAATTTTTGTATATCATTAATTTTGTAAAGCTATTAATTTACGACAATGTTTTTAAATGGGATTCTTTTTGATGGGCTAATTAAAATGTCCGCGATATGAGTAATGGAATAACAGCATTTTAGCTGTGTATATGTATGTAGTTGTGTCATCTTAAGCGCAGTTGGAAAGCACCTTTATGTACTTGCAGCTCATTTTGATTTCACATCTTTTTTTATATTGTAATTATATTATTTTCTTTTTTTATGTGATTATATTATGTTCTTTTTTTTTGTGATGTACTTGCAGCTCATTTTGATTTCACATCTTTTTTTATATTGTAATCATATTATTTTCGTTTTTGTGTGATTATATTATTTTCTTTTTTGTGTGATTATATTATTTCTTTTTTTTGTGATTTTTGATAATACTTTTTTTTGTCCTCGACATTTTCATGTACTTGGCGTATTTTTTACTTTTTTAAAGTTTTTTTGGGGATCTCACTTCTTTTTACAAAGCTAATTCATGTACTTGGCGTAATTTTTTTACTTTCTTAAAGTTTTTATGGGGATCTCACTTCTTTTTACAAAGATAATTCATGTTCTTGGCGTCATATTTTTTTACTTTTTTGAAGTTTTTTATTGGGATTCAGAATTTCAACTTCTTCTTTTTTACAAATTTTTCACTGTCGCGGGTACTAAAAGTAAGGATAAAGTAAGGAAATCCCAATAAATTATAAATTCTGATCTATCTTCGTTACACGTCCACGCGTTTACGGCGCACTGCAGCCTATCGAGTGATGTTAGAAGATAAAGCGCGTTTGTAGCCAGTAAAGCTTACTCGGAATATTCGGAATAGCGCAAAGCAGCTCAGCGAGTGTACTTTTATTATTTTTTGATTAAGGATAAATTCTACGTAAGTTTAACACCTACGCAAAAAAAACATGTGCACTGCATTGCCGATCTATATGTATTATATGAATGTATAGTACTTTGTGTGCAGTACATAGTGCGCGAAGCAGCTTATGGCGCTGAAAGCAGCCTTTGGCGCTGAACGTATTTATCATTGAACTGTAATAACAACCACAATTAACATTTTTCGAAGAAAAATATGTATGCATTTTTAGCATTTCGTGGCCAAGCTTGTCTTTCTACTCGTAAATCATCAACGAATACCCATGTTGTGCCTTTACCCCTTACCATACTCGTGTAATGACCATCGGAAATACTTTTACCGTGGTGGAAAATCGCTGCCTTAAGTTTATAACAGTGATCTACCAATTGTATTTTAGTAGTAGGCATTGCTTTGAGGTTGAAATTTTCAACTTTCGTTGTTCCACTACTATCGTGATCGAACAAATGTAATTTTACAATAAGAATTTGTTTGGAAGCAGTTATATCGATTTTCTTCATTGTATTTGAATTTGAATTATCACAATTATTGCAAGGATCTTTCTGATTTTTCCATCCTGTGAAATTGTGTTTTATTATATCTTGAAATTCAAATGTTTTTTTTTTGAACATCTTAGGCAGTGCAAGATGTACCACACAATTTGTACTGATAGTAGTACTTGTGTAATTACACGCTAAACATCTTAATACTGTTGTTATTTCGTGTTGTACTGCATTCTTAATAAGAATCTCATGATCACAAAGAGAGGTAATAAACTCAGCTGCATCACGCAGCTGATTGTAAGCGTATTTTTCTCCTGCGAACTGCCGTAATGATATTATGTTTGGATTTTGATCCGATTTATATTGGTCCATAAAGACTTTTATAATATCATCAGCTTTTTCCGTCGAAAATAAGTTTTCTCTTATAGATGAACAATATAACATGCATTGGATTGTGGCATTCACATAACAAGACACACCATCAGAATTCGGGAGACCTCTCACGTTGTATTGAGTGGTATCCGCGATGTGATCATTAGTATTCTGACATTCGGAAACATTATAATTAGGTACTGCCCAAACAGCATCACGAACATTGCGAACGCGGTTTTTAGAAATTGAAATAGTCATAAGATCAGGTCTATATTTTTTTCGCAATCTATTGTACTCTATTATTGCCGATTCTTGTGCCTTTACGGAAGATGGATCATAATTTATAAGATGCAGTCCTTGTAATGTGGTCACCCGTGAAAGAGCAACGTAAATTTGTCCGCAAGTAAATATTGAATTACCTGCTTCTACGACAGCATTCTGCAAGCTTAGTCCTTGACTTTTGTGAATAGTTATACCATAGCTGAGGCAAATCGGAAATTGTTTTCTAATAACGAACGCTCTATCCATTACTTCAAATTTAACACATACACGTTCTATTATATGTTCTTGCCCAGTGGGTAATATAATTTTCAATTTTTCAACGTCATTATCAACACCTCGTGTAACTGAAACAAGTTTAGCTATGGTACCGTTAACAAGACCTAGCGTAACATCAATATTTCTTCTAATCATGATTTGCACTCCTACTTTAACAATTACGACTCTTGCAAGTCCCGCCGTTCGAGAGCTATCATCGTCATTATTGTTTAGTACCTTTGACACCTTTTTTTTCAAGTACGGTGCACAATTCGTTGTATCATGAGCAATCAAATGGATTTCTTCGGACGAAAATCGACTCAGCATTGCAGCGTTCAAAACATCACACTGTACACATGTGGGAAGTAAACACACCGTATTAGATCCCACATTAAGCATGTAATCACTTAATTCCTTTAATCGATCATTACAATTTGTCGCTTTGAAATTTAATTTCCTCGATTCTAAAAGCTTTGTATCTGAAAGGGTCACTACTCCGGTGCGAATTCTCGACAGGATATCTCTGTAAATATTATCACCCTTCTGTCGCATGTTTATTGTCAATTCGTCATAGCTAAACAAGGCAGACCATAAATTATAAGAACCTAATCCTCCAACATTTTTCTCCATACTCTTATTGGATAATTGTATAAAAGCAGGTTCTTCGTGAACAGGAGGAAGTTGTAGTAAGTCACCAAATAGCAGAATTGGCTTTTTTCCAAACCAAGCATCATCGGAATCTGTAGTATCAAATATTTCTGTAAGTCGCAAATGTATGTACAAGAAAGTTACGTTAGAAACCATCGAAATTTCATCGATGATTACTAAAGCAACATTTTTTAGTTGATCTCGTACAATTTGAAGGGCTGCATCGCTAAGTTGCCTATACTGGGCTGTATGCCCATGTTCTACAGGTAATTGAAATAATCGGTGTATGGTAAGACCTTCGATATTAAAAGCTGCGATTCCAGTAGGAGCAGTTACTGCTGTGTCTTTTCCGATAATCTGCTTGATCCAGTGTCTGATAGTTTTTATTAAAAAACTTTTCCCAGTACCACCTTCTCCACTCACATAAAGTCTGAGAATTTTATCGTTAGACGTCAAGGATTTCGTAACTGTATCAAATATCCGCTTCTGATCATGGTTCAATTCCGAAATCATTTCTTGAAGATCACCATAGTCAAATTTGTTTCCCGCGTCTTTAAAATCTTTCATGGCACCAACAGTTTCAACGGGGACACACTCCAATGGGTAATCGCCTTGATCATTTGCTTCTTGTTCTACAGTATTCAACACGTTCTTTTCAATTTCTTCGTTTATATGATCACGCGCTTCTTGAATATCCGTTATTTGTTTGTGATACTGATCTGCTTCTGTCAATTGTGATTGTAGCGACAAAAAAGCTTCCGCATATGTGTTAAATCCATTTTTCAATTCGTCGGTGTTTCTTCAAGGTTGGAATAATAATAATAATGAGAAATAATAATTCTCAGGTTGGGTTTGAACATTGTACTTATAATGATTGATAAGATATCCTCTTTGCCTTTTTTTCAAAAACAAAGATGCACGGATTTCATAATATTCAGTTTTTTCAGACGGTCTAATTTTAGTAACATCATACCACATAGCAAAATCGTACAGATGCATAGATTCTAATTCCTTAGGTCTACTAGGATAGTGATCATCTATGAGGGATGGACAAAATATGTCTGTGGATTCACCTTCCAGCTCCTCAATCTCTTTGCGAGTTTTCAATTTCCTACTTCTCAGTATATTTACATCTAACCATCTAATAGTAGTACTGGAGTCAGTGCCATGCAATGATAATCCTAAAAGAGTATCAGCGCATTCAGGCGCTCCACATTCTCTATGATTTAGCATGCGCATTCCAAGGTTGCACAGAAGACCAGCCAACGACTTGGTAGAATTTATTGCTGCCATAGTGTCCGTAGCGTAACTTTTTTCCGGCTTTGACACGTACTTAGTACAGTAACATGTTACCAACCCAGTCTTTTCCCCAATATATTGTATATCCATGTTACCTCTCCAAACCATGAGAACGGCAGCATTATAATCATTGATACGGACTTCCTTTATTGAACGTGGAAGATCATAGAGTCTACCTTTTGCTTTCAATTGTTTTCTAGCACCTATAGAAACAGCCACATCCCTTATTATCAAAGTATCTGTAACTGGACGTGGAAATGAAAATCTACATACTTTACAGAAGGAATTTTTAGTTTTTTTGTTGCGTAGACAATAGCTATTGCATTTATGCATTTGATGTGCATTTACACGACTATATAATTCTGGCGACACATGCGGTGATGGCAATCTGCAAGTGACGTATTTCATAATGAATTCTGCTACACGTTCCTTCGAAGATTTATCGATTATGGGAGCATCTTCAATCCAAATTAAAAGATGAAAATGTTGTGATCCCCTACTTTGATATTCTCTACGCCAAAAGTAATGAGTGACTTTGCCAATCGTATTGTCGGGCGAACAAATGAAATCCAGCATAGCGTGGAATGCATTATCTATAAATCGAGCAGTTGAAACGGGATCAGAAGCAATGAGTTCGTTCGGGGACATTTTAGCTACCGATGGGCCGTTTACTTCACGAAGATATTCTAGTAAATCTGTCCATAGCCACTCACTTGGGCTGAACGTGAGGAACCATGTAGCTGGTCCATAATGATGTATCATACAGTTCAAATCGTTTCTCGGTTTTCGCCAATATTGTGCTGTGTTACGTAATCTGGAGAATATAGTGTTCAAGTTCGTCTGTAGCTGATCTTTAGAGAGTTGCTCTAGAAAACCAGCAGCTGTGTATTTTTCACGTGGATTTACGACGTTCATGTTGTGATAAATTCCAGCGTTCAATTGCCGCATATTGGTATCGTGTAATAAATGGAAAATATATTGCATGTTCAATCGAAATTGCGAATGTTTGGACATCAGTCTGGACTTAATGAATTCATGATCAGTCAAACGAACCAATCTTTCTTCGTGCTGTCCGTTCACCCCATAAGGATATAAATCTGGGAAACATTTCACATCTAAGTATTGAGCACGATGGCCCAACGGAATGTCATGAACTTTAAGCATTTGATAGAGTGCGGTAGCAGATTCATTAACCCTTTTGTCATACATTGGATAAATCGTAAACTGATCATAAAATGAATCAGATTCTGACATTTGCGTCAATATTGCACGTTTGTTGTTTTCGTCGATATCAAGTGTTTCACCTTCAACTTCCTCAATAGATTCGTTATTATCATCATTGGCAACAACTTCTTCTTGAAATTCTGTATCTGGTAATTTGGCATTCAGTAATAAATCGTGCGATTGTGGTAAAACAATTTCTGAGTATAGAGGATTATTGGCTTTCAACCATACTAAGGCATTCCATACTTTCTTCAAGTCAACTAACTTTTCCCAAACTATTTTAGCTTTTGTTGGAACGCCCCGCACCAATATGTATAATTCATGATTTTGATTTAAAGGTTCAGTCGAAGGACAGATTTTTTTTAAATTTTCTTCTAACGGCAAAGGAAGGTGAAATGTTCTCCCCTTTACTTTTGGAAACATACGTTTATGTGGCATATTTTTACGCATTACTGTATCCATTCTCACAATCGTTTGAAACGGTTTAGCTCTTTGAACGAGAATTCGTTCGTAATCGTTCAACACTGCTATTTCTGGAACTGAACGTACATCAAGCTTATTTGGAATACATTTTGGTGGTATTGAATCGTTGCGAATTTTATCGTGACAATATCGGCAAATAAAATGCATGTCACCAACTTTGTATCCAATATGATTTAACAAAGTTTGCATCACATTTCCCTTAGATGTTCTCTTAGAAATATCAAGCTTACGAACCTCTCTTTGAAAACAGAGTTTCTCGCAGGAAACGCACGGAATGCGTGGTGTGTCCATAGACCGCTTTGTGAAAGCTTTAAATGCTAAATAATATCGTGATATAATCTCTTCTTCGTTCAAGCTTATGTCAGTATTATTATTTTTTAACGCTTCAGCTTCTTTCCGAGCTTGCAGCGTTATTCGTTCAAGTGTTTCAAGATCACTATCGTTTAATGCATTGTCTAAATTATGTAGGTCTTTATAAATGCTCGCTATTCTGTATATCATTCTCTTCAAATTTCGTAAATCCCGGAAGTGAGGTGCCAAAATCTCAATGGCTAAAAAAGTGGACTTTCATACTTTAGGGTTTATGTAACAACCATGCGAATGACCAACTTTTTCAGTATGCACTTTATTAGAACAGCTACTGATATAGTTGTTTAACTTATGTATCTTTTTTAATGAGCATTCTAACAATCGTTTGAAGAAATCCTGTAAATTATTCAGAATTTCAACATCTTTTGTTTTACAAAGGTAACTGCAATGCCATGCTTTTGTCGTCTTCTTTGATCGCAATACAGGTAGAACGTTTATAGCTTTCCCTTCCGAATTCAGTATGATTGGTTCAGAACCGGTGAAAGTATGGTATGAACTTTCCGCAAAATATGATTCTGAAGAAGACCTATGTCTGGATTCTCCACACAAAGCATTAATCCTGTCATCAACTTCTAAACATTCCGCTACACGCGTTAAAGAAATTTCCACTTTTTCTTTACAATCTTTCAACAGTTTCCTCATTTTCAAAATGTACTTTTGCCGAATATGAAAACACCATTTTATTATACGCTCAGCTTCCAATCTACTTTCTTCTCCGGACGGCATGCTAATAATTTTTGAAAGTTTTCTAATATAAGTTTCTTTGTTATTTTTGGTTGCTATATTGTTATTTGTTACAGCAATATAACGATACTTTTTTATTATTCGCAAAGCAGTACGACGTTTTGCTACTTTATTATAATAATCATCTCCTTTACGTATTTCATAATATACCTTCCGCTTTTTGGAAATAACTTTTTTATTTAGCTGATCATAATTTCTTTGCTTTCTGCATTTCACTTCTTTATTTGCGTCATAATGCACTTTTGCCTTTTTAATTATACCTTCTTTATTTGTGTCGTAATGCACATTTGCCTTTTTGATTATACCTTCTTTATTCAGCTGATAATACTTTTTTCGCTTCCCGCATTTCACTTTTTTATTTGCGTCATAATACGCTTTTTTCTTTTTTATTATACCTTCTTTGTGTGCGTTATAATATTCATCATTATAAAGTTTTATGCTTTCCTCCCCTTTTTTACAATCTTTGTCTTGTTTCGTGTTACACTCCCCTTTTTTTGCTTTATAAACAGCTTTTCTTTTTAAATTAATTTCCTCTTTATGTTTTTTATAATAATTTTTAGAATAATTCGACATGTACTCTGTCCTACTACTTGGTACGGTCGCTTGGCTTGGTCCTACGGCTTGGTCAGTCTTCGAAACCAATTGTGAATCTATTTGAATTATATTTTTTGTATATATGGTGATTTCTTTGTCATTAAGTACTATTTTTGCAACTGGGGATATTTTATTATCTGTTTCGTTAGTAATGTAACTTTTTCCGATTTTAAATGCGGGATCCTTTCCACAAGAAGGATTTTTATTAATCGTAGCACCAATTGCAGATTCATATTCGTGCACACAACGTGTTAATTGTTGATCCTGAGTGCATGGAAAATGTTCTATACGATTAGTTTGAAACATTTGGATTAAATGTTGACGCATCAACGCATGTTTGTAGGTTATTTTGTCTGGTAATATATTGAATAATAACGAGACGGCAAATGCAATGGCAAAAACTCCGCAATCCTGATAGTTAGGTTGTGTTTGTACATGTGGAAATTTAATAAATTCTTCGTTAATTGTACCGTCATATTTGTTCAAAAAAGGGTATAACTTCTGCAGAAAAATTTTATGATGACTATGCAACTTAGAGAAATTAAGAGAGTCATAAATATAAACTCTTCTTTCATCATGTTTATAGAAGCTACAAACCCAATGTCCCCCTGCATTGGATCCAATTTCTTCGCTTTGGTGCAAAATCTGTATGTGATCCTGATTTTAAGGAACAGATTGAATTGTATCAGGCATTTGAACTCTTCATGTGTCGCGTGGTTTATAATTGGAGTTAGCTTCTAATAATTTATGAAAATATTCGATATGATCATCATTTAACCATTCACCTTTACTGATAATTTGTATATTATGAAAACTGAGTGGTAAGATATTAATAATGCTATTAATTACAGACATGACGAATTGTAGTTTTATTTATATATTTCTAGTTTTGTAGTATACACTATTCTATTGTATACGATAGATATAATATATAAGACAAAGCGCGTTGCAGCCAGTAAAGCGTAGTCTAGTTTTCTAGTATACACTATATTCTATTGTATACGATATAATATAATAATAATAATAACAACAATAATAATAATAAAATCGTCTTTATTCCTTTTTCTTTTTTAACTTGCGATACAGACGCAGTACAATCAGTACTTTTATAAGATAAAAGCTTTTATTTATAATTAGCTTTTATAAGATAAGGCGCGACGCAGCCAGTAAAGTTTAATTAATTAAAATTAATACTCGCAAAAGCGCAAAGCAGTCAAGCGAGCGCAAAGCAGCTCAGCGAGTGTACTTTACTTTTTTTCTACCCTGATAACCAGATGTCTGCAATCTGACGTCAGATTGGCAGCAGGGTCTGCCGTGAGAGCGCAGAGCCTGACGTCAGATCCGTAGTCATCTGTGTCCGCATTAGGCTGCAGTCTGAGGTACAGAGCCTAACATCAGGGCCTGACGTCAGATGGGCAGCAGATTCACATCAGATCCTGCCGTTCGCCTGACACGTATAACAGCGCCATCTGAGGGTCAGAATTGGCAAACAATTCCCTACGCGTGACGTCACACGGCTGTCCCTACAGGTGTATCCCTACCCTTACATGACTATCAAGCAGATTCTGCAGTTTATTAAATAATTCATTCTATTTATTTTAAAAATTAATTATTCTTTGTTTATTAATACAGGATTGACAATTACAATTATTATAGAACATTATATAGAACATTCAATATTTACATTTATAAATCTATATACAATGCGTCCCGTAACCAGTGCTACCTATTAGGTGCGATATTAGAAAATTCCCTGTATTTTAGACTTCCTTTTTGTGTGGAAGCATCATGTTTCCTGTTGTGTTATCGCTGAAAACAAACACAATATTAGGAGAAAATTAAACGTAATGTATGAATAAACAGGATACATGGGATACTTACTTCAGCTACATCTCCACACAGTACACACCCTAGGCGATCATGCAGGCTCCTGCGAACATTAACATTTAGAAGAAAACATGTGTTAAATTATTATCTACTAAACAAGACGCTAAACATTCGCACTTCCAGCATAACCATACTTTTCTGTCTTGCAGATAATGTAAATCTTGATTTCCACGACGTAAATAATTGGAAATTATTCATTTTCATAATTACCTTTGTCTTCTGCATACATCGAAATGATTTGTCCGGATATTGATGTTTGAAATTACTTGGAATATTTTTCGGGCGCACGTCTCCAAGCAGAACGGATGGTTTAAACGAAGAGTATGTAGGTAGGTAGATGTACCACGTTAGAGAATAAATAAATGTGGTATAATGTGCTACGCTCGGATTGGCTGCACCATAGTGCCGAAACTCGTAATTGGTCAAGGCTCTACGTCCAGTTTGCGTTCGTTTTCGAGGTATGAGATGGCAGTCACTGTCAGTGGCAGTCAGTACCGACAAAATTGAAGAATATTCGAAGTAATTTCAAACATCAATATCCAGACAAATCATCTCGACGTATCCAGAAGGCAAAGGTAATTATGAAATTGAATAATTTCCAATTATCTACGTCGCGAAAATCGAGATTTACATTATCTGCAAGACAGAAAAGTATGGTTATGCTGGAAGTGCGAATGTTTAGCATCTTGTTTAGTAGATAATAATTTAACGCATGTTTTCTTATAAATGTTAATGTTCGCAGGAGCATGCATGATCGCCTAGGGTGTGTACTGTGTGGAGATGTAGCTGAAGTAAGTATCCCATGTATCCTGTTTATTCATACGTTACGTTTAATTTTCTCCTAATATTGTGTTTGTTTTCAGCGATAACACAACAGGAAACATGATGCTTCCACACAAAAAGGAAGTCTAAAATACAGGGAATATTCTAATATCGCACCTAATAGGTAGCACTGGTTACGGGACGCATTGTATATAGATTTATAAATGTAAATATTGAATGTTCTATATAATGTTCTATAATAATTGTAATTGTCAATCCTGTATTAATAAACAAAGAATAATTAATTTTTAAAATAAATAGAATGAATTATTTAATAAACTGCAGAATCTGCTTGATAGTTTTGTAAGGGTAGGGATACACCTGTAGGGACAGCCGTGTGACGTCACGCGTAGGGAATTGTTTGCCAATTCTGACCCTCAGATGGCGCTGTTATACGTGTCAGGCGAACGGCAGGATCTGATGTGAATCTGCTGCCCATCTGACGTCAGGTCCTGATGTCAGGCTCTGTACCTCAGACCGCAGCCTAATGCGGACACAGATGACTACGGATCTGACGTCAGGCTCTGCGCTTCAGATCTGGTTATCAGGGTAATACTCCAACCTGTAAAAAACGAAAAATTTGTAATAAACAATAAACTAATATCATATATATTATTATATATATAAATATAAATAAATGTAAACGTCACTTACCAAATATATAATATTTTCTCTTTTGCTTCTCCTAACGACGAGAAGAATCGAATTTCCTTCCAAGGAACTTGATACTAAAAATATACACATTTCAATAAAAAAATAGGTTAGCAAATATCAGCGTAAATTATTATTTTACACTTGTAATGAAACAATAACTTATTCGTGGAAAATATGTTCGTTTCATTATGCGTACACCTTAATTAATAATAATAATGAAGCACACTTACATGCAAGGAAATCAGAAAGAATTTTTGGACGCCGTGACATGCGTGAGCTCCGGTCGCCCGCTTTATCTAGAGACGCGGTAGCGTCTCGACGCCAAGTACAGGAAAGAAAGTACAGGAAAGAAAAAGACACCCTATATATGGCGACTGTCGCTACTGCTTATCATTTACTCGTCGCCCGGCTAATCCAACCTAACCTGAAACTTATTTCATTAATATCTCATGACGCTTGCAATAGTTTCTAAATTTAAAGGCATTTTTCTTATGTAAACCGCATATAAGCTTTGGAATGAGACCAATTTCAATAAAATCGGTCCACGCATAACAGAGATATGATAATATCGTCTCATGGATCAGTCGGAATGTTAAGATTCTTCTTCTTCTTCTTCTTCTTCTGATTCTTCTAGAAATTTTTCGTCAAACATAATACGTATACGCGTTACACGCACACCTTCAGTCAAAACAAAACTAACACATGTTTCGTTCTTCTACGTATATACGTGTTACTTGCACACCTTCAGCCAAAACGAAACTAACACATGTTTCGTTCTTCGTTCGTCGACTCTCGGGATTATTCGGCAGGGATCGTCGTCCGTCATTGTACAAACTAGTTTTTAAATACATTGAACTTTATAACCTACCAATCTTAACCTCCAAGTGTCAAATAATGTAAGTTGTCCAAATTTGAGATGTCAGGAGTTTTTACACTAAATAGGAGACGGAATTATTGTCTCAATTAACAAGGTAAGTCGCCAAATTTATTTAATAGATTTTTTATGTAGAGTCGCAGACTTGGAAGTTGTCCGGAGAAGGTTCGACAGAGAAGCACCTTCTTTCGCATAAGTTTCTAGAAATTTGTACCATGCTTGTACAAAATAATATATTGTAGTAAAAAATTGCATTGAATTTAAATTGCCAGATATTTGTATTTGTATACCAGCAATTTAGAGTTTTTATTTTATGTAAAGGTTATTATATTATAGAAATGAAGGGGACGTACAGGACTTCGATAAAAATGAAGGAGACGCACAGGCTTGGATAGTACAATTGAAGGGGACGCACAGGCTTGGATGGATAGAAATGAAGGGAATGCACAGGCGTGGAGGTTGTCCGGAGAAGATTAAATAGATAGACAGAGCATCTTGTTTCGCACAAGTTTCTGGAACTTTGTCAAATAAGGTAAATCGACAAAATTTGTTTAAAGACATAGCATTAAGAATTATTAAGAAAATAGATTATGGTGGTCTGCTTGCAATGTAAAGCAAGTCACATTAGTGAAGAAAGTACACTGAAAACACATCTCCGTTAATGCTTTTCAATCTTTTGTGAAAGACATTCGTAATACTTTAATTAATAAAATCCAAAGTAGTTGTCACGCTATTCATTAATTCATTAATTTTTTAGATTCCCATTATTTAAAATCACCAATAAACATACTAAATAAATTAGTTTCATTCCAACACCAATACATTGCGCGTTAAAAATATTGGATCTCCGCGTTCATTTCGCTGAATTATTACCATTAGCATTTAAATTTCCTGCAACAAGACTTTCTGCCATACGCTCGCACCTCCTTCGGACACATTATTTAGTCTCTACACTCACTAAAGCAAAAGGCCACTCTATTTCTATATATAATAAGTTCTACGTTAAGTTGTAACTAAAATAACTAAAATGTGGATTTTATATATATTTACAGATAATCAAAGCAGAAGATGATGCAGTATGATCTACGGCAGAGAAAAAAATTTATTGTTACATAGTATTATATTAATTATATTAATTAAACGATTTTATTAAACGATTTTATTCAGCTGCAATCCTCTATTTGCTTCTTGTAAGTTTGGTTCATATCAGAAAACTCAAATTTAAACCAATTCCACCAATTCAATCATCATCTTGAAGCATTGCAGGTGTGCATAGTTTCTATTATGTAGAATTTATCTTTAATTCTATCCCGTCATAAGACTGTTTATTAGGGTGGACCTTAGTTACTCTTGTCGAAATATAATTTTGAGATTTTTGACGGGGTCACTCCCCAAGGATTATGCCACTGGGAGAAAAAATAATGTGTGCAAAATTTGAAATTGATCGGAGAACGAGAAACTGTGCCTCATCGCATTTGAAATTTTTTATTTTCGTAACTCGTTTTTCTTCGTTGTAGTATATCGTTAATATACATTTTTATATATCGTTATCTTTTTACGCTCTGTAATAATATAGAATCAAAGTATAAGATTACACAAAAAAATCATGACCTTGAAATCTCAAAAAATGAACCATCAAAAAATACTTTTTTCGTTGGCATTATATTTATGTTGTCAAACAGTATAATTTGCGTCTAAAATTTTTTTTGGATAATTATAAATAACTGATTAAAGGGAAAACTACATCCGAAATGCACCAATTTTTGCAGATATTTTTCAAGTTATTTTAAAAACTAGGTCTCTAGAAGAAAATTCACCATTGCACGTGATGCAACAGACATTTTCCCCCCGGAAAACACCAACAAAAGTGGTAAGTCACGGTTTGTTTTCAATACAGAAGGCAACAGCGGCGGGCGTATCCATTGCCGCTCACCGACAGAATCAAGAGACACGGTAGTGTCTGGCGCCAAGTATATATATAGATAAAAAAATTACGCCAAGTACATGAAAAATCAAATATATCACAAAAAATAGAAGGTAATAATAAAATCACAAAAAAATAGAAGACAATATACAATCCCCCAAAAAATAGAACAAAATATATAATCACAAAAATAGAAGATAATACACAAAAAAATAGAACAAAATATACAATCACAAAAAAATAGAAGATTATAATAATTACAAAATAAAAAAAAGGTGTGAAATCAAAATGAGCTGCAAGTACATAAAGGTACTTTCCAACTGCGCTTAAGATGACACAACTACATAACACAGCTAAAATGCTGTGATCATACATTCCATTACTCATATCGCGGACATTTTTTAATTAATCCGTCAAAAAGAATCCAATTTAAAAAAAATTGTCGTAAATTAATAACTTTACAAAATTAATAATATACCAAAATTACGCCAATTATAAGAATGGCTATTATACAAAGACAAAATTGTATTAAATAATATTAAGCAGACATATTTTTATACAAGTAAATATTTTAATACGAATAAATATTTTATTCAAAATACTTGGTATTTATATATTCTGATATGAACCAAACTTACAAGAAGCAAATAGAGGATTGCAGCTGAATAAAATCGTTTAATAAAATCGTTTAATTAATATAATTAATATAATACTATGTAACAATAAATTTTTTTCTCTGCCGTAGATCATACTGCATCATCTTCTGCTTTGATTATCTGTAAATATATATAAAATCCACATTTTAGTTATTTTAGTTACAACTTAACGTAGAACTTATTATATATAGAAATAGAGTGGCCTTTTGCTTTAGTGAGTGTAGAGACTAAATAATGTGTCCGAAGGAGGTGCGAGCGTATGGCAGAAAGTCTTGTTGCAGGAAATTTAAATGCTAATGGTAATAATTCAGCGAAATGAACGCGGAGATCCAATATTTTTAACGCACAATGTATTGGTGTTGGAATGAAACTAATTTATTTAGTATGTTTATTGGTGATTTTAAATAATGGGAATCTAAAAAATTAATGAATTAATGAATAGCGTGACAACTACTTTGGATTTTATTAATTAAAGTATTACGAATGTCTTTCACAAAAGATTGAAAAGCATTAACGGAGATGTGTTTTCAGTGTACTTTCTTCACTAATGTGACTTGCTTTACATTGCAAGCAGACCACCATAATCTATTTTCTTAATAATTCTTAATGCTATGTCTTTAAACAAATTTTGTCGATTTACCTTATTTGACAAAGTTCCAGAAACTTGTGCGAAACAAGATGCTCTGTCTATCTATTTAATCTTCTCCGGACAACCTCCACGCCTGTGCATTCCCTTCATTTCTATCCATCCAAGCCTGTGCGTCCCCTTCAATTGTACTATCCAAGCCTGTGCGTCTCCTTCATTTTTATCGAAGTCCTGTACGTCCCCTTCATTTCTATAATATAATAACCTTTACATAAAATAAAAACTCTAAATTGCTGGTATACAAATACAAATATCTGGCAATTTAAATTCAATGCAATTTTTTACTACAATATATTATTTTGTACAAGCATGGTACAAATTTCTAGAAACTTATGCGAAAGAAGGTGCTTCTCTGTCGAACCTTCTCCGGACAACTTCCAAGTCTGCGACTCTACATAAAAAATCTATTAAATAAATTTGGCGACTTACCTTGTTAATTGAGACAATAATTCCGTCTCCTATTTAGTGTAAAAACTCCTGACATCTCAAATTTGGACAACTTACATTATTTGACACTTGGAGGTTAAGATTGGTAGGTTATAAAGTTCAATGTATTTAAAAACTAGTTTGTACAATGACGGACGACGATCCCTGCCGAATAATCCCGAGAGTCGACGAACGAAGAACGAAACATGTGTTAGTTTCGTTTTGGCTGAAGGTGTGCGTGTAACACGTATATACGTAGAAGAACGAAACATGTGTTAGTTTTGTTTTGACTGAAGGTGTGCGTGTAACGCGTATACGTATTATGTTTGACGAAAAATTTCTAGAAGAAGAAGAAGAAGAAGAATCTTAACATTTCCGACTGATCCATGAGACGATATTATCATATCTCTGTTATGCGTGGACCGATTTTATTGAAATTGGTCTCATTCCAAAGCTTATATGCGGTTTACATAAGAAAAATGCCTTTAAATTTAGAAAATATTGCAAGCGTCATGAGATATTAATGAAATAAGTTTCAGGTTAGGTTGGATTAGCCGGGCGACGAGTAAATGATAAGCAGTAGCGACAGTCGCCATATATAGGGTGTCTTTTTCTTTCCTGTACTTTCTTTCCTGTACTTGGCGTCGAGACGCTACCGCGTCTCTAGATTAAGAAATTTATATTTATTTACGACAATGTTTTTAAATGGAATTCTTTATGAGGGAATTATATACTTGGCGCTCTTTTTTGTACCTTTTTTAAAAAAGGTAATTTTGTGGGGATAATAATTACGGGGACATCATTAGGGACAAAATTTTTGGGCTTGTCCCTATTACTGTTGGCAGTGTTACGGTACCGCATGGTAACATGTGGAAAGAGCTTAATGTTATAAGGCTCTACATAGCCAAGTTTAGACGCGCCAAATTCAAATTGTTAAACGAAGCAACTGAAACTACAAACAAATCATTCCAGTGAATGCTGCTTAGAGACGCTCGCTAATTAATATTGATTAAATATTGGTTTTGGTTGCTTCGCTACAAAATCACCGGTACCACATGAAACGCTCGGTCTTCGTAAACGAAGAACCAATCAAATATTTTCTTAAATAAATTATTAAGAAACCATTTGTGTAATTGGATATCTTTATTAACAAAAACCTGTTACATTGCTTCTTCTAAACGATGACATCTTTGTACATTCATTCATTGATCAACGACCAAAGTTATTAGACGTGTTTTCAATTTGTCTTACCTTTAAATACAAACCAAGTTACACAAACAAGTCTGAGTCCTTTTTATTCAACCTAATTGTCACTGGAAGAAGCTGGAGGCTGACATCAGGGCGAACGTGAGCAGAGCGCATTAGCGCTCCACGGGCAGCGAACCCATCCGCATTCCTTATTTCGAAATCCCTGCTACAACACGTAACAGCAGTATTCGGGACAAAAAAATGTGAAGTACGCATAACTGTCATCTCTCGAAGTTCAAATTCCTAACCTCAAAATCACGTGTTGCGTGTGATGCTGTGATATTAAATTATGGATATATATTACATGACATATATATTTAATTATAATAAGATATAAGACATATAAGGTACGTATATGTATTAAATTATTTAAAATTTAATAGGTTTGTCATATTTAGTTATAACTATCTATTCTATTACTTGTACATATATTTACTTAGACTTATTTAGTTATTTATAGATATTTCGAATAAGGTAAACAAAATGAGAGGTAAATACGCAAAGAAACGCTGTTTATACAACAAAGCAACCATCACATTGGCTTTAACACCATTAAATGCAGGAATGAGTTGTTACGTATTTCCGCGGGGAGATTCCGTTACGAACGCGGGTTGGTGCCCGTGGAGCGCTGAACCGCTCTGCTCGTCAGAGTGCGCGGGTGTTATGAATAAAGTGAAGCTATTTGTTCTGGTAAAACTTGTATGTATATTCTTAATAATAAAAAACAATTGCTTTTTTATGTGAGAACAAGACTTGTACATTCAAGCGTCAAAATCGTTCTGACTTCTCGGTGTCCTCCGTCGTTGCTCCTTCCTTCCTCGAACGTGGTGCCCCTTCCATCCCTGCGCGTCCTCCCAGTCCTTTAGCCAATCAGGATGAGGGATGAGCCGGATTCAAAGGGTAGGCTGTCCCGCAGATGTCCGTCCGCCCCCGCGAATCGACGTCCATCTTTCCCTCCGTCTTCGGGTGGTGGTGGAAACTCGGTGGAAGCGCGCTTTTCCGTTACACAGCGGGGTGCACACGTGGGAAGAGAAAGTTGGCTCGGCTACGAGGATCGAGTAAACAACCCTTGAAGGAAATCTATGACTGCCTTAGCGTCGCCAACACTTCTGGACTCAATCAACACTCCTAAACTAACAAAGGACAAGGCCTTCTCAAGAAATTACGTGACTTAGAAGAAACTCACGATTCGTTTCGGGGTCCGTTAATAGGTATCCTCTTCCTGCTTTCGAGTTCTGCTCAAGATCCTTCTCACGAATGCCACCCGCATTGCTCATCCTTTATAATACTTCTTAATCATACGCAAACATCTACTTTCAAACTTCGCTCCTGATTTACCTATCGATTATATACATTTCCCCAGCTACGTTCAAGCGATAGCGTAACAGAGTATTTCTGCAGTTGCCAATAAATATGGAATCCCACGTTCAACTTTAGTGGCAAAAAATATAATAAATATGTAAGAGATAAACCAGAACCAACAACTGTTATAACTGAAGACGAGGAGAAAACTTTAGTTCAGTGGCTTTTGCATGTGTTACGTCTCGAAATTTCAAAAATTTTTAAAATATATCTCTAGTTGCGTTTTGTTTAGCTAGTGGGCGGAGTGTTTCGACAACGCTTAGCGTTCTGGGAAATCCCTAGTCGAGCGCACTCTTGCTTACTGTATTTTTATCTTTGAAAACGGATACTCGGTAATGGGGCCGTCGTCGTCGCGACGTTTGGTCGCTGCGCTGTACCCTGAACGTGGGACTGTGCTGAGGCATCAGCGTGGTTCTCAGTAGTTCCTTCAAAATAAGCAGTGGTTCACATATCTCGCAACATTGATTAAATGTAAGCGGCGGGGGTGCGTCTTGACAATGCATCTAGCATTCTGGTGAAGCCTCGTCGAGCGCATTTCCGACCGTCGAATCGTCGCATCAATGTAAAGGAGTGATCTGAGTGCGAAAATGCGTGAGGACGAGAGTAAACTGTTTGGCGCCGGTAGCGCACAAGTTTAAAGTATGAAAGGATGAAGGTGAGAATACCTAATGACATCATGCATCTGTTGCTGGGGCATGGTCGAGATTGCAGCGTCAGCTTTTCTGAGCGGATCTCGCGGCCGGATGATCCCGGGGGCGCGAATCTGAAGTCACTCTTTGTCGTACAGTCGCGGAGAGCGTGACAAGGTGTCCCTGGATAGTACTTTCTTTTCTTTAACTCAAATTCCATTTCGAGCCAGAGATTCCAAAGTTTATAGTGAATGGACTCATCTCTCCACGTTAAATAGTGTTTTAACTTCATCGTTCTCAATTTTATAAATCTGCGTTTTATATTTGCTTAATAATCTTGGCTAATTTTCCATTTTGCGTGGGATCGACCTTCTGTTAGATCTCATTCCTTTTTGTGTTTGATTTTAATTTATCTATCGCTATTATTTTGTAATCGCCAATATCGTGTGTGAGTGTGATTTTCTTTTTCCTCCCTAGGCACAGAATAGGTGTTTTATAGAGCACTAACAAAAGGGCATACGAACGAATTTCGAACATTATAAAAAGTTAACCGATATAGCGGGTGAGTTGCGCATTTCTTTTCCTTAAATGTTGTAAGCGGAATAAGGATTGGCGAGCGTCATCTCATGTAAAAGATTTATTTTATGTGCTCTATTTGCAACTTGCGAAAGCGGAGGTAACGGAGAGTCAATATTGGCATTAGCCAATGTTCTGGGCTTACCCTTGGCTCTTCAGCCTCCATAACGCCAGAACAAGAGGAGAAATAAAAATATAACTATTCATATTTGAATTTTACACTCGAGTAGAAGTTATTTATTGATAAACTATTTGAATCCTCACAATGACTCAGTGCGGAGGCCTGTATAGGACTAGATCTTGATTCCCGATACCAATCAAAATTCTTTAAATTAATAACTAGTAATTTGTACTGTAACGCGCGTAGCATTCTTCCGATTAGACCGATTTAGATACTAATTACTCGGACTCCACGTTTATTACCCAACCGCGTTACACATGCAAGTAGAAGAGGATTTCCTCTTACTAAAGTCAATTTGTTGGACAGTGTAGAGTTACTTTTTAAGACATTAAAAAGAAGTAGTCCATTTCCCAATAATAGACCGGGTCGTCATTGGTATGAGGGTTTTATGCGTCGACACAAAGAAGTTTCTGAAAGATTGGTGGAAAATTTAACGCTAAGTCGTGCATGTGGAACAAACACTAAGATGTTGGTTTCATGAGGTTGAAACCTATTTAAAGGAACGAAACCTCATTAATATTGAACCGTCAAGAATATTTAATGCCGATGAGACGGGTTTATTATTATTACCTTTTTTAAAAAAGGTACAAAAAAGAGCGCCAAGTATATAATTCCATCATAAAGAATTCCATTTAAAAACATTGTCGTAAATTAATATAAATTTCTTAATATGCTATATTTAACTTTACAAAAGTAATGAGATACAACAATTGCGCCAATTATCACAATGGCTATTTATACAAAGAAAAAAATGTACTCAATAATATTAAGCCGACATATTTTTATACAAATCAATATTTTAATACGAATAAATATTTTATTCAAAATACTTGGCGCTGTTCTCTGAATTGGTGTTGCTAAACTGAATAAATATGCATAAATTGCATTAAAATCTTTTTCTTTCTTTAGTAGTAGGGTAATGACAGTTCTAACCCAAATTTGAGTTTGAAGGCCATTTCCCCCTCCCCTCCCCCGACCTTGAAATCCAAATTTGAGTTTCAAGGCTGCAGGAAATCCCAACGCCGCAGGCGGCGGCTCGCGGCCGGGCGGCGGATGACGTCATAGAGATGGCGGAGTGGTGGGGGGTATAAGCGCGAGAGTAGATATCGAATCAATCGATAACCACAAATCGATATCGAACCGAAACCACATCGAGGAGGAACCGCAGGAGGTGAAGTACCACTCTCTCTGGAGCGTGGTACCGAGGCTACCATCGGTAAGGAAGGAAATATTAATTTTAAGATATTATTATAAATGAAAAAACGAATTCCGGGCGACGGGGCTCGAACCCAAGACCTCAGCGGTACGAGTCAACCGCCTATTCAACTCCCCCAACGCCAGCTCTCTCACATTAGTCTTTTCCGAATGATACATATACCGAGCATCACACACGCGCACACACACCGTTGCCGGACGCCAACGAATTATCGGATGATGTCGGCTATTTACACACTGCGTCTTCGAGAGAGGGAAAGAGACAGAGCATCATTTTAAAGCTAAAATTCAGAGGAGGGAAAGAGAGAGCAATATTTTAAAGCCAAGAGTATTCTAAAGCGTTCAGATTTAGCGTCGCAGCGTCTCGCGCGATCGTGCGTAACTTGAATCCTCTGGAGCAGCCGTGCGGGATGACGTCATTTTCACGGCGCGAAGAACGAATCTTAGAATTTTGCGGAATCAGCAGAATGTTTTGTCCCCAACGCAGAGAAATAATAATTTTTTGAAATGTTGAATCTTAAAATTAGGTGGTGAGGAGAAAGACGGATAAATAAAATTGACAAATAATATGTGCTTAAAAATGATAATATATTGTTATAAAAAGTATATAAAATATAATAATAAAATAATATAGAATAAAATACAATATAAATATAAAATAAAATACAATACAATATGGAATATAAAAATAAAAGAATATATATATATAAAAGAAAAAAAGAAAAAATGAATATATAAATATAAAAGAAAAATAAAATAATAAAAATAGAAAAAATAAAATAAATATAATAAATTTAAAAATTTGGAGGTGGCGATGGTGGCGGCGATGATGATGATGATGATGATGATGATGATGTTGATGATGATGATGATGATGATGATGATGATGATGATGATGATGATGATGATGATGATGATGATGGGGAGGAGGAGGAATAATTAAACATCAGCCTGTTGGGTGGTGACGGCGGCCGTCGTCGCGGCCCCAACGCATTAAATCGGGCGCGCAACCGCCGCACCCGTGCAACCATCACGGGGCCAATTACAGGCCCCAACCGCCGCATCTGCACCTCACGAGGTGCAGCTTGTTCCGCCAACCACCCCCGCAATTCTTGAAGTAGTATGCCCTATAACATATAAATATCGATATAACATATCAAACATAATAAACATCCAACATGCAAAAACACTGTAAAGTATTACATACATGATGGGGCGGTGGCGGTGAAGGTGGCGGCGATGGTGACGGGGTCCGCGGCGGCGACGACGGTGGGGGAATTGATGGTTGCGGCAAGTCCTAGAACCCACAAACATCAATATAATATTTACGGCTGTGAGATCGAACTCGATATCAACGGTCAAACATGATAAAAAACATCAAAATATTGTTATATACATACCTCGGGGATGTCTCCACATGGCTCGGGGTTTGGGTTGGGAGCAATCCCTTTCAATCCCATTTTTTTTAATATATATATAAATTTAGATTGACGATTCGAAGACGACTGGTCTCGCTACATCTGCAGGCTCGCACAAGGGGACCCTTATCATGAAATTGAGAAGTGCGTAGCTTTGCAAAAGTGAGATGCTGTTGTTCTCTAGATTCATTTTCGCTGACCATTACATTTTTTTCTTTGCACACATCATTTCTTTGAACCGTTTTCTCCTTCTTCTTTGACACATCATTTGACTAGATCACACCACTTTGAATATATATGAAACGTCAATTGTACCACATCGAACGTGTATCGAACGTCAATTGTACCACATCGAACGTGAATCGAACGGCTTTGAACGTGTATTGAACGTCAATCGTACCACTTTGAACGTGAATCGAACGTGTATCGAACCACATCGATCGTGTATCGAACGTCTACCGTACCACTTCGAACATCAATCGTACCACTTTGAACGTGTATCGAACGTCTACCGTACCACATCGAACGTCAATCGTACCACTTTGAACATGTAACGTACAACTTCGAACGTGAAACGAACGTGTATCGAACGTCAATCGAACCACATCGAACGTGAAACGAACGTGAATCGTACCACATCGAACGTCAATTGTACCGCTTCTAAATAATTTCAACTATCGTCTTAATCTAGCGTACATGTAGGAGATTAGGTTGGGGGAGGGTGAAGAAAAAACATTTATGCATTAAAAATTGATTATATTTTATTTACGCCTCTGGCGTTTAGACCACCAGTTGAATATTTTAAATACATTTTGCAAGGCACAGTGCTTTGCGTGTCTGCCACAACGCAGAGTATTAACTACATTTAGCTTATTTAGGGATTTTATATCCTCGTAGTCAATGTCCAGCGTCTCGATGATCACGTCCACTCTCGTATTTTCATCCAGGAAATCTGCAAGCCAGTCGCGTTTCTGCAGCCCTTTAACGTATACTATATGGGATGTGTCATCTTCTTCGTCGATCGCATCAGCTACAGCTTTCGTAATTAGCTGTTTAGCCATACTGTACGGAACGTCTCCATCGTCCCAACGTAGTCCATGATGTTTTGCCACCAACCATCGGATGCTTAATTTATCGGATTTTGTAAGAAGATATTGCGGCATTGAACTCCCAAAAATATAGTGCGAGAGAATTGTCCCCTTGCATAGGACAGCCACTTCCTTGACGACAAATCTTCCGTCGACGATGAACCCTTGCAGGTCAACAAATGTTGGTACAGCCATTATCGGTACAATTTAGAGGTCCGCTCGCTTCCAAGACAGACGGGAGAATGCAGCTTTTCTCGTAAAGCATCTCGATTTTCATGATTAAATTTTGTGTGAATTTCGCACAGGAGAGGGCGGGCAAGTAGCGTGGCAATTTAATTCATTTTGCGCACCACGTTTGTCAGTGGATTGTATTCAACCACCCGATCGTGCAGAATCAGACAGTAGGCTGTAGTATTTACCGGCACATTCTCTTTACACTCGAATTCTATGCGCACGTCCACGGTACCATTCTTGATCGACTCATTTTGTCGCGAGCAATCAATCACCACGATGGGGCCAAATTGTAAAAATTCAGCCACGGTGAATAATGCCTCGTTGCTACTATGTCCATAATACGATTTACCGAATTGCGTATACATGTGATACAAGATGGCATGCTTATTCTTGTCAAAGTCCAAGTTCATGTCATCGTATGGGTAAAATTCCGAGTTGAGAAAAAGTTTTACATTGGTCAATTTACAGTTGTTGAACTTAGTAACGTCTTCGCTCATCACATTCCTTCGACCAGTCTGTAGAGCAAGGATCACGCATCGCGGCTTCTCCAGCTGTGCAGATGCCTTCACGGCCCACGAATGCTTGGTCGTGCTCTGTAAGAGAGGATACTCGTACAGATCCCATGATTGAAAACAAATGTTCAGGTTTTGTCCACTTTCCAAAGTACGTAGCAACGATAGCTTATTAACGTCGTTCAGCGTCACATGAGGCATCCGCCATTGTAGTTTAAGTAATTCAATTTCTGGTTCCAACATCGGTGATCCTATTAGAGCATTGTTGTCGTTGCGCGATCGTATTAAAATCAATTCGTGACGCGCATTAATAATCATGCGTTTGTAGTCCTGGCAATATCCCAGCAAATATTTGAGTGGGACGCAAAAATTGAAATGGTTTTTCACTATTAGCCCATCGCGTCGTTTCAAGCCCCATCCGGCATTCTCCATATTTTTGTCTTCGTCCGATGTCAGCGATACATAGTTTTTAAGCGTGCTAGTTATTCCAACGTTTCTGTTGCGATCAATCTCCACACCATTCAGCTCGTATCGAATCTCATCGAATAAGAACGCCATGCAATTATTTCCCAACATCACCGTTAACGCATCGTTTGGCTTATTTATCTTCAATTTCCCCTCCACATAGAGGAAACTTTCGCACGGTAATGTGTATAAATCCTGCTGCTGTATCGGTATTCTTATCTCATCGCTGTATCCAAACGTCGTGTTGACGTATGGGTTGTATGTGTGAGTCTCGAGCTTGACGATGCGATCATCAAACGTCGGCTTCCCTCCAATGCTTAGAATATCAGCCATTTTTCAACTTAAATGCGTACAATGAATCCCAAAGATTTCAAAAATGCAATGTTTGCAGCACTGAGCTTCTTCTTTTTAGCGTGATCGGAGTTGCAGTTGTTGGTGTTGTAAACAATTTCACTTGGAAGAAACGGGTTTCTGGAGTCGTTCAATACAAGCATCTCTTTCGCACTACACGTATTATCGTCGTCGTCGTACGTGCAGTCTGATGGTAATCTCTTCACCTCGAAAATCGAGCAATCGTCCGTCTTGATCCACAACGCGTATCGTTAGATCCGTAATGACCCGTGCGGTGATTGGAAGGTAAATGATCTGCGCGGGCGTTTCCGATATCTTATATCCTGGTGGGACTCTCGGAGAAAATTCATGTATCGTATGTACACGCCTCCCATTGTTGTACGCACCAGCGGTCACGCTACATTCTATGCGAATAATGTTCACGTTCATGATATTAATTGGATCGTCCGATTCATGCCATCGTGCTGGTTCTAATACCCGATTCGTCGAGAATCCCAGTAGCGATCCGATGTTATTGGGCTTAGTAAAGTCTACGGCGAACCGGCAGTACAGTTCGCTTTTCATGGTGTTGTTGTTGGGACGCAACACTATAGGATACGCATCGTTGTCACCGTCATCGGTGCCGTCGAGATTTTTTTGAGGATATCGCTCGAGTAATCGCTGCTTCAGGTACTTGGCAATGGCGTCTAGTTCGTAGGAGCCGTGGGGGATCGTAATGTATTCATGAGTGGTGTCGACGCTGTTGTTTTTGATGTCATAGTTTGAGAAAAAGTAGAATTTATCGTTGCTCGAGTCGATGTTCGGTATTGTGTGATAAGTTTCAAAGGTTGTTAGACCAAGCTCGTAATCATCATCGCTCAAATCTATGGGTGGAAAGTAGTTTACCGCGAGGGTGCTACTCTTGCCGGTTAGAGTGAATGTTAACGACATATTCTGCTCGAACTGCTCGACTGTTACTGAATCAGAGTGGTGGGAAGTCAATCCTTAAATTCGGTGCCGATCGTTTGTAGAAAGCGTAGACATAGTTGTCCGCAATTGCTCTGATCGTACTTTTGATAAGACGTACGATTGTATTCAATTTTCACAGCATCTTTATCCAGATATTGTATGAATTCCTTAGGCGGTCGAAGATTCCCAAAGCTGTCGAAATATATAGCTCGACTCCCTCTCTTCGCATACGCCACACAATGAGTCCCAGGCCCCTTGACATTGTCCAAATTTACGATACCGCTCTCGTTTCGACGTACTCCTCCAGCTGGTAACGCGTTACGCATAAAAACACGTCTAAAGAATGGAATATGCATACGTTTTGCCAACTCCTCCAATTGTGCATCGGTAGTTACACCCGCAGGCATTTTTATTTTCTTTTCGGCGTTTTTTTTTTTCGTTTCGATATTCCCTGTCCGCGCTTGTACGGTGCGAGATAAAGTCCCCGACCTTCCATGGAGCGATTATGACGTTGCATTTCCTGCAGCTGATGTTGCGCCGCCTTATTATCGTTTACCGCCTTGGCGATCCCCGCCGCTCCGCCAGCCAATGATCCGAGAACACCTAGCAACGGTAGAAGTGGTAATATACCACCCCGTTTTGCTACCGGAAGAATCCGCTTTTTTGGTGCTCTCTTTGGAATCCGTTTGCAGGTTTTTGTTTTCATCCCCATTCCGATCTTCGTCTTGGCCTTCATAGCTGCCCAAACAGCCGTAGCACCACCTCTTTCACCCAGAGTCGAGTCTCGCGCAACGATGCGTTTTCGCGCTTTGTCAGCGAGTATGTTATCTGCCGCGTGCCTTTCGCCGAGGTCGTTGCTACGCGAATACGCAATATCGTGTTCTCGACACGCTGCGTCCAACGGATTGATGCCTCGATCCCCTCTAGCTAATCGTTTTCCCAGATGAGTTCCTGGGCCGCAAAACTGGTATCCCGGAATATGTAATTCGATAGGTAGCGCGTTTATCGCCCGATTTAACAAACCACTGCCTTTCTTTACTCTCGTCGGCGACATTCGCTACAGTTTTTAATCAATGGTGCTGGACCGTCGATATGCGTTCGCTGCCAAGGGCGATTATAATGTTCCAGACACCGACGATACTGCTGAACCTCAGAATCGGCTTTTATATGCTCGGGGAGTCTGTCCCACAACTGATCAATGTGCCTGCCAAACTCTCGGAGTAGAATAATCTTTGGTATATATTTCAACTGCTCAGAGGTTAGGTCTCGAATATCACAATTATCCGACAGGATCAGAAGCATTTTGAATACTGAACCGTTTTGCTTCGGTGCGGACCTATAAATAGGGCGCTTCGACGTATCAAAATCATTTTTCACAGTTCACGGAGAGGATGCGATTCGTGCGACAACCTGTGACGATACGCGTGACAAATTTTGATGATAAATCGCGAGTGATGTCTTCGAAAACAAGACGCAGACATGGTAGCATGCTGCCAAACACTATCCGCTGCGTCATTTGTGGCCCATCAAATTGTGGAAAGACCAACGTGCTGGTCAGCTTGTTGGAAAGTCGTCACGGCGTCCGCTTCGAGAACGTGTACGTGTACTCCAAGTCCTTGCAACAGCCGAAATATCAGTACTTGGAGAATTTATTGACTCCGATAGATGAAATTGGCTACTTTACGTTTTCGAATAACAGTGACGTCATCCCACCGAGCGAATCGCTTCCGAATTCTATTTTTATCTTTGATGACGTGGCATGCGACAAGCAAGATACGATAAGGGAATACTTTGCAATGGGGCGCCACTCGAACGTTGACTGCTTCTATCTCTGTCAGACATATGCAAAAATTCCCAAACATCTTATACGCGACAATGCGAATCTGCTGATTCTGTTTAAGCAGGATGGTACCAACTTGAAACATGTGTACAACGATCACGTAAACACTGACATGCCTTACGAGGATTTCTGCGCTTTGTGCCGTAATTGTTGGCAACGGGAGTATGGTTTCGTGGTAATAGACAAGGATAGCGCCATGTCCAATGGACGTTATAGAAAGGGATTTAACGAGTTTGCCGTACCGTGAGATGGTCAATCGTCATCAACACGTCGGTGGGAAAGCAACGTCTGCGGCACAACGATGATTGATATCGATACTCTGGAGATTAAGGATCGCGAGAGAATAGCGAAGGAAATTGCAAAAACCAGCGATTCCATTCGCCGGAAACATCAGGCTTTGAAGACTGGCAAGATGGAGGAAGATATCGCGTTGGAGAGATACTTTAAACCTATCGTTGAACCCTTGAAACATATTGTGGAAAATACCACAACAGCAGAAGCTGACACATCACCGCTGATGAGTACAGACGTTGAAGGGAATGAAACATTAACGCCTAAAAAAATCCATCCGAAAGGGAACACATCGCGCAAGGCAAAGAGGAAACAACACGGGCCATTGGAATATTCACCCATAACCTCGACACCAGTTCAATCGAAGCGGAAACGACAAAATGCTACATCAAACGATTCTCCGGCTCCTCCCACACCAATAAATACATTTCCCAATGTGCAATCGCTCTCAGCCGTTGATGACGACGTTTTTGAAACTAGTCCCGATGAGTCGTTTGTA
This sequence comes from Andrena marginata, assembly GCA_963932335.1. Lineage (NCBI taxonomy): Eukaryota > Metazoa > Arthropoda > Insecta > Hymenoptera > Andrenidae > Andrena > Andrena marginata. The sequence goes on from OZ010664.1 coordinate 13,853,256, forward strand.
ACATATATTAGACAGCAATTCCAAACATCCGAGGGACAAAAAACGATCCGCAGTCATTTCGGCCCGCAGGGGCAAAAATACATGAGTGCAATCCTAAGTGTACTGGACTATGTGTACGGTGTATACTTTGACAATAGTAGAACGATGCTTGGGGATAAGGCTTTCGATATAGACAAGGATGATAATATAATCATAGATGGTGTAAAATACAGAGGAACACCCGGCCTTTACGAATTGATTTTTATGAGAATTCCCGACGATACTGTATACACCGATGCCGATAAACAAAAATACAAAAGTATACTGCTGGAAACGAATGCCCACAGACGCGGTCACGGTGCTAAAAATCTCATATTGGGCAACAAAGGATACAAGTACAAACATGTAATTGCACCGCTAATTCCCCGTGCATCAGCTAGTAGGACAGGGAAAGGTCTAACAGTGCCACGAGTCATGGTGGTAAACGATAACAAAATCGATTACGTACACTGGGACGATCCCAACGAGCTGGTGGATCGATTCCGTTTGCTCGAAGCGTCGCGTCAGGCGGGTAACAACTCTCACGATCCTGAAATTCTATCGATTATCGAGGAACTCCGCGAGGTAGGCCTCATTATATAAAACCGCACGCCGATGATGTGCGCAGTATGCATCGAGATGCCAATCAACAAATTTGGGGTATCGCTCGAGAAGAGTGGAGCAGCTAGAATGGACTATTACAAATGGAGCGGTTTGCTTCGAAATTACATGCGAGATAACGCTCTTTGCGTAACCGGTGCAGACTTTGATGCAAAATCACGCAAGATACGACACGTAGCTGAGCCGGTGGCCGACACCGATGCCGTCAATAAACTATACGTGGAAAAGAGCATTAAACTTTTGAGAGAGCAGCAGGAAGAATTAGAGAGGAAGCTGGTCGTGTTTCAAAGAGATATGCTGACGTTGCAAAACAGTGTTCAAAAGATATCGCAAGTGTCGAATTCTATCCCGCAGCCGGACAATGAAATTCGTAAAGTTAAAGAGGCTATAACCGCTTTTGCTGCGGAGCAGCAACTTGTCCAGAATTTTCTGGGACCAACGGGAAGCACTTAATGCACGTACCCGATAATTATCGCATCATTCATGTCCAAGACACCTCTGCGATCAAACATGCAGCCATTATCGAAATCCAAAAGTAAAGAAAACCATGGCCACAAGAAGCTACAACTCGTTGAGGAATTGCACGCTCCAGCTCGAAGACATTTTCCGCGGAGGCGCGTCATCGTGCATGGATACGATGATCTATGGCAAGCTGACATTGTAGAAATGCGTCCATACTCGCGATTCAACCAGGGTCACCACTACATACTCACCGTCATCGATGTGTTGAGCAAGTATGCGTGGGCATTACCGCTCAAGACTAAAAGTGGTGTTGAGGTGACTAAAGCGTTTGCAAAGATATTTAGAGAGCGATATCCAAAAAATTTGCAAACCGATCAAGGAAAAGAATTTTACAACACCGATGTGCAGAAACTCTTGACAAAGCACGACATTAATCATTATTCGACGTATTCGGTGATGAAGGCCTCTGTCGTAGAACGTTTCAATCGAACTTTGAAGAACAATATGTGGAAACTGTTTACGCTGAATGGAACCTATAGATGGACCGATGCGCTACCAAGTCTACTTGCAGAGTATAACGCACGAAAACATAGAACCATCGGAATGCGTCCTTGCGATGTTACCCCGGCGATCGCCGACACGCTGCTAGCCACCGTATACAGCAACATAAAGATCGCTGCACCAGCGAGATTCAAATTGGGCGAGTTTGTGCGCGTGAGCAAATTTAAAACCATCTTCGATAAAGGCTATACGCCGAACTGGACAACGGAGGTGTTCAAGATAGCCAAAGTACAGACAACTAATCCCGCGACGTATCTGCTGGACGATTCCTGTGGAAAACCCGTTGCCGGAGGATTCTATGAACACGAGCTGCAACGTGTCGCCGATCCTGATGTGTATCTAGTGGAAAAAGTGTTGCGTAGAAAGGGGGATAAGGTGTACGTCAAGTGGCTGGGGTTTGATAAATCACACAATTCTTGGATAAATAAAAATAATGTATTGTAAAATAATAATAATACATGGTTCAATAAATACAATGATACATATACATGTGTGAACATTTTTTTTACACATTAATTCCACCATTTATAATTTCTATACATTTGCAAACAATAATTCTACTATTTGTAAGAAACGAGTTAATAAATACAATAATAATAATTTCTATACATTTGCAAACAATAATTCCACTATTTATAATAAATACAATAATTTCTATTTTACAATGGAATTTTGTAATGGCCCCAGGGCAGAGTGTCGGTCGAATCAGGTACGATATGCCGCTTGTCGTCGTGTGGGCTTAGAGCGATTTTAGATTCCGAAATGGTGTACACTTTATGCAATTTAGACCGTATGCATGATTGTCTGCGAACCATTTCGATCTCCCTTTGCAAACACTGCGCGTAGTCGTCGAAAGTTATCGTTCTAGCTATGACGTTGGTCTTGACGCCTTTCGCCTTTTTCGAATCTTTTTTGCCGTCTACGCGAAGTGCATACATTTTCGCTCTAAGACCTACGAATTCGGTCATTATCGCACCGTTATTTTCGTCCTTCATCAGCCCCGGAACCTTCTTATTTACGCGCGGCATATTATATACATTGTCGGTGGGATAATCGCTTGTGTCGAATCTATCGATATTGTGTTTCATGGACTCGTAGATATCGTCGCATTGAATGTGATAAATGAGGCTGTCAGTGTCTGTATATAGAATTTTACATTTTTGTCCATGCTTGGGAGACATGTACTCGTGGTGAAATTCATACAAACAAATTTTTGATATGTCCAGAATACACATACCCACGTATATCGGTTTGTTGAATTTCACCTCGAGTTTCCGCAATTCAACAGCTATTAAATTTTCCGAGAAAACACTTCTGCTGTGGAAATTCGGTTTCGCGATCTTTGCCTCCGCGCCATATCGCCCTTCCCAATGTGTTAAAAGTTTTACATCCACATGGTTTCGTACATTTTCCATAGTTTTGCCGAATACCGCGTTGTTCATCAATTTGTACAAATTTTTTTCAAAGTCGTTTGTCGCGTCTGTTCTAAACCGTGTATTGAGTTCGATGTAATCCCGGAGCCAGGGAGATTGAGAGAATTGCAGGACGCGGTGTATTTTTGTAATACGAAGACCGTGACGCGTGCACTGCTGCAGGTTGCGGTAATGGATGACGTAACGCTGCTTATCGTATACCGTCGCGAGTAACTTGTCCTGCCTGCTGCCAGGTGGTTTGGCACGCGTCGGGCAGAACGGTAGATCGGCATGAGCGTCGTGCAGACGTTGCGGATATTCCAAATCTACCTCGAGAATGTACCCCGTGGGCGAATCGACCGGGATTGAAGACACGTCAAAATTTGCAACATCTTCGACCCATCGAAATTTAGCGTATGGTAGGGGCTGACACATTGCCCATCCATACAAATTGTTCACATCAAAGTACATCAAGTACGATGACTCTTCCGATGCGTCATAAGATGACATGTACTTGTTATTGGCATGTGCATATCGTCCAGAACATTGGCTTAAACCCCCACGTATACCGCGTTCAATAAACATAACCATATCGACGTCGGTGAGCAATTCGAATGTAATTTTGGTGTGTTTTAGCATTGCATCCCACGTGAAACCAGGTAGAGTATAATAATGTGCTGAATCTAATCCGTAACTCTTGATACAACTTTCGCGAAAATTTTCAAAAATATCTGCCAATAACAAGACATCTGTTTTCAAATACAAGTCGCTGTATTCGCCCAAGGTTCTAATCCCGAAACGCTGCCAGACAGTCTCGGCGTGTGCGTAATCGGTCTCGGATACTGTCTCACCCGTTAACAAACTGTGGAATGACTCGCGCGGCGGTAAGCACGGGTCCTGCAGCTTGTTCGCGCAATCAAGGTATTCATATGGAAAGACACCCTTTCGCGTCAATAAATTGAAATCTTCGGTGGATAATGTTTCAAATTGGGATCGTAAAATTTTTAATTGATCTGTGCTCAGAAAAGACGATAATTTGTTGAGACTAGTATTGAGAAATTTGTACGAATCGATGAATCGTAATTTAATATAATTTCGCGAGTCTGATTCAGCCGTATCTTCGACATTTTTAGTGAACGAAATATACTTTTCTTTAGTTATGGGTAATACATCAACGTGACCGTCGAAAGCGGTAGCTATTTCCTCGATAATGAAATGCGAATCGTAGCCGGATAAATTATGGAAAACTATGGGGATGTAAAACGCATTTTTATAATTTAAATTGCACTCCGAATGTGCCGGGCCTCTAAACCGTCCGGAGAGATGACAATGATCGCGAACTCGTACGTCATCAGCCTCGAATGGCTCTTCGCAAATATGACAGTGTGTTGCATCGCGAAATGTCGTCCACTGTTCGGTGGTTAAATCATGCATGGGAACATTACTGGTCAAGATAGGTTTGGCGAAGTTTGCAAATTTTTTCAGTTCGTATACGAACCATGAAACACAATCCGCGTCGCGACGACATCGATACGTCGATAGCGATGTATCGTACGAGCAATGCATATAATAGGCTATACTATGAACTTTATGATGTTGATATGCGCGCAATTTATTATCATCACCCGTTCGACTGTCCTCTGTTTTTTCAATGATGCATTCGAGATCTGCGTACATCACGAAGGGAAGTCGCTCCTTCCTACAGTGGTTCTCGAAGCTGAGGAAATTTTCGCCTTCGCTGGGCAGCACGATGGCACAGTCGTTCATCTGCCCACAGTCCAGCGAATGAAGCTCCAACTTCTCGGCAGATCCGAAATAGTGCATGCATCTGTAATAAAACAAAAATTTTTTATTTAATTGTTTCGCGAGACATTTCAATATTTCATAAGTTTTCTATACGTACCGATCACAGATGAATTTCTTTCCATCGTGCCTGCTCAGTTGTGCGCTCACCAGCCGGGACAAGTTCTTGATCCATACAAAGTGCCCTACATCGCCATGTTCTTGATTCGACGTGTAGAGCAGGTTGACGTGCCGATCCCTCTTTTGGCTGGTGAGGCGCAAGGGAAAGACCGTCTTCGTCTTCTCCGCCTCGAAGGTGTACACGTTGACGGAGATGTTGTTCTGCCGCTCAAACTTCCCAATTTGCGCCAGGGACATTGGGAACTCAATGCCCTGGAGATTTAGCACGGAAGAATAAGGCGGGTACGAACTTGGGCGATCAGCGTGTCGTTCAGCGGGATGGAGAGCGGCGACCACTGCCCACGCGAAACAGGCATTGTCCTCGGATTGTACGTTAATTGTGGCTTTCTTCAAAGACAATTCCCGCGGCAACTTGATGTGACACCCGGCACGCAGCGGATTGTACTTGTTGACATTATCCGCTGTCGCGTTCCTGGAACTCTTCCAGCGATGCCAGGGTGGGTTCGATGACACATCGTTGGTACCACTCCTGTAGATCGGATGTGCCGAAGAGTTCGCAGTTCCGGGTATTTATGCTTTTACAAGCATGCTTGTCACCCGCCACAAATTCACCGTTAAACACAGTGTTCACTTTGAGGTTCCGCTGTTTCCTCAAAGCGCCTCGCACCTGCTCCAGCACAATGGTCCCCGCATCCTGGAGGAAGCTGCGCGGCTCGATGTAGTTCGAATTTAACACGGCACCAGTTAATACGCGGGTATCGAAAGCAGCGTCTATTTCGCGCCACAAAAGTCCTGTGCTCGAATGTCCGGCACCTTCGCGCACGAAACGGCCACGCAACGAATGTTTTAGTCCTTCGAGCTGCGCGATTCGAGCAACCAACGATTGTCGAACACCGATCGATAATCGCGGGCGTTTCACACGGCTCTGTTCTTCCAGCGATTCGATACACTCGTTGCACCGATCTTCCCACGCGAGGTACTCTTCACGGGAAATCAATCGTGCAGATTGATCCAGCAATTGGCGGGTTACTTGCGCGAATTCTCCCATTGTTGTAAATGTAAATGTCTTTTCCTCGCAACACGTTGCAACGATTTGAGGCTTTGTGCAGTTTAGGCTGCACTTTTATACCTAGATTGCAATTTGCTATCTCCGTCAGCGTACTCCCTCCCCTCATATGCACAATTTTCGCTGACACAGCTTAATTCTTTCTATGATTTACACGTATGGCGAATTGGCGCGCAAGATCATCCGACACAGTTTCTGCTGACGTCGCATAATTTTAAGATTCGTTCTTCGCGCCGTGAAAATGACGTCATCCCACACGGCTGCTCCAGAGGATTCAAGTTACGCACGATCGCGCGAGACGCTGCGACGCTAAATCTGAACGCTTTAGAATACTCTTGGCTTTAAAATATTGCTCTCTCTTTCCCTCCTCTGAATTTTAGCTTTAAAATGATGCTCTGTCTCTTTCCCTCTCTCGAAGACGCAGTGTGTAAATAGCCGACATCATCCGATAATTCGTTGGCGTCCGGCAACGGTGTGTGTGCGCGTGTGTGATGCTCGGTATATGTATCATTCGGAAAAGACTAATGTGAGAGAGCTGGCGTTGGGGGAGTTGAATAGGCGGTTGACTCGTACCGCTGAGGTCTTGGGTTCGAGCCCCGTCGCCCGGAATTCGTTTTTTCATTTATAATAATATCTTAAAATTAATATTTCCTTCCTTACCGATGGTAGCCTCGGTACCACGCTCCAGAGAGAGTGGTACTTCACCTCCTGCGGTTCCTCCTCGATGTGGTTTCGGTTCGATATCGATTTGTGGTTATCGATTGATTCGATATCTACTCTCGCGCTTATACCCCCCACCACTCCGCCATCTCTATGACGTCATCCGCCGCCCGGCCGCGAGCCGCCGCCTGCGGCGTTGGGATTTCCTGCAGCCTTGAAACTCAAATTTGGATTTCAAGGTCGGGGGAGGGGAGGGGGAAATGGCCTTCAAACTCAAATTTGGGTTAGAACTGTCATTACCCTACTACTAAAGAAAGAAAAAGATTTTAATGCAATTTATGCATATTTATTCAGTTTAGCAACACCAATTCAGAGAGCAGCGCCAAGTATTTTGAATAAAATATTTATTCGTATTAAAATATTGATTTGTATAAAAATATGTCGGCTTAATATTATTGAGTACATTTTTTTCTTTGTATAAATAGCCATTGTGATAATTGGCGCAATTGTTGTATCTCATTACTTTTGTAAAGTTAAATATAGCATATTAAGAAATTTATATTAATTTACGACAATGTTTTTAAATGGAATTCTTTATGATGGAATTATATACTTGGCGCTCTTTTTTGTACCTTTTTTAAAAAAGGTAATTTTGTGGGGATTTCACACATTTTGTAGTGTTTATTGATGACTGGATAACTTTTTCACCCCCTCGGGGTTATTTTTTCAACAATATATTATATCGTTATCCAAACTACGCACGCTTGCAAAGCTACAAGACAATTGGATTGGTCGAATTGGTTTAAAGTTGAGTTTTCAGATATGAAGCAAACATACAAGAAGCAAACATAGAATCGAAGCTGAATAAAATCGTTTAATTACTATAATACTATGTCCGATTTATTTTTGTTGTCTGAATTATATAGTTTTCCACATTCATAATAAAACTCAATATTAATTGTATAAACATATTTCTTAAAACTCTAGAATAAAATTATACATGAAAATGTGCTTATTTTTCTCATTTGCAGCAGGGTTACTTTCTCTATCGCTTCTGCTTCGATTATCTGTAAATATACAAAATTCCACATTTTAGTTATGACTTAACGTAGAACATATAAAAATAGATTGGCCCTTTGCTATTTTAAGTGTACAGACTACAAAATGTGTCCGAAGGAGGTGAGAGCGTATGGCAGAATGTCTTGTTGCAGGAAATTTAAATGCTAATGGTAATTCAGCAAAAATGAACGAAGAGATTCAATATTTTTAACGTACAATGTATTGGTATTGGAATAAAATTAATTTAGTATGTCTATATTTTTGAATTGAAATATTGTTAATGGGAAACTAATAAAATTAATGAATAGCGTAGGAACTACTGTGGATTTTAATAAAGTATTAGGAATACCTTTCCAAAAGAGATTGAAAAGTATCAAGGGAGATGCGTTTTCAGCGTACTTTCTTCACTAATGTGACTTGCTCAACGTTGCAAGCAGTACGCTATAATTTTCTTAATTTTTAATGCTACGCTACTTTGACAAATTTTGTCGATTTACCTTATTTGACACCTTTCCAGAAACTTGTGCGAAACAAGATGTTTTTCTGTCTGTCTAACCTTCTCTGGACAACCTCCAAGCCTGTGCATCTCTTTCATTTCTATCCAAGCTTGTGCGTCCCCTTCATTTCTATCCAAGCCTGGACGTCCCCTTCATTTTTATTCGAGCCTGTGTAAAAATTGTTTGCTGGTATAAAAACAATATATTAATTTGTAGAAACTTGTGCGAAAGAAGATGCTTCTCTGTCGAACCTTCTCCAGACAACTTCCAAGTCTGCGACTCTACATACGAAATCGATTTAAAAAATTTTGACGAGTTACCTTGTTCATTAAAACAATAATTCAGTCTCCTATTTAGTGTAAAAACTAGTGACATTTCAAATTCGGACAACATACTTTATTTGACACTTAGTACTTGGTAGGTTATTTATAATATCTCCTGCCGAGCTGTCAGATTACAACAACTTGTTACGCGATTGGCCGAAACCCACATCCAATGAGCGACGTGCCTGAGAGACATTTCCTCACCCTTTCATACTCCCCTCTTGCCGAGAAGGTTAGGACGATGACGATGACGATCTTAATGTTACGAGCATGAAATTCGGGAATTTGTCACTTTACATCGAAATATCTCAGCTCATAAGGTCCGTAGGAACAAAACGAAGACACTTTTCTTATGTAAATCAAACCCAGGCTATCCATTAAGACCATTCAAAATCTAATCGGATCAGCCATTATTGAGATTTGGAAATCTTAGGGTCCTTGATAGCGAGTCGTGGCGTAATATAGACACTCGGTGTCTCGCGCTGCGCATATATCTATATATACTTGGCGCGAGACACTACCGTGTCTCTTGATAAATCCGAAAGGAGGGCCAGTATTAGTAGAAAGGGGCACTAAGAATGTGTATGGCGTGATAAATAATAACGAAAAGGAATCCTTAACAGTTCTGGTTACAGGAAACGCAGCTGGCCAATTAGCACCACCCATGGTGTTATTGCCTTACAAACGAGTTCCAAGCTATATTGATTCAAAATTGCCACATGGCTGGGCATTGGGTCATTCGGATGACAAGTGAAACATTTTTTAATATGTGGCTAACACGTTTCACAATTGGGTGACAAACAATAACATACCACGTCCAGTGCTATTATATTTAGATGGACATGTATCACATTTAACTCTACCCTTAAGTCAATTTTGCTCTATGAATGAAATTGAAGTCATAGCGTTAAATCCTAATTCCACCCACATTTTACAGCCTATGGATGTATCCTTATTTAGACCTCTGAAATGTGCTTGAAGCAAAACGGTAAAAGAATACTGTTTTCCAAATGAACAGTTAAGCTTAAGGAAAGAAGATTTATGTCTGATATTAAAGCGCACTTTTGATTTTATAAATGTGTGTGTAATTTTGATACATGATAAAATCGAGGACGGAATGGAGTAAATCACAATAAAAATAGAAGAAAATATACATTGTAAAAAAAAGGTGTGAAATCAAATTGAGATGCAAGAACATAAAGGTGCTTTCCCGCAGCGTACAAAGGCGACACTGTGTAACATAATAAAAGACAAAAAAAGATGTCCGCGGCCTGGAAGTCAAATACTTGGCGTGGCCAGGCAAGGTCAAGGTGTCGCTGAATAAGAATTATTTAAAAAGGCAAAATAATGAAAGTGGATTCATATTGTGAGAGGAAAGGTATCGGTGCAGTAATTGCGACATCTACCCTACATTGCGCAGAACAAAAATATACATAAAAAGTACAAAAATATTGTACTTCATGTATTTTGTATTTGCATAATTTCATTATTTTCTTCTAGCCGTTCTGATTCTGATAAAGACGCACATGAAGAAATAGATAATTCAGAAGTTCGTTCTACGCAATGTAGTAGTACACTTCCTAGAAGTATCGGAACGTCGTTCGAGGGTTTCCAAAGCATATGAAGATGCGTAACCAGATGGCACTCGGACTATTACATGGCCATGGCCATCGTAAAAAAAAGCCTTTGGAAATGGCGACCACATTAATGTATTCAAATAAAAGTTGTATACTATCCATGATGCGTCCTCTTGTCAGGAGTTTACATGATGCCCATCTTGTACCACAGGACGAGGATGATCCAATTATTTTGTCTTTATAATTATTAGTGGCAACAGATGTTACGCGACGCTTTGAAATGGAATGGAAGCAAGGCCAAAGTATCGTCAGACATGAGCACATCGCTAGCGCATTAGATCCTCGGTACAAGGACCTCAAATATGAACGGCATTATTTTCTCTTGATTTTGAATCCGGTTAGATCTCAGGACAGACTTGGAATTGCGAAATTACACTGCTCACAATCAAATGAAAAAAAAACTCGTGCAACAAGGACGCTCTAGCAGAATGCGAAAACTAATGTATCAAAATACGTACATTTTGTATATTTATATAAATAGGACATTTCAATATTTACGCCCCACGCGTTTATTTTTAGACATATGAGGGAATTCTTCTCAGACAGTCATCTAGGCCGGTATCAAAATTATTGATTCCGTTTTAGTACATTTTAATAAAAGATTGTTTTTAGAAAAAAAATCACTATAAAATATTTCATGCTTTTTAGTTAAAATATTGTATTGTCATCGGAACTACGTATGTCTGCAAAGTTTCAAGCCGATCGGATATGTTGAAGTACGTCCAAATTAGCTTACAAGACTTCACCCTGACAAACTAACGAACTCACAACTGAAACTAAATAAAAGCTTGTAGAAGAAAAATGAACCTAAAGAACTTGATTTATAATTCACACCATACTATTCGAATAGTATTCGAATACTTGGATATTCGAATTATATTCGCCAAATAATTGAGCAACTGAAGTATTCGAATATTCGAATACCGAAAAATTCAACAAATAGTCTCAGCCCTAATAGCAACACTTTCCATGCCAGTTGAACTCTGATTACGACCCCAGTTCTTGACGCAACGATGCTCGCGCGGTTGTTTCTTCTTCGTACCTGCTATTTGGCAAGTAATGCAGAATTTATTCTTCACGCTGATGTACAGCACTTTCTTTGTGTGGTTTCCCACGATGGCTCCTACGCCAGAAAGAGAATTGTAATCTCCACCGCGGTAGGACCTTTTCATTCAGCTGCCATCCGCGACAACTGGGATAAACGGTAGATTGGATTCTGCATGTACGTCGCCTCTTGCTATAGCTAATGCTTTTTCCTCTTTTCCAGCATCTACCATTTCACGTTGTGCGCCGCCCCTCATCATTGTTGCGGCAACAGCGGCGTGGTCGATATCCATAGTGGCATCACTCTTCCGAAGACAGGATATGCGCTCTGTGTATTTGCACATTTTGCACCCTACATAATAGACTTTTTCTAATCCAATCTGTTCACATATAACTAGGGGAACGTGGGGCAAGACGGACTAGTGGGGTAAGATGGGAAACCATTGTTTATAAAAAATGGAAGGTACTACCGTATACACGTAAAAATATCAGCGAGTTCGGTGCAAAAGAGCATCGGTCTGAAAATAGCAGTGTTATAGATCACGCGTGTCACGAGTTACGACGAGATATTACATTTTTCTAATAACGATATAGTTGTTCAGGAAGTTTGTAATAGTGTCACTTTATTTGTGTTTATGTTCTTTAACTAAAACCGGTAAGTTAATTTTCCTTATTAGTTACTTTTTCATAAATTCTGAGTTTTCACTAAGAAATGGTTAAGGTTATTTTATAAAAAGCATGTGAAGTATTAAATACGTATTGGGGCAAGACGGGATCGGATGAGTGGGGCAAGATGGCACGTCCCCATCATTGGGACGTGCCATATTGCCTCATTTAACGCACCTTATCTACAAATCTTGTCTTTGTTGTAGATCCATATTTTGTAAAATGGCCCTGATAACCAGATCGGACGGCAGGATCTGCCGGCAGCTGCGGCGCAACCTACGTCTTCATTCGACTATGGATCTGCCGGCAGATCGACGGCAGATCCTGCTGCCCGCCTGACTGTAGGGTTCGGCCAACGGGTGAGGTAGAAATCCCTCTTGACGGCCCTACGCCGTTGGGATGGGATGTGCTGGTAATGACTTCACACGTTGTACGATAAATGTAGATATATGTATTTTTATACAGAACACGCACGCGTCTCCGATAGAGATCAAAGGCGCGTATTGTTCGGTACGCTAATTGCGTAGGAAGATGCGCTATAGCGCAAGACGCATGTACCACACACGTGGATTGAACAATACTAATGTTTTATACGAGACAAAAGACACATGGTCCAAAAACTGACTAGAAGTCATTAGCGACTTTACAAGACGAAGTCACCAAACGAAGTGGCGGGCCATGCAGACCACATGGCAACGCACGTCGGCTCGCGCAGTCTCCCCACCACCAAACAATCCTTGGTGTGGGAAAACAGCCGCTCCCCACACACTCCCCCCCCCCCCCGAGTGCAAGTGTGCACATGCAAGAACTTAATCTAAATACAAAAAAGGAATAATATAATATAATATAGTACAAGATATGTGTTACGTTTTCGCGTAGACATAATATAAGTTTAATGTGTAATAACAGAATGTGAACATCAACAAGGATAACAATAATTAAATAACAGTAATTAATCAGATAGAGGTGTTCGGGACTACGTCTGCTCGCAATGGCGTCTGTATCTCAAGTCACAGCTTGACAGGCGATCGATCAGATCGCCTTCTTCTCGCTGTCTCTTGTCTTCGTCGCGAGCATCATCGGGCCATGGATTCCATCCATAGGGTGCTCGCAACACTGCTCCCCCCTCTCGAGAAGCGGTCGTCCCGACCGCTGTAACTTCTCCTCTGTCTGTAACCGTACCCTGGTCCGAAAGAGTGGACTAAGTGTTGTGTGGCCTCTTCCGACCGTCGCCTCGGCATTCGCCTTCACGCCCAAGGGAAAACCACCCAAAAACCTTGGGCAAGGCGTGGGTACGTGGTTCTTCGCGCCTCTGCCCTCTACTTGCGTCTTCGAACTTGTGTGTTTCTGTCTTGTGAGGGTTTCCTCTTCTCCGACGGTGCATCTTTTTCTTGGGCAGAGACGGGCGTGGTTTCCTGTTCTTCCGAAGGCCGGGGTTCCTGTTCTTCCGAAGGCCGGGGTTCCTCGTCCCTTCACCCGCCGGGGAGCATGGCGTGGCTCGTGCGATGGTTCGGTGGTCTGGGTCTCCCTCGGTGACGGTTCCTCCGGAGCTCCAACGATGGAATCCCGCGACGCTCCGGAATTTCTTTGGGCGGCTCCGCTCCGTTCGTCGTTCCCTGCGATCTGTCCGCTCCGGCGTTTCGTCCTGGTTCGTTCTCGACTGCATGCTGGTCCGTCCTCGACGTCCTTCCAGTAGTCCAGTAGTCCAGTCTTCCAGAGTTTCCTTGTAAAAGAAGCGTCGTTCTTATTAGACGGGAACCGAAGGCAGCTCGTTGGGGCCGTACCAGTCGGAAAGCCGGAAAGGAAGGCCGAGCACGCAAGCAGAGGGTTGCAGCTAGTCACAAGCATGCAAGCGGCCCAACCTCCAGCCCAGCCACCCGCCTCGCCAGCCCTGGCCGTCTTCTCTTTTTCTTTTCTCCAGCCCTTGGCTTCGTGATGGCCCCATTCCTCTTCTTGGCCTCTGGTGTTGTTCCAGGGGACCGTCCTGTGCGTCCGGTCAGCGCTCCCGTTTCCGCGACATCCCCTCCAGCCGATCCAAGCAGCGCTTGTCCGTCTGGTGATTGGGGATGCCATTTCCCTCCTGCTGTCCACCCTCTCTCCTTCTTTTTCCTGAGTACCCCGCGAGATCCTCCATCCCGGCCGTGCCAGGGGCTCGCAGGGTCTCCTCCAGGGGTCTAGCGGGGCGCTTTCACGTATGTCCGCACCCCGCTGCGGACTGCCACGCTATTGTGGCACATTCGGGGAATTCGGGAGCGCGTATCCCGACCGCGGTGGTAGTCCCCCGACACCTTGTCCCTCGTCGTGGGGTATCGTGTTCCCTGAAACAGACTCAAAAAAAGGGGGGCCGGGCTACGAAGGCAGCCTCCGTAGCCCAGTCCACCAGATTAGCTTAGTCTAATCTTCTTTCTTGAGTCCAGCGGTGGTCCAGCGACATTTTCACTCCTCTTGTAGTTGTCCTTCGTACTTCGCAAGGCGGCGCACGTGGACCACCTTGCACTTCTTCCTGCGTGATCGTTGGATCCTGTAGACGACGTCATTGATCCTGTCCACCACCGTGTAGGGTCCTTCCCAGTCGGACTGCAGTTTTGGGCACTTCCCTTTCACTCTTCGAATCCTGAGTGTTGGTGGTTGGCTCTTCACTCCAGGACTTCGTCTTCGAACTAACGCTCACCCTGGGCTCTCTCTTATGGGTCGCCGACCCCGCGACGGTATTCGCCCTCGAACTCCCTCCGTCGCAGCGCTTCGTGGATCTCTCGACGGTATTCGCCCTCGAACTCCCTCCGTCGTACCGCTTCATGGATCTCTCGACGGTATTCGCCCTCGAACTCCCTCCGCCGCAACTTCGTACTCAGCTATCCCGCAACGGTATTCGCCCTCGAACTCCCTCCGTCGCGTCTTCGTACTCAGTTATGCCGTGACGATATTCGCCCTCGAACTCCCTTCGTCACAGCTCTGCAACTCTGCGCACTTCCGGCGCCTGTTCGTTGCAGCAGATCCGCACGCTCACACGACAGCATTAGTCTGGTTCTGGGTGTTGTCGACCGGTGCTTCCCCCAAATCAGTTGAGCCCAGCTATCACCGTCCAACGGCCTCTCTTCGCTCCTTCTCTTGGTGTTGTTCTTCTCAATTTATCCTTCCGAAGCAGTCCTTCTGGAGATGTCCGGCCTTTCCACACTGCCAGCAGGTCTTTTCCGTGTAATCCGTTCGATCCTCGGGTTGTTCGGACCTCCGCTTCTTGGCCGGGTACCTTTCAAACGTGTTGGAGGGTTTAGCTTTCCGTTTTTCCGAGTACTTCTCTCGTGACTCGCCCGCGGGGCTGCGAGACATTCTCTCAACGGCTTCGATCTCGAGGGCCCTGGTCACGGCGGCCCGTAAAGATGTAAAACCGCCGAGTCGCAATTCCCGCTGCGTAACCGAGCTCGACAATGCCGTTACGAATTGGGACGCGGCAAGTTTGTCGCGGGTTTCTGCCGGGCACTCGGCGAAAGCGGACTGCGCTAATCGTTCTATTTTTGTGGCGAGCGAGGAGATGCTCTCATCTCTTCGCTGCCTATGGCTCTGGAAGAGTACATAGTTCAAATTCGATAGGTTTTTTTGCCCCGTAGCGGAATTCCAGCGCGGAAACCAATTCCGCGAAGTTCTCGCATTGAGCTGCGGAGAGCGTCGTAAGGACGCTCCTTGCCGTGCCCCCGAGGGCAGCAATCAAGGCTGTAGCCTTTTTTTGGTCATTCCAACCATTCGCGCGCGCGATCGTGTCAAATTGTACCCTGTACTCTTCCCACGAATTTTTCCCATCAAAAACTGTCGGTTTCACAGCGTACCCCAAGCGGAGTACGTGTGGTTCCGAAAAGGAGACAGCGGCAGGCGCAACGACGGGTGTGGTGACATGCGCCGGGGGAACACTATTTACATCACTATTTATACCATTATGTACATCGCTATTTACATTACTATGTGTATCGTTATGTACATTGGCGACTGTCTTCCCACCCCGAGTATTCGTGCCGCTGTCAACCGAGCCGCGGGCACCCTGTAACAAGGAGACTACGACCTGGATGCGATTTTCCATTTCTGTCATCCGGGCCTCGAGAGCCGCCTGGGTTTGTCGGTCTGCGGCTTCCTTTTCTTCCCTGCGCCGGTCTTCCCTCTGCCAGCTGGCCTCGTTGTCCCTCCGCAACTCCCGAATCTGTTCCGCGATGCCTAACTGGAGGGAGGTGAACAGCTCTTGTATAGAAGGGTCCGTCGCTGCAGGAGAAGGCTTCGCGGAGGCCGCGGATGCGCGAGTGGGCATCCCACTTCTGACACCAGTGTTACGTTTTCGCGTAGACATAATATAAGTTTAATGTGTAATAACAGAATGTGAACATCAACAAGGATAACAATAATTAAATAACAGTAATTAATCAGATAGAGGTGTTCGGGACTACGTCTGCTCGCAATGGCGTCTGTATCTCAAGTAGAGATCCCGGCGTAGAACGTGTATTGAAGATACACGTGTACACGCGTACACGTGTCGTAAAAATATCCGTGTTCAAATCCGTGTACTTCTTAATACACGGATACACGGGTATTGAAATACACGTGTACACGTGTATCGAAATTCACGGATCGTAGTATCCGTGTACCCGTGTACCCGTGTACCGAAATTCACGGATACACGTGTATCGAAATATACGGTTTCACGTGTATTAAGATATCCATATTTAGTTTTTTAACTAAATATCCGAATGTTTAGATTTTACGCAAATAGTTTGTAATAGGTAGGTACAAACATAATTTAGGGTAATTCCGGGAGACGCATTCGGTCTGGAGACTTGGTCGAAACAGTTGATTTCTAGAGATTTAATTGTTCTGAACCTTAACACATTTTTACATATACATAGATGTAGAGTCTGAATATAGCAACTCGACCAACTCTCCAGCTCGACTGCGTCTCCCGGAATTACCCTACTAGGTTGCAGATGAAAATAAAAAATATCATGATTTTGTTTAATAAAGTTTAATCTATTAATTTTTTATTTTGGTGTAAGAATACTAACGTGTTAACATTCTCTGGGAGTAAACGGTTTCTTTTTTTTGTTACAATGCTTCCAGCACACGAAAAACATCTTTCCGACATTGCCGAGGTTGCTGGAATAGTTACATATTTTTTGGCAACATGTGAAATCACCGGGTATTTATTTGTCCTAGCCTTCCACCAGTCAAATGGATCCAAGTCGAAGCGTAATTGTGGCTCGGCCATATACGTTTCAAATTGAATGTTAATATCGTTGTTGTCGGTAACTTCGTCATGATGTTTTTTATTTTCATTTGCAACCTAGTAAATTATGCTTGTACCTACCTATCGCAAACTATTTGCGTAAAATTTAAACATTCGGATATTTAGTTAAAAAATTAAATATGGATATCTTAATACACGTGAATCCGTATATTTCGATACACGTGTACCCGTGAATTTCAGTACACGGGTACACGGGTACACGGATACTACGACCCGTGAATTTCGATACACGTGTACACGTGTATTTCAATACCCGTGTATCCGTGTATTAAGAAGTACACGGATTAGAACACGGATGTATGAACTACACGTATACACGTGTACAAGTCGTACACGTGAAATCTGAATCTCTAGTCGAGACGCTACCGCGTCTCTAGATAATACTCCTGTAATGAAAAAAAATTTGGAAAAAATTTTGTTAGGGAAATCACGTTTTAAGACCTCCTGATCACGTTTTGACTATTTAGAAAAGAGCTTTTTTTTTAAATATCTCATGTATTTGTTAACACGATTACGTTTAAACGGCAAAATTTTCAATGAAACTTTATATTAAAATTTTATATTCTTGTCTTAAAATCCGATTAGATCACGAAAAGTGATAATTACCCGTTATGGTTCTTCGATTTTTCAGATATACGAACTAAATTCTACATAAGAAAAAGTTAAATAAAGTTCTTCTGTATCTTGTTTAACAAAGAAAAATGTACATTCATAATTGAGGCATTTGATGGAAAAAGTGCACATTACAGCACATACGCCAAAATGCCATTTCAAGAAAATCGATTTCAAAGTGTTCATTATAGTATAACTTAATAAAAAGTAATGCAATTAAATCAAATTTTTTTTAAGGATGTAGTTAGCATGTCGTTCAAGCGTTCTCAATACAGAAGGCATGATTTAAAAATGATATGTGTCTTTATTTATAAGTTTTAAACAAGTGGTTTATGTACCCTTTTTCCATCAAATGCCTCAATTTCTTGTGTTCATTTTAAATTTCCGTACTTTTTATTTGAGCTATTTCTATTTTTCAAACCTTAAAATGAATTTTTTTTATTAAAAGACGAATATTTTGATACTATACATTGGTGAACTTTGTTAAAATTAGAATCCACTCTTGGCCAGTAACATGCACGCTGTAGAAGCCTTCGATAAAAAATATTTTTTCAGAGTATGATCTAAAATTTAAAATCTAAACGTAATCACATCAAACGTAATTATATCAAGTTGCGACAAAGAATCACGCACTATTTACAAATTAATTACGCGCAGCGTGCACGTTATCGCTCGATGGAAACTACGGGAAAGTGGTGGTCTCTTCCATCGGGAGAGAAATGTAAACAATTGGTTATTCAAAGCTAACATCGCGATACATGTCGTACACTAAAATGTGTAAATTGGTATAAAGGTATTATTGTACAAGAATAGGAGAGAAAGGTAACTGGTAAATGCACCTGTGGCAGTTCGGTACTGTCACCATTGCCTTGCTGTTATTTCTTTTAGCCTTTTCTTCGATTTTTCTCCTTTCTGAATTTTTCTTACTATTTTACGATTTCTTATGTATTCTTTTCGTTTCTCATTGCGAGGGTTCGCTCAGGCCTCGTTTTCGTCAAGTACATTTGACGGTCAGATTCGCGCGAACGCAAGTGTATACTTTGTTTACGTGACCGATGCGTTTTGTGGGGGTCGCGCAGTCGCGCTTCGCGACATTTAACCGTCTTTTCAGTAGAATTAGAGATCAGCTGGTGGATACTATTTCTTTCGCGCTGTCTGCATGTTTTTCGTGTTTGTCGTGTTAGAAGTGTAGTGTGTAAGTAGTAGCCCCCTATAATCTCCCCTTTTCTATACGCTAGCATTTGTTTGTTGCTATGTATATAATATTTTTCCTGCATATTTCATTTTTTTCGTAGTAAATACGATGGAAACGTTTGAGAAAACAGGTGAAAAGGCTACTCCTGTTTATCGGTCGTTGTGGGAAACGAATGAGAAGTTCCGATCGTGGATTCGCGAAGTTTCTAATAATAAAAGCCTTTTCTACTGTTCTTCTTGCGAGAAAACTTTTTCTTGCCAGTTGTGGAACGTTAAAAGGCATGCGGAATCAGCGAGACATAAATATTTGTTTTCTAAAAAAATTCCGCGAATACCTGTACATGGTACTAAGGTCTCGAGAAAGACTTTTATGCCTCAATGGCTTGAGGATTTCAAGCCATGGTTGAATAAGGTCTCCGATGATCCTTTTTCGTGTTTCTGTTCGGTTTGTAAAAAATCATTTGCTTGCGGGATGTCGCAAATCGAACGTCACGCGGATTCCAAATGCCACATCAAAAACTGCAAAAAAAATGGAATAGATGTAAGGAAATCGAACGATTTCGGATCGCGAGGCGAGGAATCGCATTTGTCATTTGATGAACGAAAAAAAATCGCGGAATTTCGTTTTGCTACATTAGTTGCCGAGAAAAATATTTCGCATCAATCGGCAGAGGCGATTCTTCAATTTTTCCAAGACGTTGGGAAAGATCCTGATGTTTTGGAACGTATGACGTGTGGTCGAACAAAGTGTTCTAATATTATATCGAACGTTCTGTGTCCTCGGGAAACAGAGCGTCTTAGTCATGTTTTACAAAATTCTAAGTTTTCAGTATTTATTGATGAAACATCCGACATTACCAAGGAGAAATGGATGTCGTTTATTGTTCGGTATGTCGCACCCGATACTTTGGATGTTCGAACGGAATTAGTAGAATTAATTAATCTTGACGCGCGAGAATGTACTGCCGATAAAATATTTAGCTCCTTTAAGAACTCCATGTGGAAAAAGCAAATTCCGTTCGGAAACATTCTTGCTTTGTCGTGTGATAACGCGTCTGTTGTGACGGGGTGTCACTCGTCATTCAAGACCAAACTTGCAGAAATTCGCGGTGAAAATTTTTTCACAATGCCGTGTCCATGTCACTCCTCTGCAT
The DNA here is from genome assembly GCA_963932335.1 of Andrena marginata. Taxonomy (NCBI): domain Eukaryota; kingdom Metazoa; phylum Arthropoda; class Insecta; order Hymenoptera; family Andrenidae; genus Andrena; species Andrena marginata. The sequence goes on from OZ010664.1 coordinate 13,873,446, forward strand.
TGGTAGTGCATAAAGCATGCGCTACCATTCCCGAGGTCTGCGAGGAATTATTACGGAAAATCACTACATTCATTTATAGCAGTCCCAAACGTTCGGCCATTTTTCGCGATTTCCAACAATGTTATCAATTTACTGAACGCAAAATTTTAAAATTCTGTACTACGCGATGGTTATCGCGTTACTCATCCGTAGTTACGCTTTTAGAAAATTGGGACAGTGTGTTGCAATTTCTGAAAGAATTGGTCGTAAGTGAGAAGACAAAGTCTGGGGAAGATCTGCTTGTCATCATGCAAAATCCAGAAGCGAAAGCATATCTTCTGTTTTTGGAATACGTTCTATTGTATTTCAATGACTTTAGTTTATTCTTTCAATCGCAACATACAAGAATCCATTTGCTTCAAACTACTGCCAAAACTCTTTTGTATAATATTTTACGTAATTTTTTGAAACCGCAGCTTTTGAAGCACATGGATTTAGTAAGATTAATAGATTTTTCAAACGGCGATAACCAAATCGCAATTAATAGTATTCATTTAGGTCCGGATTGTGACATTTTTCTTTCTAAGTTAGTTGCAGAAGGCAAACCCGATGTTGTCAAAACCGTTCGAGAAAATTGTATTAAGTTTTACATAACGGCTGCAAACGAAATTCGTAATCGATTGCCAATCGATTACGAATTTCTGAGCAAGTTATGTGTTTTTGAGCCTCATGTGGCATTAATAGATGATGACAGAGACACTTCCTTTAAAAGTGTTCTCTTTATTGCTCAGAAATTCGGCGGTTTCGACGAAGACGGTTTGCAAAAAGAATGGTCGACATTGCACCTGAATTTTGCATATAAAGACAAGCAGATGCTTTGTACATTAGCTTTTGATGATGTTTGGAAAACGGTTTTGCTAACGCGAAACGATCAAGGCTCGTTTAAATACCCATGTTTGCAGAAATTATTAAATTCCATTAGAAGTCTTCCAAATTCAAACGCCGATGCTGAAAGATCGTTTTCCATGCTTCCCGACATAAAGAACAAAAAACGAAACCGACTTTGTTCGACCCTCGTCAATGCCATTTGCGTAACGAAATCGGCATTAAAGGCGTACGGAAACACAGCTCAGACCATGGAGGTAGATGACATACATCTATCTCTCATGTCATCTGAGCATTTATATCCAATTCTTGCGAAGAAGCAAAAGAGTAGGTTACGTTTACATGCCGTTGATGGCCTCGCGGATGTTCCTTCTACGTCGGGTAATGCAAATTAGTGATGTCCAAAATATTATCAATTTCATCCATTTTTTATTTCATTCGATTTTTGGACATCGCTAATATGTAAATAGTTGTTCGATTTACCTCACGCAATTCTTGTTCTATCCTTGCAATAAATTCGCTTGCATGCTGTACATATGATTCATCAAGAGATACCGAGTGTCTATATTACGCCACGACTAGGGTTTATACAAAAACCGACTTTTGAGAAAACCGGTTTTCGAATTCCACAATTCCCAGAAAACCGGTTAAACCGGTTTTCGAATTTTCACAAAAAGTATATAATTAAAATAGTAAATAAATATTCGTACTTATTTTAAAAATGTTCAGTTTCCTTAATATTTATGGAATTGCAAAAATATAACAAAATAAAATATACTCTATCTATACAAACCCAAATAAATAAATAAAAATTAAATTAACTAAAATCCGTACAATTTTTGAGTTCATTTCATATTTATGGATGCACAAAAATATAACACAATCAAAGAGACTGCATACAAAACCAAATGAAAAAAAAACTCAACTAAAATCCGCACAAAATATAAATCTTTTACAGTGGTACCAAATTATAAATCTCTAATCCATATAGTATTTTTCTTCAAAAAATATGATCTCATGAAGATTAGTTTTACAGTAATGACTAAACTGTTACCTACGCTTGTATCCAAGGCGACTTCAAGACAAAATATTAACGTTACTAATTAAATAATTAATTCATTTCTGCATATTAATTCTAGTATATAAAACCGGTTTTTAAAATTTTAAAACCGGTGTTCGAATTTTACAATTTTATAAATAAAAACCGGTTTTTAAACCCGGTATTTAAAAACCGACAAACCCTAGCCACGACTCGCTATCAAGAACCCTGAGATTTCCGAATCTCAATAACGGCTGATCCGATTAGGTTTTGAATGGTCTTAATGGATAGCTTGGGTTTGGTTTACATAAGAAAAGTGTCTTCGTTTTGTTCCTACGGGCCTTATGAGCTGAGATATTTCGATGTAAAGTTGCAATTTGCTGAATTTTATGTTCTTAAAATTCAGCATCGTCCTCGTCCTCGTCCTACACTTCTTGGCAAGAGGGGAGTATGAAAGGGTGAGGAAATGTCCCTCAGGCACGTCGTTCATTGGATGCGGGTTTCGGCCAATCGCGTAACAAATAATCTGACAGCTACATAGTCAGAGATAACCTACAATGTGCTTAGTGTCAAATAAAGTAAATTGTCCGAATTTGAAATGTCACGAGTTTTTACATTAATTAGGAGACCGAATTATTGTCTTAATTAAGAAGGTAAGTCGCCAAAATTTTTTAAATCGAGTTAGTATGTACAGTCGTAGACTTGGAAGTTGTCCGGAGAAGGTTCGACAGAGAACCATCTTCTTTCGCATAAGTTTCTGGAAATTTGTACCATGCATGTATAAAATAATAATACCATGCATGTACAAAATAATATAAATTGTAACAAATTGCATTGCATTTAAATTGCCAGATATTTTTATACCAGCAATTTAGAGATTTTATGTAAAGCTTATATACATTATATTTAGAAATGAAGGAGACGCAGAGGACCTGGATAAAAATGAAAGGGACGCACAGGCTTGGATAGAATTGAAGGGGACGCACAGGCTTGGATGGATAGAAATGAAGGGAATGCACAGGCGTGGAGGTTGTCCGGAGAAGATTAGATAGATAGACAGAGTATCTTGTTTCGCACAAGTTTCTGGAACTTTGTCAAATAAGGTAAATCGACAAAATTTGTCTAAAGACATAGCATTAAGAATTATTAAGAAAATAGATTATGGTGGACTGCTTGCAATGTAAAGCAAGTCACATTAGTGAAGAAAGTACACTGAAAACACATCTACGTTAATGCTTTTCAATCTTTTGTGAAAGACATTCGTAATACTTTAATTAATAAAATCCAAAGTAGTTGTCACGCTATTCATTAAATCATTAATTTTTTAGATTCCCATTATTTCAATTCACCAATAAACATACTAAATTAGTTTCATTCCAACACCAATAAAGTGTGCGTTAAAACTATTGGATCTCCTCGTTCATTTTCGCTGAATCATTACCATTAGCATTTAAATTTCCTGCAACAAGACTTTCTACCATACGCTCTCACCTCTTTTGGACACATTATTTAGTCTCTACACTCACTAAAGCAAAAGGCCACTCTATTTCTATAAATAGTAAGTTCTATGTTAAGTTGTATATAATTAAAATGTGGCTTTATATATTTACAGATAATCAAAGCAGAAGATAATTCAGTGTAGCAATACGGAAATTTCATATATGTACTATTCCCACAACCAAAGTAGTAATAGCTGGACAATCATATAAAGTTATGAATGCTATATTTCATAGTGGTTCATGTATTGGGGATAACCATTACACCAGTATATGTAAAGAAGAAGGAATGACTACTAGTTGGATTGAAGCTGATGACGTGCAAATTAAAAAAAGGCAATGGCCCAAAGGCGCTAAAAATCTTTATATTTTATTCTTACAAAAAAATGATAATAAATAAGCATGGTAGTTGTAATATATGTGAACGCACCTGGCCAACGTGCAGCGCCCCGGCCTCTCGAGAGGCCGCGGTGTGAAACGAACCAGAGCACGAGGAGAACGCTCAAGCAAGTTGTTCGTTGCAATAAAACAAATCTGTTCATAGTTCTGTTATAGTTGTTCAGTTCTTGTCCAAAACATAACATGGTGGCAGCGGTAAAGTCTCCTATACTAATTGTGCTTGCACAATAACATAGGAGGGATTTTTTTTTGTTTTTGCGAAGAAAGACTCGTTATAACCTCAAAATTGCCACGTGCTCGTAACGAGCACAACGTGTTCTCGTCATGGAAGTGTTCAAGCTTCCGCCGGAGCTCAACTTGCGAGAAAATGCTGTGAACAATTGGAAAAATTTCAAACAACGATTTGAAATATATTTGGAAGCGTCCGATAACACTAAGGTATCAGATAAACGTAAAGTGGCGATTTTCTTAAATTTCGTCGGTGAAGAAGCGCTCGATGTGTTTAACACGTTCAAACTGACAAAGGAGAAACTCACCTTGGAGCAAGCTTTCGAAGCGTTTGAGGACTATCTGAAGCCAAGAACAAATGTCGTTGTAGAGCGTCACAAATTTCTAACACGTGTTCAACAGCAGAATGAGCCGTTTGATAACTTCCTAAATGACCTGAAAAAACTTGTTATAAGCTGCGATTTTGGGGATCAAGAAGAGTCGCTGATGAGAGATCGCATTATAATCGCGGTCAATGACGAGGCCCTCCAGCAGCGAATGCTGCGGGACTCAGACCTAACCTTAAAGAAGGCAACAGATTCATGCAGGGCGTCGGAGCTGAGCAAGCAGCAACAGCGCGTCATTCAAATGAACACAAAGATGTCAGAAACGGTCGAAGTCGACGCACTCAGAAGGAAGGACAGCAAGGGGCGATCGACGCCCAATCAGAGCAGCCAGCAACAGCAGAGTAGTGAAAATGCGGTGTATAACTGTAAAAAGTGCGGGTACAACCATAAAAAAGCAAGGTGTCCTGCGTATGGGAATGTGTGCAATAAGTGTGGTAAACTCAATCATTTTGCGGCTGGTTGCCTGGGGAGTGACAAGAGGCAAAATGTAAATGAATTGCAATATTATGAAGTTAATGACTTTTATGTAGATGCGATTCAACGTCAGTCGGCATCAGAATGTAGGGTTGAATTCTTGAAAATTAGCGGGAACGTAGTAAAATTTAAGCTTGATTCTGGGGCTGATTGTAATGTATTGCCGATTAAAATATTTAATGCTTTGGAAATTACAAATAAACCCAAAATAAAAGAAGCCAATATAACACTTGAAAGCTATTTTAAGAACAAAAGGAGGGCGCGTGGTTATGTCATACTAGATTGTAAATTGCGTAATGTAACTTGGCAGGTAAAATTTATTCTGTTTGAGACTGATAGTTTACCGATTTTAGGTCGTAAAGCGTGCGAGAGAATGCAATTGGTGACACGAATGAATGCAAAAGTGGAGGAGGTTAAATGCAAGTCTCTGGAGAAAGGGTTAAGTAATGGGAACGACAGTAAGTCGAGCGTGGTTAGGAATAATAAAGATTTGTTTGAGGGAATCGGAGCATACCCTGATAAGTACAAAATAATGTTAAGAGAGGACTCAAAGCCAGTGGTAAACTCGTCTCGCCGAATACCATTGGCGCTGAAGGATAGGTTGAAAGACTCCCTTGACAAGTTGGAAAAACGTGAAATAATTGAAAAGGTTGATTACGCGACAGATTGGGTAAATAACGTTATAATTGTCGAGAAAAAGGATGGTTCAATACGTATTTGTTTGGATCCGGGAGTATTGAATAGGAATTTGAAAACGGAAAAATTTCCGATCCCAACGATTGATGAGTTAAGTACAATGTTAACGGGAAAGGTAATATTTTCCGTTTTGGACATGAAAGATGGGTTTCATCAAATCATGCTTGATGAAAAGAGCAGCGATATTTGCACCTTCATAACTCCGTATGGGAAATATAAATACAAGAGACTTCCATTTGGCTTGTCCACAGCGCCTGAGCTGTTTCAAAGAATGAATGTAAAAATCTTTGGTGACATTCAGGGCGTTTGCATTTATTTCGATGATATGATTGTTGCGGCAGCCAGTGAAGAAGAGCATGATTTGATATTGGAAAAGGTTTTTGAGAGAGCTCGGAAGTACAATGTGCGTTTGAATGCAACCAAGCTCCAATACAAAGTCTCTCAAGTTAGGTATCTGGGTTTGATTTTTGATAAATGTGGTGTCAAACCAGATCCGAACATGGTTGAAACAATTGCAAAGCTTAAGGAGCCTGCCAACAAAAAGGAACTATTGAGCATTCTGGGAATGTTCAACTTTCTCGCCAAATTTGTTAAGAATGAATCTGATTTGTGTGCGCCTCTAAGAGAATTAATAAAGAAAAACGTAGACTGGCACTGGACCCCCGATCATGCAAAATGCTTGGCTGAACTGAAAAAGGCATTATGTAATGCGCCGACATTAAAACTCTTTGACGTAAACATGCCAACGATTATTCAATCTGACGCCTCGCAAAATGGGCTGGGGGCCTGTTTAATGCAAGGAGGACGACCAGTGTCATTCGCGTCGAGAAGTTTGAATGAATCGGAAAGGAGATACGCGCAGATTGAAAAGGAAATGCTGGCCATTTGTTTTGGGTTAGAAAAGTTTCATCAATTTGTATATGGTCGTCAGGTACAAATTTACACGGATCATAAGCCTCTCGTTTCGATTGTCCAGAAGGACATGAATAAAGTAACAGCACGATTGCAAAGATTAAAGCTAAAATTACTGAAATATAAGATCAATGTGGAATATTTGCCGGGAAAGCAAATGGTCGTCGCAGATCTTCTTTCAAGGTCATTTTTAGAATCGTCAGTGTTCAATGATGAGTCTCACAATGAGATGGTCCACAGTCTTAATACGGAAGTGTCGATGAGTCAAGCTAGGTTGATCCAGTTCAGACAAGAGTCTGTAAAAGATACTGTTTTGGTCAAGCTTAGAGGTTATGTTCTGGAGGGATGGCCTGAAGACAAACATAAAGTTCATGGGGATGCTAAACAATATTGGTCAATGAAAGACGAAATTACTTTTCATAAGGGGCTCCTTTTTGTTAATGATAAGATAATTGTTCCTGAGAGCCTGAGACTTGAAATGCTTAGCTTGGCTCATACACCTCATTTTGGAATAGAAAAAACAAAGAATAGGCTCCGTCAAATTTTTTACTGGCCAAAGCTTGGCTTAGACGTCACAAGGTACATTAATTCTTGTAAAACATGCGAGAAATTCAGTAGGAGCAATACAAAAGAACCGTTAATACCACACAGAACTCCCGAACTTCCATTTGAAAAAATCGGCGCTGATATTTTTGAATACAAGGGAAAGGTTTATTTGGCAACAATGGATTATTACTCCAAATGGTTGGAGATCAGTCCGTTAAAGAATAAAACAGCACAAGAAGTGCAAAGCAAACTAGAGCCGATTTTTTCTACGCATGGGATTCCGGAAACGTTTGTTAGTGACAACATGCCATTCTCAAGTTTTGAGTTCTCACAATTCTCAGAGAAGTGGGCCTTTAAAGTTGTCACGTCTAGTCCACATTACCCAAAATCTAACGGGTTGGCGGAAAAAGCGGTCGGAATTGCGAAACTAATGTTAAAAAAATGTGATGATAGCAGAACAAGCGTCAATGTGGCACTTTTAGAATATAGAAATCTACCTATAGCAGGGTCAAATGTTTCACCTTCTCAGCTACTAATGTCAAGGAAATTGAGGACACAATTGCCCATTGCGAAATCTCAATTGTCGCCGAAAGTAGTTGTAGATGCGCGCAAAATGCTTGAATCTCGTCAAGAAATATACAAGTATTATTACGATAGAAATGCGAGAGAAAGGCAAAGTTTTCAATGTAACGAAAAAATTGCTTTGCGAGAAAAAGGGGAGTGAAGACCAGGGTTGATTCAGGGAATAGAGGATGCTCCGAGATCTTACGCAGTTCTCAACGATAAAGGCAATGTGGTGAGACAAAATGCGTTCCATCTGAAAAAGGTGCGACAACCAGAATTGGGGTGTGGAGCACCTTCGCAGGAATCCCTGTCTCAACGTCCTGATGAGGTCGACAGGTCGGTGTCTCAAACAAATGTGGAAGGTGACGTGTTATCCGATGCACAGTCAAACGGAAATAGAGCTCAGACCAATATTGTCACACAAAGTGGAAGAATCTCACGTCAGCCCGAGTGGCTGGGTATCGAAAAGAAATGATCTGATCTCTAAACCAAATGTCCTAACTGATATAATTAAGCGTAGATAAATTAAGATAGCCTAAGGAAAATGTACTACCTCATACTTGAAAGGGAAGATGTAATATATGTGAACGCACCTGGCCAACGTGCAGCGCCCCGGCCTCTCGAGAGGCCGCGGTGTGAAACGAACCAGAGCACGAGGAGAACGCTCAAGCAAGTTGTTCGTTGCAATAAAACAAATCTGTTCATAGTTCTGTTATAGTTGTTCAGTTCTTGTCCAAAACATAACAGTAGTGAACCGATGTACAATCCCATAAAAAGAATCCCATTTAAAAAATTGCCGTAAATTAATAACAGTAAACACTACAAAATGTGTGAAATCCCCACAAAATTACCTTTTTACAAAAAGGTACAAAAAAGAGCGCCAAGTATATAATCTCTTCAAAAAGAATCCTATTTAAAAACAATGGCGTAAATTAATATAAATTTAATAATGTTCTATACTCTACAAAAATAATGTTCTAGACTGTACAAAAATAATGATATACAACAATTGCGCCAATTATCACAATGACTATTTATACAAAGAAAAAATCACAATAGTACAATGAAAAAATGTATTAAATAATATCAAGCAGATATATTTTATACAAATAAATATTTTAATACGAATAAATCACATAAAAAAATAGAAGAAAATATACAATATAAAAAAATATATGAAATCAAAATGAGCTGCAAGTACATAAAGGTGCTTTCCAACTGCGCTTAAGATGACACAACTACATATACACAGCTAAAATGCTGTATTCATACATTCCGTTACTCATATCGCGGACATTTTAAATAATATGAAGATAAAATGTAACATCTAGATATTTGCCTAGATGTCCGCGGCCTGGAAGTCAAATACTTGGCGTGGCCAAGGTCAAGATGTCGATGAATAAGAATTATTTATAAACATAAAACAATGAATGTGTATTTAAATTGTCAGAGTTTTAAATTCATAAATTATGTGAAAGCTTGTGAGAGGAAAGGTATCGGTGTCGATAAATAAACTTACAATTATTTTAAAACGCAATATAATGAAAATGTACTCATATTATCTATGTTTTAAATGGACAAATTATCTGAAAGCCTGCGAGGGGGAAGGTATGGGTAGTCTCTCGCACCGAATACGTCGACGCGTGCTTTTGTTTTGAAATTCGAGCGCGTGTTTATACTCGAGAGATAAGGGATCCGTCTTTAATTTGAAGGTAGGACGAAGCAGGCGGGACTACGCGCAGTCAGCGAACTACATGCTCTCTTTCTTCCCGTGTCTCTTCGCGAGCCGTATTAATGTTGAATAATACTTTTTAATTGTTAGTTTCCAAAAATTAATCAGGCTGATGGGCCAGAGCATTTCGCTAAGGTCGCGGTTTATGACCGTATTGTCCCGCGAGTCGGCGGTAGAGAACGATTTTCTACAGTTTTGGGTAATTTATGGCTTAACTGGTTCCGCCTCGTAGCAAACGTGAACTCAGGGCATCGGAAAACGGAAACAGGAATGGTATGCCTTTTCTCCGTTTTAACAATTCGAAGATTTTCTGTTTCTCGTCTCTTCGGACCCTTTCGAACCGAAACACGTGGTGTCTGCTGTCTATCTCTAAGCAATGGGTACATTGGCAGTAAAAGGACGGAGCGCGGGCTCTTGTGAAAGTGTAGGATGGTTCGTTCGTTGCACTCCTGCAAAACACGTGTGTTTCTAAAATGTGCTGGCTTCTTTTTATCTAAAGCTTCTTGTCCTGGTGGGAGTAAACTCATAATGGAACGAGAGAAACTACTTGGGGGTAGAGGAAGTTGCTTGAGAAAAAATCCTCTCAGTCAACTAGTAATCTCGTCCCAGAAATGTACTCAGCTGAAGATTATTACGCGATGTTCTGGGTGTACGCCCGGAACAACGGAGACGCAAGTGCTACTGTGCGAGCGTTGGCACTGAAATACCCGCGCATCCAAACCCCAAGCAAGGGTACGATTCGGCGTTTGGCGTCAAAATTATGCTGGACGGGGTTGATGATGACGCGAGGCAGTGATATGGGTAATCGGCCTGGTTCGGGGCCACCAATTTTTATAACGTAGGAACCACACGTTCCATGAAAAATAAATTAAGTGATCAGTGTTAGTAGCAGTGCAGTGAAGTGAATATTCGGTACATTAACCCGGACGCACTTGACGTTGCGACCCTTACCTTCGGGTGGTGTCTTGCGAATACCTGCGATCAGCTGAGCACTGGGCGCTACCCTACCATAAATCTTTTCGTCCACCGATGACCAGGATCGGTACAGTGACCCAGTGACATAGGTTTCCGAAAAGGAAGGAAAGGAATGTCCGAATGGGTGAGTTTTATTTAATTTATTGGTGATTATTAGGTGTAGAAATAAATTCTTTCCGATTTTGGGGTACAATAACTGTTTGATTTAAAAAATGTGAAAGCGACTCAATCATCGAAATAATTTCCCCTATTATTAATTACCTTTTGCCATTTTTCTGGCAGCTTACGAATATCACCGCGGTAGCTTTGTACTGATTATGTAAATCCAGTTGGAAAGAATTTATTCATACACCTAATATTATTTTTTAAATTTAGTTGTGTTGGCCGTTATTAAACTACGGATTTTTACCTCAATAACGAATTACGATCACTTGTCGTACATTTTCTGTTACATTACCTTTTCGTTTATGCGTTATTTGAAAACGAAATTTACGAATTTCTTGTCATCTCGCTTCAAATAATTATTATTTAAGATTCTGCTTTAAGAAAAAAATGTGTGACGCAGTTTCCTTCGATTCATGCCACTTGCTTGTTCGTACGTTCGTAGTACAAGCGCAGCCGCCTACCGTGTAGCCAACGCTACCGCGGGAGCTCGGGCGGAAAGCGCGCGCTCTGATTGGTCGGGTTTTTTTTGTTAATATCTCGTTAACGAAGCTTCGGACAATATTTTCGCTAAGGAAAAAGTTGTTTCAAATCACCCCCTGAATCACCCCTTTCAAGGAACTCCGACATTTTTGGGACACCCTGTATACGTAGAAGAACGAAACATGTGTCAGTTTTGTTTTGACTGAAGGTGTGCGTGTAACGCGTATACGTATTATGTTTGACGAAAAATTTCTAGAAGAATCAGAAGAAGAAAAATCTTAATATTTCCGACTGATCCATGAGACGATATTATGATATCTCTGTCATGCGTGGACCGATTTTATTGAAATTGGTCTCATTCCAAAGCTTATATGCGGTTTACATAAGAAAAATGCCTTTAAATTCAGAAAATATTGCAAGCGTCATGAGATATTAATGAAATAAGTTTCAGGTTCGGTTGGATTAGCCGGGCGACGAGTAAATGATAAATAAGCGGTAGCGACAGTCGACATATCGACATATATAGGGTGTCTTTCCTGTATTTGGCGTCGAGACGCTACCGCGTCTCTAGATTTTAGAACTTTAGTTAATATTACGGAACAGCATGTCGTTCCAAGTAGAATTAAGAAGATGCGTGTCAAATATTGTACACAAGTCTTCTCGCGTAAAGTAGCATCTCTTATGGAATTTATGAGCACTACTGAGGCGGAAAGTGCTTGTAAATCCAGAAAGATGTCAGCTTCGGGAACAGATACGGCGATATTATTTCTAAATTTAAATTCACTTTTCGACAGTGTCAATAGTAGGGCCGTTTTGGATAACGAAAGTAACGCCACAGACATTTGGAATAAATGTATAAACTTATTCCAAAGTATGCGATTTATCAAACGCAAAGCGGGAGATAAAGAGTATCCTGTGGTGTTGCAGAATTGGATACATACCCTGAAAGGGTTCAAAATCCTCAAATCTTATTTGCTCGATCTTGGGTTTGCAGGATTCAGAACCAGAGATTTTAACCAAGATCCTTTGGAAAATTTTTTCTCGCTTGTAAGACAGCATGGTGGAAGAAATACAAATCCGACTTGTTCAGTATTTACCGGATACTACAAGTCATTGCTTATAAATTCATTGTTTTCCAATTTAGGAAGACAAAACTGCGAGGCAGATTATAGTGAATATTTGTTAAATGTTAAAGAAATTTTCGAATTTTCCTCTCGCAATCAAAATTCTCAATTTTCTAATAATACAATACCAGTAGTAGCTGTAGAATCAATAGAGTCAATTTTGCAAAATTATGATGCTTCTACTGTCAATTTAGATTACTTAGAGCCATTTATTCAAGCTTGTGCTACGTGTTGCCAAGCTTTTTTAACACAAAAATCATTAATAGTTCAATTTATGCGAGAGGTTTATGTTTTAACTAAATACTGTTTCGATAACTTCGCGGAATATTGTAATTTAAAAATTTTAATTCAAACTTGTTTAAGCCTTTCAGTTGATGTCAACCTGAGCGATTGCCCTTTAGGGCATCTCAAAGTGTATTTGACCGACAACTATGTCGATCATGTATTAAAGAAATGTATTTCTTCCACTAATAGGCTACTAAATTGTTCCGAAGAACCTATGATTCCAATGTCTGGTTTGTCATTATGTGCTTTGACATATGGCAGATCACATTGAAAGCAGAGGTTCTAATTGTGATTTTGTATATACGAATCTACTTTTAAGTCTTTTTGCATGTATGCGATTGCAGTATGAGTGTGTAATGCGTTTTTTATTATGTATATATGTTTGGCTGTCGGACTGTTGCATGTGTGTTTAATTTTTTATATTGCCTATGCGTTTCATTTTTTATATAGTCTGAGTGTTTCATTTTGTATATTACCTGTGCGTTCCATTTTTTTATAGTGCATGAGTGTTTGACTTTTTATATTGCATGTAGGAGTGGAAATGAGTGTTTTCTATGCGCATGGGGTTAGCGGTTTTAGTCGGTATAAATCCGACACTGCCTAGTAGTGCGGATCCTACTAGGCGTCTTTTGAAGATTCCCGCTGTTTTCCCTCGTAAAAACAACCCAAAGAAAAAAAAAAATTTTGTAAACAATTTAATTATTTTGCAGATTCTATTGATGTCAACGAATTGAAGCAATTTGGTAAATAAAGTAAAATATTTTAGGAGTTGTATAAATTTTGTAATATTATTGTTGAATTTAATATGATCATCGTTATTGTAATAATTGTAATGACTAATGTTATTTAAAATTAATAAAGAATTTGTATATCATTTAACATATATTTGTGTATCTAATTATACTTTTACTTTTAATTATATTTATATTTTCAGAAGGTAAATCGGAGGAAGTACGGACGCGATTCAAAGGACCCCTGTCATTTCTAAAATAAAATTTAAAAGATTAAATTTTGGAATGACCAGAAATCCTTCAAATGGCGTCCTCACTTTCCCTGGTTTACCTTTTCTAAGGCCGTCTGACCATGGATCGTCGCGTCAGTGACGCGTATGCAGCAGATAGAAGGATATACAAAGACATTGAATATATTTTCTTTTCCTAAGTAAAGAAGAAATATTCAATTTCAATGTTTATCCTTCTATCTGCTGCATACGTGTCGCTAGCGCGTCGATCCGTGGACAGGTTTTAAAGTAAGCGGTGCATTACACGTATACACATACACATACGTCCCGATTCACACTGATTCACACATTCACAGTTTAGTACGCACCTTATTTGTAGGAGGCGCTACAAACTCTGCTTCAACTTTCGTAAGAGGGAAGCTTGGCCCCCCTGCCGCTCACCTCCGCGTGCCCATCAAGCGCCGATGATTCATATGGACTGGCTAAGCCGTGCGGTACTAGCAGCGGCCAAGCGGCTATACTTGATATTGTTATATAGGGTTCTCGCAAATGATAAGTATTTGAAAAAAACTGAAACAGGAAAACTTTTACTATTTTTTATACCGAACATAATACGGTATGTCAACTTTTGGTGTTCGCGATATTTTTCGTGAACCGAAGGTGATCTGCAGTTTTTTAAATGGAATGCTACATATTTGATTACCCGAGATGAAAGTGACTGTCAAGACAAATTCAACCATATATGGTATACTATAACTTTCAAGGCCACGCAAGATTAGGAATGAAAGACATAGAATGTCATAGATAGTTCAATATTGTAGCACGCACGGCTTAGCCAGTACAGCCGGTATTGAATGACGCAGCGTCACATTCAACTAATTTTCATGCGACTAATTTTAAAGTGTCCGCGTTTTTGAAAACGTGTCTGTAAAGAGCACAAGTAGGGCGATATCCTTATTTTTTCAAATGTGTAAATAGTGCCCTGCTAGTATAAAATTGCATTTGTTTAAAATAATTGCAGCATAAATGGTCTAAACTTTGTTTTTTTTTAAGTGATGTAGGATTTCTCCTGTTGTTGTTCTAATTCTTTCACGAATGGGACGCGGAGCTGGAAGTCTTATAAAGAATTGAGGCCCCGTTGATGTTAAAATAAATTCGATTTAATATAAGTAGGTCAAAATGGTTGAAAAAGATGCAATATATAGGGTGTTTCTCTACCTGTGGTCAATGCTCTAAGGGGTGATTATACCGGCAAAAATAAAACGAAAATCAAGGGTGACGATATTGCGGTAAACGCTTCGTTTTCTCAAAAGTGACCATATTAATTAAAAAACTATGGGTTTCTCAGAATACAGGAAGCGAATATGAACTGCGTTTTGTAGAGAAAAATTATTTACTACCACGTTATTTAGAATGAATTGCAAATATTTGCCACTATAACTTTTGAATATGTACTCTATAAAGCAAATAGAATAAATAGCACAACAATTTGCAGGTTCCATGAGGTTCCTGGATATCTAGAGCTTTTCCAACGAAAGTTAATGAAAAATTACATCATTTTGATGATTATATTTTAATTCTGTTCGTTGGAAATTAAAATACTCATGGCTGAAGCTTGATTTGTACCTCTGCAATCCATTATTCAAAATACTAACAATTCGCGATACAATTGAGCACTTTTGATATATATATATATATACATAGCTTATACTGACGCATTCTAACAATCGGGGTTACTATGTAAGCGGCCGACTCGCCGAGCCTGGGCGAGCCGAGCCGACTCGCCGTCTGACTTCACCTGAAGACTGGGCTTTTCAACGAGACAATTTCGCTAAAGGTACACTGTTTGAGAATTAAGTTGGGTCAGCACGCTGGTAGAAAGTGAGGTTAGGAGTCAACAGTGAAGAGGTGCACACAACACAGTATGTTGAGTAAAATGATTTACGTGTCTTTATTCTAAAATCCACTTGTAGACTGAGAGAGGGTGCTCATTGAGCACTGCGAAGGATTATAATTGTAAACATAATCACCCGTGATATGATTGCGTGCACATGCACCACGTGTTCGCGAATTATTCGGAACGCACGAAGCTGAGACACACACGATCCGTTTTCTTTGGAGAAATGAGCAAAAGTGTTGAGAAAGGTGATGAATTTGATAGCACATTGATCAGGGTGAGATGTGAGAATTCACAAGTTGCTTAAATACGACCGATGCGAAACCGACACGTCTTTACGCGCACGCTGTGTGAACAAGAGAGCTGGTGCTACAATGGATGATCATTGCCGTTACGCCTTCTCGAACATGCTCGAGAGAGTATAGATGTGGGGAAATTTGGTTGGTTGATGAATAGTCACCAAAGACGTGGTGAGCTTTGATTAGCTGATCGATTGTGGATGAATTGTGATTGGCTGATCGATTGTAGATCAGCCTGGTGTTCAGCTGCCCAGGAGGTGCTGCGCCGAGAGCGAGTGTGGCGGCTTTGGGAATTAATGCATTCCGAAACATACACATATGGGCGTACATATTGCGGTCAAAAATCCACAAAAGAAGAAGCAATGTGTACATATTTCGTATTCACCAAGTACAGTATTGTCTCGTTAGCGGCTTGGTTTGGTGCACACGCTGTGGGCTTTTCGCTATCCCCACCACTTCTGTCTCACTCTTGTCCGGCGAAGGCGAGAGCGAGATGGAACGAGAGCGAGCGAAAGGCATTGAAAGTGAGCGAAGGCGATACGAGACAGACGACGCGTTGATTGTTTGTCTCGCTCCGTCTTTCGGACGCCGTGTCACTCCGGCGCACGCAAAGCGTTCCATCTCGCTTCCCCCCTTCGGCCAGAAAGAAGCGAGAAACGAACACTCGGAATTAGGGCTCTACTCATGATATGGGTTCAACGCCGGTCCCGACCAACGAGCCGCTAACGAGACAATACTGTAACTACATATGCTCAACATCGAATCGCAAAGCATCGAAAATGAGTATTATTAATTAATTAAATAATGACGAACGTACGAATTGGAAAAGAATGACTGGGGCAAGAGGGATAAAGTAATGACATGCGTCGCGGTGCGCATAGCATCGAATATGTGTACGTAAAGTATCAAAGATAGCTGTTGATATACATATTTCAAGAATATGAATACATATATGCAATAAAATACCGTGCTACTACTGCTACATCACAAACTACATACAGGGTCATCGTTTAATCCTGCAACCCGCGCGCGCGCGAACTTGTAAAATGGCAACACCGCCTCATGGACGCATTCCACTACAACCATGCACCGGGCCAGCGGAAAGCTGCCAGCGACCGAGTGATGCCCGAGCTTCGAAAATTTTAGCGTCGCAAAGAGCTAGGTATTGGGAATTTCCCGGCCCAGGTAATCGAGCCGCGTGCTCCGCTTTTATGATCGGCTTACCACTCGTACCCCAGATTACTGTAATGAGGTTTGAAAATAATGTCAACTGATCTCGTACCCGTCTCAATTTCAAAAATTTTAGCTACGACAGGGTTGACCGCAGCGCTATACCCTTATACGGAGAGATTTTTCGCCACTTGCTTGTAAAAGCGACAATAATGGCACATCGTTCCAAAAAATGACATTAACGGAAGCCGGTATAGGCGTGGTGTTGAGTATCTAAAACATTCAAACACAAAAATTCTAGAAAAAAAATTCAGACACCGCTAAAGTCAAAGACACGTTCCATTAGTTACCCCTTACGTCTTATCTAGGTATGCACCGCATTAAGGATAAAATCATAAAGAAGAAAACCAGAACAATAGATTCTGAGGTCTGCAGAACTAACACATAATTGAATAAAAATTTAATTTCTCAATTTATGAAAGTAAGGATACAGAAACAACTAGCCTATTGTTTATCAACATCACGAGTTTTAAAAACAGCGTTAAATACATTATCAAATAAACAGTTTACAAAAGCTTTTTAAACAATTATGGTTAAAAAATTGATAAAAGAAAAATTAAGTAAACATAAAATATGTTAAATTATCCATCATTAAGAGGGAATAATTTTTCCTCATTTCTCGGCGCTAATTGCATTCCGATATCTTTTATAGTTCAAAAGTTATACGAAAAAGGCCCCAAATATTTCAACCCGGGCCGGGAAATTCTGAATAGTTCTTTGCAACGTTAATTTGAAAGAGACCAGCCCAAAATTCTCGAAGCTCGGGCATCACTGCTGTCCAGCGATCGCTAGCAGCTCTCCAAACGCCGGGACGGTGCATGGTTGTAGTGGAATGCGTCCGTGAGGCGCTGTTGCCATTTTCCAAGTTCGCGCGCGCGCGGGTTGCAGGATTAAACGATGACCCTGTACTAACCTGTACCATCCATAAAACGTAACTTACCTTTCTCGATACTTTCTATTTTTCGACAAACGCTTTGCAAATAACTTAGGCTGCTTCCTTTTTGTACCATCCTCCAAATAGCGCTGGTTTATTGCATCTGCGGCTTCCTTTTTTGATTCCATGGCAATGGAATGATCACACACACTTATCAACACTACAGAAACGAACCACGCAGGAATGGAACAATTCACAAATTATGAATATTCCATATGTATCAATATCTGCGCAGTAAGTAAAAGCCCGATTGCTTTCTGCGTCTTCACTGTAGTGCAAACGGCAGAAAACTGATCAGCTAGCGTTGTCGCTGCATTAGTTACAGATGCTGAGAAGCAGAACAAAAGATAGTGGGAAAAGGGCGGATATATGCGTTCTGTTTCTCTCTTTCTCATTAGGATTGGTGTATGCTGATACATTTACGGAATACTTTCGGGAATACTTTTTGATGCAGAAATGTGCACAGGAAAGGATTTTTGATTATCCTGTGCATATACTTTTGACGTAACATCTTTGCGCGTTTGAACCTTTACGCGGGCCGAGACGTGTCGCTTGGTCCTTGGTGCAAGTAAAATACAAAATATTGAGTGAGTGAGAAAGACAGTTTGCGCTCTGCCCAGGGATTTCAGGAAAGAATCGCAAGTTGTGTAGCAGGATCACCTACAGGAGTGGTAGTAATGTGTGCGTGAACGGCGCCGGCAATTGTTTTATGGCAACGCAGGCCCTTGAGGCTAGCAAAGGCTCGATCGTCAGAAATACGAGTGACTGCCGAACACTAAAGATCGTAAGTACCTTCACGCTTATTACTTCTGTCTTTTACACTATATGTGCCGGTTATTCTAAAAGTGGTCTAATAAGACTGTATTTAGACATATTCCGGGTAAAGAGTCATTACCGTCATAGTATACTCAAGTTATCGCAATTTATATTTAAAAAGAAATTGGCTTTGCTCGAAGAAATTTATTTGGTTTATAACTTCTATCTCGAATACTAATGATTGGATAAAGAAATTGTAGAAAGAAAAAATGTGTGCCGTGACGAGCTTTACAACACTATTTTTTTTTAAATCCAGTTTAACAAAATTTAATTTTTCAATTTTTCTTAGCGTTTGGACAATACTTTTTCACATTTTCGAGCGCTAGTTCCCTTATTGCATCCGGGCCTTCAATTACAGATATTTTGAAACTTGATAACCTCATAATTACAAATTTTGGAAATGTTTGAATTTTAACGCTTTCGAACTTGGAAATTCCAGTATTTAGAAACATAAAAATTCCCCTTCTGCGCTAAATCTTGGCTAAAGAAAGCCTATATTGTATCCGAATGTACCAAATTGATAAACGTGTACTCTTCTACTGCACTTTCAAATCCATTTTAATTACGTCGCGGGGACGGAGTCGTTCAACCAGCGGGCGGACTCCGCCCCAACGACGGAGTCCTTCACACAGCGGGCGGACTCCGTCGCGGGGACGGAGTCCGTCAACCAGCAGCAGACATGTGCGGGAAAAGCGGACTCCGTCCCGACAACGGAGTCCGTCAACCAGCAGCAGACATGTGCGGGAAAAGCGGACTCCGTCCTGACAACGGAGTCCGTCCACCAGCAGGCGGAGCCCGTCCTCCACCAACTGGAGGGAGTTAGCCTTTTTTTAAAAAAACCAGGTATGTAGATACGTAGGCGATCTCGCGCAATCATTTCTTACATTGGGGACATTCCACGCGAAATCGGACTCTTTTCGGAGTAACATTTCGGATGCTGCTGAAATTTGAATATGTTGTAGTCTTTAGTGATATTTTAATGTACCTAAAAAAATGTACCTAAAAAAAAAGAATTTGAAACATTTTTGTGCAATTATTTTAAACAAATGCAGGTTTTTAACATCGGGCGCGATTTTAAAAATCTGAAAAAGTAGAATATAGTTCTATCCTTCCCCTTGATGGACAAATTTTCAAAAATATGGACTTTTTAAAATTGGCCCTGTAAAAATTGCCGAAAGTTGACGCTGCGTCACCCAACACCGACTCGACTGGCTGACAAGGGGAGGACACCAAGTGTTAGTTATCGATTTTGATGAGCCTTGGCACGATGAATCTATGTCGAAAATAAGTAAATACGTGTCCGAGCGTTTCTGCCAATGGGCCCTAATAATAGAGATATTTAAATGTAAATTATTAAACATTTCATAGCGCTCGTGTAAAATATAAAAGCCATAATCTCTCATCGAAGATATGCCGTGGAGCGTTCGATATGACGTCGGCGTGGTGATGTTGCGGTCGTGAGTTCGATTCCGCCTGTGTCTATATATTTTTTTTTATACTTTATTTTTTCCACACTTTATTTTTTCCACACTATGAACCGCGAGAAAAAAAGGTAACGCTAGTAACGTTCGTCATTAATTGTTTTAAATGAATAAATACAATTAAAGTTTTTTTTTTTTAACGTGGGGAAATCTTCGAAAGACACCCCGATACCTTCAGAGGGGAATCCCCTGAGGGCGCCAGGGTAGTGTGGGATTTTTACCCACTAAAACCCCACGGCCTCCATCGCGCGAAGGGGGACCACCGGAAACTTCGAATAGGACATCGCAGTACTGCCCCCAATAATTAATACACCTATAATATAAGAACGATTATATAATAGCGAACGGTAATCTTGAAAAATAAGCATCCCAAAATTAATATCAGTACACAATGAACATATTCGCTTACTCTAGTACCAAAATGAGATATATATATTAATGTTCTTACGTTTCCATTATCTGCAGCTCTCTGGGTGATACTGGTCATAAAAACATTCAAAACATAAAATGTTCCTGCATGCAGCACACTTTATAAATCCAGACTTGCTGCATCTACAATTCGATCGCCTCAGGTCGGTTGGAAAGCAAACTTCGTTCACATTTGCGAACACAGATCTTGACGGAATTAATTTTGCCGCGAACCAGGCGTATTTAATCCTTAGAGCATATATACATGGAGGTATCATTGCCTTAGAGTGACTGCCTCGAAACTGTCGGCAACATCACGTGAGAGAGAATGAGAGAAGTAGATGTCCTATACGACCGTAATGCGCAAGCGCCTATATCGTGAAATTGGCTGCACGCGGTATGGTTTGAAGTGATACGCGGTGCATGCTTTCATCATTTATTTATTTTCGGAAACGAAGCAGATGGAAAATGGCGAGATTCCTTGTTTTTCGGAAATCTATTTACAAGGAATGAAATTAATATTAAATTTGCAATATGAACAAGTATCGTACCAAAAATGAACCTGAATTTATCACATACTTGTGTGCACGACATACTTTAATTAATTTAATTTATTAAATATTATATATATTTACTTACGAGTAATAGGAAGCCGATTTATCTCGGTTACCACACAACAAGCATTATCGGCATGGCATTTTTTAATTTCAACTCGATACATATAACCGTTTTTCAAAAGGTACGTACGAGCGTAAATAACGATATTCATAGTAACCGCGGATGGTTGCCAACGATATCGGTCCATGCGCATTACGGTCGATTAGGACATATACTTCTCTCTCTCGCACCATGTTGGCGACAGTTTCGCGCTTTCAATGAGACCTCCATGTCTATATGCTCTAAGATTTAATCATATCTGCAAAAATTGGAGCAGACAGTTGGTGGTGTATCAGAGAATGAATTTTAATCGCATCTTCCCTCGAAGATAGATGTTCATTCTTTTGTAAAACCTCGATCGAATTCTGTATTTTTTTAATAAAATTTTTCATTTGCCTGAAGAAATAGACATCCAACGGTTGACAAAAGGGCGTGCAGTGTGGGGGAATAACTTCTATTTGAGAGTTGCAGTTCCCTTCCTCATTTGTGAAAATACTATTAATTTCTTTCAGATCTGTCTGACCTCCCCACGAATCAAGGATGAGCAGGAATTTATGTTGCCCACAATACTCTTTGACGACGTTGGTCAGAAAGGTCATAAAGTGACTTTTTGTCAGTTTTCCAGATTTGGAAGCTGTTAAATATACATTTTTATATCTTTCGGTTAACATTTAGACGGTGGTGGCAACGCGAGGGCCAAAAGTTCCTTTCGCTTCTTGCAAGCAGAAGAAAACTTTCGGGAGGAGTTTTCCAGAAGCGGAGATGGTGTACTGAACTGTATAACTGTGGGTAACCTTATTGAAATCTCCAAGAAACACTTCTGTCACTTTTTCTCCCTTGTTCGACAAAACTCGCTGTATATTCATCCGATACTCACAGCCACTTCGGTCCGTGTTTAACACAAAATCCGGATTAAAACTTGGAATTATTTTTGAATTTTTGTTTTGAAACTCTTCTGCTGCCTTCAAAATCGTGGGCAAATCCAAAGCATTCCGCGATTTAATGTAACTAGTCACTTTCCTCTGGCGAATTGAATTATTTAATTTAAATTTCTTGACCCAACCGTGCGATGCGAAGAATGAAAAATTTTCCCTTCCAAATTGCATAGCCGCTTGAGTGGCCCATTGCTGCAGCATCCTTGTTGTTACAGGCTGTTTCTGTTGCCGAGCTTCCACGAATCGATCGAGAGTCCATTTGTGTATTATATCATATTTTTCCCTTACTGATCCACCCCTTTCAATTTCTTTTCGCCATCTAGGTATACAAGTTTTGGAGGAAAGTGAGCTGCCTCCATGACGATGTATGGTCTTCAAACTCCATTTCGGATGTTCCCTCACTAAATTAACAATTTTAATTTTTGACCCCAAGTGCTAAAAGAAATGGATTTTCACGAACAAGAGGAATTATTTTTCTGTGACGAAGATATTCCAGGAGAAGATAAAGAGAATATAGTGCCAGGAGTCGATTCAAGTGCAAGTTCAACGTGGAGCACATCATCTGGATTAGATATGGACGTCGATTATGAACCAGATAGTAAAGTAACTGAAATGTTATGAGATCGTTGAGAATTTTGATTTGACAGTCGATAGTCCTTTGGCCTTTCGATCATTTTCGGCTAACCTCAGTAATGAATGGAATAAACTTCAAGCAATTAAATGTGGTATTGTCCGCAGAACACATTCTGCAGAATGTGAAAATTGCGAACTGTCAACGTCCTTTGCACTTACAATAGGGTAGTTCGCCCTATTGCAGTGCCTGTCCCTATTAGTGTGTCTTTATATTTAAATAAGCCATGCTATTACTGTAGAAGCCCGAATCTGACGTAACTTTTATCATCCAATGTTGTTAAAAGCTCGATATAACGTTTCCCACTGGGGAGTATGATACACCATTGGAAAGCTTAAGAGTAGAGGAGTCACGGGTACCGTAAGCGTCCCATTCGGAAAATATAGATTAAAATATGTAGACATGGCATTGATGCACTCTTATCGAATCACAACCAACTCCCTCAGTCGATGCAAAGTAAAACTCGGAAAATCCTAGGAAAATGCACTGGTTTTGGGTTTTCGTTCACATCACTTGTCGGAGTTTGTTGCGGCTAGATCTGTTTAGCGGGCCTTCCGCCGTCTTTAGTAAGATTTAAGATAAAAAAATTTATTTCAGAAATAAATAAAACAGCACGTTTATTAGTTTGAAATGAGGATTCCAATTTTTTATATTTTATTGTTAAATACATTAAATACATTTGTTTGTATTTAAACCAACAACAAATCTCATTCTCATGGTTCATATTTACAAATATTTAATTTCATTGTTTTATATACAATTTCTACCCTCTACTAGGGCGCATACTCCAGGTATCGAGAGAAAAAATTATACAGTTTGCACACAGTTCATGGAAGATCGTCTTTCGGGGGGAGAATTTAGCCATCATATAATAGAGAATGGAATATTAGCAGTAGAGTGAACGCCATGGTCCATGACAATGCATCTAATGTATGTATGGCTGCAAATACAGCATTTTTTATGCTGCACATAATGTATAATTGAGTGAGAAAGAAGGTGCCGTGTGCCCACGAAGGGTTAATCATTCCAATTTGTCTACAATTGCTTTAACAAAAAGCAGAAGCTAGGTTTAAGCTTTAAACTTTAAGGGGGTAGGCCACCTTGGAGGCATGAAAATCAGATGTATGTTTCAGATTTTTTTGGGGCAAAATTATAATGTAAGTGAAGAAACTGTTTTAAGGGCTCTATGCTATCTGCCTTATGGTAGATAAAAAACTTTAGCTACTTTTTTAAACAAAACGGCGTTGTTGGTGCTTTATTCATGTAGAAAAAAACCTTTAAAAACCAAAAAATTCTCATATGTACATCTCATTTCCATACCTCCAAGGTACCCTAACTCCGTAAGTAAACAGAAATTAATTCAAAATTGTCCTACAAGGTGGAATTCCTATCCACTTAACTCAGTAGCTGAGGACGCGCACGCGAGAACAGATGCTTTTCTTGGTCTCTTTCAGATAATCGCCTCGACAGTCGACTTTTGTCCTTTGGGTCAGGGGATAACGACGCAGATATCCTAAGCAAGGTGCTGTTAGCTGTTACATCCAAAACCCAATTTCTTCTTTAGGACAGTGACTCACTCGGTCATTTCATCTGTTCTCGTGCACGCGTTCTGAGTTAAGTGGATATTCCTGTATGTGTGAGCGACTTGTGAATAATAGAAATTAGAAACGCAATTACTATTGCCCGATGGGAAGAAAGGACACTAACCATAAGCTGAAATGTCACAGGGGCAAGGGGAATCGCCCGCTCGCTCCGCCTTATCCTCTCCAAGATGTCCTTCTTTTCGGTTCTAAGCGGCTGTCCATATCCCCCGATTGTCGCGATTGGTTTCGTTCGCGTCTACGCCACGGGACGAACCGTGTTGGAGAGGATAAGTTTACGCAAGTGAACGATTTCCCTTGCCCCTGTGACATTTCAGCTTGTGGGTAGTCTCCTTTCTTCTCATTGGGCAATAGTACAAAATTTTGTGTTGCCTTAAAGCTTGAATGGTCAAAATATCATTGGTTAATAATGAGTGATATTATCACTTTGTTAAAATTTTTACAAGTAGCAACTACTGCATTATGCTCCGAAAATACTATAACTATTTCTTTTGTACTGCCTATTATCCATGGCATTGTTAATATTAATAACCATTTGACAGGTATTAATACGGGCAGAGCTGAGACTCAGTAATTTAAAAATGTTTTAGTAACGTCCTTTGTGAATAGATTTAATTTACATTCACATGTTGAAACTATACATCGTTTTACTTCGTTTCTCGATTTAAGAAGCAAACAGATGTCGTTTGAAATCAATTATATGAAAAAGATTACTACAATTTCCACTGGTAATATGATAGAAAAAATTCCATAAACGAAACTATAGAAATTGATAATACTATACCAAGTGCACTAATGAGATTTTATATTCAAAATTTCACAATCTAACAACGATATTAGTTCCGAACTGCAAATGTATTTATAAAAGGCACAAATAAACCATAATTTATGTTCATTAGTGGAGAAGAACGCGTGGACGCAAATACACTAGACTTTCAGAAATGGCTAAGATATTTCAAATGTATACCTACTTGCGACTTCTGTCAGTTCAAAACGAGTATTTTCAACAGCTGGAAATAATGTTAGCACAAAGCGTAACACTCTACTACCTGAGAATGTTGATTTGTTGGTATTTCTTACATCTCTACACGTTTCTATTTTGATGTAAAAATACTAATAAGTCTACATTTTCAGGTAGTAAAGCTGTGCGTTTTGTTGTAACAATATTTCCAGCAGAAGAAAATGTGCGCTCCGAACTGGCAGACGTAGCCGGAATACTTAAATACATTCTAGCCAATTCTGCCAGTCTTTTATATTTATCCGCGTGACTCTTCCACCACGGTAATGGATCTGAATTATGATCTATTTATGGGTCTAATAAATACATATCCATTTCTGAATCACTATCGTCAGACTTTTGCTTTTTTTTATATATAAAATCCAAAGCACTTGGAAGTGATTTACCATTATCACTAGTATTTTCATTTATAGTATTTAAATTTCTAATCCTATTCCGAATAGAATTTATAATTATACTTTTTAACTCAATGGTTTCAAATGTCAAATCTTTGCTTCTCGGATCGAGAAAACAAGCAATGTGATGAACACTCTCAATATATGGATGTATATCGAATCTACGAGCAAGGGATGTTCTTAAAATGTTCTTAAATTCCTTCGCTTCTACAGTGTCCATATTAATGCCGTTTAAATGATTATTAATTAAGCCGTGAATGATTGGCAGAACTAAGGAAATAGTTACCTTAGTTTCGGAACATAATACTTCGGTCGCTAAATTGAATGGTTCTAAAATTTCGATAATTTCACCCAGAACGTGCTGCATTAGATAATGCCATGTCAAGCTTTAAGGCTACGTTTAATTTTGTTATTTTTGTATTACTTAAAACAGCATGAATTGGTTCCCGATTACGTACAAGACGGTCACACATACTGTACGTTGAATTCCACCGGGTTGGGCAGGATTGAATTAACTTCAGTTCAGGTAATTTGTGTTGCTTCTGAGCGTCTTGCAATGCAGAAGTCGCCAAATTGGAATGATTAAAATGTTGCACTATTTGACTGCCTTTCTTTATCATATCTGAAAATTTGTCAACTATATCAAAGGCGTCTTTTATAACTAACTGTAAAGTATGTGCAGCACACGAAACGCTGTATTTTAAATTATCTAATAAATTTGCTGATGCTAGCATGTTACTTGCATTATCATGCACTACAGCAAATAATTTCTCTGTTATCTTCCACCCTTCCTGCATTGATATTGTGACAGCTGTGATGTTTTCTGCCGTATGTCTTCCCTCTATTTCCTGGGTGCAAAGTGTATAACTTTTCATCTCCCAATCGCCTGTAATGAAATGCGCTGTTAATGAAAGATAGGAGTCTTGTTTGCGCGACGACCATCCATCGATGGTCACCGATACCGATGACGCGTCCTCAATTTGTTTTTCTATTTTCTCCCTCTTTTCCTTATATATAAATTGCAGCCGCTTTAAAATTGTGGTCGGACAAGGGCAGTCATATTGCGGTTCAACCACTGCCATGAATTTTGTAAATCCGGCGCTGTCCGCAAATGATATTGGCAACATGTTTGTACTTATCATCCGCGCCAATGCCTGTGTTATATCTTCTTGGCGTTTAGCCGAAAATGGTCCTTTTCGAAATACCTTGCTGGGTGTCGGCTCACAATGAGCAACTACAATATTTTCGGTGCTATCTTCGCCTCTCTCAGATTCAAGTGCTGGTTTATTAACTGATGCACCAGGGCACTCTTCAATGTGCCTCGAACGCAAATGTCGTGCACTGGCCGATGTCGAGCCACCATATGACAATTGCACACGGCACAGGTCACAAATTACGTGACTTTTATAGTCCGATAAAGTAACAAAACTCCATACCAAGCTTTTGCGTTGAGCCATAATTAAACAACGAAATTAATCTGTAAATAATCGCCAATACTTATTAACTGGCAAACTAATTACTCTATATACAATACACAATTAATAAGATACACACCAGAAATATGATTCACCACTGCAAATAGTCCAAATCTTCAAATTAAATACAAATAGTTTATTATTAAAGATTAAAGTAATAATAATTCCAATTCACTTCAGGACAACAATAACAACTAAATGAACTAAATTAACTTTATTATATATAATATATAGTAAGTAACACAATGAACAATTAGCGAGAATAATATAAATAAAGAAATAAACATACAACAAAACAAACAAGAGGAAGAATTTAAGTTAATTAGACGATTATAACTTGAAAACGGAATTAAAATTAAACTTTAATATTGAACAAAACTATTTTGAGTATGGATTTATGGAAATTTTGAGATTTCGCTAACACGTTCGTAGACTTTGGTTTGCGGATGCAGAATGGACGCTTTATAAAACCGATTGTGTAAAACATCTTTTGTTAATTCCACAATGTCCTTAGATACCAAGAGCCAATTAGAGATTTATTAATATTAATATATAAATTCCCATTCGTCGATACATTTCCTCTCGATAAGTGTTTAACTTCTCGGCACAGAAGAGACTTCAAATTTTAAAACAATTATTTTATTAATGAATCTCGGATTGCCTCTTATTAATTGTTGTGTCCAGTATCCACTATCTAACTAAGGACATTTTGTAATAAACAAAATATGTTTTAAACATTTAAACGATCGATTTTGTAAAGCGTTCATTCTGCAACCGCAAACCAAAGAGTGTACGGACGTGTTATCGAAATCTACGAAATCACATACATTAGTACATACTCATATCTGAAAATAGTTTTGTTCAAAATTAAAGTTTAATTTTAATTCCGTGTTCCAAGCTCTCAATTAAGTTAAATTGTTTCTTTTGTTTGATTTGTTGTACGTTTATTTATATTATTCTCGTTAATTGTATACTACTAAGTATAATAGATATTAGTTAATTTAGTTGTTCAGTGAACATGAATTACTGTTACTTTAATAATAACCATTGTACTATTTGCAGTGATGTAATCATATTTCGGATCTGTATCTTGTTAATTGTGTACGTACTGTATATAAAGTAATTAGTTTTTCAGTTAATAAGTATTGACAATTATTTATAGATTAATTTCTTTGATTATGGTTCAATGTAAAATCTGGGTATGGTCCTTCGTATTAACGCTGTCCGAACTCCGAAGATAAGAATCATGTGGTTTATGACCTGTGCCAGATTAAACTGTCGTGATTAATCTGTGAGAGGTGGTAATAGTGATTGCGTACCCAATAAGGTACAGACAAAACGCTCATTTTCGGCAAAACAAGAGGAGATAACTCAGGCATTGGCAAGGGTCGTTGCGGCAAACATGCTGCCTATTTCATTTGGCAATAGTGCGGGTTTTAAAGATTTTATGACCGTGATGGATGCCAAATTATCGATGTCCGTGCCCCAAAATTCTTCTGAACGCTTGGAAATTCCAAGCTATACGGGGGAATCGATAGGAAATTGAACAGGAGCTTGCTAAAGCGTCCTCGATGCCTGTGGCCTGCATCGATGAATGGTCATCCCAATCGTAAGATTCCTATTTATCCCCAACGACGCATTTTATAACAGATAATTTGGAGATAAAAAACTTCACATTTTCCTCGCATGATATAGAGGCCAGAGGGACGACATACCGCCGAAAATGTCACAGCCGTTATAATAGGAAATGGGAATGCAGGAAGATTGTAACATTACAATATTACAAATAAATTAACTGCTCTAAAACATGACAATTCGACTAACATGCATGCATCACCAAATTTATTAGATAATTTAAAATACAGCGTTTCGTGTGCTGCACATACTTTACAGTTAGCTACAAAAGACGCCCCTGATACAGTTGAAAAATTGTCAGTTATGATAAAGAAAGGCAGTAAAATAGTGCAACATTTTAATCATTCCAATTTGGCGACTTCTGCACTGCAAGACGCCCAGAAGGAACTGAATGTACCAGAACAGAAGTTAATTCAATCCTGTCCGACCCGATGGAATTCAACGTGCAGTATGTGTGACGGTTCTGTAAAAAACCGAAACGTAACAAATTAAATATTAACAATAGAAACGGAACCAAATTAAATATTAATTTTAAAACGATTCAATTTAGCGACCATAGAATTATGTTCTGAAACTAAGGTAATTATTTTCTTAGTTCTGCTAATCATCCATGGCTTAATTAATAATCATTTAAAAGACAATAATTGGGACACTGTATAAGCTAAAGAATTTAAGGACATTTTAAAAAAATTCAAAAAATTTCAAAAACCCAACTGCTTAAAAAGCGAACTAAAATGGTAAAAATAATAATAAGATGACAATTTAAATTAACTCAGTTGTCTGCAGCCGGAGGCCTTAAATCCTTTGATGCTAATGATTTGATGTAATTACATTCGAACATGCAACTTTTGAACGTAACAATTTCGTAACGTCACATCCCCTGCTCGTAGATTCGATATACATTCATATAGTGACAGTGTCCATCAAATTGCTTGTTTTCTTGACCCTAGAAGCAAAGATTTAACATTAGAAGATAGCGCATTAAAAATATAATTATAGATTCTATTCACAACAAGATTGGAAATATATCAATTAATGAAAATAATACAGATAATGATAATACCATTTCAAGTTCTTCAGAAATTGATATGTATATGGACAAATATAAAAACCTGGCAGAATTGACAAAAATGTATTTGAGTATTCCGATTACATCTGCCAGGTCGGAACACACATTTTGTTCAGCTTGGTTACTACCTGGAAATATAAATTTATTAGTATTTTTACATCAAAACAGAAATGTGTAGAGGTTAAGTTGCGAACAGAATCGTGATTCGAAGTCACACACTATTTCTTGTATAGAATTTATTATTCTACTTACCGTTGCGCACTATACTACGGTGCGGTGCGGCAGTAACCTAGTGCCACCGACACCGACGACTCACCGATTCCTCGCAGCAAAAGACATTATATCATAATACATATTAATAATCGTAACGCGCACACAATACTACATTCAAGTGCTTGAAGTTTATTCCGTTCATTACTGAGGTTAACCGAAAATGATCGAAAGGCCAAAGGACTATCGACTGTCAAATCGATATTCTCAACTATCTCATCACATTTCAGTTACTCGGGTATCTCATGGATACTCGGGTAATTTTTGTCTACCCGGGTAGCCGGGTAATTTTTGTCTACCCGGGTAGCCGGGTAATTTTTGTCTACCCGGGTAGTCGGGTATCCTACGGGTACCCGGGTACCCGAGTAATTTTTTTCTACCCGGGGTCTCACCGGGTACCCGAGTACCCGGGTACCCGGATACCCGGGTCAAAACAATAGCTCTAATAGATAGAGAAAAGCAGTGGGCTAAGAACGCCTCCCTGGGGAACTCCTTTGAATATGTGTCTTGTTATGTGTTGTAGGGATCCAGAGTCGTCTGGGATGTAGAAGTGTGCAAGTCTGAATTCTACCAGCTTTTGGATAAATTTTAGCGGGTTAGTTGAGACATCGAGAGCATCGAGCTTCCTTATGAGGATAACCGGGAGAACGTTGTCGAAAGCAGATGTGACATCCAAAAAGCCGCGGCGGTGGTATGTTTGTGGAGGTTGCCGGTGTCAACCAGAGAGACCAATTCCGCTACGTTGTCCGCAGCCGAGCGGCCAGAGCGGAAGCCGGATTGAGTAGGTGGCAATAGGTTGTGGTGTTCCATCCACCAGGACAGACGGTACCCAACCATTCTCTCCAGCAGCTTGCAAACACAGGAAGTCAAGGCTATCGGACGGAGCCCTTTCTGGCTGGCTTTAGGAATAAAAAAGATTTGAGAGTCATTCCACTCTTCTGGGTATAATCCTGACTCGTAAAAATCATTCAAGATGTCCAACAGGATCAGTTTCCATTCAAGGGGTAGAAGTTTTAGCATATTGTTCTCTATGCAGTCTGTTCCTGGAGCAGACTTCACTTTGAGTCTGTCAAGGGCCATATTGAACTCCCGAAAATCGAATCTCTTGTCTAGGAACTCGTTGGAGTTCGAGGATGAAGTTAAAACATGGTCGCCCGGCACCCATGAAGGGCAAAACTTATCTATGGCTGTGAAGTATTCCACGGTGTTCACGTCGGTCCGCACGGAAGCCGGCACCTTCGCCCACTTGTTTTTTAACGTAATTATTCTCCTCCAGAGAAATTTGATGTCTGTGTTCCTATCCAACTGACTAGCAAAGGAGCGAAAACTGTCCCTCCTCTTTGTATGCAGGAATTTCTTCGTCAGTGCCGCTTGACGTTTATAGGCTATCCAATCCACAGAGGCACCCGTGTGAGTCCATTTCTTGAGCAGAGCCTTACGACAGCGGAAGGCTCTGTCACACTCGGCATCCCACCAGGGAACCGGGTTCCTATGTACAGCATTGACGACCTCTTTCCCTTTTGGAGTGGCCAATTTAATTGCCAGTTTCATATTTTCGGACAGCACCTGGTATTGGTCGAGGGAGTTCAGAACGGTAAGACCTTCTGAGATGAAAACCTCGTAGGCGTCGTCCAGGATGTTCGCGTATTGCAGCCAATCGGTCCTTCTGGAGGAGATTCTGTTTTTCCGCTGGTGGAAGAGAAACCTCTGGACCTGAAGAGTAACTTTAAGGGGGAAATGGTCAGAGCCCCAGAGATCATCCAACTGTGAAACCTCAAAGCAGTGAGCCAAGGTGACAGAAGTGATGACTAAATCAATGTTAATGTTCCGGGAGTTGTTGGGATTGTGTTTCAAAGTTCAATGCGATGCAGTCACTGTCTTCCATCATTTGCAAAAGATCTTCACCTGTGGAGTCTATGAGAGTGCAGTTCCATGCTGTATGGTGGGCGTTGAAATCCCCCATCAGAAGGAACGGTTTATAGGCATTGAGCTTATCCATTAAGTCGTTCCATTTGCCAGCCTCGAAAGGAGCACCATGTGGTCTGTAGCAGGCGCAGATCGTTAACTTATCCTCGAGATTGGTAATTTGTACAGTCATGGTTTCTGTGATGTGATCATTCATGACAATGTCCGCCACAGTGACACACCAAAGCGTTTCTTTGATAAGAATAATTATCCCCCCACCTCTTCGTTGTGTCCTGTCTCTTCTGAGGACAGTAAAGTTGGGAAAACCAAAATTAACCTTGGGTTTCAACCACGTTTCCACACATATGATGATATCGTAAAGACTAGCGTTTTTCAAAAGTTCGTCTCTTTTACCCGCCAGCTGCCTACAATTCCAAAAGAGAATATTTAGGTCGCTAAGCTGTCTATTGTTCATTTTTTGATTTGTAACTTGTAGATGACGATGGAGTTAACAATTTAGGTTGCTTAAGCTTTATTTTGGAGATAGTGGGCTTGTTCTTTCCTGTGTTTCGGAGCTTGTCGGTGGATACTGAGAACGGAATTAGCTTGGGGGTACTAGGAATGGGAGGTTTGTCTGATGTTGTAACACTGTGATTCAGAGAGTCAGTTGTAAGAACCGTGTGCGACTCAGGCAAATGCTGGCCAGAAAGGCTCCCACTGACATTATTTCTTGAGTAGGTTTTAAGAGTTTTGTCCTGCCAAGAGTTGTTACTCTTTGCGGGTTGACTACTGGATCCACCAATCCAACGAAGCTCGTAAGAGTCCTTTGCTGAACTAGTAGGAAGAGAGGGAAAATTTTTTTGTGACACAGTTAAGTCTTGGCTGTGTGACTCCTTAGAGTGCTTAGTGTTCAAGCCTAGTTTCAATTTGGCCTGTTCGCAGGCATCATATATGCTTATGTTGTTTAAAGCAATAATCGTGTTGACTTCTTTATTGTATAGCATTTTACTTCAGTTGGGAGAATAGGTTCTGTGCTCTTCCTTGCAGTTGAGACACTCAGCAGTAGATGAGGTGCAAGTATGGTCGGATGAAGTGATCGGAGTGCCACACGAGAGGCAGATTTTGGGCGATTTACAGAATTTTTGGGTGCGTCCGTATTTTCCACAGTTATAGCACGTTTTAACTGGTTCGATGTACGGAATGACCTGTTTACGAAGGAGACCATACAAACAGATGTACTCAGGTAATATAGCCCCCTCGAAAGACAACAGCACAGTTTCGCTGGGCACCCAATAAATTTCCTTGGTGGTAGGATCGGTTATTTTCCTGTTTAGTCTTCTGGCGTGTAAAATCTTGCAGGGAGAGGAGGCTTGAGAAATGAGATCGTTGAGGTCAAAGTCAATGCCGTACCCTTTGATAAGACCTTTTTTTTCAATTTGATATCGGGGAACCGAAGCTTTAATGCCATAGGTCGCCAGAGCGGTTGATTTTAGTATTTTATTAGCTTCTAAGTGGTTGTTGAAAGACAGCTCCGCCTTGTTCAAACCTCTGGGGCGTAAGTTATGGGCACCAGCACCGGAAGAGTGAATGGCCTTTGCCAAAAACATCATGTTATACCCTTTGATCTTCTTTGATCTCTCCTCGCCTAAAACTAATTCAATAGTGGCAGGCCCTCTGTGAGAGGAGGGAAAGTGACGGATAGATTGCGAAGAATCTGTTTCCAGCGTAGTGAGCTTCCTCTTCGCAACATCCTGAGACGTCAGGGAAGGAGAAGAACAGCGACGCTTGATCGGCTCGCTGGGTGTAAATTGTATGGAAGTGAACTTTTTATTGGCATTTACTTTGAGTTTGTGCTCTTCTGTGTCGATCTCCATGTCAGTGAAGAGATTCTCCCTGGACCCAAAGGGTCCAGGGATGGTCAGGTTAGGAGCTCCAGCCAGCAGCGTGGCATGGGCCGGTTAACCTGTACCCCACACCAGAACCACTCCCTGATTACCACCTTATGTATAAAACTGAATTGGATGAATTTTTAGTCGTATTAACTCGTAAGGACTCTCCACCTCGTAACATTTGCAGCGCAAGTCGTGAATATAAAACAAAATTGCAGAAATCACACCGCGGTTTTTTACTGTTTTAATTATCCATCGCTGCCTCCACGTTACTCCTGACTTTCCAGTTTTACTATGATTCCACGTTGGCAGTCCTCCCGAGTAGGCGCCATGTCGTATCTACTAGTTGAACTAAATTTGTCACGTGACTTGCTCTGTATTATCGCCAATATGGCGGAACTCGTATCACAGACCAGGTATCAATAGACACGGTAGTGTCTCGCGCCAAGTATATATAGATATACAGCGTGTCCCAGAATTGATGTACATCCCGGAACATGCAATATCCTGATGGAAAAAGACATCGAAAAGTCCTTAACCGTTTTTGGATCCGGGGTTTCGTTTTCGAGATATTAAGAAAAAACCCCGACCAATCAGAGCGCGAGCCTTCCGCTGGAGCTCCCGCGCTAGCGTGGCCGCGCGCCGGGCCTCGCCGCGACTACGAACAAGCAGGCGCGGCATGCATCGAAGAAAATTGCGTAGAATGGCAAATGAAAAAGACTTAACAAAAAAATCTAACCCTTTGCCATGGTTTGTTTGCCATTTAAAGTGAATAATGAGTAAAGGATAAATGGAT
Source organism: Andrena marginata (assembly GCA_963932335.1). Classification (NCBI taxonomy): domain Eukaryota; kingdom Metazoa; phylum Arthropoda; class Insecta; order Hymenoptera; family Andrenidae; genus Andrena; species Andrena marginata. The sequence goes on from OZ010664.1 coordinate 13,908,113, forward strand.
GAAAATCTTGTGTAACGTAAAAGGACGAATACACAGTTGTTTTTTTAGAAGATTGGAAAATAATAATTATTTGGAGTGAGAGAATAAAGAGCATGTAAATTTCCTTTTTTAATAACGTACAAACGAAAAGGTAATGCAACAGGGAACGAGCGAAAAGTGATCGTAGTTCGTCATTGTGATAAAAATCCGTAGTTAAATAACGGCCAACACTGTTGTTGATAATGAATAAGTGCGTTTAAAAACTGCGAAGAAAAATTTACATACGGAAATTTGGAGAGTTATCACCGGAAATAAGCCATAGCCTGCGTTAAATTTAAAAAATATTAGTCGCCAATAATGTAATTAAAACTCACCCTTTCGGAAATTCACCTGCAGCTTGAAAACCTGTGTCACTAGGTCACCGAACAGATCCTGGTCGTCGACAGACGCACCGAGTGCACAGCTGTTCTAAGGTACACGACACCATGCAAAGTTAAGGGTCGCAACGTCAAGTGCGTCCGGATTAATGCACCGAATTCACTGCACTGCACGCCTACTAACACTGATCACTTAATTTATTTTTCATACAACGCGTTGTTCTTACGTTATAAAAATTGGTGGAAATGAATTTTTACTTGGCGTTTGGAGCCGTGAGTATTCCCGCGCAAATTGTCACGCTGCAGCACTTGCGTCCCCGTTGTTCGGGGGGTACACCGAGAACATCGCGTAATACTCTTGAGCAGAGAACATTTCTGCGACGTGATTGCTTACTGACTGACAAGATTTTTTCCAAGCGACTTCTTCTACCCCCAAATAGATTCTCTCGTTCCATTATGAGTTGACCCCCACCAGGCCAAGAGGCTTCAGGTAAAAAGAAACACACGTGTTTCGCAGAAGTGCAACGAACGGGCTATCGCGCTCTTTTACAAAAGTCCGCGTTCCGTCCTTTTACTGCCAATGTACCCATTGCTTCGAGGTAGGCAGCAGACACCACGTGTTTCGGTTCGAAAGGGTCCGAAGAGAAGAGAAACAGAAAGTCTACGAGTTGCTATAAAGAAGAAAATCCTGTTTCCTGTTTCCCTTTTCCGATTTGTAAGTTCCAGCTTGTCCTTATCTTGATTATTTGTTGAAAAATGTCGTTGCTCAATGGAAACCACGAGAAGGTGGTGGGCTTTTTCTTACAAATCTGATTATTATAAAGAACAGTGTCATTGGCCAAGAGTGGGTTAGTAAGATTCTCCTGCAATCCTTCTGTCGAATTGTTTTTTGACCTGACAGAAGACCTGGGGTCGTAGCGGTACGGTCAGCTCTTGTCTAAACACGCGCTCGAATTTCAAAACACAAGCACGCGTCGACGTATTCGGTGCGAGAGAAGGTAGGCTTGAAGTTCGATTGGTCCCAAACTAACCAATCGGGCCTGCTTATCTCTCGTGTCTAAACACGCGCTCGAATTTCAAAACTAAAGCACGCGTCGACGTATTCTGTGCGAGAGAAGGTGGGCCTTGGGGAGGAGATATTGCTGTGAAGAGGGCCTCTTCAGGACAGTGGCCGTTTGGGAGGGATGTAAGGCCAATCGGACTTCAAGCCCATCGTCTCTCGCACGGAATACGTCGACGCGTGCTTTTGTTTTGAAATTCGAGCGCGTGTTTATACTCGAGAGATAAGGGATCCGTCTTTAATTTGAAGGTAGGACGAAGCAGGCGGGACAACGCGCAGTCAGCGAACTACATGCTCTCTTTCTTCCTGTGTCTCTTCGCGAGCCGTGTTGATGTTAAATAATACTTTTAAATTGCTAGTTTCCAAAAATTAATCAGGCTGATCGGCCAGAGCATTTCGCTAGGGTCGCGGTTTATGACCGTATTGTCCCGCTAGTCGACGGTAGACAACGGTTTCCTACAGTTTTGGGTAATTTATGGCTTAATTGGTTCCGCCTCGTAGCAGACGAGAATTTAGGGTATCGGAAAAGGGAAACAGGAAACAGGATTTTCTTCTTTATAGCAACTCGAAGACTTTCTGTTTCTCTTCTCTTCGGACCCTTTCGAACCGAAACACGTGGTGTCTGCTGCCTACCTCGAAGCAATGGGTACATTGGCAGTAAAAGGACGGAACGCGGACTTTTGTAAAAGAGCGCGATAGCCCGTTCGTTGCACTTCTGCGAAACACGTGTGTTTCTTTTTACCTGAAGCCTCTTGGCCTGGTGGGGGTCAACTCATAATGGAACGAGAGAATCTATTTGGGGGTAGAAGAAGTCGCTTGGAAAAAATCTTGTCAGTCAGTAAGCAATCACGTCGCAGAAATGTTCTCTGCTCAAGAGTATTACGCGATGTTCTCGGTGTACCCCCCGAACAACGGGGACGCAAGTGCTGCAGCGTGACAATTTGCGCGGGAATACTCACGGCTCCAAACGCCAAGTAAAAATTCATTTCCACCAATTTTTATAACGTAAGAACAACGCGTTGTATGAAAAATAAATTAAGTGATCAGTGTTAGTAGGCGTGCAGTGCAGTGAATTCGGTGCATTAATCCGGACGCACTTGACGTTGCGACCCTTAACTTTGCATGGTGTCGTGTACCTTAGAACAGCTGTGCACTCGGTGCGTCTGTCGACGACCAGGATCTGTTCGGTGACCTAGTGACACAGGTTTTCAAGCTGCAGGTGAATTTCCGAAAGGGTGAGTTTTAATTACATTATTGGCGACTAATATTTTTTAAATTTAACGCAGGCTATGGCTTATTTCCGGTGATAACTCTCCAAATTTCCGTATGTAAATTTTTCTTCGCAGTTTTTAAACGCACTTATTCATTATCAACAACAGTGTTGGCCGTTATTTAACTACGGATTTTTATCACAATGACGAACTACAATCACTTTTCACTCGTTCCCTGTTGCATTACCTTTTCGTTTGTACGTTATTAAAAAAGGAAATTTACATGCTCTTTATTCTCTCACTCCAAATAATTATTATTTTCCAATCTTCTAAAAAAACAACTGTGTATTCGTCCTTTTACGTTACACAAGATTTTCATCCATTTATCCTTTACTCATTATTCACTTTAAATGGCAAACAAACCATGGCAAAAGGTTAGATTTTTTTGTTAAGTCTTTTTCATTTGCCATTCTACGCAATTTTCTTCGATGCATGCCGCGCCTGCTTGTTCGTAGTCGCGGCGAGGCCCGGCGCGCGGCCACGCTAGCGCGGGAGCTCCAGCGGAAGGCTCGCGCTCTGATTGGTCGGGGTTTTTTCTTAATATCTCGAAAACGAAACCCCGGATCCAAAAACGGTTAAGGACTTTTCGATGTCTTTTTCCATCAGGATATTGCATGTTCCGGGATGTACATCAATTCTGGGACACGCTGTATGCGCAGCGCGAGATACCGAGTGTCTATATTACGCCACGACTCGCTATCAAGGACCCTAAGATTTCCGAATCTCAATAGCGGCTGATCCGATTAGATTTTGAATGGTCTTAATGGATAGCCTGGGTTTGATTTACATAAGAAAAGTGTCTTCGTTTTGTTCCTACGGACCTTATGAGCTGAGATATTTCGATGCGGTCGTAGGTTGCGCCGCAGCTGCCGGCAGATCCTGCCGTCCGATCTGGTTATCAGGGTATATTGTAAAATAAATTTAGAGACTTCTTCAGTAGAAGATTCGCCGAAAATTGGTGCACCTTCAACCCAGATTAATAAATGAAAATGTTGTATACCTCTACCTTGATATTCTCGTCGCCAAAAATAGTGTGTTACTTTACCAATCGGAGAATCTTCTGAACAAATAAAAGCAAGCATTGCTCGAAATTTATTATCAAGAAATCTTGATGTTGATACAGGATCTTTAGCAACAAGTAAACTAGTGGTTAACGAAGAGTCTGGCCATCCATTTGCGTCACGAATATATTCACCTAAATCGTCCCATAACCATTCACTAGGACTTAACGTTAGAAACCATGTCGCAGGTCCGTAATGTTGTGCCATACACGATAAATCACTTCTCGGTCTACGCCAATATTGTTCCGTATTTCGAAGTGAAGAAAACATTGAATTTAAGTTGGACTCCAACGCTTCTTTCGACATAGCCTCTAAATACTCCGAAACTATGTAACGAATTCGTGTATCAGTTATATTCATTTTATGGTAAATTCCGCGACGCAACTGACGAATATTGGCATTATTTAATAAATAAAACAAATATTGTTGATTTAATCTAAATTGTGGACGCTTAGATGTCAAGCGACATTTCATAAATTCGTGTTCTTGAAGTATGATCGGTCTATTTTCATCACATTGTCCATTAGAACTAGAGCTCTTACTTTTTGACCCGTCGGGTACCCGAGTACCCGGAAATTACTCGGGATAACTTCAAGCAATTGAATGTAGTATTGTCTGTGATTGTCAATGGTATAGTCTGATGTAAACCAAATCTGATCGAACAATACCACATTCAACGGCTTGAAGTTGTTTCGGGTAGACGGGTACCCGACGGGTCAAAAAGTAAGAGCTCTAATTAGAACCAAATGGAAATAAATCTGGAAAACACATCAAATCTAAATTCTTTTCACGATTATCTAAAGGTATGTCCTGAATTTTTAACATTTAATATAAAGCATACAAGAAGCAAACATAGAATCGAAGCTGAATAAAATCGTTTAATTAATATAATACTATGTCCGATTTATTTTTGTTGTCTGAATTATACAGTTTTCCACATTCATAATAAAGCTCAATATTAATTGTATATACATATTTCTTAAAACTCTAGAATAAAATTATACATGAAAATGTGCTTATTTTTCTCATTTGCAGCAGGGTTACTTTCTCTATCGCTTCTGCTTCGATTATCTGTAAATATACAAAATTCCACATTTTAGTTATGACTTAACGTAGAACATATAAAAATAGATTGGCCCTTTGCTATTTTAAGTGTACAGACTACAAAATGTGTCCGAAGGAGGTGAGAGCGTATGGCAGAATGTCTTGTTGCAGGAAATTTAAATGCTAATGGTAATTCAGCAAAAATGAACGAAGAGATTCAATATTTTTAACGTACAATGTATTGGTATTGGAATAAAATTAATTTAGTATGTCTATATTTTTGAATTGAAATATTGTTAATGGGAAACTAATAAAATTAATGAATAGCGTAGGAACTACTGTGGATTTTAATAAAGTATTAGGAATACCTTTCCAAAAGAGATTTAAAAGTATCAAGGGAGATGCGTTTTCAGCATACTTTCTTCACTAATGTGACTTGCTCAACGTTGCAAGCAGTACGCTATAATTTTCTTAATTCTTAATGCTACGCTACTTTGACAAATTTTGTCGATTTACCTTATTTGACACCTTTCCAGAAACTTGTGCGAAACAAGATGTTTTTCTGTCTGTCTAACCTTCTCTGGACAACCTCCAAGCCTGTGCATCCCCTTCATTTCTATCCAAGCTTGTGCGTCCCCTTCATTTCTATCCAAACCTGGGCGTCCCCTTCATTTTTATTCGAGCCTGTGTAAAAATTGTTTGCTGGTATAAAAACAATATATTAATTTGTGGAAACTTGTGCGAAAGAAGATGCTTCTGTGTCGAACCTTCTCCAGACAACTTCCAAGTCTGCGACTCTACATAAGAAATCTATTTGAAAAATTTTGGCGACTTACCTTGTTAATTGAGACAATAATTCAGTCTCCTATTAGTGTAAAAACTCGTGACATTTCAAATTCCGACAATTTACTTTATTTGACACTTAGCACTTGGTAGGTTATAATATCTCTGCCTAGCTGTCACGTGACAACAATTTATTTGACACTTAGCACTTGGTAGGTTATAATATCTCTGCCTAGCTGTCACGTGACAACAATTTGTTACGCGATTGGCCGATGCCCGCATCCAATGAACAACGTGCCTGAGAGACATTTCCTCACCCTTTCATACTCCCCTCTTGCCTAGAAGTGTAGGACGATGACTATGACGATGCTGAATTTTAAGAACATAAAATTCAGCAAATTGCAAGTTTACATCGAAATATCTCAGCTCATAAGGCCCGTAGGAACAAAACGAAGACACTTTTCTCATGTAAATCAAACCCAAGCTATCCATTAAGACCATTCAAAATCTAATTGGATCAGCCGTTATTGAGATTCGGAAATCTCAGGGTTCTTGGTAGCGAGTCGTCGCGTAATAGAGCCACTCCGTGTCTTGCGCTGCGCATATATATCTATATATATACTTGGCGCGAGACACTACCGTGTCTCTTGATAGCACGTAGGCGCGTTTGTAATCGTGTTCTTGCTATTGGGCAGCACTTATGTATATATAATTTTTAGTTCATGCTATTGCAGTATTGCATAGTAATTTTAATAGTTATACGGTTTTATATAATATTTTGTATAGTAATTTTAATCACTTACCTTAAAATGCCGCCCAACGACGATAATCAAGGCACTTCGGACCAGAATCAATCAGATAGCGAGTCGCGCATAGATAATTATAGGATTCCGAAAATCCCAAAATTTTTTCGCACTAACCCCGCAACTTGGTTCGTGCGGGTTCAAACGTCCCTTCGAAGCGCTCGGATAACTGTCGATAGTACTAAGGCGGATATCGTGATTGCCGAGCTCGATGACGAAATCGTCGAGTCACTTAATGACTTAATTTCGCAAAGTCCGCAACCGGAAGATCTGTTTCAACAAATAAAGAGGCCGATTGTAAGCACTGACGCTGCTTCAGCGGAAGAAGAGTTACGGAAATTGTTAAAAGGGGAAATTCCCACTACGGGAAAACCCTCATTAATTTTAAACCGGCTTCGTAGTTTAAACAAAGGTAGATGCAGCGACCAAATATTACGTACAATTTTTAACGAACATCTACCAGCCACAACGCGTGCGATTCTAGCCGCGGGTGAAATTTCTGACCTGAACAAACTCGCGGAAATGGCGGATAAAATTGTGGAAACGTACCAGGGCGCCGAAAACACGGTCATAGCTTCTGTCGAAAAGCCCGACGGGTCAAATTCCGCGCTTGCTGAAATTCGAGATCAGCTAAAAGAGATTTCGAAACGACTACAAAAAGTTGAGTCTAAATTAAATTCACGCAATTCGCGATCGAAATCCAGGTCAAAATCAAAATCAAAGGGTAAACCCAATCGCGACAAGAGCAAGGGAAAATTGTGCTATTCCTATGAAAAATACCCGAATAATCCAGTACATTGCAATCCGTCGTGTCCGCAATATCCGACGTGGAATCAGGGAAAATAGCTCGACCTTCCGTCTCGGAGACGGACGTGGAAGGTCGCACCACCTCGAAGCGTCTCCATGTACGCGATCGCGCAACAGGACAAAAGATCCTGGTTGACACAGGGGCAGATATTTCGCTGCTTCCTGCGGTTCACAAAATACGCGGTGAGCCAACTTCATTCATTATAGAAAGTTATTCGCCGCGAACGATACGCGAATTAACACGTATGGTGAGTCATTTAGATCACTCGATCTGGGACTCAGACGTCCACTGAGGTGGAATTTTACGATCGCAGACGTCCCGTACGTGATTATAGGCGCGGATTTGTTGTCACATTTCGGATTATCGGTCGACCTGCGCAAACGTGTTCTCGTGGATTCCCTCACTGGATTACAAGTCCATGCTAGCATCAGGCGGGTAGAATTTATATCGACCAGTACGATCGATCATACGTCGATGTATTCGGGTTTATTACTACATTCCCTGAAATCACGGGAAATTCTCGTGTTGCTCCACCGACCAGCGGTGATGTTTATCATTATATAAATACCACTGGCCCTCCAGTTTCCGAACGACCGAGGCGTTTAAGCCCGGATAAATTAAAAGCCGCAAAAGCCGAATTCAAAAGGCTGGTGGAGGCGGGCATTTGCCACCTGTCTTCCAGTCCATGGTCCAGTCCGATCCATATGATCATGAAAGCGGGCGGAACTTGGAGAATCGCTGGCGATTATCGGCGTACTAACGCGATTACAGTACCGGATCGATACCCGACCCCTCATTTGCACGATTGTGCGACGAATCTGTCGGGCAAGACAATTTTCTCCTCGCTTGACTTGCATAGAGCATATAATCAGATTCCAATGGCGCCTGAGGACGTGCCAAAAACTGCGGTCATCACGCCGTTTGGTCTCTTTGAGTTTGTATATATGACTTATGGCTTGAGAAATGCGAGTCAAACCTTTCAACGATACGTTGATAGGATGCTTGGGGATTTGGACTATGTTTTCGTTTACATAGACGATATTTTGATTGCATCTTCTTCGCAAGAAGAACATGCAGAACACTTGAAAACGGTCTTTGAAAGATTAAAATCTGCTCACCTTAGATTAAATCTAAGTAAATGCGTTTTCGGGGTTCCCGAAATCGAGTTTTTGGGTTATCTTATTAATTCAAAGGGTATTCGTCCTACCGCCAAGAAGGTGGAGGCTATCACGAATTTCCCAAAACCTAAAACTATAGTTGAGCTTAGACGTTTTTTGGGTATGACTAATTTCTATAGACTCAGCATTCCTCATGCCGCCAAAATTCAGGCACCGCTGAATGCGTATCTTAAAGATTCTAAAAAGAACGATAAGAGACCAGTCGAGTGGACCGCAGAGTCAGAACTGGCGTTCGAAGACGTCAAGAAAAAACTTGCTGAGGCTGCACTTTTGGTGCACCCTCGACAAGGTGCCGAAACGCGCATTGTAACTGATGCGTCCGACGTAGCAATGGGCGCAGCCCTTGAGCAGCAGAGTGTCTCAGGCGATTGGGAGCCGTTGGCATTTTTTTCCCAGAAGCTGTCGCCCGCGCAATTCAATTACAGCGCATACGATCGTGAGTTAACCGCGATTTTTGAAGCTCTAAAGCACTTCAGATACTACGTTGAAGGCAGAAATTTTAAAATTGTGACTGACCACAAACCTCTCCTTCATGCTTTTAAACAGTCTTCTGATAAGGCATCGCCTCGCCAGATTCGTCAACTTTCTTTTATAGCTCAGTTTACTACGGTAATAGAATATATCCCGGGTCTGAATAATGTTGTGGCAGATCCATTGTCGCGGATAGAATCTCTCAGACTTCCTCTGGAAATTAATCTGAAAGAATTGGCAGAGGCACAAATTCAAGACGACGAGGTGGTTCAGTTGCAAAAGATGTCAAACCCTCCATTAAAATTAATTAAATTGTAATGGGGCCCGGCCCATACTGCTGTGTTTTGCGAGATATCAGGTGAGGCCATCCGCCCATACATTCCTGCACCTATGCGCGAGACAGTTTTTGGGATGTTTCACAAGCCTGCTCATCCCAGTGCGAGGATATCGGATCGTACGATCAGACAGCGGTATGTCTGGCCAAACATGCACAGAGACATTGCACTCTGGTGCAAGCAATGCATTGATTGTCAACGATCAAAAGTCACGCGACATGTAAAACGTGTTCCGGAACATTTTGTTGCACCGCATGGTCGATTTGACCAAATACATATAGACATAATCGGTCCTTTACCGGTTAGCGAAGGTTTTGCATACTGTCTGACAATGATCGATCGGTTTTCGCGCTGGGTTGAGGCGACTCCTGTCGTCGAGATTTCTGCGCGGACGGTTGCGAGGGCATTCTTTGATACCTGGATCTCTCGATACGGTGCACCCAAGGTGATAACCACCGATCAAGGATCACAGTTCGAGTCACGATTGTTTACTGCATTGCTGACCTTAATAGGTTCTGAACGTATACGGACTACCCCGTATCACCCGGCGTCTAACGGTATGATAGAACGTTGGCACCGAGTTTTGAAGGCAGCAATTATGTGCCATGCAGGCGAAGGTTGGTCTCGAGCGCTGTCCGTAGTGCTTATGGGGTTGCGTTCGCACGTTCGCTCGGATACCGGTGCGTCTCCGGCAGAATTTCTGTTCGGAACTGCAATTCGCTTGCCGGGAGAATTCTTTCTTCCCGACGATTTGTCGCCAAATCCGCAAATATTCATCGAGGAATTCCGAGAATACATGCGTATGGTTAGGCCGGTACCGGTAGTGCACAATTATAAAAAGCGAGCATTCTTTTTCAAAGAATTGAAAACGTGCTCCCATGTCTTTCTTCGCAATGTGGCGAAGAAGGCGCTGGAACCTCCATATTCCGGCCCGTTCAAAATAGAGAAACGTATCTCTGACGCGGTCTATGAAATCGTTGTAAACGGTTCCGCGCGATGCGTATCAACTGACTTATTAAAACCAGCGTTCTTCTTGTTAGAAGACGCGCTTGAAGCGACGCCTGATAAGGCAGGTTTCCCACGAAAGACCCTTCGGTGTCTTCGGACATTCCGCCGAGAACGGCGCTGAAAACGTATGCCCGAAGGAACGTAAAACTAGCGCAGGGCTCATAACCACACGAAATTGCAAAGGTTCCCAACCTCGTTGCATCGTACATGCAAACTGTATATACTGTATTGTTGCGAGCACCCTATGGATGGAATCCATGGCCCGATGATGCTCGCGACGAAGACAAGAGACAGCGAGAAGAAGGCGATCTGATCGATCGCCTGTCAAGCTGTGACTTGAGATTAGAGATTCAGATTTCACGTGTACGACTTGTACACGTGTATACGTGTAGTTCATACATCCGTGTTCTAATCCGTGTACTTCTTAATACACGGATACACGGGTATTGAAATACACGTGTACACGTGTATCGAAATTCACGGGTCGTAGTATCCGTGTACCCGTGTACCCGTGTACTGAAATTCACGGGTACACGTGTATCGAAATATACGGATTCACGTGTATTAAGATATCCATATTTAATTTTTTAACTAAATATCCGAATGTTTAAATTTTACGCAAATAGTTTGCGATAGGTAGGTACAAGCATAATTTACTAGGTTGCAAATGAAAATAAAAAACATCATGACGAAGTTACCGACAACAACGATATTAACATTCAATTTGAAACGTATATGGCCGAGCCACAATTACGCTTCGACTTGGATCCATTTGACTGGTGGAAGGCTAGGACAAATAAATACCCGGTGATTTCACATGTTGCCAAAAAATATGTAACTATTCCAGCAACCTCGGCAATGTCGGAAAGATGTTTTTCGTGTGCTGGAAGCATTGTAACAAAAAAAAGAAACCGTTTACTCCCAGAGAATGTTAACACGTTAGTATTCTTACACCAAAATAAAAAATTAATAGATTAAACTTTATTAAACAAAATCATGATATTTTTTATTTTCATCTGTAACCTAGTAGGGTAATTCCGGGAGACGCAGTCGAGCTGGAGAGTTGGTCGAGTTGCTATATTCAGACTCTACATCTATGTATATGTAAAAATGTGTTAAGGTTCAGAACAATTAAATCTCTAGAAATCAACTGTTTCGACCAAGTCTCCAGCCCGAATGCGTCTCCCGGAATTACCCTAAATTATGTTTGTACCTACCTATTACAAACTATTTGCGTAAAATCTAAACATTCGGATATTTAGTTAAAAAACTAAATATGGATATCTTAATACACGTGAAACCGTATATTTCGATACACGTGTATCCGTGAATTTCGGTACACGGGTACACGGGTACACGGATACTACGATCCGTGAATTTCGATACACGTGTACACGTGTATTTCAATACCCGTGTATCCGTGTATTAAGAAGTACACGGATTTGAACACGGATATTTTTACGACACGTGTACGCGTGTACACGTGTATCTTCAATACACGTTCTACGCCGGGATCTCTAGTCTCGACGCCAAGTACAGGAAAGACACCCTATATATGTCGACTGTCGCTACCGCTATCATTTACTCGTCGCCCGGCTAATCCAACCTAACCTGAAACTTATTTCATTAATATCTCATGACGCTTGCAATATTTTCTAAATTTAAAGGCATTTTTCTTATGTAAACCGCATATCAGCTTTCGAATGAGACCAATTTGAATAAAATCGGTCCACGCATGACAGAGATATGATAATATCGTCTCATGAATCAGTCCGAAACGGTAAGATTTTTCTTCTTCTGATTCTCCAAGAAATTTTTCGTCAAACATAATACGTATACGCGTTACACGCACACCTTCAGTCAAAACAAAACTAACACATGTTTCGTTCTTCTACGTATATACGCGTTACACGCACACCTTCAGCCAAAACGAAACTAACACATGTTTCGTTCTTCGTTAGTCGACTCTCGGGATTATTCGGCAGGGATCGTCGTCCGTCATTGTACAAACTATTTTTTAAATACATTGAACTTTATAACCTACCAATCTTAACCTCCAAGTGTCAAATAATGTAAGTTGTCCAAATTTGAGATGTCAGGAGTTTTTACACTAAATAGGAGACGGAATTATTGTCTCAATTAACAAGGTAAGTCGCCAAATTTATTTAATAGATTTTTTATGTAGAGTCGCAGACTTGGAAGTTGTCCGGAGAAGGTTCGACAGAGAAGCACCTTCTTTCGCATAAGTTTCTAGAAATTTGTACCATGCTTGTACAAAATAATATATTGTAGTAAAAAATTGCATTGAATTTAAATTGCCAGATATTTGTATTTGTATACCAGCAATTTAGAGTTTTTATTTTATGTAAAGGTTATTATATTATAGAAATGAAGGGGACGTACAGGACTTCGATAAAAATGAAGGAGACGCACAGGCTTGGATAGTACAATTGAAGGGGACGCACAGGCTTGGATGGATAGAAATGAAGGGAATGCACAGGCGTGGAGGTTGTCCGGAGAAGATTAAATAGATAGACAGAGCATCTTGTTTCGCACAAGTTTCTGGAACTTTGTCAAATAAGGTAAATTGACAAAATTTGTTTAAAGACATAGCATTAAGAATTATTAAGAAAATCGATTATGGTGGACTGCTTGCAATGTAAAGCAAGTCACATTAGTGAAGAAAGTACACTGAAAACACATCTCCGTTAATGCTTTTCAATCTTTTGTGAAAGACATTCGTAATACTTTAATTAATAAAATCCAAAGTAGTTGTCACGCTATTAATTAATTCATTAATTTTTTAGATTCCCATTATCTAAAATCACCAATAAACATACTAAATAAATTAGTTTCATTCCAACACCAATACATTGTGCGTTAAAAATATTGGATCTCCGCGTTCATTTCGCTGAATTATTACCATTAGCATTTAAATTTCCTACAACAAGACTTTCTGCCATACGCTCGCACCTCCTTCGGACACATTATTTAGTCTCTACACCAGGGCTCTCCAGCGTAGGGGCCCCTCACGCGCCTGCTTCCCCTTCCAATCTTCCTCTGGCGCAGCGTGCCTTCCGTTGTCAGGAAGACCGCGCGACGCTACGAAGGCTGCCATGACGGGCTAGCCGGGCAAGCGTCTTCGCGGTTAGCGTCGCGCGGTATCCCTGACAACGCGGACGAGAGTGGGAGAACCCCGAGCGTACGCGTACGGCACCTTGGAGAGCCCTGCTCTACACTCACTAAAGCAAAAGGCCACTCTATTTCTATATATAATAAGTTCTACGTTAAGTTGTAACTAAAATAACTAAAATGTGGATTTTATATATATTTACAGATAATCAAAGCAGAAGATGATGCAGTATGATCTACGGCAGAGAAAAAAAATTATTATGACATACAAGGGGGCCGCATAGGTTATGTAATCGGTTCTGGAATGAGACTGGGTGGACACTGTAGTGCACACCTAGTGTTACTAAACCGTAAAGGGTTTTTGCACAATGGGCCTTCGTTTTCGAGAAATTTGAGTTTAAAGTTTTGCGCGACAATTGTATTTCAGGTGCGCAAACATTCTTACCAAGCAATGGTCGTAGCTGCGATAGTAAGGTGTTCGGCTACGGTGCTGGAGGTCTTCGGTTCGATTCCTCTTTTACGCTCTTGTTTTTTTTTCTTTTTCTTTTTCTTATCGTAGTAATGCAATGGCTGCAGCTAAAATTATTTTGCGCTGTAACGATTTTAATAATATATATTATTACAATAATACTGCACACAAAGTAAGTTTCCTCTGTATATTTTAAGAATTCTGTACAATAGTTCGGATGGTACCGTTCATGAGGAAATATTCACCGACGACAACGGGAATGCAAAATGTAAAGTAGCGAGAATACCCCCTAAATGTACACCGTATGTACAACCCTGTGACGTATATTTTTACCGTCAGGTGAAAAATTTTATTAAAAAACTTCAAAATTGCTCATATGCAATAGAACATAAGCGTGAGCTAACGGACCGCGAAGACGCATTGCGTATCCATTCTTTACTTCACAATCAATTATGCGCGCCGATATTCAATAATATGATTAGATATGCATGGTGCGCGTCAGGATTAACGCCAGGCAATGACAAACCCCAATTTCAAAATGTGAACAAAGTTTGTTTTCCACGTAATTTAAAAATATGTAAATGTATGACAGTGTCGTTGTTAGGATGCGCGTGGTGTAGAGAACATTTGTGTTTTGCATGTTTTTACGATCGGTACCATCCGAACTATTGTACAGAATTCTTAAAATATACAGAGGAAACTTACTTTGTGTGCAGTATTATTGTAATAATATATATTATTAAAATCGTTACAGCGTAAAATAATTTTAGGTGCAGCCATTGCATTACTACGATAAGAAAAAGAAAAAGAAAAAAAAACAAGAGCGTAAAAGAGGAATCGAACCGAAGACCTCCAGCACCGTAGCCGAACACCTTACTATCGCAGCTACGACCATTGCTTGGTAAGAATGTTTGCGCACCTGAAATACAATTGTCGCGCAAAACTTTAAACTCAAATTTCTCGAAAACGAAGGCCCATTGTGCAAAAACCCTTTACGGTTTAGTAACACTAGGTGTGCACTACAGTGTCCACCCAGTCTCATTCCAGAACCGATTACATAACCTATGCGGCCTCCTTGATAGTATTATATTAATTATATTAATTAAACGATTTTATTAAACGATTTTATTCAGCTGCAATCCTCTATTTGCTTCTTGTAAGTTTGGTTCATATCAGAAAACTCAAATTTAAACCAATTCCACCAATTCAATCATCATCTTGAAGCATTGCAGGTGTGCATAGTTTCTATTATGTAGAATTTATCTTTAATTCTATCCCGTCATAAGACTGTTTATTAGGGTGGACCTTAGTTACTCTTGTCGAAATATAATTTTGAGATTTTTGACGGGGTCACTCCCCAAGGATTATGCCACTGGGAGAAAAAATAATGTGTGCCAAATTTGAAATTGATCGGAGAACGAGAAACTGTGCCTCATCGCATTTGAAATTTTTTATTTTCGTAACTCGTTTTTCTTCGTTGTAGTATATCTTTAATATACATTTTTATATATCGTTATCTTTTTACGCTCTGTAATAATATAGAATCAAAGTATAAGATTACACAAAAAAATCATGACCTTGAAATCTCAAAAAATGAACCATCAAAAAATACTTTTTTCGTTGGCATTATATTTATGTTGTCAAACAGTATAATTATCGTCTAAAATTTTTTTTGGATAATTATAAATAACTGATTAAAGGGAAAACTACATCCGAAATGCACCAATTTTTGCAGATATTTTTCAATTTATTTTAAAAACTAGGGCTCTAGAAGAAAATTCACCATTGCACGTGATGCAACAGACATTTTCCCCCCGGAAAACACCAACAAAAGTGGTAAGTCACGGTTTGTTTTCAATACAGAAGGCAACAGCGGCGGGCGTATCCATTGCCGCTCACCGACAGAATAGGGGCCTTTACACGATCGTTCCCGGCGCGCGTTCCCGGCGTGCGTTCCAGCGCGCGGCAGGCCAAAAGTACTTGAACGCCGGAGCGACGCTCCTTCGTGCGCGCCAGAAGATTATACTCGCCACTACTTAGAGACAACAGGTTCGGCCTCACATTTCTACGTGGACTCCATCCAATTTTTCGATCTACGAAACGATCAATGACATATCTTGATATACCTGGCTTATAGGGGATATCATAAATGCTATTACTGTAGGGTACACTGAAACATCTGTTTTTACGAAGCTACATTTGGTTGACCTGAAGATGCTATAAATTATGGAAATGGTTTAAGACTCAGTTATAACGACTGTAAAATTTTACAAGGGTACATTAAAATATCCAAATGTTTCCCCGGCAATGCGATGGCAAATGAAAGTGCAGGTAACACATTCACTGTTCTGACGATCATAATTATTACTATTGACGGCAATAATTAGCATGTCATTGCTTGTTTTAATATAAAAACTAATATTGATAAACAATAAATACACATAGGTATGCAAGTGATGTTATATGTAAGATAAATGATGAAGAGGTGTAATGTGCAAGATGTTTTGAAGAAAGGGGGTAGTCTTCTGATGGCGCGTGATGCAGGTCAAATTTTTCAGCCACGCTCTAGCGTGGCGCGCAAGAAAGCACCACACTCCTGCCCGCGCGCCAGAAAGCACCACGCTCCTAGCCGCGCTCCAACCTTCGCTCCAGAAGAGTTTACATAAGAGACAGAAAAAGTAGTTAGAAAAGGAAAACGGCAAGGGTTCGGCGTGGCGCGTGGATTTCCGACAGTTTTGAAATCCTGGAGCGCACGCCGAGCCTGGCAGCCGATCCTGGCAGCCAAGACTCCAGAAACAACGCCGTCGATAAGCCGTGCCTCGATGGGTTTCGAGTACTTCGACCCTCGAGACCAGGGGGGGCCGTGCAATGTTGCCCCCTAAGACGTGACGAATCGAAAATTCTACATTTCTCACCGGATCTTGGCGAAAGTGACGTGAATCGTTTCCTTATGTTTTCCCGATGAAAATGGTCCAAAAACGACACAAATCGGATTGTAATTAAGGAATCTTCATAATAAATTGATTTCCATAACTTCGTTAAAAATAGTCCGATTTACATGAAATTTGGTATAATTTTCATTTGAAAAACATGAGAAATCCATCGGTATCACTTCCATATCGATACGATAAAGAATAAAGTATACAGTTTTTCTGAAACAGGTATGAATCCTCGGCCGACCGCAGCGAATCGAGGTCGGCGACCCACAGTCGAGGGTGAAATATTCATTACAGCGTATTAAGAATTTCTTTATTCTTCATCGTATCGATATGAAAGTAACACTAATGGATTCCTGGCGTTCTCTCAATTAAAATTATCACAAATTTCATGCAAATCGGACTACTTTTACACAAACACTACAAATTATAAAAGGAGTAGGCATTTCTTAAACCCACTCTCTTATCGTATCGATATGTACGTGACAAATGGATTCCTGGCTCACCCTGGAGTCCGACGAGAGTGTAACTTATCCAAAAACATGATTGATCGATGTAGACTCTGTGATCCGTACGGTGATCAAAATAATTGTGAAAACTTTGTTTTATGAAGGCTGCTCGGTTTCCGTGGTCCGAACGATGGCCAGAACGAGCAAAGAACCTTGCTGATTGGCCAAATATACCTTGGAGAGGAGGAACCTTCTCTCTGTGAGTTCGACGGTGTAGGAGGAACCACCTCTCCCTCTTCGCAACGTAGAGGGTGAAAATTAGACATCTGCTTACCAAAACTAGCCAAATGGATCGGCCAGTCTCGATATGGTCGCGGTTTATAACCATTGCCCGTGGGTCAGCGGTGGAACCCGCCGATGGGTCAATATACTCATTTAACTCAGAGGGAACAAATTCGAAAAACCTGAAAAACGGCACGATGTCGATTGCCCCTTTTCGACATCTGGCAGACAAATGCTTCCCGACGAAACCTTCAGAAAGAAGCAATTGCCTAGTTGTAAACGAATAAATGAATTTTCGCTTCACTATAAGCCCGCTTTTGTCCGCAACACGGAACACTAAGTAAATATAGTTTTTTCATATAATTTTTAAATAGGTACAGAAATTAGTCCATTAGCAAGTTTATTGTTTGTGTAAAAGTAGTCCGATTTGCATGAAATTTGTGATAATTTTAATTGAGAGAACGCCAGGAATCCATTAGTGTTACTTTCATATCGATACGATGAAGAATAAAGAAATTCTTAATACGCTGTAATGAATATTTCACCCTCGACTGTGGGTCGCCGACCTCGATTCGCTGCGGTCGGCCGAGGATTCATACCTGTTTCAGAAAAACTGTATACTTTATTCTTTATCGTATCGATATGGAAGTGATACCGATGGATTTCTCATGTTTTTCAAATGAAAATTATACCAAATTTCATGTAAATCGGACTATTTTTAACGAAGTTATGGAAATCAATTTATTATGAAGATTCCTTAATTACAATCCGATTTGTGTCGTTTTTGGACCATTTTCATCGGGAAAACATAAGGAAACGATTCACGTCACTTTCGCCAAGATCCGGTGAGAAATGTAGAATTTTCGATTCGTCACGTCTTAGGGGGCAACATTGCACGGCCCCCCCTGGTCTCGAGGGTCGAAGTACTCGAAACCCATCGAGGCACGGCTTATCGACGGCGTTGTTTCTGGAGTCTTGGCTGCCAGGATCGGCTGCCAGGCTCGGCGTGCGCTCCAGGATTTCAAAACTGTCGGAAATCCACGCGCCACGCCGAACCCTTGCCGTTTTCCTTTTCTAACTACTTTTTCTGTCTCTTATGTAAACTCTTCTGGAGCGAAGGTTGGAGCGCGGCTAGGAGCGTGGTGCTTTCTGGCGCGCGGGCAGGAGTGTGGTGCTTTCTTGCGCGCCACGCTAGAGCGTGGCTGAAAAATTTGACCTGCATCACGCGCCATCAGAAGACTACCCCCTTTCTTCAAAACATCTTGCACATTACACCTCTTCATCATTTATCTTACATATAACATCACTTGCATACCTATGTGTATTTATTGTTTATCAATATTAGTTTTTATATTAAAACAAGCAATGACATGCTAATTATTGCCGTCAATAGTAATAATTATGATCGTCAGAACAGTGAATGTGTTACCTGCACTTTCATTTGCCATCGCATTGCCGGGGAAACATTTGGATATTTTAATGTACCCTTGTAAAATTTTACAGTCGTTATAACTGAGTCTTAAACCATTTCCATAATTTATAGCATCTTCAGGTCAACCAAATGTAGCTTCGTAAAAACAGATGTTTCAGTGTACCCTACAGTAATAGCATTTATGATATCCCCTATAAGCCAGGTATATCAAGATATGTCATTGATCGTTTCGTAGATCTAAAAATTGGATGGAGTCCACGTAGAAATGTGAGGCCGAACCCGTTGTCTCTAAGTAGTGGCGAGTATAATCTTCTGGCGCGCACGAAGGAGCGTCGCTCCGGCGTTCAAGTACTTTTGGCCTGCCGCGCGCTGGAACGCACGCCGGGAACGCGCGCCGGGAACGATCGTGTAAAGGCCCCTAATCGCTTACACGCGCGCGACTACCACTGTCGGCGCCATACGTTTTGCCAAACTATTTCGCTCAGTTATTGAAAACGAAATGTGACCTACCACTTTTGTTAATGTTTTCCGAAGGAAAAATGTCTGCTGCATCGCGTGGAGTAGTCAGATTTTCTTCTAGACTTTTAGTTTTTAAAATAAATTGACAGATATCTGCAAAAATTGTTGCGTTTCGGGTGCATTTTTTCTTTGATCGTGGTTTAAATATATTTAAATAGTAATAATGCAATAATAACTTATATCGTTGTGTTCCCGAAGGTTTATAAAATAATTTTGGCGGAACAAGCAACCGAATAACTATTACTATTTCGATACGCAAGACGTTCAAGTTGAAAATTTGCATTTTTTTTTTAAATAAACTAATTTTTCGAAAACGGAGGATGTTGGCGAAAAACGGTTTCGAATTCGTATTCAGCGTACGAAAATTTATAAGAAACGTGTATTGAATGTTACAAGTCCAGATGGCTGTTGAATAGTTACAATTGAACTTTTGCATGAGTTTGACTGCTCGTTCGGCCGAATCGTTTACTGCTAAATTATTTACTATATTTAATCCAATATTATAATTGGGATCACTTTTCCATTCTAGAGAATCCATATTTATAAAATCTGTTGGAACAGTGTATTCTTAACGAAAGTATCGGTTATTTCATTAAAATTTTGAAATCTATTATTTACATATATATATATATGAAAAAAATTCCTTAGACAAAAGTTGTACTGTTTGACATGGTAAAAATAATTACAACGAAAGATGTTTTTTTACGGTAAATTTACGAGATTTCAAGGTCATAATTTTTCAAGTAATCTTATACTTTGATTCTATATTACTACAGAGTGTAAAAAGACAAATTCAACCATATATAAACATGTATATTAACGATATACTACAATGGAGAAAAACGATTACAAAAAAAAATTCAAATGCGATGAGACCCGGTTTCCCGTCTTCCGGTCGATTTCAAGTTTTCCACTTTTTTTTCCCCTAATAAAAATTATCTAAAGTCTGTCCCTACTATGCCAATTATCTTTGTAAAAAGAAGTGAGACACCCATAAAGAAACTTCAAAAAGTAAAAAAATTACGCCAAGTACATGAAAAATCAAATATATCACAAAAAATAGAAGGTAATAATAAAATCACCAAAAAATAGAAGACAATATAAAATCCCCCAAAAAATAGAACAAAATATATAATCACAAAAATAGAAGATAATACACAAAAAAATAGAACAAAATATACAATCACAAAAAAATAGAAGATTATAATTATTACAAAATAAAAAAAGGTGTGAAATCAAAATGAGCTGCAAGTACATAAAGGTACTTTCCAACTGCGCTTAAGATGACACAACTACATATACACAGCTAAAATGCTGTGATCATACATTCCATTACTCACATCGCGGACATTTTTTAATTAATCCGTCAAAAAGAATCCCATTTAAAAAAAATTGTCGTAAATTAATAACTTTACAAAATTAATAATATACCAAAATTACGCCAATTATAAGAATGGCTATTATACAAAGACAAAATTGTATTAAATAATATTAAGCAGACATATTTTTATACAAGTAAATATTTTAATACGAATAAATATTTTATTCAAAAAACTTGGCGCTGCGGAACCGAAAAAATGTTAATTGTTTTAGTAGTAATAATAATTTATAATAACTCCCTTACAATCTAAAATACATAAACATATATATACATATACATATTAGAAACGCAGTCAGATCTATTCTACATATATTTAACTCTAATATCATACGTAGCATATTCACCCGCACACATACACACATTCACGAAAGCACGCACAAGAAAGAAAGAAAAAGATTAATGCAATTTATATATATTTATTTCAGTTTAGCACCTCCAATTCGGGGTGCAGCGCCAAGTATTTTGAATAAAATATTTATTCGTATTAAAATATTTACTTGTATAAAAATATGTCTGCTTAATATTATTTAATACAATTTTGTCTTTGTATAATAGCCATTCTTATAATTGGCGTAATTTTGGTATATTATTAATTTTGTAAAGTTATTAATTTACGACAATTTTTTTTAAATGGGATTCTTTTTGACGGATTAATTAAAAAATGTCCGCGATATGAGTAATGGAATGTATGATCACAGCATTTTAGCTGTGTATATGTAGTTGTGTCATCTTAAGCGCAGTTGGAAAGTACCTTTATGTACTTGCAGCTCATTTTGATTTCACACCTTTTTTTTATTTTGTAATTATTATAATCTTCTATTTTTTTGTGATTGTATATTTTGTTCTATTTTTTTGTGTATTATCTTCTATTTTTGTGATTATATATTTTGTTCTATTTTTTGGGGTATATTATGTCAGAAAGTGAAAAGTGTATCTCGAGGCACTCAGGAAGATCGCGCACGGCCGCGTGTCGCTTGCACCGCTTGCTTGGATGACAGCGTTTCAAGAGCGAGAGAGAAAGACGCACATTCGTTTTCTCTCTCGTCTTGTCGACGTTGTCCGAAGCGCCGAGCTCACGGACACGCAGCTCCGGCGTAGTGTGCGTGCGAGGTGGGGGAAATTCTCGAGAACACCCGTCCTCATTCTGGCATCACTGGCCACAGGTTCCCGTCTAGAACACTTCCAATTCATGTTGAAACACCACTGTGGCACCATCTGCCTATGATATAGCGTGAAGTAAACGGATGATGTTTAATATGAGACCACTGATCTATATACTATGGATACGGGATTGCCATAAGCCAGCTGCATCAGACTTGCGGCAAATTGAAGACGGAATTTACATGCCAGTGTCACCAGTGTCAGACGGAGGAACTAAGGGAAATTGCGCGAAATTTAAAAACGCTCGTTCACAATGACTTTTACAGACACGATAGTCAACGAGCACTTTATGAATAAAATAGTAGTGAAAAATACATACATCGTTATACTGCGTAATACATATAGTATAATATCAATTTCTTGTATGATTTAAAAATTCATAAAAATAGTGAAATAAATATATAAATCTAATATACAAAGAACGGAGGTAATGATTTATGAAATTTGCAAATAGTGAATAGGTACTGAATTTTAAATATTTTTAAACCTTTTTGTCGTTTGTTTTGTTATGGTTGAAGAAAACGTAAGTATGATTTTCTTACATCTTTATAGAAGCAGTAAATACAAATACATTTTTTAATAATGCTAAAATTACTTTATTATTTTTTTTATAATTTATATAAAAGTCATAGATATATAAATGGATATACACATGAAAATGGAATATTTTATATACAATTAAAGAAATTTAATATAATTTCACAGATGTAAATAATTGATTTACACGTACTTAGTATCTAAACTGTGAAAAACTATTCAAATTCAATTTTAGCATTAAATATTGCTGCAATTTCATTTACACTCTTCGAGCGACGCTGATGATGTTGCAAATGCACTTAATTTAAAATCAATCGTGGTTATTCAGTTAGAATGAAGTCTTGGCCCACATTCGTACTATTCTTGATAATAAGATCTTGGAAAGAAATCTACGAAAGAAGGAGAACTTTCAATTTTTATTAAATTTGTAATATTTATTTGAACATTAAAGCAAGAACCATGCGTTATATAGGGAACAATGGATTACCGCACAAATATGTCAAAAACCAAGGTTGAAGAATTACATACAGTAAAAGTGAATTGTGAAGAATATGCTGCCTTGAAACAAAAAAAAAGTATGAAGAGAATAAAGACAATCATTCTGAAGAAATCAAGCAGAGAATGAAACGAGATGCACGTTTGCCAAATAGATTACCTCTACAAGCAAATTTATTTTAAATATAAAGAGTTGAGCATCTATAGATCGTGGGAGCACTGAACTGTAAAAAAAAAAAATTGTTTCAAGTAGAGTCAATCAATTTGGCCTATGATACATGATATACCAGCTTTTATACAGTGTAACACAAATTCCACAAATGACAACCATAGTCCACGCAAACAGCCAAAAAATAAATGAAATAGAATAGCAGTTTTTCTTACAGATACTGTACAGTATGAGATCTGAAGATAACTTATGGCGAATTCGGACCCTTGCATTGAGTGCGCACCGCAGTACAGTGCTGGAGTGGATTGCTTGTATCCGTTTTCACCTTGCACTCACTCTCACAGGGACTGCACGCAATTGATTCCAGCACTGTACTGCGATGCGCACCCAGTGCAGGGGTTCGAATTCGCCATTATTTCTATTAGTCCAAGCCACAATATTACAAACATGCGCAATGTATCTTTTTGTTACAGTTATAAGGTGCTCGTTCACGGTGACATTTACTATCATAACAGTAACATTTTTTAGAACACTGTCTTTTTTTAATACAATCTTTTTCTCTACTCAACAACTAGTTTTAACTGTTATGACACTTATTAGAGAAAAAATCATCGTGAACGAATACCTTTACAGTGTTGTGTTACAGGTTAAATCTAATGCATGCACATATCCTTTAAATGCATAGATATCCTATATAAAATATAAGTGCATAAATAAACCTATGTAAAATATAATTATATATAATCGTGGAAATATAAATGTAAAGGCAAAAAGTATAATGGTTTCACTGGTGTGCCCAAACTATGGACCTTGTTAAAAAGTGTCTCAGATTTGTTCCTGTTACTCTAAGAGCGTGTTTTTTTGTTTCAGCGTACATGCGTAATTCAATATAACAAATAATTATTGTTTTAGTAAGTTGATGCGCATGAATAATGAATTCTTCAGAACTTAACATTTGTACGTTGTGATCCTCAAGTTCAACAAATATGTCATGCGTCTCGACCGCCTGCTGAAACACTTTGGCGGCTAAAACAGCCGGGAAATTTTGTTCGGTCGGTGGTTTACCACAATTTGTATTTATGGCTTTTCGGAACAGCGATTCTGCTATGATGCAAATACGTATGACACTTTGAGAAGGAATTACCAGATAGCCACGCGTAACTGCTGCAATATAAGCAGCTGAATTTTTCGAATTCAAAACAATATTTTGTGGATTGTTTTCCTCGCATGCTAAGATGCATTCTAAACATTTTATCTTCTTTTGTTTTTTTATTGTCAGAATAACCCAACCAGCAATATACCCGACACATTGGAGCGAAAATTCGCTAATGTGCGCTGACTGTGCCCATGAAAAATTTAAAAACTCAGAGAGTTGGGATATACTGTTATTATCATTAATTGTACACTCATTGAATCCATATTTTTTTACGACCATTGAATTGTGTACCTCATCATACACATTCATGTCGTACCTCTGCATAGTTTGTTTCTTCTTTCTTTCGTGAGAAGAGACATTCAGAATTGTCGTCTTATCCTGAGGCATTGCATTACCTGAATCGATTGGAACCTCGTGATGTACTAGTAAACGCTTGTACGCAGAAATGAACTGCGAAGCAGTAGGGTTCGGACACCAGCCGCTTCTGTTTCTAATAGCGGCAAAGAATAATTCTATGTGGTCTTGAGATAACTTGTACGTCAGTAAAAACTTAATTTTCGAATCAACTGCTTTTACATATGTATCAAAAATATTAAGAACGGATACAACTGCTGTAAAAAAACCTACGAATCCGGCTTTACGTCTGGATAAAAATATACTTTTCCCATTTTCTTCTCTAATACTTGCTAAATATGTAATTTCTTCTATTATTTTATGGCGCCATATACTTTCATTTTCTCGTCTCATTGGAGTTTTCTGATGACGCCCCCAAGGATTCCTTACATTTAAAAAGTCAAATATTTTATCGATGGTCCGTATAAAACGAACTGTGGCTTCGCTTCCTTGAAACTCTGGAAGTTTCAAAACCTCTCTGCAAAATTCAATAGCATTCGCCACACTAGCACTGAGTGTTTGTGCTGCCAACGTGACTTTCATCACCATCTTACGGTATTGAATGTGTTGCGAGTGTAATTTATTAGCTAAGCGCAACCCTTCGCTTTCTTGCAATATCGCTAATTTTTCTATGTAGCGCCATTCGATTTTATTTCTTTCAGCGTCTAACAGAACTTTATATTCTCCCAAGCAATTCCGAATGTTTTTCAACATATGACTTGGGTCGAAAACAACATTAACATGTGGCTCACCAACCATCGGATGAGGGAAATGTGTTTTAAATAGATTAAGTATATTTGTGTGCACCCTTTGAGTGCGTGGACGCATACAAGCTCCTAATTTCTGCACCATAGCGAAGTGATCGCTAGGACCATCTATGGTCAGCGAGGATATAGTCACACCTGACTCTTTTAATCGAATTAACGCTTCACGAATAATATTTGCTTTAGTTTCCGCGGTCATTGTGTCGACTAAAAAGTAGCCAATTGGAACTTTGTAGTGATCCTTTAGCATCACAACCATTACAACTAAGGCATTCTTGGCTTCTAACAAGTCATCGCCATCGCCTATTCCCGCCCCAAAATCTACATGTCCTCGCATTTTCCCATCCCTACCACGCTGGCACCCTTTTTTGATTCCCATCTCGTCCATTATTAATGCGCATAGCAACTTTTCTCCTTTCTCCTTCAGCTGTTCGGATTTAGTTTTGAGAGTAAAGAATGACTCCCCTGTAAAGCCTGGCTCAGCTGATACGCTGCTGTACCATGTTCTGAGTACGTCAGGATGAGGCAGTGCCAAGTCAAATGTTTTCCTGATGTATAAATATGCCTTTGGCGAATAAAAGTGTACCGTCAAGGCAAACGCCCGAAGAGCTGGAGGATATTTTTCCCGCGTAATTTTATTCTTTTTCTTCCTATTTTTAATCATGCGGTTAAAAAGTTCTAACGACACGTCTGCCTGCGCAGACAGTGAATAATACGCAGACTCCGGCAGCAATTTCTGCCCTTTCAATTCCTGTACAACATCCTGTAAGGTATTTACCTTCCGTTTTAAACGAGTTACTCGTTCTTGTAGTCTTTTCTTTTCTTTTCCCATGAAGTCCAGCCTTTTCCGCAGATTATTTATTGTGTATTTCATGCTCCGTGGAGTGTTGTCGTAGCGATGATCGTGACGAATGTGGTCACGCACTTCTGGAGATTCGCATTTTTTCATCTTTGCCGTTTTCTTTCTTAGTTAACTTAATCCAGGGGCACAATTCTCTTGATTAACTGCAATGAAAAGTAATGTTCACTGCTGTATGCACAGATATTTGTGCAAATTAGATTGTGTGATATTGGTTTGATTTGCCTTTAAATATTAAAATTCTATACGATTTTTAATATCTCAATAGTTAATCTGTATGTTTGCCCTGTAGATATATATTCAGTTAAGTTTAATATGTGTTTCATATTAATTTTGACTTACGTATTTCTTTGCTGGTTTTAGGAGTGTTGCTGTATTCGATAACAACACTTACTTCAAGTGCTTCTACAATTTTCACAGAAGATGCAAAAGCATCATCTTTAGCTGAAACAGAGTTAGGCAAATGTAATTTCGAATAACAAATGAAGAATACCGTTATTCGCCACATGGAATAAGTTTTCTATTTTTATTCTCGAATAACACTCTTTTATTCGTAACTTTAATTCGTGCAATATTCGAATAAATGTTTCTTTGAATAATGCCTAACTCTGATCTGAAAACAAGAAAGCACACACGCAAACACACCAATTCAATATATGTTATATATTAAATTGCCATTAATAAATTTTGAATTACTGTTAACTGTATAGAATTATACATTAAATTAAATTAACTTTCATTCTTATCTTTTATTAATGAAAATATGGATTCTTACCTCTACTACAATTACTTTCCACCATAACAGTCAAATTTGGTTCCACTTTCCGCTTTTTCGCATAAATCGGATGTGCATCTTGATCTTGACCATGAGCTGAAAAAAAATGTAACTGTCCATATAGCAATGAGAGTATTTATATATAAGAACGAGATATTGAAATACTATTTGTTTCTGTACATACACATTTGTAACGGATATTTATTTTCATTAACTTGTGTTGTGAACAAGAAAACCGTTTCTTACCTGCACAATTTCTTTCTACTAAAACTTTCCTTTGTTCTGGAAACCTTGGTCCATTATTCAAAATAGTAGGCACACATCCAGGTTTTAAGCGTTTCCTATTATTGTAATGGAATATAAAACTGTCTTCAGTGAAATGTTTCGAACACAAGAAACTACTCTTCGCAGGTTTCCACCCTTCCCGACCTATTAACTTCACCCATTCTTTACACACTGCTTCATCTGACGGAAATCTACGCAGAAACAGGAAATAACAAAACAATGCGAAATTTAATGTACAACAGAGTATAGTTATCTTTTCGTACGTGTGTAATGTTGCCGTTTTTGAATTGCTTCCCTGATGACCACAGTACACACACTTGCCCATGGTTTTTAACTGCAACAAAACGGAGGATGATCACATCTATGTCTAACTTCTGACATTTTCCTTGTATTTCTTTATTTAACAACATTAACTTACCAAAAAGACCAAAATGCTCACTAAATACAAAACTGCACGATGAACACAAATTCACTGAACGACGCCTATATACGCCAGATATACGCTTTGTGAAATAAAATTGAATAAAATGGTTTTAGGGTTAGGGTGGCGTTGGTTGAGATTATATAAGTAAAGGGGAATAAAGTTCAACCATCTGACGGGGGAGGCGCACCATACGAAAGCCAGCTTCAATTTGCCGCAAGCCATCCCGTATCCATAGTATATAGATCAGTGTATGAGACACGTTCGCGCAGTCCTGTCACAAAATTTAATCTATATTGCTTCGGTTATGTTTATTTTCCCGTTGTTAACATAAAATAACGGATAGTAAATTTTGAAATAAATGCGTATTTCTTTGCTCTACACATTTCCACTAATAATGAGCGTCTTAGATTTTAATCTATGAGGACTGCTAGGAATAAAATACCACAAGACTTTATACATCTCAGTATTCTGGTTTCCTAACCCTTGCCATCTCTACGAAATATATAACATTCGTTTCCATTCTATTCTTTATTACCCCACCATCCCTCTCTATTTATTTGTGTCTTCCATTATAAATCCGTTGATTTATTTACTTTGGACATTACAAGTTTATCGTTTATAGTGGCAAAATTATTATGATTTTTTTTTAGGTTCATTGCAATAAAAGTCATTTGACATTTATCATCGACGAAGTATAGAATAGACCTATCACCTTATGGGACTTCGTGTCACCACAGACCAGGTATAGGATGGACCCATCACGCAATGTAATTTTGTGTCACACGCTCGGGGGGCTCGCGAGCCCCCTTACCATTTTCATGTCACACCCAACGTTATCGATTCAGTCTAAAATAAGATTGTAACGCTACGCGTGGTAGGAATTAGAATTCAACACGGGTAAAACTTAGATCGTTTGAAAGCCGCGATTTACAAATGATTCTGTCACAGTAATAATTTAAAGATCGTTTTATAAATGTATTCCGTTCAACGACAGAGAAAGAGGGATCACAACAAAACGAGAACACATACGCCTTTTAACCTTGCTGTCCTATTCGGATTTATTTAACGCAAAGCAAATTTATTTAATATAAAAATTTATATAAACAACAATATTATTTGTGGAAAACATGATTGCATGATGTAATTTGGAATACCTCACCAAGGAATTGTAACTTGGTATATTTCAATACGGTGCTGAAGTAGAGAGGACATTAAAAATTGACAAAAACCCATCAGTTCCGGTACCTTGCTGAAATATTCCAAGTTCATCCTTCTATCTTAATACTGTACGCATATTCTGGGGTCGGGTAGGAACAATCGAACAACATTTAATAATTTCACGTGAGTATTTTTACTTCATATAGAAGTTACAAAATTTTCAAGAAACATTTATTAAGTTAAATTCTTATATCCGACTAGAATATTTGACAATCGCAGCCATTGGCTCGGTTCTCACCGATTACCAGGTCTCACCGCGACGAGGTTGCTGCGCTTGGAGACCCGTAGAGAGATAGATGGAATCAAAGTTCCGTCGATCTCCCTGTACATGAAACCCTTAGCCTATGAAACCAAAGAGATGGATGGAAACCAAGTTCCATCGATCCCTTCGGTTTAGATATCGAATCTAGGGAACTGCCAAGCAATCACCCGATTGAAATAAATTCGGCAAAGAAGGAAAGACTATGGGTGAGCATGAAAGGAGTATTGGGTGGCGCAGTTCCTACCACCCTGCTGTCCGAGTCGAAAGGGAAAAGCGCTCGGCGTCTCCCAGCCGATTCCTGTTGCACCGACTCATGCGACCCGTCAGGAGCAACACTAGGTGTGACCTGACTCAAGCCGTCTTACGCGGAGATTGGGTAATCGGACTGGGAGACTTACGCAGGCAGTGTACCAATCGGTACACCCCCTACGCCCGAAACTTTTCCCTTTCGACAAGAACAGCAGGGGATGAAACTGATCCATCCATACAAATTCCATGCTCAGTCGCTTGCTTCCGAAAATGGAAGCAGCGGCGACCTCCTCATCAGAGATGAGGAGCCAACGAAAGTGCAACAAAGCTAATGATTCAGTGACTACTTGGCAATTTTACATGGGGCCTTAAATACTTCATGCTATGATAACTTAGCCTAGGCTTCCTTAGATGTCTTCTGTCACTATCACTTTTCACTATCACTTTTATTTTTATTTATTTTATTTTAAAGGGCTGAACCTGGAAAGCTGAAACATTTAACTACGTTATGTTAGTAATTGTGAGACCAGCATGGAAGGAAATTAAATAAACATAATAAAATACAGGACATGAAATAAAATAAATCATGCAAATCCATAGACGAAATACATAAAATAGAACATATTACGTAAAACCATCGACCAAATACATAAAATAGAACATATTACGTAAAACCATCGACGAAATACTAATCTGAAACAGAATAAAATTCTGATTAGCTGCCGAGACCGAACCAAGCTCACTGAAGGTAAGTTTGGCTCGATCTGGGCCCTTAACCTAGATCGTAGGCTTTAGCTTGATTCCGTTTCGCAAGTCGCAATGCTTGGGAAACGTTACCAAGGAACCGAGCACACCGGCGCGGAGGTACCTACGAAAGTGACTCATTTCTATGAAATATTTCTAGTCCATGTTCGACCAATGCTATGTGCATTTTGAAAAATTTGGAAAATGTCTTACGACAGAAGTTCTTAAACTAAGACTTATTACTAGGATTATAGTTAGTTAAAACCAAGCACGCGTGCAAGTTCTTCCGCGATGTATAAAATTTCATGTTTAGTAGCTTAAACTTATTTTAATAGAAGGGGGTAAAGAAATTTAAGTTTATATAGCAGCTCCGAGCATAGTGAGCAGGTAGTACCAACGATGACTGTCATTGTTAGTTATTACAAAAAAGAGCGCCAAGTATATAATTCCATCATAAAGAATTCCATTTAAAAGCATTGTCGTAAATTAATATAAATTTCTTAATATGCTATATTTAACTTTACAAAAGTGATGAGATACAACAATTGCGCCAATTATCACAATGGCTATTTATACAAAGAAAAAAATGTACTCCATAATATTAAGCCGACATATTTTTATACAAATCAATATTTTAATACGAATAAATATTTTATTCAAAATACTTGGCGCTGCTCTCCGAAAAAATGTTAATTGTCTTGGTTAATAAATAAAACAAGACAAGACACCACAGAGACAAGAAAGAAAGAAAAAGATTTTAATGCAATTTATGCATATTTATTCAGTTTAGCAACACCAATTCAGAGAGCAGCGCCAAGTATTTTGAATAAAATATTTATTCGTATTAAAATATTGATTTGTATAAAAATATGTCGGCTTAATATTATGGAGTACATTTTTTTCTTTGTATAAATAGCCATTGTGATAATTGGCGCAATTGTTGTATCTCATCACTTTTGTAAAGTTAAATATAGCATATTAAGAAATTTATATTAATTTACGACAATGCTTTTAAATGGAATTCTTTATGATGGAATTATATACTTGGCGCTCTTTTTTGTACCTTTTTTAAAAAAGGTAATTTTGTGGGGATTTCACACATTTTGTAGTGTTTATTGATGACTGGATAACTTTTTCACCCCCTCGGGGTTATTTTTTCAACAATATATTATATGGTTATCCAAACTCCGCACGCTTGCAAAGCTACAAGACAATTGGATTGGTCGAATTGGTTTATAGTTGAGTTTTCAGATATGAAGCAAACATACAAGAAGCAAACATAGAATCGAAGCTGAATAAAATCGTTTAATTAATATAATATTATGTCCGATTTATTTTTGTTGTCTGAATTATACAGTTTTTCACATTCATAATAAAACTCAATATTAATTGTATAAACATATTTCTTAAAACTCTAGAATAAAATTATACATGAAAATGTGCTTATTTTTCTCATTTGCAGCAGGGTTACTTTCTCTATCGCTTCTGCTTCGATTATCTGTAAATATACAAAATTCCACATTTTAGTTATGACTTAACGTAGAACATATAAAAATAGATTGGCCCTTTGCTATTTTAAGTGTACAGACTACAAAATGTGTCCGAAGGAGGTGAGAGCGTATGGCAGAATGTCTTGTTGCAGGAAATTTAAATGCTAATGGTAATTCAGCAAAAATGAACGAAGAGATTCAATATTTTTAACGTACAATGTATTGGTATTGGAATAAAATTAATTTAGTATGTCTATATTTTTGAATTGAAATATTGTTAATGGGAAACTAATAAAATTAATGAATAGCGTAGGAACTACTGTGGATTTTAATAAAGTATTAGGAATACCTTTCCAAAAGAGATTGAAAAGTATCAAGGGAGATGCGTTTTCAGCGTACTTTCTTCACTAATGTGACTTGCTCAACGTTGCAAGCAGTACGCTATAATTTTCTTAATTCTTAATGCTACGCTACTTTGACAAATTCTGTCGATTTACCTTATTTGACAACTTTCCAGAAACTTGTGCGAAACAAGATGTTTTTCTGTCTGTCTAACCTTCTCTGGACAACCTCCAAGCCTGTGCATCCCCTTCATTTCTATCCAAGCTTGTGCGTCCCCTTCATTTCTATCCAAGCCTGGGCGTCCCCTTCATTTTTATTCGAGCCTGTGTAAAAATTGTTTGCTGGTATAAAAACAATATATTAATTTGTGGAAACTTGTGCGAAAGAAGATGCTTCTCTGTCGAACCTTCTCCAGACAACTTCCAAGTCTGTGACTCTACATAAGAAATCTATTTGAAAAATTTTGGCGACTTACCTTGTTAATTGAGACAATAATTCAGTCTCCTATTAGTGTAAAAACTCGTGACATTTCAAATTCCGACAATTTACTTTATTTGACCCTTAGCACCTGGTAGGTTAAAATATCTCTGCCTAGCTGTCACGTGACAACAATTTATTTGACACTTAGCACTTGGTAGGTTATAATATCTCTGGCTAGCTGTCACGTGACAACAATTTGTTACGCGATTGGCCGATGCCCGCATCCAATGAACAACGTGCCTGAGAGACATTTCCTCACCCTTTCATACTCCCCTCTTGCCTAGAAGTGTAGGACGATGACTATGACGATGCTGAATTTTAAGAACATAAAATTTAGCAAATTGCAACTTTACATCGAAATATCTCAGCTCATAAGGCCCGTAGGAACAAAACGAAGACACTTTTCTCATGTAAATCAAACCCAAGCTATCCATTAAGACCATTCAAAATTTAATTGGATCAGCCGTTATTGAGATTCGGAAATCTCAGGGTTCTTGATAGCGAGTCGTCGCGTAATAGAGCCACTCCGTGTCTTGCGCTGCGCATATATATATATATATATACTTGGCGCGAGACACTACCGTGTCTCTTGATACCAAATTACTGCTTTCTATTCGCGCCTTATTAAGAGAATGTAATGACTCGAATGTAATTACAGTTAAGAGGGAAGTTTTGAAAGATCTCACGCGGAAGAGTTCAACTTCAGAAATGTAACTCGTATTCGATATATTAAGCATCCCGAATGATTATAAAATTAAAGGAAAATAGTTTAGAATGGTTGAAACGCGATATGAAAACATCTACCGCAAATTTAAAATTTATTTATTGTATGTTTCTACGCGTATTGAACATCTGGAAGCACACGCATTCCTGTTACTATTCGCGGGTACTAAGTATGTATTCGTGGTGTTTACGCTCGCTACAGCAATCATTTTGTTCGATGGCATGCAGAAAGATTGAAAGAATGAAAAAGTATCTCTCACCGTTCGTTGCAAACAGTCTCACTGCTATCCATGCAGACAAGCATCCCCCTTCGGCAATAGCTATTGGATCTGCAGACTGTCCCGCAGCTGCAGCGTCAGTACCGAATAGAATGTATCTCACACACACAAATATGTCACTTTAATTTATGGATTAAAAAGCACTACCAGTTCCTGGAGAAATGTATTGCTCAAGAAGTCTTATAGATACTGGTTGAATTGTAGTAGAATCTTGTTAAGCGACCTCCCACATGGTCCGGTAATCGATGAAATTAATCCGGGAATCAACATATCACGAAATAATATGCTCACGCGTTCACTGAGATCCGATCACTGTCGTAGGTAAAGTTGAACTGGCAGGTACATTGTTCGGCGATGGTGCGACTTTGGTAGAGGTTGTTGACGTTGCGTCTCGCTCCAACGACTACCAGTTCCTCGAGAAATATATTGCTCAAGAAGTCTTATAGATACTGGTTGAATTGTAGTAGAATCTTGTTAAGCGACCTCCCACATGGTCCGGTAATCGATGAAATTAATCCGGGAATCAACATATCACGAAATAATATGCTCACGCGTTCACTGAGATCCGATCACTGTCGTAGGTAAAGTTGAACTGGCAGGTACATTGTTCGGCGATGGTGCGACTTTGGTAGAGGTAGTTGACGTTCTGTCTCGCTTCAATGACTCGCAACTCCTCGAGAAAAGTATTGCTCGAGAAGTCTTCTGGATACTGGGTGAATTGTAGTAGTATCTTGTTAAGCGACCTCCCACATGGTCCAGTAATCGAGGAAATTGATGCACGAATTGAGAAACCACGAAATAATCTGCACTATGCATGCACACACTTCATTGAACACTGAACCGATGAATTTCTCAGGGCTAGACAACATTTTATTTCGCAATGCGGGTTTGAAAAGTAACTCGATATGCAGTTGCATCCATGCACCCCACGACACTTATGCGTCATTCAATTTTCTGCGAGTCTTTTAAGAATTAGATTTTACTGTAAATTTCAATGTCGGCAATGAACTAATACTCGGGGAAAATAGAATCCAATTATTATTACTTCACTAGAATGATTAAACAGTGCATTAGAAACTTGCGGGAACGTCGGTAACAGCGTGAATTTTTAATACTTTTCGGCGTGCGATACGTGAAAGGGTTCTACTACGCTCAAAGTACTAATAAACAATGTCATCTTGCAATTTATTGCTTACACGGGCTTTGAAGAAACACCATTTTTGAGCGCCATAGTGTCTTGATCCCCGAAATGGATTTTCGGAGAGAAATTCGCGCGAGTCGTTGACAAGCCGAGCCAAAGTATAGCGTAACGAAAGCCTGCCTTCAAACGATTTATACGTATACAAGCACACACACACACCTTTCAGCATTTCAACACATTTCAGAGTAGTTGCTAAGTTGGAAGCTGTTCATGAGCAGATGCCACTACATTCAGTCCTCAAATTATGGGTCGGTAACACAGTTTGGGTGGCGACACGACATCCATAAGGTGATAGGTCTATCCTGTACCTCGTCTGTGCTGTAGCGAAAATGACACAAAGGATAAATGCATCGACGAAGTATAGGATAGACCTATCACGCAATGTAATTTTGTGTCACATGCTCGGGGGGCTCGCGAGCCCCCTTACCATTTTCGTGTCACACCCAACGTTATCGATTCAGTCTAAAATAAGATTACAATGCTACGAGTGGTAGGAATTAAAATTAAATCTTATCGGAAACATTTAAAATCTAAAACAGCCTGAACGTTACGACTACTTTCTAGAAACATGTTGTATAATTCCGTTTACTAATACATTTTGATAGAAGCATAATTTGCACTTATTTCCATAAATTTCGATCAGAAATATTATATAAATGCAACCACGTAATAAACATTTGTACAGTCTCTTAGTTAGGTTATATTTTCTGTCACTTCGACGAGCGGATTTTCTGTAGCCTCGAAGTGACAGAAAATATACTTAACCTATATGCTACATGATAATTTCGTTCTTTTACGCTACATTTGTGAACTTTTTATTACTTAACATCCTTCCCAAATATTATTATTACGCTGCAACGGTATATTTATGAAGTCGATGAGCGTAATTATTAATAACGTCATTTTCTGAGTACATTTCATCGAAATAGTAAGTTTTAGCTTAATTTGTTTATGTTTGCAAAATTCATGTGTTTTATTAGTCTCAAATTGATTTTAGCATCAATTTTCATGTTTACAGATTTCTATGCTTGATGAGGTTTTGGCATCAATTTCATTTTCATTCGATTGTAACTAATTTTAGCTTCTATTCTTAAATTCACATCCCTGTGCACGGAAAAAGGTCAGCACCGTTGGGAACGGTGTTCGAAAAGTGAGCACCATCGGCGACGGTGCCAGCCAGCACTAGGGAAGGGCGATTCTACCCGATTCTTCTAGAATCGATCGATTCTCTTTCTGAAGAATCGATTATTTTACCGATTATTCTAGGAATCGATTCTCGATAACTCGATTATTTTCTAATCAAGAATCGAGGAAAATCAACATTTTTTCTATCTCTGTTCCACGACGGAACGGACGTCCGTTGTAGATACGTTGTGATACGTATCTCAGCCGCTGCCCGCCTTAGAGCATATAAACATGGAGGAAGCATGCAATAGGCGAAAATGTAGACGGCGATAGAAAGAGAAAGATATACATGTGGGACACCCCCTCTCTTTTAAGCGCCAGCATTTTTTTTTATATTAAAAAGAGAGAGGGTGTCCCTCATGTATATTTTTCTCTTTCTACCGCCGTTTACATTTTCGCCCATTGCATGCTTCCTCCATGTTTATATGCTCTAAGCTGCCCGCTTCTATTCGCCTCAATATCTTAACGATATTATCGATATATCAAAATATCGATAACATTTCGATATTGTCGACATTTATCGATAGTCACACCTCTACCTCAAAGTGACAGAAAATATAACCTATATGCTATACCCAATTTCATAAATATACCGTTGCGGCGTAACAATAATATTTTGAAAGGATGTTAAGTTATAAAAAGTTCACAAATGTAGCGTAAAAGAACGAAATAGCCAATAAACATTTATTGGCATGTACCATATAGGTTATATTTTCTGTCTCTTCGAGGAAGGGACCACATAATAATCACGCGCATCCAGCCTGCGCATTTTCCCTAGCCTGGGCGACCGCATGAATGGAGTACTTTCCCCACCCTACATCAGTGGTGGTTGGAACGATATTTTTGAGCCTGGGTACGCGGAAAATTGACTTGTGGTCCCAAGCGGGAGAAAAGTTATTTCATTAAATTCTTTATATTTAGTGGGATTATTACTAGTCAATATGGCCTGTAGCCATAATTAATTCTTTTATATTTCGAAGAACTGCAGTCTTTAAATGTTTAAATAATTACTTTAAGTCACCCTGGCATTCAATTGACTAACCTGCTAAGAAAACTATTAAAAATGTTATATTACGCGGCTAAATACATGCTTTTCTGACTTTCTTTCTTCCATAAAATATGGTAAGATCGGATTTTTCGAGTCGGTCTTATAAACGTTTTACATTTATGCTTGAGGCAACGCAATACAGTATTTGCTCTAGTTCCTATCACTCATCTAAATATGGAAACATAGGTATCAGGTTTACATAGGTTTCTACAATTGTTCAGAAGCTACCGACTTTTTATAAGAACATGTTGGTTGGCGCTTGGAAGGAATACAGGAGCATTAATATGCAGTATCCTCTAATGGAAAAATAATTTTTTAATATTTTTATCATTATACAAACATCTGTATTGTATGTCAGATTTTTCTACTAAAATGAAACCAATTACGACGCAGTATAGTATGAGGAAGGTAGGGCAAAAGATTGGTACAGAAAGAGGTAATATCATAACATATGTTTTTAAAGCCCAACAAATAATACGCTAGCGAACGTTCAGTAGATGTGCAGTCTTTTTCTCATCGATTGTTGAGGTCAAGGCCCCCGAAAAGTTCGTTTCTTTTTTAAAACAAAAATCGATGCGACTTGAAATGTCTCGCAAGAGTTGCAAGCAGCGCTCGCTAAATCCGGCGTTTGCTCTTAACCAATCTCTACCAGTTCGTACTACTTGTCAAGCCAAATATGCCAATAACACTTTTTGCAAGCAAATGGCTAAAACTTGACAGGATGTTAACAATTGAAATTGCACCGCCTCTAACGTTCTTAAATATGTACATGTGTATGTATGTATGTATTTCCTAAGTACTGATGAGTTTGGTGCATCGGTTGAGTGCTGACAAACGTGAAACAGACGATGCGTTGATACTTTGTCTCGCTACGTCTTTCCACGCCTGATCGCTTATTTATACGAAAAAAATTATTCGTGCCACAGCTCGCTCGCGTGGCCAGGTAGCGATCAGTAGCCAAAGGTGGGAACGCGTGTTAGATGAAATCATCTATAGTATTGAAAAATGAAATTTTTATATTTTCTGTTTTATTTCCATCGCGGTATTTGTAACATATTGTTTGAAATTTTCCAAATGAAAGGAAAGCCAAACACGACGCCCTTCCTACAATTACTCCGATTGCGCATGAATCCGTTGCTTATACTTCCGCCTCCTCTTTGTCCTATAAAGTGATAATGTGAAAATTTATTTAAATAACTTACAATTTGGAATTCAAAGTATAGTTGGAAACTAGTAAGAACGGTATCTCAAGAATACATTTCTGCTTTGGCTGCATGTTTTTTGTTGATATAGGTACATTGAAAAAAAAAACAATTAAATCGTATGATAAAAAATTAGTTCAAAGAGTAAAACCAATGAAAAAGTTAAACCGTGCAACATGGACTTGAACTCACCCCAAGAAAACGAAGTTAGAATTTGTTTAGAACTGATAAGCGTATCGAAGCCCAGCTATATTTCTCCGGATCACTATATAGATTACGATTATATAGATTACCATTTCGCCTTTGTTTTTGTAAAGGCGAGAAGGAAACGATATAAGCACTTTAGTTTTTGCGTAAACTTTAACAATATCTTCCTTCGCACCGGTGCGGCATATGGTTTTTTAAAAACTTTTTTCTCTTATTGAGTGGAGCATGTTGATGTAAAAAGAATTTAACTTGCTCGAATGACGTCGTGTTTGATTTTTCTATTATTAAAAAAATCTCACTAATTTGCCATAAATGCTCGAATAAAGACGAAAAATAAGCAGAGCATGTAAAAATTTCATCTTACAATTATCTTAGCATGTGTGCATATGTGTTTTCCGCTTTTAGTTACTGATTACGACTTTTGCAGAATTTATAGGGAAAAAATGAAATCTGCTTCAATAGGTACGGCCATTTGAACATAGCTTGTCCGTGGGTCGACATCGACATGCAAAAATCAGGCGCACGGAGAACGCAAGAAGACAATGTAGGTATCATACTTTGTTGCCGCTGCCAGAATGATCGTTTGTCGTGTAAAGGACCTCCGTGCCGTTTCCCTCCAATTTTATCTCACTCACGAGTCGCGATGTCCGTAAAACAGAACCTTTTTTTTACTTGTGCTTTAAAAAATACCATAACTTTTCTCATATGTACTCTATGAATAATGAAAACAGACCTTAACGCAAGCGATACGCTCGGCTACTTACATCGTAGATGTTGTTTACAATTTTTAAATCCATACAATAGTTAATAAGAAAAGGGCCAATCAGTTTGTAACGAAACGTAGAGTTTTAACTATTAATCTACCGTTCCCAAGTAATAAATAAACTATTGCAAAATGTCCTAGGGTCCCGAAAACTACAAATATAAATTTTGCAAAAACGTTTGGATTCCTTGTTCTCAATGATTTATTCGTGTCGTACGATGAGCACCGTCTATTTAGATATGCGCGGAGTGCAGAGATTTGCAGGAATTGGTGCCTTTACACGGACGTTCTTTTGGGACACTTTTGCGCGCCACACGCCAGCGCGGCACGCATTTGGCGTGGCGTGCCGGAACGTCGCAGGCCAGAAGATCGTACCCGTCACTACTTAGAGACAGCGAGTTCGGGCTCCCATTTCTACGTCGACTCCACGTGCTTTTTCCAGGAACCAGCGCAGTCTTGTATTGTGTACTACCTGTTCCATGTATATTATCGATCTGCGAAACAATCGGCAAGACACGATCGCGATACACGTAGGTTCGCGAAAAGTATACGAATTCCTCGATATACCTGGCTTATAGAGGATATCATAAATGCTTTTACTGTAGGGCACACTGAAACATCTGTTTTTACGAAGCTACATTTGGTTTACCTGAAGGTGCTATAAATTATGGAAATGGTTTATTACTCAGTTATAACGACTGTATTGCGATCTGCATTCTTCTTGCAGACGAAAAGTTTCCACCTCATCGGAAGTTCTTGCTAGCATCTTGTGCGCAGTTAGAAGTGTGGCGCGCCGGAATTCCACGTTCTTGCGTGCGAGTAGAACCGTTGTCAGGCGTGGCGCGTCCAAAAAAGTGTGGCGCGCTAACCTCGACTTCAGAAAAGTTTACATAAGAGACAGAAAAGGTAGTTAGAAAAGGAAAGCGGCACTTGAAACCAAGGGTTTGGCGTGGCGCGTGGAATTTCCGACAGTGCGGAAAATTCTGAAAAGAGTCTTGGGTGCCAGGCGCAGCGCGCCTGGCACCCAAGACTCTTCGAGCCGCTACAGGCGGTAGGAAGTGAAAGAGAATTTTTTCAAACCAAAGAATTAAATATATTTACTTCCAGCTTTGTGGCTTCATTTGTCAATCTTTAGGGAATATGAAAAAAAAATTGTATGCAAAAATAGTGGTTATATCCGGAGTTATAGTGCTTCAAATAGAGCGCCTTACAAAACTCATATGCGCACTGTTAGCATAAAATCAGTTGTTGTAGTTGTCTCAAATAGATTAATATACGATTAATAGATTAAACTTTATTAACCAAAATCATGATGTTATTTATTTTCATCTGCAACCTAGTAAATTATGTCTGTACCTACCTATCGCAAAGTATTTGCGTAAAATCTAAACATTCGGATAGTTAGTTAAAAAATTAAATATGGATATCTTAATACACGTGAAACCGTATATTTCGATACATGTATACGCGTGAATTTCAGTACACGGGTACACGGATACTACGATCCGTGAATTTCGATGCGCGTGTACACGCGTATCGATATGGAAGTGATACCGATGCATTTCTTATGTTTTTCAAATGAAAATTATACCAAATTTCATGTAAATCGAACTATTTTTAACGAAATTTTGGAAATCAATTTATTATGAAGATTCCTTAATTACGATCCGATTTGTGTCGTTTTTGGACCATTTTCATCGGGAAAACATAAGGAAACGATTCACACCACTTTCGCCAAGATCCGATGAAAAATGTAGAATTTTTGATTCGTCACTTTTTAGGGGGCAACATTGTACGGGCCCCTGGGCTCGAGGGTCGAAGTCCTTGAAACCCATCGAGGCACGGCTTATCGGTAGGGTTGCCTCTTGAGTCGAGGTTTGCGTGGGACGA
This sequence comes from Andrena marginata, assembly GCA_963932335.1. Lineage (NCBI taxonomy): Eukaryota > Metazoa > Arthropoda > Insecta > Hymenoptera > Andrenidae > Andrena > Andrena marginata. The sequence continues at coordinate 13,949,191 of OZ010664.1, forward strand.
AAATTCAAGCACGCCACACTTTTTTGGACGCGCCACGCCTGACAACGGTTCTACTCGCACGCAAGAACGTGGAATTCCGGCGCGCCACACTTCTAACTGCGCACAAGATGCTAGCAAGAACTTCCGATGAGGTGGAAACTTTTCGTCTGCAAGAAGAATGCAGATCGCAATACAGTCGTTATAACTGAGTAATAAACCATTTCCATAATTTATAGCACCTTCAGGTAAACCAAATGTAGCTTCGTAAAAACAGATGTTTCAGTGTGCCCTACAGTAAAAGCATTTATGATATCCTCTATAAGCCAGGTATATCGAGGAATTCGTATACTTTTCGCGAACCTACGTGTATCGCGATCGTGTCTTGCCGATTGTTTCGCAGATCGATAATATACATGGAACAGGTAGTACACAATACAAGACTGCGCTGGTTCCTGGAAAAAGCACGTGGAGTCGACGTAGAAATGGGAGCCCGAACTCGCTGTCTCTAAGTAGTGACGGGTACGATCTTCTGGCCTGCGACGTTCCGGCACGCCACGCCAAATGCGTGCCGCGCTGGCGTGTGGCACGCAAAAGTGTCACAAAAGAACGTCCGTGTAAAGGCACCAAATGTCAGTAACAGCGTCAATTTTTAATATTTTTCGACATACGACACGCGAAAATGTTAGTTAACTGTTCCACTACACGTAAAGTACTAACAATCAATGTTATCTTGCAATTTATAGCTTGTATAAGCTTTCAAGAAGAGCCATGTTTCGGCGAAATATAGTTTCCATATCACCGAAATACATTTTCGGAGAAAAATCCACGTCAATCCACGTGAGTCGCTGACAAACCGAGCCAAAGCATAGCGTAGCAAAAGTCTGCCCTCTATGTGAAACTCTCACGCTAAACAAGTCACATGTATACAAGCACGCACACACCTTTCAGCATTTCAACACATTTCAGAGTAGTTCCGGAGTTGGACGCTGTTCATGAACAGAGGCCGCTAAATTCAGTCCTCAAATTATGGGTCGGTAACACAGTTCGGGTGGTGACACCACAGACCAGGTATAGAATAGACCTTTCACTCTTTTGTCTTCGGTGTCACCGTTCTGAAGTACCGATATTCTGAAACAACCACTGGTTTTCGAGCGCCCTCTCGGATTTTCGAGCGGTGGGTGCGGGAAACATAATGTATTTCTAGCATTGACACAGGTAAAGCTGCTGGTATCATCGAGAAAAGTATAGAAGCTGTATTATACAGGGTGTCCCACTAACTCGGTTCACCTCAACTATCTATTATTTCAAGTAATAAGCGAAAATATTATTTATAAAAGTTGTCTGGTTGTAAGAAACACAAAACATGGTGAAACTAGATTCTTTACAGGGATAGAACGGATGTGGAGCTAAATTTTATTTTTTCAAATGGTCTGTCAAATTCAATAGAATAGCGAATTCTGAGTATGAAAGTACTAAAGTACATTAATCCTAAAACTCACTGTTTCTGAGATATTCAACATTGTCCATCCTATTACTTTGATTATGAAACATATTCGAAGCTATGTTCAGTTCATTTCGAATAGTCAACCGTTGAATGCAGAAATAATAAAATAAAACAATAAATACGAACGTGAAAGGACGCTTTTTTACTCTTGAAAGTATAAACATGCCATGTGAAGCGTGTGTAATAAACCAAATGAACAACACTTAATATAAATTCAAACATATTGAAATATTTATTAAAACATGATACAGAAATTAAACAAATAGTTCGAACAATTTTTTGGAAGTATTTGAAGCATTTATAGGGTGCATATTATATCGAACTCGATGCGACTTTGTTTTTCAGCTACCTGTCTTGCCTCTTTGAACTATTTCACACCTTCAAGGGGAAGGGCGACAGCTAGTCATATTAGTGTAAATGATAGGGATGCACCACTACAGTGGTTCGCGCTATGTCGGTGTGCCATCCTTTCAATGGGACGGACTCAACCAGCGCGAGTGCAGCGAGCCTAAATTTTCTTATGTCGGGGGTCCCGTCCCGAGTCCTGCGGTCTCTTCTTTGAGAAATGATTCGATTTTCCTACTGACACGTGCAGATCGTCCCTCATAAAATTTTCATATTTTTCGGGTGCCTATACTTTCTCTCGCGTGATCGGCGCTTGCACTATTTGAAGAGCAAGCCAAAGGGGTACTTTTCATGTGTCATTTATTCATACTATAAAAAAAACAATTGGAATAAAATACCGGCAGCAAATAAGATTCATTACACATATAAGAACGAAATACTTATTTGGCCAAAACAACAAGAGGAGGTTTTGTTTATCACACGTACACACTCTCACGTTCTCTCTCTCTCTCTCTCTCTCTCTCTCTCCCCCTCCCCCTCTCTCTCTCTTTCTTTCACCTTAGCTGCGCAGTTACTTCAAAGTGAATCTGCCAATGTTAAAACATCAAAACATTGAAGTAATAGAGTTAACGGGATGGGCCACGTAAATGCACGCTCGTAATTTGCACTTGGGACCCTCCAAAAAGGTCGTTTTTAACGACGAGACGCGCACCCCAGCTACGCAAATGTTTGTCAAAAGTAAAAAGCAGGCCATCACGAGCAAGCGAATACTCTCCACGCGTACCTCATGGCGAGGTCAATCCCCCGTGGTGCCGTACCGAATTTTATGGCTTTCGACCCTCGAAGGGGTTGGAATACCATTAAGAAGTGAGAAATGTCCAGGATTTCCGTATTTCTCATCAGATCTTTGCGAAAACGGCGCCGATCGATTCCTTATGTTTTGCCGATGAAACTAACACCAAGAACGACGTAATTCGGAGCATAATGAAGGAAATTAGATGAAAAATTGATTTTCATAAACTCCATTTAGATTCGTTAAAAATAGCCTCATTTACAGGAAATTTGGTATGATTTTCGTCGGAAGAACATAAGGAATCCATTGGTGTCACTTCCAGATCGATACGATAAAGAATAAAGAATTATTTTTTTGCGAAATACGTATGAATCCACGGCCGACCGCAGCGAATTGAGGTCGGCGCCCCGCCGAAGTAACACCAATGCATTCTTTATGTTTTTCTGATGAAAATCATACCAAATGTCATGCAAATCGGAATACTTTTACGCAAGCAATTTATATATTTCCATAAATATATTAGGGTTTCAAATCTATAATGACAAACACATACGTTCTCGGGTTATAGAAAAAAATGGGGAGTAGAGAATTCTCCATGATTTGAGGCAGGGAAAGTACATAGTTACTACCAAATAAGCTCATCCTTGTCAGGGTCCTCATCCGAACCGCCTGACAAGGAGACTGAACGACGTAAACCGAGAGTGAGTGAAAGTAACTTTTGTTAGAAACATTTTTTCTTAAAACGATTCCAAACTATTTCTCAATGTCTTGATGCTAGAAAACAGGCAAAAGGTCGGAAGCTAAAATCGTTCCAAAATGAGAAGCAAAAATCACATTTAGTATCTTGACCTGCAGGAGTGGGTATCGTTTACAGTAGTTTACACCACTTGGGTTTTCCCCAACTACTTACCCGATGACCGTCTACCCAGATTATTGTTGTCGCGACGCGACCCCCTCAACCATTCTTTGCGCGCTGCCTGACTACTGACTCCTACCACAATCACACACCCCAAAAATCAGTCACACCAAAATCACGTCACACATCACTCTTTCAAACAGTACTCGCTCCTACAGAACATACCTATCTGCTCATTCTTCACATTCATTGTACAGTGCGTAGAGAAATTATTGGTCGTTGCTCTTAGGGGGTGAATCTACACTTTTGGATCGGCCGACATTTGTAAAAAAAATGTCCGCGAAATTGTCTATAACATTGAAAATTAATGTTAAATTTTTTGGTAAACTTGTGGAAAAGCTACCTCTTCGCCGATTTCAATGACCTTCACACATGTTGTCAAAGTCATCGTTCGGAACAACATTTCCCTTTAAACTTTTTGGCGGTCGGCTTTAGTTTACGAAATATTCGCAAAAAACTTTATTTAAAATTAGAATTACCGAGTTTAACACATACATCGGTTAGCTACCATGCTGTACGTGCCCCCCCCCCCCCCCGCCCTAATCTAGCCTCCATCAATACTAATATCGTCGGCTATGAAACAGATTTATATATATTATGCCGAAAATTTTAAACAAAAAGTTTAAAGGCAAATGTTGTTCAGAATGACGACATTGACAACATATGTGAAGGTCATTGTAATCGGTAAATAGGTAGCTTTTCGACAAATTTACCATGTTTTGTTGTTACATCAACGTATTCTACGCGTTGAAAAGGGAAAATGTTTGAACGAAGCCATATGACGCAAAGGAACCCTTTGGTCAGGAAAAATTGTTAAAGATTTCGGAACGATTTGATTGTGTAGAGTTACACGTATATATAGGCATGGACCCACCACTACTCTGCTGCTTGATACGAGACACATCATAAGATTACCATAATTTATTAATCATTTTTTAATTAGTTATTATAGGTAGTGTTCAAAATGATAAATGAAAGTGTATCTCTGTACACAGAGTATTCGGGGTACACAGTTGAAAAAAATTGAAAAAGTTGAAAAAGTTATATAAACCCATGTCCGCAAATAATTTATTAGGGAATTATAAGATAGCAGAGATTCGTTACATCGTAAGCGAAGTTGTATAATGCTTCTCCGTTGTATGGGTCTGTAGAGTTGCTGATTAATAAAGAAATGAAGAAATTTTTATTTGCCTTTTAAAAAAGCTGTATTAATTTGACATCGGGACACCCTGTATTTAAATTCTCACCACTATTATAACTTTCATTCCTACCGCTTATAGCGCTACACTCTTATTTCATGCTTAGTCGTTAACGTTGGATGCGACACGGAAATGGTAATGGGGCTCTAGAGCCCCAAAATCGAGTGACACGGAAGACAATAGAGTGAAAGGTCTATTCTATACCTGGTCTGTGGTGACACCATCGACGAAGTATAGAATAGACCTATCACCTTATGGGACTTCGTGTCACCACCCGAACTGTGTTACCGACCCATAATTTGAGGACTGAATTTAGCGGCCTCTGTTCATGAACAGCGTCCAACTCCGGAACTACTCTGAAATGTGTTGAAATGCTGAAAGGTGTGTGCGTGCTTGTATACATGTGACTTGTTTAGCGTGAGAGTTTCACATAGAGGGCAGACTTTTGCTACACTATGCTTTGGCTCGGTTTGTCAGCGACTCACGTGGATTGACGTGGATTTTTCTCCGAAAATGTATTTCGGTGATATGGAAACTATATTTCGCCGAAACATGGCTCTTCTTGAAAGCTTATACAAGCTATAAATTGCAAGGTAACATTGATTGTTAGTACTTTACGTGTAGTGGAACAGTTAACTAACATTTTCGCGTGTCGTATGTCGAAAAATATTAAAAATTGACGCTGTTACTGACATTCCTGCAAATCTCTGCACTCCGCGCATATCTAAATAGACGGTGCTCATCGTACGACACGAATAAATCATTGAGAACAAGGAATCCAAACGTTTTTGCAAAATTTATATTTGTAGTTTTCGGGACCCTAGGACATTTTGCAATAGTTTATTTATTACTTGGGAACGGTAGATTAATAGTTAAAACTCTACGTTTCGTTACAAACTGATTGGCCCTTTTCTTATTAACTATTGTATGGATTTAAAAATTGTAAACAACATCTACGATGTAAGTAGCCGAGCGTATCGCTTGCGTTAAGGTTTGTTTTCATTATTCATAGAGTACATATGAGAAAAGTTATGGTATTTTTTAAAGCACAAGTAAAAAAACGGTTCTGTTTTACGGACATCGCGACTCGTGAGTGAGATAAAATTGGAGGGAAACGGCACGGAGGTCCTTTACACGACAAACGATCATTCTGGCAGCGGCAACAAAGTATGATACCTACATTGTCTTCTTGTGTTCTCCGTGCGCCTGATTTTTGCATGTCGATGTCGGCCCACGGACAAGCTATGTTCAAATGGCCGTACCTATTGAAGCAGATTTAATTTTTTTCTATAAATTCTGCAAAAGTCGTAATCAGTAACTAAAAGCGGAAAACACATATGCACACATGCTAAGATAATTGTAAGATGAAATTTTTACATGCTCTGCTTATTTTTCGTCTTTATTCGAGCATTTATGGCAAATTAGTGAGATTTTTTTAATAATAGAAAAATCAAACACGACGTCATTCGAGCAAGTTAAATTCTTTTTACATCAACATGCTCCACTCAATAAGAGAAAAAAGTTTTTAAAAAACCATATGCCGCACCGGTGCGAAGGAAGATATTGTTAAAGTTTACGCAAAAACTAAAGTGCTTATATCGTTTCCTTCTCGCCTTTACAAAAACAAAGGCGAAATGGTAATCTATATAATCGTAATCTATATAGTGATCCGGAGAAATATAGCTGGGCTTCGATACGCTTATCAGTTCTAAACAAATTCTAACTTCGTTTTCTTGGGGTGAGTTCAAGTCCATGTTGCACGGTTTAACTTTTTCATTGGTTTTACTCTTTGAACTAATTTTTTATCATACGATTTAATTGTTTTTTTTTTCAATGTACCTATATCAACAAAAAACATGCAGCCAAAGCAGAAATGTATTCTTGAGATACCGTTCTTACTAGTTTCCAACTATACTTTGAATTCCAAATTGTAAGTTATTTAAATAAATTTTCACATTATCACTTTATAGGACAAAGAGGAGGCGGAAGTATAAGCAACGGATTCATGCGCAATCGGAGTAATTGTAGGAAGGGCGTCGTGTTTGGCTTTCCTTTCATTTGGAAAATTTCAAACAATATGTTACAAATACCGTGATGGAAATAAAACAGAAAATATAAAAATTTCATTTTTCAATACTATAGATGATTTCATCTAACACGCGTTCCCACCTTTGGCTACTGATCGCTACCTGGCCACGCGAGCGAGCTGTGGCACGAATAATTTTTTTCGTATAAATAAGCGATCAGGCGTGGAAAGACGTAGCGAGACAAAGTATCAACGCATCGTCTGTTTCACGTTTGTCAGCACTCAACCGATGCACCAAACTCATCAGTACTTAGGAAATACATACATACATACACATGTACATATTTAAGAACGTTAGAGGCGGTGCAATTTCAATTGTTAACATCCTGTCAAGTTTTAGCCATTTGCTTGCAAAAAGTGTTATTGGCATATTTGGCTTGACAAGTAGTACGAACTGGTAGAGATTGGTTAAGAGCAAACGCCGGATTTAGCGAGCGCTGCTTGCAACTCTTGCGAGACATTTCAAGTCGCATCGATTTTTGTTTTAAAAAAGAAACGAACTTTTCGGGGGCCTTGACCTCAACAATCGATGAGAAAAAGACTGCACATCTACTGAACGTTCGCTAGCGTATTATTTGTTGGGCTTTAAAAACATATGTTATGATATTACCTCTTTCTGTACCAATCTTTTGCCCTACCTTCCTCATACTATACTGCGTCGTAATTGGTTTCATTTTAGTAGAAAAATCTGACATACAATACAGATGTTTGTATAATGATAAAAATATTAAAAAATTATTTTTCCATTAGAGGATACTGCATATTAATGCTCCTGTATTCCTTCCAAGCGCCAACCAACATGTTCTTATAAAAAGTCGGTAGCTTCTGAACAATTGTAGAAACCTATGTAAACCTGATACCTATGTTTCCATATTTAGATGAGTGATAGGAACTAGAGCAAATACTGTATTGCGTTGCCTCAAGCATAAATGTAAAACGTTTATAAGACCGACTCGAAAAATCCGATCTTACCATATTTTATGGAAGAAAGAAAGTCAGAAAAGCATGTATTTAGCCGCGTAATATAACATTTTTAATAGTTTTCTTAGCAGGTTAGTCAATTGAATGCCAGGGTGACTTAAAGTAATTATTTAAACATTTAAAGACTGCAGTTCTTCGAAATATAAAAGAATTAATTATGGCTACAGGCCATATTGACTAGTAATAATCCCACTAAATATAAAGAATTTAATGAAATAACTTTTCTCCCGCTTGGGACCACAAGTCAATTTTCCGCGTACCCAGGCTCAAAAATATCGTTCCAACCACCACTGATGTAGGGTGGGGAAAGTACTCCATTCATGCGGTCGCCCAGGCTAGGGAAAATGCGCAGGCTGGATGCGCGTGATTATTATGTGGTCCCTTCCTCGAAGAGACAGAAAATATAACCTATATGGTACATGCCAATAAATGTTTATTGGCTATTTCGTTCTTTTACGCTACATTTGTGAACTTTTTATAACTTAACATCCTTTCAAAATATTATTGTTACGCCGCAACGGTATATTTATGAAATTGGGTATAGCATATAGGTTATATTTTCTGTCACTTTGAGGTAGAGGTGTGACTATCGATAAATGTCGACAATATCGAAATGTTATCGATATTTTGATATATCGATAATATCGTTAAGATATTGAGGCGAATAGAAGCGGGCAGCTTAGAGCATATAAACATGGAGGAAGCATGCAATGGGCGAAAATGTAAACGGCGGTAGAAAGAGAAAAATATACATGAGGGACACCCTCTCTCTTTTTAATATAAAAAAAAATGCTGGCGCTTAAAAGAGAGGGGGTGTCCCACATGTATATCTTTCTCTTTCTATCGCCGTCTACATTTTCGCCTATTGCATGCTTCCTCCATGTTTATATGCTCTAAGGCGGGCAGCGGCTGAGATACGTATCACAACGTATCTACAACGGACGTCCGTTCCGTCGTGGAACAGAGATAGAAAAAATGTTGATTTTCCTCGATTCTTGATTAGAAAATAATCGAGTTATCGAGAATCGATTCCTAGAATAATCGGTAAAATAATCGATTCTTCAGAAAGAGAATCGATCGATTCTAGAAGAATCGGGTAGAATCGCCCTTCCCTAGTGCTGGCTGGCACCGTCGCCGATGGTGCTCACTTTTCGAACACCGTTCCCAACGGTGCTGACCTTTTTCCGTGCACAGGGATGTGAATTTAAGAATAGAAGCTAAAATTAGTTACAATCGAATGAAAATGAAATTGATGCCAAAACCTCATCAAGCATAGAAATCTGTAAACATGAAAATTGATGCTAAAATCAATTTGAGACTAATAAAACACATGAATTTTGCAAACATAAACAAATTAAGCTAAAACTTACTATTTCGATGAAATGTACTCAGAAAATGACGTTATTAATAATTACGCTCATCGACTTCATAAATATACCGTTGCAGCGTAATAATAATATTTGGGAAGGATGTTAAGTAATAAAAAGTTCACAAATGTAGCGTAAAAGAACGAAATTATCATGTAGCATATAGGTTAAGTATATTTTCTGTCACTTCGAGGCTACAGAAAATCCGCTCGTCGAAGTGACAGAAAATATAACCTAACTAAGAGACTGTACAAATGTTTATTACGTGGTTGCATTTATATAATATTTCTGATCGAAATTTATGGAAATAAGTGCAAATTATGCTTCTATCAAAATGTATTAGTAAACGGAATTATACAACATGTTTCTAGAAAGTAGTCGTAACGTTCAGGCTGTTTTAGATTTTAAATGTTTCCGATAAGATTTAATTTTAATTCCTACCACTCGTAGCATTGTAATCTTATTTTAGACTGAATCGATAACGTTGGGTGTGACACGAAAATGGTAAGGGGGCTCGCGAGCCCCCCGAGCATGTGACACAAAATTACATTGCGTGATAGGTCTATCCTATACTTCGTCGATGCATTTATCCTTTGTGTCATTTTCGCTACAGCACAGACGAGGTACAGGATAGACCTATCACCTTATGGATGTCGTGTCGCCACCCAAACTGTGTTACCGACCCATAATTTGAGGACTGAATGTAGTGGCATCTGCTCATGAACAGCTTCCAACTTAGCAACTACTCTGAAATGTGTTGAAATGCTGAAAGGTGTGTGTGTGTGCTTGTATACGTATAAATCGTTTGAAGGCAGGCTTTCGTTACGCTATACTTTGGCTCGGCTTGTCAACGACTCGCGCGAATTTCTCTCCGAAAATCCATTTCGGGGATCAAGACACTATGGCGCTCAAAAATGGTGTTTCTTCAAAGCCCGTGTAAGCAATAAATTGCAAGATGACATTGTTTATTAGTACTTTGAGCGTAGTAGAACCCTTTCACGTATCGCACGCCGAAAAGTATTAAAAATTCACGCTGTTACCGACGTTCCCGCAAGTTTCTAATGCACTGTTTAATCATTCTAGTGAAGTAATAATAATTGGATTCTATTTTCCCCGAGTATTAGTTCATTGCCGACATTGAAATTTACAGTAAAATCTAATTCTTAAAAGACTCGCAGAAAATTGAATGACGCATAAGTGTCGTGGGGTGCATGGATGCAACTGCATATCGAGTTACTTTTCAAACCCGCATTGCGAAATAAAATGTTGTCTAGCCCTGAGAAATTCATCGGTTCAGTGTTCAATGAAGTGTGTGCATGCATAGTGCAGATTATTTCGTGGTTTCTCAATTCGTGCATCAATTTCCTCGATTACTGGACCATGTGGGAGGTCGCTTAACAAGATACTACTACAATTCACCCAGTATCCAGAAGACTTCTCGAGCAATACTTTTCTCGAGGAGTTGCGAGTCATTGAAGCGAGACAGAACGTCAACTACCTCTACCAAAGTCGCACCATCGCCGAACAATGTACCTGCCAGTTCAACTTTACCTACGACAGTGATCGGATCTCAGTGAACGCGTGAGCATATTATTTCGTGATATGTTGATTCCCGGATTAATTTCATCGATTACCGGACCATGTGGGAGGTCGCTTAACAAGATTCTACTACAATTCAACCAGTATCTATAAGACTTCTTGAGCAATATATTTCTCGAGGAACTGGTAGTCGTTGGAGCGAGACGCAACGTCAACAACCTCTACCAAAGTCGCACCATCGCCGAACAATGTACCTGCCAGTTCAACTTTACCTACGACAGTGATCGGATCTCAGTGAACGCGTGAGCATATTATTTCGTGATATGTTGATTCCCGGATTAATTTCATCGATTACCGGACCATGTGGGAGGTCGCTTAACAAGATTCTACTACAATTCAACCAGTATCTATAAGACTTCTTGAGCAATACATTTCTCCAGGAACTGGTAGTGCTTTTTAATCCATAAATTAAAGTGACATATTTGTGTGTGTGAGATACATTCTATTCGGTACTGACGCTGCAGCTGCGGGACAGTCTGCAGATCCAATAGCTATTGCCGAAGGGGGATGCTTGTCTGCATGGATAGCAGTGAGACTGTTTGCAACGAACGGTGAGAGATACTTTTTCATTCTTTCAATCTTTCTGCATGCCATCGAACAAAATGATTGCTGTAGCGAGCGTAAACACCACGAATACATACTTAGTACCCGCGAATAGTAACAGGAATGCGTGTGCTTCCAGATGTTCAATACGCGTAGAAACATACAATAAATAAATTTTAAATTTGCGGTAGATGTTTTCATATCGCGTTTCAACCATTCTAAACTATTTTCCTTTAATTTTATAATCATTCGGGATGCTTAATATATCGAATACGAGTTACATTTCTGAAGTTGAACTCTTCCGCGTGAGATCTTTCAAAACTTCCCTCTTAACTGTAATTACATTCGAGTCATTACATTCTCTTAATAAGGCGCGAATAGAAAGCAGTAATTTGGTATAATAACTAACAATGACAGTCATCGTTGGTACTACCTGCTCACTATGCTCGGAGCTGCTATATAAACTTAAATTTCTTTACCCCCTTCTATTAAAATAAGTTTAAGCTACTAAACATGAAATTTTATACATCGCGGAAGAACTTGCACGCGTGCTTGGTTTTAACTAACTATAATCCTAGTAATAAGTCTTAGTTTAAGAACTTCTGTCGTAAGACATTTTCCAAATTTTTCAAAATGCACATAGCATTGGTCGAACATGGACTAGAAATATTTCATAGAAATGAGTCACTTTCGTAGGTACCTCCGCGCCGGTGTGCTCGGTTCCTTGGTAACGTTTCCCAAGCATTGCGACTTGCGAAACGGAATCAAGCTAAAGCCTACGATCTAGGTTAAGGGCCCAGATCGAGCCAAACTTACCTTCAGTGAGCTTGGTTCGGTCTCGGCAGCTAATCAGAATTTTATTCTGTTTCAGATTAGTATTTCGTCGATGGTTTTACGTAATATGTTCTATTTTATGTATTTGGTCGATGGTTTTACGTAATATGTTCTATTTTATGTATTTCGTCTATGGATTTGCATGATTTTTTTTATTTCATGTCCTGTATTTTATTATGTTTATTTAATTTCCTTCCATGCTGGTCTCACAATTACTAACATAACGTAGTTAAATGTTTCAGCTTTCCAGGTTCAGCCCTTTAAAATAAAATAAATAAAAATAAAAGTGATAGTGAAAAGTGATAGTGACAGAAGACATCTAAGGAAGCCTAGGCTAAGTTATCATAGCATGAAGTATTTAAGGCCCCATGTAAAATTGCCAAGTAGTCACTGAATCATTAGCTTTGTTGCACTTTCGTTGGCTCCTCATCTCTGATGAGGAGGTCGCCGCTGCTTCCATTTTCGGAAGCAAGCGACTGAGCATGGAATTTGTATGGATGGATCAGTTTCATCCCCTGCTGTTCTTGTCGAAAGGGAAAAGTTTCGGGCGTAGGGGGTGTACCGATTGGTACACTGCCTGCGTAAGTCTCCCAGTCCGATTACCCAATCTCCGCGTAAGACGGCTTGAGTCAGGTCACACCTAGTGTTGCTCCTGACGGGTCGCATGAGTCGGTGCAACAGGAATCGGCTGGGAGACGCCGAGCGCTTTTCCCTTTCGACTCGGACAGCAGGGTGGTAGGAACTGCGCCACCCAATACTCCTTTCATGCTCACCCATAGTCTTTCCTTCTTTGCCGAATTTATTTCAATCGGGTGATTGCTTGGCAGTTCCCTAGATTCGATATCTAAACCGAAGGGATCGATGGAACTTGGTTTCCATCCATCTCTTTGGTTTCATAGGCTAAGGGTTTCATGTACAGGGAGATCGACGGAACTTTGATTCCATCTATCTCTCTACGGGTCTCCAAGCGCAGCAACCTCCTCGCGGTGAGACCTGGTAATCGGTGAGAACCGAGCCAATGGCTGCGATTGTCAAATATTCTAGTCGGATATAAGAATTTAACTTAATAAATGTTTCTTGAAAATTTTGTAACTTCTATATGAAGTAAAAATACTCACGTGAAATTATTAAATGTTGTTCGATTGTTCCTACCCGACCCCAGAATATGCGTACAGTATTAAGATAGAAGGATGAACTTGGAATATTTCAGCAAGGTACCGGAACTGATGGGTTTTTGTCAATTTTTAATGTCCTCTCTACTTCAGCACCGTATTGAAATATACCAAGTTACAATTCCTTGGTGAGGTATTCCAAATTACATCATGCAATCATGTTTTCCACAAATAATATTGTTGTTTATATAAATTTTTATATTAAATAAATTTGCTTTGCGTTAAATAAATCCGAATAGGACAGCAAGGTTAAAAGGCGTATGTGTTCTCGTTTTGTTGTGATCCCTCTTTCTCTGTCGTTGAACGGAATACATTTATAAAACGATCTTTAAATTATTACTGTGACAGAATCATTTGTAAATCGCGGCTTTCAAACGATCTAAGTTTTACCCGTGTTGAATTCTAATTCCTACCACGCGTAGCGTTACAATCTTATTTTAGACTGAATCGATAACGTTGGGTGTGACATGAAAATGGTAAGGGGGCTCGCGAGCCCCCCGAGCGTGTGACACAAAATTACATTGCGTGATGGGTCCATCCTATACCTGGTCTGTGGCTACAGCATCGCGACAGAACCGATCGCGCGGATTTATATAATTATGACAATCATAGGCAGATGGTGCCACAGTGGTGTTTCAACATGAATTGGAAGTGTTCTAGACGGGAACCTGTGGCTTGGCACTGCCCCCACCATATTCACGAAATACTGTAGAATCGTAGCGATGTAAAAAAGCCAGCCCTAGTGAGCTCGAATGCAATCGAAACTCGATCGGCCACAATCGTTTGAGCCGTGTGTACAAACTATTTTTTAAATACATTGAACTTTATAACCTACCAATCTTAACCTTCCAAGTGTCAAATAATGTAAGTTGTCCAAATTTGAGATGTCATGAGTTTTTACACTAAATAGGAGACGGAATTATTGTCTCAATTAACAAGGTAAGTCGCCAAATTTATTTAATAGATTTTTTTATGTAGAGTCGCAGTCTTGGAAGTTGTCCGGAGAAGGTTCGACAGAGAAGCACCTTCTTTCGCATAAGTTTCTAGAAATTTGTACCATGCTTGTACAAAATAATATATTGTAGTAAAAAATTGCATTGAATTTAAATTGCCAGATATTTGTGTTTGTATACCAGCAATTTAGAGGTTTTATTTTATGTAAGGTTATTATATTATAGAAATGAAGGGGACGTACAGGACTTCGATAAAAATGAAGGAGACGCACAGGCTTGGATAGTACAATTGAAGGGGACGCACAGGCTTGGATGGATAGAAATGAAGGGAATGCACAGGTGTGAAGGTTATCCGGGGAAGATTAAATAGATAGACAGAGCATCTTGTTTCGCACAAGTTTCTAGAACTTTGTCAAATAAGGTAAATCGACAAAATTTGTTTAAAGACATAGCATTAAGAATTATTAAGAAACTAGATTATGGTGGACTGCTTGCAATGTAAAGCAAGTCACATTAGTGAAGAAAGTACACTGAAAACACATCTCCGTTAATGCTTTTCAATCTTTTGTGAGATATTCGTAATACTTTAATTGATAAAATCCAAAGTAGTTGTCACGCTATTCATTAATTCATTAATTTTTTAGATTCCCATTATTTAAAATCACCAATAAACATACTAAATTAGTTTCATTCCAACAACAATACATTGTGCGTTAAAAATATTGGATCTCCGCGTTCATTTCGCTGAATTATTACTATTAGCATTTAAATTTCCTGCAACAAGACTTTCTGCCATACGCTCGCACCTCCTTCGGACACATTATTTAGTCTCTACACTCACTAAAGCAAAAGGCCACTCTATTTCTATATATAATAAGTTCTACGTTAAGTTGTAACTAAAATAACTAAAATGTGGATTTTATATATATTTACAGATAATCAAAGCAGAAGATGATGCAGTATGATCTACGGCAGAGAAAAAAATTTATGGAAACATAGCACTATTATTATATTAATTAAATGAGTTTATTCAGCTTATATAAACCAATTCCAACAATCCCAATTATACGAAGTTTATTTGTTGTTTTATTTTTATACTTATACATTGTAAGAATATAAGAATACATAAAAGTAAATAAATCACAAAAAATAGAAGATAAAGATATATATAATATTAAAAATTATCTGACGTCATTCCCTATGCAAATTATCTTTGTAAAAAGAAGTGAGATCCCCATCAAAAAACTTCAAAAAAGTAAAAAAATTACGCCAAGTACATGAAAATCAAATAACTCATAAAAAATAGAAGATAATAATATAAATCACAAAAAAATAGAAGAAAATATACAACAGATAAATCACAAAAAGAGAAGATAATAATATCACAAAAAATAGAAAAATATACAATACAAAAAAAGATGTGAAATCAAAATGAGCTGCCAGTACATACAGGTGCTTTCTAACTGCGCTTTAGATGACACAACTACATACACCCAGCTAAAATGCTGGGTTCATACATTCCATTACTTATATCGCGGGCATTTTATTTATCCCATCAAAAAGAATCCCATTTAAAAACATTGTCGTAAATTAATGAATAGCTTTACAAAGTTAATGATATACAAAAATTGCGCCAATTATAATAATGGATATTTATACAAAGAAAAAAATGTATTACATAATATTAAGCAGATATATTTTTATACAAATAAATATTTTAATACGAATAAATATTTTATTCAAAATACTTGGCGCTGCGATCTAAAATACATAAACATATACATATACATACGAGTATTAGAAACGCTGTCAGATGTATTCTACATATATTTAATTCGAATATCATACGTAGCATATGCCCATACACACATTCATGAACGTACGCACAAGAAAGAAAGAAAAAGATTATAGCAATTTATAGATATTTATTCAGTTTAGCAATACCAATTCGGAGAGCAGCGCCAAGTATTTTGAAGAAAATATTTATTCGTATTAAAATATTTATTTGTATAAAAATATATCTGCTTAATATTATGTAATACATTTTTTTCTTTGTATAAATACCATTATTATAATTGGCGCAATTTTTGTATATCATTAACTTTGTAAAGCTATTAATTAACCCAGTCAACCACGTCCGTTTTTGCAGATTTTGCTCAACGCCTGAGTACAAATGTTTGTGGCAGAAAGACTACAGATTTGATACAGGATTTGTTATATTCGATGATGAAAGCAGACTGACAGCAGAAAGCCGACAGATTGTGCTGCCTTAACCTGCGAGCAGATCTGCGGTCAGCTACGGCAGCAAGATCTGATCGAAATCTGACATCAATCTGCGGTCAGATCCTGATGTCAGGCTCTGACCACAAAATCATAGTCAAATGCGGACATAGTAGGACCCGAATCTGACATCAGAATCTACTCGAATCTGACATCAATCTGCTGGCAGACTGCAGTCAGTTTGTTTACTGGGAATTTACGACAATGTTTTTAAATGGGATTCTTTTTGATGGGATAAATAAAATGCCCGCGATATGAGTAATGGAATGTATGAACCCAGCATTTTAGCTGGGTGTATGTAGTTGTGTCATCTTAAGCGCAGTTAGAAAGCACCTGTATGTACTGGCAGCTCATTTTGATTTCACATCTTTTTTTGTATTGTATATTTTTCTATTTTTTGTGATATTATTATCTTCTCTTTTTGTGATTTATCTGTTGTATATTTTCTTCTATTTTTTTGTGATTTATATTATTATCTTCTATTTTTTGTGATCACCTCTACACCGTTCAATGAAATAAGTATCCTCGAAGTGGGACCATTTTGCTGTTCTTTCTACACCGTCCAGAGTATAACGAAGATCCTTCGTTAACAAATTATTCCTAATACATTTTAATAAATGAGGCGGATCAAACAGTGGTACTATCTTTTGTTCATCTACCATGATGAGCCCCTCTTCAGCCGACTTGCAATCTCTTTTCGTGTCGAAAAGTAATTGCTTAATCGCGGGTACATTTGTTGACCCTTGATCGCAAACCGAAGCAACAACTCTTAAGCGTATAAGAGTGCATTCCCGTACTATGGCCTTAAATGTACGCGCTATCGACTCCCATGAAGCGGTGCCCCCACAAAAGGAGTACGACACTGTTTGCTTCCACGGTTTATCTCCAAATATCCCTCTTAACATAAAGACCTGAACATGGTCTGCAATGTCTCTATTACGCGAAAACCCGAAATCTACTAGTCCCTCTACAATATCGGATTTGACATTATAATGAAGCCGGGGACTAAGCTTCATTTCGTCAAGTACCGCGAATCCTCGAAATTGTCGAGTATATTTTCGATGCTGTTGAAGACAGACTTACTAATACCGGGAGATACAATGATTTTAGTGACCAGTTTTCTTAAGGTCTCTGCACTTGGTAAGAGGAAAATATTGGAAAGGTATCGATAAACCTTTGGACTTTGCTTCAGCAATGAAAGCGCAAAAATGTTGTCATCTAAACTGAAATTTCTATTGAACTTAGATCGTCCCATGTTACGGACTTGTAATGCAAAAAAGTCTCGCACAGTTGATGGCAGACTTTCAATACGTTCCGCAAAGCCACGTTTTAACAACATTTCGATATATTGCAAACGTTCCTTACATTCTAAATGGCGTTTACGCATTTGTCTCCTTGTTTTCATCAAGGAGACAATTACGTTATATTGCCGCACTTGTTCTGGAGAAAGGACCGACATAGGAGAAAGGTCTATTTGCCCTGAACAAGTTCAGCACAGATGCTAAGTGGTAAAAAGTAAAAGAATTTACGCATGCAAAAAAAACTGAATTTCCAGCACCCAGGAAACTGTACAAAATTTAAGGTGGTTTTATCAACACCCCATGCTCCGGGTTATAATTAAAACCAAGCTGTTAGCACATGCTCAGCATAAAGAATATACAGGGTGTCCCAAAAATGCTGCGGTTCCTTGAAGGGGGTGATTCAGGGGGTGATTGGAAACAACTTTTTCCTTTGCGAAAATGTTCTCCGAGGTTTCGTTAACGAGATATTAACAAAAAGCACCGACCAATCAGAGCCCGAGATTGGAGGCCGAGTTCCCGCGGTAGCGTGGCCGCGCGCCGCGCTGCGACTACGAACAAGCAACTCGGCATGCATCGAAGGAAATTGCAGAGAATGGCAAATGAAAAAGACGTAACAAATAAAATCGAACATTTTGTCATGGTTTGTTTGTCATTTAAAGTGAAAAATGAATAAAGGATAAATGGATGAAAATCATGCGTAACGTAAAAAGACAAATACAAAGGTTTTTTTTAGAAGAATCGAAAATAATAATTACTTGGAGTGAGAGGATAAGGAACACGTAAATTTCCTTTTTTAATAACGTACAAACGAAAAGGTAATGCAACAGGGAACGAGCGAAAAGTGATCGTAGTTCGTTATTGTGATAAAAATCCATAGTTCAATAACGTCCAACACTGTTGTTGATAATGAATAACTCCGTTTAAAAACTGCGAAAAAAATTTACGTACGGAAATTTGGAGAATTATCACCGGAAATTAGCCATAACCTGCGTTAAATTTAAAAAATAATAGTCGCCAATAATGTACCTAAAACTCACCCTTTCGGAAATTCACCTGCAGCTTGAAAATCTGTGTCACTAGGTCACTGAACCGATCCTGGTCATCGACAGACGCGCCGAATGCACAGCTGATCTCAGGTACACGACGCCATCCAAAGTTAAAGGTCGCAACGTCAAGTGCGTCCGGGTTAATGTACCGAATATTCACTTCACTGCACGGCTACTAACACTGATCACTTAATTTATTTTTCATGGAACGTGTTGTTCCTACGTTATAAAAATTGGTGGAAATGAATTTTTACTTGGCGTTCGGAACCGTGGGTATTTCCGCGCAAATTCTCACGCTGCAGCACTTGCGTCCTCGTTGTTCGGGGGGTGCAACCAGAACATCGCGTAATACTCTTGAGCAGAGAACATTTCTGCGACGTGATTGCTTGCTGACTGACAAGATTTTTACGAAGCGACTTCTTCTACCCTCAAATAGTTTCTCTCATTCCATTATGAGTTGACCCCCCACCAGACCAAGAGGCTTCAGGTAGAAAGAAGCCAGCACATTTTCGAAACACACGTGCTTCGCAGAAGCGCAACGAACGGACTATCGTGCACTTTTACAAAACTCCGCGTTCCGTCCTTTTACTGCTAATGTACCCATTGCTTCGAGGTAGGCAGCAGACACCACGTGTTTCGGTTCGAAAGGGACGGAAGAGAAGAGAAACAGAAAGTCTTCGAGTTGCTATAAAGAAAAAAATCCTGTTTCCAGTTTCCATTTTCCGATACTCTGAGTTCACGTCTGCTACGAGGCGGAACCAACTAAGCCATAAATTACCCAAAACTGTAGGAAACCGTTGTCTACCGTCGACTAGTGGGACAGTACGGTCATAAACCGCGACCCTAGCGAAATGCTCTGCGTCGACGAATTCCGTGCGAGTGAAGCCTTGGGGAGGAGATACTGCTGTGAAGAGGACCTCTTTAGGACAGTGGCCGTTTGGGAGGGATGCACGTGGTGTCTGCTGCCTACCTCGAAGCAATGGGTACATTAGCAGTAAAAGGACGGAACGCGGAGTTTTGTAAAAGTGCACGATAGTCCGTTCGTTGCGCTTCTGCGAAGCACGTGTGTTTCTAAAATGTGCTGGCTTCTTTCTACCTGAAGCCTCTTGGTCTGGTGGGGGGTCAACTCATAATGGAACGAGAGAAACTATTTGAGGGTAGAAGAAGTCGCTTCGTAAAAATCTTGTCAGTCAGCAAGCAATCACGTCGCAGAAATGTTCTCTGCTCAAGAGTATTACACGATGTTCTGGTTGCACCCCCCGAACAACGAGGACGCAAGTGCTGCAGCGTGAGAATTTGCGCGGAAATACCCACGGCTCCGAACGCCAAGTAAAAATTCATTTCCACCAATTTTTATAACGTAGGAACAACACGTTCCATGAAAAATGAATTAAGTGATCAGTGTTAGTAGCCGTGCAGTGAAGTGAATATTCGGTACGTTGACCTGGACGCACCTGACATTGCGACCCTTAACTTTCGGTAGTGTCGTATACCTGGGACCAGCTGTGCACTGAGCTCGTCCATCGATGACCAGGATCGGTTCAGTGACCCTGTGACACAGATTTTCAAGCTGCAGGTGAATTTCCAACAAGGGTGAGTTTTAGTTACTTTATTGGTGATCATTCATTTTTAAATTTAACGCAAACGATGGCTTATTTCCGGCGATAATTCTCCAAATTCCCGTACGAAAATATTTATTCGGGCTTTTTAAACAGACTTATTCGTTATCACCAACAGTGCTGGCCGTTATTGAATTACGGATTTTTATCACAATAACGAACTACTATTATTTTTCGTTAATTTCCTGTTACATTACCTTTTCGTGGCTACGTTATTCACACAAGAAAATTTACGTATTCCTTATCCTCCCACTTCAAATAATTATTATTTTCGAATCTTCTAAAAAAAAACTGCGTATTCGTCTTTTTACGTTGCACGCGATTTTCATCCATTTATCCTTTATTCATTATTCACTTTAAATGACGAACCAACCATGACAACATGTTCGATTTTATTTGTTACGTCTTTTTCATTTGCCATTCTGTGCAATTTCCTTCGATGCATGCGGAGTTGCTTGTTCGCAGTCGCAGCGCGGCGCGCGGCCACGCTACCGCGGGAACTCGGCCGCCAATCTCGGGCTCTGATTGGTCGGTGCTTTTTGTTAATATCTCGTTAACGAAACCTCGGAGAACATTTTCGCAAAGGAAAAAGTTGTTTGTTATCACCCCCCGAATCACCCCCTTTAAGGACCCGCAGCATTTTTGGGACACCCTGTATATTAAAAGGAGGAATTGGGGAATACTAATAAACAGTACAAATAGCAGAAGTTCAAGGGAGTTTTTAGAGGAACTGGATTTTGGATAAAACAACCTTAAGAATAGTTTGTAATATAAAACGTCACAGTACTTTTCCTTGTCCGCGATGATTGTCCAGAGGTACCAGCAACAGCATATCCAGTATCTGTAAAATTTAATGCAAATGATTAATTCGTTAACTCGAATCTGAAGGGAAGAATTAAAATCTTCGAGTTATGGAGGTTTCGACTTATCAAAGTTATGGGGTAAGAGAGACTTTTACAGCCGATTTCTTCGCCTCTAGATTTTCACTTTGAAATATCAGCTTAATATTGACATTTTTGTGATGTAACTAACCTAGGGAAACGCGAGTTAAGCATACTCTACTGTACCTATCCGCCAGATAACTTTTATCCAGAGGCGAAGAAATCGGCCATTACAGAGGCTTTATACGAAAATTAATAATTTGCTGATCGGAATGGCATAAAGATAGAAAAATTAAATTTGTACTACTACGCTACTATTCATTATTATTGAAAAATATCTGTTATTCTAACAGTTGAAACAAGGGAGTTAGTATCGAATGTTTGTATTTTCTTACCAGTATGGACCGGTACTGGACTGGTTATTTGCTGAACCTCCAGGTGGCCAATCCCTCCAATCCCTGCTGTAACACAAATTACAAATATTCATATTGTATAAACTAGTTAAATTCTAAGTTTAAAAAAAACAAACACATGCATTCTAAATTTTATAATAAGTATATATTTGTATTTCCTTACCAATATGTACATCCAACGGTTCCCTTACTTCCGGTACCTCCTGATGGTCAACTGCATGCTGTAGCAAGCAGCTTACATCAATTGGTGCTACAAAATATAAATGTTAAACCCTAAAAGATACAGAAAAATGTATGAATACTTTTTTGTTCTATTGTACACCCTATATATTAAACATACCTGGAAGTTGAAGCGTTGGAACGGCAGTCTTAGAAAGTGTCCTTTGTAATTTGTAGATGCCTAAGAAGTGGGCATCGCAGATCTTCCTGTTGCGAAGAGATTGGTGCATTAACAATGGATTGCCGCAAGCAGCAATCCATTTTAAGCACCTCTCTCGGTCTTTAACGATATCGGGAAATGCCCTCAGTAGTTCATTTCCCGATTCGCAACCTTTCACTTCGCACTTCTTAGGCCCGGACATAATCTAAAACTCAAATTGATGCAATTAATAAAAAAACTTACAGTATCTCAAAGATGCTATATTACAAAAATTACTTCTCGTATGCGATGACAGATCCACGTGGGTTACACTTCCTCGTGTTCACGTTCACTCGTGTTCGCGCCAAAACATTTACAAATGACGACGGTCGTCCCGGTCGTCATGTAACATTTCACCAACGTCGCAAGGTTGTGTGTCGTGCTCACTGATACACCTAGGTATGTGTGTCTGATGTACCTAGCGCCTCCTACCTATTTGGTGCTAACTAAACGGGAACTTCAGCCAATCAAAGGCGGCTTGGACCCCCTGATGACGACGGTCATCCCAATCGTCATGGTAACATTTCACCAAAG
Organism: Andrena marginata; assembly: GCA_963932335.1. Taxonomy (NCBI): domain Eukaryota; kingdom Metazoa; phylum Arthropoda; class Insecta; order Hymenoptera; family Andrenidae; genus Andrena; species Andrena marginata. The sequence goes on from OZ010664.1 coordinate 13,971,954, forward strand.
TCGCAAGGTTGTGTGTCGTGCTCACTGATACACCTAGGTATGTGTGTGTGATGTACCTAGCGCCTCCTACCTATTTGGTGCTAACTAAACGGGAACTTCAGCCAATCAAAGGCGGCTTGGACCCCCTGGTGAGCGGAACGTCCTACGGGCAGCTGACGCGTTCCGCTCACCTCCACGTGTCCCTCAAGCGCTTATGATTCACGCGTATTTAGGTGAAATTCAAAGTCAATTTTCTCGAAAACGAAACCATTACCGCAATTTCGTCACTCTTGATTTTCGTCTTATTTTTTCCGGTATAATCATCCCTTGGAGTATTGACCACAGGTACAGAAACACCCTGTATATCACTAAAGACTACAACATATCAAAGTTTCACAAAAATCCCAAATGTTACTCCGAAAAGTGTCCGATTTCACGTGGAATGACCCAGGATTGAAATGCGAAAAGTATTCTTTTCACACGCGTCAAGTGCACGCGAGCCTGTACACTCGCACAGCCGCGTACCGCAACGCAAGCATGTCTGTTTGTGGCTGCCTTCGCTTGCGAGTAGCGGAGACGGTTGTGCAGATGCGTACGTGTGAAAAGAAAACGGGCTGAATGTGCATTTCCTTCGGTTTGCGTAGCGAGTGAATCACGTTGTCTGAGAGGAACATTTGTATCACGTTACGTTCCTCTTCGTATCACCAAGATATATTAGAATCATGTTCAGAGTAATGCAATAATAATAATAATAATATTTTCATAAATAAAGCATCGTAACATTTGTGATGTTTCTGTAATGATTAATTACACCAAACACGGTATAATTTGGATAATACATATTTAGTGGTAATAAGTTTCGGCCGCAGAGAAGGATAGCGAATGAAAAAGATGGATACAATCGGCAGTCCTTTTTTCACTTGCTCTCTTCTCCTACGTTCGAGACTGTCGACAAACTTCTAAAAATGTAGGATCTACAGTAAAATCACGATTAGAGTTCAAAATTATAACTATGTAACATTAGTGTTAATTTCTATCACCCCTAGTTGGGGTGGTCCCCCTTGGAACCAGTGAAGCGTGTAATATGCCTCATACGCCGATCGCACAGTGGTTCCAAAATGACTTTTTGCGGTCAAAATTCCGTATCTCCGTCAATTCTCAACCAATTTTTGATTGCTTTGTGTCGTTTTGTCGAGGTTTAAATTTGCTATAATATGAAATGCCTGAATTGCGACCAAAACGTGTTTTTTCTATCTTTTTTTCTTAAAAAATAAATCACGGTTTTTGACGTTCTTCGATATTTCTGAACGCTATTAGGTTTTATAATCATACATTAAATTGATATTTTAGACGGTTCTGGTTGTAGTTGTAAAGACGGTAAAGTTGTATTTCAAATATTCTGACGTGTCAACAAATCGCCTGTTTTATGTTTCCGCTATTCCCTAGTGCCAGTTGAAGATTTTACGTAAAAAAACTACTTAGATAAGCAAAATCTTATCAAATTAGCCCCAAAGATTGTTCTGCTAAAGTTTTCATCCAACTTTCTCAGAAAGAAAGATAGAAAAAAAACACGTTTTGGTCGCAATTCAGGTATTTGATATTATAGCAAATTTAATCCCCGACAAAACGAGCCAAAGATATGAAAAATCGGTTGAGAATTGACGGAGATACGAATTTTTGACCGCAGAAAGACACTTTGGAACCACTGTGTGATCGTGTAACCCGATTCAAAATCGAAAATCGGTGAGGGACAGCACCGATGCAAACGAGGTTCACAATTATAAGTATTTTATTTTTGTTTTTTTTTTATAAATGTTTTACCAATATATTTGTGAGGATTTTCTGATTAAAATGGCACCAAATACGTTATGGTTTGGATAATTATATAAATATAAATGATTCGTATCCACGATAAGTAAAAGTTGTCCGATTGATGTCGTGTTTGATATCATTTTAATCAGGAGATTCTAACAAACACGTTGGTAGAAGTGTCACGAAAATGGCACCAAAAATACAAAAGTTTTAATCTTAAATTTTAATTGCGTTAGTATTGTCTCTCGCGTACACGGGTATTTAAACTTGCTTTGTTCCGAGATTTTCGCTTACATGGAGATTTTACTGTATATCTTCTTTTACTTTCTGCTGTATGTTTTTCTTATTTCTGTGTATGTACCACTTGTTACTGATTATTGACTCTTTACGTGCAGACAACGATTGAAGAACGCAGCGTGCCTCACGGTAATTCAAGGTACAGTGGCGGAAGCAGGTACCTCGCACCAAGCACATCCAAGCACATCTGCTGCGGATGATTTTCCTACGGACAGAACACACGAAGAAGACGTAGGAAATTTTGAAGATGTCCCAATTATCGAAGAAATTGTATAAGAAGTAGATTTCGATACTGACACAGAAGAAATTGTGGAAGAAGTATATTTCGATACGGACGAAAAAGAAATTGTGGAAGAAGTATATTTCGATACGGACGAAGAAGAAATTATAGAAGAAGTAGATTTCGACAAAGACGAAGAAGTACTGAAATCGGTGCCGGAAGATAATCAGCTGCCAGTTAGCGATGAGATACCTTCCGTAACAGACATCAACGAAGAAACGAATGAAGATGTTGGAAGCGATGCCGATTACTGGGTGGTGGAGAATGCAGAACCACAACAGTCGGAAAACCCAATTTCGGAAGGAATAGACTTAGTTGATTTTGCGCATGTTTTCGAGCAAATAAAAAATCTTCGAAAACATTCGACTACTGGCTGTGGCATCGAAGATTTTGATATAGTTAGATGTGAATAGAATGGATTAGAAAAAGTGTATTATGTAGAGTGCAAAATGTGCAAATACACAGAGCGTATATCCTGTCTTCGGAAGAGTGATGCCACTATGGATATCAACAGCGCCGCTGTTTCCGCAACAATGATGACGGGCGGCGGATATAATGAACTGGAGGACATACTGACTGCCGTGAACGTGTCCTGTATGACGAAAAGGATCTACGAAAAATGTCAGATGGAGCTAATCGATGCCCTCGAAGTGGCCGCACAACGCGAAATGGAAGATGCTGGAAATGAGGAAAAAGCATTAGCTATAGAAAGAGGCGACGTACATGCAGAATCCAATCTACCGTTTATCCCATTTGTCGCGGATGGCAGCTGGATGAAAAGGTCCTACCGCGGAGGAGATTACAATTCTCTTTCTGGCGTAGGAGCCATCGTGGGATACCACACGAAGAAAGTGCTGTACATCAGCGTGAAGAATAAATTCTGCATGACTTGCCAAATAGCAGGTACGAGGAAGGAAGAACCGCGCGAGCATCGTTGCTTCAAGAACTGGGGTTGTTATCAGAGTTCAACTGGCATGGAGAGTGTTGCTATTGTCGAAGGATTCAATTGCAGCATAGATATGCACGGCCTAATATACCATATATTAGTTGCCGATGGCGATAGCAGTGTGTACAAGAAGATATTGGACAGTAATCCATATGGAAAGTATATGGTGCACGTACAAAAAATCGAATGCACCAATCACCTGTTACGCAATTTCAGTAAAAGAATAAACGAAATCGGAACAAAAGGCCGCAATAAAGATCTAAGAGCTGTCGTACAGAATAATGATCTCCGCCTGCGTACTGGTATAAAAAAAGCTGCGGAATACCGGTTGCGAGAAGAAATACCACTCGAGGAACGAATTCAAAATTTGAAGCAAGACTTGAAAAATGTACCGAGCCACGTTTTCGGTGAACACAAGGAGTGTCAGAAGTTAGCATACTTCTGTAAGAAATACTCTGATCCCAACAGAGTAGACTATGTTCCACGACTGAGAGAAGCTGGTATTTATGAAAGTATCGAAGAAGCGATGCAGCAACTTTTCGTTAAAGCTGACAGGTTGCTGCGCGGTCTAAATAACAATGCTGTCGAAGGTTTTAATAACATAATTGCTAAATTCATCGGAGGCAAAAGGATACACTTTGGACGAGGGGGCTCGTATCAGGGTAGAGTCTCCGCTGCAGTCGTCCAATATAACACAAAAGAGGCGTTCAGCAGATTGAGTACGGTAATGAATAAAGAGCCGCCAACCATGGTAAGAAAGCTGGAAGGACGTCGGAAGCGCACAGCAGAAAAAGCAAGGGAGTATAAAAAAGAAGCGAAAGCATCCTCCTTTCGAAATAAAAAACAATCATGCGACCAGGATTACGGCCCCAACGCGGCAAAACCAGATATGGAAGAGGCAGTATACTCTTCCGAGTGTAAAAGGCACGCGGATGTACTCCTTCACTGGCAAACGAGGCGAGACGAGATCCAAGTGGAAACTCGCGATCAGGCGAATAGCGAAAAGTGGATTGGTTATAGGAAGAAATTATTAACTGCATCCAATTTCAGCAAGGTATGCCGATTACGAAAGGCTACAGCACGGGCAAATACTGTGAAGAGTATAATGTACCCGCAACTCCACGATTTACATTCTCTCCAATACGGAAGGGAAAATGAGGCAAACGCCTTGAGACAAATGCAAGAAGAATTAGGAATGGATATTCAACCGTGTGGCCTCTTCATCGACGACACTGTGCCTCACTGAGGTGCAACTCCTGACGGCCTCGTGGACCATGATAAAATCGTCGAAGTAAAGTGTCCTGTATCGACCAAGGATTTATCACCTGATGAAGCAATAAAGCAACTTGATCATATAAGGCGTATTTACAAGGGTAATGAAATTAATAAGAATCATCATTACTATTATCAAGTGCAAGGACAATTGCACATAACGAAAAGGCAACGAGCCTATTTTTGTTTATGGACGCCGAAATGAATGAAGGTTCATTGTGACCTGGGCCCTGCCGGGCAGAGCCTGCCGGCAGATGGACGGCAGATCCTGCTGCCCGCCTGACACATCCAACAGCGCCATCTGAAGGCCACAATAACCAAACAATTCCCTCTGCGTGACGTCACATGGACCTACGCACAAACACAAATGTACATTACTGCTGTAGGTGTATCCCTACCCCTAAATAACAAAGCAAGCAAATTCTACATTTATTAAACAATTCATTCTACTTATTGCAAAAGTATTTATTCTTTGTTTAATAATACAGTATTGGCGATTACAATTGTTACAAAATAATATAGGTAGCGCATGTAAATTCGAAGAACATTCAATATTTACATTTATAAATCTATATACAATACGTTCCGTACCCAGTGGTACCTATTAGGTACGTTATCAGAAAATTTCCTGTATTTAGACTTCTTTTTTCTGTAGAATCACCATATTCCGTATTATGTTAGCGTTGAAAACAAATAGAACATTAGTATAAAATTAAACGTAACGTATGAATAAACAGGATACCTGCGATACTTACTTCAGCTCCATCTCTGCACAGCACACACCCTAAGCGATCATGCATGCTCCTGCGAACATTAACATTTATAAGAAAACGTGTTAAATTATTATTTACGAAACAAGACGCTAAATATTCGCACTTCGCGCATAACCCTATTTTTCTGTCTTGCAGCTAATGTGACTCTCGATTTCCACGACGTAGATAATTAGTAATTATTCAATTCCATAATTACGTTTGCCTTCTGGATACGTCTGGATATTGATGCTTAGGATCGCGTGGAATATTCTTCAATTTTGTCGGCACTGACTGCCACTGACAGTGACTGCCATCTCAGACCTCGAAAACGAACGCAAACTGCACGTAGAGCCTTGACCAATCACGAGTTTCGGCACTATGGTGCAGCCAATCCGAGCGTAGCCCATTATACCACATTTAGTTATCCTCTACCGTGGTACATCTACCTACCTACATACTCTTCGTTTAAACCATCCGTTCCGCTTGAAGACGTACGCTCGAAGAATATTCCAAGTAATTTCAAACATCAATATCCGGACAAATCATCTCGACGTATCCAGAAGACAAAGGTAATTATGAAATTGAATAATTTCCAATTATCTACGTCGCGGAAATCAAGATTTACATTATCTGCAAGACAGAAAAGTATGGTTATGCTGGAATTGCGAATGTTTAGCGTCTTGTTTAGTAGATAATAATTTACCAGATGTTTTCTTATAAATGTTAATGTTCGCAGGGGCATGCATGATCGCTTAGGGTGTGTGCTGTGCAGAGATGGAGCTGAAGTAAGTATCGCAGGTATCCTGTTTATTCATACGTTACGTTTAATTTTATACTAATGTTCTATTTGTTTTCAGCGCTAACATAATACGGAATATGGTGATTCTACAGAAAAAAGAAGTCTAAATACAGGAAATTTTCTGATAACGTACCTAATAGGTACCACTGGGTACGGAACGTATTGTATATAGATTTATAAATGTAAATATTGAATGTTCTTCGAATTTACATGCGCTACCTATATTATTTTGTAACAATTGTAATCGCCAATACTGTATTATTAAACAAAGAATAAATACTTTTGCAATAAGTAGAATGAATTGTTTAATAAATGTAGAATTTGCTTGCTTTGTTATTTAGGGGTAGGGATACACCTACAGCAGTAATGTACATTTGTGTTTGTGCGTAGGTCCATGTGACGTCATGCAGAGGGAATTGTTTGGTTATTGTGGCCTTCAGATGGCGCTGTTGGATGTGTCATGTGGGGAGCGCTTACCCCCTCCGCAGGGGACTGTCCTGGGAGTGGGGAGCTCGCCGGTAACGGCAAAGGTTGCCATGAGGCACGACACACTTGGCCGAGATACTTCGTGGTCACGCGTCGACTGAGCGCGCATTTCACTTAACGGCGAGTTAGCCGGAGAGGTTTTCCTTGTTAATTAAAACAGCATATATTTCCTCGTACCACGACTTTTATTCCTACCCCTACGGGATAGGCATCCCTCTTCGCCGTGGGCTAATCAAGGGATCTATTGGGCTAGATCTTAACCTAAATCCCTACATTGGTGACCCCGACGTGATCGAAAAATTTGCCCATTTCAACGGCAATCAAGGGGGACATTGTGGATTCGTCGAGTCCAGCCTGCAGAATTTCCAATGCTGAGACAACGTACGAGTCGAAGTCTGCTGAGACAACTAGTGAACGTGAGAACTGGTCCCGAATCACCGGAAGCTGATCAACGCACTTTCTTCAAGGTCATCCTTCTCTTCGAGGCATCGTAGAAGACAGCGTTTTCATGGCGTGACAACAAGTCAACTTGAGGCGCATGGTAAGCAAGGGTGGCATTGATTTTGTTCAGCTAAATAGTCCTGTGGTTCTGTTTTTGATTAGAATTGATCGTTCATCGCAATTCTTTTAATACTACTTGCTCGATAGTCCTGTATAGGAATCCCAAAATTCGCGTGATCGTTCGAGAATTCCCAGAAAAATGCGTGTAACAGTTCGTGCGCGCAGAGGGATACTCGGCAACCGCGCTTTCTGAGAATTTTGTCGCGCGTCGATACGATAGTATGTCCTTACTTTGTCTTCGAATTTGTTTTACGAATTCTTGACCTTCAGACAAAAGCATACCGATATTTAGTCGTTAAGTTATAGTTAATATTATATGCTATTCTTATACATTTTATTTATAACATTTGTAGTATTTTTATCCGGGTTTGCTAAAATGTCTCATAACGAAGAGCAGTTCGGTAATTCAACGTCTGATCTAAATAACGATCAGTTACATATTGATCATTATCGTGTACCAAAAATTCCACAATTCTTCCGCTCGGATCCCGAATTTTGGTTTTATCAAGTCGAAGCGTCATTGCGTATCGCACAAATTACTGTCGAACAAACCAAAGCGGACATAGTCATAGCTGCGATCGACACGGAAGTCGGTAGTGTAATTAAGGATATAGTTAAAAGAGATCCGCGTCCTACAGATATATTTACCTTAATTAAGCGGCGTATCATTTCTACATACGCTGAATCGGAAGAATCTAAGCTTCGAAAATTACTGAAAGATCAAGTCATAACAGATGGAAAGCCTTCTTTAATTCTAAATCGTTTACGCGGCTTGAACGATGGAAGATGCGACGAATCCGTCATGCGAACAATTTTTCTCGAGCAATTGCCAGAGAATTCGCGAGCCATTCTCTCCGCTAGTGATACAACCGACGTAAACAAATTAGCCGATATTGCAGACAAAATCGCGGACAATACCAGGTCCTCGGAGGTCATAATAGCTTCATCCGCGCCTGTACCCGCGACTCCTTCCGATAATTCCAATACGGCATTAGATAATTTACTTTCCGAAATAAAACGAATGTCAAAACGCTTAGACGCAGTGTCGTCGCGACTAGGTAACATAGAACGTAAAAACGGACCGCGCCGCGGTCGCTCGTCTTCACGTAATAATAATAACAATAATAAGGAAAGTAATTCTTCGACTGAAAACGAGAAAGAAAAACTATGTTACGCTCACAAAAAATATCCAGACAATCCTAAGACTTGTAAACCGTGGTGCTCGAAATTTTCGGCTTGGAAACAGGAAAATTAATCCGATCCTCTGTTGCGGAGACGAAAACTGAGGATCGATCTTCTTCGAAACGTCTCCACGTACGAGACCGTGTTTCTGGTCAGATATTTCTAATAGACACGGGGGCAGACATATCACTGCTTCCCGCGATTCCGAAAATTCATGGTAAACCAAGCGCTTTCAAGTTATTTGCCGCAAATAATACCTTAATTGATACTTATGGTGAATCGCGTCGCACCCTTAATTTAGGTCTACGTCGCGAGATCGTTTGGAATTTCACTATAGCGGCAGTACCATACGCAATACTTGGTGCCGACATATTATCGCATTACGGGCTACTGGTGGACCTGCGTCATCGACGCTTAGTTGATCCCTTAACTGGAATGTACATAAACACAACCTTGAAAACGGTTGACTTTGTTTCCGCGAATTCTGTCGACCACTCGTCGAAGTATTCACACATATTATTAGAGTATCCGGAAATAACTAAAACTTCACAACAGAGTTTTCCAGTCGCATGCGATGTGTGTCATCACATAATTACCACAGGGCCTCCGATTTCCGAGCGTCCCAGGCGTTTAAGTCCAGCTAAATTAAAAGCTGCAAAAGCCGAGATAAAAGCGTTAATGGCGGCGGGCATTTGTAGACCCTCCTCCAGTCCGTGGTCGAGTCCGATACACATGATCTTAAAAAAGGACGGTACTTGGAGGATTGCAGGAGATTTTCGTCGTTTAAACGCTGTAACCATTCCAGATAGGTACCCCACGCCTCATTTGCACGATTGTGCAACAAATCTGGCGGGTAAAATAATCTTTTCATCACTGGATTTGTACCGCGCATATAATCAGATACCCATGGCACCCGAAGACATTGAAAAAACGGCAGTAATTACTCCCTTCGGGTTATTCGAATTTGTCTATATGACATATGGGTTACGAAACGCGGGTCAGTCATTTCAGCGGTACGTTGATCGCATATTAGGAGATTTAGACTATGTATTCGTATATATGGATGACATATTAGTCGCTTCTTCTTCGGAAGAGGAACACGCCGAACATCTTCGGGTGGTCTTCGACCGATTAAAAAAAGCTCATCTTCGTTTAAATGTAAATAAATGTGTTCTGGGTGTTACGGACATCGAATTTCTCGGGTATCAAATAAATGACAAGGGTATTCGACCTATTACGAAAAAGGTGGAGGCAATCAACAAATTCCCAAAGCCTAAAACAATTCTAGAATTGAGAAGATTTCTTGGTATGGTAAATTTTTACCGGCTCAACATACCACATGCGGCTGAGTTGCAAGCTCCTTTAAATAGTTATTTAAAAGATTCAAAGAAAAACGACAAGCGAACAATAATCTGGTCGCCTGAGGCGGAAAACGCCTTCAATAAAATCAAAGCAACTCTTATGAACGTTACCTTATTGGCGCATCCGCGTACGGACGCTGAAACGCGTATCACTACAGACGCGTCAGATACTGCAATGGGCGCCGTACTGGAACAAAAGGCTGTCTCGGGGATTTGGGAGCCTTTAGCTTTCTTTTCACATAAATTATCTCCTGCGCAGATGAATTATAGTGCGTATGATCGCGAACTCACCGCGATCTACGAAGCGGTAAAATACTTTCGATATTTTGTTGAGGGTAGAATTTTTAAGATATGTACGGATCACAAACCGCTAGTCTACTCTTTCATGCAGCGTTCAGATAAAGCATCTCCTCGCCAGATTCGCCAGCTGTCGTTCATTGCGCAGTTCACTACATTAATTGAACATATTCCTGGATCAAGCAACGTCGTTGCGGATTCATTATCTAGAGTCGATTCATTGAGACTACCTCTCGAAATCAGCCTAAAAGATTTAGCGGAAAAACAGGCAAGCGATGACGAGCTAACCCAGCTTCGCGCTTCTCCAAACCCTTCATTAAAACTGGTCAATCTGCAATGGGGACCAACCCATACATCGATTAGTTGTGAGTTGTCGGGAGAGTCCATTCGTCCTTATGTTCCAGCATCTCTTCGAGAATTGGTTTTCGAAATGTTTCACAAACCCGCGCATCCAAGCGCGAAAATTACGGATCGCACCGTGAGACAGCGATACGTTTGGCCTGACATGCATCGAGATATCGCACGTTGGTGCAAGCTTTGTATAGCTTGCCAACAGTCAAAAGTTTCACGTCATGTCAAACGCGTTCCCGAGCACTTTATAGCTCCGGATGGACGTTTCGATCAAATTCATATCGATGTTATCGGCCCATTACCAAATAGCAATGGATTCAGCTATTGTTTAACCATGATTGACCGTTTTTCACGTTGGGTAGAGGCTGTTCCCTTAGTTGAAACCTCCGCAAAAACAATTGCTAAAGCCTTTTACGACAGCTGGATTTCTAGGTATGGAGCACCAAAAATAATCACAACCGATCAAGGAGCTCAATTCGAATCCCGACTATTCACTGCCTTATTAAATTTAATAGGATGTGAAAGAATTCGCACCACTCCGTATCATCCTGCGTCTAATGGAATCATTGAACGATGGCATAGAGTTTTAAAATCAGCATTAATGTGTCACAATGACCAAAATTGGTCCCAAATTTTATCAACTGTTCTGTTAGGATTGCGTTCGCACGTTCGAATCGACACTGGTGCATCACCAGCTGAATTTATGTTTGGCACAACAGTACGATTGCCGGGAGAATTCTTCCTTCCAGATGATTTAACACCAAACCCTAATATCTTCATCGAAGAGTTCAGGGAATATATGCGTATGGTCCGACCAGTACCTGTAGCGCATAATTACAAAAAACGTGCATTCTTCTTCAAAGATTTAAAAACGTGTACTCACGTGTTTCTACGAAATGTAGCAAAAAAATCGTTAGAACGGCCATACTCTGGCCCATATAAAATAGAGAACCGTGTATCCGACGCAGTTTACAAAATAATTGTTAACGATGCGACTCGTAGTATTTCAACCGACTTATTGAAACCGGCATACTTTCTATTTGAAGATATCGTTGCAACAGCGCCTGCATCGGCAGGACCATCCTCCGATCCTTCAGCGCTTCCAAGTATACCGTCGCGTCCAGCGCTTAAAACATACTCTCGAAAAAAGTCTATTCAAGAAACAGAACCACTCGCATAGTCATAAGTATAATTGCCACCTCTTGCAGTGCCAATATCCATGTACATAATGTATAAAATGTAAATAGTCTGTAAATATTATATTATATCTTATTAGTTTTAAGTTCGTGCATAATTGTATTTGCACTCGGGGAGGAGTGTGTGGGGAGCGCTTACCCCCTCCGCAGGGGACTGTCCTGGGAGTGGGGAGCTCGCCGGTAACGGCAAAGGTTGCCATGAGGCACGACACACTTGGCCGAGATACTTCGTGGTCACGCGTCGACTGAGCGCGCATTTCACTTAACGGCGAGTTAGCCGGAGAGGTTTTCCTTGTTAATTAAAACAGCATATATTTCCTCGTACCACGACTTTTATTCCTACCCCTACGGGATAGGCATCCCTCTTCGCCGTGGGCTAATCAAGGGATCTATTGGGCTAGATCTTAACCTAAATCCCTACAGTCAGGCGGGCAGCAGGATCTGCCGTCCATCTGCCGGCAGGCTCTGCCCGGCAGGGCCTGCCGGCAGATCCGTAGTCGAATGCGGTCGTAGGTTGCGCCGCAGCTGCCGGCAGATCCTGCACTCTCCTGGCAGACCCTGCCGTCAATCTGCTGGCAGACTGCCGGCAGATGGCTATCAGGGTACATAGGTTATATTTTCTGTCACTTCGAGGAGGGGCCACATAATAATTACGCGTTGGATTCAACATCAAACACAATTTTATATATGTTTGTTCATAACAGTTTTCTGCATAGGATGTGTATTTCATGTTCTGTTTCAGTGTTTTGCTAATTAAAAAATGCCTATCCTAACAAACTTCATTTTCTGGGGACATGCCCTCGTGTATTTTTCCTTTTCACTTATAATTCCTTACTGCCAACGTAGAATATTGTAGCATAAGCACATTTCAAGTAAATGTACAATGAATTTTCTACGTTTGCAGTACCAGCAGATTTTCTGTTTAAAAAGTACAACTCAACAGCTGAGAATTTCTTTCCACATTCAAAATAAAATATGGAAATAGCAAACAGCTCCCTCTCGCGTGCACAGGCAGCCGCGTATCTATGGGTATTACCATTTCTGTGCAGAAAAAATCTGCTGTAATACCGACCGGTCTCGGCGGCCAGACCACGTGCGTGTCTACCCCCTTAAGATTGAATAAACTGTCGTACTCCACTCTACCTCGGCGTTCAATCATTCTATCGGCAGCCCTGGACCACCGTCCTGAACTGGCAATACGGTACCTCCACCGTCCCACCGGTAACCCCGCGTTCTACGGTTACAATCGGAACATCTCATTCGTTCCCCACAACGGCCGATAAACAGGAGTAGCCTCTTCACCTGTTTTCTCAAACGTTTCCATCGTACTTACCACGAAAAAATTGAAATATCTAGAACAAATATTATATACAAAGCAACAAGCAAATGCTAGCGTATAGAAAAGGGGTGATATAGGGGGCTACCGATTACACGCTACACTTCCAACACGACAGATCCGAATTCACGAAATGAGAAATGATAGACACGAAAAACATGCAGACAGCGCGAAACAAATAGTACCCACCACCTGATCTCTAATTCTACTGAAATGACGGTTAAATGTCACGAAACGCGACTGTGCGACCCCCCACGAAACGCATCGGACACGTAAACAAAGTATACACTTGGGTTCGCGCGGATCTGACTGTCAAATGTACTTGACGAAAACCAGGCCCGAACGAACTCTCGCAATGAGAAACGAAAAGAATGCATAGGAAATCGTAAAATAGTAAACAAATTCAGGAAGGAAAAAATCGAAGAAAAGGCTAAAAGAAATAACAGCAAGGCAATGGTGACAGTATCGAATTGCCTCAGATGCATTTACCAGTTACTTTTCTCTCTTATTCTTGTACAATTCCTTTATACCGATTTACACATTTTAATGTACCGTATATCGCGATGTTAGCTTTGCATAACGAATCGTTTACATTTCCCTCCCGATGGAAGAGACCACCACTTTCCCGTAGTTTCCATCGAGCGGTAGCGTGCACGCTGCGCGTAATTAATTTATAAATAGTGCGTGATTCTTTGTCGCAACTTGATATAATTATCGAAAAATCTAGCGAGAAATGTGATTACGTTTAGATTTTTGATTTTAGATCATAATCTGAAAAAATATTTTTTATCGAAGGCGCTACAGCGTCCATGCTACTGGCCAAGAGTGGATTCTAATTTTAACAAAGTTCACCAATTTACAGTATCAAAATATTCATCTTTTAATAAAAAAATTCATTTTAAGGTTTGAAAAATAGAAATAGCTCGAATAAAACGTACGGAAATTTAAAATGAAAACAAGAAATTATGAATGTACATTTTTCTTTGTTAAAGAAGTTACAGAAGAATTTTAATTAACCTTTTTTTTTATGTAGAATTTTGTTCGTATCTGAAAAATCGAAGAACCATAATGGGTAATTATCGTTTTTCGTGATCTAATCGAATCTTTAGACAAGAATATAAAATTTAAACATAAAGTTTCATTGAAATCCATTTTGCCGTTTAAACGTAATCGTGTTAACAAATATATAATATATTTAAAAAAAGCTCTTTTCTAAATAGCCAAAACGTGATCAGGAGGTCTTAAAACGTGATTTCCGTAACGAAACTTTTTTCAAATTTTTTTTCATTACAAGGGCATTATACAATGTCAGAAAATGAAAAGTGGATTTCGAGGCACTCAAGAAGATCGCGCACGGCTGCGTATCGCTTGCATTCGTTTTTGCTCTCTCGTCTTCCCGACGTTGTCCGAAGCGCCGAGCTCACGGACAAGCGGCTCCGGCGTAGTGTGCATGCGAGGTGGGGGAAATTCTCGAGGGAACCTGTCCCGAATCTGGCATCAGTGGGTTCCAGTGCTTTCCGTAAGTGCTTGCAACCATCGCGCACGCCCGTCGCGCATGCAAAGGACGGAGTGTCACGGCGCTCGAAAGACGGAGTGAGACAAAACATCCACGCGTCGTCTGTCTCGTACCGCCCTCGCTCGCGTTCAATTGGTGCCTTTACACGGACGTTCTTTTGGGACACTTTTGCGCGCCACACGCCAGCGCGGCACGCATTTGGCGTGGCGTGCCGGAACGTCGCAGGCCAGAAGATCGTACCCGTCACTACTTAGAGACAGCGAGTTCGGGCTCCCATTTCTACGTCGACTCCACGTGCTTTTTCCAGGAACCACCGCAGTCTTGTATTGTGTACTACCTGTTCCATGTATATTATCGATCTGCGAAACAATCGGCAAGACACGATCGCGATACACGTAGGTTCGCGAAAAGTATACGAATTCCTCGATATACCTGGCTTATAGAGGATATCATAAATGCTTTTACTGTAGGGCATACTGAAACATCTGTTTTTACGAAGCTACATTTGGTTTACCTGAAGGTGCTATAAATTATGAAAATGGTTTATTACTCAGTTATAACGACTGTATTGCGATCTGCATTCTTCTTGCAGACGAAAAGTTTCCACCTCATCGGAAGTTCTTGCTAGCATCTTGTGCGTAGTTAGAAGTGTGGCGCGCCGGATTTCCACGTTCTTGCGTGCGAGTAGAACCGTTGTCAGGCGTGGCGCGTCCAAAAAAGTGTGGCGCGCTTGAATTTTCGTCCCACGCAAACCTCGACTCAAGAGGCAACCCTACCGATAAGCCGTGCCTCGATGGGTTTCAAGGACTTCGACCCTCGAGCCCAGGGGGGCCGTACAATGTTGCCCCCTAAAAAGTGACGAATCAAAAATTCTACATTTTTCATCGGATCTTGGCGAAAGTGGTGTGAATCGTTTCCTTATGCTTTCCCGATGAAAATGGTCCAAAAACGACACAAATCGGATCGTAATTAAGGAATCTTCATAATAAATTGATTTCCAAAATTTCGTTAAAAATAGTTCGATTTACATGAAATTTGGTATAATTTTCATTTGAAAAACATAAGAAATGCATCGGTATCACTTCCATATCGATACGCGTGTACACGTGCATCGAAATTCACGGATCGTAGTATCCGTGTACCCGTGTACTGAAATTCACGCGTATACATGTATCGAAATATACGGTCTCACGTGTATTAAGATATCCATATTTAATTTTTTAACTAACTATCCGAATGTTTAGATTTTACGCAAATACATTGCGATAGGTAGGTACAGACATAATTTACTAGGTTGCAGATGAAAATAAATAACATCATGATTTTGGTTAATAAAGTTTAATCTATTAATCGTATATTAATCTATTTGAGACAACTACAACAACTGATTTTATGCTAACAGTGCGCATATGAGTTTTGTAAGGCGCTCTATTTGAAGTACTATAACTCCGGATATAACCACTATTTTTGCATACAATTTTTTTTCATATTCCCTAAAGATTGACAAATGAAGCCACAAAGCTGGAAGTAAATATATTTAATTCTTTGGTTTGAAAAAATTCTCTTTCACTTCCTACCGCCTGTAGCGGCTCGAAGAGTCTTGGCTGCCAGGCGCGCCGCGCGCCTCAGAATTTTCCGCACTGTCGGAAATTCCACGCGCCACGCCAAACCCTTGGTTTCAAGTGCCGCTTTCC
Organism: Andrena marginata; assembly: GCA_963932335.1. Taxonomy (NCBI): domain Eukaryota; kingdom Metazoa; phylum Arthropoda; class Insecta; order Hymenoptera; family Andrenidae; genus Andrena; species Andrena marginata. Next base: position 13,988,071 of record OZ010664.1, read on the forward strand.
TTTTCTAACTACCTTTTCTGTCTCTTATGTAAACTTTTCTGAAGTCGAGGTTAGCGCGCCACACTTTTTTGGACGCGCCACGCCTGACAACGGTTCTACTCGCATGCAAGAACGTGGAATTCCGGCGCGCCACACTTCTAACTGCACACAAGATGCTAGCAAGAACTTCCGATGAGGTGGAAACTTTTCGTCTGCAAGAAGAATGCAGATCGCAATACAGTCGTTATAACTGAGTAATAAACCATTTCCATAATTTATAGCACCTTCAGGTAAACCAAATGTAGCTTCGTAAAAACAGATGTTTCAATGTGCCCTACAGTAAAAGCATTTATGATATCCTCTATAAGCCAGGTATATCGAGGAATTCGTATACTTTTCGCGAACCTACGTGTATCGCGATCGTGTCTTGCCGATTGTTTCGCAGATCGATAATATACATGGAACAGGTAGTACACAATACAAGACTGCGCTGGTTCCTGGAAAAAGCACGTGGAGTCGACGTAGAAATGGGAGCCCGAACTCGCTGTCTCTAAGTAGTGACGGGTACGATCTTCTGGCCTGCGACGTTCCGGCACGCCACGCCAAATGCGTGCCGCGCTGGCGTGTGGCGCGCAAAAGTGTCCCAAAAGAACGTCCGTGTAAAGGCACCAAATGGCTCTCGCTCGCTCTCGTTCCATCTCGCACTCGCTTTCGCCGGACAAGAGTGCGACAGAAGTGGTAGGGATAGCGACAAGCCCGTATCGGGTGCACCAAACAGAGCATATACGGAGACAATACTGTGTATCCCGAGGCACTCAAGAAGATCGCGCACGACCGTGTGTCGCTTGCACCTCACCTTGGATCACAGTATTTCAAGAGCGAGAGAGAAAGACACACATTCGTTTTCTCTCTCGTCTTCCCGACGTTTTCCGAAGCGCCGAGCTCACGGACACGCAGCTCCGGCGTAGTTGCATGCGAGGTGGGGGAAATTCTCGAGGGAACCCGTCCCTGATCTGGCATTTCTGGCACTAGCTCAACTGAATTTGTCACGTGACTTGCTCTGTATTATCGCCAATATGGCGGAATTCTGATTTGGGAATGCAATCACGGGCATACGTTGTTTGTCCTTATATGAGCAAATTTTGGACTGGGTGAGGTCTCATTCGAAAGAGGAAGGTTCAATGCAGCCCGCTCTGGTCATCATTTGAGTCACAAAACTCTTTTAGTGACCTAAAAATACTTGAAATCTGCGAGTGTAATTTGTCCATTTTTTCTCTACTGTGGACACTCATATTATTACATATCAACACAATCTGTTTGAACTATGACCAGAGCGGGCTGCATTGAACCTTCATCTTTCGAATGAGACCTCGCCCAGCACAAAATATGCTCATATAAGGACAAACAACGTATGCCCCTATTGGGAAACCAAGAATTTCGATACGCCAACTAGTGACAGAAAATTAAACTACCGTGAGTAGGCCGAAATCCGCCGACGTCCATACGATTATCAGTGTTTATATAGACATCTTGTGAAAAACGAGTGTTTTTAAATTTTTTTCAACACTAAATTTTTACTTCTTCGATTAATAAATACTTATTCGGAATGTTTGGTGGCATCCAGGCCTACTTTCAATAGTTTGTCAATCTAAGCCACGCCTCCACTTGGTTTCCCAATATCCACGTTTCCGGCCAAATTGTATCGGTATACAGATCCACCCACTGTTGGTACACTACCATACACAAACTTTAATTTCTTTAAAACTGCCCATCAAGAATTTCAAACACAATTTCTGAACAACAAGCTTGCTAAAGTTTGCTTCATTTGTGTTCGAATATGGTTTAAGAACGACGTGAAATAGTTGACTTACATACTGCTTCCCAGCCATTAACATTCAACATATGGTAATGTGCAACTGCAACACATGCAGAAATTATCTGACCCGAAATAATAACATTCCAACGTCATCCAAGTCGAATGGTTTGGTATATCAACAAATACCTTCTCATCTACTTGCATTAGATTTGCTGTGAAAGAGTTCAATCTCACCCAGAATACCGTACATTCAAATTCAACGCTTCCGACATGCACATGGGATCTTTGGGCAAATTATTAATGTTCTAGTGTCCATAAATACGATGGCGAATCATTTGCCAGAAACTTTGATGACGATCATTATGTTAATAAAGTTCATATTAAAAGAAAAAAATACATAAATTACGTTATTTAGTTGTTTTGGTAAAAAAACGAAACATACAAAATTAGCTGCAATGTCTATTTGAAACTCCTCTCTATAGGCTGTATGGCATTAAAGCTTATGAATCTTTGTTTCATAATGAGAATGTTAATCAAATTCCTATAAATGAAATTACTGAAGACATACCAATGTCTTCTTCGATGATAGTCTCACTGCACAACAGCAAACACTCTTATGGAATGATGAAAAGTATCTTCGTATTGTACCAGGAGAAACAAATATACCACTCAGTCTACTCTTTGATGAACATACAGAGAAATAAAACTTTTTCTCATTAAGAAAAATTAACGGTTTTGATATTTAATAAGAAGTTTCACTTCTAATGCATGAGAGTTCCATGCATTGACTTTTTTAATATACAAAACTCTCTATAATGTAATCTCTTAAGGAACAAAACTTACCCAACAACCTAGTATTAAAAAATATACTGAAAAATTTGGGTTAGTAGTACTTCTGTCTAATGATATTTAATTTCCTTGTATGTACCGAACAATGTGACAATCATTCTCTGTGCTTTATTCGTATATCATAAACATATGAATGTTTATAATACTTTGTATGAATAATTATGATATAGTAAAGAGAATGACAACACAATATAAGGAACAAAAATATTTATTAAATATATTCTTAAAGTTTTATACATTTGCCACATCAGATTTTTATGTTACAGGTATGTCATTGACTAATGAACTATAAAATGCAACAAAAGTATAGTATTATAACATACAACATATACCACAATGGAGTATTATGTTATTAAATTCTAAATTGAATTCTATTAAAGCAGTTTAAAACTACGAATCTCGATTTTAATTATTATTTTCTTTCTAATTCCATATCTTTTTAGTAACCTTGTTTCTACAAAATTATTTTCCAATGAATAGCATAAAAGTATAAAACAGTTTATCGAATACAAAGTGATAATAAAACGTACCAAATTGATATTCAGAATAGAAATGTTGTTGTTTAACACGATTTAACTCTTAGTTTTATTGGGAAATAATGTATAATTAAAGATAAAATAATGACTAGCATTGTATGTCTAATTCATATTGAAATAGCTGGTGAAATCAGACTTTTTAAATGTGGCTTATTGAATCATTGCATTAATTTGTCAAAATAGAATGTAAATATACATTTATATAGAATAAAGGATAAGTTAGGAAGATGAATTAATCACATTTAGTTCAATTAGGAAATGTTGGATGATACAATAATTTAATTTCCTTTTACCCGTTCTTGTCTATCATTCAGATCAATTATACTCAAATTAATACAGGATAAATATCCATGTAACAATGAAATACCAGCTTTAAGAAAAGCTATGGGTGCTGAGACATACATAATAAATCTGAACAAACTTATACCGGCCACTGAAACAAGAAACGATTTATATAAGATTCGAAATATCGCTGTTAATAATAAGAGCTTGTATAGGAATATAATGACTTACAAATAGGTCCTTCTGTAAAATAAACGAGGTACAAGGCAGCATAGAAGGCCTCATTGCCAGCACACATAATAAATAAGACCATACGATTAGTATAATATACTCTCATAACTGGATTTTCAGACATATCAATAAATTTATGACTTGTCTTTCCTTGCAAAATGGACCTATTATAAGAGAATTCTATAAGATAACAGTTTGTTTGTTTATAACTCTATATAAATAGTATGATATACGTGTAAATATGTTAGAATTTATCCTCACGTGTGCAAATATATCCAGTGGCAAGCAATATCGATGGCCATACTTAATTGAAACCAAAATGTATATGATGGATAAAGTACACACAACGTAGCTAATAGGCACATGGTACCAACCCGATCAGTTAATTGGTCTAACATAGCTCCAAATTTGGTACCTTGATTAAAGTACCTTGCTGCATGCCCATCCACTGCATCTAATAGTGCACTAATAACATAGCACCATAATGCGATAATATAGTTGGTTGACATAAAATAAAAGGATACAAGAGCCAAAATTACTCTGCCATATCCTGTTAACAGATACATATTGTCATGCCCATAATAATATCATTTATAACTATACATATTTTATTATAAGTTTTTCATATTGCTCAATTTATTTACTATTTCTGCAGAAATTTAGTTGAACATTTATATAAAAATTATTATTAGCTGAACAATATTTATGTGATATTCTGAATGTATTAGAGTCTTACATAAAAGAATTGATTCTAAATCAATATAAGAAGTCTTCAAAGTGTTATGCTCGCAGGCCCATCTTTTATATATTATTTGATTCAATTTTAATGGAAAAACAAACTAAAAATAATTATGGAGATTTTTACTATAATGAATACAGATAGAATTTTTCTTTTTTATAATAAAGTCGAAATTGCAAAGATTTTTCAAACACAGAATGTTCCAATTTAATTACTTATCATTATGCAAGTTCACTTCAAATCATGTTTTTCAATAAATTGAATAAAAGTGTGGTATATACTACTAAATAGTGAATCCAACAATAAGTAGTGAATACCTTTTAATATTTTTATATTATAAAATACCCTTAAAAAAAATTATACTGCCGTATACAAAATAAATACACCTCTTTTACTAGCATTTAAAAGTAAATTACACACACACATTATGTATCACCTGTCAACAATTTTATATCTATTGCTTTGTCTTTACAAATATATTAAACATATGTAAGAGATTTATTATGAAACACAAATGATTAGTAATTAACCAAACTGCTTGAATGTAAAAATATTTATTTACCAATAATATTGGGCACAAATAGGAATATATTCTCAGATTTCGTCATTTTTCGGCCTCTGAGTGCCTTTCGGTTTTGTGGGAAATATAATAAGATTTATCACCTATAACCTGTAACTGAGCGTAAAGAGTGTATTTATCTGTTTGCGCCATATAATATCTTTTTTTATTCTTACCTTATGAGCGTAACTTTCTAACAACGCGCTGCGGCTACTGTTACACACTGTGCACACTGTGTTCTCCAATTTAATCTGAATTACCTGTAAAGAAACGTATAACAATATATAGGTATATAACATGAATGAATTGTCAGAATCGAGAATCACATATCGCACCGTAGTCGAGTTCTACATATATCGATTTCGGTGACGCAGATACACAACAGTATTGTATCAATCAGCCTATCCACAGGTTCTACACAATTTTATTTAACTGGTAGGTACATTACAAAATTAAAACAAATTTATGGCTTTTATAATATGTAATTTTCACGTTAGTGTATAATTTTTCGAAAAAATCAGCCTGCAAATATTTTTTTAACGTAACATCGCACATCCTTGAACAAATCTGGTTCACGACAAAAAAGACTTGTCCTTCAAATGGCAAACATTTATCATTGATAATCTATTTTAACAATATCACGGACAATCATTTCCAATAGACTGTAAAATAGCAATTGCTAAATACAGCTTGACATTTAGTTACGCTCCTGAAACCAGACGACATTTTCGGAGGCTAAACGGCTGGTCCGCCGTTTCTCTGCGCAAAAGCAATCGTTTATTGTGTCGAGAGAAAACTGTCTGCAGATTTACGTCAGTTTTCCTGAAACTTATTTCCAATGTGATTAACTCAGAACAATCTTCGTCTAATAATAGTGAAATTGAACAAAATGTTCCAGTGATAAAATTGACTGTACAGATGGACTCGGGCATTATGATATAAAGTTTTAGGGTGGGCTACTTTCCCTTTACTCGGACATAAATAGTTATTGTTGCATTTGAAACGGACTCTCATTAGCGAAAATTCCTGTTTATCTTTTAATAGAGTATTTTTGCAAAACACAGTCTAAATAAATAGGTTTTGTGTGTCCCTGAGAAAGTGTGTGTACAGAAGTAACATTACGCGATCGATACTTTACCAATGATTGTGGAATGCACTCCGATGGTATGATCAGGCTACTTGTGACTTCATGAGACGTTCATTGTCAGTGAATTGTTTTAAAAGTGATTTTGGTGTTTTCCAAGGCCTGTATACCTACAACAGAACAGTGACAAGAATGAACTGTATAGTTTTCGGTGTGTGTACAAGCAGTGCCAAAAGCATTGTCGCAGCTTTGAACAAATACATTTTCGCGTTTTTTATCCGTATATATCCGGTTAGAAAAGAACTAACAGTAAATTGCATTTTATTTCAAGAAAGCGATTCCCATAGCTGCATACGCGAGTAAAAATGTTTAGTTTAATATCGATAGCGGCCATTTTGAGTTTATGAGCACTCTGAAGCACGGCGATTATCAACCTTATTTTATTACACAAAAATTGGACTTTCTTAAATGCCTTCTCCACAAACTGTAACGGCATGAAAATCAGTTTAACATGTCAACCAAAAATATGAGATTTTCCATTTTCGAGATGGAATTCTGACAAATGCGATAAAGAGCTTTGCAAATGTTTTTTTTTATATTGTACGTTTTATGGTATTAATCACTATTATACTTGTGGCACAAATTGAATTGTTTCAATCGATTTTTAATCATAATTCAAAATTCCTTCATTTGCTAACAAATAAAACATAAAGTGTAACTTACGTGCTTTCTTATCTTTTACTGATTACGAAAAAGCCACAAATTATTTAAAGGTACAAGTACCTACATATATGGATAATGAAACGGCGTACAGTTCGAATTTGTATTCTTATTATTTTCGAATTTTTCTTCCGATAAATGTATTACATGAACAAAAGCAATAAACAGTTGTCAGTTATTGATACAGCAAGTATAATGTATATTCCAATTTGGTAGAATTTATAACGTACTTATCAATAGTTTGTAAATAGTCGAAGTTGGCAAGTAACTCTGAAATAACCTTACAATGAAGGATTGTTCGTATTGAAGAGCAAAGATAAATTATACATGCAACCTTAACACATAAAGGACACATATAAGCAGAATTAAGATATAAAGCGGTATAATTGGGGGAAAATCAACAGAATACAATTCTTTTCCAATTGATCGACAATCACGACACTAGATAGTGGACGGTGCCATTTTCGTTACCTTCGCACTGCGCATAGTACGCGCGTAAAAGTCGAGCACATTGGAAAGACCTTCAATTGAATTTAATATAATTTTCATAAAAATATTAATTATTGTTTGTATACGGTTTCATAAGCCGAGTGAAACGTTCTAAATTCGCGATCTGATAAGGCGGTCGGTTGTAATCTTGTGTAACTTCAGAACAGTGAAAATGCTATCGTCTACATGGAAGTGATGGTTATGATAGTTTAAAAAACTAAAAACGAAACCAACACAATTTACGTAATGCGAAATGCAAGAATCTCAAGTTGTATTCTGTGATCGGTCTGAAAGGGTCATTAGACCTTGAAAACACCAAAGAGAAATGATGAGGAAGCTATGAGCACAGCGGACACGGCGCTGTCAATTTCGATCAAAATGGCCCCAGGGCCGGAACATCGTCAAGAACCAGTAGCTCCCGATAAAACTTCTGAAAATAACCGTAGTGCAATTTCTAATGAAACAGATATTGAAAATTCAGTGGTAGGTGTTGAGACTATTACTAATCAGACTTTGAACACAGAAAGTGCTTCAACAAACATTGATACCAATACAGATTCAACAAGTCAGAGTGCATCAACCTGTGTTACATCGGATAATAAACAGGTGAGTTATAAGTATGGTGATGTATTCAACCAACTAACAATTTTTAGATAGTGATATGAACAGATTAACTACCATATAAATACAGAACATTTTAATTATTTGCAAGTGAAAAGTATGTATGACGTACAAGAGTATTGTATGTATGTATACATATCAGTTGAAGGAACTAAATTATGTAAAATCATATATTAGTACTAGGCGCCAAAATATCTTAATCTTAATTCTCAGTGCTATATGACATACATATTGTCGATGAACAATAGGATTAAAAAGTATGGAATTGCATATAGTAATATAATAACGTTTTAGAATTGCATTTCTCATTTTTAGTTACATCTGTTAATTTATAAAATACATTGGTATAAATTGTATATCTGTTGCAATAATTCACATTTATTATAATAGGTACATTCTTCTCCAATCAGATCTTAGGATCCCTAATTAGTTAATAGTTTTCTGTTTTTAATTTAAATTAATTTCCAATGTGGCATAGGTAAATCAACTTGATTTAGGTATATTATTATATTATCAAGTTAATTTCAAATTATTCACGTAGAAATTTAGTTTAAATTAATCATAGTGATCAATCATTTTTTTCAAACTAATATGTTTTGTACTATGTATTATTATGGATTAACTATATAAAATATTAATAGATTGACTTCATAAAATATTAATTCTGAATGCTTATATATTGTATGTCAGAAGCAAAATGCCAATAATAAGAAAAGTCAGGGTGAAAAATGCAATAATAGAAATTATTACTATACATCTATTCAGAGCTTTCACACTTCTTGAATAATCAAGAAATTAAATTATAACATAAATATTGCTAATCCTATAATATTTTTATTCTATCAGCGGTAGAATAATTTCATTTAAATCATTGCCAATATAAGTTTAACAAAGGAGTAGTAAATTAATAATTAGAGCTCTTAAGTTGAATGTAATAAAGTAAAGTAATTCTGTGCTATTTAATTTCATGCGTGTTAAACAAAACAAAAAGCAGACATAATTGATTCATAGTTAACGTTACAATGTTATGTGTATGTAATTTATTTGGATAAATTATATACGTACATATATATATAATGCCTGTGGGTACACAACTAACTATGTATGTAATATACAGTAAGTTATAGGAGTATTAGAATGCTTGCAACTAAAAACTGTACTAAACGATACCCTATGTGTAGATAAGTTAGATAGGTTAGACTAAAGATTTTAAATAATATTCTTGAAACTATGGCAACATAAAACTGTCAGTATTCTAATGACAAAAATTTGAAGGAATTGTGATAACTTGTTTAATGAATACAAAACGCTTTATGAATTTGTATTTGCTTTAAATGCAAGTTGATGAAAATTACAGAAAAAAGCAATGTAAAATAAGCACATATCATACATTACTGTATTATTGCATATAAAATTAGTGTTAAAGGCGGTTTAAATATTGAAAACTCTAATGATATAATAATAATTTATCGTTCAAGTGTTTTTGTGACTGTAATACACAGTCTAAGTAGTGTTTCATAATTACCACACTTCTCTAAAAAAATTCAATTACACATATTCTTGTCCAATGTAGAATTGACTGCAATCGTTCGAATAGTTTCGTGACCAATGTGTAGGTGGACAAAAACTTGACAAATGCGAATACGAATGTATACGAATGCGAATATCGAGGGGCCCCTACATGTTACGATCCTGGATTGGCCGTGTTCTTAGTGTAATGGTGGCGGCCATGCTGAGAAGAGCGCGCCGCGCCCGCTCGTCACAGTAGCATTTAAATCGGCAACATATTCTCGATACTGCCGATATTATTTCTTCTGAATAGTGATAGCGTATCGTTGGCTACGTTTATCGCGTATTCGAGTGCGCAAAATTTCTGCGTAACAGTGCTATATAGCGGGACTGTAGTTGGACGGAGCAGAGACGACTGCAGCCGACCCAGGTGCCCTCTAAAAATATAAATTCCGTGCCGGCACTGCCCAGCAGATTTTTCCTTCGTCTCTCTGTAAGTTACCCTGATATCACCTCGTGTCTCAATTAGCTAATCGCGACCCCCTATCGATCTCTGGGCAAGCCCAAACTCATTTCTGGTGTGTGTCCTATTTTAATTTACGAGCGAAGGTAAATTCGCTATATTGGCTATACTTTTTGCATTTCCAAGGACTTGTCTACGAATATTCATTAATAGTGCTTTCCGAATCTTCAAGTACAATTGCTTTGTATTGTTCATACGAAACCAAGTACTTATTTCTTTTTTCTTCAGGGTCATCTTGTTCAATACTGCGAAATGAATGATAATTTTTTCTTTTTCTGAAGAACGATAACTGTTTATCATTAACCTAACTATATGAAAATGTATAAATTGCTTCATTTATATGTATGGCGATTCACGGTCAATAAGTTGGGGAAAGTTTTGTTATCTTCATAAAAACGGTGTATTCTGAGAGCAATCTTAATCGCTTTTAACTGTAGCACATAGGTTTCAGCCAAATTCGTTTCTAAATGCTTTCTCTGAATGATGTTTGTGTACTCTTAAATAAGCAAACAAAAAGTTTGTGGTAGTCAATTATTTTTTATATGAGCAGCCATTCTAATAAGATATTTTGCTTTGAATCAAGTAATCAGGTTATAGTAGGACTGTGTTAGTCAAGTTACCAACTAAAATAAACCATACTTTCCATATGGTTTTTTCTAATATTTTTTCCTTTGTTTATAACCTAGGCATAAATATAGTCATTTTTAAACAATATTCATACTGCATTTTGTAAGTAGATGAAATTAAGGACAGTGAAGCAATATTTTTTAGTGTTATATAAACAGCTCTATGCATTTTAATATCGTAATGAGGCGTTACTATTCATACAGATTAATGGCAAATAATAGTGAACTCAGAAATATCTATATTTCTCTTAACAATGAATCATTGCATTCACTAGAATACATAAATAAATACATACACATATATATATATATAAATTTCATAAATTCAATATGTGTATATGTGTATGAAGTATTAATTTTAACAACAGTATGTATCATTTACATATATTGATATACTTTTTTTTCAATATAGTCTCTACATTTCTCTACAAAATCCAATAAGTGAAACCTTAAATTCTCTCTCTGAGCTGTCTATATTCATGCTTATCTGCCTGCTGTGTACTTTGTGTACATAGATACATACATATTATAGTATCAAATGTAATAAGTAATACAAAATTTAGTTTTCTAACTTGTAATTCATGCTTTAATGACAATGATAAAATATTTAGAATTAACTGTAGGTAACAGCTGTATTATTGAAAGTCAAATCTTAGGGAATCTGTATTAATCAACGTTTACATATTTTATGTTATGATTGCGGTTACCTAAGTTTTAACATTGTGGAAACAGAACGTAACATTAAAAATATGAACGATAAAGAAGATAATTTACGTGATTGTTATATACGTGTAATAATTGTACTTTACTTTTGCCAGCATACCTTTAAATGTATTTTCACATATGGTTTAACTTTTAAGGGTGTAGATCAACCTTTTAGCATGTTTACCACATTTATATTTTGATTGCAAAACATGGTCCTTCACCATGTATAGATTATAAACAAAGTGTTTGCAAACACATTACATAGTAACGATTTTATCATGTACGTTTTAAGATATTTATTAATTTGTGAAGAATACTGTTTATACTTATGTATGTTCTATACTATCTATTGTACAATTCGTGATTAGACTTTGACTGTTTTCCTTTTTGGTTGTAACTTTCAGGAAGAACCTGCTACGTTATCTACATTAAATGAAGGTGAATTACGTGCATTATTGGATGAAGCTATAACATATAAGTGTCCCAAAGATCGTGAAGGAAAATCCAGTCTTTTTAAAGTATGTATATTATTCTCTTCAGTTCTTGCATATTAAGATTAATAAAAGAATTTGATAACATACAGGGTGTTTCATAACCCGCGCTACAAGTGGAAGAGTGGTGATTCTACATGGCAAAAGAAGTAGCGAATATAGAATAAAATTATTTCATAATTTGCGTCGTTCTTTAGAAAATTGGCTTTGAAGGTAGGTGCTCAAGGGGCACATTGAAGTAATAAACGGAACACTTCTTGCTACATTAAATGAGAGCACGTATTAAGGAATATACGTACTCCTGAGGTGCCTAAAACTATACTGCGGTGCACATGCACTCTGTCCGAAATTTAAAGTCAATTTTTGGGAAAGGTGCGCAATATATGAATAAATCTTACTCTATATTTTTGATTTACTTTTTCTGTAGAATCACCACCCTCCTGCTTGCCACCCTGTATACTTTACAAATATGCTAAATCATTGATAACATTATTTTAGGAGTTACTGCAAGAAGCGGAGGCCGATGAAACTGAAGAAGGTCGTAGAATAATAGCTAATTCACGCTGCCTGCCTGGAACAAATCGTAGAAGACATAAACGAGACTCCGTATCTGAAAGGCTCACACACGGAGGATCGTTGCAGAATTTGACACAACCTATTACTTCAGAGTTTGATAGCAGTTTTGCTTACTTGACGTCTGGTTTTAGCCATACTTACGGAGGAAGTAGAAGAAAGAATAAGAAATATACAGGACCTAGTGTATCTGCAAGGCAAAGGGAAGGTGGTTCATTGCCATCAAATGTTAATGCATCGCATAGTCTAGCTTCGTTGGCTAATTTAGATTTATTATTCGATAAGAAGGTACATATTACAAACACTTTTATTTTAAGCTATTCAAATAGAGTCGATTAATCCTTTGTGTCCTGTTTACTAATATTGCTCGTGTGAAGATAAAACCGTCGAAAAAAATTGAAAAAACACGGTATTCATAAATTAGGAACATTCATAATAATTATTTATATGTATAATGGTATTACAGGCATATCATTATGAACTGATATGGCTGATTTGTATGTAATATTATATTTAATAAATTACAACATAATATAATAGATCTAAATACATCTTTGTTTGTTTACAAAGAAGGGTTTCTGTGAAGAACGTACAGCGTATGACTGGACCAATAAAGAAAAATCAAAATCCCTGGACAAACCATCGTGTACTAGCATAAAGAAGGAAGAGAAAGAAAAGGACAAAAAAGATATAAAAAAAGATTTGTGTGAAAGTGAACTTGAAATACGTGAGAAACGAAGTAATAAAGGAAAACACGGAACAAATGAAATGCTCGAGTCAGATCATCCTCCACCAGAGTATAAGTCAGATTACATGGTAATCGATTTAGGCGATGCTGAGGTAAATTACAAATTTTAGGCGATATAAATGCAATTGTTCATATAATTATATGATAATTAAATTACGCATTATTTTTCGCATAATCTAATTTCTTTTTCTTATTTACTAATTACATACATATACACACGCGCCCCCCCCCCACACACAATATATATGTATATGTATATGTATTAGGTGGGCACCATTAGCGAGAGGAATGTGGGACCCGCTATAAGTGGGGTTCAAAGACCTCACTCTTTGGATACGGAAGATGATGAAGGAACTGAAATGAAAATTATTGAACCGCGTAGACCTCAGTATATATCACACACTACTTTCGATATAGCTCATCAGACTCCAGTGGACACTACTATAGATTTTTCTTTCCGAGAGCATACTGGGAAACAAGATAAATCAAAAATATCTGTTAATGGTACACTTTCTTTTCAAACTTTTAACAGTGTGAAGTGTGGTATTGGTGGAACCTCAAATACTTCTAGTGCTAGTCAGGGTAAAGTAGTACCAAGCTTATGCTCCATGATGTCTGCGTCCTTACAAACACAGAATATCACAATGGGTAGGTGATAAATCAAAATTATTAGATATGAAATCATTTATTCTGCAGTTATTGCAATACGTAATAATTAAATCAAATTATAGTGCAAAAATATAAGTATTAACCCTTTGTACTCAAAGTGCGAGGCACAGCTGGAGGAATTCTTATCGGGCACATACAGTGTCAGGTATCCTATTTGAAATATGTGTATCAGTAACATACTACAATTACCTGATGTACAAAACAACGAGTTATTGGAAAATCTGCACACAGAAAGGACCGAGTGCAAAGGGTTAAAATACCTATAATTAATACCTAATAGTTAAGCCTAATATTGTATATTTATTTTCGTAAAAAATGTACATATGATCCTCTAACAGAATAATCATTTCTATATTTTATTTTTACTATGAACACAACTTATAAGAAGTTAAAGTACGTAAATTTTGCACAGAAGGTTCCAGGTATACAGCGCATACTACGGCGTCTGGAGAGAAGAAATCCTTGGACGAAAATGGAAATGCAGTGCAAAACTATAATGGGGAACGGAAAAAAAATGGTAAAAAGAATATACAGGAACATAATGTTATTGTATACAGTGCAGAAGCTGTTGAAGGTCATCGTAACGAAGACATTGAGAGTTTAATTAACTTTATTGAAAACAAAGAATCCAAAAGTAAAAAAGGAAAACCTGGTAATCCAGTCAGAGTCAAAACTAATTCTGGAGCGAAGCCAAGGAGTAGAGAGAAAGATGCTAAAAGGGAACAGTTACCTGCCAAGTTACAAAAATCTAATTCCCTTGAAGAAATATCCAAGACTAAGCTTGAAGACCTCACAACAGAAAATAATATTAGTTCTAGTGTCGCTAGTAACTTATCGAGTCAACATGGTAAGTAATTAATATTTTACAATAATTTTATGCTATAACTTGGAAAATGTATAATTAAATAAACAATACGTTTTATATCGCTTGGATAGGTACCATTAATGTTGCTTTGCGACGTGCAAAACAAAAGAGCACGGGGGACGCAGCTATCGATAGCCGCGGTGATAGACGATCCTGGGGAACAGAAGAAGGTCAGTCTATATATTGCAATGATACCGGAGATGATTATGCTAGTCGTCGAAACTCCAATAAAAAAATCAATCCAGAGCCGGAACACGAAACAGAATTTTTGGTAGTTACGAAAAAGAAGAAAAGTAAAAAACAAAGAAGAAGTTCCAGTGGTAGTAGAGCACAAAACTTGGCAGCATCCGGATCTTATCTCCAGAACTCCAGGGGATTTTCCAACGAATACAGAACACCTCTTTCTCCCGAACGTAGAAGAAAATCGGCCAGCAGCATGCCACCAAGGTAAATAATGCAGTAATTTTTGTTGCGGGGTGAAGGGAGGGGGGCACAGCAAAGTTCATTAAAGAGATTGAGTATACTATTATTTTATGATTATAGTTGATCCTATTAAAATTGTGTTATAAACATTATCATTTACAGCGACAAATCAGACAGCAGTGATTCAGACTCTGTCCATTCATTGCCAGTCACATCGAATACTTCTAAACACAATTTGTCAAAAATAGCTACCTCATCAGGCGGAACGCCGCAAGCAAGTTACGCAGACATAGCTCGTATGGCAACTATGAACATGACACACAGTTCGGTATTAAATATATCTACAATAGTGCCGAGCATGTTAAATACATCATCGTGGCCTAGTGTGCCGCCTAAAACGCTTTCAGAACCAGATAAAATTCCTCAAGACTACTACCCCAGTTTAGATGAATTACAACACTCGGATAGAAAAACGAGGCAACATAATTTTACCCATACAAACCATTTCTTGAACCTCAGTTTTGACAAACCACCTTCACCGATTTTATCATCAAAGGTAAAAAATTCGACGGAAAGGAAAAAGGCAGAAGCTCAAGAAGTTATTAATAAAAATATTCAGGTTATTAAATATGTGCAGGACATCGAAAAAATGCAGCAAAATCTAATGCAACAAGAACAAAAGCACGTGACTTCTAATCATAGCACAAATTCGAATGGAATGTTAGTAGCAAATTCAGTAACAAATTGTAATTTTGAGCCCGACAACAACAATCCCAGTTGCAACAATATTAACAATAAAGATCCCGTTATGAATCCAAGATGTAATAATCTACGGCCACGTCGGGGGTATGCTCAAAACAGTCAAAATGTACAAAATCAAGCATCGTATGAAGAACAACATTTAAAAAAACACGGATATTCATGCCACGATGAAAATACCAAAAAAGTGCATAGTACTGAATGCTGCGGTGTGCATTCGGAAAACAAAAGTAGTCCCGGAACAATGGGAACATCCGACGACATTGAGATACAAAAAGTTAATTTCCAAAATAATCCAAAATCACTGCAAGAAGTGCAAAATATCGAATCGGGTACCAGTAAATCAAGTAAAAATGAAACACCACTAAAAGCAGGGAAAGAACAGAATGCTAATGTTAAACACGAAATAATTAAGTCGGGAAATATACATTTGACAAATTCGAAACAAGACCAACAAGAAGATGGTGAATGTAAAAAAGACAAAGAAGGTATACCTTCAGATGCAGATCAATCACAGAAAGCAGAATCGCAGACATCTAATAAACAAAAAGTCTTGAGACCTGCTGTGATATTGTTAGACGAAGCGTCGTCTGATATTACAAGGAACAGTGATTTACCAACGGAGCTTAGGTTTGGCTTCGAAATTAACGAACAACTTTTATTATCTGAAGATTCCGTAACTGAAGAGACCACAACTGCCAGTTCTAGTTTTCCTTCTGTAATTCCACCACTTGTAAACAAACCATCTTCGAATTTTGATAGATACCCTCCAATATTTGAAAAACATTTGCGATGTGATAAGTTTACTCCTAATTTTATGGAATCAACAAATACTCATGTAACGCAACAGCCAATGTATCCAGTAATGGGACAACGGTTACCGTGTATTGGTTATCCTCCAAGGTTTCCATCACCTACATATATGCCACCACCACCTACGCCTTCTACGGGGATAATGGAGAAATATCAACCGAAAGAAGACTTTTCTGTGCTTTACGTAGCTCCCGAGGAAGACGTTAATATACAGACATACAATCATGATAAAATAGTCTCATTTGTTGGCTTAGGTAAGTAAACACCAATACTATTCTATTTTTTCTTAATATTTTACCAAGATGTGGTCAAATTAATATTTGGGCCAACAATATGTAAAAAGTAAATGAAAGAAAAATTAACATTCAAGTGTAGATACAGTATTGTCTCGTTAGCGGCTCGCTGGTCGGGACTGGCGTTGAGCCCATATCGCGATCAGAGCCCTAATTCCGAGTGTTCGGGTCTCGCTTCTTTCTGGCCGAAGGGGGGAGGGAGATGGAACGCTTTGCGTGCATGATGGTCGGGCGCGAGCGCTCAGATGAAATCGTAACTGCTCGACGCATGCGCGCCACGGGCAATAGCCATTTTTGCGCCCTAGGCGAACTTATCAAATTGCACACTTTTATTATAATACATTTATTTGAAATTATTGATGACCTTACTCCGAATTTTTATTCGTAGTTTAAAACAGTTGCGGTACAATTTTTAATATTTCATTTAAAAGTTTATTATCAAGACTGCCAACAATGAAAAAACCATTTTGCGCCTCTCGTAAACCTACGGCCTGGGCGGTTGTCTAATTTTTCAGAGTAAAGTCGTAAATAATTTCTAATAAATGTATTATAGTAAAGGGCGCAATTTGACAAGTTCACCTAGGGCGCACAAAAGAGTTAATCATCCCGACGGAAGTCGAAAAAACGCTCGTGTGATCGCGGCCTAAACGCTTGCGACCATCACGCACGCTCGTCACGCACGCAAAGGACAGAGTGTCACGGCATCCGAAAGACGGAGCGAGAGAAAACATCAACGCGTCGTCTGTCTCGTACCGTCCTCGCTCGCTGTTAATGGATCTCACTCGTTCTCGTTCGATCTCGCTCTCGCCTACAGCAGACAAGAGTGAGACAGAAGTGGTGGGGATAGTGAAAAGCCCACATCAAAGAGGAGATATAATAAGTGGCGTCACTCTGGGCGGAACGTTTGAAGTCCTTACTTGACCTTGACATTTAAATTGGTTGTGTATTCGAGCGGGATATTCAAATCGACTAAATGTACCTTACCGCAGTTGGCTGATTATTGCCGAAGTTTACTGATCATTGCCGAATGGGGCCGAATGGGCATTTAAATTGGTTGTCTAGTGATTTCCTTAGGTTACTTCTGTCCTTGTCGAGTGACGCCTCTTATTATATCTCCACTTTGCCCACATCGTGTACACCAAACCGAGCCCCTAACAAGACAATACTGTACTAGTATAACAATAAATGTATAGCGGGAACCACTTAACTAAGATCGTGTTCAGATTTATTGGTCGGTGAGTTTCGTGAGGGGTATTCTCCCACCACACCGCTTGCCTGGCTCGGTGCTCCTTGTTTTCTACGTTCTCGCTCTCTTTCGGGTTACGCCTGGTCGTCGTGCGGTGGGGATTGGTGTCCGTCAGGCGAAGCCGAGCAGCGTTCCCGTTACCCCACCATACTCTTCGTGGGCCCACCAACTTCAATTGCCAATCCACGTCAGGTGTGGTGGCTGATTTCTCCTCGCGCGCTGCTCACGAAACCGAACTCACTGGCCAATATATCTGAAATCGACCTTAGACCGTCTGTCCACGGAGCGTCACGTCATAGACGCGTACGCGTAGCGACCAATCGTCCGCCGGGCATCGTGACAAATGCAGATCAAGGATCGACCGATGCGTCGTATGATTAGTCTCTACGCATACGCGTCTATGATGCGACGCTCCGTGGACAGACGGCCTTAGTCATTTCAAATGACTTTTAGCCATTTGAGCGTTAAGCAAGATAATCGCTCTTTTCCTTTTCTTGTCGCAACGTGCTAGCAAGTGCTGTACTAGACTCACTACACACGTTGTTTGGCAATTTTCATACACATTTGTGTAAACGCTTTTGGCATTCAAAAGATCAAGTTATGCGTTTCACAAAAAAGTGTTGTATAAAAAAGTTATATGGTTCTCATTGTCTTACTTTTTTTTTTATAAAAAGCAAGATTTCAAAGTCATTTTCACTTTTTAAACGATTTTAGTCGGCTTCAATCCTCTATTTGTTTGTTTGTATTTAAACGATTTTTTGTATGTTTGGTTCAAATCTAGAGACTCAATTGTAACCCACTTCTAACTATCCAATAGACTTGAAACTTTGCAGGCGTACGTAGTTTGGATGACAATACAAAATTATGAAACAAAACCCGAAGGGTTTAAAAAAATGACCCAGTCATCAATAAATATAACCACAAATCAACCATATAACCAGGAGTCGCAACTTAGACATTAATAAGTAAATACTGAAAAAAAATACATAAAAATTTAAGCTAAACGATTTCATTTAAAATGCACTAAAAACTAAAAAATATTTGGTTTCTTGTACTACAATTGCGACGGTGTTTTTCAGTTTAAATAAGCTCGTGGAGCAGGATACTTCATAACAGAATATGAATCAATTTAATACAGAATTAAGCGTCGAAATGAATTTGTTATGAGGTATCCAGGGTGAGGAGCGATTATGCTCAACAGTGGAGAGGGAAACACCTACAGGAGTGGTGGGTATGTATGCATAAATTGCGCCTGAATATCTCAGATATCCTGCTCCACAATTTTATTTAAAGAGAAAAAAACAGCATCGAAATTGTAGTACAAGAAAAAAATGATTTTTTTTGTTTTAGCGAATTTTAAATAAAATCGTTTAAATTAAATTTTTTTATATATTTTTTTTCATTTAAAGGGTATACTCAACCTTTTTTTATTAAAATATGATAGAACACCAAATTCCAAATGCAAGATTATTTTACTATTTGTTTTAAATCGAATGATTAACGAAATATAGACCAAAATGTTTATAATCTTAATTAACATGTTTATTCTTCATGAGTGTCATATGAGGTATAGCAAATCTAGAGACATACCAGTTAACTATGACAATTATTTTTTTGATTGTTAGTACATACGTCTTAAGCGGGCCTTACACGATGAGATTTGTCTCGTGCTGGATAGGTGGAGAGAAGAAGACAGAGAGATCTGTCTCGAGACATGTCTCAAGACAAATCTCATCGTGTAGGGCCCGCTTAAGTGTCAAAACTAAATGGAAGTGAGCAATTGGAATTAAGAGGTCATATACGTTTCTCAGCGCTAAATCGTGGTCAATGTTTGCGAATGATTCACGGATAAACTATTAATCCGAATGGTTTAATTCTTGTTGTGTTTTATAGGTATATGTTTATATACCTATGGTTATATACCTCAGGTATGAGAATTGGAAAATTTTTAAAAATGTGGGTTTTTCTCGAAACATTTTCCAAGACGGTGGGCATGATAACTGCCTCACCGTTCATCGGATTAACTTCATTATTTACACACATATTCTACATAAGATTCGTTATCGGGTAACGTCGAGCTTTTTCAACTAAATTGAACCATTTTTTAATAACAAGCAAAAATGTACGACTTGTATAGCGAAAATCACGACCCATTTCTTCAAAGTATTACCATTTCCACAATTTTTTTTCTCGAAAAATGGCGACGTCACTCGATAACTATGATCCCAAAGATTGTTAAAAATTCGGTGATTTTTGTTTCGGACCACTCGTTCGGGCTGAATCATGCCCACCGTTTTGGGCGGCGCCAGAAAACATGTTCTACGCCACTGCCCGCGGACGCCAGATTTTTAAAAATTTTCCAATTCTCAAACTTGTTCTATAATCTATAGACGTATACCTATAACACACAAAAAGAATTAAACCAATCCGACTAATAGTTTATCCCTGAATTACTCCCAAACATTGAGCACGTTTTAGCGCCGAGAAACGTGTATGACCCCTTAATTAATTGTTATCTGTAATTGGAGTTAGAAACCGAAAGTTTGTAATTATTTTCTTAGCATTTTATCGTATATCAGGGCTGAGCAACATGTTCGCCACCGCGGGCCGCACAATCCCCGTTACCAGTCAGCCGTTTCCCTCACTATCAGCAATATTAGCAATGTAGAAGCGAGAGCTCCGTGTGTCTGTTTAAAGTTTTAGAGTGTAGGAGTCAAATAAGTATGGAGAGCAGGCAAGTCGAGGAAGGAACCGCATGCGGCCCGCGGGCCGCGGGTTACCCAGCCCTGTCATATATGACATAAAGGAATTTCAAAGAAATTTTCTGTAGGAACAGAAACAGGAAATGAAAACAAAGAGAATCAATAGTGTAAAAAGTTGTATAGTTTTCTTTGTCAATAATAAGGAAAAAAAGCATGATACCTCTGCGTTATAGGAAACTCGCAAAAGAAGGGTAAGGACTACAGCTGTCCAAGTAGTTCAACAATTGAAGATAAATTGAACGCAAGTCTAATCATTCGAACCAAGCCAAGTACTCGAATGTCGATGTAGCTTAATTATTTGAGCAAGTTTAAAAACACCCAATCTCTTTGAATGATATGAACAGCTTGAACGTTTTAACGACTTGCTTACATTTAAGTTATTCGAATTGAAATAATGACTTAAATGGCTTTGAGCTACTTGAAAAACCACAAGTTACTCGTAACATTTGAAACTATCCTATTAATCAAGGGTCTTATAAGAATAAAATCAATCGATAGAAAAAAAGGTTACTTCGAGAACAGTAGTGTTGCTATTTCTTAAGAATAAAAAAATGTAAAATATGTACCTATAGGGTTTATTATGTGTGGAAATTAAATTTTTGTGATTCATATAATATTCATACTAATATACATACATACATATGTCTGTATAAGTTGACAAATTAACAATAAAATTAGTGGGTGTCGATTATCAATAGTTAGTGCTGGTATTTAGTAATTTGAGTCGTTCATTGAATTCCCGAGTAGTATTAGAAATTTGGAGTAACTCGAAGTTTTAAGTTATTCATTTGAAATCAAGTAGCTTGTATGCAAGCAAGCCGTTCAAACATTCAAGCCACTCAAATCATTCAAGAAGATCGAATTTTATCAAACTTCTTCTAATATTCAAGCTATTTGAAATATTATTAGATAATGGAGTACTTGGTTTGGTTCGAAAGAAACTAGTTTCACTCGATTTAAATTTGAAGCACTTGAATATTTCAAGTATTTGGCAGCCGTAGAAAGGACTGTCTCGCTACGAATTCTATAGAACTCAGTGAGATAGCAGATATACATTTACGAAAGTCGTTAATGAAGTACTAAGTGTAGGTAACTACTTATTCTCGAAAATAAAAAATAAGGTTGTTTGGGAAAATCTACTAGGTTGGTGCATATGAAATTGCCATTTCGTGTAGGGAAGTTTGAATGAAAATATTTCTTGCTTTTGAACTATTTTATTTATTTTATTTTATTTTTTTAGTTTTTATGGCATTGTTCGAGTTGTAAGCCAGCGCTAGACATTGTTATCTCTACCATAAACAATGGAACTGTAAAGATACGTCTACACGACGATACTTGTGTGTCTAGATCAAATGTATACGACACTCATAAAAAATTTCCGGAAGATTGGAAACTGCCTAGAGCAGTCCGTGATACTGAATTCGAGCTATACGCGCGGGAGTCGCAGTTAGAGCTAGACTGAGGACACTGCAAGTAGCTCTAGACACTTGATATACTATTACTGCACAGAAAGATGGCCTCTGACAGGCGATGCATTCCGCTGTCAGTTCCACCTGAACCTCTGTCTCTGTGTGCATTGTAATAAGTAGATGTGGCCGATTCCTTCAAGACAAAAATATGTGTGTCCCGTCTTTAAGAGTGTGTCCAATTAAGTGACAAAATAGGACATAAATTAAATAGGTCAAATTAAGTGAGATAATAATAATAATAATAATAATAATAATAAGACAAAAATAGAAAGACTAAGGAAAATTATCGGGCAACTAACGCAATTCACACAACATAAATTATCAGATAAAAGACAAACAGCCTTAGGAAATATATCATAACAAGAAGCAATAGAACAATTAGAAGAGAAGAAACAGAAACTACAAGCACTAGCCAAACGACTCAGACGATACAAGAAGAGCGAGAATAGAAGAAGACAAAACCAGACATTCAACACAAAACAAAAGAAATTCTACCAGACATTGGATGGCACAAAAATCAAAATTAGAAACCCACCAAACCTAGAAGACGTTGAACATTTCTGGAGCAACATATGGGAAAACCCGACACAACACAACCGACACGCTCAATGGATACAAACAGAAACCGACAAATACAGTACAATATGTCAAATGCACGATATGATAATTACCCCTGAGGAAGTCACTAAAACAATCAACGCCACACACAACTGGAAAGCAGCTGGAAAAGATAAAATAATGAACTTCTGGTTAAAGAGATTCACATCAACGCACATACACATAGCCGAACTGTTCAACAGATACATTACATACCCACATACAATGCTACACACACTCACACAAGGAATAACCTACTTGAAACCTAAAGACCCAGCAGACACAGAAAACCCAGTAAAATACCGTCCCATTACATGACTACCAACAATATATAAAGTATTGACAGCAATTATCGCACGGAAAATAACCTCACACATAACACAAAACAATATAATCAAATAAGAACAGAAAGGGTGTTGCAAAGAGGCACGAGGATGTAAAGAACTATTGATAATGCACACAGAAATAACATACCAAGCCAAAATCAAACATAGATCACTACACTATGCATACATCGACTATCAAACAGCGTTTGACAGTGTACCCCATTCATGGCTAATACAGATACTACATATATATAAAATAGACCCGACCTTAATACAATTCCTGGAAAAGATAATGAAGACATAGAGGACTACCTTATACATAAAAGCAAATATAGGCAGTATAACATCACGATCGACCCATATAGATAAGACGTGGGATATACCAAGGCGACTCATTAAGTGCCCTCTTGGTTCTGCTTAGCTCTCAATCCAATATCGAATATGCTGAACAACACAAAATATAGATACAACATCACTGGAACATACCCACATAAAATAACACATCTACTATACATGGACGATCTCAAACTATTAGCAGCAACCAACCACCAATTCAACTACTTGCTCAAGATAACCGAAACACTCAGCATAGACATAAATATGACTTTTGGAACAGATAAATGTAAGAAAAACAGCATAATCAAGGGAAAACAGACCAAACAAGAAAACTACACACTAAACAACAATAACAGTATAGAAGCAATGGGAAATACAGACAACTACAAATACCTGGGACACAGAAAGAAAATAGGAATAGAAAACGCAGAGATCAAAGAAGAATTGAAACAGAAATACAAACAGAGACTAACAAAAATACTGAAGACAGAGTTGACAGCAAGAAACAAAACGAAGCAAAACACATTCGCAATACCGATACTAACATACTCATTAGAGATAGTCAAGTGGAATGATACAGATCTGGAAGCTCTCAACATATTCACACGTCCACAATGTCACAAACACAGAATACACCACATACACTCAGCAAAAGAAAGATTCACATTGGACAGAAAAGATGGAGGGAGAGGATTCATAGACATTAAAAACATAAACTACAAACAAATAGACAATCTAAGAAAATACTTTATAGAACGGGCCGAAACCAGCAGTATTCACAAAGCAATCGTGCACACAAACACATCAATCACACCATTACGATTTCACGACCAAACATACAACCCAATGGACTACATAGCAACAACAGATAGGAAGAAGGAAAATTGGAAACAGAAAACACTACACGGGAAATACCCACACCTCTTAACCCAACCACACATCGATCAACAGGCATCCAATAAATGGCTAACAAAAGGTAACATATACGGCGAAACAGAAAGATTCATGATAGCAATACAGGACCAAATAATCAACACCAAGTACTACAGCAAGCATATCATCAAAGACCCGAACACAACAACTGACAGATGCAGACTATGCAAACAATAAATAGAAACAATAGATCACATCATAGGGGTATGCACAATATTAGCAAACATAGAATACACCAGAAGACACAGTAACGTTGCAAAGATCATCCATCAACAACTAGCTATACAATGTAAACTTGTACAACATCATACACCCACATATAAATATATACCACAGAGTGCATTAGAGAACAACAAGCACAAATTATATTGGAATAGAAGCATTACAACAGACAAAACCATACCACACAATAAGCCAGACATCACAATTACCCACAAACAAAACAAAAAAAACAACTAATCGAAATATCCATACCCAACACAACAATCATACAAAAAAAAAAATAGGAGAGAAAATTGAGAAATACATCAACCTAGCTGAGAAAATTAAAGACATGTGGCATCAAGACAAAGTAGAAATAGTACCAATAATAGTGTCAAATACAGGAGTCATACCACACAACATTCACCAATACATCCACGCATTGCAACCCCCTGCAAACACATACATACAGTTACAAAAATCAATAATCATCGATACGTGTACAATCGCCTGGAAATTTTTAAATGCACCATAACTTAATTACAGGTATAAAGAAAACACGCTTGACCGAGGGCCGCGTGTTCTCTATGATCGATCAGACACAAGTCTGAGAAAAAAGGGAAATAATAATAATAATACTAATAATGTGGGTAGGACCGCAAAGGTAGTACACAATATATAGAATAACATAATATATATTTGAGAAACGACTATCACTGAACAAATGTTTAGGACATATAATGTAGTGGAAAAAGTAATACTGTTAATCGCGAGAGCATCGAAGCTTGCCGCATGGCGTACAAAACAGAAGTGGGCTGTATTCGGATACATCTTGATAAGGAGCAGTGGTGGGGAACAGGAAGTAGGAATGCTCTCGATCCTTCTAGACTCTTCTAAACGGACGTTACGTTCGCGGTGTCGCGCGGGTTTGGTTTTATTATTCTCCATCCTGTTCTTAGAGTAGTCTATAGCTGTTCTATTATCGCAATACATTTCAATGCTACCTGAAACCAAAAAATCAAACAAGTCTAATTCTTTTAATATCATGCGTACCCATATTGCTTCTTTGGCTCCTTATGCCAATGCAACGTATTCGGCCTCCATTGTGGAAATCGATATGCTTTTCTGTTTTGATGAGTATCATTGGACGGTATTTCTCCTTAATTTCATGACCATCCCCGAAAATGAATGCCTATCATCGATGTCGCTTGCCCAGTCTGCGTCGCAATATACTTTTATCCTCAGTTCTCCGTTTCTTTCATATGTTAATCCATAGTCTTCAGTCTTGTTCAAGTACCACAATATGTGTTTCGCTTGATGGCAATGTGCCTCTCCTGGATCAGTGTTGTACTGTAATAACTTTGTTACTGCGTATATTAACCTTCCTGAATTCGCATGATTTTTCATTGCACAAAGATTCGCATCGGTCTGTGAGACCGTGTTTTACGCGTTGAAGATATGATATTTGTTCTGTATAGTTCCATAAAATTAATATTTAATGTTTATTCAGGGTTATAATATAATAAAAAAATGTACAAACTAATTTGGAAAATATATATTTCTTTCTTTAGTAGTCTTCCGAAACAGTCTTCAATAATTTAAACTTAAAACTACATTCTGCGGGTGTATTATAAAAAATCAACTTTCCCTTCATAAACTAAAAAAATGTTAACAAAAAATAAAATATAATATGTATGATATTACAAATATAGGAACTAATTGTTTTCGAACACCGAAAGATAGCAATCCTGGCATATCATATTTGCGTGTTCGAGGCGGAAGTACTTTTGACAATTGCTGCAATTGTACGTTGTCACGAACAGTATGAACAAGTAACTGGTATTCTATTCTGGCTTGAAGTACCTTCTTGTTCATCGTGACCACAAAGTTGGATTAGCCTTTCTCTCATCAGTTTTGGAATATTTTGGCATGTAGCTCGTCTCTTCAATTGCTCTTCTAGCAAATCAAACGACAGTGTGTCCAAAAAAATCTCTCTAACCATTTTTGAATCCGAATTATTCTCAGTAGATTATAAAATCATTTATGCCAGACACATTCATAAGACTGTAAAAAATTACCATTGGCCATTTATTGGTGGCTCTAGCACAATTGTAAGTAGCACATAATTTGTCTACTATGTCTACTCCACCTTTAGTGGAATTATATGTTATAACAATATTCGGTTTATTAGTTTTCGGATCAATATTGGCGTTATCATGCATTGTGGAAATAAGCAGTACGTTTTTACCCTTGTTGGGCACATATGAAACAAGTGTACACTGATTTTCAAAGCCAAATAAACTGGAGCCAACGGCACGAGTTTTATCTTCCAAAACATTTGGTGGTATTGCTGTTTTATTTTTGCGAATGGTTCCTACAGTCGTCAAATAATGTTTGTGCAGCAACAATTTCGCTAATTCAATGATGGTAAACCAATTGTCTGTAGTAACATTTCTTCCAGTTTTAGATATAACGTCACACATTCTATCCACAAGAGCCAGCGGCTTATAAGGGAAGTTTGGCAACCCGGAAATTCAGAAAATTATGAAACTCGGTGTGCAAGTAGAGTAGTTCATCCGTAACGCAACCCTATTTTTTGTTGGTGCATAGTGCAATTTTTGGGGGTGAAATCACACCCCTTGAAAACAATGCAGAATTTTCTTTTCCGTGGAATATCTCGGGAAGGGTGAGAGTTATCGAAAAGAAGTTTAAACAAAAATTGCATCCTTTTTTTATATCTACAAAACCGCGGAAAAATAATTTTCGAAAAATCCATATTTTTCAAGTTCACCAACCTTTAAAATTAAGTTTTTGTATTTTTTAAATGTAAGCTGAAATACCTCTAGATAATCTCTTTTCATACATATAAGTAATTTATGTGTTATATTTTTTTTTGCAAACGAATAAAGACTCTATTACCGAATTTGAAGTCCATTTTGGCAGTTTCCATTAATAACATGGTTTCTTAAAGCCATATTGAGATTATTAAGTAAAGGTCAGACAACTTTCAATTATTTAAGCAAGGCAGTACGTACCTAAAATTTCATCAAAGGTACAACTCATTAAAACTAATCAGTGACGTGCATGAATCAGTATGATAACCACACATTCGTACATGCATTACTTGAAGTGTAACCTTATTAGGCTATTTTGGAAACCACACGAACAATAAATAATGCGAGAAGATTTACAATGACTTTGCAAAATATATATGTTATTGAAATGACGCAGAATCGCATTGATGCCGATAACCTTGTCGAACCTTCCGATTTGCATAATGCGTATGTATATGAATTTTAAATGATTGTAAATCAATTTTAATTTTACATCCCACTTATAACATATATGCATAATATTACAGTTAATATTAAATTTAATTATAACATTATAGCAATTTTCATTAATGAAGTGGCCGCATAAAGTAATATTTAAACATTCGCAGTCCCTTTTTGTACATGTTGTATTGTTTGATTATACATTGGAAGAATCATACTAATAGAAGACGATAGATACAGTGAAAATTACGCTTTGTAATTTGTACAATAATGATATTCTTCATAGAAATGATTGAAACAAAAATACTTGCCACACCATGCACATCGCACACAAGCCGGCTCCCCACAAATACTACATTTGGGTATAAGCTTTTCATTCCTGAAGTAACAGAAATCTACAGGATTTTGAAATTCGCTTGGATGCGTTTCTAGATATCCGCTTTTAAACCAAGCATATTGAAAAAGGTTTTTGAATCTAGGCGAAGAAAACTGGTTGTGGGTCAGGGACTGCAATTTAATTATTTCATTACGTAAGTGCAAATTGACATCTCTCTCTTGGAGAATCACATTATCCGAATACGTCCGTACGAAATTTTTTCAAATCCGGAATCCAAACACATCTTAAGGCTGAACGATGCCCGTCGTTTTTTTTTTGGAATCATTGAAAAAGTTACTTCCTTGTCTTGTGGAATCAACTGTTGTAATTCATTTGGGCAGTGTCCCGTCCACGAGTCGAGTAGGAGCATGCTTCTACGGTCAGTATTCGGTAGATACACTTCGGTAAACCAAGTTTTAAAATGTTCAGACGTGAGTTTTCCTAACTTTGAAGCTCCGATGTAAATATTAACCGGACGGAATAGAGTTCTTTGCACTA
This sequence comes from Andrena marginata, assembly GCA_963932335.1. NCBI lineage: Eukaryota > Metazoa > Arthropoda > Insecta > Hymenoptera > Andrenidae > Andrena > Andrena marginata. The sequence goes on from OZ010664.1 coordinate 14,016,992, forward strand.
TCGGACCAAGTGTTCCTGTAGATTCCTTCAAAACTATGTATAGTGGTGAAAGAAGACGTCCGCTTGCTGATATAATAGACATTATAGTGTAGCTATGTGTTGTACCAGATACCGATTGAATCGTCGCTTCTACCGTTTTCACTCTTAATTTCGCCAATGTTCGCCCAGAATGCATTTCAAGGTTAAAGCCACTCTCGTTTGCATTATAAATTTCTTCAACTCCGACAGCTGGGATGTTAGACTTTACGCGAGAAACAAACGATTCTGCGATATTTTTGATATTGTCAATATCTTCAAACGTAAATTGCGTCCTGAATTTTGTTATCTTGCGGGACACAATTCTATGCGCAGTCTTAAAGTTCCAAATCCACCATTTATTTGCCACAAATTGGGGTAGGTCCACCTGGTTTTTTGCCTCCAAGGCCCACAATCTTAAATTCATGTTATGAATAATAGATCTTCTGTCACAAGCTTCTTCAAACTTTTGCAGAACATATTCTGCAATAAATGCAAATTTATCTGCATTTGTTCCACCTCTCTCTACATTCGCCTCCCACCTGTATAGCTGCTGCAAAGATTTAACCATGCGATAATTTTTCTGTACACTGGTAAGCGATCGACGTTCCTTTTTTTCCACTTTTCCAAAACGTTACTGCTTTTCTCTTATAACTTAAGTCAACTTTTCCACCTTCGACATCAACAGTACATTCTGCAGGGTCAAAACTGTCTTCTTCTTCTTCTTCTGCAGGCATAATGTACTCTACAACTTGTGCACCATGTGGTTCGGATGGATCGGCAAAATCGAGCACATAATCATGTTCAATTAATGGTAGGGAATGTATGTTTTGAAATTTTGCACTTCCATTTCTACCGAGTTCATAGGTGTCTACGTTATACTCGCAATTTTAAACGTATTGGCTAACATGTTTATTACGTTAGCAACATTAATCGACTTCATTTTAAAGAAAAGCCTTGCAAGCAATGATCACTAACTTTTTTCAATTGAATGGTAACGGACTGCTGACATAAATGTAACTGCCGTAAGCTGCATCCTCGGGAATATTTATATCAAACAAAAAACGCGAGTGCATAAACATGTTTACAGAAAAGTGGATGTGGCACAAAAGTATTATCAGTTAAGGTCGGATTTCCTATATGCGTTCGTCCGTCCGCAATGACCGGCGGCGGTTCCACTAGCGCAAGGGAGAAACAGATGAATACTTCTCCATTACACTAGTCGAACCGCTGCGGCCGAACGCGTATAAGAAATCCGACCTTTACAATTAAAATGATGCAAAGTATTTGTAAATCTTCGCACATTATTTATTTATCGTGTGGTTTCCAAAATAGCTTAATACGATTAATCATTATGATATCAGCACATTCGTACATGCATTACTTCAAGTGAAGTATCATAATGATTCATACACGTCATTGATTAGTTTTAATGAGTTTTACCTTGGATACAATTGTAGGTACCTACTGCCTTGCTTAAATAATTGAAAGTTGTCTAACCTTTATATAACTAATAATTTAAGCACAGACCAGGTATAGAATAGACCTTTCACTCTTTTGTCTTCGGTGTCACCGTTCTGAAGTACCGATATTCTGAAACAACCACTGGTTTTCGAGCGCCCTCTCGGATTTTCGAGCGGTGGGTGCGGGAAACATAATGTATTTCTAGCATTGACACAGGTAAAGCTGCTGGTATCATCGAGAAAAGTATAGAAGCTGTATTATACAGGGTGTCCCACTAACTCGGTTCACCTCAACTATCTATTATTTCAAGTAATAAGCAAAAATATTATTTATAAAAGTTGTCTGGTTGTAAGAAACACAAAACATGGTGAAACTAGATTCTTTACAGGGATAGAACGGATGTGGAGCTAAATTTTATTTTTTCAAATGGTCTGTCAAATTCAATAGAATAGCGAATTCTGAGTATAGTGCGCGACACTATTTTTTGCCGAATATATAATGACATATATATTGATTGAAAAAATAAATGCCCAAGAAATTACATATACAATCTTCTTATAAAACATGTATGAAGTACATAAGACAGAGAAAACAATTTGAATACACAAAATTTATACAAAATTTTAGAAAACTCATAATGAGGGGTGATTCATTGCGACACATTTTGTTGACGATAAAGTTTTATTAGTTTAATAATTAACTTTGACATTTGTATAATTTTAAGAAGTCGTAAGTAGTAATTTAGATTATTCTTCCTTTATTTTTAATTACTTTTAGTAGACGAGATGACATATCTAGGGTTAATTTTCTTAAAACATCCCGTTTCTCGGCCATTAATTTTGAAGCTGCTGCACGTATAGAATTCCAAAGTTCTTTTTGGTTATGGTACTCTGGACCATCATAAACAATGTCGGCGAGCATTTTCCAAACATTTTCCACAGGATTTAAGTCTGGACTTTTGGCAGGCCATTCGAGAACTGCAGAAAAATTTATTTCGAGCCATTGTTTTGATAATTTGGACACGTGTATCGATGCGTTGTCCTGTTGAAACACATAATTCCTGATACCTAATTTGTTGTCCAGAAATGGTTTCACTTTTTCTGCTAAAAAATTAATGTATTTTATACTATCTATTCTTCCCTGTAGTGTTTCCAATAAAATGGTTCCATCGGGCAAAAGTCCTGCCCAAACCATGAGTGATCCACCACCCATTTGCCGCCTATTTCGATATAATGTTCTATCTAAATCTACCCACGAGGACCAGGAATCTGGGCCATCAAAATTGAATTTTTTTTCGTCCGAAAAGACTGTAGATTCCCATTTGTGAGATATTTTTAGCCATTGCTCTGCTAGTTCCAAACGTTTAGCTTTGTGTTGTTTCGTTAACGAAATTTTCTTTTCTAGTTTTTTAAATTTAAACTTTAGAGATTTTAACATTCGCTGTAAAGTTCTAATTGAGCACGAAAGTTTTAGATTATTCCGTATTTTTGTGGCAGTTACTCTTTCATTTCTGGAATTCAGTATTCTCACTTCCCGTTTAATTCTTGTTTTTTCTCGAGGAGACAGTAAATATTTTCTTCCTCGTTTGGATTTCCCTTTCTTATAGTTATTTCGAACCATAAATTTGACCGAGCTTACAGGTATTCTTATTATTTTTGCAACTTTCTCATAATTTTTATGAATTTCATAAAGTTCGCGAACTTTCTCTATTATCTCGTTTGAATACATCTATATTGCCAAAAGTAAATCATAATACGGTTAATAATATATTGTAATAAAGTAATAAGCTATAATGGTTCTGAAAACTTACATTTATACTTTGCACTAAGTCGATTAGCTTACCGGCAAAAAAATGTGTCGCTTTGAACAAGCATTTGCTTAGTGATTCTTAAATTTGAAACAGTACGCCATTTTGTTTTAACTAATAACTGATATTTTACAACAGTGCCATCTATGTGCCAAATGATACACTATTTACTTTACATGAATTTCTTTTAACTTTTCGTGTGGCCGATCGGCAAAAAATAGTGACGCGCACTATATGAAAGTACTAAAGTACATTAATCCTAAAACTCACTGTTTCTGAGATATTCAACATTGTCCATCCTATTACTTTGATTATGAAACATATTCGAAGCTATGTTCAGTTCATTTCGAATAGTCAACCGTTGAATGCAGAAATAATAAAATAAAACAATAAATACGAACGTGAAAGGACGCTTTTTTACTCTTGAAAGTATAAACATGCCATGTGAAGCGTGTGTAATAAACCAAATGAACAACACTTAATATAAATTCAAACATATTGAAATATTTATTAAAACATGATACAGAAATTAAACAAATAGTTCGAACAATTTTTTGGAAGTATTTGAAGCATTTATAGGGTGCATATTATATCGAACTCGATGCGACTTTGTTTTTCAGCTACCTGTCTTGCCTCTTTGAACTATTTCACACCTTCAAGGGGAAGGGCGACAGCTAGTCATATTAGTGTAAATGATAGGGATGCACCACTACAGTGGTTCGCGCTATGTCGGTGTGCCATCCTTTCAATGGGACGGACTCAACCAGCGCGAGTGCAGCGAGCCTAAATTTTCTTATGTCGGGGGTCCCGTCCCGAGTCCTGCGGTCTCTTCTTTGAGAAATGATTCGATTTTCCTACTGACACGTGCAGATCGTCCCTCATAAAATTTTCATATTTTTCGGGTGCCTATACTTTCTCTCGCGTGATCGGCGCTTGCACTATTTGAAGAGCAAGCCAAAGGGGTACTTTTCATGTGTCATTTATTCATACTATAAAAAAAACAATTGGAATAAAATACCGGCAGCAAATAAGATTCATTACACATATAAGAACGAAATACTTATTTGGCCAAAACAACAAGAGGAGGTTTTGTTTATCACACGTACACACTCTCACGTTCTCTCTCTCTCTCTCTCTCTCTCTCTCTCTCTCTCTCTCCCTCTCTCTCTCTTTCTTTCACCTTAGCTGCGCAGTTACTTCAAAGTGAATCTGCCAATGTTAAAACATCAAAACATTGAAGTAATAGAGTTAACGGGATGGGCCACGTAAAAGCACGCTCGTAATTTGCACTTGGGACCCTCCAAAAAGGTCGTTTTTAACGACGAGACGCGCACCCCAGCTACGCAAATGTTTGTCAAAAGTAAAAAGCAGGCCATCACGAGCAAGCGAATACTCGCCACGCGTACCTCATGGCGAGGTCAATCCCCCGTGGTGCCGTACCGAATTTTATGGCTTTCGACCCTCGAAGGGGTTGGAATACCATTAAGAAGTGAGAAATGTCCAGGATTTCCGTATTTCTCATCAGATCTTTGCGAAAACGGCGCCGATCGATTCCTTATGTTTTGCCGATGAAACTAACACCAAGAACGACGTAATTCGGAGCATAATGAAGGAAATTAGATGAAAAATTGATTTTCATAAACTCCATTTAGATTCGTTAAAAATAGCCTCATTTACAGGAAATTTGGTATGATTTTCGTCGGAAGAACATAAGGAATCCATTGGTGTCACTTCCAGATCGATACGATAAAGAATAAAGAATTATTTTTTTGCGAAATACGTATGAATCCACGGCCGACCGCAGCGAATTGAGGTCGGCGCCCCGCCGAAGTAACACCAATGCATTCTTTATGTTTTTCTGATGAAAATCATACCAAATGTCATGCAAATCGGACTACTTTTACGCAAGCAATTTATATATTTCCATAAATATATTAGGGTTTCAAATCTATAATGACAAACACATACGTTCTCGGGTTATAGAAAAAAATGGGGAGTAGAGAATTCTCCATGATTTGAGGCAGGGGAAAGTACATAGTTACTACCAAATAAGCTCATCCTTGTCAGGGTCCTCATCCGAACCGCCTGACAAGGAGACTGAACGACGTAAACCGAGAGTGAGTGAAAGTAACTTTTGTTAGAAACATTTTTTCTTAAAACGATTCCAAACTATTTCTCAATGTCTTGATGCTAGAAAACAGGCAAAAGGTCGGAAGCTAAAATCGTTCCAAAATGAGAAGCAAAAATCACATTTAGTATCTTGACCTGCAGGAGTGGGTATCGTTTACAGTAGTTTACACCACTTGGGTTTTCCCCAACTACTTACCCGATGACCGTCTACCCAGATTATTGTTGTCGCGACGCGACCCCCTCAACCATTCTTTGCGCGCTGCCTGACTACTGACTCCTACCACAATCACACACCCCAAAAATCAGTCACACCAAAATCACGTCACACATCACTCTTTCAAACAGTACTCGCTCCTACAGAACATACCTATCTGCTCATTCTTCACATTCATTGTACAGTGCGTAGAGAAATTATTGGTCGTTGCTCTTAGGGGGTGAATCTACACTTTTGGATCGGCCGACATTTGTAAAAAAAATGTCCGCGAAATTGTCTATAACATTGAAAATTAATGTTAAATTTTTTGGTAAACTTGTTGAAAAGCTACCTCTTCGCCGATTTCAATGACCTTCACACATGTTGTCAAAGTCATCGTTCGGAACAACATTTCCCTTTAAACTTTTTGGCGGTCGGCTTTAGTTTACGAAATATTCGCAAAAAACTTTATTTAAAATTAGAATTACCGAGTTTAACACATACATCGGTTAGCTACCATGATTTACGTGCCCCCCCCCCCCCCCGCCCTAATCTAGCCTCCATCAATACTAATATCGTCGGCTATGAAACAGATTTATATATATTATGCCGAAAATTTTAAACAAAAAGTTTAAAGGCAAATGTTGTTCAGAATGACGACATTGACAACATATGTGAAGGTCATTGTAATCGGTAAATAGGTAGCTTTTCGACAAATCTACCATGTTTTGTTGTTACATCAACGTATTCTACGCGTTGAAAAGGGAAAAGGTTTGAACGAAGCCATATGACGCAAAGGAACCCTTTGGTCAGGAAAAATTGTTAAAGATTTCGGAACGATTTGATTGTGTAGAGTTACACGTATATATAGGCATGGACCCACCACTACTCTGCTGCTTGATACGAGACACATCATAAGATTACCATAATTTATTAATCATTTTTTAATTAGTTATTATAGGTAGTGTTCAAAATGATAAATGAAAGTGTATCTCTGTACACAGAGTATTCGGGGTACACAGTTGAAAAAAATTGAAAAAGTTGAAAAAGTTATATAAACCCATGTCCGCAAATAATTTATTAGGGAATTATAAGATAGCAGAGATTCGTTACATCGTAAGCGAAGTTGTATAATGCTTCTCCGTTGTATGGGTCTGTAGAGTTGCTGATTAATAAAGAAATGAAGAAATTTTTATTTGCCTTTTAAAAATGCTGTATTAATTTGACATCGGGACACCCTGTATTTAAATTCTCACCACTATTATAACTTTCATTCCCACCGCTTATAGCGCTACACTCTTATTTCATGCTTAGTCGTTAACGTTGGATGCGACACGGAAATGGTAATGGGGCTCTAGAGCCCCAAAATCGAGTGACACGGAAGACAATAGAGTGAAAGGTCTATTCTATACCTGGTCTGTGATTTAAGTATGGGTTTAAGGGGGTAGACACGCCACGTGACACGGGTAATGCAGCGCGCTGTAATACCGACAATCTAACCTGAAACATGGTTTTGGGATTTTTCGTTTTTCGTCCTTATATGAGCAGATTTTGGGCTGGGCGAGGTCTCATTCGAAAGATGAAGGTTCAATGTAGCCCGCTCTGGTCATCGTTTGAGTCATAAAACTCTTTTAGTGACCTACAAATACTTGGAATCTGCGAGTGTATTTTGTCGATTTTTCTCTATTCTGGACACTCATATTATCAGATATCAACACAATCTCGTTGAGCCATGACCAGAGCGGGCTGAATTGAACCTTCCTCTTTCGAATGAGACCTCGCCCAGCCCAAAATCTGCTCATATAAGGACAAACAACGTAATTTCCCAAACCCATGTTTTGGGCCAGATTGTGTCGGTATACAGCACGCTGCATTACCCATGTCTACCCCCTTAAGAAACCATTTTATTAATGGCAACTGCTAAAATGGACTTCAAATTCGGTAATAGAGGTTTTATTCGTTTGCAAAAAATATACAACACATAAATTACTTGTATGTATGAAAAGAGATTATCCAGAGGTATTTCAGCTTATATTTAAAAAATACAAAAACTTAATTTTAAGGTTTGGTGGTGGGGGTAACTTGAAAAATATGGATTTTTCGAAAATTATTTTTCCGCGGTTTTGTAGATATAAAAAAAGGATACAATTTTTGTTTAAACTTCTTTTCGATATCTCTCACCCTTCCCGAGATATTCCACGGAAAAGAAAATTCTGCATTGTCTTCAAGGGGTGATTTCACCCCCAAAAATTGCACTATGGCACCAACAAAAAATAGGGTTGCGTTACGGATGAACTACTCTACTTGCACACCAAATTTCATAATTTTCTGAGTTTCCGGGTTGCCAAACTTCCCTTGTTAGTTGTTTACCAACATAAATCTCCATAGTTAAAGTATAGAAGTTTTCTGCATCTGTAAGGGCATTCACTTTTAGTCCATACTTATTAGGCTTTGATGGAATGTACTGTCTAAATGCGCATCTGCCCCTAAAGGCTTCTAATTTTTCGTCAATCGTCACAAATGCTGATGGACTGTAATATTTTGGATATGCAGAATTCACTTCGTCAAACAGCTCTCTTATTGGTGCTAATTTATCAAAATTTCGACGCTGAGGTCTTGTTTCTTTGTCATCGAAACGAAGGCATTTCAAGAGAAATGAAAAACGAGTCCAATTCATAGCCAGGCGAAATACAGTGAGTCAAAAAAGTATTTGTACACCTAGGTTTTTTTTGTAATAACTTTATACACACAAATGATACATTAACAAAAACTATTTCCATTAATAGTGTACTATGTACAGAGGTAATGAACAAATTAACAACTTTTCATAATCGGTTACAAAAAAATAAAGAGATAAAAACAAGAACTTGGAAGCCAAAAAAGTATTTGTACACTTACAATTATGATAGAAAGCTTATGATTGTTTAAGTTGTATATTATGATTAATATTTTGTATGCATCCCTTTTGCTTCAATAATTGCTTGTAGTCTTCTCGGCATAGATTCTACCAGTTTCTGTGTTATTTCCCTTGACAGTCTTGTCCATTCTTCTAGAATCACTCGTTGTAAATCAATCTTATTAGATATTTTTCTTTTCCTTACTTTTATATCCAACAGGTGCCACAAATTTTCTATAGGATTAATATCGGGGGATTGTGGTGGTGTAATCAATTGTTTGGGAACATTGTATAACAACCATTCTCTCGTTTTTTTAACGGTATGCTTTGGGTCGTTGTCTTGTTGGAAATAGTAAGTTCCACTTAGGCCCAATTTAATTGCACTTTCTTTTAAATTATCACGCAACACCTCGATATACTTCATGGCATTCATTGTTCCCTCGATAAATGCAACATTTCCAACACCACTGTACGCCATACAGCCCCATATCATCACGTGTCCACCGCCGTGCTTAACAGTTGGTATAAGATTCTTTTTTTGAAGTTCAGTATTGGCTTTTCTCCAGACAAATTTCTTCCCATCTGACCCCAAAATATTGAACTTACTTTCGTCTGAGAAGATAACACGTTTCCAAAATTCGATTGGTTTATTTACGTAGGTTTTAGCGAAACCTAGCCATTTTTCTCTGTTCGCATTATTGATGAATGGTTTCTTTCTCGCAGCTCTCCCATATATTTTAGCAGAATGTAAAACATTTCTTATAGTTTGGGGACACACATTCTTCCCTGATATTGACGCGATATCATTGCACAGTGTTCGAGCACTTACAAATGGATATTTTGTAGCTTCTTCAATAATACTTCGACGCTCTCTAATTGTAAGGATCTTCGGCCGACCTGACCGTGGCTTATTGTCTGTAGTTTTTATTTTCTCGTACTTTTTAACAATATACTGCACTGTTGTAAAGTTTAAATTTAAAGTTTTGCCAATTTTTCTATAACTTTCTCCACGTTTTCGAAGAAAAATAACACGGTATCGCACGGATACAGGTATTTCATTTTTCTTCGCTGTCATGGCTTCTGTATGAAGTTCGAAGACGTACTGCCACCGTAAGCAGACCAAGACCACTATGTAAACAAACACTTATTTACGTTTTGATCGGTGTCACGACGGTGCATGCTTATTTTCAGGATTTACCAGTAGAATCATAAGTGTACAAATACTTTTTGGACTTCCAAATTCTTGTTTTTATGTCATTATTTTTTTTAAACATATTATGAAAAATTGTGAATTTTCACACTACCTCTGTGCATAGTACACTATTAACTGAAACAGTTTTTGTGAGTGTATCACGTATTTGTATAAAGTTATTGCAAAGAAACTACGTGTACAAATACTTTTTTGACTCACTGTATTTCTGGTGAGGATCCATCTGTTCTGAATAAATCTTTGACATACAAACGACCATTTCTTCGTACATCAGCAAATAATAATAATCCCAGTAAAGCTTGTATTTCTATTTTGTCCATGGGTTTAGCATCTCGTTCCCTACTGTAATTCTTTGTTATTGACTGTATATATTTATTTGTATTTTTTATAATGATATCAAGAACGAGGTCACTGAAAAATAGTTTCCATATCTCCAGAGGCTTTTTCGCACTTTCTGCTATATTTTTTACCCTGGGCGATTGAAACACGATGTTTTCGGATCTTGTTTGAATATTTCTCTGAGGAACAGTTTTACGCCACATTGTTTTGTTATCTTTCCCAATAAAAAACTCATGATTCTGGTCTAAAATCTGTTCTGCTTCGAATTCCTCCTCAGTATCGCTGTGTTCAGCCCAGAATTCTTCGCGATCTTCCACATCACTGACTGGCACATCACTGATATCATTCTCCAATTCATCTAAATCCTCCAAATCTTCTAAAAAGCGACGCACTCTGTCTTTATTTTTCTGATCCATTGGAAACTTTGAAAAGAAATAGAATAGTACACGGGATGACAAGATGGGGCTAATAACACTGTTATTGAACTTTCAAAAGGGAAACACTGTATTACTTCCTACGGTACTTGTTACAATCACGATCGAGAAGACACTGCCACTAATCCGCACGTGTCCGAAAACAACGGTCGTTGCAAAACAGAAGAAGTTTATTCGTTGCTACGTAACGGCCTCGTATCAAGGTCCCGCGACACCAGGGTTGCCGGGAAGTGTAATTCCTGCAAACTATTTGTAGTGGAGGGGGGACACCTACTTCTTGGTAACGCTGCGCATCACATGCACTATAATAGTGAACTCAAATGTTATAAAGCACTATAATAGTGAACTCAACTTCTGATAAGTAGGAAAATACTATAGAGTTATTATATTTTATGCACAAAACAATTAAAATAGAATATATATTTTAATTATATAAATAAAAAAAGCAAACAAAAAGGCAATATTATTACCGAATAAATATTACAAAGTATTTACCGTATAATTTCGCGTCGGTTGCACGGACCGAAAAATATGTGTACAAAAGGGTGTAACGTACAAAAGTGTGCGGAAAGCTACTGTTGTCATCCTAAGAACTATTTAGGAAAGTACAAGACACGGGGGACCGGCTATTAATGATTTCTGAAAAATGAGCGAATTTTGTATTCGCCGGTCTGTGAGACCGATGCGCCAGATAACATTAGCGATCCGATTAATCTCCTATAAGGTACTTCCAGCATTTTCTTCTCCTCCTGCATTTTTGGACTATCCTCTTCGGAGATCTTCATTCCCGGTTCCAACGGAGTAGTGGCTCCCCGGCATTCGATTATATTGTACTGTCTTACAAGGAAACATATTGAACCCGAAAATTCTCCAGCAGGACAGGCAGTCCATATCAAAACTACACAGTACAAAACTACACATATAATTTAGGACACATCAGAATAGTGCACAGAAAGTAGTGCACATGCAATTTAAAGCACATTAAAATTATAGTGTACATACAATTTAGGACACATGCGATTTAGGACACATACAATTTAGGACACATGCGATTTAAAACACAATCGAATTTGTAGTGCACATACAATGTAGGACACATGCGATTTAGAACACATACAATTTAGGACACATGCGATTTAGGACACATGCGATTTAGGACACATACAATTTAGAACATATGTGATTTAAAACACATGCGTCTTATAGTGCACATACAATTTAGGACACATGCGATTTAGGACACATGCAGTTTCACGCACATTTTATTTAGTGTACAACAGGATAGCGTGGTAAACTTGCCGGTAAACTGGGCCTTCGCTGATTTCAATGATCTTCACATATGTTGTGAAGGTCGTCATTCTGAATAACATTTTTCTTTAAACTTTTTGGCGGTCAGCCTTAGATTCGGAGATATTAATAAAAAAAACTTTCGGCATAATATATTGCAATCTGTTTCACAGCCGACGGTATTAGTATTGGTTGGGGCTAGATTAGGGCGGGGCGCGCGCGCCCGCTCGCGGGCGCGTAAAGAATAGTAGCGAACCGCTGTGAGTATGTGTTAAACTCGGTAATTCTAATAAGTTTTTTGCGCATATCTCGTAAACCAAAGCCAACCATCAAAAAGTTTAAAGGGAAATGTTCAGAATGATTACCATGTTAACAATAGCGATATTGCCCCCATCGCGCGATAACCGCAGTCTCTTTTTGAGCATCCCCAAAGTCACATCGGTTCGCTACCATGCTTTACGCGCCCGCTCGCGGGCGCGCGCCCCCGCCCTTATCTAGTCCAAACCAATACTAATACCATCGGCTGTGAAACAGTCGACGGCGACGAGTAGATGGTTGTGCGCGAAATCTTGGTGTGCGTTATCCTGATGTGCACTAAAAAAATGTGCGTTTAATTGCATGTGTTCTAAATTGTTTGTGTCCTAAATCGCATGTGTCCTAAATTGAATGTGCACTATAAATTCGATTATGTTTTAAATCGCATGTGTCCTAAATTGCATGTGTCCTAAATCACATGTGTCGTAAATTGTATGTGTCCTAAATCGCATGTGTCCTAAATTGTATGTGTCCTAAATCGCATGTGTCCTAAATTGTATGTACACTATAATTTTAATGTGCTTTAAATTGCATGTGCACTACTTTCTGTGCACTATTCTGATGTGTCCTAAATTGCATGTGTAGTTTTGTACTGTGTAGTTTTGATATGGAGCCGAATTTGAAACATTGAACTTAGTAGCAACATCTGAACAGGTTTTGTTTAAATTAATTATTAATTATAAATTGTAATAATATATAAATTAATAATATTAGGTAGGTAGATCGAATTGGCAGATTTGACAAATTGAGTCTTTAGAATCAAATAGGTGGTAGAGGTTTTGAGAGGGTAGATTTCAATGGGTCGGGGTATAATTTTCGACATTCAGCAACTACTCGCAAAACATACTGTTTCTGCTCTTCATCTTTTGTGATACTCGCATTGTAATCCTGCATTAATTTGACACCACTTTCGGTTGTGTCGTTTACAACCCTAAAACGTTTCACAATTCTCTGTCCTTTCAGAAAATCTACGTCTTCATTCCAAACATCCGGAGCGGAATGTAAGAAATCACTAGAAATGTTGAACCTTTTGAAGAAGTTGAATGTTGATTGTGTAATAAAGTAATCGACTTCTTTGTCCAGAAAAGAATGCGCTTCTTTCAAAGCGATTTTGGCTTTAATTATCCTATCCTCTTGTAGGCTTAGCTCATCATTATTTGTTTTGCTCAAAAGGCAGTAGTTTTGCAGCCACGTTTATTTTGATTTGTTTATCTAAAGTTTTATCAAAAAAGGCGAAAGCAATTTGCTCTGGGTTCAAATACCACAAATGATTAATAAGTTTAGGGAATACTACTTTTGAAATGTCTCCATTAATTTGTTCATAATTGACTAAGGTTTTAAACAACTATAAATCTTGGTTGGAGGCCAATGTAGCTTTAGGAGCATTAAACCATTTTGACACAAGCATTGATTATGAATAAACAAATACTTCTGATTGGGCATCTATCTCGGAGTCACTTAAAGAAAATTGACCCCTGAAAATGAATATTTTTAGGGAGTAAATGGATTTCACCATTCACCTGGCGTAATGTATGGCACCTGGCGCTTTGAAATAAATGTTTTTTTGGAGCAACACAACCTAAAAATATCAAACACAACTGTAAAAATTCTTTATAATCTTCTCTGGTCTGATGCCATGGTTTTTGTAATTGTGCTGAGAGAAAACTAGAAATCTGTCCGAGATCATTTACATTTGTTTTAACCTATTCATCATCAAGACCAATTTTTTATATTTTTTTTTGTCAATTTTGGACCACCTTGTCTGAAATCTTTTAAAAATATCAGGCTGAGGGCCAATAGTGGAACCCATTTTGTAATCAAAAACTGCCTTCAGTATTACTTCTAAAATGTGGTGGCAACATGCCAAGTATAAAAACTCTGTTTCAAATAATTGTTCTAATAGTCCGGGAGCCAGTGAACATTTTTAGTGTCTCATCGCGACGAAGTTTTTCTATCATTTTTCTAATTAACGTTATGCTGAAAGTCAAGGAACGGGCGGTCTGGCAGTCGAGACCGGGAACAGGGCCGGAGGGCACGCCCTCGAACATGTTAAGTTTGAGAGCATCCTCGATTCATCGCGATAAGGTTGAGTTTCCACCCTTAATAAACAACTTAATACAAAATAAGAAAATCGCAGTCTGGCAGCGCTCCGCGGGGACCTTAGTCGTCTGGCAGACCTCCAACTGTTCACTGGCTCCCGGACTATAATAAAACACAGGTTCTTCTCAAGCGACCAGTATTGACAGCGGTAGTGTCAAAACACATAGCTTCTATTTTTTCAACTGCCCCCATTCTTCCACTTCAGAAAACCAGCTTTCGTCTGAGTATATCCCTTATTATTTTCCATCGAAGGAACTCCTATCAACTGCTCTTCATCACCACAACTTATCAAAACTGCCAACCTCTCTACATTTTCTTTTTTCAATATATCTGAGACCAATTTCCCATCCCAATGTAGGACAGCACCTCGTAAATCTGAATTTTTCAACCTATTTTTAATTATTTCTACTCTTTCCTCTCGAGATTTCTGTCAGCAGACTCGTACGCTGGACCTATTGATTGCTAACTGCTGTGGATCTTGCCATAATGCTTCGGCAGTAGCCGAAACAATTGTAACCATGTCTCTATTCGAAATGTTACATCTATCTAACAATAATGACAATTTCTCTGTAATAATTTCTTGACTTTCTCGACAGTACTTTCTTTTCTTCGGTTGTAATATGTCGATTCCTGTGTCCTAGAAGTCCACGTGATCCTTCTCTTCTATGTCCTGATTTCGATGTGATTCCTGTTCTTCCGAAGCACTGCTTGGGCTTGAAAAGTCCATTTCTACATCTTCGACTCCTAGAAAACGACAGAAAGAAACGATTAGAAACAAAGAAGAAAAACAGTAACTTGAGAATAACAAACATATTTATCTAGGTGGAAAGGTACCAAGGTGCTAAGTAGGTACAACAAAATAGATCCAGATAGGTACTAACTACTACATTTAAACTACAGTCGGGACTTACCTGCAGGTTGCAGTTTTGAGTTTTCCAGTCTAACCGTGTCAGTTGTTTTTCTCTGTGCCCTTCGTTCTTCTGCTCGTAGGAATTTCATATCAACTCCTCCCATGCTGCCAATACGTCCCTTTCAGTCTCTGAAGGAGCAAAAGCTGTCTGTCTTCTTCATTTGTATTCTCCAGCGCGTCTTGGTGTGCAATATCAAACAGGTCATCAAGGCTTGACGTAAAAGCTTCCACTTTTTTACTTTGAGTTTGGCTTATACTTCTGGTTGCATTTTTTTGCAGTTTTCTCCACTCCTCGTGAAGTTTTTTCAAACTTCACAATACAATTTTTCAATAGTTTGGTAGATATCTTAGCTTTCTCCCAAAAAAGTATACCGTCCTGGATTGTGAGCCTTGCAGCATCTCTGGTTTCTAGTTTCACTTGACATTTATTGTAAAACAAATTGCGTAAAACTTGTCTATTGGATGGCAACTTACTGCCAGTAATTTGATGAGACATGTAATCCAATCGAAAAAATCTTGTCTCTCTGCCTGGAACTTACACCACTTGTAGGTGTAGAGGACGAAGGCAATGGTTCCGAATCCATTATTACTTACAGTTTTGGGAAACAAGAAATGTAAGCTACCCGCACACGCACGAAAGATTTGTCCCTTCGCTCGAGGTCGTAAGGACGGATTAAATTTGTGATACGCGGTGCTAGCGGCTTTATCATTTGCTGAGGGATGATTACGAAAAAATGATAGTCTGTTTCATCATACACAACTCGCTGATTAACAAATCACTCGATTATACAGAAGAAGGTAAACGGTTAACGATGAAGTTCACAACACGGTATCTCAGAGGGCTTGTTCAAAAGTGAGAAGCCTCGTCACCTTTGGAGAGCCATTTATACAGCCCTCGCAGGGGATCTTGTCCCTGAAGCAACGCCGAAAACGAGTGGAAAAATTGGCGTGAAAATGAGCAAACAGCGGAAGGTATCCACTTTCGCACGCCGAAAAATACTGACCTGGGCGAGTCTGGCTGCCGGATGGGTAACGTGGCCATAGCCTGTCTCTCCCAGGCCCAAGGGGAAAAACCCGAGATTACCTATGCCTAACGGAAAACTTTACCTCAAACATGGAGGCATGCTAGAGACGAAGCCGCTACACAATAAATTAATTATAAATGACTGATTTGAATCGACTGATTTGAATCGTGACGAAAAGTAAACTCGTTGGGCTGACTGTTGACCAGACGAGGTGTTTGATTTCTATGTCATGAACGTTTGACTAGACCAGGTGATGTTGTCTGAACAACGACTGTATCAAAAGGCCACACTTGCTTGAAGAGCGCTGATTGAATTCTGGTCTTTGTCCACCTCTTCGGCGTTGAAGGTAGACAAGACATCAGAATTGTGGGAGATGCCATAATTGTTGATTAGCTAGCTTTTCCTCGAAGAGGAGAAACCTTTCTTCTGCGATTTCGGCGGTGGAGAGTAGTATGTCTAGGAGAGTTCTAACCAGGGGGCTACAACTCCCATATGCGATTTTGGGACAGTGTTTCGACTGCCACCTAGGCGGTGCCAATTTTTTCGAACTAAAATTCAAAATGGCCGTCCATAAGGCGGTTAATTTAAATTATAAAATTTCAATCTAAAGCTTCGGGCGGTATTCATAAACGTGTCTTATTCTTAAGCAAATGCTTTAATGCATTTGCTTAGGAATAAGACACGTTTATGAATACCGCTCTACAAATACATCACAGTACTGGCAGTACTACACTTTTTCTTAAAAAAATTAATATTTGGAGAACGGAGCTAAAAACTACAATAAATATTCGTAAAAATTATTTTATTTCGCCTTTAATTTTACGATTAGCTTGTATACACCATGTATTTATAAAAGTAATCGCAAATGTTTTTAACATTTTTTCTTTTAGAATGCAGTAATGCATATCACACGTATATCTGTCCGTGAAGCTTATATTCGTATTCAATTCGGTTGACAACCCTAAACGTACTTCGTGCGAATGCCATTTTGTATTTATATATTCTTTCATAATCGGATATGCTCTTTCATACGCACTATTAATTATATTCCAAATAATTTTGTGATGCTCCTTACATTCCACACAATTTTTGAAGGGATTTTCAAAATGAAACATTTTAGATATTGACCGGAACATTAATTGCGAATTAGGTTGAATTTTAAAAAAAAAAATTTTTTGCCGCACAGGTTTTGTTGTACAGTTGCCAATAAATTTTTCTAATGTGAATAGAATTCTGTTGCCTTCGTCCTCTTCGCAGTTTCTTTTACTGCTGCGGTCACACGTTAAATTATTTACTAATAATGTTTTAAATGTATTTGCAAATTGGTCGATTGATGGGTTTACATTTCTAAAATTATACGCCCGAATCATACCAAAAAAATTCTCCAACGCGTCCTGATTAATATTTTTGGGGGCAAAACTTTGGCAACCGTATTCAACTGTCAGAGTTTTATACAATTTTTGAAATGATTCTATTGTGGTAATCCAATTTTTTAAAGATGGTGGCTTTTTCTGTTTCTTGCCAGTACTTCCAGCATCAAATTCCATCACCTTCAATTTTCTTATGGCCTCGGGCCAGAATGCGTGGTGTAGGCTGCTGTTTGTAATCGCAGTCCTTAATGGTGAATTTGACTCAAAATTAATTTCGTCAGAGTCTTCACATAGACGTTTTCTCTTATTTCCGACTGTTCCATTCACCGAATCAAATATGTCGTTAAATAATTTTAATGCCTCGCTAGTCGGTAACCCATACTTTGGAGGTATAACGTCTACTGATCCACCTTCAAATATCACATGACCTGCAGGTGTAGCAAAAAGCACAAGGTAACCTTCAGGTTCCAATATATAAATTACTAAAATGAATTATAGATTACCTTGCATCCTAGAGTGTAGTTCTATATACCCAGCCATAGTGTTGCTAAAAATTTGGGCGGCATATTTAACTTTCATTTTTGGAATTTTCTCTTTTTGTACATGACAGAGCGTAATTTTTGACAACAACCTGCTGAATATATTTATGTTCATGTCCATGTTGTAAGCCTGCTGTATTATATCCCATGATGCATATTTTTTATCCTCTTCTTTCTTTATCGTAATGTCTAAATCTAGTTTTTTGCTTAATAAATTATTTCGAATCCCTTTCAGCAAATGGGGTGGATCGTATATAGGAATAATATTTTGTTCACTTATCCTTATTGTACCTCCTGGATACAAAAAATTATAATTAACACTACATAGTTTATTACTACGAAAGTACTGGAAAATAGTAAGCAACATACTGTTTTCTGTGTGTTCTGTCCAACATAGTCTTTGCGTATCCTGCAACAATCTATTGATTGCTGCAACATTTGTAGTATTCTGGTCGCAAACCATAGCAAGGATGATGAGTCCTGTTTCTTCCACAGCTTTTACAATGGTTTTAATGCAGTGCATCAACTGAGTTGTAGACGTCTGGCATTTAGAGAAATAATACGCAAATGGAAGTTTCCAGTTCGCAATGATACCTTTTATCATAAATACTAGTGCATGGTCAGCAATATTGCGTGTGCGTTCCAGTTGCCAATCTTCGCAACCAATAATTATATCTTTTGCACGATTATAGTGCAATTGCGGTGCCAAAGAAACTTCATCCCACAGCAATACAGTTAATTTTTCTAATTTTGTCATGCTTACAGCTTTCTCCTTCAGGTGCTGTGTAATGATTGGGTTAATACCAGTGTCTAAGCAAACAGTTTGTAATAGTGTGTTCAATGTTGTGATTCCAGGCAATATAAAAAATGTACGGAATAATCTATATGCCGCTGGAGATTGTTTATATAGCGATAACGCTAATATTTTTTCCTGTATTGAAAATCTCCTACCCTATATGTACATTACAAATACAAAAGTGATATAAATAGATAAATAGTGTAAAATAAAATAATATAAATTGATATAAGAACAGTACAGTTTCAATAAATGGGAGTCGTTCTGAACAGAATGTTCTGTACTAAGCACTTCGCATTTATCAAAACTTTACTGTAATACAAATTGATGCATTTCATAATAGTTACACTAAATGATTTAAATAAATACTACCTCTATTCTTTAGTGACCTTCTAATAACATTATGTACTGCACGTAAAGTTACCCTAGCTTTAAACTGCTTTTTCCTGATTTGCATTTCAACAAACAATCTTTGGCTGGCTGTTAAATTGCTTGCAAGGTGTTCGCCATATTTTCCAAAAATGACCTTTTTTGCATCCTTGATGCGTTGCTTATATGCGACCATCCTGCTTTTATAACGCACCGTCATTTTTTTCATATGGACACACGTTTCATACATAGATTTTGCTGTTGCTGATAAATTCTTTTTCCGTGTTACAGCACCTAATATATTTCTTTTTCTTTCTATACGTATATTTTCTTCAGTTTGTTGATTCATAATATTACCAGGGATTATTTCATTTATTGTACTTGGATTATCTTCCATGACATCATTAATAATACTATCATCGAAGTCATTTTCATTTTGTGTGCTTGTACTTGGCACAGGATTATTACATAATGATAAAGCACTACTTGGAAGATTCTCAGTTGGCACAGCATCAATTTTTAGTCGCCTTTTGACTGCAGAACACATGTAGGCATTTTCTTTAAAGTGCAGATAACACACTCTGTACTTCTTCCTTTCTTCCATCATCGAATTATCAATTGTTGGGGAACACACTGCATTTCTCCACTTTTCAGAAAGAACCGGATTCTTCGGAAAAATATGATTGGGAATGGAATAATCAGAGTGGCAATTTGGCACGCAACAGCGTCGTGACATAGCTCTATAAAAAATATTATAATTTAAAAAGATATTCTACATATACTACATTAAAAATATATATTCAACTATATACATACCTGTTACTGTGAAACTGATTTTATAAAATTTATTTTTCGATAGAATTGTTTGGGTTTCGTAAGGTATGGTAAGGTACTAGCTCGCATCGATGAACAATTCACTGCAATTCACAAATGCATGCAACGCATTGAACGCATATTAATGGCGTACGCAGTAGGGTGTACTGGCAGTTACAGATGAGCACAGATGAGTCATGAACACGTGATCACGGCCATATTGAATTTTAGTTCGAAAAAATTGGCACCGCCTAGGTGGCAGTCGAAACACTGTCCCAAAATCGCATATGGGAGTTGTAGCCCCCTGGTTCTAACCCTGGTCCTCTGAGGGGAGCGCGGGGGCGGGGGGAAGTGAGAGCGCGTGGGGGAGTGCGGTGGTGGGAAACCTGGTCGCGGGGATAGCGGGGAGAGGAAGACAGGTTGCGCGTGCACGAGGCGCAGAGTGGGAGAAGCCGCGATGATGGAGGGGATCACTCTGGGCCGAGCCGCCGCGGAGACCTCTCCAGACCGGACCCACCGTCGGAAATTTTTCAGAGGGAGAGAAAGCCCCTCTAAAAAAATTTCTGGGGACAGGTCCTGTCTGAAAAAACTCTTTTTTTCGCTCCGCTCCCAGAAATTTTTTCCCCCCAAATATTTTCCCCCAACACATAGATATTGCTTAATACTTTATCAGACGATGTTGGACAATGTCAGGTAAGATTGGCTTTTTACACACCGCGTTTTCGGGGATGGGAAAGAGACAGAGCATTATTTTTAAGCTAAAATTGTAGGAAGGGAAAGAGACAACACTACATAGGGGTACAATCGCTTCCGTTCTAAAGCTAACGAGTTTTCTCATAATGTTTTTTCAATCTCAGCGTCGCAGTGTCTCGCACGATCGCGTGTAATTTGACTCCTCCGGAGCAGCCGTGTGGGATGATGTCATTTCCACGGCGCGAAGAAGGCGCGAATATAAAAATAGAAATATAAAAATAGAATATTGTTGCGCCGGGGTGTTTCCAACACCGACCACCCCGACGCAAAGGAGTAAAGAATGATAAACACGGGTGCACGATACAACTATATTTGGTACAACTAGTAAACGACAGTACAACCCGTGCGTCCGAACGCTATGGCGTTCGGTACAAGACAGTCTACGGCGTCGTCCTGATAGTCTTCTCGAAGGGGGTCGATCCACTTCTGTCTTCCGCTGCGAGCACCAGCAGGCTATGCACGGGGGGTATACCCGGTGCTCGCAACACTGCTCCCCCCTCTGGAAAAGCGGGCGTCCCGACCGCGTTGGCTCTTCTTCGGAATCTTCGTACCCTGGTCTGAAGAAGTGGTCATGCTGTCTGAGTGGCTTCCTCAGACCGCCGCCTCGGCATTCGCCTTCACGCCCCAAGGGAAAACCACCAAAAACCTGGGGCAAGGCGTGGGTACAACGGGACGAACGGCTGGCGATATCCTCTCGTCGTGATCCTCTTCCGTGGCGCGTTCCAGCTCTCTGTCCCACGACGTCCCTGGAACTCTGTGCTGCAAACGGCGATCCCGCTGCGTTGATTCCAGCGGCGTAGCATCTTCGGATGTCCAGCACCGCTCCCCGCTCTCCTCTGCATATCCCACGTCGAGATCCACAACGCCGACGATCTCCAGCCTCCCGGAAGTCGGCGTCTTCGTCCTCTGGCGAGTCTCTGTCCGGCGCGTCCTCCTTGCTGGCGTCCCTCTCGAAGCTCCGCGGCTCCTTGTCCCACGCCGTCGCTACGACCCTGCAGCTCCTTGTCCAACGGCGAAATTCTCGGCCAACCCGTCCTAGCAACCAGGTGCAGCACCGCGGACCTCCAATCCTCCGTCGACGAGAAGTCTCTGTTTCCTGTCCCGCGACGTTTCCAGAGTCTCGCACCGGAGCGTCCCATGTCAGCTCCAACGGTCCGACGTATCCACCTCCTCTCGGGCACGGCTCGGTCGTTGTTTCCTCCTCGTGGGTTTTCCTCGAAACTCGCATCCCATGGTGTTCCGGAGTTCCCTGTAACAAACTGACGAAAGGGGGCCGGGCTACGAAGGCAGCCTGTGCAGCCCAGTCTCCTGATTAGCTTACAACTAATCTCCAGACTCTTTGTTTCTCTTTTTAACCATTTTCCTCCGCGGGGATCTCAACCAGAGCGAGAAACATTTCTCGGGCATGAGACTTCCTTGACCTTCCGTCGACGAACAGCCCATCTCGACTAACGACTCTACTCTTCGGGGCTCCTCTCTCGGGGTTTGGCGATCCTGCGACGGTATTCGCCCTTGAACTTCCTCCGTCGCAACTTCGCACTCGGCCATCCTGCGACGATGTTCGCCCTCGACTCCCTTCATCGCAGCTCAGCAACTTCGCGCACTCCAGGCGCCTCCTCGTTGCTTTAGTGGTGCCGCGCTCCTGGGGACGCCGCTCGCCAGCAACACAACTGCATGGATCCCTGGCCGTCACCCAGAGTCGTGTACCCACCCATGGTGTGGTCCGTGCACTCCCGGACGTCGCTGCGTCTCCGCCGGAGTCGCACCCTCCACCACCAATACTTCGACGCTCCCTCTACAGCGTCCTAACTCGGCCTCTTGAGATGACAATTCCCCGAATCCGACGAGCCCCTCGATTCTTCTTGCAGCTCCAAGTCGAATCGGCATAGTTGAACGTTGCATCTGGATGGTGTTCAGCGACTCATGCTGTTCTCTCGGAAAACCGTTCTCCCCGTTTCGGGAGAAATCAAAACGTCAATGTCAAAACGTCAATGTGTCAAAACGACAAATTTGCTCGTTATCCGCGAAAGAACTAACTTCAGTGCGTACTCATTTTCATTTGACGTACGTCAGCATTACTTTTTACGTTACCCAATGAAAACAATACAACCAGAATACAGATTCCTTTCTCGTAGATCGGTTTCTCCAGCTTCCAGAGCCGACCCAGCAATGACCTCCGGGGCCCCTTTCTTTTCGGTAGCTTCCCCGCCGAAACCTCGTAGTCGCTCCGATTTCGGCGGGCCTCGACCGCCGTCGCCGTTGCCCCCATGGCTATCCCTCGACGTCGGCGGGCCTTGACCGCCGTTGCAGCTGCTCCTGTGACTGTCTCTCGTTGTCCAGCTGCAGACCGAATGTTGAATCCTCTTCCGTCCTCGGAGAGGGAGACGCGTCGCAACGCAACGGCTCCTTGCGTATCGCACGCAACAGCTCCTTGCGTATCGCACGCGACAGCTCCTTGCGTTTCTTCGGGATCCGTGGCCACGGATCCCACTTCTGACACCAGTGTTGCGCCGGGGTGTTTCCAACACCGACCACCCCGACGCAAAGGAGTAAAGAATGATAAACACGGGTGCACGATACAACTATATTTGGTACAACTAGTAAACGACAGTACAACCCGTGCGTCCGAACGCTATGGCGTTCGGTACAAGACAGTCTACGGCGTCGTCCTGATAGTCTTCTCGAAGGGGGTCGATCCACTTCTGTCTTCCGCTGCGAGCACCAGCAGGCTATGCACGGGCCTATACCCGGTGCTCGCAACAATATGAAAAATAGAATATAATATAATAATAAAATAAAATAAAATAAAATAAAATAAAATAAATATAAAATAAATATAAAATATAAAAAATAGAACAATATAAAACTTTTGTAAAAAGGGGGAAGGTGGCAACGGAGGTGATAGAGGCGACGGGGCCAACGGAAATGACAGCGGCGATGTTGGCCGCGGCACCCAATATGGGACCCATCTCCGCAGCCGCACCCGCGCGACCATGGCAGGGCTAATCACCGGCCCTGACCGCCGCATTTGCACCCCTCGGGGTGCAACCTGGAGCGCCAGGGCCTCCAGGTCCGCCAGCCAGGCAATTACAGGTTGTAGTGGCAGGTCCTAGAACATACACACACACAAACGTCGATATAACACTAATACATTAACCAGATTAAACATGGAACACACAAAAAAAAGAAGGTGGCGAAGGTGACGACGGCGGTGAGGGTGGCGAGGATAGGCGCTCGACCACGTTGGTGATGGCGGTGGTGAGTTCTGGAAAATAGAAACCCGCGATAATAATATTGACACGACCACCTGATTACAATCTCACTCGATTTAAAAGGTTAAACGCGATAAATGTTAAAAATATTGTTATGTACATACTTCAGAGTTTTCTCGCCATGATCCATCCCACTCCGACGCAATTAGATAAAATCCCATTTTTTATTTTTTATATTAACTGTATCACGGACTGTTGTGAGCCACAGTTTGAAGACAACTGGTCTCGCTGCATCTCCAAGCTCTCGCATTGCAAAGCTACGCACTTCTCGATTTCAAGATATGAGTCTAAACTCATATCACAACACTATAGGCTACACATCGTTGTCACCACCATCGTTGCTGCCATCGGTGCCACCGAGATTTTGAGGATACCGTTCGAGTAATCGCTGCTTCAGGTACTTGGCAATGGCGTCTAGTTCGTAGGAGCCGTGGGGAATCGTAATGCATTCATGAGTGGTGTCGACGCTGTTGTTGATATCATAGTTTACGATGAAGTAAAATTTATCGTTGCTCGAGTCGATGTTCGGTATTGTGTGATAAGTTTCAAAGGTTGTTAGACCAAGCTCGTAATCATCGTCGCTCAAATCTATGGGTGGAAAGTAGCTCACCGCGAGGGTGCTACTCTTGCCGGTTAGAGTGAATGTTAACGACATATTCTGCTCGAACTGCTCGACTAGTACTGAATCAGGCGCGTCATAGGGCAAGCTGACATTGTAGAAATGCGTTCATATTCGCAATCAACCAGGGTCACCACTATATACTCACCGTCCTCGATGTGTTGAGCAAGTATGCATGGGCTTTGCCGCTCAAGACTAAAAGTGGCGCTGAGGTGACTAAAGCGTTTGCAAAGATATTTAGAGATCGATATCCGAAAAATTTGCAAACCGATCAAGGAAAAGAATTTTACAACGCCGATGTGCAGAAACTCTTGACAAAGCACGACATTAATCATTATTCGACGTATTCGGTGATGAAGGCCTCTGTCGTGGAACGTTTCAATCGAACTTTGAAGAACAATATGTGGAAAATGTTTACGCTCAATGGAACCTATAGATGGACCGATGCGCTACCGCGTCTACTTGCAGACTATAATGCACGAAAACATAGAACCATCAGAATGCGTCCTTGCGATGTTACCCCTGCGATCGCCGACAGGCTGCTAGACACCATGTACAGCAACATAAAGATCGCTGCTCCAGCGAGATTCAACTTGTGGGCGAGTTTTGCGCGTGAGCAAATTTAAAACCATCTTCTGTAAAGTGTTACGTGAGGGCGTTAATTTTAAAAGAGACCGAGCGGTTGAGTCTAATTTTCTCACGCAACGCTTAACGAATTTTAAAGAGAGTTTATAATTTTAATATAATTAGCGTTATTACGCAAAAATCAGGATTGTTTTGGGGGCGCGGCTTTCGTCTACAACCCATACAGGTTGTCCAATCAGGATGTGGTACTTTAGAGGAGACTGGTTCGAAACAAAATTAGACAAATTAAGGAATAATATACCATGTATTACAAAAATATATAGATATATATATAGGAGTTTTCAAAGGTGGAACAAAATGGTGAAAATTACATGGATTTGAACCAATGACTGATCAACAATAATTGATCGAGGGAAAACCCCACAACCCACTAAGTGGTTGGATCAATAATCGTGTGTATTGTTAATTTTACACATTCACTCGAATAATTAATGTGGTTACAATTTATATTACGCGAAACAAGCCAATTTTTAAAACGCGTCACACGCCGAAGGGAAAGTAGCAGCTAATTGAGGGAAAACCCATAACCCACTAGGTGGTTGAATCAGCTGCTGCCTCCGTACAATATCATGACAGATCGAATCACTCACCAACTCTGTACAAGAGATTGCTAATTCGTATTTTCAAGTCCTCTCTCCCTCTCTCTCTGTATGTCTCTCTGTATGTCTCTCTGTATGACCTGGAGGGTCCCGCGTCCGAGATGATAAAGCGCAGGAGTGTCGCACAACACACACGCACAATGTCGATAGTCAGTTTACAATAAAGCCCGAAGATATTAATGTTTAGTTAAATATACGGTTTGAAACAAATAGGAGTTTAAATTGTTGAAAAACGCAAGAATATACAAGTCTCTACGGGGACTGAGTCCTTCCACGATCACTGGGATGCACTGGAACTCCGGCTCAAGACTATTTTAGAGAATAGTTATGTCCCTCGGACAGATCGACCACGCACTATGCGACTTAACAGCCGACTGCCACGAGCGTTCGCAGGGCAGGCCCGAGCACTTGGGACTTTGAAAAAAGAGAGTCAAATTGCTGAGCATGCATTTCGTACACACAGGCCCAACCGTCGTCGCCTCGGACCGTTCCCAGCCTCGCAATGCTTAGGTTTTCGAGTGCTATCGCATCCGGCGTTCCAAGAACATTGATGCTGATGAAAGATTTTCTCATGGAAGGACGCAGTGGCGTAGCAATTATTATTTTAAATTGGTTAGTATACCATATCGGTTTATTTACAATTAATCGAGGGAAAACCCCACAACCCTTAATAGTAGGATCAGATGTCAACGATACTGTAATAAAATTTTAACAGGGAAGAAAAATATAAAGTAGTCTACTACAATGCCTCGAAAGACTTATCACAGCACGCATTCCAGGAACGTCGATGGCGTTGAAGGATCGTTGATAATATTCCTTCGTGAGTACCTGCCCTGACGTGACCGGCTTCAAGCAGAAATAAATCAGAAATAAGTCAAGCACTATTAAGAATATCTACAGATAATCGACTATTGATTGAGGGAAATTCCCATAACACGCTAAGCGGTTGGATCAATAGAGAACATCTGCGAAATGACTGTAAAAATTAGTAGAATTTAGAAATGAATTTGGAAAAAGTAACCGGCACGTAACAAAAGGCTATACGCCGAATTGGACAACGGAGGTGTTCAAGATAGTCAAAGTACAGGCAACTAATCCTGCAACGTATCTGCTCGTCGATTGTTGTGGAAAACCCGTTGCTGGACGATTCTATGAACACGAGCTGCAACGCGTCACCGATCCTGATGTGTATCTAGTGGAAAAAGTGTTCCGTAGAAAGGGGGATAAGGTATACGTCAAGTGGCTGGGGTTTGATAAATCACACAATTCATGGATAAATAAAAATAATGTATTGTAAATAATGTATTGTAAAAAATAATAATGCATGGCTCAATAAATACAATTATACATATACATATGTGAACAATTTATTTAACATTTTGCTGCAAGCGACGTCGATAATATTATTCAAAGGCACATGCGAACAGTTCGCAATCAACAAGAGATTTATCATCGAAATATTCAGTACCACGTATAGCTTTAACAGCGCACCACGAGTCTAAAGTTTCATCGACGACATTGCACCGCTACCACAACGCTCGCAAAATTTGAAAACTTCGTATCGACATGATGTATAGTTTCATAAAGGGCGACGGTGAAAAGCAGCCAATAAAAATAGGATTCTGGAATATTCATGTCTCTGTTAGCCGAATGATATCCAGTTGTTCTACGAATTCCCCGAATGTAGTGAAGAATTATGTATCTTTATTTACTAGCCCGTGGATAGCCTCTGAACCGTCCGGAGAGATGGCAAGGATCGCGAACTCGTACATCATCAGCCTTGAATGGTTCTTCGCAAATATGACAGTGTGTTGCATTGTGAAATGTCGTCAACTGTTCAGGAGTTAAATCCAGCATGGGAACATTACTGGTCAAGATGGGTTTGGCGAAGTTTGCAAATTTTTTCAGTTCGTATACGAACCATGAAACACAATCAGCGTCGCGGCGACATCGATACGTCGATAGCGATGTATCATACGAACGATGCATATAATAGGCTATACTATGTACATTGTGGTGCTGATACGCGTGTAATTTGTTATCATCAATTCGGTGGCTGTCCTCTGTTTTCTCGATGATACACTCCATCTGCATATACCACGAAGGGGAGCCGCTCCTTCCTGCAGTGGTTACTGAACCTGAGGAGATTGTTTCCTTTGCTGGGCAGCAGGATGGTACAATCGTTCATCTGCCTACAGTCCACTGCATGCGCCTCCAGCTTCTCGGTTGAGCTAAAGTAGTGCATACATCTGCAAAAACAACAAATTTTTTTATATTTAATTTGTTTCGCGAGACATTTCAACATTTCACAAGTTTATATACATACCGATCACAGATGAATTTTTTCCCATTGTGCCTGCTCAGCTGCGTGCTCACCATTCGGGATAGGTTCTTAATGCATGCAAAATGCCCTACATCGCCGTGCTCATGATTCGGCGTGTAGAGCAGGTTGACGTGCCGATCTCTCTTGTGGCTGGTGAGACATAGCGGAAAGACTTTCGAACCATTCTTCGTCCTCTCCTCGAAGCTATAGATGTTGACGGAGACGCTGTTCAGCTGTTCAATTTTTCCAATTTGCTCCAGGGACATTGGGAACTCAATGCCCTGGAGATTTAGCACGGACGCATAAGGCGGGTATGAACTTGGGCGATCGGTATGTCATTCGGCAGGATGGAGAGCGGCGACAACTGCCCATGCGAAACATGCATTATGCGGGGATTGTACGCTAATTGTGGCTTTCTTTAGCACCAATTCCCGCGGCAATTTGATGTGGCACCCCGCGCGCAGCGGATTGTACTTATTGACATTGACGGTCAGGTTGAGGATTCTTGTCAATGCCCATCCGCTGTCGCGTTCCTGGAACTCTTCCAGCGATGCCAGGGTGGGTTCGATGACGCATCGCTGGTACCACTCCTGTAGATCGGATGTGCCGAAGAGTTCACAGTTTCGGGTGTTGATGCTTTTACAAGCATGCTTGTCACCCGCCACAAATTCGCCGTTGAACACCGTGTTCACTTTGAGGTTTCGACGTTTCCTCAAAACGCCCCGCACATGCTCCAGCACAATGGTCGTCGCATCCTGGAGGAAGTTGCGCGGCTCGATATAGTTCAAATTTACCACTGCACCAATTAACACGCGGGTATCGAACGCAGTGTCTATTTCGCGCCACAAAAGTCCTGTGCTAGAATGTCCGGCACCTTCGCGTACGAAACGGCCGCGCAACGAATATTTTAGCCCTTCGAGCTGCGCGATTCGCGCAACCAACGAGTATCGAACACCAATCGATAATCGAGGACGTTTTACGCGGCTGTGTTCTTCCAACGATTCGATACACTCGTTGCACCGTTCTTCCCACGCGAGGTACTCTTCCCGTGAAATCAATCGTGCAGATTGATCCAAACAATTGACGTTGGTTGTAAATGGAATGTGAATGTAATATCTTTTTCCGCGCAACACATTGCAACGATTTGAGACTATGTGCAGTTTAGAGCGCATATTTATATCCTCATCATGATTTGGTATCTCCGTCTAACTCTTTTGGTGTACTCTCTCCCTCGGATGCATTGCATGCAAAAAAAATGGTGGTCCATCCCAACAGGGTTCTATACAGTTTCTGCTGATACAACATAATTCTTTCCGACACAGTTTCTACCGATACTGCATAATTCTAAGATTCGACGTTTCCACAAGTATTATATTACATTCAACACAGTTTCTGCCGATACAGCATAATTCTAAAATTCGACGTTCCCAAAAATATTATATTACATTCAACACGTGTCGATGTGATATGACCTTATATGGTGTGCAAACTCCAAATCATCCGATACAGTTTCTGTCAACACAGCATAATTCTATGATTCATGCATATGTCGTTTCTCAAAGTATATTATATTGTATTCACATCATAAAAAATATAGATGAGGAATAAGAGGAGGGGTAGATGGTAGAGGTGGTGCATAGCACCACTATTTAAGTCAGCTCCTCGCACGCTATTACATTAATCGCTCTGGAGCCTCTCAGTGACTTTCGACATACACACACACACAGTGCTTCGAAAAATGTGCAGTACCGGTGTTGCGAATTATTACGTTCCGATCATGCAAGATGATGTTTCGCCATGTAAGAAGAACACATCTAACATGTAAGATTTAATTTTTTCATACCATATCATCGTTATTTATTTATGTGCTTTCCTGATAAACGGTAATTTTCATGATCGGACTCTTAGATCGCATCAAACATCACGTATCATGGTTAGAAGATACGCGCTAACGCCTGCATCGTATAAATATCTGGAAATTGGCATCAGCGTGCAATCTATACCACTGGTGGAAATTGTTCTTGGCGACAATCGTGGGAATCAATTGTTGTTACATCTTCCAACATGGAAAACGCTAATGGAAAAACGCACAGACATCGAAAAACGTGCACAATTAATTGGATCACCTTCGATGCGAATTGATGATTTAATGGTAGAATTTTGTATAATGTATAATTCGCGAATTGTGAAGATGTCGCTACATAATATGTCTTTATATTTCAAATTAGAAACTATGAAGTTTTTATTTAATCTCGAGCGTTGTATCGACCGCATGTATTCGTGGCTTTCAGAAAATACGCATCTTGTCCATACGAAATTTTCAAATTTTGTCACCGTGTTACAACGGCATGATGTCGCTGGTGAAACTTTAGATTCGCGTCACATCGCTAAAACTATATGCGACAGCGAATACTTCGACGGTGAATCTCTTGTCGATTGCGAACTGCTGGCATGTGCCATGAATGATATTGTCGATGCCGCACGCAGCAAATGTTAAATTGTACAATTAGTACATTATTTGTAACAATATATATCATAAACGTTTATAATGTCTCCATTTTATTTATCCGTCTTCCTCCTCGCCACCTAATTTTAAGATTCAGCGTTTCAAAAAATTATTACTTCTCTGCGTTGGGGACAAAACATTCTGCCGATGCTGCATAATTCTATTTCGTTCGAGCGTTCTTGGTGCTGCCAAATGTCATCATCGCATGCAGGAGTCTCGAGGGATTCAAGTTACACACAATCGCGCGATACACTGCGACGTTAAGATGAAAAATCATTTTGAAATACTATTAGCTTTATGGAAAATCATTTTGAAATACTGTTAGCTTTATGGAAAATCATTTTGAAATACTGTTAGCTTTATGGAAAATCATTTTGAAATACTGTTAGCTTTAGAATGCATGCGATTGTACCACTATGTCGTGCTGTCTCTTTCCCTCTCTCAAATTTAGCTTTAAAGTAATGCTCTGTCTCTTTCTCGTACCCGGAAGACGCTGTGCGTAAAAACGCCGATCTTTCCCGACATTGTCCGACATCATCCGATAATTATTATGTGTTGGGGGAAAAAATTCTATTGACGCTGCATATTAGTTTTGAAAAAAATTTCTGGGGTGGGCCAAGGTCTGAAAGAGATTTTTCGGGAGTCGTCCCCTCGCTCTTTGGAAATTTCTGACGGTGGGCCAGGTCTGGAGAGGTCTCCGCGGCGGCTCGACCCGGACTAATCCCCTCCATCATCGCGGCTTCCCCCACTCTGCGGCTAGTGCGCGCAACCTGTCTTCCTCTCCCCGCTATCCCCGCGCCCAGGTTTCCCTCCACTGCAATCCCCTGCGCGCCCTCACTTCCCCCCGCCCCCGCGCTCCCCTCAGAGGACCTGGGTTAGAACTCTCCTAGACATACTACTGTCGAGGAGAAACCCTCTCCTTTTTGGTGACGTCAGCGGAGAAGAACCGGACATCTGGCTACCAAACCTAGTCTGATTGATCGACCAAAGCGTCTTGCCGGAGTCACGATTTATGACGGTATTGTCCCGCGTGTCAGCGGTGAATGACGATATACATTATGTAAATAAAGTACCACGAATTTCTAAATAAAACACAAACTACTTATTAATTCATCAAAATTTATTTTGTCGCCTTCAAAATAGGCCCCATCTGAGGCAATACACATGCGCCAACGCTTCTCCCAGTCTTCAAAACATTTTTCAAACGCTGAAGACGGTATAGCCTTCTGTGAATTCTCTTTTATGGCTTTAATCGACTCAAAACGCCTTCCCCGAAGTGGTAATTTGCGTTTAGAAAATAAGAAAAAGTCATACGGGGCCATATCTGGTGAATACGGTATTTGAACGATGACTTTTGTTAAGTTTTTGGCTAAAAATTTGCGTACCAATATCGATATGTGCGCCGGAGCATTGTCATGGTGCAACATCCAAGAATTGTCTTTCCCCAAATCTGGCCGTTTCCGACGAATATTTTCACGCAAACGCTTCATGACGCTCAAATAATATACTTTATTGACCGTTTGTCGATCCGGAAGGAATTCCGAATGAACAACACCACGATAATCAAAGAAAACTGTGAGCATGGCCTTGATTTTTGAGCGACTTTGACTCGGTTTTTTGGGTTTCGGTTCGTTTTTGAAGCGATATTCCGAAGATTGTTGACTTGTTTGGATGCCGTACTCATAAACCTACGTTTCATCACCAGTTATGATGCGTTTCATGAAGGTAGAGTCAGTAGAAGCTCGCGAAATCATGTCTTCAGTAACCACTTTTCGATGCTCTTTTTGTAAAAAATTCAGCTCTTTCGGAACAAGTCGTGCAGCGACGCGTCTCATGCTCAAAACTTCAGTCAAAATGTTATACACGGACATGTGAGACATTCCTACTTCATGAGCCACCTCTCTAACACTGAGGCGACGATTTTCGATGCCCATTTTCTTGATTTTTTCGATGTCTTCGTCGGTCGAAGCCGTTGACGGTCGGCCGGTACGCGGCAAATCCTGAATATCTTCTCAGCCATCTTTGAATGCCTTATACCATTCGTACGCTTGCGTTTTTGAGAGGCACGACTCACCATAAGCTTTTTGTAACATTTTTAACGCTTCGGCACAAGAAATTTCGTTAGAAACGCAAAATTTGAGACAAATTCTTTGCTCGATAGTTCCTTCCATTGTAAAAATCGCAGAACACATTTGAGATTGCTTGACATAAACAAATGCTGTAAACACACTGGTTGATAAATCGCGATTGAACTCAGCGTCACAACTGAATACAGTGATGCAAATTTACATACAAAAAATTGCTTCAATATATGCACCGCGGAACTTTTAAATGACAAATTCCGGGTACTTTCTTTACAGAATGTATATCGGTCCGAAGTCACTGTGTATCAGGTACCACCCGCTGACAGAGCAATCAACGGATTATCTCGGAGCGAAGAAGGTCGAAATCCAAGAAAAAAAAAACGGTACGGTTGTCGATTGCCCCCTACTTGATATCTGGCAGGCAAATATTTCGAAGTGAACACTTCGGAAAAAACATTGCCCAATCGTAAACGAATCAAAATGATGTTCGTTTCGCTCCGAGCTCGCTTTTGTCCCGTCAGATGGAACAAGAAATATATTTAAAAAAAATATACATTTAAAACACTTATACTGGAACATTATTTTGCTTTGTTTGAATGCAAAGAATTGAACGCACAACAAAAGCATGGTTAAAAAGTAATTTTATCCCGTTTATAGCGAATTTTTACATTTTCTTGCAATAGTCGATTTTCCGGGTCCGGCCCACGAAAAAGCCAAATATTTTCCGATCTGTACGTTTTTCAAACAAGTTGTGGGAATGAAAATTGAAGCCAGGAACATTATCTACAAAACTAAAAAAACACGTTCCTAGGATAAACCGTTCTAATTTTATAGCGGAAAAACCCCGATTTTTTAAAGAAGAATAGCTGTTTTTCAATACTTTAGGGCTGACGAGGCAGGTCTTAGCGTTATCCGATCGTGCTGAAACTTTGACAATTTCATTTTTAACCAATTCGCAACTTTTTGGGGGTTGTCGTCGAAGAAATTCGGACATCGATTTCTTGCGACCATCCTAAGCTACATATATACAGTGTCGAGATAATTCGTCTGTATCAACCTGCCCTTGTATCAACTTGTCCCGGTCTCCCCTACACCAAACCGAGCCCGTAACGAGACAATACTGTAATTATTTTCTATTGCTTACCAAAAACGATACTACTCATTTCGGTTCCCCAAAAAATTGTCTCCTTTATATCATTAAAATTTAAAAAACTCGATTTAAAATTTTCCACAAGAAAAAACATACAAACTTTGACACGTATTTACACACACATCAGAAGTAGCCGCCACGAAGAGATGGGCATTAACTAGATAAAAAATAATTTAAATAACGTGTCGCATAAAAGATACTTTATCTTTATTCGTTATCTCGCGTTTACTTGTTATTCGCAGCTTCGAATAACACGATTTATCTTTATTCGAAACATCACGGATAAATAGTTTTATTCGAAGTGAATTTATTCGACAGCGGAAGATAATTTTTTATTCGAAGCGAATTTAGTCGTATGATAATTTCTTTATTCGAGGACATTTTATTCCAACCATCGAATAAGGTTTTGATCTTTATCCGTAGTTTATTCGACTTTTATTCGAAGACTTCGAATAACTTTCGACGCGCAATCTCGCCTCGAGTTGAGGACTTGGGCTGTTCGGCGGCGATTTCTGATTTTCGTTCGAGCCATACATTGTTGCTTGCGGTGGATTATACTTATAGTAATAGCATGTATGTAAAACTTTCCCATTTCCTATCGTATCGGCCTGAACGTTTCAGTAACATACTGTTGAGATTTTTTAGATGAAAATGAATTTAAACGCGATATAAATTGGATTATTTTTAATGTTATTACATTAGAAATGTTACATTCATATTTAATTATCTATAGTTCTAGAAATAATCCAATTTATACCGTATTTCAACTCATTTCAATCGAATGGATCTCGCAACTTTATTAACAATCTATAAATTCTAAAAGTCAGAAAAGTCTTCGTACAAATATAACTGACAAATTTCGAATACTATAAAAAAGCTAGGGTTTTGGAAGTTTTATGGACATTAATTTATTTATTGGTTAACTGTAGATAGATTGTGTTGATAAAACCGAATCTTTGAAATGGCGCGAAGCGGCCCGTTGACCGATCTTCGGCAAGCGTTGACATCGAGTCGCACGTGTCATAAATTTGATAGAAAGTCGAGTTCTTTATTTTTCATCATATCGATGTGAAAATGACACCAATGGTTTCCTGGCAAACTGCTGATTAAAAGACACCACATAAATTGGACTATTTTAACGAAGATGGCTTTAAATTCAGCAAATTAACTTTTTATGTAATTTCGTTCATTATAGCTGAAGTATGACCCGTCTAGGCTTATTTTCCTCGGGAAAACCAGATAGAATGAAAAGTATGAATATAAAAATTTTCGTTATTAGACGATGAGTTATTCTACGCGAAATCAGATAGTCTTTGGAATAATAGTTGGGATTTAGCTAAAACTTGGATATGTTGTAGTTTTTAGGAAGTCAGAATCTCCTGGAACTACTCTTTATATGGTAATTATGCAGAACAGGTGTTTCCTAACCAACTTCAATGATTTTTGGATATGTTATGGGGGACACGATTCTGAACAACTTTCTTCTATACATGTTACCGCCGCTCGAGCTTCGTTTCTGACATATTTGTTAAAAACTTCTGTTGATATATTCCGACGCAAGGAATTCCACTTTCCAACTTGTCCCAGGTATTAAATTGGTTGGGGCTAGATTTGTGCGGGGGACGTACGCTCGCTCACAGGCGCGTAATGCATGGTAGGGAACCGATGTGAGTTTAGAGATTTAAACCAGAAACTTGCGGATGCGCGTCAACACCCTGATATTAGGATGACCCTGGTTCTAAAACATAATTTTTTTTAAAACGAAGAGGGTGTTGAGTATGTGGGGACTCCCGTCAACACCTCAACTCACATCGGTTCGTTACCATGCTTAACGTGCCCGCGAGCGGGCGCGCGCTCCCCGCACTAATGTAGCCCCATCCAATACTAATACCCGGGACAAGTTGGAAAGTGGAATGCGTTGCGTCGGAATAGGTCAAAAGAAGTTTTTCGCAAATATCTCGGAAACAAAGGTCAGCTTCATGATTTATTTTGTTCCATGCTGGCGCATACGTTGCCACGGATACGTACTGTAGGAAGGTATGCGGCAGAATACATTGTAGGGGAGAGGCTTGCGGGTTGCCACCCCTTAGCTTTTTTTAATCATAACTCGTCATAAAATTAACGTATCATTGATTTATGGTATAAGTTGGAAAGAGGAAGTGTACAGCTACAATCCTGAGCTAGAAATCATGTAAACTCTCGAAAAAGAAAAATTATACTGCAAATTCTCGAAACTATCTAAACTTGACTCCTTAAAATTTTGGCTTGCAGGTTGCCACCCCTAGAAAAATTGCTGAAAGTGTAAAAAAAACTCAAGTAAAAACTTGATTCAAAATTTTTTTCAAGATTTATTAAATTTTATTTGCAATCAGTGGCTGTAAACATGACAAAATGAGTGGAATTGCCATGAAAAATCAGATTTGCAAAATGGTATGGAATCATTCAAAATCGTCATGGGAATCACAATTCGGGCAAGTGTAAACACTGTAGTGCATATCGGCTCATTTCACGTGAACGGCTGTTTTGCATTCGTGACACTTGATAGAGTTGTTTCTATTAAGTCTTTTAGGAATTTTCTTCAAACAAATCATACAGTCATCACCGGTTTCATCACTTGATGGCGAAGCCTTTTTTTCATTATTTGCAGGCGTTCGTTTCGGTGCTTTCTTCGGTGAAACTTTGCGCTTTTTGTTTTCAGCGATGGCTTCCTTCTTCTCTTTTGCAGCTGCTCGCTTTCTTCGTCGTTCTTTAAGAACGGCAACATTTTTCGGCGAAGTCAAAACCGTTGTTTTCTGTGGCTTCGGACCACAATTCGACTTTTTCTGTGGCGTTGCTGCTCTCAAGAGTCCGATCGAAGAAACCACAGAGGTCAAGCTGGAAACGCGAGAAATGCCAGATGTTGACGGCTAAGATGCAGCTATATTCATGGGCGCGCTATCAACGACGATGCAGCGTTGCTCGTTTTTATCGAATTCCCTTTCAACGGCGGAAGCCTCTGCATTTACTTCATCAACGTCAAGACTAACGAAATGCGAGTCGTTGAAAACACCCGGATCGTATGGACAAATTCGCCGGCCACAATGTTTTCGGCTGTCGCACCCCGCAGCAAGGCCGTTGCAACAAGCGTGGGAATGAGGGCCATGTCCAGTGTTTTCCCGGCGTTGTTACGCATCGATGCGTTGTGAGTTTGATTGCATGAACCTTTCACCGGCCCATACACCGAAACATCGAGGGGTTGCAAACGATGACTGTAATGTGGCGGGAAGGAGAACATCGACGCTTCGACTGACAAATGCGAGCCGGGGTTCTCAAGCACAAGAAGTGTTGGTGAATTTTTCGAAGAGTGGCTGTGCTTGATAAAATGCTCCATGAATTTCACGAAATCAGTCGCTGCATCCACCCCGACTCGTTTGCGAAGCCGACAGCTTCGTTGGATGCGTGAGTCAGATACAGGTGTTTCATCCTTTTTCTCGGAAAGAGATAAAAAGGCGGCATCGAATTGCCTGACGCACTAACAGCAAAAGCCAACGTTATCATGCTGCCGCGTTCACGTAATTCGGCCGACACGCTTCACGCCTTTAAGAGAAACAATTTTGCCCATCCGAGTTGGCACTGTCGAAAACCCAGTTTCGTCCATATTCCAGGTGGAACTGGCAGTGAATGGCTGTACGGCGAGAACGGAGTTCAAATTTCGGAAAAAGTGGTCCACATTTTTGCGGCAAAAGGCTTTGGAACGGTTGAGACTGGTTTTTTCGGGCATGCGCAGAGATAACTTTTTGTAACGCAGCATGAAACCGTAATTCCACTGTTTGCCGGCCATTTTATATTCATTCCAGTTTCGTGGATATTCGGCATCAATTGTTAGAGCAAACTGATATGCCAGTTGCTTTAATTCAGTGATGCTCAAGCCATAATAGTGTTGGGCGCACCTCACCACGTATTCGAGCAGCGCCTTCTCTTGTTCTTCATTAAAAACCTACAGAAAGATCAATAAAATGAATTATAGAAGTCATTAAAATATATCATCATTAACAAATCAATGATGGTGTGGCGTATGATGCAATTTGGTGAACCACTTCTAACAATTCATCATTTGTGACAGCCGTAATATCAAGAACTGCAGCATCGAATTTCTGCACATATCGGCCCAAACTTCGTATATCGATGTTGTATGCCTTTGCAGTGCTCTTCCTTGATTTATTGTTGACTTTGATTGCTTTAATTGCGTCGAGCAACGCTTCAAAATCCTTAATGCCGCGTTCAGATTTTCTTGACCTGCGTGCTGCCATACTAAAAATGTATCAAAAATGTAAAAAATAAACGAAAATATGACTAAAATGCAATAAAAACACTTCACTTCAAATTCAATGATAATAGAAAACATCACATAAACATGAAAAATGACATTTGAGTGTAAACAAGCGGGAAAGAAAGAGGTGACAACCTGCAAGCCAAAAAAGGTGGCAACTTGCATTCCGACGCATTTTTGCAAAATATGAGAAATAATTGTCAATTCATGATATGTTTGGAAATCTGTTTGGCATATGTAAATTAGATAAAAAAAACAACATAGTACGAATAATTACCTTGAATTGTCGATGAAAATGTTCAATTTACGAGCACAGGGGAAACACACAATTTCAATAATTCAATTTCTTGACAAACACTATATTACACTTCGCTCAGCAAACACAGTGTTATTTCGTCTGTCCGTTCCAGAGGTTAATAAATAGTGACAACTACCCTTTTAACGTCGATGTGAGTCAGAGTTGAGGTTATGACATTGCTAGAAAGTCGAAATACAGCAAGGGTGGCAAATAAAGTATCTTACGTTATTATAGGTAAATTTACTCTATACTTTGGAATAACAATAAAGTACGCGAAAATACTTTATTTCACAATTAATGATATTATGTGAAACGTAACGCAATATTATTATATTCTATCTGTTCCCGCCACTTCAGCATTTACTGAGAGAGTTTTCTCTGTCATAAATGTCAAGTGGCGCTATGAAAGAAACAAGGCCTCTCTCAATCTAATAAAAAAACAATTATTTATATATTTCAATATGAATATTGAGTGCAATGATGCCATTGAGACATTTCAAAATAATACGAATTTCCTTTGTAATGCTAAAAGCAATAGAAAATATGTTTGGAAGAAATAAAAACTAATAAGATTAAAATGTACTTTTAATTTGTTGGGCGTACTTTTTTGTATACCTCACGAAAGCAAATGTACGTTATTTTTCTGTAAAAAAGGTGGCAACCCTACTGCAACCAGTGGCAACCTGCAAGCCTCTCCCCTAGTAGTAGTGGATTTTTTTTGCGAATATCTTGGAAACGAAGGTCGCGCGGCGGTATCATTTATAGGAAAAAGTTATTCAGAATCATGTCCCCGACAACATATCCAAAAATCATTGAAATCGGTGAGGAAACACCTGTACTGCATAACTACCATTGATTCTGTGGGAAAGATCGGCATCCCTATGTCCCAGACGCTGTGTCGCGGCCGCGTGATCCTCGTTTATTTGTCACGCGACTTCGCCAAAAACGCAACGCCGCACAGTGGTTCAAAAATGGGAAATTTTGGAAAAAAATTGGGTTCTCTATGTATACTTATAGAAAAATTTGCGCTGATTCCGAATATATACCATGTTCCTATACCTAAAATAAACGATTCATGTGTTTTTTGGCCAAAAACCATGAAAAATCACGTTTTTTCACATATTTTGCGATATTGAGCAGTTTTCTTCTGCCTCCATGTAATTTTGTCCAATAGAAAAGTTGTATAGAATTAAAATATGCGCTTTTTAAAATTTTTTTAATTTATTTTTAACTGTCAATATTCGTTTTTTGAACTGATTTTGTACTTGTACAATGTTTACACAATTTTGTCGAAACAAAGTACGTAAAATGATCACTGATACTAACCTTGATCGTTTTAATTCTGCAATAAACATTTTGCCTCTGCACTCAAAGGAAGTTTCCTTATTTTTAACTCCGGTCGTAATTTTGATATAAATGGATCAGAAGAAATTAGTAACGTATGCATTATGTCCTCATTTGTTGCCTCTCGAGATGATTTCCTGGTATTAAAAGTTCTGAAGTATTTGTACTCTTTGTTTCGCGCTTCCTGGGCTTCCTCCGATAAGGTTCCAATTGGAAAAACCGCTTGTTCGATTATTTCCTGGCCATGTAATAAATTTTTGTGCACCGAAGCTGGCATATAGTACCAGGGGTACAATTTTATAGCCAACTGTGCGGTTTCGCGAGCATATGCACCAAATTTAACTGAATCAACTGCATAATTGCTCGTGATTAACTCCAATATTATTCTAAATCTTTTAATAAGATTTTCATCAATTTTAGTTATTTCTGCAGTTATCGCGTAATTTTCAAAAAATCGCCTTGATGCATTTCCGGTGTTAGTTGTTCCTGTCCCTTGCTTAACGACATCTAAAAGTAATCCAAGTTTTTCTCGAAACTGATTTTGAATTTCAATTTTATTTTCTTTTTTTATGCTTTTTGTCGATTCATTGACCCTCCAACATTTAAACGGCAAATTATAACTCAGATGGAGAACATACTCCATAAATTTGATTCTGGCATGCATTGTCGACATTCC
Source organism: Andrena marginata (assembly GCA_963932335.1). Taxonomy (NCBI): domain Eukaryota; kingdom Metazoa; phylum Arthropoda; class Insecta; order Hymenoptera; family Andrenidae; genus Andrena; species Andrena marginata. The sequence goes on from OZ010664.1 coordinate 14,057,582, forward strand.
AAGTTTAAGGGCTTCAACATTTAATTCTTTTTTCATAAGTTTTGGCCATTTGTTCATTTCCGAAGGCTTGGCCTCGCAAATCACACAGTTGCTTGCAGAACTTGTTTCGGTCACAATTTGAGCTACTTTCCCGTCAAACATTGTAAAATATAATTGATGTTTTACACGTATAGTGTGCCCATCCGACGGGATTAGAGAATCTCGTAAACATTGAATTTCATTCTCCATTCGATTTTTTTCTCCTATAACAATATCTGGAGTCTCTTTCGTGCAGGCAAATCTTACGGGTCGACAAAACCTCGTGGACGAAGGTCTAGAGTTCTTCCACAACTCAACCTTTTCGTTTCCTATACACGTTAACTTCAATGGTACGATAGAAGTGGAAAAAACATGGGCATCTGAAACACTGGCAGATTCTTCTGTGAGTTTTTGTGAAAACTGACCCTGTCCAGAAGCACCATCAAATCCCCATTTGGTGTGCAGCACCAGGTCATAAGTATCGGTGCCTGTCATGCTCGGACAACTTTCGATGATCCTTTTAGTGGTGTGATCAAACAAGTCCTGAAGCGGAACACTGGCTGAATGTTCAGTCAACGATACATTTTCTGGATAACATTTTTTTTTCGCCTCGAGAATCTTGTTATACGATGGGAAAATGTTGTGGCCGAGGTCTTTCACCATTTTTCTAATGACTTCATATTGATATTTAGAAAGTTTAGCCTGAGCCATCATGGCTAGTGCCAAATCGGGATCCATTTTCGAATCAGAGCTACTCTGAAAAGAATATGCATCGGCTGGCTTGGAAGAAGCGGCATCAATTAAATCTTGTGAAAATGTTTCTCGGTGACTCTGAACTTTACTTTTTGGCACGATCGGAACATTCGTCGAACGATTTACATGGCCTCCCACGTTTTATGACGTTTAATGATTCAGATGCTGAATTGGCACATGTGCCAGGTAGGTGAGATAATGATACCTCAAAATAACCTTGTAGCCAGACTTAAAAAATTGAACGAAATTTCTTTTTGTTTTCATAGACTGCTTTGAATTTTTTATTGAACTGGGGTAGGAATCTCTTCTGGTATTGCCGAATAATATACGTGCACTGCTCATCACTTAAGTAATGATAATTAACTTGTAAAAAATTGTCAAAAGAGTCGCGTTTAAACATTATTTCGCTCAAAACTTTGTGTTTAATTGCAAATTTCTCCATGTTCACTATTCAAGTGTACAAATAATACTACACTGGAAGTAATTTCTCAACGTTCACTATTTAACTGTACAAATAATACTAAACAGGAAGTAATTTCTCAATGTTCACTATTTAACTGTACAAATAATACTAATCAGGTAGCTGTTAAGTCGCTCATCTGAATGGGCACTATTGCCGTGCTAGACGCATTGTTGGACACCAGTGCATGGTCACGTGCATTTGTTTTTCCGCGCCGCGTGTAAAAATCACCATGGTGCCCGCCGAAAGACAACCGAAGGCGAGTGCGGGCGTGCATTGCGCCTCAAGTCTAGTAGGCTCAGGCTAAACTTTCTAAATATCAATATGAAGTCATTAGAGAAATGGTGAAAGACATCGGCCATAACATTTTCCCATCGTATAACAAGATTCTCGAGGCGAAAAAAAATGTTATTCAGAAAATATATCGTTGACTGATATATTTAGATATATTAGACAAAATTGCCTAAACATTGTACAAGTACAAAATCCGTTCAAAAAACGAATATTGACAGTTAAAAATAAATTAAAAAAATTTAAAAAACGCATATTTTAATTCTATACAACTTTTCTATTGGACAAAATTACATGGAGGCAGAAGAAAACTGCTCAATATCGCAAAATATGTGAAAAAACGTGATTTTTCATGGTTTTTGGCCAAAAAACACATGAATCGTTTATTTTAGGTATAGGAACATGGTATATATTCGGAATCAGCGCAAAATTTTCTATTGAAAGGCGACACCCACAAGAGCAATCGACGGTCAACAGAAGCAATTAGGTATTTTTTTACGAAAAAACTTACAAAAACGTTTGCATACGGTACAGCCGGTGATGGCCGGTGAAATTTTTTAATGGGAATTGTACCTAAAAATATGTACTTTCAAACCTTTCCAGTGTCGTTGCGAAGGTAGGCGTAGCTACCTGAAAAAAATGGTGATTTCTAAAACACCTCGGTATTCTTTGAGATATTGTTATATTCTGACAACAGTTTCAATTCTACTTCTTTTTGCTCTACACTATGTAAAAATGAGTAATAAAACTACTCCGGAAAAAACCGGTCCACTTAGTGATATGTAGAAATTGTGGCCATACTTCTTTAGTGCGAGTTTTTCCGCACTTGTAATACGGTTTTAGAGGCTAAGTGACAGGAAATGATCAATACATAACCGATGAAAAAACATACCTAAAAAAGCAATACGAAATTGTGACATGATTTTTTGAATTTTTTTCCGCCTCTGAACCACTGTGCGCCGCACGTCCAACAATGCCGTCTCGTGCGGACCCATCGATGATTGCCACGCGGCGATGCCGCGTCTCCTACATAATACAAATTATTTCAGTTAAAGAAGACAAATTTTTGATTATTTATTTTGAAATTGTTCCTAACAAATACAATTTTATAATAACAGGGCGCTACTGAAAAATTGGAAAGAAACTGTGAATATAGAACTATTAGTCTTATTTACGGATCAGTTTTTAGAAATACGGACACTTTAAAATTGGCCACATGAAAATTAATTGAATGTAACGGTATACATACAGTGTACAGCCAGTCACGAAAGTCTTCGTGCACTTACAAGATTTAAACATTTAAAGCAAAAACGCAAAAAGAAGCAAGGGTTTAGAGCATATTTCAGATATTAACTAATTTATTAGTTAAAATTAAGCAAATTATGTAAAAATGACGATGTGTTTTACATTCGTTTACACGCAAATATAAATAAACCGATAGTACGATTTTACATTTACGAAAATCTGCATATAGTTAGCATGGGTAATATGCGTATATTAAACTGACAAAGGACGTTCGGCAACCCGAAAATTCAGAAAATTATGAAACTCGGTGTTCAAGTAGAGTAGTTCATCCGTAACACAACGCTATTTTTTGTTGGTGCCATAACGCAATTTTTAGGGGTGCAATCACCCTTTGAAAAAAATGTAGAATTTTCTTTTTCGTGGAATACCTCGAGAATGGTGAGAGATATCGAAAAGAAGTTTAAACAAAAGTTGTATCCTTCTTCCATATCTACAAAACCGCGGAAAAATAATTTTCGCAAAATCCATATTTTTCAAGTTACCTCCACCGCCAACCCTTAAAGTTAAGGTTTTGTATTTTTTAAATATGAGCTGATATACCTCTGGATAATCTCTTTTCTTACATATAAGTAATTTATGTGTTATATTTTTTTGCAAACGAATAAAGCCTCTATCACCGAATTTGAAGTCCATTTTGGCAGTTCCCATTAATAACACGGTTTCTTATAGCCATATTTAGATTATTATTTATATAAAGTTCAGACAGCTTTCAATTACTTAAGCAAGGCAGTACGTACCTAAAATTGCATCAAAGGTAAAACTCATTAAAACTAATCAGTGACGTGCATGAATCAGTATAACCGCACATTCATGCATGCATTACTTGAAGTGTAATCTTATTAGGCTATTTTGGAAACCACACGAACAATAAATAATGCGAGAAGATTTACAATGACTTTGCAAAATATATATGTTATTGAAATGACGCAGAATCGCATTGATGCCGATAACCTTGTCGAACCTTCCGATTTGCATAATGCGTATGTATATGAATTTTAAACGATTGTAAATCAATTTTAATTTTACATCCTACTTATAACATATATATATATAACTATTACGGTGTTACAGATAAACTACTCTACTTGCACACCGAGTTTCATAATTTTCTGAATTTTCGGGTTGCCGAACTTCCCTTGTGAATAGAATTTGTTATGGTAATAATTACATGAATCATAAGAACAAATTTTGTTTTAGAAAAGATATTGTGTTTTTCAGTTCCCGTTTATTTGCATTTTCTAATAAACAAATGACAGAAACAGCGTCATTTTTTTACAGTCTATCTAAAGTTAACCAATAAATAAATTAATGTCCATAAAACTTCCAAAACCCTAACTTTTTTATAATATTCGATATTTGTCAGTTATATTTGTACGAAGACTTTTCTGTCTTTTAGAATTTATAGATTGTTAATAAAGTTGCGAGATCCATTCGATTGAAATGAGTTCAAATACGGTATAAATTGGATTATTTCTAGAACTATAGGTAATTAAATATGAATGTAACATTTCTAATGTATTAACACTAAATATAATCCAATTTATATCGCGTTTAAATTCATTTTCATCTAAAAAATCTCAACAGTATGTTACTGAAACGTTCAGGCCGATACGATAGAAAATGGGAAAGTTTTACATACATCCTATTAATATAAGTATAATCCACCGCAAGCAACAATGTATGGCTCGAACGAAAATCAGAAATCGCCGCCGAACAGCCCAAGTCCTCAGCTCGAGGCAAGATCGCGCGTCGAAAGTTATTCGAAATCTTCGAATAATAGTCGAAAAAACTACGGATAAAAATCAAAACCTTATTCGACGGTTCGAATGAAATGTCCTAGAATAAAGAAATTATCTTTCGACTAAATTCACTTCGAATAAAAAATTATCTTCTACCGCCGCATAAATTCACTTCGAATAAAAAAATTATCTTCCGCTGTCGAAAAAATTAACTTCGAATAAATTTATTTATCCATGATGTTTCGAATAAAGATAAATCGTATTATTTGAAGCAGGGACTCCTACCGGTACGTAAAATACCGGTATTATACCGGTAAAATACTTGGCGCTGCTCTCTGAATTGGTGTTGCTAAACTGAATAAATATGCATAAATTGCATTAAAATCTTTTTCTTTCTTTCTTGTCTTTGTGGTGTCTTGTCTTGTTTTATTTATTAACCAAGACAATTAACATTTTTTCGGAGAGCAGCGCCAAGTATTTTGAATAAAATATTTATTCGTATTAAAATATTGATTTGTATAAAAATATGTCGGCTTAATATTATTGAGTACATTTTTTTCTTTGTATAAATAGCCATTGTGATAATTGGCGCAATTGTTGTATCTCATTACTTTTGTAAAGTTAAATATAGCATATTAAGAACTTTATATTAATTTACGACAATGTTTTTAAATGGAATTCTTTATGATGGAATTATATACTTGGCGCTCTTTTTTAAAAAAAGGTAATTTTGTGGGGATACAGCTATACCGAAACCGATATCATACCAAAACAGATAAATACCAAAACAGATAAATACCAAAACCGATATTGTACCGAACCAGATAAATACCGAAATCGATATTGTACTGAAAAAAACAGGGACTTAATACCGGTATAACGCTCATACCGGTATTTCGGCAATACAGCTATACCGAAACCGATATCATACCGAAACAGATAAATACCGAAACCGATATTGTACCGAAACAGATAAATACCGAAAACAATAGGTTACCGAAAACCGAAATAAATACCGGTATTTTTTCGGTATTCTTTTCGGTAACACGATAGGTTTCAATATTTTCCGGTAATACTTTCGTAACCCTTATAGAATTGGAACTATTATATCAAAATACCGGTATAACATTATTTTTTATTACCGGAAAATATTGAAACCTATCATGTTACCGAAAAAATACCGGTATTTATTTCGGTTTTCGGTAACCTATTGTTTTCGGTATTTATCTGTTTCGGTGTGATATCGGTTTCGGTATAGCTGTACTGCCGAAATACCGGTATGAGCGTTATACCGGTATTAAGTCTCAGACGAAGATACAACCGAAAAATACCGGTATAATACCGGTATTTTACGTACCGGTAGAAGTCCCTGGAAAAAAATAAATACCGAAACCGATATCGTACCGAAAACAATAGGTTACCGAAAACCTAAATTAATACCGGTATTATTTCGGTATTCTTTTCGGTAACATGGTAGGTTTCGATATTTTCCGGTAACACTTTCATAACCCTTATAGAATTGGAACTATTATATCAAAATACCGGTATAACATTATACTATTATATAAAAATATCGGTATATTAGTAAACATTTACGGTTATTTGTTCGGTTTCGTATTCCATTATATCTAAAGGATATAGCAGGATAAAATGGTCAAAAGTGCCCTTGAACCGATTTTAGCTGGCAATGCACCTTTCAATAGTGTAGCACAGGAAAACATTGTACACCAAGTTTCAACCCCCTATCTCAACCAGGAGGGTCGTTATAGGGTAAATTCGAATTTTCGGTTTTTGCCATATTTTCCCTACTTAATGGTCAGCAAAAATTCTAAAAAAAATCTGAAATACTGTAGACATGATATAATTATTGTTTGACCTACAACGAATAAAAAGAATTATTTTTCCAGAAATGGTAACTCTTTAAATTCAGATGTTTGATTTTTTGCAAAAAATTACCCGAACTTTTGATAAGTAAAACAATATATATATAAACTATCGACTAGAGCTCTTACTACCCGCCCGCCCGGGTACTCTAGTACCCGGTGAGACCCCGGGTAGAAAAAAATTACTCGGGTACCCGGCTACCCGTAGGATACCCGACTACCCGGGTACCCGTGCGATACCCGGGTACCCGGGTAGACAAAAATTACCCGGCTACCCGGGTAGGCAAAAATTACCCGAGTATCCATGAGATACCCGAGTAACTGAAATGTGATGAGATCGTTGAGAATTTCGATTTGACAGTCGATAGTCCTTTGGCCTTTCGATCATTTTCGGCTAACCTCAGTAATGAACGGAATAAACTTCAAGCAATTAAATGTGGTATTGTCCGCAGAACACATTCTGCAGAATGTGAAAATTGCGAACTGTCAACGTCCTTTGCACTTACAATAGGGTAGTTCGCCCTATTGCAGTGCCTGTCCCTATTAGTGTGTCTTTATATTTAAATAAGCCATGCTATTACTGTAGAAGCCCGAATCTGACGTAACTTTTATCATCCAATGTTGTTAAAAGCTCGATATAACGTTTCCCACTGGGGAGTATGATACACCATTGGAAAGCTTAAGAGTAGAGGAGTCACGGGTACCGTAAGCGTCCCATTCGGAAAATATAGATTAAAATATGTAGACATGGCATTGATGCACTCTTATCGAATCACAACCAACTCCCTCAGTCGATGCAAAGTAAAACTCGGAAAATCCTAGGAAAATGCACTGGTTTTGGGTTTTCGTTCACATCACTTGTCGGAGTTTGTTGCGGCTAGATCTGTTTAGCGGGCCTTCCGCCGTCTTTAGTAAGATTTAAGATAAAAAAATTTATTTCAGAAATAAATAAAACAGCACGTTTATTAGTTTGAAATGAGGATTCCAATTTTTTATATTTTATTGTTAAATACATTAAATACATTTGTTTGTATTTAAACCAACAACAAATCTCATTCTCATGGTTCATATTTACAAATATTTAATTTCATTGTTTTATATACAATTTCTACCCTCTACTAGGGCGCATACTCCAGGTATCGAGAGAAAAAATTATACAGTTTGCACACAGTTCATGGAAGATCGTCTTTCGGGGGGAGAATTTAGCCATCATATAATAGAGAATGGAATATTAGCAGTAGAGTGAACGCCATGGTCCATGACAATGCATCTAATGTATGTATGGCTGCAAATACAGCATTTTTTATGCTGCACATAATGTATAATTGAGTGAGAAAGAAGGTGCCGTGTGCCCACGAAGGGTTAATCATTCCAATTTGTCTACAATTGCTTTAACAAAAAGCAGAAGCTAGGTTTAAGCTTTAAACTTTAAGGGGGTAGGCCACCTTGGAGGCATGAAAATCAGATGTACGTTTCAGATTTTTTTGGGGCAAAATTATAATGTAAGTGAAGAAACTGTTTTAAGGGCTCTATGCTATCTGCCTTATGGTAGATAAAAAACTTTAGCTACTTTTTTAAACAAAACGGCGTTGTTGGTGCTTTATTCATGTAGAAAAAAACCTTTAAAAACCAAAAAATTCTCATATGTACATCTCATTTCCATACCTCCAAGGTACCCTAACTCCGTAAGTAAACAGAAATTAATTCAAAATTGTCCTACAAGGTGGAATTCCTATCCACTTAACTCAGTAGCTGAGGACGCGCACGCGAGAACAGATGCTTTTCTTGGTCTCTTTCAGATAATCGCCTCGACAGTCGACTTTTGTCCTTTGGGTCAGGGGATAACGACGCAGATATCCTAAGCAAGGTGCTGTTAGCTGTTACATCCAAAACCCAATTTCTTCTTTAGGACAGTGACTCACTCGGTCATTTCATCTGTTCTCGTGCACGCGTTCTGAGTTAAGTGGATATTCCTGTATGTGTGAGCGACTTGTGAATAATAGAAATTAGAAACGCAATTACTATTGCCCGATGGGAAGAAAGGACACTAACCATAAGCTGAAATGTCACAGGGGCAAGGGGAATCGCCCGCTCGCTCCGCCTTATCCTCTCCAAGATGTCCTTCTTTTCGGTTCTAAGCGGCTGTCCATATCCCCCGATTGTCGCGATTGGTTTCGTTCGCGTCTACGCCACGGGACGAACCGTGTTGGAGAGGATAAGTTTACGCAAGTGAACGATTTCCCTTGCCCCTGTGACATTTCAGCTTGTGGGTAGTCTCCTTTCTTCTCATTGGGCAATAGTACAAAATTTTGTGTTGCCTTAAAGCTTGAATGGTCAAAATATCATTGGTTAATAATGAGTGATATTATCACTTTGTTAAAACTTTTACAAGTAGCAACTACTGCATTATGCTCCGAAAATACTATAACTATTTCTTTTGTACTGCCTATTATCCATGGCATTGTTAATATTAATAACCATTTGACAGGTATTAATACGGGCAGAGCTGAGACTCAGTAATTTAAAAATGTTTTAGTAACGTCCTTTGTGAATAGATTTAATTTACATTCACATGTTGAAACTATACATCGTTTTACTTCGTTTCTCGATTTAAGAAGCAAACAGATGTCGTTTGAAATCAATTATATGAAAAAGATTACTACAATTTCCACTGGTAATATGATAGAAAAAATTCCATAAACGAAACTATAGAAATTGATAATTCTATACCAAGTGCACTAATGAGATTTTATATTCAAAATTTCACAATCTAACAACGATATTAGTTCCGAACTGCAAATGTATTTATAAAAGGCACAAATAAACCATAATTTATGTTCATTAGTGGAGAAGAACGCGTGGACGCAAATACACTAGACTTTCAGAAATGGCTAAGATATTTCAAATGTATACCTACTTGCGACTTCTGTCAGTTCAAAACGAGTATTTTCAACAGCTGGAAATAATGTTAGCACAAAGCGTAACACTCTACTACCTGAGAATGTTGATTTGTTGGTATTTCTTACATCTCTACACGTTTCTATTTTGATGTAAAAATACTAATAAGTCTACATTTTCAGGTAGTAAAGCTGTGCGTTTTGTTGTAACAATATTTCCAGCAGAAGAAAATGTGCGCTCCGAACTGGCAGACGTAGCCGGAATACTTAAATACATTCTAGCCAATTCTGCCAGTCTTTTATATTTATCCGCGTGACTCTTCCACCACGGTAATGGATCTGAATTATGATCTATTTATGGGTCTAATAAATACATATCCATTTCTGAATCACTATCGTCAGACTTTTGCTTTTTTTTATATATAAAATCCAAAGCACTTGGAAGTGATTTACCATTATCACTAGTATTTTCATTTATAGTATTTAAATTTCTAATCCTATTCCGAATAGAATTTATAATTATACTTTTTAACTCAATGGTTTCAAATGTCAAATCTTTGCTTCTCGGATCGAGAAAACAAGCAATGTGATGAACACTCTCAATATATGGATGTATATCGAATCTACGAGCAAGGGATGTTCTTAAAATGTTCTTAAATTCCTTCGCTTCTACAGTGTCCATATTAATGCCGTTTAAATGATTATTAATTAAGCCGTGAATGATTGGCAGAACTAAGGAAATAGTTACCTTAGTTTCGGAACATAATACTTCGGTCGCTAAATTGAATGGTTCTAAAATTTCGATAATTTCACCCAGAACTTGCTGCATTAGATAATGCCATGTCAAGCTTTAAGGCTACGTTTAATTTTGTTATTTTTGTATTACTTAAAACAGCATGAATTGGTTCCCGATTACGTACAAGACGGTCACACATACTGTACGTTGAATTCCACCGGGTTGGGCAGGATTGAATTAACTTCAGTTCAGGTAATTTGTGTTGCTTCTGAGCGTCTTGCAATGCAGAAGTCGCCAAATTGGAATGATTAAAATGTTGCACTATTTGACTGCCTTTCTTTATCATATCTGAAAATTTGTCAACTATATCAAAGGCGTCTTTTATAACTAACTGTAAAGTATGTGCAGCACACGAAACGCTGTATTTTAAATTATCTAATAAATTTGCTGATGCTAGCATGTTACTTGCATTATCATGCACTACAGCAAATAATTTCTCTGTTATCTTCCACCCTTCCTGCATTGATATTGTGACAGCTGTGATGTTTTCTGCCGTATGTCTTCCCTCTATTTCCTGGGTGCAAAGTGTATAACTTTTCATCTCCCAATCGCCTGTAATGAAATGCGCTGTTAATGAAAGATAGGAGTCTTGTTTGCGCGACGACCATCCATCGATGGTCACCGATACCGATGACGCGTCCTCAATTTGTTTTTCTATTTTCTCCCTCTTTTCCTTATATATAAATTGCAGCCGCTTTAAAATTGTGGTCGGACAAGGGCAGTCATATTGCGGTTCAACCACTGCCATGAATTTTGTAAATCCGGCGCTGTCCGCAAATGATATTGGCAACATGTTTGTACTTATCATCCGCGCCAGTGCCTGTGTTATATCTTCTTGGCGTTTAGCCGAAAATGGTCCTTTTCGAAATACCTTGCTGGGTGTCGGCTCACAATGAGCAACTACAATATTTTCGGTGCTATCTTCGCCTCTCTCAGATTCAAGTGCTGGTTTATTAACTGATGCACCAGGGCACTCTTCAATGTGCCTCGAACGCAAATGTCGTGCACTGGCCGATGTCGAGCCACCATATGACAATTGCACACGGCACAGGTCACAAATTACGTGACTTTTATAGTCCGATAAAGTAACAAAACTCCATACCAAGCTTTTGCGTTGAGCCATAATTAAACAACGAAATTAATCTGTAAATAATCGCCAATACTTATTAACTGGCAAACTAATTACTCTATATACAATACACAATTAATAAGATACACACCAGAAATATGATTCACCACTGCAAATAGTCCAAATCTTCAAATTAAATACAAATAGTTTATTATTAAAGATTAAAGTAATAATAATTCCAATTCACTTCAGGACAACAATAACAACTAAATGAACTAAATTAACTTTATTATATATAATATATAGTAAGTAACACAATGAACAATTAGCGAGAATAATATAAATAAAGAAATAAACATACAACAAAACAAACAAAAGGAAGAATTTAAGTTAATTAGACGATTATAACTTGAAAACGGAATTAAAATTAAACTTTAATATTGAACAAAACTATTTTGAGTATGGATTTATGGAAATTTTGAGATTTCGCTAACACGTTCGTAGACTTTGGTTTGCGGATGCAGAATGGACGCTTTATAAAACCGATTGTGTAAAACATCTTTTGTTAATTCCACAATGTCCTTAGATACCAAGAGCCAATTAGAGATTTATTAATATTAATATATAAATTCCCATTCGTCGATACATTTCCTCTCGATAAGTGTTTAACTTCTCGGCACAGAAGAGACTTCAAATTTTAAAACAATTATTTTATTAATGAATCTCGGATTGCCTCTTATTAATTGTTGTGTCCAGTATCCACTATCTAACTAAGGACATTTTGTAATAAACAAAATATGTTTTAAACATTTAAACGATCGATTTTGTAAAGCGTTCATTCTGCAACCGCAAACCAAAGAGTGTACGGACGTGTTATCGAAATCTACGAAATCACATACATTAGTACATACTCATATCTGAAAATAGTTTTGTTCAAAATTAAAGTTTAATTTTAATTCCGTGTTCCAAGCTCTCAATTAAGTTAAATTGTTTCTTTTGTTTGATTTGTTGTACGTTTATTTATATTATTCTCGTTAATTGTATACTACTAAGTATAATAGATATTAGTTAATTTAGTTGTTCAGTGAACATGAATTACTGTTACTTTAATAATAACCATTGTACTATTTGCAGTGATGTAATCATATTTCGGATCTGTATCTTGTTAATTGTGTACGTACTGTATATAAAGTAATTAGTTTTTCAGTTAATAAGTATTGACAATTATTTATAGATTAATTTCTTTGATTATGGTTCAATGTAAAATCTGGGTATGGTCCTTCGTATTAACGCTGTCCGAACTCCGAAGATAAGAATCATGTGGTTTATGACCTGTGCCAGATTAAACTGTCGTGATTAATCTGTGAGAGGTGGTAATAGTGATTGCGTACCCAATAAGGTACAGACAAAACGCTCATTTTCGGCAAAACAAGAGGAGATAACTCAGGCATTGGCAAGGGTCGTTGCGGCAAACATGCTGCCTATTTCATTTGGCAATAGTGCGGGTTTTAAAGATTTTATGACCGTGATGGATGCCAAATTATCGATGTCCGTGCCCCAAAATTCTTCTGAACGCTTGGAAATTCCAAGCTATACGGGGGAATCGATAGGAAATTGAACAGGAGCTTGCTAAAGCGTCCTCGATGCCTGTGGCCTGCATCGATGAATGGTCATCCCAATCGTAAGATTCCTATTTATCCCCAACGACGCATTTTATAACAGATAATTTGGAGATAAAAAACTTCACATTTTCCTCGCATGATATAGAGGCCAGAGGGACGACATACCGCCGAAAATGTCACAGCCGTTATAATAGGAAATGGGAATGCAGGAAGATTGTAACATTACAATATTACAAATAAATTAACTGCTCTAAAACATGACAATTCGACTAACATGCATGCATCACCAAATTTATTAGATAATTTAAAATACAGCGTTTCGTGTGCTGCACATACTTTACAGTTAGCTACAAAAGACGCCCCTGATACAGTTGAAAAATTGTCAGTTATGATAAAGAAAGGCAGTAAAATAGTGCAACATTTTAATCATTCCAATTTGGCGACTTCTGCACTGCAAGACGCCCAGAAGGAACTGAATGTACCAGAACAGAAGTTAATTCAATCCTGTCCGACCCGATGGAATTCAACGTGCAGTATGTGTGACGGTCCTGTAAAAAACCGAAACGTAACAAATTAAATATTAACAATAGAAACGGAACCAAATTAAATATTAATTTTAAAACGATTCAATTTAGCGACCATAGAATTATGTTCTGAAACTAAGGTAATTATTTTCTTAGTTCTGCTAATCATCCATGGCTTAATTAATAATCATTTAAAAGACAATAATTGGGACACTGTATAAGCTAAAGAATTTAAGGACATTTTAAAAAAATTAAAAAAATTTAAAAAACCCAACTGCTTAAAAAGCGAACTAAAATGGTAAAAATAATAATAAGATGACAATTTAAATTAACTCAGTTGTCTGCAGCCGGAGGCCTTAAATCCTTTGATGCTAATGATTTGATGTAATTACATTCGAACATGCAACTTTTGAACGTAACAATTTCGTAACGTCACATCCCCTGCTCGTAGATTCGATATACATTCATATAGTGACAGTGTCCATCAAATTGCTTGTTTTCTTGACCCTAGAAGCAAAGATTTAACATTAGAAGATAGCGCATTAAAAATATAATTATAGATTCTATTCACAACAAGATTGGAAGTATATCAATTAATGAAAATAATACAGATAATGATAATACCATTTCAAGTTCTTCAGAAATTGATATGTATATGGACAAATATAAAAACCTGGCAGAATTGACAAAAATGTATTTGAGTATTCCGATTACATCTGCCAGGTCGGAACACACATTTTGTTCAGCTTGGTTACTACCTGGAAATATAGATTTATTAGTATTTTTACATCAAAACAGAAATGTGTAGAGGTTAAGTTGCGAACAGAATCGTGATTCGAAGTCACACACTATTTCTTGTATAGAATTTATTATTCTACTTACCGTTGCGCACTATACTACGGTGCGGTGCGGCAGTAACCTAGTGCCACCGACACCGACGACTCACCGATCCCTCGCAGCAAAAGACATTATATCATAATACATATTAATAATCGTAACGCGCACACAATACTACATTCAATTGCTTGAAGTTTATTCCGTTCATTACTGAGGTTAACCGAAAATGATCGAATGGCCAAAGGACTATCGACTGTCAAATCGAAATTCTCAACTATCTCATCACATTTCAGTTACTCGGTTATCTCATGGATACTCGGGTAATTTTTGTCTACCCGGGTAGCCGGGTAATTTTTGTCTACCCGGATACCCGGGTACTCGAGTAATTTTTTTCTACCCGGGGTCTCACCGGGTACCCGAGTACCCGGGTACCCGGATACCCGGGTCAAAACAATAGCTCTACTATCGACTCGCCTGTAGGCCAAATGATAAAAGGATTCTTTCTTAACATGCAGTTAAAATTTCAAGTTGATCGATCCAGTACTTTTCTTTAAATCATGTCAACCAGCTACGAAAAAGTTGTTTCGAGGAAAACGCGTTTAGAGTTTGTAGTGCAGTTATTGAACTGAAAACATTTATGTAACTTGATGAAAGTATAACAAACACATATACAAAGTTTCAAATTAATTAATTTTACATTTTTGTTTATAAAAAATCCTAAAGTATCGATATTTATGACCAAGAAAAAAGAAATTCCCGCCTTAATTTGATTAAAAATACCCTTAAACTATCGTATTAAAAATATCGTAAAAACATAATTAAAAGTATTTCGAAATTTAGATATAATCGAATACGAAATCGAACAAATAACCGTAAATGTTTACTAATATACCGATATTTTTATATAATGGTATAATGTTATACCGGTATTTTGATATAATAGTTCCAATTCTATAAGGGTTATGAAAGTATTACCGGAAAATATCGAAACCTACCATGTTACCGAAAAGAATACCGGTATTTATTTCGGTTTTCGGTAACCTATTGTTTTCGGTACGATATCGGTTTCGGTATTTATTTTTTTCGGTACAATATCGATTTCGGTATTTATCTGGTTCGGTACAATATCGGTTTTGGTATTTATCTGTTTCGGTATGATATCGGTTTCGGTATAGTTGTATTGCCGAAATACCGGTATGAGCGTTATACCGGTACAGTATTGTCTCCCTATATGCTCGCTGGTCGGGACCAGCGTTGAGCCTGTATCGTGTACAGAGCCCTGATTCCGAGTGTTCGTTTCTCGCTTCTTTCTGGCCGAAGGGGGGAGCGAGATGGAACGCTTTGCATGCGCGGCGGGTATGCGCGACAGCGCGAGCGCTCAGATAGAATTGTGACTGCTCGACGCATGCGCGCGACGATCAGATAGAATTGTGACTGCTCGACGCATGCGCGCGACGATCAGATAGCCAGACACGTCACGAGTCTTTTTTGCGCCCTAGGCGAACTTGCCGAATTTCGCTATTTATTATAATACATTTAATTGAAATGATTGGTGACCTTACTCTGAATTTTTATCCGTAGTTTAAAACTGTTATAGTACAATTTGTAGTATTTCATTTAAAAATTTATTTTCAACAATGCCAACAATGAAAAGACCATTTTGCACCTCTTGTCAACCTTACGTCCTAGTAGTAACCTAATTTTGCAGATTAAAGTCATAAATAATCTCAAATAAATGTATTATAATAAAGGGCTCAATTGAACAAATCACCTAGGGCGCAAAAAAGACTTGAGCCGGGCCTGCGTCAAGATTTGGCGAAGCGGTTCCCGTGTATCCGTAAAAGCTTGCAACCATCGCGCACGCCCGTCGCGCATGCAAAGGACGAAGTGTCACGGCGCTCGAAAGACGGAGTGCGACAAAACATCCACGCGTCGTCTGTCTCGTACCGTCCTCGCTCGCTTTCAATGGCTCTCGCTCGCTTTCGTTCCATCTCGCTCTCGCCTTCGCCAGACAAAAGTGAGACAGAAGTGGTGGGGATAGCGACAAGCCTATATCGGGTGCACCAAACCGAGCATATAGGGAGACAATACTGTATTAAGTCCCTGATTCGAAGCTGCGAATAACGAATAAACGTAAAGTATCTTTTATTCGAGTTTATTTAGATATTATCTTTGCCCATCTCTGATTTGAACCAACAAACTGACAGAGGAGTGAATAAAATCGTTTAAAAGTAAACCTACGATGCGATAGCGAGTCCAATTACGAATCAAATGCCTCGAGGTTCTTTTTTTAATCTGTTCTTTAGACATTCTGAAATCGTGGTTACCGTTCAGGCATATGTACTTTTTTGGCAGCGCTACACTAAGCGCCCCATAGAAAATGCATCAAGACCGAAAAAATTAAACAAAATTTTTTGTACCCTAACGAACGCATTAATGAAATCCAAAAATATTTTTTAAGACACGTTATAACCTTTTCTTGCTAAAAAATCATGAAAGTGCCCTATTTTTTGTAAGTTTTGTCCGGTGGGTCTCGTTGTTAACTCATTGAGGTTCTACTACGGAATACTTCCGTAGTGGCGTCACAAGGATAAATCAATTTACTGCAGAACGTTTCCGTAGCAACCGATTAATTGTCAGTAGGTATTGTAATTTATTCTAGATGAAATAAAATGTTACATAATATTGTTAGTTTTGGACAATTTAATTAATTGGATTGCAAGTGTCAGGCCGAGGTGTTTAAATTGGTTAGCCAATGGGTTAAGGTTTTCGATCCTATGCCGCGTGGCTCTGTGAGTCTGTTAAGCCCTTCAAGCGTCGAGTGCGTGTCGACCAGCCATGTGCGTTCGCATGCTGCGCGGCTAGACTCACCATTTCTCACCGTTAGCCGAACCAGAAAAGCTTTTCTTTGATTCGTGCCACGCTTATCGACAGCAGACGAGCGAAACATTCTCCTAATCACAAATTCTTTTCTTTCTCTATTTTACTATCCCTTTCATTCAATCCAGATAAATTGTGCAGATAGTATTCATATTTAAGTATTAATAACTCGGTCACGTCCACTCGAAACCTTCGATAGTTATGCACTCTTCTGTCGCATCCTTATCGTAAGCACTCGTTATAACCATCCTTCCTATGTTATAAAGCTAACTAAAACTGAGATGAGACATCGTGAGGCTGCCGGCGCGGCGTGTCACGTGGCAGTGCGAAAATACAAGATATGTCCAATGCTGCGCGACACGTCGGTTGTTACAAGAGAAATGTATATGCAAAACGTGTGGTGTAACTCAATAGTATATTTGCTCGTAAAATAAGTTTTTGAGATGCCATACTATTGTTTGATATGTTGGCATATGGGGAAAGAAACATGAAAGTCAGGTCTGGCAGCCAACGTGTTAGGAGAACGTTCCCTATAGGAATCGGATCACTTACTCTTACGGCGTCATATAAGTTTCTCAGCGCTAAACGTAGTCAATGTTTGCGAGTGATTCAAGGATAAACTATTAATCCGATTGGTTTAATTCTTTTTGTGTTTTATTTGGAAATTTTTTAAAATATGCGTTTTTCTCGGAACATCATTTTCTAAGGGTATGATAACTGTATACCGTTCGTGCGATTAACTTCATTATAATACACATATATTCAACATAAGATTCGTTATCTGGTGACGGTGAACTTTTTCAATTAAATTGAACCATTTTTTAATAACAAGCAAAAACGTACGACTTTTATAGCAAAAATCACGACCTTTTTCTTCAAAGTATTACCATTGCCACAATTTTTTTTGTCGAAAAAATGGTGGCGTCGCCAGATAATTACGATCCCCAAAATTGTTAAAAAATCGGAAATTTTTTAGTCAGACCCCTCGTACGAGCTGTGAATCGTTAACACCATTTGGGACGGCCCCAATAGTGTTATACGGCACTGCACGCGGACGCCACATTTTTAAACATTTTCCTATTTCCAGACCTGTTTTCTAACACTAATTTACAAAATAAAAAAATATTTGTGCAGCAGATACCACTATTTTTTTCTTATGTAAAATGGCCCGCTGATTCCGAAAATAAGGTCTAAAATATTTTCTATGGATACGTTTTCGAGATATTTACAGGTGAACTTTTTTCCTGTCTGTCAAAAAGATGGTCCCACTTAATTACGAATATCTCGTGGTGCGAATGACCCACGTGGTCGAACATCGTCATATCAAATTAAAGATAATTGAATCATCAACAAATGTATTTCATAAAATTTTCTAATCGGTTGAGTAGTTCGGGTAAAATCAATGGAATTATGTGAAAAAGGCAATTTTTCGAGGGAAATTGAGATCCACAATGCATTTAATCATGTGGGAAAAGTCGAAATCGCAAAAATGGGCTTCATACTCCGATGGAATCTTTCTCAGTGTTCGTCATTTACTTATGTCACTAAGATTTTCCGGGAAAAAATTCAACTGAGAATACAAGACGTGGATCTTCAGGGACATATTTACGCCTGTTGGAAAAATAAAAAAAATTAAAGACACACAATAGAAAATGAACTACGAGTAGAAATATATAAAAACAAAATTTATGTTAAACCAGACTTGGGAATTAAGTGAACTTCTCGGCTGATTTTCAGAGGCAACGCCTCCTTTCTCCCGCCGCGCGCGTTACCCCCGCGGCGGCCTAGCAGCTTGGAGCGCCTCAGGCCCGTACCATATGAACCGAGCGTGGCGCGTTAACAAAACAAGAGCGCATCGGCAATCGTGGTCTCTGGGACGATGTGGAAGCATATTGATACAATGTCGCCCTAACACGCCACACGCAATTTAACGTGGCACGGGTAGGGATGAACCGATACCATCAAAGTATCGATACTTTTACTCATTACTTGTATCGAAAAAAAGTATCAGTATCTACTCAGTATCGAAGCAAAAGTATCGATATTTACTTGTATCGAATGAAAATTAACCCAGATAGCACACCTCGTCTTAGAGACGTCTAGTTTATGTCCTTTTTAGGTCTGAACGTCTTGATTTGTAACCAGACGTCTTTAAGACTTTACCAGACGTTATGCTATCTGGGAATATATCAAAGTTCTTGTTTTATTGATATAATTTTATTAACGAAGACGTATTTTATTTTACTTTTATTTAACGGGGAGTACTTTTAGTTACAACGAAATATATAACTAAGTAACTAAATAAATAAGAGGCAGTCTATAATAATTCATTTATATAACGAAATAAAAAAGAAAAATATACACAGTTGTTTCACGGCATGGAAACAAGAGAAGTAGACACTAATCTCTATATTAACTATATAATATAAAATAACGGTAAGTATCGCGTGTTAAAATCGTGTTCCAAATTGAAGACGCCAACCGCCATTTTATATAAACATAATAATCTCACTTTTTAGCGGTAAATTTGAACGGTAATAAAGGGAAATATACCGAACGCATATATGAAAGATTGAAATTATTATTTGAAATAAAAGAAGTAATAAAAAATAAATGTACATAAAACGAAAGGATAAATCTCCCATGGCCAGATGGCGCAAGAAAAGAAAAGAAATAATATCATGTGACATTTTCTTCATTGCAATGCAGATATGAAATTGATTGCTAAACTTTTAAACGATGATATAATTTACATTAAACTTCAGTTTTAAAATAATTTGCATACAAGTAGCATATAAATTTTATTTCTATTTACCTGTGATGTCAAGTCTTTACTAAATTCTTCATCGCCACAAAATACACACGTCATAACCATTTTTACAACATAAAAGTTAATTAATAATTATGTCACGTTCTAACTGTTAACGCACTTGTTTGCTACCTTGCTTTGATTTTACATCTGTTTTACAATCTTTCGCCGCTTTCAAGTCGTTGAGTGACGTCACACTTGAGAAACTTCCTGTATCTGTATATCTACTTATGTTTATGTTCATAATACCCAAGTACTGCATAAGTGTACAAGATGGCTTCAATTGTAACAAACCGCCCATCCTAATTCATTATCCAGTAGTATATAGAAATCAGTGGAAGTAGAACATATAATAAGTGATCAAGATATACAGATATGGTTTGTGTACATACTAAAATAATGCAGAAAAGAAAAAGGAAACATGATATTTTATTAATTAAAATTTATTTCACAATCATTGAAAGAATGAACCTTTTGGGACACTTCCCCAAAACAGTAACTTTTCTAAGTACTTGCCAGATAGTCGATTCCGGTTCTTGGTGATTGTTGCTCCCGCTTTTGAAAATAGTCTTTCACAAGGAACTGAGGAAGCAACAACCACCAAGAACCCTCGAGCTTGTTTATATAACAAGGGATATGTTTCTTGCAATTTTTCCCATTGTTATAGAGGACAAGAATTTAGTGGCGCAACTGGCGTAGATAAATACTGCGTTAAGTGGTCAGTTCTACTTTGTGTCTTGTTTTGTTGATCCATTGCCAATCTGGTATGGTGTTGCCAAAAATCAAAATTTTTTATTGACGCTACTTCAGACTCACGAATAATATTTGAATTGGACATATTTTCTTTACATAATTGACTTAATTTGTATATTGCCCTCCCACAAGCTTGTACATCTTGAAAATGAATATTTTTAAACCGTGGGTCTAAAATATTTGCAATTGCGGCATGCGTATTGTATTCAATTTTTTCCAAATCTTCTATTAATTTCTGCCTCCAGAATTTGCTTCACATCTTTCATGCAATCGATTGTCGAAGTAAAGTTTGCAATATTGGTTTTTAAACAGTTTATCATAGGAATTATTATG
The DNA here is from genome assembly GCA_963932335.1 of Andrena marginata. Classification (NCBI taxonomy): domain Eukaryota; kingdom Metazoa; phylum Arthropoda; class Insecta; order Hymenoptera; family Andrenidae; genus Andrena; species Andrena marginata. Next base: position 14,078,551 of record OZ010664.1, read on the forward strand.
GATAATGTGATATATTGTTCCCCACAGGACTCCTTACTGACAAATTCCAATGGTTGTAATAATGAAATTAATTGTTTAATAATTTCCAGTTCTAAGCCATCTGGCATTTGTGGACCCGAGTAATTACCATGTAAAATTTCTGAGCAAATTCTTGACATTTCCAAAAATCTTTTCAGCATATAATAAACTGAATTCCACCTCGTAGCAACGTCCATTATTAATTTTTTAATTGATCCCTCTGGAACTCCACCATTTAATTGGATTTTTCTTAATTTGTCCGAATTTATAACACTGTTTTTTATCAATATTACTATGGCTCTTACTTTCAGAATAACCGCGTGTATTGGTTTATATTTTAAGGCAGCTTCAACAATTAAATTAATTGTATGAGGAAAACACGGCAAATGTTTCTTCTCAGAGACTATACTCTTTACAGCAGCAACTACAGTTGTACCATTGTCTGTTATAATACATTTAATTTTGGGCAGTTTAATGTTCCATTTATCCAATACAGAATTAATTTCCTTGCTAAGGTAATCGGATGTATGATTTTGGTCTAATTCTTTTGTTGCAATATTGCAATTTATCATTTTGGTTCCTTCAAAAAAATGAATTGTTACTCCTAAGAAACCCTTCTTTGCCATTGTTTCCGTCCAAATATCTAAAGTTAGGCATACTTCTTTCGCTTGTTCTATTTTCTTTTCATAGAATAATTTTGTAACGTCACATTTTTCACAAAGTTTTTTCTTTATAAATTTACTCGATGGCACTTTATAGGAGGGAGCAACTTCTTTCATTAATTTTAAGAAGCCCTCACCTTCAATAACATTGAAGGGACGCATGTCTTTACAGATAAAAAACAAAATACACATTGTAATATTTTCATACATTGAGCCTCCTTCTTTATGAGAAGAAACCCGTTCAAAGGCAGCTCTTATTGTATTATGCTCTCCTCTATCATCAGTTCTATTATCAATTTCAGCAAATTCACTTGATTGCGAGGGCATCGGATCATCTATATTTTCTATTCGTGAGTCATTTCTTTGTCCTTCTCTCTCCTTAAGTGATCGCTTTGAAATAGTACGTTTCTTAGATAAAATAATGCTGTGACTTTTAATGTGTTTGTGTAAATTCGATTATCAAAAATCACAAAAAAACAAAATAGTATACATGAAAAATTCGAGGAAAAAAAGAGTATTATCAACAAATAAATACAAAAAAAAACACAAAAAAGACAAAGAAACATGAAAAAGTCAAGGACGAATAAAGTATAATTAACAAAAATATATAATCACATAAATAAAAAATAAAAAATATAATTACAATATAAAAAAGATGTGAAATCAAAATGAGCTGCAAGTACATCACAAAAAAGAAGAAAATAATATAATCAGACAAAAAAAGAAAATAATATAATTACAAGATAAAAAAAGATGTGAAATCAAAATGAACTGCAAGTACATAAAGGTACTTTCCAACTGCGCTTAAGATGACACAACTACATATACCCAGCTAAAATGCTGTGTTATTCCATTACTCATATCGCGGACATTTTAATTAACCCATCAAAAAGAATCCCATTTAAAAACATTGTCGTAAATTAATAGCTTTACAAAATTAATGATATACAAAAATTGCGCCAATCATAACAATGGCTATTCATACAAAGAAAAAAATGTATTAAATAATATTAAGCAGATATATTTTTATACAAATAAATATTTTAATACGAATAAATATTTTATTCAAAATACTTGGCGCTGCGCCCCGAATTGGTGTTGCTAAACTGAATAAATATGTATAAATTGAATTAATCTTTTTTCTATCTTTCTTTCTTGTGCGTGCGTTCGTGAATGTTGCGTATGTGTGCGTGTGCATATGCTACGTATGATATTAGAGTTAAATATATGTACAATAAATCTGACTGTGTTTCTTATATGTATATGTATAATATGTATATGTTTATGTATTTTAGATTGTAAGGGAGTTATTGTTAATTATTAAGACTAAGTCAATTAACATTTTTTCGGTTGCGCAGCGCCAAGTATTTTGAATAAAATATTTATTCGTATTAAAATATTTATTTGTATAAAAATATATCTGCTTAATATTATTTAATACATTTTTTTCTTTGTATGAATAGCCATTGTTATGATTGGCGCAATTTTTGTATATCATTAATTTTGTAAAGCTATTAATTTACGACAATGTTTTTAAATGGGATTCTTTTTGATGGGTTAATTAAAATGTCCGCGATATGAGTAATGGAATAACACAGCATTTTAGCTGGGTATATGTAGTTGTGTCATCTTAAGCGCAGTTGGAAAGTACCTTTATGTACTTGCAGTTCATTTTGATTTCACATCTTTTTTTATCTTGTAATTATATTATTTTCTTTTTTTGTCTGATTATATTATTTTCTTCTTTTTTGTGATGTACTTGCAGCTCATTTTGATTTCACATCTTTTTTATATTGTAATTATATTTTTTATTTTTTATTTATGTGATTATATACTTTTGTTAATTATACTTTATTCGTCCTTGACTTTTTCATGTTTCTTTGTCTTTTTTGTGTTTTTTTGTATTTATTTGTTGATAATACTCTTTTTTTCCTCGAATTTTTAATGTATACTATTTTCTTTTTTTGTGATTTTTGATAATACTTTTTTTTTGTCCTCGTCATTTTCATGTACTTGGCGTATTTTTTACTTTTTTAAAGTTTTTTTGGGGATCTCACTTCTTTTTACAAAGCTAATTCATGTACTTGGCGTAAGTTTTTGACTTTTTTTTTATTTTAAAACAAATAATTAAATATTATATTGATTATTTTATAGATAAAATGTGGTTATTTTATTTGCTCATGTAACAGGATTACTTTCTCTATCAGCTGTTGAAATAATTCTCTTCGTCTGCATCGTTCACTGAAAAATAGGACACATTTATTAATTATTTATAAATTATCACACATGCTCATATGTTAAGATCATTGAATATGCAAAACCCTACCTGAAAATTTGTGCGTATATAGTCTGACATAGATCACTCTGCATCATCTTCTGCTTCGATTATCTGTAAATATATATAAAGCCACATTTTAGTTATACAACTTAACGTAGAACTTACTTATGTAGAAATAGAGTGGCCTTCTGCTACAGTGAGTGTAGAGACTACATAATGTGTCCGAAGGAGGTGAGAGTGTATGGCAGAAAGTCTTGTTGCAGGAAATTTAAATGGTAATGGTAATAATTCAGCGAAAATGAACGAACAGATCCAAAATTTTTAACGTACAATTTATTGGTGTTGGAATAAAATTAATTTAGTATGTTTATTGGTGAATTGAAATATTGATAATGGGAATCTGAAAAATTAATGACTTAATGAGTAGCGTGGCAACTACTGTGGATTTTAAAGTATTACGAATGTCTTCGCAAAAGATTGAAAAGCATCAAGGGAGATGTGTTTTCAGCGTACTTTCTTCATTAATGTGACTTGCTTTACATTGCAAGCAGTCCACCATAATCTACTTTCTTAATAATTCTTAATACTATGTCTTTAGACAAATTTTGTCGATTTACCTTATTTGACAAATTTCCAGAAACTTGTGCGACACAAGATGCTTTGTCTATCTATCTAATCTTCTCCGGACAACCTCCAAGCCTGTGCATTCTCTTCATTTCTATCCATCCAAGCCTGTACGTCCCCTTCAATTCTACTATCCAAGCCTGTGCGTCCCCTTCATTTCTATAATATAATAAGCTTTACATAAAAACTCTAAATTGCTGGTATACAAATACAAATATCTGGCAATTTAAATGCAGTGCAATTTTTTACTACAATATATATATTATTGTTTGTACATGCATGGTACAAATTTCCAGAAACTTGTGTGAAAGGAGATGCTTCTCAGTCGAACCATCTCCGGACAACTTCCAAGTCTGCGACTCTACATAAGAAATCTATTAAAAAAATTTTGGCGACTTACCTTATTAATTGAAACAATAATTCAGTCTCCTATGTAGTGTAAAAACTCGTGACATTCCAAATTCGGACAACTTACTTTATTTGACACTTAGCACTTGGTAGGTTATACAATTCAAAATAGTACATATATATATATATAAGTAAGTATATGTTGTACAATGACGGACGACGATCCCTGCCGAATAATGCCGAGAGTCGACGAACGAAGAACGAAACATGTGTTGGCTGAAGGTGTGTGTGTAACGCGTATATACGTATTATACTGACGAAAAATTCCTTGAACAAGAAGAATCAGAAGAAAAATCTTAAAACTTAAAATTTTCGACTGATCCATGAGACGATATTATGATATCTCTGTCATACGTGGACCGATTTTATTGAAATTGGTCCTATTCAAAAGCTTATATGCGGTTTACGTAAGAAAAATGCCTTTAAATTTTGGAAATATTGCAGGCGTGATGAGATATTAATGAAATAAGTTTCAGGTTAGGTTGGATTAGCCGGGCGACGAGTAAATGATAGCGGTAGCCACAGTCGACATATACAGGGTGTCTTTCATGTACTTGGCGTCGAGACGCTACCGCGTCTCTAGATGTATTGCCACAATATTTTACTAATTTGAAACATTTTTTGCAGTTTGCTGTTTTATTATCCCTTTTTTGAAAATACGACCACACTTCCGATATTGGAGGAGTCATTATTTATCAGGATTTGCTACAATTTAGAAAGGAAAATAGTTTAAATAATTATAGTATAATAAAATGTTAATTCAATTACTTACAGTATTTTTTTCGAGTTATCACGAATAAAGAATACTACACTAAATTAACTTAAACATATAAAGTAATCAAAGAAAATAATATAAAATACTATTTATAGAACGAAATAAAATAATATGCAAAAACAATATTTAAATAACCTTGTAAATATAATCTGGAACTGCTTTATACGAAACACGTGGATGCGAAATGTGAAATTCGTTATAAAACAAGTGAAAAACGAATTGAAACAATTGAAACTCAAACTTAAAAGTTCGTGGGAATAAGAGGTAGGGTTGCCAACTAGGTATGTACATATGTACCAAAAATATTCTTTTAATATTAAATAGATTATTATTATATTGCTGTAATTAATATAAACAATATTGTTTTGTTAAAACTAAGCGGATTACATTACATGTAATTATAAATACTATATACTATATATATATATAATTATAAACATTCGTTATAATTAATTTTAAGTAATTATAGACATGTATATAATATAACGGGTGACAATAAATATAAATTATAATGACATAAAGTAAAACATCACAAATATGTAACATTGAATTATGGTTGAATATGCTGAAGGCTATTCACGAAACATTGTAAAAGGGATACGAGCGAAGCAGATGCTACATACGTGTGCTACATACGTACATCATACATTCATACATCATACATGTACATATATTGGGAGTTTAAAATTAAACTGCGACACTAGCGATTGGTACGCGAAATAATAGTAATGGCCGACGCAGGTATACAATTTATTGCTGTCTACCAATTTTCACAGTATCGACGAACTGTATGCAGAAAAATGTTGTGTAGCAAATTGTAACGCTACAATGAACAATGATCTCAATTTAAGTTTTTATAAAGTGCCAAAAAGTGGAGCAAGTAAAATTGTCCATATTACATACTCTTACATATTTCAATATTGTGCCTAATGTATTGTTAACATTTTTATTGTAAGAAATAACTTTTAAATAAACTTTTATACTACTGGTTCCATATAAACATCTTAGAGCAATAAACATATGGTAAAGTGTATACCTGCTTCTTCCATATTTGTTACCCAACATGAGCGCCACCATTAACTGCGGTGGTAGTTTACCTTACCAATACCTATCTTCGCTTTCATGTTTCATGTCGAATGTCGATACTCGCCCCATTCGATACGAGTACTTTTTCCCGTTACCTACTTGTTATCGCAACCCTAGGTATCGATACTAAAATTATTTGTATCGAAACGAAAGTATCGAATATTTACTCGTATTTACTTGGATCGGTTCATCCCTAGGCACGGGCCTGAGATGCTCCAAGCTACTTGCAGTGATGCCATATCGGCGACGGGTTCCCTCGAGAATTTCCCCCACCTCGCATGCACACTACGCTGGAGCTGCCAGAGCCCTGCAACGGGCGGGTATATCGCGGATCAACCCACCCGTTACCCGTCCGTCTTTCCTTTCACTCGCCCCGCCTGTATCCGCGGCGGATAAGTCGGTTCATCGTTGATTTCTATTCGCCCGAGGCGCCCGAGACGCCCGAAACACCCGAAACACCCGAACGCCCGAAGCAGTAACGAGTCATGACGTCACCACGCGTATCCGACTCGCCTGTAATGTTACACGCTCGTACTCGTGACCCGGGACTTTACCTGCAGTGGCGGATTTAAGGGAAAAGGTCCAGGTGGCAAACGTCCTGAGGAGCCCATTTTTCGGGAAAAATGAAGTAGTTTACTAAAAACGGGCTAAGTGTAGTAGTACAGATGTGATTATATTACTATGTAGTTTTATACATGTTTATACATGTGTAACGTTCTCGAACGAGACGTTGCCGTTCTTTACAGGAGATTCACAAGTAGAGCGGTTGACCTGTGAATTTGTGGGATTTGGTTCGGGTGGCGTGCGATTAAGAAATGAATTTTAAGATACTAGAGTCCTTCTTTTAATAATAAGTAACAAAAGATTTATTTAAAAATAGTTTTGACGCCAGGTCGAAATGAACATATAATATCATACTCAGTAATGTGAGTTATGACAATTAATTTATCGAAGAATGTAAATACGTAACGACGTATCGGTCGGTGATTGGTTTTTAGACGCTAAGTCGGTAACAAAGAATATAGTTTGATTTAACTTCGACCCTAAGTCGGTAATACGGAGTAATACAGAGAATAACGCTAGGTCGATTCGATATGTTTAGTTGAGAATTACGAGAGGATTCCTTCTCTCGGATTGTAATGGCTTCCAGTTGCCTATCAGCTTGCCCACGCTTTCTAGGATGGTAGCCAGGTAGCCGGTGTGGGCGTCCCCAAATGGAAGTTGAATTATCGGCTTCCTTCCTTCTGATTGGTTATGGCTTCTGGTGCCTAAAAGCTGGCCCACGCTTTGGAGTACGTGGTTGAGAGACTAGTAAGTATGGCCCAGGTTTGTGATTGAAGAGCTAATTAAAGCTACCTCAAAAGGAAGTTGAGGAGCTAACTAAAGCTACCTCGGTTTTGAGATTGAGGAGCTAATTAAAGGCTACCTCGAAAGGAAGTTGAGGAGCTAACTAAAGTTATCTCGGTTTTGAGATTGAGGAGCTAATTAAAGCTACCTCGAAAGGAAGTTTTAGATTTGGAATTTAAAGATAACTTCTTGCAGACTGAGGGGCTAGCTAAAGCGACCAATGTCTTCGTGGTTCGGTGGCAGAACCAAGTCTGCCTTTCTGCTGCTGGCGGGCCTGTATTTATACTGCTTGCCGGTACTTGGCCCGCACCAATCACTGGCTGTGCGAACTCGCGCACCAATTAGAATTAACTTCCGGTTCGCGCCACTCGCGTATTACGCTGGGTTTATGGCTCGAGTTCACTGTTATTGAATAGGCGGCTACGCGCATGCGTTGCGCGTTACTAGGTTCTCTCGCGCGCTGTTTGAACACGCTCTCGCACGCGTTGTATATTATCTTAAGTATAATATAAAGGAAATTAACAATATGTAATGCAAACAAAAGGGAAAAATTTTGGCGGTAGGTAGCGGTACGTTACACATGATACTTATTATGTAGTTTTAAATCCTCGCCTTGCTTTCTGTTCAGCAAATATTTGGATTGTCGAATACAAATCAATTTTATTCGCAACTCCTTTTTCGATATAAAGAATACTGAAGTCATTAAGGGGGTAGTGGACTATTGGATACGTAAAATCGTTAGTTTCTTTGACGCTAAATTACTTTGATACCAAACAATCGTTATAGTCGCGCTTCTGACAATCTATTGTGGGCACGTTTGCGAGTATTTACAAAAAACAAAATCGTCGGAATGTATAAAATTATCAAAGTTATTAATCGTTGAAGATAGCCCTGTACGGCCCGCCGCTGCAGGTGGTGTACATCAATACAGGTGAACCAATCATCTGAAAGCAAAATGCCTTGAAGTGATTATTTTATACACAAATATCTACAGTGTGGAAACTTGCCGATGAATTTGAACAAAAATTGTGGAAGTTACACACGAATCCATTTTTCCCCACATTTTTACGGGAAAAAATCATCTTTAATCAGTTATAATATGTTTTATAAACATCCAATGTTAATGCGGAATTGTTACACGATAGAGAATGGAATTCTACAGCTCCAGTTAAAATTTTAAGTAAAAATAATCATTGGTTCAAGAGTTATGATGTACACCGTTTCTGAAAATAGTGTTTCGAAAAAACCGGCTTTAAAGTAAGGTACCCTATGCCAATACCCCACTGCGAGGCCGTTACTCGACGGTGCACTCAATTACGTTCGCTGTTATAACTTCGACAATGATTTGAATTTCTACATGAAATTTTGTTTAAAATTTTCATAAAGAATAAGACTTTCAAAATCAGTAAAAACAAAGTAATCGATTTTCTGAAACTGAAATAGTCCACTACCTCCTTAAGGGTTTCCTCAGCTAGAGTGGCACGGCGATATTCTTTGATTCTTTTTAAAGAACTCATCCCCCTTTCGGCGCTCGCTGTGGTAACTGGTAATGTTAGGTACAATCTGAACAGACTACAGCACTCCGGAAAGCTGTCCATCAAATTATGTTTCACAATAAATCCCAAATACTGCAACGGATTGTCATTTGAAGAATCATGCTGTTGCGCGAAATACAAATCAGCGAAACTGGACAATTCATGTTTGAGATCAGTTGTAAAGAAATCGGTATATTTGTTTAACAAAATACTTATGCTGGTCTCAAAATCACTTGGTTTCATGCTGTGCAGTATTTCAGGCATTAAAAAAACAAAAACCTTATTAATCTCTTTGAAACCGTTTGCATGATCCTGTAATTCGCAACACATTGTATCGAGAACTTCGTAATAACTGGCTCGATGCTTGTCAGGCGTCTCTAAAACGCAGTCAACGCTAGTTTCACCAGCCATTTTCTTAATTTTCCGTTTTCTTGCAACTGGAAAATCAGCATGTTACAAGCTCATTTTTTCCCACTGACTCTCGTTTTTGTGATGAAATTATTGTAGGCGCTTTCATCCCTTAAAATTCTCAATTTCTTCAATGCTGCTGAAGTGCAATGCTGTGCCGTCATCAAGTTTAATTCATTCTTCTGCAGTTGAATTTGCGCAACACGGATTATTTCAAGCACAGATTGCCACCATAACAAATTCAGAAAAAATAACTAATTTAATGAAGAAAGCAATGATTGAGCAGTCATTATGTCATCTCCAGTAGCTGCGTCCCTTGAAATTTCCTTCTCCAGACAATCCACGATGCACTCGAAATTTTGGACGAATGCTTCCACAGCTTTTATACGTGCAGCCCAACGGGTTGTACTCAAACCTTTAATGTGGAGTACTCGTTCGCCTGATTTGTGAGCTTCATCGTATGATAATCTGTCTTCTGTGTCTGCATCGGATTCGAAGATCTCTTTTTTAAGGTCTTTTAAAAGCTGAATGCCAAAACTGTTGGAGTTCCGTGATGGATTTTTGCTTGCTTCTAAAAGTTCATCCCATCGTCTGTGAGAGTGCGAAAAATAATTGTAAATTCTTTGGATTATCGCAAAAAACACTTTAATCGAAGAACTCGCATTTTCTTCCGCAGCATGCACCAAAACCAAATTTACTTGATGATTGGTACAGTGACTATATAGAACAAATGTCTCATCGCCGACATATTCCTTCATTTTCGCTTGCAACCCATCTTCACGTCCTGACATTACCGCTGCACCGTCATAGGCCGGACCAGACATATATTTCTTCTGGAAACCATATTTATCAAACAATATGGCGGTTATAACATTGCAAATAGATGTAGCATCCCTTTTTTCAGTTGAACGAAGCACAAAAAACTCTCTTTGATACATATTGCAGACGCAGTTGAACCTTCATTCTCAATAACAATGTATCGTAACAAAATGGCCATTTGGTCCAAGTGAGCAATATCTGACGTTGAGTCAGAGATTAATGTGAAAAATTGGCACCTTTACATTCATCAACAATAAACTTTCTGATCTGATCATACAAATGTACTTAGTAACTCGTATGTTATTGTTTTACTTAAATATTTGATTCGTTCTGGCGATTCAAGATGCGCATGTAGAATAGGATTATGGCGAGAAATCAATTTAATGATACTCAAATAAATACCGGGATGCTCATCCTTTTGTAAATTTTCACGGTGACCACGAAAACCAACGTCCAAACCAGATAAAATTTGTCAAAAAGTATATTCAAAATTGCGCGCCATTTCTTAGCTTCTTCGCGTATTTGTCGTTCGAGTTTATGACGAATATCAATTTTCTGGTGAAATGCTGCAGCAGCGACTGCATTGCTGAGATGGGCTTTACTTAAACCATGTTGTGTGACCGATTGATGACAATGTTTCCAGTCTTTGAAACCAATGTACCAAATGCTTTGTTTCGCAGTTTTATCGCCAAATAACCAACAGTAGTGACAATAAGCATAATTTTTTGTTGGCGAATAAGATAATCAGGGACTGTAGTCATCGTCGGACAAGAATTTGTCGTTTAATTTCAATTGCACGCAGAGGTCCTTTAATTCTGTTAATCGCTCCAACATAGTGAGAGTAGAGTTCCACCTAGTTGGACAGTCTAAAATAGGTTTTCGCAATTTTGTGGATTTTAAAAAAATTCTAACAGAAGAAGTACGAAGTTTTCTTACTAATTCTCTTGCCTTTCGCAACAATTCGTGAACTTCAAAAATTTGCAACGCATCGTGCACTGCTAATTGCAACGTGTATGCAACGCAACGCACACCTATTAATAACTCTGAACCATTTTCTTCTGGAAAAAACAATCTTTCGCCTGTTAGAGACGCTTAGCTCGTCTTCCAGAAGTTGTATTAATTTCAACATGTTGGACCCATTATCCGTCGTTATTGTATATATATTGTGAACAGTAATATCATATTCGCCTAAGATATTAAGAATGAAGTTTTTCAGATTTTCGCTTGTACTTCTCTCAAACATTTCTCTCAAACCGAGAGTGCGAATTATTATTTTTCTATTTAAAATATATTGAATATTTACGCCTATAAATGATCTACCATGTCGCGTTGCTCAATCGATTTTTAAACACACTAATTTATTTCCTATTTCTTCTTTTATTTAATTTCTAATTTCTATAGCTTTATGTATAATGGCTTCTCGAATACTATTTTCATTAATTGGTATTGGGGGATTTATTGTTCGTAATATAGGCTGTATTAATTTCTGAAAACCCGAATCGGTGAAAATATTCAGGGGTCGACCATTTTTCGTGACTAGCTCAACGCAGACATTTATAAGATCTTGTGCTGTCATCGCTAGCGAATTTGACGTGGAAGTTGATGGACGCTCTTCTAATCTAATTCTCTTCCGATTTTCCGTTTGCATGGTAACTAATGTATATTCGTTGGGATGACAGTACAGAAGGTGACGTGTTAAATTGGCAGCATGCTTTCCCTGATATTTCAGAATACAAATTTGTATATATATGTATACTTATTACTTGACAATACTATACTTGCAATTTACAAATTACAAATAGCTTACCGTTAGTTTTGCCTTGCATCCATTGATACGGCACTTAGACTTATTTTTATTCGCACTAAATGAAAAGTACTGCCGCATGGGATGTTCCATTATATTAGATATAACAAAACACAAAAGTATAATACAAGAAATATAAAGCAACGTTATAATTCTATGATAACAATCAAACTATTGAACGTAGTAGGTAATAAACTCAATCGCATTAAGAACATAAAGCGTATCCCATTAGTGACGAAACGAGACTGCCGAATATTAAACATTTTAAAACAAAAGACAACAGCATACACAACTGCAATCTAGAATATCGCACGTTGCGATGCGACCCGACTCTCCATTTCCATGCCAATTCCAACATCGACAACAACAGAAGATAAACGAATGGTTCATCATTTACCAGGGCCGGCGCGAGGATGGTTGGCGCCCTTATGCAAGAAAATTTTTGGCGCCCCCAAATGTTTGCACCTGTTTTCTATTTAATACGTTTTGCCTTTACGAAGTAGAATTAAAAAAAGAATTACATTTACATTTTGTTTATATGGGAGTTGGGTTCCTTTATTATTATGTCTGCGATATAGTTTTTGACGCCCCCTTCGTCTGGCGCCCTTATGCGGTTCATTACTTGCATAATGGGTTCCGCCGGCCCTGTCATTTACCATCCTCACAGCCACGTATTTAAGAAAAATAATAAATTCTATATTACAAGTAATGATCCTAGATCTTACGATAGCAATTAATCACAGACAATCATAAACAGGGTGTACATTTAAAAGCAACACATTTTCGGGAAAGATGTTAAATACAAAAGTTTCTCGATTCCAAGGTTATTTAAAGGGCAAATACTACTTCTAAATTGACACTTCTATTTTTATTTACAGATTCTTATTTAACCCAAAAAAGTAATAAACTTTTCTATCAAACATTTTTTTTATCGGATTGTACCTTACAATGGTATTAGATAAAACAAAGAAGCTTTTATGAATCAATAACAATTACACTTTTCGTGTGACTTTTTTTACTCAACAAAGAATTATAGATATCGCTTACATGTCTAGAATATCAACAAAATCTGTAAATAAAACCATCTTTCTGCTTAAACATACAAAGTTGCCCCTCAAATAATCTTGAAAACGCTAAACAAATAACAAACTAATTAAATAGCTGTACTTCCCTCTTAGAACCGAGAAACTTTTATATTTAACATTTTTCTCAAAAAAGTGTTGTTTTCGAGATATTTGGATGTAAACTGTTCAAATGAACACACCGAATAGAACAGTAGAAGTTAAAAACAAAATAAAAAAAATTCTATGCGTATTTAGATTCAAATAAGTAGTTAAACGGACAACGCTTGTACCCAGCTCACAATGAGTTAACTTGTTCCTGGTAAGTGTATTCAAAACCCTCCCATAGTAACCCGGTTACAGTTCGGGTTAGGATCCCTGAATTATAACCCATTACAAGAGCGGGTTAACCGGGTTACCAGCCCCACAATCTTCTGGGTAACCCGGTGTTGCGGGTTACTCCACTACATTAGAGAGCCAAACCCGGCTAGGGTTACGGTTAGTAACCCTGGTTCAAACAAAAGAGTTTGTAGCCGCACGACACTCATTGTTAGTCGCAAGTGAAAATAAGGGCTGAGAGCAGAGATGGGCAAAAATTTCATTTAAATAAATTTCGAATAACGAATGAAAGTTAAAAAAATTATTCGTCATGTGTCGAATAAAGTTGACTCGAGTTCGTCGCATAAAGTTAATTTTTTTATTGGTCGTACGTTTTAATTTCGGCGTTGAATAGATTTTTCAACTTTAACTTTAACTGTAACTTTAACTTTAACTCTATTCGATACCGAATAATTTTATAGCGCGCGTTCAAGCCGCAGAGGACCGGGGATTGAGGCCTGGCACGTGAATTACAATGTAGTATCGCCCAATGACGGTCCTCGGCGGCTCGAACACGCGCTAGAAAATTATTCGACGACGAATAAAGTTAAAGTTGAAAAATTTATTCCACGCTGAAGTTGAAACGCTCGACGAATAAAAGATTAACTTTATTCGTCCACAAATCTAAAGTTAAAGTAATTTTTATTTGATACGTTATTTAAATAATTGTTTATTTAGTTAATGCCCAACTCTGACTAGTGGTAACTCTGCGGGGTGACGGGGGAGGAGGGGGGAGGGGGAGGGGGGCGACCACTACATCTGAAGTCCTGAACGGCACGCGTCGAGGCAGCCGTTTCCGCATGAAAATTGGAAACCCCGAACGCTTCCAGAAGGATCGGGGGTCAACCGGGCAGCCAGTAAATGAATGAGCATGATAGAGCGAGAGTTTTAGAGCGAAAGAATTCAGAACGTGCAAGCGAGACTGAGTGTGACATGGGAAGCGCGAATATATAATAAACAGAACTGAGCTTTATTATACAATTATAATAAATATATTATTCTCCTGGCACAAACAAGTTGGAATTACAGAACTATTCCTATAGGATGCTGTATACATAACAGAATTACAAATAAATTTACGCGTGTACGGTATGAAAATTATGAGAAACAAAAAAACATTTTTTTTTGCAAGATGGGGCCCTGGGAGGACGCCTCGGCGAGGGCCCAGGTGGCACCTGCTCATTTGCCACCCTGTTAAATCCGCCACTGTTTATCTGCACATTATCCGCTATTCAGTTTGACTCAGAAGCGGTTAGTGAATCAAATCTAGACAATGCATTATTATTTATGTATATTATAATTATCAAATATAGGAAAGTAACGGAAACCGGAAGGGGGGTCAAGATGGAAGATGTGGTGACCGGGGGACAGGATAAAAATATTATAGATTGGCTCGAGAAGTTGCAAAAGAAACTAAAGGAAAATAAAGAAAAAACAGAGGGGATGGACTATGAGAATGAATAAAACATATATATTATTATATATAGTAAAATAAAAGAAGTTCAAATAGGTACTACAAATAAATTATAATTATATAAATGAAACATAATACATTATAATATGTACCTAAGACTATCTTTCAAGCTAATTTTATTTACCTACTATGAATATATATACATTCTAAGAGTTAACATAGGAAATAATTAAGTTCGGATGCAAGTACGGTCGTAAAAATATTTAAAAACTTCTTATTAAACTGTAACAGTACGTTATGTGAATGAATCATGGAAGTTAATAGAAAGAATGTTATTTACAATAAACTTTCCAGCTAAAAGCAAGACAGGCGAAAATATAAGAAAAGTGTTAAACTGTAGATTTGAAGCATTCAGGATTCCTTCGGATATAGTGCCTAAAATTACGTTTGTGACAAATCAGGGAAGCAATATTATAAAAGCCGTAAAAATTCTGCACGTTGGTTGCAATTCCACACTGCGCAATGCGTTGAAAGCACCATTCCTTTCAGAGCGGGCTCCAACTACATTGCACATATTGGACAATTAATAAAAGTATTGTTGCATATTTGAAACGTTCCGGACTTGTTTTACGTCTTCCACGAAAAGCGGTGGAGTTCCAAGATAGCGATGTCACGATCATCTGTAAAGCAATTTAAAAAAATTATTGTGCATATATTACAACCTAAAAAACAAACGAATTGATACAATTCTTACATTGAATCAAAAAATGACAAAAAATATTTATATAATGAATAAATAAAAAAAGTGTAGCTATGAAATACATTTAATAAAAATGTGTAATACGTAATAAATACATAGTACAAGAACAGAGGAAAGTAGGTATTATAAAATTAGTATGCGAAAAACTGATGTATGTAAAATTAAACGTAAGGAAAATGTTTTAAATATTTAGATTAACATAAATACAACACGGAAGAAGAAAAAATAAATAACAGCTTTCGTCAACATTACTTACATATTATTGTGTAAAAATAGAATTGCATCGACTGCTACCCAGATAGCACCCGACGTCTTTAAGACGTCCATTTTACGTCTGTTTTTGGTCTGAACGTCTTAGACCATATTAAGACCTCTTTAAGACGTCTGCGCGGAGACATTTCTAAGACGTCTTTAAGGCGTCTGTACCAGGACGTCTTTTAAACGACTGTGTTAAGGGGGGAACCTGGTGTAACTAGCTGAAAATCGAGGCATTTTTCCGGAATTTTTTTTAAAGAAAGTACTTAATCGGTCTTTCTGAAACTTTCGGGATATTGAATTAACAGGTTAAGGTATATAAAAAAAAATTTATTAAAAAAGAGCAACAAATAACAAAGTTATAAGGGCTTATGCCCAGTCCGTTGGCGACGTAATTGGTCCACTGCGGGCAACGTAGCGTCTTTTGGTTTCATCTAACACCAAAAATCGAATAATTTTCATTTAGTTTATGAGTGTACGGATGAATCGTATCAATTTATTTCTTAAAAGATGCAAAATTGAACACATGGCGGCCTCTTGAAAACAAGGTCCCTCTTTCCAACGAAATTTTGCCTTAAATGTGTAAAAAAAAGTTATTTATTTAAACTATATCATTATACCCATAGCTTAGATCTGTGAAGAAAATGTTCACAAATATCCGTGCACAAGGCCAAGTCGATTGGTTGAATATTTTTGGAGTTACATTGCCCGCAAATTGTAAAACTGTCGTTTCAAGAAAAACGCGTTTCAAGTTTTCTGGTAACCTGGCGCTCCGTAGCAAACCCGGCTATATCTACTTTAATTTTTCGAATTTCGTTTTGCGGCTTTGGGAGCATATTATCATGATGTTTAACTATTGATTTATGCAAAAAAAAAATTCGATTTTTTCGACCCGCTACACCAGGCTCCCCCTTAAATGTGCAAAAAAAGTTATTTATTTAAACAATATCATTATACCAATAGCTATGTTGTGTGAAGAACATGTTCACAAATATCCGTGCACAAGGCCAAGTCGATCGGTTGAATATTTTTGGAGTTACATTGTCCGCCAAGTGTAAAACTGTCGTTTGGAGAAAAACGCATTTAAAGTTTTCTAGTATCCTGGCGCTCCGTAGTAAAACCGGCCATATCTGCTTTAATTTTTCGAATTTCGTTTTGCGGCTTTGGGAACGTATTCCCGTAATGTTCAACTATTGATTTATGCAAAAAAAAAATCGATTTCTTCGACCCGCTACACCAGGTTCCCCCCTTAAGACGTTTTAAAGGCTACTGTGTCAAGACGTCTTTTAAACGACTGTGTTGAGACGTCTTTAAGACGTCTGTCCTGAGATGTTTCTAAGACGTCTATCCGAGTAAGTGTTTAGGACGTCTCTAAGACGTCTATGCTAATACGTTTTTTAAACAACTGCGTGTAGATGTCTTAAAGACGTATATGTACATAAACAAGTCATGACAAGGCCGGTTCGCGATGGATAGTACGCGACCGCCAGGTGGCGACCGGGCCGAGCGCTTCTCGCAGGTAGGATACAGCAGTCATGCCTATAAGAGAGCCGGGCAAATCATATACCCTCACTTTCGAGTAGCGGCGTTTTTTGATGATGGAAATTTATATTTTCGACTTAAACTTGAATATGCCAAAGAATGTCTCGATCATTCGCTATTAGGGATGCCGATCTTTCCCATAGAATCGATTTTTCGATTCAATTCAGATCGTTGTGCAAAGAATCGATTTGTAAAAAAATCGGAACCTAAAAAATCGAGATCGATTCATTATAATAAAAAAAATAAAGGGTAGTTTTGAACACCCTACATTGCAAAATGAATGCAGTCAAAGGTTTTTATGGCCGGTATTCATCGATTTCTTATTTATCAAGCGTTTAACACCTTTGCGCTGGCTTTACACATTTAGGAGAAGGGATAAAAGTGGAGGTCAAATGTTCAAATATCTGCTTCCAAGGAAGTAGTGCTTAATTTATAATCTTGAAGTATATTTATTAAAAGAATCTCTAACTGTTTTCAAACTCCTTGGACTTGTGCTAACATCACTTTTGCTTCCCTTTCCTATTACATTTGTGCGGTCTGATTCAAGTTTCGCACTTCTAGAGTTTACGCTACACGCCGCTAGGGATTCACGATCTCTTTGGTTGCGATACGATCTTCGAATCGATCCCTGTCTTGAGAATCGATTTAAAAAATCGAAAATTGTGACAAAAAAGATCGATCTCAGATCGGCAACCCTATTCGCTATTGCAAGACGTTTTTTTTTTTTATGAAGAAACGAAAACATTGACCAGCATGATATACTTAATTTCATTAAAAGATATTAATTCTAATAAACACGAATCAAGTCACGCTTAATATCTCTAATATCTCTTGAAAAAGGCCTAATCAAGTCCTTACGAAGACGTCTTTGACGCGTCGTGAAAGTTTGAAATGGACGTCTTTAAGACGTCGTCACGACCACTTAAAGATGTCTATAAGACGTCTCTACAAGGCGTTTAAAACACGTCTTAAAGACGTACGGTTTTCTGACTAGCGACGTTCAAAAATGTCTATAGACGTCTTTAAGACGTCTTGAAAATTTGAAATAGACGTCTACGCGACGTTTAAAAGACGTCTACAGGGCGTTTATAACACGTCTCACAGACGTCTTACATACTGTTCAAAAGACGTCTTAAAGATGTACGGTTTCCTGACTCAGGACATTCAAAAATGTCTATAGATGTCTTTAAGACGTCTTTCAGAAAATAGCAGACGTCTTTAAGACGTCTTGAAAGTCTGAAACAGATGTCTTAAAGACGGCTCATAGACGTCGAGTGCTATCTGGGTAGGTGCGCAACTAAGTTTCCGTGTTTTTTCGATCAATTAAAAACATAAAATTTCAAAACAAATATAAAAAATGATTTATTCAAAATATCGTCCCTCGCTAGCTACACAGTTTTGCCATCTCTCTGGCAATACGTGAATACCGCGACGATAAAACGACGCATCTTTGTGCCGAAACCAATCATCCAACCAATTTTGCACTTCTTCGAAATTGGCCAAGTGTAGCCCAGCCAAGCCATGCGCCATCGACCGGAACAAGTGATAATCTGAAGGTGCCAGGTCTGGCGAATACGGCGGACGTGGTAGCAGATCCGATTTCAGCGTTTTTATGGTGTCCTTGACGATGGAACTGCGATGGCACGGAGCGTTATCATGCTGTAATATCACTCGTTCGTGTCTCGTGTTCCATTCTGGCCGTTTTTCGAGCAATGCCTGTTTCAAATTCAGCAGTTGTTGTCGGTAGCGATGCCCATTGACAGTTTCGCCCGATTTCAGCAGCTCATAATAAACTATTCCTTTTTGGTCCCACCAACCGCAGAGCATTGTTTTCTTCCCGAAACGATTTGGGCGTGCCGTCGATGTTGATACTTCACCAGGTGAAAGCCACGATTTTCTGCGTTTGGGATTCTCGAAATAAATCCACTTCTCATCGCCAATAATAATTCGATGCAGAAAACTCTTTCTTTCTTGTCGCGAAAACAAAATTTCGGAATTGACTCTTCGATTTTCCATCTGTCTTTCAGTCAACTCATGTGGCACCCATTTTCCTTCCTTTTCGATTTTTCCCATTGCACGTAAACGTTTGGAGATACTTTGACGAGTCACGTTTAATGCTTCCGCAAGTTGATCTTGTGTTTGCGTATCATTTTCATCCAATAACGCTTGCAGATCGGCGTCCTCAATGGTTTTTGGTCTTCCGGAGCGCTCCTTGTCTTTCATATCGAAATCGCTACTTCTGAAGCGTTTATTAAACCAATCTTCACAGGTAGTTTTCGATGGTGCATGTTCGCCGTAGGCTTCCTCGAGCAAACGACGTGCTCCAGCTGCATTGCGTTTTAGATTAAAATAGAAAAGCAAAACTTCCCGCAAATGCTGTTTATTTGGTACAAAACTCGACATCTTTGTTATTAGAAAAAAATACTTTTGCGTAGCGATATTGTTTAATGAAGACTAGTTATTGTTCACAGATGTTTACACCATGAAAACAATACAACTTCATATATATATGTCAAATACATGCGTCGTTAGCGCCATCCATATGTGAAACCCGGAAACTTAGTTGCACACCTAGTATTTCAGGTTTCAAAGAAGACCTTTCTTGTATTAAAAATCCAGCAGAGCTGAAGCATCTTTTGCTTGAAGCACTGCTCGCTAGTATGCTTAATGTTGGTAATGTATGAATGTTATCTTTCCACCACTGCAAAATATTGTCATCCTCCATGGACTGCAAAGACATGTACAGTGACTCCCAAAAATTTTCGGACACTAGTGTATGGCTAACTTTATGACTTAATATTTCAGTTGTTTATACGGTATCCACCTTCGTTATTTCTTCTAACCATAAGTCATTTATTAATGTTAATAAATATATATAATTTATTTGAACAATTCACATACATTGTATAATAATAATTGCTAAAGGAAATAATGCGGCATTTTCGGCTCACAAAAATATTCGGACAATGTGATATATTTTCTGATTGCGTCCTTCTGGGAATTCGATGTTTCGGAAAATTAGAAGAGTATGTTTATAAACAAAACATTAGAGGTCCATGCCTTCTCACTAGTCCTCAGTAGCAACTCTGACATTCGTCAACATGACTCGCAAAGGCAAGAATACGTCGTTTAATTTACGTCAGCTCATAATTTTCCACTGGGAACAAGGAAAATCCTATCGACAAATTAGTTCCATACATGGCGTGAGTAAAAGCACTGTTGCAGATATTATTCGAACATTTCGTACTGAAGAACGCATCGAATCTGTTCCACAAACTGGTAGACCAAGTCTTCTGAGCACAAATGAGAAAAGAAGTATTGTAAGAAAAGTTAGACAAAATTCACAATTAAGTGCTCCAAGATTAGTCAGCGAACTATTACAAGAAAGTTCTAGAAAGGTGTCGGCAGAAACAATTCGAAGAACGTTAAGACAAGCTGGGTACAATGGTAGGGTAGCCAGGAAGAAATCGTTCATTAATGAGGTAAATAGGAGGAAGCGAATAAACTTTGCAAAGGAGTTAATTCCTATGGATAAATCGTGGTGGGAGAACGTGATATTTGTGGACGAAAGTAAATTTAACATCTACAATTCCGATGGAAGAACCATAGTGTAGACGAAGTCAAACACAGAGTTCCATTTTACCAATACACGTGGTACGGTGAAACACGGAGGAGACAGTGTGATCGTCTGGGACTGCATTTCAAGTTTTGGCGTTGGAAACTTAGTGTTTATTGAGATTATTATGGACAATAATATTTATTTAAATATACTTAAGAATAATTTAAGGGGACCTCCTACCCTTGACCACCTCAAAATTACCAAAAATGAGCCTCTTTGTTGAAAAATTGCAGGAAAAAACTATGAGACATATTGAAGAAAGTGGATATATTTCTGAAAGGGCTAGTCTTACACAACATAAAAAAAATAATTCAGTCTTAATAGGCGCCTAATTTCACCTCTGAATAAAACCACAGTAGTTCAAACCGCAAACTTTCACTTTTGAGATGCTCCCAGGAGAATGAGGTGACTGACATCAAAAAGAAAGAAAGAATTTAGGTCAGGGCATCCCTCCGCATGATGTGACCTACTTTCAATCCAATAGACAAAGTTTGAACGACTTTTCTGACGTTTGGAAACTATTTTATAATTTTAAAGAAAAACTAAAAGTTTATATATGCTTTATAAAACTGGTTGTAGAATTTTTCCAGTGATGATTGTAGGTCACATCGTAGCTATGGGTGTGCCAAAGCTGTGCTGAAAATTTCAAGACTTTATGTCGAACGGTTTTTGAGATATCATGTCGGCTAACTTCAAAAATAGTGAAACTGAAAGAAACGCCTTTAAAGTCAGGGGAGTGATTTTTACTAGAGTTGGACATGTTTTTGAACTCACCAGAGCTAGTCTGCCATGCCAGCTGAGTACAGGGCCCCTTCATCTGCCTTCTGCTGCACCTCTAGTTCTTTAAGTTTCCTCCCAGCCTCAGCACGAGCTTCTTTGGTATTTTTCTGGACCAATATTTCAGCATCTTGGGTCCGTCTTGAGTCTTCTTTTTTGTCGTTTTTCGCTCACAACTCGGCCAATTTTTGGAATTTTTCAAAAAACGAAACAGATTTGGATTCAGAAAAAAACTCTCTATCAGAATCCGTCAAAAACTGAAAATCGATTTTTTTTTGTCATTTTCGAGGGTGGGAGATCCCCTTAATTCAAAGTGCAGAAAAAATGGGGATCAGCAGTAGTTTTATCAAGATAATTACCCCAAGCAAACGGCACGTATTGTGCAGGAATTCTTGTTGTACAGATGCCAGAAAATTTTTCATCCCCCGCCACAATCGCCGGACCTGAACCCTATCGAAAATTTATGGGACGAATTAAACAGGAAAATTCGCAAAACACCAATTCATTCGAAAGAAGAATTAAAACAAAGACTTGAAAATGAATGGGCGTCTATAACGACAGAATATTTAAAAAAAAATTATATATAATATACCAAATAGATTACAATATGTTTTAAAGCAAAATGGTTTTGCCACAAAATATTAAAATAAAATATCTACTTATAAATTTAGTTGGAAAAAAGTTATATTCTACATTGTCCGAATATTTTTGTGATTCGAAAATGTGACATGATTTCTTGTATCAATTATTATTATTCAATGTACGTGAATTTTTCAAAGAAATTATGTACGTGTTACGTCCCTAATTCCTATTCTGGGGCGCGATTTTTAGGGAGTTTATATTTTGGATCGGATTTTGAGCTAGTCCAGGAACTTTACGCTCTGGGATAGTTGAGCGCGAGATTTTAAAGGTATTAATACGGAATATTATACTGCCTACCTTTTACTGGTCGATCAATATGAGTCGCCAGGGCATGGGTATTTCCGGTATGCCGTCGATCTCTGGAGCAATGAGGTTTTTTTTGTTGAACCCAAGGTCCGGCGTCGATTACTTTGCCCTGTAATCGTTGGGTGTTGATAATCCTTGGTGCGGTGGAAACTCCCAACCAAAATTCTGGGGCCGCCGCACAGTGGGGTAAAGTGACGTAGTTTGTTTCAAAATCAAATAACTTTTGATAGAAATGAGATAGAGCGATGATTTTGGTCTCAAATTAAAGCTGAAAGATTGTAGAATAAGGGAAAATTAATGGAATTATGGTACGAACGGTTTTTAACTTTGAAAATCTGTGTTAAACTTGAAATAATACAACAAAATTATGATTTGTCCACTACCATGTTCGGTTAGAATTTTTTCTTGACATGTTGTACATTATTTCCTATAGATTTTGTCACGCTGATTTCAAATCCGTTCGCAAAATTTGTCTACTACCTCAGGATTTTGAAAAAAATCGATTTTTGTGAAAAAAACTAGTGAAATCATAATTTTTTCGTTGAAATGATTTAATAACCCACTGGTTTGAAGGTATATTGTATTTCCATATATGGAACACAATCAAAATAAGAATAATGAAGTATTTGAATGTTTCACACCTCGTGATCACTTGACGTATCGCTGTCATTGTCACTGGTACTCTCAGTAGGCTGTGTGTGGCTGCAATATAATATAAATTAGATATCTATTTTCCATAATTATATTTTCATTTATACACGAATTAAGGTGAGTATTTAATCTTTTTACTTTACCTCTCATCAACGAATTTTTTAATTTCTGGTGATACATTATTTTGTTCGTACAACTTTAATCGATTGTTTATTAATATAATTGATATTTTCGGGTCGGTTAAGTATATTGCTCGATTAAAAACGTCTAACATTCTATTCCTTCGACTATTTTGGCGTGAATGCAGTATCATATTTTTCCTATACAGTTTATGCCAGGATTCATTTGCATCTTCTGAATAGTACGCTATTGGTAGTGGAAACTGTCTTGCTACTTCGCAACCATGTTTTAATAATTTGTGTAAGGTAGGACTCATTCGAGCCCACGGAAATAATTTATAATGAAGACAATATGTCTCCCAGCAGAATTCCTCGAGTTCCTTTAGCTTTAATGGCTATTTACATTTAAAGACCGACAATATTGTAGCAATGTTATTCCCGAGTTGCTCGTCGATTTCCAAAGCTTCTGCAAATATTGCCGGTTTTTCAAAACTCTTTCTAGCAACATTTCCTGTATTTCTCGTGCCATGCCCCTGCAAAACTTGGTCCGCTCGGACTCCAATTTTTGTATACATGTTTCTTTTCACGACAATTTTTCTCTCTTCAAATTGTTCTGAGAAATGAGATAAATATATCATTTTATGTTAATTTTAAAATTAAGTCAGCGATATAATTGCACATTATATTTGAACAGAAGTGAATTGTAGTAGCGTTAGATAAAAAATGTTTGAAGTCGATAAAAATGTCTTTTTTTTGCTTCATCAATAGTTTTTTTACATTGTACTCTATAAAAATGCAAACTTACCTCTTGATTGGTTTCGTATATCCCACATTTTAAGTTTTATTCGATAAGAAATGTGTAGCAGATGCTCAAAAGCTTTTATTTCATCATGCAATAATCCCAAACCAAACTTAAGTGATGACGTTTTGGGTGAGAAATCATCACTTAAATTGCCAAATTGGTGCGCAGTTCGCAAGCACATGGGGCACCTACTACTTGCTTTATTCCCGACAATAGTATTTATACATTTTCCGTCAAATAAAGTTTGAAAAACGTTATACTTCACTCTTACTGCTTTTTCGTTAGTCATGGTAAATGTGTGTGTTGTAAGATCGCTGATTTCTTTGTTCAAACGATTATGCTCACGAATGATTGTCAAATCATTTTCTTTTTCTGTTGCTATTCTTAGAGGTCGGCAGAAGCGGATACTTTGAGGTGTCGGATTAATCCAAGAACATTCGTCGGATACACAACTCTTTAATTTTATTATTATCATGCTGCTGACAAAAAGTGATTGTTGAGCGTTTGGATCTTCGTTTTCAGCATTTCCACAGTGTTGATGTGGATTTGTGTGACCAGATGAACTATCAAAGCCTAACGTAGCAAATAACTCTAGATTGCGTAAATTTCTTTTATCCCAGTCTAATGCCACTGCGTCACACAAACGTTCAGCCGTCTTATTTAACATTTTTTGTAAAGGTACAAGAACTTCAATTTCGGATATTTTGTAATTTTGTGGCTGGCATTCATCCATAGCTGAATTTACAATTCGGTAAGCCGGATAAATTGAGGAGTTTCTGGATTTCGAATCTGTCACTAATCCTTCATACGTACTCTTGCTGTAGTCATATTCCAAATAGAAGGCTAATGCCGACTCCTTAGTGTGTCTCAATAGGTTATTTTGTTCAGAAGAATTTGTTTCCCCACTTACAGAAGCAGACGCATCCTTGCAGAATTTTGCAGCTAATTGGATAGTGGCCATGTTATACTCACTATTATTCAGTAGTTCATAAGCACGCCTGTATATCGTACTTTGTGAGGCTTTCTCTATAGATACACGCATCCTACCGGTGTTTTC
Organism: Andrena marginata; assembly: GCA_963932335.1. Taxonomy (NCBI): domain Eukaryota; kingdom Metazoa; phylum Arthropoda; class Insecta; order Hymenoptera; family Andrenidae; genus Andrena; species Andrena marginata. Next base: position 14,103,698 of record OZ010664.1, read on the forward strand.
ACTAATCCTGCGTCTCTTAAGCCGGGGCCAGACCTGAATGCGTATACACTGAGCAGGCTGAGCGCGCATGAATGACGCATGCGGTAGGGTCGAAAGTGCCATTGTATCTTTCTTCACCAACTTCTGTGTTTAACTTAGCCCACTCCGCAGTCGTAAAGATGGTGTGATACATAGTTAGCTAAATAAACATACAGCTCAACCCTCCGAGTCATCCCGTTTACCAATACAGAGTGATTGTCCACCGACGCGTGTCAAAGAGTTGCCACCTGGTACCCCGTGGCTAGGACAACCCCCTGCAGTGCCTCACCGAATTTGATGGGTTTCGATCCTTCAAACGGTTGGAATACCATTAAAAATTTAGAAATGTTCAAGAGTTCCGCATTTCTCATCACATCTTTGCGAAAACGACGTCAATTTATTCCTTATGTTTCGCCGATGAAACAGACACCAAGAACAATGTAATTCAGACCATAATGAAGGAAATTTCAGGAAAAATTGTTTTATATCATTTCAAGCTGAATTCGTTAAAAATAGTCGGATTTATATGAAATTTGGAATGATTTTCATCGGAAAAATATAAGGAATCCATCGGCATCCCTTCCATATCCCGTAGGCGTAGGTACATTGGAAAGGTCTGTGGGACACTCTTCGTTTATTACCACCTTGTCTTGCTTCTTTAAACTACTTGACACCCCCAATTGTAAGGACGACAACAAGTCATGGTGGTGTGACGGACAGGGATGCACCACTACAGTTGTTTACCCCATGTGGGTGAGCCATTCCTTTGATGGTCTGGGATTTCACCAACATCGGCTGTGAAGAGCCCGAACATCGCGGCGAGCCTGACCTTCCTTTGGTCGAGGGTCCCGAGGTCCCTTCCTCGGTGTTATATGGCAGGCAATCCTTTCGTCTGCACGACTCCAAACACTCTCTGTCCTTAAATCTTTAGCTGTCGCGAACCACGAGACTCTGTCGAAACTGGCGAAGAAGATCGCTAGAAATATACGTTCCACACGTAGGAACGGGGGCATTAGGGAGTTTCAAGTGGCGTTCGGTTCGGGGTTCTATTCAGATCTGGACGCGGCCGAAAAGGAGGCTAATATTTCCACTATCTTTAGGTGGAATCAGACGGGTCGTAGCTCCGCGAGCCGGCACGCCTCGTCTAGCTCGTCAATATTTCTGGGCGAGCCGAGCCGATCAGTCTCCAATTCGAAGGGAAGACGTCACAGGCGGGATCACGCGCAGTGCAGCGGACACCTCATTTTCTACCTGCGTCCCTCCACGAGGCGTATTGCTGCCCCCGCGAGTAATCTCGTGTGATTTTTTAACACAACAGCGAGTCGGCCTGGCTATATGAATTAAGAACAATGCAGGGTGTAGTGAAGAAAAGAAAGACAAATTATTCAGTACAATAGAGCTTTAAAGTCTATCATATGTTAATTGCATTATTATTATTATTCAAAATGTAAATTTTAAATTTTTGATTATCTGTTTATGTCAATATTAGCAATGGATTAAATTTATTTAGTCTATGCCTTCAATAATTTAAGACATTAAAATTAATTTCTGTAGGCGTTTCGTAAAAATCACCGAAAGCAGGAAACTTTGAAGATTTGTATTTTTTAAACAATTTCGAATCTGCAAAAATGAGGACTTAACCCTCCCTAATTTCATATGGGCTACCATATGTGTATTTCAATATCATGAAAATCCGAGATATCGAGGATTTTAGCAAAGTATCACATTCTGCCTCTATCTTCCACGCTGAACGCAATGCACTCCAAACTCCCTTTGATGTGCGGAAGAAAACCGACAACGGTCGGCTCAGGCCATGTGCCTTCGCCGGCATCCCCGAGTCGGGTCGAATGAGCCGAGTCACCACGAATGACCCGTCCACACTAGCATATGCGTTCACGCTCAGCCTTTCTGACGTAGAAGCATGCGGCCCTAGCTACCGTTTCACCCGTCCACATCAGAATATTCGTGCGCCGCTCAGCCTGCTCAGCGTATACTCATTCAGGTCTGGCCCCGGCTTTAGGTGGGCGACCTGTACTGCGACCGCGATCTCGTTCAGCGTTTATTCGCTTCGAATTTTCACTTTTCATACTTAACTATTGCACACACACACACACACACACGCGCGCGCGCGCGCGTGAATCGGCGATTCACGCGCCGTCTGATCGGTCATGGCTCGGCTCGCCCGGGCTCGCCAAGCCAACTTGCCGAGCTAGACGAGCCGAGCTAGCTCGCCAACCCACGCGCCGTCTGATCGGTCATGGATCGCCGAATGGGGCTCGCCAAACCGACTTCACGAGCCGAGCAAGTTCGCCGATTCACGCGCCGTCTGATCTCACCTTAAAATGAATTTCAGTGTGGTTTGCTCTCTCTCTGAATGCTTGTTTCTAACTGAAAAGTGCAGAATGTTTCGTTCCTTTCCAATTAGCTATTCGAGTAGTCCCTTTGTGCGTTTGTATATTTCTTTAAGATAAGGAGAGCGGACTCTCATCTAGCCTCACCACAATGTATTGTATCTCAAATACGTGCTCGACTTGATTTCTTATCCAACAGTACTTTCCACATAGTAACAACCATTTTAGAATATCCAATTTATAGGTATGCATAAAAGGAAATCTTTTTTGGAATGGTTGCGAAGTAGCAAGACAGTTTCCACTACCAATAGCGTACTATTCAGAAGATGCAAATGAATCCTGGCATAAACTGTATAGGAAAAATATGATACTGCATTCACGCCAAAATAGTCGAAGGAATAGATTGTTAGACGTTTTTAATCGAGGAATATACTTAACCGACCCGAAAATATCAATTATATTAATAAACAATCGATTAAAGTTGTACGAACAAAATAATGTATCACCAGAAATTAAAAAATTCGTTGATGAGAGGTAAAGTAAAAAGATTAAATACTCACCTTAATTCATGTATAAATGAAAATATAATTATGGAAAATAGATATCTAATTTATATTATATTGCAGCCACACACAGCCTACAGAGAGTACCAGTGACAATGACAGCGATACGTCAAGTGATCACGAGGTGTGAAACATTCAAATACTTCATTATTCTTATTTTGATTGTGTTCCATATATGGAAATACAATATACCTTCAAACCAGTGGGTTATTAAATCATTTCAACGAAAAAATTATGATTTCACTAGTTTTTTTTCACAAAAATCGATTTTTTTCAAAATCCTGAGGTAGTAGACAAATGTTGCGAAGGGATTTGAAATCAGCGTGACAAAATCTATAGGAAATGATGTACAACATGTCAAGAAAAAATTCTAACCGAACATGGAAAAAATTCTAACCGACAACATGGTAGTGGACAAATCATAATTTTGTTGTAATATTTCAAGTTTAACAGAGATTTTCAAAGTTAAAAACCGTTCGTACCATAATTTCATTAATTTTCCCTTATTCTACAATCTTTCAGCTTTAATTTGAGACCAAAATCATCGCTCTATCTCATTTCTATCAAAAGTTCTTTGATTTTGAAACAAACTACGTCACTTTACCCCACTGTGCACCGGGGCACACTTATAATTATAACTCAAACGTCTTAATTGTATTTTCCGCCCGGCTCGATTACTTTTGGGCATCTGAGGGCTAATTAAATCCTTTATTTTTGTTCGAGTGGAACCCGGGTTGGGCTTGACTACAGAGGACACGGTGGGCAGCTGTTTGCGCGCCAGTGATTCCGAAAGTCAGCTCAAACGTAGTTCATAATTATTCAATCTTTGATGATTTTAAAGGGCTGATTAGTATTGAATTGATCGCGTAAACAGATTAACCTCTAGTATCTAGCGATATAGTGGGCAGCTGACTGTTCGCCAATAACGCTTTCAACGAAAGGGAATCTGAATTTCCTTATTCTCATTTCTACGGTAGTGTCTTAATAAAAACTTCGAATGCCCAGAAGTTTAGGAATAAGTAAATTAAACACTTGAAACACACGGAATATGAATTTAACACTTTTATTAATAGTAAATAATTTCACTTACAACTGTCACTTGTTTGAATTTTTACACTGTGAAAGTTTATATCTTAGTTTTGTTGGAGTTTTGTATAGTAATAATAATAATATAATAATTCTGAATTAATGATCAATTAATTCTAACTCTGCGGGTGGTCCGATCCCTTTTTATAGGGCAGTCGATCACTCCTTCTCCAGGTTTGTCACATGACAATTTAGACGGTGGGAGATAAAATCACCCAATCATCTGCCGTGGGATCCATCTGAAGAATTCTTTCCAGAGGGCTATCCGAGAGTTTTGTTTACTGCAGAATTTGAGCTATTGCGCGCCTATTTCGGTGTCTTCTGACTTACTTAAGACGTATTTCTGCCGTTATACGAAACTCTCAGCAGCGTCGATAGTTAAATTCTTAGTTTAATTCATTTTTTAGATGTTTACGCCATTGGGTTTTCGATGTGCTCTGTACGATTGGTTTCATACAGCCCACATACTAGGGATTGAAGTTAATGTACATCGGTTCCGTATTGGAGCTCGATTTACTGGATATAAAGGGAGGGCAAAATTTGTGGCGATGATCAGGAGCGCAGCTTCGTGAAGGTGTCGACTCCGCTGGCGGAAGGGGCCTCTGACCCATCACCTGACGTCTACTGGTCCCCTTGGTGCGCGCGCGGTTGACTAGTTGGTGTGCAGTTAGTTGGTGTGTGGCTACCTCCTTCGTGCTGGTTCTCCTGCTCACTGTTGCCGTTTGATGATTCTTGACTTGGTTTTCTTATCGCGAGGTTTGATTATAATGCCTTTTCGGCTATGTATTGTATTGATAACTTATTTAAGGTGGTTATAATATACCAAAGTACGAAATAGTAAGTTTGAATGATTTAAAGGGTTAAATAATAGTTGACTCCACGTCGCGGGACGTGACAATACGTTTTTCAACATTAATAAATGACTTATTATTAGCAAAAGTAACCAAGGCGTTTGATTTATAAACAATTGAAATATCAAGTCTTAAAGTTAGCCGTACTCTAGTGTCCGAATATTTTTGGGAGCCACTGTATATACTGAACTCATCTGAATTTTGTATTTCACCACCCTTATTAGCCCATTCGGTGAAAAGTGTTTTTAATCGTTTTTCACGGGGCTGTTTGGTACTAGCTGTGAGGGTTGCTGTACATGTAGATGCTTGGTGAGTTATATTTTCTATTGGCATATGCGAAATTAATTCTTATACATTGCTATACACCGCTGTTCTGTCTTCAATGGATAACATGCGTAATTTTCTAAATGTTGGTATAAAAAATGTTGCAATTTTTTTATATTTATGTAACTTGAATTTAGTTTCCAAATAATTTCTGGTTGCATTTTTTAAATGTTGTATTTCTATACTGTCAGTGTGATTTGTTTCGCAATGTTTTAGTAATTTATGAAGCCATAACATTACCAAATGCAGTGTAGGTGATTTATCTGCTTGTCCTACGTCAACACATGTTTCGAAGGGCTCTAAAAATGTTATCAGTTCCTTAGCTTTAATTATATTGTAGTCTTCCAATCGACTGCTTTCGTTAGCTTCTGACAAAACTTTCGAAATGGGATCGTATTGTTTTACAACTGATCGTAACATCATTAGTTTGGAACTCCACCTCGTTTCCACTTCTTGGTGGACTGTTGCCGGAAGACGTGAAGCAAGTCCAGAACGTTTCAAATATGTAACAATACTTTTGGTTGTTTCTAATATCTGCAATGTATTTGGAGCGTGCTCTTTAAGGGATTCCATTTTGAACGCATTGCGTAATGCGGAATTCAGGCAATGTGCAGAACAATTCAATCGTTCGACAGTTTTTAAGGCCTTTATAATATTGCTTCCCTGGTCTGTCACAAACGTAACTTTTTGCACTATACCTGAAGGTATCCCGAATGTTTTAAACCTACGGTTTAATTCTCTTCTTATATTTTCACCTGTTTTACTCTCGTCTGGAAAGCTTGTTGTAAATAACACTCTTTCGATTAACTTCCATGATTCGTTCACATAATGAACGGTCATGGTATAATAAGACGTTTCCGTGTATTTGTCCGTCCAGAAATCTGTTGCAGCCGAACAGATACCACGTCGAACTGCATCTATCACCTCCGGGAAAATATTGTTCTGCACTTCATCCGCTAATTCTAACACATGGCGTGATACTGTTGTTGCATGCGGAAGAACATTTTCTGCAGACACGCGGCCGTATTTACACCCAAGGTTAATAAGTTCTTGCGCTAGTTCCTTAATGCCAGATCCACCTATACTCATAAAAAAGCGCAAATCTTTCGTGCAATATTTCACGCAGCTCTTCACTATATTTTTTTTTATCTTCAGCCGAAATCGAACCATTGTTCGTTACTAGCACCTCACTATTTTTGCACACGTGTCTAGTCAAATTAGATGTGCCACTTTTACTTCGATGTTGAAGATTTTTTTTACATGCTTTGCACTGCACAAATCCGGTGTTTTTATCAGGATCGCGCTCCTTTATTAATAAAAACTTTTCCCACACGGTACTGGCACCCGCAACATTTTTCGTCAGGTAGTATAATGTACTTTCGTTTTTTTCTAAGATTTCAGTATGACGTTGTCCCGACATAGTGATTCGCTTCTCTGGTCGATACGCATAGAAGTTTCTTCAGAGACTGACGAAAAATTTGAACTCGAAGAAACGTTGCCCTAGATGCGCCACCACTTAAGATCTTAGAGGGTGGGTGACAAAAGTCCTTCTTCAAGTCTCCCCATCTCTTCCTATATTGTAAACACTTACACAGGCACTAAAATTCTCCGAGAAACCAAGAAATTTGACTAAACTCTAAAAATGTTGTATTTGTGGTTTCATTATTATACGACTTACAATTTCGTCAAAGAAAACATACACAAAATAATATGGCTGAATTCGTCTCATTATCACCTATAATTTTATATAAAAATATAGGTACCATGTGCCATTTGAAAAAGACCTAAATGACCATCACCTAACGTCTCCACTCAGCAAACTTTGACCTGCATATTATATTTCTCTGCAATTCCTTGTTGCGTTCTTGAATTCAATATCTGCGTATCAAAATTATTTAAATCGTGCTCAGTCACGTTCTAGAGCTTTTTTTCTCGAAGCCGAATAATAAACTCGTAAGGTCAGCAGACGGCGGAGTACTTCTTCCCTCTAATCGCTGCAAATTCCAACTTTCACCTATCATTAACTAAATTTCTTTGCAACCACCAAATGTTTCTGGGGTCTAGAAACTTTACGAGTTTATTACCCCGCGCGTAGTCCCCCCCCCCCCCCCCGCGCTGACCGTGAAATGCAAGGGCTAGTGGTTAGGATCTCACTCTCGAAGGTGTTCGCTATGAAGTGTAGGTGGTCAATCGTTACCATCCTTTTTTCCCAACTCACCAATACAACCGACTGACTTCAACTCGGCCAATAAGCTACATATTTTGTCTTTACTGACTCTGTTTACCCATCCATCGATAAGGTCTTCATGAAGGATTGTACGAAGCACGCAGATGAGGCTAATTTGACCATCCAAAAAGCAACCACCCGTTTTTAAACGTATTTTGTATCTGTTTAACATTGCGTCATTAAGTTGCCGTAAGACAGCCGAACGCGTATTGTTATAGTCGCAAGTGGCGAAAGTTTAACCTGTTAAAGTGATTAAATTGGCGATACCCACGTCGCAACACTCCTACAACCCCCCAAAAGCATTTCTTTTTATCTAGTATATATTCCAAAATATTTGTATTCTCAGATTCAAATGGAATACTCTGTATCAAGAGATACGGCAGTGTCTCGCGCCAAGTATATATAAATGTATGTGCAGCGCGAGCACAGAGTGTCTATATTACGCCGCGACCCGCTATCAGTGGTGTCGGGTCTTGTATTATTTATTAACCAAGACAATTAACATTTTTTTCTGAGAGCAGCGCCAAGTATTTTGAATCAAATATTTATTCATATTAAAATATTTATTTGTATAAAAATATATCTGCTTAATATTATTTAATATATTATTTTCTTGGTATAAATAGCCATTGTGATAATTGGCGCAATTTATGTATATCATTAGTTTTGTAAAGCTATTAATTTACGACAATGTTTTTAAATGAGACTCTTTTTGATGGGTAGGTATTAATTTACGACAATGTTTTCAAATGGGATCCTTTTTCATGGGATTATATACTTGGCGCTCTTTTTTGTACCTTTTTTTAAAAAAGGTAATTTAGTGGGGATATTATTAACCGAAGGAAACATCAAGGTACCAAACATGTTATCAATCAAATTTGCAACTTTCAATTCAAACTGTCATATAACACTTGAACAAGTTAAAACTCTGTTAGGAAGTGACAAATTCAGATGATGATGATGAAGTTCTTTTTCTTTAGTGCAAGACGCATGTTGGCATCTTACCACGCAAATTATCCCTTTTAACTGCCTGCCAGCAGGCAGTCCTGAAGTGTCGCTCGTTTCCGAACAGACTCACAAATGGAGCAGATAGCGAGATTCAAGGTTTAAAAAGATGTCAAGTATCGACGAAACGATGTATTTCTTGGGTGGTCCGAGACGTAAACCAGAGACACGATATTTTGAAGCAATCTTATTGACATACGAATTTACGAATTCTTTAGACTTACAGTTAGGAATCCAGAGTACAGTCTCCATCTGTTCAATTTTACGGAAAAAAGGGATTGTCTGAACGTTATTACAGATGTGTAACAGATTGCAATTGGAAATTGTGTTCTGTGAAAAGTATGGAGGGACATGGCGCTGTTACAGAGAAATAACGAGAACCGTTGTGTATTCGTCGTTATTTCAGTCAATGAAATATAGGTACAAATATGTGAGGTGTCCTACCAATGGCTTTGTTCCGCACTGTAAACGAAAGCATATTAATAGTGATTTTGACGATTCATTTCAAATTTCATAGACTTTCTGCATGTGTGCATAATTTCTTCATGTTGGCCGAGTGTATGCCCAACTGTTCATTCATAGAACAAAATTAATTCGTGCCTTGTAATAGCAACCAATGAATAAAGTAAAGGCGTATGTACGAGCGATTCGGATACGCGTCGTAACGTCGTGACTGGTAGCTGCTGCGGCCGCCGCGGGCGGATAGAAATCAACGATGACTCGACTCATCCGCCGCGGATACGGACGGGTCGGATAAACGCTCGGCAGCGTCAGGCAGGTATGGGCGGGTATGGGCGGGTAAGCTGCGGGTATCGCGGGTTAGTGAAAGTTCGGGCGCATCGAGATACAGTCGAGTGACGGGCGGATCAAACCCGCCCGTTGCAGGGCTCTGGGAGCTGCGTGTCCGTGAGCTCGGCGCGTCGGACAACGTTGGGAAGACGAGAGAGAAAACGAATGTGTGTCTTTCTCTCTCGCTCTTGAAACGCTGTGATCCAAGGTGAGGTGCAAGCGACACGCGGCCGTGCGCGATCTTCTTGAGTGCCTCGAGATACACTTTTCACTTTCTGATATATGTATAATACTCTTGTAATGAAAAAAAAATTTGGAAAAAGTTTTGTTACGGAAATCACGTTTTAAGACCTCCTGATCACGTTTTGACTATTTAGAAAAGAGCTTTTTTAAATGTCTCATATATTTGTTAACACGATTACGTTTAAACGGCAAAATGGATTTCCATGAAACTTTATATTTAAATTTTATATTCTTGTCTTAAGATCCGATTAATATTCTTCGATTTTTCAGATATACGAACTAAATTCTACATAAGAAAAAGGTTAAATAAAGTTCTTCTGTAACATCTTTAACAAAGAAAAATATACATTCATAATGTCTTGTTTTCATTTTAAATTTCCGTACTTTTTATTCGAGCTATTTCTATTTTTCAAACCTTAAAATGATTTTTTTTTTATTAAAAGATGAATATTTTGTTACTGTAAACTGGTGAACTTTGTTAAAATTAGAATCCACTCTTGACCAGTACCATGGACGCTGTAGCAGCCTTCGATAAAAAATATTTTTTCAGAGTATGATCTAAAATCTAAAGTCTAAGCGTAATCACATTTCTCGCTAGATTTTTTGACAATTATATCAAGTTGCGACAAAGAATCACGCACTATTTACAAATTAATTACGCGCAGCGTGCATGCTACCGCTCGATGGAAACTACGGGAAAGTGGTCGTCTCTTGCATCGGGAGGGAAGTATAAACGATTCGTTATGCAAAGCTAACATGGCGATACATGTTGTACACTAAAATGTACAAAAACATTACAAAAATAGAAAAGAAAGGCAGCACGTAAATATATCAATTGGATTCGATATATTGACGAGATGTAGGACTGAAATAATGCTACAATTGTTTACATTTCCAAAGGATAGAAAGCAAGCAGAGGAATTTACTATAATACATGCGACAGAATTTCGAGATAATTTTTACATATGAAATGAATATAATTAAGAATATACATTTATTTGTACAATTATCTCGAAGTTCTCTCTATAAATCATGTGTACAGCAAGTGAGCGAATTTATCGCAAGGATAAACTATGTACATATTCGCGATGTCCAAAAATCGAATGAAATAGAAAATGGATGATGAAATTGATAATATTCTGGACATCACGAATTTGCATTACCCGACGTAGAATGAAAATCCGCGAGGCCATCAGCGGCATGTAAACGTAAACTACTCTTTTGCTTCTTCGCAAAAGTTCCATATAAATTCTCAGATGACATGAGAGATAGATGTTTGTCATCTACCTCCGTGGTCTGAGCTGTTTCCCCGTGCGCCTTTAACCTTCACTCTGTGCACAGAAAATTTTCCGTACTCTGTGCACGGGGTCAAGGTGACCCCATATATATATATATATATATTTTCATATATTCTGTAAAGTTTTTAAATAAAAATAGTGACATTTATTTTATTTTTATGAATTCATAAGAAATGCTTACTTTATTCAAAAGGTAAAAGATGATTTAAATTATATTATACATATAAAACATTTAACTCGAAGCATCGTCTAACATGGTTTCGTTGCTTTCTTCTTCGAGCGAATCTATTACCTCGTCATTGATAGAGTTCATGCAGATGGTTTTTACATGTGTTGCGCAAGATGGCTAATTACAAACATAACATCGTGTTCCTGTTTTCTTATCAGCGGATCGTGGGCAAATGTTGCAGCGTGGTCGCTTATATCCTATTTAATGAATAGCGATTTTTACATTTTTTTCAATACCCGTGGTTTCGATAATCGATTCGTTATATATAATCCTTTACCAATTGCATAGCCATTTCCTTAAAAAATATTTTACGTTCGGAGCTTTTCCGTTCACTGATTAGTTGTGGATGGGCCCATTAGTACAAATTATAAGCTACTATACCTGCGATATCAATCATGTTAAAAAATAAATCCATTTACCATCGCTTGGTCTTTCTTTTGCAGGTATAGGTTCGAATTAATTTGTCAAGTGTGTCAACCCCTCCCTTCGTTTTATTATAGTCCAATATGATGTTGGGTTTATTTGCAGCGAGGTTAACAGTATCATCATTGTGTAGAGTGGATAGTAACAGTACATTCTTGTTTGGTTTCGGAACATATCTTTTTAAAGTGAGATGATTGTCGAAGCAAATTTTTCAAGAATTCGCGTCTCTCTTCTTAATTTCGGTTTTGTTCGTAAATTCCTTAGGTAAATCTGGTTTATTTGAGCGAATCGTTCCAATTATTGTTGTTTTTTTCTGTAACATCTGTTCTGCTAATTTACAACTTATAAAACAGTTATCTATAGTTATGGTTCGACCTTTATTGATATATTGTGCAGACAACTGAACGTGGCTCATTCGGTTGCTTGCCTACATAAATTTCTGCTTTCAATGGGTATACGAATTGAGCGCATCGCAAATCCAAAAAATCTTAATCCCATACTTGCCTGGCTTTGATGGTATATACTGTTTGAACGAACATCGGCCGCGAGTTACTACCAATTGCTCATCTATAGTTATGTGGGATGATGGTTTATGAGGTTCTTTGATATTTGCCAAAAACATATTCCAAACATCACGGCATGCTGCGAGCTTATCTTCCTTCAATCGTTCTGCTCTAGTTTGATAATTGTCGAAGCGCAAGAATCGTAAAAGCTGTTGCATTCTTTGTAATGATATTGCAGCCCGATAAAAAGGACGGTTATCCTGTCGGTACAATTCATCCAATCTTTCGTCCAAGTTCTTATGAACACCAGCGTATATAAGTATACCAATGAAAGCATAAATGTCAACCGAATTTGTATTACACCAACTACGTGCAATGTGACTGTTCATATTGTAAAAATGCTGAGCTTTTCTTTTTGTTTCGGCTACTATTACATTTACTAACGTTTCGAGAATTAATTTTTTGAACGCGGCCAGATGAGTATTTATATTTCGAGCTATCTGAACAGGAGTTCCTTGTCTTTCTCTCATAATCTGAAAGGCACGAACTCTAGTTACATTTAGCGGATTTACGCTCCATTTCCTTTTGTACTTTTTATTTTGGGCGTAATATCAAATTCCTTCTTCCTCCACTTCAGGTTCGTCAGCAGCTTCTATATTTTCTACTTCTTGTTCTTCATCACTTTCTATATGGAATTTATTATTATCCAACTCAACCTGTTCATCATCATCGCCATCAGAAAAGTCACTATCAAAATTATCATTTGCTAGTTCTTCCTCATCTGAAACTGTAATGTTGTCCAAAAGATCTAAAGAACAAACCAAATAAATTATATAAATGTTCCCTAAAAATGATATGACACAAAACAACCACAATAATATAAAATATTTTCACCTTATAAAAATTGTCTCCAGCTTAATATTTATGGAAATATATAAAAGAAAATGAAATGCAATATTGTATACAAAATATGAGTCTTTTCGAAACTGTAGACAATAATTTGTACAAAAGTAGTATCTTTTAGTTCTGTATAGTTCAGCGACCTTGCGCGGCTAAGCTTTGTCGTCGGACTGACTCTCGATCGCTCGACGGCGAGTCACGCGCTAAGGAATGGGCGTTTTTACTTAAACAAATGTCGTCGTCAAAACGGCAACGCATATCGCGGAGGGCCCGAGACGTCTCTACCTGGGTGCCCGACTCAGATATTCCCACTAAAGAAAATATATAATATAAATTTTTATACAAAATGCATGAAAAAAATTTGGGGTCAGTTTGACCCCAATGCGCCAAAATATGCTTGGTTGGCTTATAACTATCGTAGATACATCATAGATAATATTGTTTCGATTTTTTTTTTTAAAATAATGTGTGTGTAAAACCTTAGTTGAGGCAATCCTAGTTGCCTGACATATTTATTAAGTGCAAAACCCTATTACATCGCATATTTCAATGACTGGGGTCAAATTGACCCCTATGCACAGAGTGAAGGTTAATGCCGATTTTGTTACGCAAATGGCATTGGCGATAGTCGAACAAAGTCGGTTTCGTTTCTTGATCTTTATGTCGGGAAGCATGGAAAACAATATTTCAGCATCGGCGTTTGAATATGGACGACTTCTAATGGAATTTAATAATTTTTGCAAACATGCATATTTAAATGAGCCTTGTTCGTTTCGCGTTAACAACACCGTTTTCCAAACATCGTCAAAAGCTAATGTACAAAGAATATGCTTGTCTGCATTTGCAAAATTCAGGTGCAATGTCGACCATTCTTTTTGCAAACCGTCTTCGTCGAAACCGCCCAATTTCTTAGCAATAAAGAGAACACTTTTTAAAGAAGTGTCTCTGTAATTATCTACTAATGCCAAATGAGGCTCAAAAACACGTAGCTTGCTCAGAAATTCGTTATCGATTGGCAATCGGTTACGAATTTCGTTTGCAGCCGTTATGTAAAACTTAATACAATTTTCTCGAACAGTTTGGACAACATCGGGTTTGTCTTCTGCAACTAACTGCCAAAGAAAAGTGTCACAATCCGGACCTAAATTAATACTATTAAATGCGATTTGATTATCGCCACTGGAAAAATCTATTAATTTTACTGAATCCATGTGCTTCAAAAGCTGCGGTTTCAAAAAATTAGGGGAGAGTCCTACAGTACCGGCCACTTTAAGCTTTTGTGCTATAACTTGGGCTACTGTTGGTAAAAATCAAATTTCAAAAAAGTAATTTGTAGTGCAAATAATGTTTAATAAGAGGGGACAAATCGTTTTTTTTTTAATTTTATCATAAAGATTAATAATTCGCTGTAATAAAAACGTTGTAATTCGCAGCGAACGAAAAATTGTCGTTCATTACCGGCCAACTACTTATTGTTAGTTAGTAGATTTTAAGGTCTAAGTAATTAATAATGTTAGTAAAAGTGTTTGAAAATAGAATAAAATTTTTATTTAGGCATGTCTACAAATGTCACATGTAAAATGATCCATATTTTCTTGATCTGTACACTCCACGTGAGCCTAACCGTTGCATTTAATGCACTGCACCCAATCTTCATCGAATGATTCTTTGCAAATGACGCACTCTGTGACTTGTTCATCAAAGTCTAGTTTCCTCCTTCGTGAGCTATCTTTTTTCGTACTTATCGCTTTGCCTAACTTCCTTCGTTTCTTAATTTTTTCATATTCTTTTAGTGCTTTCTCAGCTTTTCTTGTTTCTGCTTTTAATTTTTTGTCATTAACCAGTTTCTTTTTTTTCTGAACATCTTCTATAAAAGAATCTGATCTTAGAATTTCAGACTGTTGCGTCCGTCGTTTTCTCTCTGTGTTATCCTTGTTTCTGAAATATTATTTTCAGGACTGATGTTTTTAATAATTTTCATAAAATCCGAAGATACGCTTCTTGAAGAAGATTGACCTGAGAGATTGGTATTAACATGTGAATCAAGTGATGGTGATGAGTCCAGGGGTTGAGAAAAGTCGATTGAAAGGGTGGGCGGTGTAGATAAAAGTTCTGGTTGTTGAAAATGTTGAGATGGAGTAAAATCCAAGTTTGAAAATATAGTACGATTTAAAGGCCACAATCCTGTACATTGAAAAGCAGACTGTGCCAAATTCATTCGGCAGATAAGACTGTAAGCAGTGTTGACTAAACCGGCATCGTGTTTCTGAGCAATTTTTAAAGGATGATATTTTCGCATCCAGGCTCTGCATGCTTGGTTGTAGGCTGTTTTGAAGGGTCGCATTATAGCCCGATCCAAGGGTTGCATCTTGTGCGTCGTGTGTGGAGGAAGACTTAACATGTGCACATGATGCTCTTTTGCAAATAGGGTGACATCAAGATCCTTGAGACTTGCATGCCCATGAAGTATAAGAAGGACTGGTTCTTTTTGGCTAGGACGAGTCCTTTCAACAAATAACTCTAGCCATTTTAAAAAAGACTTAGCCGTTATTCAACCGCTTTCCTCAGGTGCGAAAATACTTCCTGGAGGAGCGTCCTTTTTTAAAACTGCGTCTATTCGAGCTTTATTAGGGAATACAAATAAAGGGGGGACAAAAATATCCCCAGCAGCATTTATGCTTAGTAAAACAGTTACATTTCTCCCCCTTTCTGCTGACGTGATTGTGCTCATTTGTTTTTTCCCCCTTTCTGAGATAACTTTGGTACTGTTGTTATGTACAATGGAAACACCAGTTTCATCACAGTTGTGAATCCTGTTGGGGGAAAAATTATACTGCGTGAGCAGCTCTGAGTATTTGTCAAAAAAGCGATCTGTTTGACGTTTATTAAAGCCTAACGCTCTTTAAAGACTCGTGGATTCTGGTGTTCGCAAGGATAATTCCGGATGACGTGCCATAAAGTTATAATAAAATTGTTTGCCCGCAGTTTTCTTTTGTTTACTAAATTGATGTGATAATTTTAAATGTTCAGCCAAATCGTATGCCAATTTAAAAAATTCAGTCCTATTTAATGGCATAAATTTGGCATCCTGGTCTTTCATATAAAATACTAATTGACTTTCGAATTCCTCAGTAAAATTTTTTTTAAATCTACCCATTTGCGGTGTCAAATTTACGGTCTTGCCTTCTCGAATCGCTTTAAATCGGTCTCCTAATATGCTTTTTGGAACATGAAAAGTTTTAGCGGCCTGCCTTTGACTCATTTTGTTTTCAAGCAGCATTTTCAAAGCCGCATTCATGTCGTTCTGCGCCCATTTTCCTTTTTTCTCTTTAATTTCGGTCATTTTTCTACAGAAAAACAAAGAAGAAAAATCTAAGGACTGTAATTATAGGAAAAAAAAAAAAAAATTGGCCGATACTGCACGACTAAACGTGGCCGGTACTGCACGACAAACACGTGGACAAAGTTTTAGGTTTGATATGTAATATACAAAGCAAATTGGAAAAACCAGGGCATTTATGTATAGCTAATAGTGTAACAATAATGTACGTAATATGACAAAATTATTTAGTTACCTGAGAAATAAGAAATCAGCTATGAAAAATATCTTTTGTCGTCCGGAACACCAGCGTAAACGTTAAACGTCTTAGAACTCTGGTAATACTGAAGGAAAAAGAATGTCGCCGGAATACGTTGCTACGGTCTCTAGTATTCATTTGTTTCTCCATCGATAGTGCAGTCAACTAACACTAGAAGCGAGATCTAGCTTTGGCCGGTACTGTATGCTGCCCTGTACTGTAGGACTCTCCCCTATGTAAAATATTGTACAGAAGAGTTTTGGCAGTATTTAGAAGCAAATGGATTCTTGTTTGTTGCGACTGAAAGAATAAACTAAAGTCATTAAAATACTCTAGAACGTATTTCAAAAACAGAAGATATGCTTTCGCTTCTGGATTTTGCATGATGATAAGCAGATATTCCCCAAACTTTGTCATCTCACTTACGACCAAGTCTTGCAGAATGTGCAACACACTGTCCCAATTTTTTTTAAAACTGTAACTACGGAAGTGTACCGCGGTAACCATCGCGTAGTACACAATTTTAAAATTTTGCGATTAGTAGATTGAAAACATTGTTGAAATTCGCGAAAAATGGCCGAGCGTTTGGGACTGCTATAAATGAATGTTGTGACTTTCCGGAATAATTCCTCGCAGACCTCGGGAATGTTAGCGCATGCTGCATGCACTACCAATGCAGAGGAGTGACATGGACACGGCTTGGTGAAAAATTTTTCGCCACGAATTTCTGATGACAGAAGCGTTATCACACGACAAAGCAAGAATGTTTTCGAACGGAATTTGCTTTTTCCACATGGAGTTCCTAAATGAGGTAAATATTTGATCGGCAGTACATTCTCGCGCGTCAAGATTAATTAATTCTACTAAATCCGTTCGAACATCCAAAGTCTCGGGTGCGGCATACCGAACATCAAACGACAACCATTTCTCATTGGTAGAGTCGGATGTCTCATCAATAAATACTGAAAACTTAGAATTCTGTAAAACATGACTAAGACGCTCTGTTTCCCGAGGACACAGAACGTTCGATATAATATTAGAACACTTTGTTCGACCACACGTCATACGTTCCAAAACATCAGGATCTTTCCCAACGTCTTGGAAAAATTTAAGAATCGCCTCTGCGGATTGATGCGAAATATTTTTCTCGACAACTAATGCAGCAAAACGAATTTCCGCGAGTTTTTTTTTCATCAAATGCCAAAGGCGATTCGTTAGATTTCCACACATGCATTCCATTTTTTTCACAGTTTTTCATGTGACACTTGGAATCCGCGTGACGTTGGATTTGCGACATTCCGTGAGCAAATGATTTTTTACAAACCGAACAGAAACACGAAAAAGGATCATCGGCGACCTTATTCAACCAGTGCTTGAAATCCTCAATGCACAGTTATTCGCGGAATTTTTTGAGATGAAATATATTTATTTCTCGCTGATTCTGCATGCCTTTTAACGCTCGACGAGCCGCAAGAAAAAGTTTTGTCGCATGAAGAACAGTAGAAAAGGCTTTTATCATTAGGTACTCCGCGAATCCACGATCGGAACTTCTCATTCGTTTCCCACAACGGCCGATAAACAAGAGGTAGCCTTTTCACCTGTTTTCTCAAACGTTTCTATCGTACTTACCACAAAAAATTGAAATATGTAGGAAAAATATTATATACAAAGCAACAAGCAAATGCTAGCGTATAGAAAAGGGGATATATAGGGGGCTACTAATTACACACTACACTTCCAACACCAACTTCCAACTTACGACACGAAAAACATACAGACAGCGCGAAACAAATAGTACGTACCCACCACCTGATCTCCAATTCTCCTGAAATGACGGTTAAATGTCGCGAAGCCGAACTGCGCGGCCGCCCACGAAACGTATCGACACGTAAACAAAGCATACGCGACCGCAGATCGCGAACTGCGCAGCCAGGGTTGCGCATTATTCGACTAAATTTTCATTCGAATACATATTCCTATAAATCCCCAATACTTATTCGCGAAAAACGAATAACGAATAACGATTTTATTCGATGAAAAATTATTCGTTATTCATGAATGAATTTGTACCGTTATCCGAGCCAGATTTATTCGAATAAGAATTTATTCGTTATTCGACCTGATTGAACGATCTATCGATGGAAGTCTGTACTGTGTCCAACACACGTTTGGACGTGTGTGTCAGGACGCGTGCATATACGTCTTAACGATATTTGGGATAAAGAATTATCAGATTATGTGATTGTGTATTATGTGTGGCTTGGGCATTGCCAGAGCACAACATACATACTCTCTAATTGTGGAAGTAACAAGCCACGTTATTTTTCAAGCAATGTGATATAATGTTATCTAATTTCCTTACAACTTGGTATAAGAACATAAAAAAGAAATATATGATAATATGTAATAAAAACAACATGATTTCATTTTTTAATGCGAAATATTTGCTTACACCAATAAATAATTCATTTGGTACCAATGAATCCTTGGTTGAAATATTTTTGTAGGTCACATATTTCGTATGTATGTACTAGAACAGTAAACATTATTTCCTAATTTGAGATACAAAAAAATTGTTTATATGCAATTGCATGGTTCGAGGGGACAAATTTATTGGCGAAGACGATTTTTTTCTTGTATTATTATTTTAAGATATATAATGGTGAAGTTCGAATTTTTAAATAGAAATATATATTTTTTTAGAAAACACTTGGTAGTGCGTTTCGAGGCAAATTCAACAACCTTTTCTCAACTGGTTTTCCAGATATTGCGCTAACAAAGGGTCTAGCAGGATAAGCGTGGGCAAACGGCCCTCATGCCGATTCTTGGAGTTGTTATTTTTTAAACAATGCTCCTTGCCTGAAACACCATTATGTAAAGTTTTAGATCGCTACCCCCCCCGTTTAAGGGTAATACGGGGGTAAACGCCCTTAACGTTATTATTTTTTTTCTCGGTTACTACTTAAGATATTTGAATGAAAAAAAAAACGAAAAATAACTACATACTAACTGTACTTCATATATTTTTCTCAAAATTTTAACTCGATTATTAAGAGTAGAAAAAAAATAATTAATTTTTTGGGGGTGGTTTTTCGAAACAACCCTTTGAGTGACCACCTCCAAAAAAATCAAGGATAATGCTCTATTATCAAGCTATTGTATATAAAAACCTGAAGATAGTCGAGATGGTGGAACATAGTTAAATAATTTATAGAAGATCACCATATTATAAATATGTCGGGATTTGTACCGAGAAAGAGTATTTGTCGCGAGCCTGAGTACGTGCCATTTAAATGCGAATAGAAGAAACGATTGCGGTTCGTTGGGGAGATTGAAGTGTGAATGAAGAGTGTTTGGGATTTATTGTTTATGTATAGTGCCGGGCAAAGAAGCGAGTCGTGAAGCGTGCCGTGAGAGTAATCAATGGGAGTTCGAAAATCATAGGTAATAATGAGAAAGGTTGATATCGTTATTGATTATTATTTATTAATCCTCGTCGCTATTTACGTCAATAACTGCCGTTGTGTCAGTTCCATAAAATATATTTGTTAATATTTCGGACGGTTTAACTATTTTGGATAAAAAACGCCCGTATGATAAATAATAAATAATCGCAGCGACATGCGAACAGCAACCCACTGTCCTGTTGCCATTCGCACAATCGCACGTATACCGTTGTATTGCCGTGTAGCTTATCGAATTTGGTACATATTCGATATAACATTTGTATGTTTTGCGATTGATATGTCGCGAGCGGACCTTCATCCTTATAATATTAGTGGTTTCCTTTAAGTACTCCACGGTCAAACAATCTTCATTATTCATAAGTTCGGCAAGATAACACACTGCCTGTGATAATTGGTATGTACCTGTAAATAATATTCAATATTGAAATATTTATTGTTCCGTTATGTAACATATTGCTCTGCGGCACCTAGTACGTACCTGTAAATAGTATTTTTAAATCCTTTTCCGTCATTTCTGGAAAATCCATTACAGATTCGGCAGTCATTACAGCAAAAGGTTTCTTACGGCGACTCAATTTTTCAGTTTCTATTAATTTTTGTAGAGTATTATCTTGTGTTTGGCGTACTTTCATATAATTGATAATTAAATCTGCAAGCTCTGGATCTGATTCTACCCTTTTTCCGAACGTGTTGTGCAAAAAGGAAGCTATACGACATAGTGATTTAAGGGTCGGTAAGAGTTTATTATCCATTTTATGGTGCAAGAGGCGATATTTTTGACCTATAGCTCCATGCACCGCTTCTACTACCCATCTTATTTTTGTAATGAACCGTGATGCATTTGCCTCTTCCGATGTCAATTGCATTCGTTTCCCCTTACATGCCGGCATCAAAACATTATATCCCTGATTTTCCATATAACTCACAACATCTCGGAAGCCACGGTCGACGATACAAAAATCACCCGGTCGCAAAAGTGTTTTTATTCCGGTAGGATCTTCTAATAGAGTTTTTAATATTGTCGCATCATTCATGTTTCCGTTGAACGGTCCTGCTGTATCAACTACATAACCATTTGTTGTGCATATTGTGAATGGTTTGCACAGCGATGTTTTTTTCTGACCGGAATACGACTTTCTCTGATATTCATTATTTCTACTTTTCTCGTGTCGAACGTAAGTTCCGTCAAATATTAGTGCTAATTCAGATTCTCTCATTGCAAAAAGTTTTTTTGTAACATAGGCGGTTTCATTGAAAATTAAATCATCTCTGGATTTTGCATTTATTCCAAACTTACTTGTTAAAATATCCTTCTCAAATGCAGTTATTATTTGGTGGAAATATTCTGACACTTGTTGTTCCCGGTCCAGACCAAATATATTTTGAATTATCCCATTCGAACTACCGCTTCTAAGTTTAAATAAAAATATAACTAGAGCCTGCGTCACGGTTCGGGATTCACTATTTCTCATACTAAGCAGCATGCTCTCTAATTTTTTAATAGTTTCCCACTTAAACCCAGTGAATGCGTACAGTTGTTCTTCACTTAAAGAAAAGTCAGCTATTTTATTAAATAACGATGAGTCCACATTTATTGACAATTGTTCCAAAAATAAGGAAACATCTGACACTTCTATTGAGCTGGATGTGGAATGAATACGTAGCAACTGTAAATCGTTTGTGTAAAATCGTTTTTTAAATACATGTGTACGGCAACACCTATTGCCTTTCGGAATATAAATTCTTTTCAGTGCAAATACTTGGAGGCGTGCTTCGAATGGTATCACGATATGTTGACCGCGTGACTGGCATAAAGTGCAATAATTATGAGTCGAAGCAACTCTTTTGAATGGTAACTCTACGAAGGAGTCTGATGTCTGGCTACTATCTCTTGTATAGAAGTCTGGATCCATTGTAATGTTATCAATTTCACTATTGATATCAGTCTCACAAGATTTTTGGTTTCTATAGATAATTAATCTGCATTTATTGCAAAGTACAGATCCAACTGTCACACTGTTAGTACAGTGTTCCTGATATTTAACTGCATCGTCATCCTTAACAATTCGTTTCACTCTGCCCGACATTTTTTTTATATGTACGTTACATTTAATGCATTTCTCACTACTATTGTTATTCGACATTTTTCGAAATAGTAGTGTAGTAATCTTATATTTTTCTAGATAATATCGTTAATCTAAATAATTCTAACAAATCTAATAATATCAAGTAATACAATAAACTTTGACCGTTTTCGTGCCAATTGTTAGAGCGCCTGCGCGTAACGATGAAGGTAGGTGCAGAATAACGCGCATGCGCTAAATTCGAATATTTCCCAGATATTAATATTTGTATGTCACACCATAATTCTCTTATTTGAGAATATGTAAACCATTTGTCTCGAAGATTAGAAATATACTGTACGAAATATGCGTGAGAATTATGTTCACGTTAATGCATATTCAAGGTAAAGTTCCATACAAATGTAAATATCTGGGAAATATTCGTATTAAGCGCATGCGCGTTGTTCCGCAGCTACGTTCACTTTCACACTCGATCTGCCAAACGAGACAGGCATATACCCATTATCACAGGCAGTGTGTTATCTTGCCGAACTTATGAATAATGAAGATTGTTTGACCGTGGAGTACTTAAAGGAAACCACTAATATTATAAGGATGAAGGTCCGCTCGCGACATATCAATCGCAAAACATACAAATGTTATATCGAATATGTACCAAATTCGATAAGCTACACGGCAATACAACGGTATACGTGCGATTGTGCGAATGGCAACAGGACAGTGGGTTGCTGTTCGCATGTCGCTGCGATTATTTATTATTTATCATACGGGCGTTTTTTATCCAAAATAGTTAAACCGTCCGAAATATTAACAAATATATTTTATGGAACTGACACAACGGCAGTTATTGACGTAAATAGCGACGAGGATTAATAAATAATAATCAATAACGATATCAACCTTTCTCATTATTACCTATGATTTTCGAACTCCCATTGATTACTCTCACGGCACGCTTCACGACTCGCTTCTTTGCCCGGCACTATACATAAACAATAAATCCCAAACACTCTTCATTCACACTTCAATCTCCCCAACGAACCGCAATCGTTTCTTCTATTCGCATTTAAATGGCACGTACTCAGGCTCGCGACAAATACTCTTTCTCGGTACAAATCCCGACATATTTATAATATGGTGATCTTCTATAAATTATTTAACTATGTTCCACCATCTCGACTATCTTCAGGTTTTTATATACAATAGCTTGATAATAGAGCATTATCCTTGATTTTTTTGGAGGTGGTCACTCAAAGGGTTGTTTCGAAAAACCACCCCCAAAAAATTAATTATTTTTTTTCTACTCTTAATAATCGAGTTAAAATTTTGAGAAAAATATATGAAGTACAGTTAGTATGTAGTTATTTTTCGTTTTTTTTTTCATTCAAATATCTTACGTAGTAACCGAGAAAAAAAATAATAACGTTAAGGGCGTTTACCCCCGTATTACCCTTAAACGGGGGGGGTAGCGATCTAAAACTTTACATAATGGTGTTTCAGGCAAGGAGCATTGTTTAAAAAATAACAACTCCAAGAATCGGCATGAGGGCCGTTTGCCCACGCTTATCCTGCTAGACCCTTTAACACGCAAACAAGACCACTCCCGGTGCTTCTTACTCGGAAGGGTGTTTTTCCAGTAAAAATCAGTATATTGGTGTGCCCAATATGTCTTTAATTTGTCTTAAAACGCACTATCAAGTGATTTTTAAAAAAATATGTATATAATAATGGCAATAATAAACATGTTTCAAGGACTGTCGATAAGGTGACAGTTTTCTCAATCTGTTTTCTCACGTACACACTATCAAATACTTAAGATACTAAGCAGGACTGGCATATGAACTGAAAAGATCAGTTTGTATCGCTGGCGAGCTATGACAAGAGTTACTTAACCTAAAACGTTAGGTCTCGCGGCTGCCAGTCAGTTGTGTCACCATGCATAGTCGAAATCACGTGATCATTTTATTCGTCCGTTGAGTCGACTAAATTTTTATTCGAATAAGAAATTATTCGAATAAATTTTCAGTCAAATAAACAATCATTCGTTATTGTCGAATAATTTCATTTTATTCGAATTTTTTATTCGAATATTATTCGAATAAAAATTTATTCGCATAAATATATTCGAATACTTATTCGAGTGAAAATTTAGTTGACTAATGCCCAACTCTGAAATAAACCACACGTCTCAATATAATAAGATTTATTTACCAAGTAAATTTCGACAGCTCGCTTGGGTGCCGACTTGTACCCTCTGAAAGATTTCGACCGAATGTGTTTCGCACGCCTTACTCTCTATCTTTCGACCAACACAAAAAGGAAAGAACTAGAAAGAAGAAGAATAGAGGGATAGGTGGAAAACAAAGAGGAAAGCGAAGAAAACAGAGAGGCATAGAGAAATCACTGAGGAAAAGGGGAAGAAAACTGCACTTGGGTTCGCGCGGATCTGACCATCAAATGTACTTGACGAAAACCAGGCCCGATCGAACCCTTGAAACGAGAAACAAAAAGAATAGATAGGAAATCGTAAAATAATAAAAAAAAATCAGGAAGGAGAAAAATCGAAGAAAAGCCTAAAAGAAATAACAGCAAGGCAATGGTGACAGTACCGAACTGCCACAGATGCATTTACCAGTTACCTTTCTCTCTTATTCTTGTACAATTCCTTTATACCGATTTACACGTTTTAATGTACCGTATATCGCGATGTTAGCTTTGCATAACGAACCGTTTACATTTTCCTCCCGATGGAAGAGACCACCACTTTCCCGTAGTTTCCATCGAGCGGTAGCGTGCACGCTGCGCGTAATTAATTTGTAAAGAGTGCGTGATTCTTTGTCGCAACTTAATATAATTGTCGAAAAATCTAGCGAGAAATGTGATTACGTTTAGATTTTAGATTTTAGATCATACTCTGAAAAAATATTTTTTATCGAAGGCGCTACAGCGTCCATGCTACTGGCCAAGAGTGGATTCTAATTTTAACAAAGTTCACCAATTTACAGTATCAAAATATTCATCTTTTCATAAAAAAATTCATTTTAAGGTTTGAAAAATAGAAATAGCTGAAATAAAAAGTACGGAAATTTAAAATGAAAACAATAAATCTTGAATGTACATTTTTCTTTGTTAAAGAAGTTACAGAAGAACTTTATTTAACCTTTTTTTTTGTGTAGAATTTAGTTCGTATATCTGAAAAATCGAAGAAACATAACGGGTAATTATCGTTTTGCGTGATCTAATCGGATCTTAAGACAAGAATATAAAGTTTCATTGAAATCCATTTTGGGCGAGAAGGGCGTTGCCTCTGAAAATCGGCTGCGAAGGTTACTTAATTCCCAAGACTGTGTCAATCGATGTTAGTAAAAATGCTCCACGATTTTATTTAAAGAGAAAGAACACCATCGAAATTGTAGTACAAGATAATAATTGTTGTTTACTTTTTAGTGCGTTTTTATTATTCCTACAACACCCACATTAACAACATACTTGAAAAAATGTACAGAATAAAATAAAATTGAAAAACACAGTAAAATTGAAAAATAAAGAACCGAGAAAAAATGAAATTTGAGTGTTTTCACACAATTGTCTGTAGCTTCGGTACTTTCCCATATATTTTCTTCCGCAGAAGCTTGTTTTCTTTGCAAAAGTGCAGATTCGACGTAAGAAATGAGAAATTCGGCCCATTTTTGCGATTTCGATTTTTTACACATGATTAAATGTATTGTGGATCTCAATTTCGCTCGAAAAATTGCCTTTTTTCCACATAATTCCATTGATTTCATCCGAACTACTCAATCGAATAGAAAATTTTGTGAGGTACATTTGCTGGTGATTCAATTATCTTTAATTTGATATGATGTTTGACCATGTCGGTCATTCGCAACACGAGATATTCGCAATTAAGTGGGACTGCCTTTTTAACAGACAGGTGAAAAGTTCATCTGTCGATATCTCGAAATCCGATCCATAGAATTTCTTTGGACCTTATTTTCGGAATCTGCTGGCCATTTTACATAAGAAAAAATGTAGTGGTATCTGCTGCATAAAATGGCTGTAAACTAGTGTAATCTATACATATGTATCTATATAACACAAAAACAATTAAACCAATCGGACTAATAGTTTATCCCTGAATCACTCCAAACAGAGACCTCGTTTTAGGGCCGAGAAACGTATATGACCCCTTAACCTCTAGAGCAGGGGTGCACACTAAGTTTGCCCTAGGGCAGTCGGTGCGCCCTCGAGCTCGAGTCTCCACTCCTCGGTATAAGGTCTCGTGGTGGGGAATTCTATGACTGCAAAGGTCACATTTTGTTTTCTCCAAGGAAAATATGGTATTGTCTCGAACTTCGCATTGTTGTTCTAACACAATCACCGGAAAGGCCCAATTTATGCTTTTATGACACCCCCGACAGTTAAATGATCGCTTGGCCACGACTGACATACGCAGCTTCGTCACTGTGTGCCTTAGCGATCTCAAGCAGTGAGTTAAAATTGACTCAGGCACAGGATACGGAGGGTTCATTGAAATTTTAAAAATTATTAAATTTTTGTTTGTAATAATAATAATTTTGTTCAAATTTATAATGATAACAGTAAGAAAGGTTTATAAATTTTTTTGCTGGCGAACATGATTCTGGCTGTCGCTAGTCATCGGAAACAAAAAGCGCAAAATTCTTCTTAACCTATATGAGTGTGGTTATCGTATGAACTAGAATGAAGTAATTATTTGCAAAAATCGAATTTTGCAACACGGAAAACTAACAAACGTTTTTCCAAAAATGAATGTTTTCATTTGAAATGCAATCCTTTTTGCGCACTTCAACATTATTTATTTAACATGAACTAAAGTTCATACGATAACCGCACTCATATAAATTAAGAAAACTTGTCCGTTTTTTGTTTCAGATGATTACGACAGCCAAAATTATGTTCGCCAGCAACAAACTTTTTTTCAAACACCTCTTACTACTACCATTATAACTTTGAACCAATTTACTATTATTGCATACAAATATGTGAATACATTTTTCAAATTTCAATTAATAAAAGTACAGAGATTGGAATAATAATACTAAATACTTTTCTTTTAAAAATTCCCCAAAATGTGCCCTATTTTCGGAGTGTCGAAGTCTGGAAACCAGGGGTTGAAAACAGTTACTATATCGGTTTCGGTTCTTGAAACAGTTACGAAGAACCGATATTCTGAATAACTGTTATAAAGAACCAATATTCTGACTATATCGGTTACGGTTACGATTCTAGAACCGTTATTTTTTCGGTTCTATAAAGGTTACAAGGCGATTCTGCAATAGATTCTCGTATCGAATTTAGAGTATTGTTATGTTTTCGATTCGCCACAATAAAGATTTAATGTAGAACAATAACAATAACCGAACATTAAATACGTAATACAAGAACAAGCGGTAAAAGAACCGTAACAGCGTAATACAATTGACAATGTTATTCTCGACACGTCCGTATGTTATAGCGGTTGAATCTCGAATCCCAGCTTGACAGGCGATCGATCCGATCGCCTTCTTCTCGCTGTCTTCTTATGTTCATCGTGGGCACCAGCATGCCATGGATTTCATCCATAGGGTGTCCGCAACAGTATTATCTAATTGAGATCGCCAGTATTACGGTTGCAGATTATTCTATATAAGCATAAACAAACCTTTTATAAAATCATTATGAAAAAAAAAACAAAAAGTGAAATAATTATGCATACCATTATCTTGTAACATGAAAACTGTTCTTTAATATAAGTGGTTTTCTTGGTGTCATAATATCGGTTCTTTTTTACTTTCAACTGATACGCGGTATAAACATTGTATCGTTTGCAACGGTTTTCAACAGTCATTGAGACTTACTTTGTTTATGAATATCAAATAAGAGTTTCGATTTCATGTTTTAAATTTTTATTACATTTTGTATTATAATTAATGTACGAAATACTTGGTAGTGTTATAACAGAATTTCTTTATAATCAAATTTGGTGTTATATATATTACATTCTTTGATATATTCAACAAGAAATACATTTTACATACATGAAATAAATATATATTAAACATTTACATTTATATTTACATTTACATTTACATTTTTACATTTACACACATTAAATTAAATATATACATTTCGTTGAAAATAATAATTTCGAAACATGTTATATTCGTTGATATCTTGAACTAAAATATCTATGATAATTCGTCCTTTGAATGTTAATGTCCAGAAGCCCCGTTGTTGGTAACCTAATTCTGTGAGTCCCTTAACAGTGTCTTTGGTCCTTGATAATTATGTACTCATCACATTAGACTCAGTCTTCTTTTGTGTAACGTCATCCTTTTGCCAATAAACAATCTTCAAACCGAAAACTATAAAAGGTTAATTGTAATTAGAATAAGCACCACCAGTATTTTTTACACATAATATAAAAATATACTTATCTATACAATGAAGAAGACACTGGTAATGAAATTTACCTTTAGACTCAACATTTTCGGAGAAATTAATATTAATTAAGATAAAAAATATGGGATGATCAACTTTTACAAAGTTTGAATCACTAAACGTTTACCTGATAGCTTGTAAGTATGTATTTTGTCGCAACGTTCAAAACATGCTGCTAAATTGCATACCTTTATTATACTATATGTATACTTCTCAAAGATTCCTTCTGCGTTATTTTGTCTGGGAACTGGGACCGGGACTGCGTGCACTTGAATCACATTGGCAGAATCCTGCGAAGTCCTTTCCAAATCGTTTTTCAGTCCTTTCCATTTTCGCTGTAAATCTGCGCTGTATTAAAATATCATCCGAGTGATATGCCGATTAAAAAACGGCAATTTCACTCACAATATCAAAGTTGTAATAATACTATCAGTAATTTATCCATCGTAGCTCTCATTCAATTATTGTATATAGTTTCTAATTTCCTCATTTCTTAAGCGATTGCATCTTTCTCTCCTCCCAGCTTTTGCATGTTCAATCGAATTAATAATATATTATCTATAACGTCTGAATTCATTTTCGAACGGTGAGGAGACAGGATAAATTTTAATCCCGAAAACAGTCGTTCCACGCTTACTTGCGTCGGTGGAACGGCTAGAATCACCTGCGCTAATTCATATAATTCAGGCCTTTTGTTTTTCTTCGCGTTCCAATAAGTTAAAATATTCGAGGAACTTTTTAGCCGAGGTTCTTTAAAATATTCGTCCATTTCATTTTCGATATGGCATTGCGATCTCTGAGTTAATGATT
The DNA here is from genome assembly GCA_963932335.1 of Andrena marginata. Taxonomy (NCBI): domain Eukaryota; kingdom Metazoa; phylum Arthropoda; class Insecta; order Hymenoptera; family Andrenidae; genus Andrena; species Andrena marginata. The sequence goes on from OZ010664.1 coordinate 14,132,906, forward strand.
TATTACAGGCATGCGTAGCTTCTGCATCTTTCAATAATTTTTTAAATTCTTTTTCTTCTGAGACATCAGATACATCGTTACTTACAGCGTTATGTTCTGTATTGGATGCGTTGTTTAATATACTTTGCATCCTGCTGTATGTCCGAAGAAGGCAATTTCTAGCCACACGAATCATTGGTTCTGTTAATATGACATTATAACGGGGATCCATGTATATTCCGGACACAATTACTTCATTTTCAAGTAACTTTGATTGTCTATTTTTCATATTAGTTACCACATCTGTGGCAAATTCATTATCTTTTTTGCCGGTTTCGATAATGCATCGCTGCCAAATTTCGTACAAATCGCCAAGTAAGAATTGTTCACTCTGCAAACGCTTTGTCGCAACACGAGCAGGTTTCAAAACTTCAATTAATGCAGAAATTTTACTCCACATTATTTCTGATAATTTTAGGTCCGTATCCTCGATTTGCTCGCAATATGTTTTCAGCTCGAATAATCTTTCGAGCATATCAAGTGTAGAATGCCACCTTGTAGTGCAATCAAGAATGGCATTTTTTCCATACATTGCTGACAATGTAGATTTTAAGAGAGGCGTGCGTAACTTCCTAACGATTTGCCTAGCTTCTTCCACAATTTGTGACACTTCCTTTTTTTCCCCAAAAATCACAGATGGCTAATTGAAGCGTGTGGGCAGCACATCGAATTGCGGTAATCGTGAAATCTGTTTCATTTAAAAATTCGGAAGTTTCTATGTCATCCAGACATGTGTCTGTTGCCTCTTGATTCAATAAAACCTCAATCACTTCTGATTCTGTGATTATATCTGCACTATCATCACTACTATCTTCAATGTTATTTTGCTCGTCTTCGTCACTCAAAATTCTTACGGTTTTCAACATATTTGCAGCATTATCTACTGTGACGGTGTATATTTGTTTCATAGAAATACCAAATCTGCTGCACTTGTTCATAATTATAAATTTTAAATATTCGGCCGTATGGCCTTGAAATAATTCCACGACACCTAATGTGTGAACCTGTATTTTGTCCTTTTTTAAGAATTGTACATTAATTCCCAGAAATGAACGCCCCATGCATGTCGCACTGTCTGCTTTCAACGATATTAATTTTCCTACTATTTCATCTTTAATTTTATTCCTTACTGTATCAGCTTCTATTATTACTGCATTACGAACTTGATGTGCATTGATTACTTCCGTTTGGGGTATCGCGTTAATAATATCACGAAAAGCTTCATCGTCAATTAAGGAAAATGGCCGGCCGTGAATAGTGACTAATCTTAAGCAAGTACCCATTAAATCGAATTTTGCCTTCTTCCTATTGTTGGATCTAGTGCATGTCCCCGCCCCAGATGCTCTTTTGTAACTTCCTTTCTCCATCATTACAACAGAAAATTCTTTTGGGCGATGATTTTCTAAATGTTTCACTAAGTTTGTAGAATGATTCTAGAATTTGGAATTTACAAGATTAAAGAAGGCTAAAACATATAAGAATAAATAAAAATGAAAGATTATGCAATGAAAATGTAAATATAGGTACTTACTGAAATTTCTGAAGGACAATCCTCAATTGTACACCGCAACTTGTTCATAGCATTACAGTCTTTAAAGTACTTTCGCACAATGTCACAGTTTTTCCTACCCATTGTAGAGTTTTCTAATTTAATTAATTTTAACACTAATCTATTACCACTTTTTATGAAAGTATTACCGCTAACTATCAACTAACACTAATCTATTACCGCTCAAGACCCTTTGGACGAAACATATAATTCACTTCAATTGTTCAAAAAAGAATCAACCTATTTTGTAATGTTTAGTGCCACTAGAGGATGTAATTTAAGATTATTAAGACGATGCCATCAGAATTTGTTTCAAGGTAAAAAATGGAAATAAGCCTTTTTGAAAAATCATCCTGACCATGTGTATCCTTGAAAGGTCATAGTATACCATATGGATGAATTTGTCTTGACAGTCGCTTTCATATTGGATAATCAAATATATAGCATGTAAGACTTTAAAACAAGGGGGAAAACAGCGTAAATTGAATAGAAATATATTTCGACGGTGCGGTGTAGGTTTGACAGAACGTGTCTCGAGTCGAGGTCTGTACAAGACTGCCGTCCCTTGGGCGGGAGGTCCTTGCGTTGACGCTATTGAGGTGTCTCCTTAAGGCCCTATCTAATTTATGACGGGCCTGGCGTTACATTGTCCGGACTCGGCGTCGCCACGCTCGCCTTTTGGATAAACAGTCGCATGTGGCTGCCATCGTTCGTCGAACAGTGTCGGATTTCCTAACATTCGGCCAACCTGCAACGATGCTTGTCCCTAAGCATCCTCATCGCGTTGTTTTCTAGAACAAAGAGATCATTTATCGGTAAATACAGTGTTCGTTGCCCTCAGTTGGATCTAGTCATATCCAATAGAAAACCTAACAAGGTTTTTGGTTATACTCCCCCTATAAATTGCTCATGGTCCCATGAGCCATAACGTTCAGGATCAATTGCACCGCCAACTTAGCCTTGTGCTGTATTTCTCTGCCTACGGTGATGCAATGATATCCTTTCGTTGTATCGATATCTTCATCGTGTAGGGTCCGCGCTTGCGACCCCCTACCACGACACCTACATCTCATTCATACAGTGGTGATACCATCGTCACCGCTGTCATGAAGAGCACAAACAAAACCCACGTCTTGCAAGAATGGCATTGCCTGAATCCTTCGCTAAGACGGCAAATCACACCCATCCAAGGTTGGCATCGCCCAATTCCTCTGGCATGGTGGACAGCCCACGCTATGTGGGGTCAGCGGCAGCCAACTCCCCCACCATAGAGGCACTCAACAATAACCATTCAGTGACGGCGTACCCATCGTCACTGCAATGGAACCTTACAACCATCGTCAGGTAAAAACTCTTGACTTCTCTCTCTGTCGCCAACTATTTCCGTTACATTCGGGACGACCAACTTTCCACACTGCAACAGGTCACTCTACCTGTCGCCAGTGATCCCAGGTCAGCACCATATTCTGACGATCTAATTGCTCCCTTGACCTGTAACTCATAACACACATGTAATTGTTTCCTCAAGGCTTCTCGTTTACTACTGCTACCCAACGCTTCAACCTCTCGACTGCGACCACTGTTTTGGCCCCTCTGCCCCCTTCTCGCAAATCTTCCACCTCATACCGGTCATTGTACAACACCCTATGTACTCTGAATGGTCCTTTAAATTTCGGTGACAGCTTCCGACTTTCCCCAGTCGACGGTTCGCTTGTAATCTCTACCATTACAACATCTCCCTCTTCATACCGCGTAGCCTCACGCCTCGCCTTATCGTACCGCTCTTTCTGTTTCTTCTGATCTTCTGTGATGTGCTTGCCGATCTTCTTACGTAACTCGCTCAAATCTATTCGCTCCATTTCAGACTGCACCTCCTGTAATAAGCTCGACTCCGCAGTGCTCCGTGCGTTATATCCCATTAACGCTTCCATAGGCGTCACTCCAATGGCCTTATTATGAGTCGAATTTAGCGCACCTTGAATCTGCTTCACAAATTCATCCCATGTACGATGGTCTCGTCCCGCGACGGTCGCAGCCAACGACGCAACGATAGTGCGGTTGTATCGCTCACATTGTCCGTTCGCCCGAGGGGTAGCGACCGCGTTCAACACATGCTTGATTCCATAGGTTGAACAAAAGATTGTAAAACTTCTCGCCGTGAAGGCCGTCCCTCGATCACTGATGATCCTATGCGGTACGCCGAATAAATGTATCGCGTTCAGCAATATCTTTATTGCCCTCTTTGCCTTAGTATCCTTTACTGGCTCAATGATTGTGAACTTTGTAAAAGCGTCAACTATCACTAGTATGTACTTGTTCTTCTTGTTACTGGATGCAAACGGCCCTACGTGATCTATATGTATCGTGTGGAACGGTATTGGTGTCTTTTCTATTGGATGTAATTTTCCTTGCTTTTTCCCCGCGTTCCGTTTGTAATACGCACAATTTAAACAAGCATTAACATATTTTCTGACAAAGGCACTCATGTCGGCAAACCAGTAATTTTCTCGAATACGCAACAGTGTCTTCTCTAATCCAAGATGTCCTGCATCGTCATGACATAAACGACAAATTTGAAATCGAGCGGACTTTGGTACAACCCATGCTGACCGCCCACCATCTAATCTCCTATAAACTTTTCCTTTCTTCAAAAGATAGTTAGCGAAATACTGCTTGGTCTCATTATTTCGTACATTGTCCATTAATATCTTCCGAATCCGGTCAATTTGGTCGTCCTGCAATTGTGCGGCTAGGATCCAATCGGCCTCCGTTATATCTACCGGATATACTTCGATCTGGCATACCGGATTCCTACTCAAAGCATCTACATGTTGCATCGCGGTTCCCGCTCTATATTCTATATCGAAAGTGTAGTCTTGGATCTCTAACCACCATCGTCCGACTCGTGGTATAAGATCCTTTTTCGTAAATGTCGTTCGTAAGGCATTGCAATCCGTCACAACAACAAATTGTAACCCTATCAGGTATACGCGAAAATGTCGAAGTGCAAAAACTACGGCCATTGTCTCCAACTCGTAAGAATGATACTTGCGCTGGTCCACGGTGGTTTGCTTGCTGTAATAGGCAACCACCCGCCGCGTCCCGTCCGACGTAAATTGAAAAAGAATCGCCCCCAGTCCTATTGAACTCGCATCGGTATGCAACTCCGTCCTCAATGAGCTGTCGAAAATGGCTAAAACGGGTCGCGTGGTTAGGGCTTCCTTTACTCGTTTTACTGCTTCCTCTTGGGTTTTACCCCAAGTCCAAGGAATATTCTTCCTGGTTAACGTCGTCAATGGGGTCACAAGGCTAGCATAGTCCTTAATAAATTTTCGAGAATACCCGGACAAACCCAAAAACTGGCGAATTTCCTTTACATTCGTAGGGTTTGGCATTCGTAAAACAGCGTCTGTTTTCCTCCGTCCTGGCTTGACTCCTTCCGCACTTATCTCTCGTCCCAGATATTCGACACTCTCTTTCAAGAATGAACATTTACTAATTTTCAACGTGAGATTATGTTCCCGCAACTTTTCTAACACTAGTTCTAAACGCTCTAGACCCTCCGCCGTTGTCGTAGATGGTATAATAATATCGTCAATATACGGGAAAGCGATTGTACCACGAAGCGGCCCTAATACGGTATTAATCAGTCTCTGAAAAACTGCTGGTGCATTCGTCAATCCAAAAGGCATTCGTAAGAATTCGTAATGCCCGTCTGGTGTCACGAACGCTGTCTTCGCTATCGACTCTTCGTCCATTGGAACTTGGTAATATCCTGAAGCTAGGTCAAGGGTGGTAAAATATTTATGACCCCCTAAACGGTCGATTTGATCCTCAATCAACGGCAGCGGGTACTTATCCTTTTCCGTTATAGCATTGAGTCGGCGATAATCAATGCACAACCGTAATTCCCCCGTTTTCTTCTTTATTATTATTATTGGGCTAGCGTACGGCGAGTTCGATTCTCTTATTATCCCGTTTTTCAATAATTCCTCAATAATTTCTCGTACTGATGCTCTTTCGGATTCAGACATACGATAAGGCCGGTATACTACTGCCGTGTCCGTATTGCATTTTATATTCATCTTCACCGCATCAGTCTTTCCTAGAGTTTCCATCGATGTAGTGATTCGGTCTCCGTATTTCGTAATAATTTCAGTGAATGCAATCATGTCCGCGTCCGAAACATCCCCAATATCTAACTTGTCGAAATCCGTCGCGTTTTCGATCACGCAAATCTCTACCGCGTTTTCTCGGTGCTCAATCATTTCCGGTAGTTCTCTTATCGTGATTTTATCCTGTCGCTTGGTTAGAACTATATGGTTCTGATCTAGAAAATCTCGCCCAACAATCATTTCGTGGCTAAGTTGTTCCGAATCAACTATTATAGCCCGCACTTTTGCCGTCGCTTCCATAATTGTAATCATAATCTCGGCAAATGAATTACTATAAATCCCCGCTCCAGAGAATCCACGTATTTCGAGCTCTCGATCCTCAATCATATCTAACCCTAATCGCGTTGCTACCAGTTTCTTCAGCAACGTATGCGAGCTGCCTGTGTCGACCAAGCACTTAATTTTCCTCCCGTTCACAAGCGCCGGTAAAATGTACATATTGTGATTACTCATGGTTACCTGTGTTGTGCTGGCATGGGGTTTCGACTGCTGGCAGTATTTGGCCAGATGACCCGATTTCTTGCATGAATGGCAGGTAATACGGGCCCGTGGACATTGCCTCGAAATGTGCCCCCGTTGTCCACAATTATAACATACCACTCCTCCACATTGCGCCCCTTCCTTTGGAACCACGGCCTGTTGTTCCGATCGTTGTGGCAATTTTTCCGCTGCCGTCGGCCGTCTGCGTTCGGGTTGTCGAAGGCTGGTCCTTTTCGCACTAGACGGATCACGCGGCATCGCTCCCATCTCATTCATAGTCGCGTACAAATCGTACACATCCTTGTACTTGTTTGATCGAATCGTACGCTCGATCGCTTCGTCGCCAACACCGGTGATGATCGCGTCCTCCATGTATGCGTCCGGCAAGTCGATCTTTAAGGCGCGCAGCTTGGTCATCTTCTCAAAGCAGTAGTCGCCTAATTTTTGACCCTGTCGTGCACTGTAATTAGCAGCCTCCCGCAACAGTCTTCCAAACGGAACCGGCTTCCTGAATTGTCTAATAAGCAATCGACTCATCGATTTCCACGAATGGTCGTATCGCTGTTCCTCGTCATAAAACTTCCTAGCGTGACCTTTCACATTTCTGGCGATGATCCGAATAATATCATCATCAGTCCAATCGTATCGTCGCGCTAATCGGTTCACGTGCTGCACCCATCCTTCTATATCCGCACTATCGCGTGAAGGATCAAACACGGGCACCGTATGTTCGTCACTCGCGGATCTGGCTTGAAGATTTCTCAGCTTCCGCTTTAGCTTAGCCACCTTTTCGCGAAGTTCTTTCGCGGGCGATCGACTTCGCGACCTCCGGGTACGGTCACGTGACTCCCTGCGGTTGCGGCGCGAAATTTCACGATCTCGGCTTCTTTCGGATTCCACCGAAACATCGCGTTCGCTACGTTTCCCGCGATCACGTTCATCACTGCGCGAACGATCCCGTGCACGATTCCATGAACGATCTCGCGAACGGTCTCGCGAATCATCTCGCGAATGGTCTCGGGAACGACCCATGTCACTTATCACTCGGCTTATGCTACGTACACTACTTACACTAACTTACGCGTACCCTTAGCACTATTTGTAGTTCAATTCCGCAGCACGATTAAGCGTCTCTTCGCAGCACTACGGAATGACTTTAAAACGTTATTGTTTCTCACGTATTCCTAAACGCGCACAAGCACGCGGCTCTATCCCACTTCTGATTTGTAAGACTTTAAAACAAGGGGGAAAACAGCGTAAATTGAATAGAAATATATTTCGACGGTGCGGTGTAGGTTTGACAGAACGTGTCTCGAGTCGAGGTCTGTACAAGACTGCCGTCCCTTGGGCGGGAGGTCCTTGCGTTGACGCTATTGAGGTGTCTCCTTAAGGCCCTATCTAATTTATGACGGGCCTGGCGTTACATTGTCCGGACTCGGCGTCGCCACGCTCGCCTTTTGGATAAACAGTCGCATGTGGCTGCCATCGTTCGTCGAACAGTGTCGGATTTCCTAACAAGCATTCCATTTAAAAAGCTGAGGGTCACCTTCGTTTCAAGGAAAATATTGCGAACACCAAAAATTTAGCTACCGTATTATGTTGTGTATAAAAACCAGTAAAAGTTTTCCTTCTTCAGTTTTTTACGAATACTTACCATATTCGAGAAAACTGTATATGAATAGGCTCAGCGAGTTGAGCCGGTGTGATTTGACGCAGCGCCAAATTTCGGCAATTTTCACAAGGCCAATTTTAAAATGTCCATATTTTTGAAAATTAGCCCATCAAGGGGAAGGATAGAACTATGTTCCCCTATTTTTTCAGATTTTTAAAATCGCGCCCGATGTTAAACAACTGCATTTGTTTAAAATAATTGCACAAAAATGGTTAAAAAAAATTATTTTTTAAACTGAAATAATTTTTTCTTAAAACCTCAATGTCTTCTCTAAAAGCACCGTAAAGCTCATCTCCATCCGGTTACTACTTCCATAGCTATAATTTACTAAAAATATGTTAGCACTTACCTTCAAACAGCTGTAAAATCGACATTTTTCAAAATTTTGAAAAATCCTTTGAGATATATTTAAATATCACTAAAGACTACAGCATATTCAAATTTCAGCAACATTCGATATGTTACTCCGAAAAGTGTCCGATTTCGCGTGGAATGTCCCCTATACATGGTACCGCCGCTGGACCTTCATTTCCAAGATATTCGCGAAAAACTGCTGCTCCTGCTACAATGTATTTTGCCGTAAACCTACCTACAGTACACTTTCGTGGCAGCGTATGCGCCAGCATGGGACAAAACTAATGTTGAATCTTTGTTTCCGAGATATTTGCGAAAAACTTCAATTGATTTATTCCGACGCAACGGACACAGCGATCAACTTGAGGTGGTTGGTCATCTGACGGATGTGTTTATCTCAGCCTCTGGACACCTCTGGACACCTCGGGGCGCTTCGCGCTGGATAGCACGTGGAAATGTGATTGAAAAAAAGAAAGTAATTTTTTTCAATCGCATCACCAAGTGCTATCATCCACCTCGGGGCGCTCCGAGGTGTCCAGAGACGAAAATAAACACATCCCCCAGATGGCCAACCACCTCAAGTTGATCGCTGTGTCCATATCCAAAAATCATATATGGCAAATATCTCGGCAAGGAAGGTTGAGCGGCGGTAACATGTATAAGAAAAAGTTGCTTAGAATCATGTCCCCGAGAACATATTAAAAAAGCATTGAAATCGGTGCTGAAATACCTTTTCTGCATAATTACCATATTTATTTTAATATAACTGATAACTGATAGTTACAGATTTGATAATTCAGCTCCCCCCCCCCCCCCCCCAAACAACAGAATAATAAGAATAAATACAATTAGGTGCAAAACATGGAATACTGGATAAATTTTTTATATTTGAAAACTTTTATATAGTTATTCCCCATTAATTTAGTATTGTAAAATGTATAAAAAGGGACAAGAAGTTTCCCAAAATTTAGCGTGATTAGGTTAAATCTTGGTTTCCAGTAACTACCACTTAACCCTTCGTGGCCACTTCTGTGAAGCTCCGCGGTGGTCATACTGGGTCGAATCGACCCGGCCGATTTTTAAACCGTTACCGTCAGGGCCGTTTTAACAAATTTGAGCGTCTTGGGCTAAAAAATTTTGGCGCCCTAGTCCCCAAGGGTGCAATTTCTTCGCAATCCGTGAAAAGCAGTACATCACAACCCCGGGTCTCCACCAAGGCAAACACGAACAAAAACAATGCCCGCGAACGCCCGCGCTACGTCCGCGTTCACACCGCCGCAAACACGAACAAAAGTCAGCGAACGAATCGTATGCGAACGTTTTGTTCCGTTTGCGGCGGTGTGGACACTGCAAGAAAAGATGAAAACGCCCGCCAACAATGCCCTGGTGGAGACCGGGATAGAACAGATCCAGTTAGAATTTTTTTTCTTCAAAATTGGAGAGAAAAAGCATTTCAACATACTTGATTCTTAAGCGCCCTTGCATCACGGGCGCCCCTGGGCTATAGCACATTTAATCTATTGGTAAAGGCGGCCCTGGTTACCGTACGAATTGTATCAGTGCAATCGAATCCCAAAATAAATACTTTGAACATTGTAGAACATGGAACAGTCGCGTTTTAGTAAGAAATGAAATAACAACATGTAAAAGAATCGGAAAGGTGTAAAACCTGAAAACTGAGTTTGTCACTAAAACAATCATAATTTTTTTTATTTTTCAATTAGTTTTCGTACATATTGTGGCTGATACTAATAAGATACAGTCCTTTTAGAAAATTTACAGTTTCATAGTGTGCGTTTCAAAGAAGGTATTTTGAGATCTGAAGATCGTCAATTGTGGAGTAAAAAATCACGTTTAAGGGGGTATTCTGGTCTGACGAGGCGTTTCCGTCGCGTTATTTCGGAATTTTTTTACCAAGAACCCATTAATTTTATTATTATTTAGTTTATTGCTACATGTTTATTGATGTTTGAACTATCTTTACAAATTTTGTCAATGGAAAAGAATTAAAATCAAACGCAGTTGACTGTTTTAAAGTAATGGTGAAAAAAAAACATGGTGTCACGGTGTCCATGATTGGGCTCGTTCTAGTGATCTATAACAAAAAATGAAAAGAGATTCTATATCTGTATGCCTGTGGCTTTCGTCCCTACCAGAATGATAAAAAAATATTGAAAATTAAGCAAATGGCGGCGGTTTGAAAATTAAGTTTCGATTTTCGCACAATTTTTCAACTTTAAAGGTCTTTGAAAGTTTAAAAACAAAATATTTTATCATAATTCTGGTAGGGACGATAGCCACATGTGTGCTGATAATATATGCAAAACTTGGACTAAGTTGGTCCAGTCAATCTTGAAATATCATGGTCACACCGGTTCGAAAAACATGGTTTCGAGAAAAACGCGTTTAAAGTTTTGCGTACAATTTAGACCGAAAGGTTTACCCACCATTAGTCAGCCAGTCCAGGACCATAGAGAAGACCCTCTTCTGTCTCAAACATGTCGTTCTGTGCTCTTCTGTCTTCCCGAAACTTTGCCGAAATACACTTGCAGAAACAAAACTGTTATGCGTCGCCCGTCCCGCACAGTGAGCGCGCCATATACCTACCTATTCTGCACCCTGTAGCTTTGCAAATAATACGAATTGGAAAAAATCCTTTTGCACACGTATTACCCATATAATGTACCTGTAGAAAATGCAAAAAAAATCGATTTTTTTTGCCCGTCAGACCAGAATACCCCCTTAATTTAGAAAAATAACTATTTATTATTACTATAATAATTCTTATTATTATTGTGTGATTATTATTATTACTTTTATTTATAAGAGAGTAATTTGTGCCGGTGATTATGAAAGTGGTGTAAGTAAAAAATCCAAAATTGAGATTTCTCTTAATTTGTTATATTGAATTATATTTCAATATTATGCAATAATTATTACAAACAAATTTAAAAAACTTAAAACCGACTTCAAAAAAATAAAAATTCCCTAAAAAGTAAAATAAATTGTTTCTTATTTAATCTACGACTCTTCATTTTTTTATGTTGGTGCCTCTTCATTTGCGTTATGTAAATTTGGCAGCGACTTAAGGGGAGGTTCTGGTCTAAATGTCGATTTTTTTTTATTTCATTTTTCGAAAGTTCAACCTTGTAGGGAAACGTGTTTAAAAGGATTTGTTGAAATTCGTAAAATTCCCGAAGTTATAGGCATTTGAGTAGCGGCAAATGCATGGGTCACAACCGGCCACTGAAACAGTGTTCTCAAAATCGGTGGGACCTGTATCTCCAAAAGTTATTATACGATTCGACTGAAACTTTTTTTATTTTGAAGAATATACTTCTGGCTAGGGCGGGGGGGCTAGAAAAATTACAAAAAATTGACAAATTAATAATTTTTAAAGGCGTTGAGGACGAAAAAATACAGGGAAAAGTGATTTCAAGCTTGAAGTGTTGTTATTCTCTCAAAAATATAATTTTTGTAATTGTTTAGCCCCCTCCCCCTTGCCAAAAGAATAATCTTCAAAATAAAAAAGGTTTCAGTCGAATCGGATACTAACCTTTGGAGATACAGGTCCCACCGATTTGGATCAATTTTTTGACGCCTTGACTTTAACGACTCCCCAGGCTTGTCTGCAATGATTACTTATAAAACAAAAAATATATTTCTATAATTTAAGACATCGTTAATACAATGCAACATGTAGTAGTTTTCCTTTAATTAATTCCTAAATATCACCTATTTTTTGGGGCTCTAGACCAGAACGTCCCCTTAAAAAACTGAGAGTCTTAGATTAAATAAGGAACAATTTTTTTTTACTTTTCAGCGCATTTTTATTTTTTTGAAGCCGTTTTATTTTTACTTTTCTTATTTTGTACTTTTTAGTTATTTTAGTTATATAATATATGATATATGTTATAATATAATAAATATGATAAAATATATAACGTAGAAGGGACTCGAGTCCGAGCAATCGTTTCGCTCCTTTCTTGCCGACAGCGAGATCGAGATGAAACCAGAGCGAATCAGCGGGACTGAAAGCGAGCAAGAAACGGTACGAGACAGACGGCGCACAGTGGGACGGATCGACGTTTAAGTAGGCATTCACTTCATTTCTTACATATTTTATCATTTATTGATTATAATCTAAGATTACAGGTAATATATTGTATAATAAATACAATAATCATTTGTTCCCCTCGTCGCTTTTTTTTTAATAATGGGACTTCAAGAGTCCTATCATGTTGATTTCCATATATTTATATGGATCGGGGCTTATTAATAAATTATTTAGAACATCTTGATTTGTCATTTTTCGGCTGCTCTTTTCGCGTATAATTCGCAGTAGTTTTTGAAATCATTATTTCGGGCGTTCTGGGCTTCCTCTGATAAATTTATAAATTTTATTTCGACCGTAATAATTAATATATATTCCTCTGATAAATATTCTAAAATATTTTAGATTTCCGTTTCTAGAAAATTATTAGGTTTTTACATTGGAATAGTTTTAGTTAGTCTTTTTCTTGTAATGACAAATATAAACACCTATATTCTATTGCGAAATTAAGATTTTTTGTTACCATTTTCGTATTTTTATAAATTAAAAAAAAATGTTAGCATTTGTTAGTAAATTCCAGCATACCTCGTAATTCTGGATAGATTCAGTTTCACAAAATTCAATTATTCATATCCGACCGAATTGGACACTTTGGAAAATTGATATTTTTTGCATAAACGCAGATCCAAGTCAGGAAAAATATACTATTTTGCGTCAATTTTTTATAGGCAATAATAATTGTGCAAAATGAATGTTTTTAACTTTAAATTACACTAATTGAGTAATTTTCAAATATAATAATGAGTAATATATGTTGGAATTGAGGCACGCAGAAGTGTGAAACGTGCAAAAGTATGAATGAAACGCTAGATAAATAAGAATGAATCATGCATGTAATCAGAGAGTGATTGGAATCGATTTTTGGGGAAACAAATAAAAAGGAAGCAAGCAAGTTCTAATAATGACCCATGACAATCCGCTCCTGAATTCAACAATTGACTATAGTGTGGTATATTATTTAATATATAATGAACGAAACGGAAATTACATTAATACATGTGTGGTGAAAATAAGTATATCCTCGAGCCTAGCTCGGTAAGACGACGACTACTGACTCCGAGAGTCGAACGTCGGCGGATCGGCGCTCCCGCAGCGTTGCCAGACCTCACGCGTGATAACTCAACGCAGGACAAACGACGCGCTCCCTACAGCTCGGCCAATCCTGACCCTCGTGATCGACCCCGGGCACGGCGCATAGTAACAAACAATACGTCGCAAACTAATGCAACCTTAAATTTATGTAACTCATATTGTAATACTTAAACATCGTGTTATTAAAACCAATAACTTGAGAAACTAAAGAGAAGAAAGAGAGAAAAAAAATATATATATATAAGAAAACTAATTCTAAGTATATATTACCTTAAATATAATATTCTCGCTTACAATATCCTTAACCCACATCATCGGACCAATGCTTCATCTGGTCGGGACCGATGATCCCGGTGAACGGTATGCGAGTTTTTTGAAATCCATCAACATCGTTGACCACATACCGATCATTCTAGTACTTTCGTTACAACATAAGGTCCCTTAAATTTTGGTAATAATTTTTTATTTACTCCAGGCGCAACAACATGATTTGAAATCTCAACGTGGTCTCCGACTTGATATTTCACCGCTGATTTTCGTTTTTGGTTATAACATTTTTCATTTTGTTGTTGACACTTTTCAATTTTTTCCGAGGCCGCATCACGGAAAGCAGACAAATCTCTTTCAACATTTAGATTTGCGTCTAATTCCAATCTTATTTTGTCGTTAATAACGCCTAATTGATTTATACCAAATAATAAACGACTTGGCGTTTCAGCTGTCGACCGACAAACGGAGTTATTCAAAGCGAATTCTACTCTGTCTAAAATTTTCACTCATTTATCCGGATGTTCCGATAATTTTGCCAACATGGGTGCGATAACACGATTGAAACGTTCCACCTGTCCGTTTCGGGAACAATATTCAAACTCTCAGCAACGCTCTCGGGTTTCTCGACATACTCGATCTGCATGATCTGACCAATAACGTTATCAACTTCAACTTCAGTGGGAACCGAATTAGTATTCTCGATCTTAAATTAACGACCTAAACTAACGTTTACTAACGGCGACAATAAGTAATCTCGTCCCAGAATAGCGGTGCATGCCATTGTTTGATCCGGAACTACAAAAAATTTGATTTCCATTGAGACGCCACTAACGGTAACTTCTCTTTCAAAAATGCCTAAAACTTTTATCGGAGATTGGTTTAGCCCCTGAAACGTCTGTCCCTCGCAAGAGCCCACAGAATATGAACCGACAGGTAACAAATTTGACTTAATTAAACTTACAGGCGATCCCGAATCAATCATAGCGCTAATTACAAACTTTGTGGCTCCTCCATTTTCTTCAGAAATTACAAACGATATCGGGACCAGAAACGGGATCTCAGGAGAAGTCGGCTGAATCAGGTGTGTGGACGCTTCCTCCGTTGAAGTTGTCCCTGGACTGTGTGAACTTGCCGTCGCTGCCTCCTGTGTGCAATTTCTTGCACGATGTTCCGTACTACCGCAACGAAAACAGGAACCCCATTCGCGACGTGGTCGCGTGCAGTCCTTCTTCGTATGGCCCGGCTCGCCACAGTTATAACAACGAGCCTGCTTCGCACGCACAGGTGCTTCCTTTGCGCGTACAGGTGTCTCCTTCGCCTCTGCGGATACCCCATCCTTCTGCGAAGTCTTCGAAATCCATGGTTTCTTCACCTCCTTGCGATCTCGATCGCTCTTAGGTAACTCAGGGACTGGAATGTTTCTGTACGCGTCCAATAAATCTTCGGGCGAACTAAAACGATGAGATCTGGCTTGGTCTCTCAAGCGGATATCTGAGATGCCATCAATTATAAGATCGACGAGTTCGTCCTGGTCGATAGTAACTTTATTCGCCAACGTAACCTTTTCAAAATAGTATTCGCAAAAAGATTCATCCTTTTGCCACGATCTCTTCTCGAATTCCTTACGCAATACCGCCTTATTCGGTCGATTATCAAAAATGCGCTGCAACTCGTTTAGGAGGTCTGCAACTGTCGTTCTCATATGATCAGGCTTTGAATGAAACCACTTCGCAGCCTTCCCACAAGAAATTCAAAAAGAAATTGGTCTCTTGTAAATTACAAATTTAAAAAATGCGATCGGAGTGAAACACCATCTTATTATGACAATGGTAGACGGCAAGGTATGCTCAACAATCTCTATAGCATCGTCGATGAGGTGTTACATTTGTGAAGCCAAGCTGACAGAAATGAATTGTCTTGAAAAAGTGGTTTGTAAGCCTATTAAAGAGGATATGTTAAACTTCGGGATGAGTTCACTTGCACTCTTGCACATTGCCTACTGATTACACTTCAAAAAGTGGAGTGCTTCGACACACCAAACAAAAATATTATAATGAAAGAGAAAAAAGAAAAAATGCAAAAAGGATTCAGAAACAGTCTTGGCCTCATTGTAGATATGGTTAAACAGGGATACGGAACATCTAATGATTGCAATACAGCTACGAGATGTTTTTGAAAATCCTGAAATAACCGCCCAAATTACTGGTTTGAATGAGGACCTTATTAAAAAGTTTTCAATTCTTCTCCAAGCCACAGTTTCTGGTTAAAAAATTAATAACAAAAAGTTTGGAAGAGTTTGCAATGAACTTGGCAAGACAGTACGCTGAATTGTATGGATGGTATTATATGCCTTCAACTGTACATAAAATATTAATTCATGGCCAAGCCATTATCGCACATGCCATTTTACCAATCGGGCAATTAACAGAGGAAGCCCCAGAAGCCCGAAGTAAAGATTTTAGGCACTACCGCGATTTACACGCAATAAAAAGCAGCCGAAAAATGACAAACCAGGATGTTTCAAACAATTTATTAATAAGCTCCGATCCATATATATCGACGTCAAGAATTCCATTGATCAGAACAGAGCGGAGAAAACAAATGTGGGCAGAAACATTATCTTTGCTAGATGATTCGGATACTTAAGTTCTGTATTTTATTTAAGTTTCTTATTAGAGATTTAATTGATTTTTGTAAATGATATCTGTAATCTTAGATCATCTGATACTATAAAGTAGAAAGCTTATATATTTGTGTCTATCTATCGCCTAAAAATTTTCTCTGGGGGTCACGAAATGTACCCCAGCTTATTACGCCTGGCTAATCCAGATGAATGTGTCTATTTTCACAAAAAAAAAATCATTGTTAGAACTTGCTTGCTTCCTTTTTATTTGTTTCTTCCAAAAATCGATTCCAATCACCTTCTGATTACATACATGATTCATTCTTATTTATCTAGCGTTTCATTCATACTGTTGTACGTTTCACACCTCTACGTGCCTCACTTCCAACATATATTACTCATTATTATTATATTTGAAAATTACTCAATTAGTGTAATTTAAAGTTAAAAACATTCATTTTGCATAATTATTATTGCATATTTTTCCTGACTTGGACCTGCGTTTATGCAAAAAATATCAATTTTCCAAAGTGTCCGATGCGGTCGGATATGAATAATTGAATTTTGTGAAATTGAATCTATCCAGAATTACGAGGTATGCTGGAATTTACTAACAAATGCTAACATTTTTTTTAATTTATAAAAATACGAAAATGGTGACAAAAAAATCTTAATTTCGCAATAGAATATAGGTGTTTATATTTTTCATTACAAGAAACGGACTAACTAAAACCATTCCAATGTAAAAACCTAATAATTTTCTAGAAACGGAAATCTAAAATATTTTAGAATATTTATCAGAGGAAGCCCAGAACGCCCGAAATAATGATTTCAAAAACTACTGCGAATTATACGCGAAAAGAACAGCCGAAAAATGACAAATCAAGATGTTCTAAATAATTTATTAATAAGCCCTGATCCATATAAATATATGGAAATCAACATGATAGGACTCTTGAAGTCTCATTATTAAAAAGAGCGACGAGGGGAACAAATGATTATTGTATTTATTATACAATATATTACCTATAATCTTAGATTATAATCAATAAATGATGAAATACGTAAGAAATGAAGTGAATGCCTACTTAAACGTCGATCCGTCTCTCTGTGCGACGCGTTGATATTTTGTCTCGCTCTGTTTTTTCGGGCATCTGATACTCCGTCCTTTGCTTACCCTTGCATAATTGTATTATAAGGAAATAGATTTCTTATTTTTTGGTGTAACTTCAAAACTGCTTAACCGATTTTGTTAATTCTTTCTCTATGGCCTAAGTTGATCGAAGTCGAACTAAATGCAATAAGTTTCACCAAAATTGGTCCAGTAGTTATAGAGAAATTCGCGGACAAACATAATACGTAAAATATACATAGGTACAAACACCTCGAACTGAGTACGTCTTTCTTTTTGAAGTCTGTTAAAAATAGCCGTCAAATAAGCAATGATATGATAGAAGCGTTGTGGGGACACCAGTCACGCCTGGCAAACTGGAGCAGTGGGTGAAGTTATGCATGCGCGTGATGACGGCACGACGTCAACCATAAAATGCCAAGATGGGAAACGAACCGACGCTCCAGCGCCAAGCTAAGTGAGGCCACGGCCAACCAGCGTCGCCCGGGAATCAACGGTTGTAGACGCTGGTTGGTTGGCTGTGGTCTGATTTGGCTTGGCTAGTTGGCTTTGTGGCGCTGGCGTCGTTTCGTTTCCCATCTTGGCGTTGATTGGTTGACGTCGTGCCGTCATCACGCGCATGCGTGGCGTGCGTAACTTCAACCATCACTCCAAATAGTTTGCTAGGTCTGATTGGTTTCCCCACAACGCTGCATGATAGTAAAGTTGTTAATGCCAAAGTATTTGAAATTAAAATTTGCTTTTGTTCGAAAAAAATGTTTGAATTTATTAAGTTGTGAAGTTCGAAAAACTGCGTTTAAGCACTTTTGGAATTTGTGAGACATTCAAAAGCCGCGTCTCCATTGCATCGACATTCAAAAGCCGCGTCTCCACTGCATCGATATTCAGAAGCCGCGTCTCCACTGCATCGATATTCAGAAGCCGCGTCTCCACTGTATCGACATTTGCTGATCGGCAATGCCTGTCGATAAATCGATCGGCATGCGTTCGACACGGTTTCAAACCGTGCGAGCCAAGCCGACAGACACGTCTAAAGTTGTTTGGCATTAAGGGGTTAGGCCACCTTGGACGGAGCGAATTTGCAGTCATTTTCGGCATGTTCGGCATTTTTTTTTTAGCAAGATAATGAAATGAACAGAAAATTTAATATGAAGCCTGTTATTATACGGTAAAGGCAGGTAATATGGAACACCTGATTTCACAAGCTTGTCAAAAGTAGGGGAATTTGTTTTTTTTTTAATTTAACCTACGCGAGGAGATAAAGGATTTAATGCATAATCGTATTTACATAGTTAAATTTTAAAAATCCAATTGTTTTGCAATTATATGAAAAAAAGTGAAAAAAGTGCAAATCGGCCGTTCGAAAAAATGGGTCCTAATATGGAACACCTACGAAATTTGTAAAGAAACCTGAAAAATATTTACTTTTTTTTATTAAAAATGAAGATTTATTAAAGAGCAAATACAAATAAACAAATATACATCATCTTTATAGTTTATTTCTGCTTTCTGCGTCTTCTACACATTGGGCACGTGAATAATGAGTCGGAAGCACCACAATCTTCGAGTGCCCACTGAAAGCAGCGAATACATTGCGTCCACTTTTCCCCATTCTCATCATTTTTATAATTAGTACCGCAAAATAAACATTCCGCATCATCATCATCTATGTCAGAAGAACTATCAGTCTCTTCTTTTTTCTTTTTTGGCATACTTTTGGCACACAACTTTTTTCTTGAATTAGACTTTTCATTCCTTTTATTGCCTTTATTTAAGCTTTCTTCAATGTCTTTTTTATGAAATGGGGAACTTATAATACCAGCAGAACCTGTTTTGCGAGTAGTAGATCTTTTAGGATTGAGCCGAGGTAAAGGCATTATGTCGTAAGGTTCGTGAATTCGACTAGGTCCGGGAATTGGCTCACTGTTTAAAAGTTGATTTGATGATGGATCAGGTACAGCGTGTTGATGATTTTCTGTAACGCTACCACTAATGGGGAAATCATAATCCTGAAAAATTTCGCGATTGAGGGGATAGAGACCTGTCTTTCTAAAACCACTCATCGAAATTTCCATCGTAGCAGCCTTGCAATAAGCAGCGTTAAATAATCTGGCAATTCTAAACGGAGTTACTAAATCTTTATTTTGATCTCTGTCTTTTTGCGGCACGTTTCTCAAAAAGGTTTCAATTTCTGAACTGTAATAAGTTTTTAAAGGCCTCATAAAGAAACGTCGAGTGGTTGGAGTTTGTGGGAGGAATGAGGAGGTAGGCAAACTATGCTGACATGGTTTTCAATGGCTCTTTCAATAATTTCAATATTTCTTGTATGCGTACCGTGGCCGTCAAGCACTAAGAGAACGGGATTATCCATACTTGGATTAGTATGTTTGATGAAATGATTAAACCACATTGTAAAAATATGGGTCTGTATCCAACCGGATGGATGACAAGCCCAAATTGAACCCGGTGGTGCCCCATCCATCAATTCGTCCTTCATATTTTTCCTCGGCCAAATTATTAATGGTGGAACAAAAGAGCCCGTCGCGTTCATACAAATTACAACAGTAATTAATTTCCCTCTCTCAGCAGAAGTGAGAGCTGCAACTTCTTTTTTTCCTTTTACGCTGATAATTTTCTCTATTTTGTGTTGAACCACGGATATTCCGGTTTCATCCACGTTATAAATTCTATGTGGCATTTTTTTAACCTTTTCAAATTCGGGTTCATAAACATAAAAAAACTGCTTCACACATTCCGGAGAGAATCCCTTTACTCGTGCATTAGAAGTAGCACGTGGTGTTCTGATACTTAGTTGGATGTCGCTGCATAAAATTTTTGAACCATGTCTTTCCCGCAGTTTCATTTCGGAAAGGGTTCGGAATATTATTTCTTAAAGCTACTTGATATGCTATTTTCAATAAATCTTTTCTTCTCAATCCAAAAAACCTCTTATCCATTTCAATACAATAATTACTAAGTTTTAATTCTAAATGTTCAGGTAGTGCAGGTCTCCTACCTAATGGTATATTTACCAATGTAGATGGTGAAATATCAGTATTTAAAACATATCTACGTAGAGTGATTTTCGGTACTCCATATTTTTTCGATGCAGCTTGGTATCCCATTCGCTTTTCTCGAACTGCTGTGACTGCATTTGTCATGCTTTCTTTGTCCCAGGATTTTCTCTTAACCTTTAATGCTGTGACTTCCATCCTTATAAAAAATAATAATGTGTTTATAACAGATTATATAATCGTATTATGGAATACGCATGCAATATGGAACACGCACGCAATATGGAACATGTTCCATATTGCACGCACTCGGTATGTTCCATATTACGCACGCACATGTTCCGATGAGAAAATAAGAATTATACTAAGAAGAAAACAACTTTACTGGTAAACTATTGTTGAATAATCAAGAACAAACATAATTAATGATAAATCATACCAAAATATTACTTGGTAACTTACTTTCCCTACAATATTGCACTGTTTAATGCACTTTTCAGAAACTTTTCCTTACCACGAAATATATAAACGCGTCTCTTTCAGTAATGGATGCCCGACTGATGCTCAATTGTCAGTATGATTGTCTACTGTTTCGAGGGAACTAGTCTACACGATTGTCTGTAGATGTTCGCGAATGCTACTTCGCGATGCGCGTGAGATGCCGGGGAGGTTATGTACGAAAGATGCAATGCACGTGGTTGAGTTAAAAATGTTGTTTATTGAACAAACACTCGCGGAGTGAGTCACAAGCTTAAAACAGTGAGCGGTGAGCGAAAGCACGGGGTGCGATACACGAAAGTTTTCGTTGAGAAAAGGCCACGCACCACGACCACGCGGTCGCACCACGACCACGATCCCCAATCGATTCGCGTGATAGTTGAGGGTGAGCGTTTGAGAAACTGAGCGCGTTATTGAGATGAGCAGAATTATAACTGATTCCAATGAGAACGAATTGATTTTGATGAGAAATTCACGAGTTACTAATGAATTGCGACACGTGAGAACTGTGCGTGATCACTCGTACGCTGCGTGAACAAGATTGACAAGATGGATGATCGATTTCCGTTAACCGTCTTCCCCAGCGGATCGACAGACGTGGGGAAACGTGATTGGATGAGCGTTCTGTCGCTGACCGGTGATTGGCTGATCGATTGTGGATCGGGCTTGACGCTCCGCTGTCCAGGAGGTGCTGCTGTGAGTTGGGTGTGGCGGAGATCCGAACTACTCGAATCTCAAACAGTAGACTTCGTTATTTCTTTATCGAAATATTGCGAAGTTCCATATTACGTGCTGTTCCATATTACCTGCCTTTACCCTACAACTCTCGCCGGAAAAAATCGTATTTTTTTTCTTACAAAATGGCGGCGGTAGAGCCGTGATACGCAAGATCTTGAGGAGCAACGTTTTCCACGGTGCTCAATCTTACGGCTATACCGTTTGACCTAGAACACAAAACCAAAGAGATTTATTTTCTGCATGCCTAAAACTAGGGAAGTACGTAGGGAAATCCAGAAACATTAATTTGTCTCGAAATGGTGACTATGGGGAGAAAAAGTGCATTTTTTTTTTTTATAAAAGTGTCAATTGCAAAGAACATATTCAAGATATCGCAAAACCGCTTCGTACTTCCCTAGATTATTCGTTAAAGAAGAGTGTCTCCAAATTTCAAATCAATCGGATGAAAATTGTGGAAGTTATGCGAAACACCGTCTTGGAAAATGGCATTTCGAGAAAAACGCGTTGAAAGTTTTGGTTCACATTTTTTTCGAATAAAGTGAAAAAATGCAATTTTACCTTTACTCGGCGATTACTGCGCCATATAACTGCCCTTCCAAATTGACGTCAGCCTGTTCAGACTCTTTTCTAAAAGATTTGGAACTTTTTCGAGCCTCTTTTGTCGCTGCATAAAATTTTTGAACCATGTCTTTCCCGCAGACATTAATATATTATAAATCCGTTGATTTATTTACTTTGGACAAGACTTTCA
This sequence comes from Andrena marginata, assembly GCA_963932335.1. Taxonomy (NCBI): domain Eukaryota; kingdom Metazoa; phylum Arthropoda; class Insecta; order Hymenoptera; family Andrenidae; genus Andrena; species Andrena marginata. Next base: position 14,155,407 of record OZ010664.1, read on the forward strand.
TCTGAGTATTCTGGTTTCCTAACCCTTGCCATCTCTACGAAATACATAACATTCGTTTCCATTCTTTTCATTACTACTCTAGTTTCCCGCTTTATTTATTTGTGTTTTTCATTATAATAATCAATGGATTTATATATAAATCCGTTGATTTATTTACTTTGGACATTACAAGTTTATCGTTTATAGTGGCAAAATTATTATGATATTTTTTTAGGTTCATTGCAATAAAAGTCATTTGACATTTATCCTTTGTGTCATTTTCGCTACAGCATCGCGAACAGAACCGATCGCGCGGATTTATATAATTATGACAATCATAGGCAGATGGTGCCACAGTGGTGTTTCAACATGCATTGGAAGTGTTCTAGACGGGAACCTGTGGCTTGGCACTGCCCCCACCATATTCACGAAATACTGTAGCATCGTAGCGATTTAAAAAAGCCAGCCCTAGTGAGCTCGAATGCAATCGAAACTCGATCGGCCACAATCGTTTGAGCCGTGTGTACCAGTCGATTACTGTCACTAGTCCGAACAATGACGAAAATCCCATTTTCCTTCACGTTCCGTCGCCAGATACTAAAATACCATCGGTATGACCTTTTTCCGCACAAATTTTCTTCTCCTCAGCAGCTGCCCTCTTCGTCAATTTTAAACGAACAGCTGCCGTAGTGACAGAAATCGAAGAAACAATAGTGTCGTAAAATGAATGAAATACTGGGCGCGGCAAATCCATAAATGCGCAAAATTTGAGTATGCCATGTAAACCAACGCCAAGTAATCGCATGGCAAATGTAATGCGAAGATAAATGTCATATGCGTGATTGGTAAGAAGCGGACTAGCATTTATATAATTTGGTCCGCATGTTTCACAAGCAAAGATAACATTAAAACCTAAGCCACGGTTACTTGCTTCAGAAAAGGTGATATTGGATTTGCATTTTTTGCACACTACCATTTGCGAAATTGCAGAGTATACACTGTAAAATTCTATAAAGCGATATCCAAATGTTCCATTTATAGTAATTTCAGGGGGCTCTGGTGACCTCTTTAATTTTTTCGCAGACGTGCTTACATCTTCCACTGATTGATTCAATAAATAACGATTCAACGGTCGCCTGTTTGAAATTTTACACTTTCCAGGACGCCCTATTGTGCTCTTAGGCCCTTTCTTCTCACTGTACGCTTTTTGCACTTCACTCATCACTGCGGAAACGTTTGCAAACAAGGAAACTTGTCGATAAAAAACGGTGTGACGACGCACCAAACTCTAATTATTTTTACCCGTGGTTGCTCGTTCAAATTGTTCGGGTTTTATTCGATATTTGCACTTCGTGTGCTGACTACAACGATACACTCGAGGGAGCACGTTGTCCTCGGTCGAAAATCGTAAAGACAATGAATTAGCCGCTAATGGAAAAGCGGGGTAAAAATATTCCCACTGCCATTCCTCAGCTGTAAAATGTCGATGGTGGGAGGAAACATGGGTTTCTCCAGAACTTGCGTACCTCATTGAGTACCCCCACAAAATAAGAAAAAAATTTGACCCAGATCTCCAGTATTTATTGGCTGCCCTAATAAAATTTACAACTCTGTTCCTACTATGCCTCGACGGTAATGGTACGGCATCTAATAGCTGCCATGGTCTAAATTATTGTTACTACCTTCTACATTTATACACTGAAACTTTTATTCGTCAGGTAAATCCGTTTTTCATTCCAAACGAAGTCAGGCGGCCGCGGTAGCGCAAGCTGCGCCAACGAGCCTGGGCACGCTTCGCTAAACCGACTCTAAACTCATTTTAAAACTTCGATTTCGTATTGAAACAAATTGTATCTTATTCTTAAGACTATAAAGGAGCATTTAAAACGACAAAAAAATTCTATTTTTTCGAATTTCCAAGGTAGCCTAACCCCTTACGCCTCGTTCACATTAGTGAAGTTTACTGGCTTCAAGTCGCTTGAATTCATATACTGACTCTAAGTTGGGGTTCAGATAGTGTCAGCCGCGTTCAAGTTACTTTCAGGAATACTTGAAGCTTGCAGCTGAAGAGTGAAGCAAGTTGATAAGTTGATACAAAGTTCGGATGGGGAAACACCACCAGGAGTGGTGGTAATGTGCGCGTGAACTGACGCCAGCGCAAGGCCAGTCCCCAAAACGCGAAGCCAACCACGGACAACCAGCGTTAACAATCTATTTCCGGGCGACGTTCATACTATTCAAATTGTATTATTTCAAGGCAAGAAAAGTTGGAACACTCTCTACTTCACTTGAAACTTGAAAGGATATTTCAAGTGACGTGAATAACAGGTTCACATTATCAAGTTTACTGATTTCAAGCGACTTGAAGTCAGTAAACTTGACTAATGTGACGAATACTTTGCTTAAAACTTCAAAGAAAGTTAAAAGGATATTTCAAATTAAGTGAACGGGGCTCTCAGCGGCCTTGCCGATTGGCAAATGCTGATGCAGTGGGGACACGGCAAAAGGATTAAAAAACACATTTTCGTACCAGTTACTCAAAATTGTAGAATTATAAATAAATTTGACATTAAAAGAGCATATATGTTCTGAAATGTTTTGTTCAATAATGCAAAAGTATTGTTTAATACATCCAAACAAAAAGATTGGAAACAAAAGATTCCTAATTTTCACCATTTTCATAATCACCGGCACATTTAACAACGAAAGGAATTGAGTCCAAATAGTCTTTTGCCGCGCTTTCGATACATATATAGGGTAATTCCGTGATAGTTGGCCATACTTTTTTTATAAGGCTCTCACACAAAAAGTTTTATGATTTAAATAAAAACAATTATGACACGAGATACTTTAATAATCTGCTTTCACAAATAGCTACAAAAATTAAACAAAAATGAAGACAAAATCATAAAAAATTTAAGTTGTAAAAACCTTCGGTCGGCCATCTTTCCCTAATTGTCCGGCAGAGATGGCCATAGGTATCCGGGGCAGATGGCCAGAGTTACAGTGGCTTTTCGGTTACAAAATCAGGATTAAAAGTATCCTATATGTTATTTCTGATCATAGACTACGTGTATACAAAATTTCAGTACGATCCGTTGCGTAGTTGCGACGTAATTGAGTAACAAACATCCAAATACATTTTCGCATTTATTATATTAGTAGGATATTGCTTTTATCTTTTTGTACCTTAGTGTAAGCGGTTAAAATAAAAGTCGACACATCGAATGTACAATGAGTAACGATGCCAAATATATGTATTACGTAAGTTTGTATTACAAATAGCAACACTTAAACTGCGATCTGCGCAGCTCCCACTTGGTCGTAGCACTTTTCTTGCCGGTTTCCTAGCAATCAACAGTGTATCCCTGCGCAATACCAGTATGCTCTAATGTGGAACGCAATGTAGGTGCTTACTGCCACACGAATGACACATATCATCCAATTCTGTGCAATTTTCATGCAACCAATACTTGCAAATCTTACATTCTAGCCAAAATCCACATTATATGACCTAAAACACAACACTGATACGAAATTTTCACAATCTCTGTATTCTGTCTCGAAATATCTTAGTTGGCCACATGCCGTATGGCCATCTCCCCCGGAGTTAAACCTACAATCTCTGCTCGTACTCATTATAGGGGAAAATGGGGTAAAACGGAACGCTTAACTTTGGAGGGTGGTAACATAAAATCGGAAGGAGCAAAAGACACGGAACTTCAACAGGAGTCTTCAATGGACCTTAGACTATAAGAAAATCAAAGCCAAAGAAAAATCTTTGGGAAGACGGAAAATTAAATTTACCGAATGTATTGAAATCTTCGCCTCGCTCAAGTGGTGCGGTAAAACGGACCCCCCCCCCCCCTGAAGACCTTGTAAACGTACAACATCTTTATTTTTATGATTTAAAATGTATTCATTTATGTTAAAAACTATAAATATATGTTTTAGGTATAACTATTACAAATAAAATATAACAAAAATATATATTATACACATAAGAAAAAATATTTTACCAGATAATATAAAAATTACTGAAAATAGCCAAATACACGTGCATGGAGAATTTTTCAGTTTTTGGTGCATTTTAAACAAAACTGTTTAACTTAAAAATATTTTTTTTTTGCATATTTTTCTATTATTTACTTTTTAGTGTCTAAGTTTTGATTTGTGGTTATATGCTGATTGCATATAGATTGAATTGATGTGATTTGTGGTTACAGGCTGATTTCAAGTCGTTTGGATTCGTGGTTATGGGTTATATTTATTGATGACTGGGTAATTTTTTCACCCCACTGTACAAATACTTCACAATATTGTACAAAAATATTAAAAAATGACCGAGTTATTTGTTCTCCCGCGAAGCTCGTCCGCCGTTACACGCGTGACTAATTTAACAAATTATAACGCCCAGATTCGTCTGAAATAAAAAACATGATGATTTTCGTGTTCCTTAATAAAATACCTACAGTGTAGCATACGAATTTGAGAAAAAAAAATATTGCACAAATGAGAGCAAGGTGATGAAAATTATTCGTTTTTCACCTGACAAAACGATATTTAAACATTTATTATATACGAATGTGTTATCGTATGAAAAAATGATATGCTACATTGTAGATAATACCATTAAGAATATGCGTACCAAGTTTGAAATCAATTGGACAAATAGTTTTGGAGATATTTGATAGATCACCAAAAGAAGAAAAGTAGAATGGTCGCTACCTTGCGGCGGAATATCGACATCCGCGCCTCGTTTAAAGTGTATAACTCAGCTATTTTGGGGAATTTTTGTGTCTACCATAACTTAAATTATTCTTAAAACTTCACGTAATAAGAAAATGCGAAAGAAGAAAAATCGATTTTTCAAATCTTTCATGGTGACGTAACCCCTTAACGGAACAATAACGTGTGCACGCGTCTATGGTCTGTCACAAAATGCTGTGAGGATCCTTTGGTCCCATGTCACGCGATACCAACTCATTCGCAACTCTTATCTAAGAGAAACATTGATGTTCCATTTTACCTACCCGTTCCGTTTTACCCCACTTTCCCTACACAACAGGAACAACATAAACAATTAAACACTTGTATATTTTCTCAATCTTACATGTTAGCGTCACCAAATTTAAGAGTGAGGTCGAGGGCGGATGGCCCCATGCTGTTTTGCCTTCTAGGATTTTATGGCAGGGACTTAGCTGCGTGCGGTATTGATAGAGGGTACGCGAGACTAAACAGACCTGGCGATTGCTGATGACCACGTTGGGTCTCTTAGCCATCGGGTGTCGAAGGATTGGTTGTTTAGAGTAAAATAAAGATTATGGGAATGGCAATCGGCCCGACGCCGTATTGCCAAACAATAGGGACTCTGTTCCTGAAGGATCTGGCCACGGAGTGGGGAAGGTTTTGCCTTCCGGTAAGAGGACTGTGACAAACCACACGGCACTTACCCCAGAATTGTCCTGGAGCACGTTGCCTTAGCTTCTTTCCACCCGTACAGGGTAATTTTTATAACATACACACTACCTATTAACAGTGGTTTAAGTAAAAGGTCAAACTTTGTTCCGCATGCTCAAAACATACGATATTCCAACTGTGTCCACGAGATTCGATACAACTGTGAGCTCAGTGGAGCGCTTGCGCATAATCGTAATCACCTATGACACCTCTCCCCTCGCATTTTTTTAAATCACCAACATGCACTAAACGCATGTGATTTCCAATATTCACGTTGTATGCCATTGTATTCTTCTGTCCTAGTATGACACCCTTTTGCCAGTTATCATCCACATCGTTGTACCCCCGACCCACAGTGGGCGAGTGTATAGGGGAGGAGTGCAAAATTCTCATAAATTCAGCATTTCATCGATTATTTTTAATAATTTTTTGTTATATTACTTCTTAAACGTCAAACTTACTATAATATTAAATAAAGGATTTAATATGTTTTTTTTTTACATATAATATTACTGATGACGTTATAAACTAATATTTTTACATACATAAATTATGTGTTACTTTTATGCACAACAGTTATGTTCGTTAAAAAATATTTACAAAACCTGTACATATGAAACTATTTTATTAACCTTTAGAGGGCCGGGATTTTTTCATTGAAATTGTAAATTTAATTTATTTAAAATTTATGCATATATACCACGAAAATGGCCGGCAAAGTATCCAAATTCTTAGGTGACCACTATAATGGCCAGCACGGCCGCGAATGATATGGCATATACAGGAACTTTTAAAATTTGAACTTCAATGTTTTTAAGGGTATTTGATATCGCTAATCACGATTCTAAGGTCAGAGTATCGAAATTTTACGCAAAACAGTGTTGCCAACCTAAACAAGCCTAAATGAATAACAGCAGATACATGCATATATTATTCTTTGCTTTGGCGTTACCCAGAGATAACGACGTGGACGTAGAAAGTTTTGTTTTTGAGTTGTTTTGTGTTTCTTGTGTTATTTTTGGATTTGTTTTTTTAGTTTTCTGATTTTACTATTTATTATGCGAGCTGCAGTCGTGCAACTCACTAATGTATGTGTAATAACGTACTGTGTAGTTTTGATATGGAGCCCATTTGCACAGCTGTTCCCACGGCTCCGAACGCCAGGTGAAAATTCATTTCCACCAATTTTTATATCCTAATAATAAGGGGTTCCAGGAAAAATAAATTAAGTGATCAGTGTTAGTACACGCGCAGTGAAGAAGTGAATATTCGATACATTAATCCGAACGCAATGGATGTTGCGACCATTAACTTTGGCTGGAGTCGTGTACCTGGGACCAGCTGTGCACCGGGCACGTCCGTCGATGAACAGGGTCGGTTCAGTGAGACCTAGTGACACAGGTTTTCAAGCTGCAGGTGTATTTCTGAAAGTGTGAGTTTTAGTTACTTTATTGGTGCTAATTATTTTTTAAATTTAACGAAGGTTATGTCTAATTTCCGGAGGCAATTCTCCAAATTTCCGTACATAAATTTTTCTTCGAGATTTTTAAACAGTCTTATTCATTATCAGCAACAGTGTTGGCCGTTATTGAATAAAATTATGGATTTTTATCACAATAACGAACTACAATCACTTTTCGTTCATTTCCTGTTACATTACATTTTCGTCTGTACGATATTATTAAGGGGGAATAACACCTCGAAGCCTGGGAAAAAGTGCAATTTTCTTTTAATTTTATGTTAGATATCCATACTTCGTAGGAAATTCATTGATATGGGGTTTAAATGTGCATGTAGTGGACAGTATTTTAGAAGTTTTGTGTGACAAAATATACAGTTTTAAGGCGGGCAATCACTTTAGGAGGTTGAAAAGTAGATGATTTTCTTGATTTTTTTTTATTGTGAACAAAAACGGAAATTTCCACAACACTGACAATAATTTATTCATATTTTTATACATCTCTGGTAATTTTTTTGTTATTTCATGCATTAATTGAGGTGTAATCCGCTGTGTCCCTTGGCGTGCCCTCATCGTCGTTGTCGATTTGCGGGAATTGTGCAGCTCGCAATTCGCATCTGCAATAGTCCAACAAAGGGTATAGCCGGATAAGATGGTCAAATGTGCCCCTGAACCGAATTCAAATGACGATGGGTCATTCGAAAGCTTATAAAAAAAGAATGATTTCTGTCAAGTTTCAACTTTGTATCTCGACCCGGGGGGTAGTAAAGGGTAAAAATAGAAAATCAGGTTTTTGCCGAATTTCTCCTATACCAGCGGATGAAAAATTTTGAAAAAATTCAGAGGCATGTATGTTATCGGTGCACATATTAGGGAATCGTGTCAGATTTTTAAATTGAAAAACCAAGCTGTGAAAAATAAAAAACGCCAAAAAATGCTGAAAAATGCCGGTTTTGTATCGAAGCAGTCTTGATACTATAATTATATTTTTACTGTAAGCCCGCATCATTGTTACTATTGTCTTGAATTTTTTTCAGATTTTTCAATTTGGTGCGCCGCAGTTAAAAAAATTAAAAACCGATTTTTTCGCCGTTTTTGATAGTATAGGTCACATGCTCGATACCTATCAAAAATTGTAAGGCCTCTTCCAACTACCGTCACCAGATACTTTTAAACCCAGTAGTGGTCTCTCGCGTTGCTCATTTTCTGATTTTTCCTACTCTACAGCTTTTTTCAGCAGAATTCAAACACTTTCTTCGAAGACACGTGGATATTCCTGTAAATTTTATTGTAACTTTCTTCAGCCAAATCGCTACGGATGTGCATATAATTACAGAATGTATTTAAGGGGGTAGACACGTCACGTGGTTTGGCCGCCGGGACCGGTCGGTATTACAGCAGACTTTTTCTGCACAGAAATGGTAATACCCATAGATACGCGGCTGCCTGGTTGGTGCACGCGAGAGGGAGCTGTTTGCTATTTCCATATTCTATTTTGAATGTGAAAAGAAATTCTCAGCTGTTGCGTTGTCTTGTAAAAATTTAAACAGACCGTCTGCTGGTATTGCAAACGTAGAAAATTCATTGTACATTTTAATTACTTGAAATGAGCTTAGCTACAATATTCTACGTTGCCAGTAAGGAATTATAAGTGAAAAGGAAAAATAGATGAGTGGATGTCCCCATAAAATGAAGTTTGTTAGGTTAGACATTTTTCTATTAACAAAACACTGAAACAGGACATGAAATTCACGTATTACAAAATAACGTCCTATATGCAGAAAGCAGTTATGAACAAATATTATATATAAAATTGTGTTGGATGTTGAATTGGGCTAGTGAAAATGCGCAAGCTGGATGCGCGTGATTATTATGTGGTCCCCTCATCGAAGTGACTGAAAATATAACCTATGTATATGCTATATAACTATAAATGGTTAACGGCTGTATCGTTCTTTAGCACTACATTTCTGAACTTTTTATCATCCTTCTGCAACATTATTATTACACCGTAACGATATTTTTAGGAAATCGGGTATAGCTTATAGGTTATATTTTCTGTCACTTGGAAGAGCGGAATTTCTGTCCTCGAAGTGACAGAAAATATAACCTATATGCTATACCCGATTTCCTAAAGATACTGTTACGGCGTAATAATAATGCTTCGGAAGGATGATAAAAATTTCACAAATTTAGAGCAAAAGAACGAAGTAGCCGCTCCACATTTATTGTTTATTAATTTCCTCAATTATGGTCCGAATTAGATCATTGTTGGGGCCAATTTGATCGAGAAAACATAAAGAATCGATTGACGTCACATTCACATTCAGATTCGTCACTGCTTAGTGTGCAACATTGTATAGCCTCGCTGGTTTCGAGCGTCGAAGACCACGAAACTCGGCAAGACACAATGTTGATGAACATAACTAAAACGACAAAAATAAAAAAAAAATTAAAAAAATTAAAAAATCCGACTGCTTAAAAAACATTAAAAAATTAAATTAATAAAAAAATTAAATTAAAAAGAGAACTAAAATGACAAAAACAAGACTTAATTTATTTATACATGGTATATTTATTATCATAAATAGGATAATAAGATGACAATTTAAATTAACTCAATTGGCTGCAGGCGGAGGCCTTAAATATTTTGATGCAAATGATTTCTTAGAAGAAATAAGAAAGACTTTTTATTAGAATAATTTTTATTGTATAAGAAATATCGCTCCACTGTCGAATCGACGAAATCGGTTAAAAAAGCAGAAAACGATCGTCTTGAAATCCAAAGTCAAACGTTTTAAACGTATCTGCAAAATGTATTTTGAATATGTTTAATCTAATATGTCGGTAAAATAGAATACTCTTTTGGCAACTATAGATGGCGCTCGTGCATACAGACTGTCACGTGAATACCGGATATATCCGGCGCTCGTACATACAGGTCATCAGATGGATGCCGGATAATATCCGTCACTGGTACACACAGGTCATCAGATGGAGGACGGATATATTCGTCACTGGTGCACATAGGTCATCAGATGGATGCCGGATATATCCGTCATTGGTACACACTGGTCATCAGATGGATGCCGGATATATCCGTCATTGCTACACACAGGTCATCAGATGGATGACGGATATATCCGTCACTGGTACCGAAAGGGCTAATAAATTGGCCCCCTCTAACCATGCTATTCCATACTTTTTTTTATTTATTTTTATCTCCAACACGTTATGTTTTTTACTACTGCGAACATTGTGGCCGCGTCATATTATCGATAAGGGATTGTATATCCACTGATATGTTGGATGTTGCTATTCGCATCAATGAGGATAGAGAATAGTCCGTCAACGTCAAGCGATATTTGGATTTAATATGTTTCATGGTTGAAAATGCAGCCTCACATTTATATGTAGATCCAAACATCGAACAGATTTTTAATCCTAAATTGACTAGTTTAGGAAATTTTTTTTTCGTGTAATAATTTGAAAAAATCCAGCCCACAATCGTTTCTGCTTAATAGAAATGGGTTTGCTTGTAAATTACAAAGTTCCAGGCGGTATTCCAATTTCTGTTCTTCGATTGTGCATCCTTTCGGGTTATTAAAAATTAGGAGGTCCTGCTTCAAAGTGTCGAAATCAGCAAATCTATTATTAAATTCTTTTTTTATTTCAATTAATATTGGTAGTAATTGGGTAAAATTTGCGTCTTTATGCTCTTCAGCAATTTCTTTGCATGCTGAAAAATGTTACAACTCCGATATTTTTAATTCGGCTATAAATAGATGTAAGGTAAATGTCCCAATGGCGAAACAGTTAAGGAAGCAGTTGAGATGATTGCAATTTCTTTTATATTTAAATAGTATAAAATTATAACTAAATATAATTATTCAAAAGCGTAAAATTTCTACTTTCACATAACGTAACAAGAATCTACATTTGTTAAAGCAAAAGTTTTAAAATAATTAAAACATGAAACTGTTCATATGGTCCAGTAATTAAATGAAATTCATAACGTGTCCCAGTCATTAATTAACAGTGTCCCAATGATTGAATATGTATTTAATTGAACTATTTCTATCAGTTAATGAAAATAAATCAATATGGTAATATTTTGGGGTAATAAAAACATTTTATTTATAATAAATTTGTGTTAAATTTTCGGCATGAAAAAATGATTAAAAGTATATTATAAAATTTTAGGTTATGCTAATATTGTGACGAGGTTAAGATTAATTATCCTAATAATTCTTAAACTGTATTATATTTTTGTTTAGTTATTATTAACGTAAACATATAGGATACAAAAAAATACGTTGGTACAATAAATGTTAATAATTTTAAAACTTCACTGAATACTGGCGTCCGTATCAGTGTTTACATAACCATTAAACACGCGTTTAATAACTGATCCGTGTCATGGTATCGTGTACTAGTGGATAAACGCAACAATTTCAATATTAAAAACCAAAAATTATTAAAAGGTCCAATTAATTTTCAATTCTTCAATGTATACTAAATCCAAAACAACTGTATAATTTCAAAAATTATAAAATAATAATTAATTACAACCTTAACAAAAATATTCTCTCGCTTGCTTGAGCCCATTAGGTAAGACGCGAGATTGAGACTGTTGAAGCTTTAATGTACAATAGTATTTTTGTATGATATAATTATTCAGTTATGTAAGCTTATAATTGTATCTATATAAAGCTAATAGATTTTGCAATTATATTTCGAACAGTTTAACCCTAGGATGCATGACTATGGCGTTCATCAGATTTACATACCGTGGGTGAAAACGACCCACAGAAGCTTACACAGTATAAAACAAATTATTTATTCATTAATTAGTCCATTTATAAAAATACATGTGATATTAGTATGAAAACTTATTCAGTACATTTCGGACACATATAAATAGTATGTTCTTTACATATTGCATTATTGCATTTTATACAAACTCTCTCACATTTTCTGTCTTTTTTGGTTGGACATATAAAGCATCGTTTTTTCCTCGGAATTTTTGTAGGTATATCTTCTTTTTCTTGTACATCGATGAATTTCCTAATATTTTCCACAATACTCCTTTGTAAATTAATATTTTTCAATCTCCTGTTCATATATGGCATAATGAGCTGCGTAGCCAACTCTTTCAAAAATAGTCTTCTTTTGTCACTTCTCTCTTTCTTATAATCAGGATTTTCGTTCATAAATAAAGTAAAAGCATTTAATGCAGCTACATCCATTATATTACTCCAAATTACGAACGGCCATCTTTTTGTTTGTCTCTTGCAAGTATAATTTATTATCTTTTGATCCATTATATCCACTCCTCCTTTCGTCTTATTGTAAAAATTTATAATATCAGGCTTTGTTTTGCTGGTGCTGTTATCGACCTCATCGTTGTTATGTAGTGTACTCAACAGTATTACAGCTTTCTTTTTTTTCGGTACATAACTAACGAGTGTCATATTATTATGAAATCCAAAACATGATGAATATATTGCTCTTTCTTTATTAGCTTGCATTTCTTTTGGTATGTCTCGTTTATTTTTCCGAATTGTCCCCACTGCACTAATCTTCATCGTTAATAATTTTTCAAAAAGTTCAGTACTTGTAAAGAAATTATCAACTGTAACGTTTCTTGAAGAATTCTGAATTGATCTTACTAGTGATAGTACAGTGTTCATTCCCAAATTTCGTTGCACTTCGCCTCCAGGTTGTTTTCCAACATAAATTTGACCATCTATTGCATATCCTGTATCAGATTCACACAGCCAGAAGAACTTTATACCATATTTCGCCGGTTTGCTCGGCATATACTGGATAAATCCACATCTTCCTCGAAAACTAACTAATTGTTCATCGATTGTGACAAAGATTTTTGGTACCATTACTGTCCGACACTGTTTCAAAAACAAAGTCCATACATAAGAAATAGGAGCCAATTTATCTGATTTTAATCTTTCATCTCGTGTTCTTTTGTTATCAAATCTCAAAAATCTTTTGATATCTTCAAATCTGTTGACAGACATACACGCTCTAAAAATTGGGTTTGAATATTTATCTAAAAAAAGTTCCCTGACTGGTACGTCCCAACTTTTTAGAACACCTGCCATAAGTAATAGCCCACAAAATGCATCCATCTCGTCTTTCTCGATAGATTGCCATATTTTTTTTTTTAGGGAACACGCACGAGTTGCTTCGGCATTAGTGCAAATAACTATTTCGTCAGTAATATTTGAAATTATGAATGATTTCCAAGCATCCAAAGGCGTGAATATCTCACCTTGTCTTTTTGGCCCTGGAGTAAAACGTATTATATTGTGTGGCGCATATTTTGAACTATTCTTTGGCTTCTTCGACCATTCTTTACCATTGCGTGCAATCATAAAATTTTCGTTTTGAATAAATGGAACCACATCGCTGTCGCTGGAATGATCACTATCGCTTTCAGATGTTGCTATGTAATCGGGGTCATGTTGAGCATCAATATCAATATCACTATCACAAACATCTGAAACATTCGAATTGTCACTTGATTCTGATCCAGCATACGAAGATTCATCAAGCCACTGATGAACAATATTTTCGACATCAGGATCACTACGAACTCTTTTCTTACGAGTGGAAGTCATCTGTTACAAAGATACATCAACCGTTACAAAGAAAGAACAAAACACACACCAAGATGTAAAAGAAATATAAGAGATAAAGAACGTACCTATTTAGTAGCGATTCTATTTCCCAAATTGTTTCTTCAAAATATTAAAAACACAAAACTAATTTTCACTTTTCAACTGTAATGTCTTCATACATATAAGCACAACTGAATACTGAATCGTTGATAACAATACAGCTAACGTACGGAGTGCGCCGGGACGTGGGGCAAATATAATCATAACATTCTGAATATGTTTGGTCTACTTGAAATCCCATCACTATAAATTACACAATGTCAAATAATAAACACTAGAGTCCACTGGATGTGTAAACCAAATCTGTACAAAGTTATGTCTGTATATCTAATTAGTGGGTATAAAACACCCACCTTATGAAAATTGCGATAAAAGTAGAATTTCTACATTCTTTTTCTTAATTATTTTGTTAATAAGCTTAAGAAGTCATTGTTACGTACATGAAATCGCAAGGAAGGAATACACAAAGCCCCATGAAATTATTTCATTATACAAGTGGGTGGGTGGGAGGTTAAATATTCGTGTGGGTATGAAATACCCACGTTATGCATCCTAGGGTTAAACGTTGCAAATTAGTAAAACTGTTATTATTAATAAAATTTCTTCTCAATATTTAATTATTAGGCCATGTTTAAGGACTGGGACATTTACCTTATTTGGTTTTTAAACCCGTTAATGTGGCCAACCAAGTCAGAAATTATTTGATCCTGTGTCTGCAATTTTATATTCGAAGAATTTAAATGATCAGTGATGTCCGTTAAAAATGCTAATTCGCACAGAAACTTAACGTCTTTGAATTTTCCAGCATACCAGTTTCCACTTTTGTTTCTTTTTTTAAAAATTGTGGTATTTCTTTCCTCAAAGTAAAAAAGCGCTCTAAAGTTTTTCCTGCACTCAACCCACGCACTTGACTATGTAAAAGTAAATTATTATAAGCTGTTTAATATTGAGGTGGGTGAGCACGCTGGACAGTTAGGTTAAGGATAAACGGTGAGAAAGCCACGCGGTGCGACAATTTGTAGCCAAAATTGACCAAGTCAGTTTATTTAAAAGAATGTGGGGTGAGCACAACAACAATAAAAGTCTGGTAAGAGTTGAATAGCGCACAGAGCACACAAGGAAAAGTGATTTCATACGTTGCGAAATGAACAATGCAGAACACGTTATCGCGACACGCGGTATGAAACGAGAGAGAACAAAAGGACCGGAAAACCATTGAGCGTCTTCTCCAACAATCCTCGAGAATCGATCAAGAAAGTACGCGTCGTGATTGGGCCGCTCGCTTTACGTGGTGATCGGTGATTGGCTGAGCAGGCGACTAGAAGTATCGATCGGCTGATCGAATATCGATCAGCGGCGTGTACCGCTGCCCGGTAGGTGCTGCGGTGAGCTTGGGTGCGGCGGAGCAGGGAACTAATGGAATCTCAAACATAAGCAGCGTCCACATTTTCAAGGAAAGTTTTAAATTCCCGGTGTGACAGTGGTCGGTTTTCACCTCTAATTAAATTTACAATTTTGGTCACGATCTTCATCGTCGAATTTAAAGTTATAATTTTTCCGCACAGTGCTTCCTGATGAATTATGCAAAGGAATGTAGGGCAAGAAATTCCATTTTTTGTTCATTGTTCTCTCTACCCTTTGTCGCGCCCTACCATTGCTGCTGGTGCACCATCAGTTACAATTGCAGTACACTTCGAAAATCCACCGTAGTCTTCCACTTGTTCGCGAAACGCTTTAAATATGTCCGTTCCTTGTGTAGTAGAACGTAGCGGTACGATTGCTAAGAGTTCTTCACTGATACAAAACTGATTGTCTATCCAGCGAACAAAAATAGATAATTGACTGATATCGGTAACATCAGTGCTTTCATCTAAACATAATGAAAAGTAATGACAGTTTTTTAATAAAGTTTTTAGTTTCTCTGAAATATGGTCACTAATTTCGTCCACTCGAGACGAAATAGTTTGCCGCGACAATGGCACTGTTTTGAAACATTCCACTGTACTTTCTTTTCCGAACGCTTTCGTCATTTCGATTGCACATTTCTTTATTAGTTCACCGTCTGAAAAACACTTCTTTGCACGTGCAATTTCTAATGCGACAGAATACGAAGCTGCAGCTCTTTGCTTGAATCCTTCTGTCGAGTAGTCTGTGACAATGTCCAAGTGTACAGCTGAGGTCGTAAGACAGACAAAAACACAGATCCAGCCCTTCTGAGTTTTTGCACCTCGCCCTTTCCACGTCTTGAGAGTGATGGGACCCGCGTAGTCAATGCCAGTGTGGGTGAATGGTCGTGAGGGTGCAACTCTCGAAAGAGGTAGTTGGCCCATCAGTTGATGGGCACGGATCCCCCTTTGTCGAGTACATACAACACACCGTAGCACATGAGTCTTGACTGGCGCTCGCCCTCCGATGATCCAATAACTGTTTCTGATGTGAGCGAGGGTGAGCTGGGTCCCTCCATGCAGAGTTTGTCGATGTGCATGGTCTATAATCAGAGTAGACAGACGTGAGTGGCGAGGTAAAATTGCTGGATGCTTACTCTCATACACCATGTGGGCATTGTTGAGTCGGCCTCCAACTCGAATGATTCCTTTTTCATCGATGAAGGCTGTGAGTCGATTGAAGACATGGGATGTTGGCATCGAAGATCCGGAGCTGAGGACCTTGAGCTCAGTTGAGAAGTAGATTGCTTGTGTAGCCTTGATCCAAAAGTTCCTGGCCCATTCCATGTCCTCTGGCAAGATTGAGATGATTGGCAGAGATAATGGCAACTTCTTCATTCTAGTGAGGATTCTGAAACAAACTGAAGTGATGCGATAAAGTTTGTTGAGAGACGAGTATTTATAAATGAGGTCCCAGTGGTATTTAATTTGTTGAACGTTGAGTAGATTTGAAATTCCTGGACGAGCTTCTAGTGCACTCGAGTCGTCCTTCAAAATTGGTTGGGGTGGCCACGAGTCACTGGGTTGAGTGAGCCATGATGGTCCCATCCACCACAGCTCGTGCTGTTCAAGCTGAGCTGTTGTTAGGCCTCTTGATGCGCAATCAGCTGGGTTTGACTTCCCTGGAACATGTCTCCAGTGTGCATCTTGGGTGAGTTCTTGAATTTGGGAGACACGATTCCGTACGTAGTCCTTCCAGCGTGAAGCGTGTGCTTTGATCCAGATTAATGTCACTTGAGAATCCGTCCACAGATGTGTTGTAGCAATGTTGAGCTGCAAGGTTGCTTGAACATACTTAATGAGCTTCGCAACCATCAATGCTGCAGTAAGCTCGAGCCTTGGGATTGTGAGTTTCTTGAGGGGTGCTACCTTCGTCTTGGAGCACACTAGTGTCGACACTTTGTGATTAGTGGACGGTGAGGTGACGGTAAGATAAATTACCGCTGCCATGGCGAGTTGAGAAGCGTCAGAGAATCCATGTAGTTCCACCGTTGAATTGCTGAGAGTGTGAAACCACCTTGGAATTGAGAGCCTGGCCAGGCTTGTAAGATCTTCTCTGATGGTGAGCCAATTGGATGTGACTTGGGATGGCAGAGGCTCATCCCAGCTGATTTTGTGCAGCCACAATTCTTGCAAAAGTGTCTTCGCTCGAATGATGACAGGAGACAAAAATCCTAGCGGATCGAATATCTTTGCTACTTCTGAAAGGATGAGGCGTTTAGAGAGCGTTGAGGTTGAATTTGCTTTTGAGGAGAATGAAAAGTTGTCATTGAACACATTCCAGTGTAACCCGAGTATTTTGGTATCGCAGTCGTCTAGTGAAATGATTGAGCCATGGGCTCGTGTGGTCTTTGAAATTGATTCAAGCAACGGAGGGTATGTCGAATGCCATTTGGCAAGTGGAAAACCTCCCGCGTTGCACAGGTCTCTTAATTGTTGAGCAATTGTAATGAGTCTCTCACCTGTGTCAGCGCCGCCGAAGATGTCGTCAACGTATCTGGCATGGGTGATGCATGGCACTGCGAGTGGAAAGCGATGACCTTCGTCTTCCACCAATTGCAGGAGAGCTCTTACAGCCAGAAATGGAGCAGCCTTAGTACCATATGTGACTGTGGTGAGCTTGTAAGGCACTTCCTTGTAGTTGTCATCTATCCAGAGCACCCTTTGGAGGTCTTGATCATCTTCATGCACCTTGACTTGACGATACATCTTTGTCACGTCCGTGGCAAAAATGAACTTGTGGTGACGAATCCACAGTAGCACATCCGTGATGTTGAGAAGAAGATTTGCGCCAGTGTGCATGAGGTCATTGATTGAGTGCCCAGATGTCGTCGGGCTTGATCCATTGAAGACGACCCTCAATTTTGTCGTCTCGCTGTCGAGCTTGATCACTCCATGGTGTGGTAAATAGAAAACAGAATGAGTGTTAGGTGAAATGGATGGTGCTCTTACCATGTGTTGAAGCTCCACGTATTCCTTCATGAATCCTTGGTACAGATTGCAGTACTCGCTGTCCCTGTTGAGCTTGTTGAGTGTGCGCTTCAAGCAAGCATGTGCAGTCTGATAGGAATTACCAAGTAGATTCGGAGACAATCTGAGAGGGATGCGTACGATGTAACGTCCTGTAGAATCACGAGTGTGCGTCGCTTGAAAGTGATCTTCACATTCCTGTTCTTCAGGGGTGAGTAGAGTCGGTGTGTCCAATGGGAGTTCCTCTTGAATCCAAAACTTGGCCAGTAGATCTTGAAGAGCGTTGTCCTTGTGCTGCACTGTGACAGAGTGATGCAAGGAACTGAGTTGATTTGAATCAACGGTGATTGATCCAAGAACGAGCCACCCAAAGATTGACAGCTGAGCAATTGGCATTGAAGAATCGCCCTTCCTAATATTGGGCTTGATGATCTGCCCATAGGTATCTGCGCCGATGACAATGTCGATGGGTCTTGACGTCAGGAAGTCTGGATCGGCCAGTTGAAGGCCGGTGATGTGTGGCCATTCTTGATGAGGTGATTCCACCGATGGCAGATTTGACGTCAGTGCCCTGAGTATGTGTGCTTGTATGTGCACAGTTGCTGGGCAGTAATTGGAGCGAAGCGAAATTAGTACGACTCCTCGAGTCTGAGTAGCTTTGTTACCTCCAATGCCGAAGACAGAAATTGTTGAATGGATACGTTGGAGCTTGAGCTGAGTAACAAGCTCATCCTTGATGAAGGTGACTTCGGAGCCTGTATCGATTAACATATTCACTGGTATGGACATCACCGATGTGATGAGCTGAGCGTTGGCGGTTGCCAACAGCGTGGTTGAAGAGCTGGTGGACTTGGCTGTTGAATGCACAAATGCTGGTGGACCTGTTGAGATGAGTTGAAGACCTGTTGAGCTGATAGTTGGTGTGACGACTGCACCGACGCTTCACTGCGTTGCGTCTTGAGCAGCTCGAGGTTGCGCAGGGAGCTGTGGTTTGTGCAGGTGCAGCATCGTGTGGTGCTGGTCGCCACACGTCTTGCATCTTATCGCTGACTTGCAGACATTAGTCTGATGCCGACCGCAGCAGTTCCGGCACAGGTTGTTGCTGGTGATTACTTTGCGCCGGGCTTCCACAGCCATGCCCCTGAACTCCGGGCACATCACCATGAAATGGTCTCCTTTGCAGACGTCGCAGGGGTAAGCTGTGGCCCTCGACCGTTGAGCAGGCTGAGCAGATTCGACCTTGCTGCTCGTCGCTGCGTGACTGGCAGCCTTCTTCTGGGTTGAGCGGGCTGCTGGCGCGGAGGCGGCCTTCTTCGATGAGCCCTCCGTCTGCTCCAACGCTGAGCTTTTGGCCTCGATGAAGGCCAAGAGCGTCTCGTACCTTGGATAATCGGAGGTGTTGGCCAATGACGTCTCCCACGCTTCCCTCGTCACCTTATCCAGGGAGTTGGTGACCGTGTGCACTAAGATGCAGTTGTGCATCTCCTCATGGGCCTTGAGCGCAACCAAGGACTCGTTAACTTGGTGCACTGTTGCAGCCAAGTCCTTGAGGGCCGGTGCTGAGCGTGTGGTGATGGCAGGCAAGGTGAGCAGCTTTTCGAGTTGCTCGTTGATGAGCAGACGTTTGTTGGCAAATCTCTTCGTTAGCATATCCCAACAGGCCTGGAACGAAGAGCCCCTGAGCGGAAAGGCGTTGACGCGCCTCGCCGGCTCGCCACTCAGGCTTGAGCGTAGATAATGGAGACGGTCGATCTCCATGAGCTGCGAGTCCTTGATGATCAGCGACGTAAACAGCTCACTGAACGTCGGCCACTCAGCATAGCTGCCAGAAAACTTTGGGAGCTCGATGTCTGGCAGCTTGCCTGCACGTCCAGGCGTTGGCTTGGCAGGAGCAGAGCGGAGGTCGGTGATTACTTGGACGTCCTCCTTGAGGCGGCTCAGGTGGAGTTTCATCTCCCACACCAGCTGCCGCTCTTGTACAGCCACGTCGGTGGCATAATACTCGTGGTCGAGGAATTTTGCCGGCCACACAGATTCTAGATGTTCGTCCTCTCGGCAAAAGACCTGGTGAGTCTCCTCAACCTGCGCCACGAGCAGTTTGACCTCATCTAGTGAGGTTGAGTGAGCGTGAGACGGCAGCTGTGTCTTTAGTGTGGTGAGAGATTTTAAGCGACCCACCTGAGCCCTCGCCTTGATGATGAGCTGCGAGGGGAGCACCGTTGGGGACGCTGATCGTGACCGACTCTTGTCTTGAGCAGAAGTGGCCGTCTGAGTCTCCGTGGGGACGGTGAGCGTGGGCGCTTTTTCCTCCTTGGCGATCTTGGGGGCGTCGGCGGCCTTGACCTCCTTGACGATCTTGTGGGCGTCGGCGGCCTTGACCTCCTTGATGATCTTGGGTGCCTCCTTATCGGCCATCGTTGAGATGAGCACAACACCACACGTTAATCACTGCACGCACTACACGCACTTTCACCGTTTCTCCGGCTCGAAGGACCAAAATGTTTAATATTGAGGTGGGTGAGCACGCTGGACAGTTAGGTTAAGGATAAACGGTGAGAAAGCCACGCGGTGCGACAATTTGTAGCCAAAATTGACCAAGTCAGTTTATTTAAAAGAATGTGGGGTGAGCACAACAACAATAAAAGTCTGGTAAGAGTTGAATAGCGCACAGAGCACACAAGGAAAAGTGATTTCATACGTTGCGAAATGAACAATGCAGAACACGTTATCGCGACACGCGGTATGAAACGAGAGAGAACAAAAGGACCGGAAAACCATTGAGCGTCTTCTCCAACAATCCTCGAGAATCGATCAAGAAAGTACGCGTCGTGATTGGGCCGCTCGCTTTACGTGGTGATCGGTGATTGGCTGAGCAGGCGACTAGAAGTATCGATCGGCTGATCGAATATCGATCAGCGGCGTGTACCGCTGCCCGGTAGGTGCTGCGGTGAGCTTGGGTGCGGCGGAGCAGGGAACTAATGGAATCTCAAACATAAGCAGCGTCCACATTTTCAAGGAAAGTTTTAAATTCCCGGTGTGACAGTGGTCGGTTTTCACCTCTAATTAAATTTACAATTTTGGTCACGATCTTCATCGTCGAATTTAAAGTTATAATTTTTCCGCACAGTGCTTCCTGATGAATTATGCAAAGGAATGTAGGGCAAGAAATTCCATTTTTTGTTCATTGTTCTCTCTACCCTTTGTCGCGCCCTACCATTGCTGCTGGTGCACCATCAGTTACAATTGCAGTACACTTCGAAAATCCACCGTAGTCTTCCACTTGTTCGCGAAACGCTTTAAATATGTCCGTTCCTTGTGTAGTAGAACGTAGCGGTACGATTGCTAAGAGTTCTTCACTGATACAAAACTGATTGTCTATCCAGCGAACAAAAATAGATAATTGACTGATATCGGTAACATCAGTGCTTTCATCTAAACATAATGAAAAGTAATGACAGTTTTTTAATAAAGTTTTTAGTTTCTCTGAAATATGGTCACTAATTTCGTCCACTCGAGACGAAATAGTTTGCCGCGACAATGGCACTGTTTTGAAACATTCCACTGTACTTTCTTTTCCGAACGCTTTCGTCATTTCGATTGCACATTTCTTTATTAGTTCACCGTCTGAAAAACACTTCTTTGCACGTGCAATTTCTAATGCGACAGAATACGAAGCTGCAGCTCTTTGCTTCTGGGACGTTTGCGATTTAATTTCCTCTTCATTTGTATATTGTATTTTTAAATTTCTACATACTTCTGCTCGACGTTCTGCAGAATATGTATCGTACGTTTCCGCGTGAGACATAGTATAATGTCGAGAAAGGTTGCTCTTCTTCATATTAGCCAGCTTTACTTTGCAAAGTAAATATAGAATCTGTCCTACACAATCAATGAAAAAAAAATTGTTTTCCCAATTTTCGTGAAATAAACGATTTTGTTCACTAATTTCTCTTTTTCTGTTCGCCATGATGCAATCACAATAACAATATAACAAAACCAATAAGACAATAACACAATAACGAAATAACAAGACACAATAACGAAAAATAGCAAAAACATTGATACCACGATGAAGACAGACTGTGTGTTAGCAGCTACCTGTTAGCTATACTCGTTTCCACCTACGAAAAATCCCGTTCCGCGCAGGTATGATTCTGAGGAGGCGCTGATTGGTCGACTCCCCACTTAACCGCCTACGATTTTCTCCGCCTTACTGCCTGTTACCTCTTTGTCAACCGTTCCGAACGCAACGCCTTCATATACACAGTGGCGCCGAATTTAACAATTTCTCTACGCGGATGGAAGTCGCGTGCCACTATTTTCTCCAAGCGGACGGCGGCTGTGATGCAGCCAGTACCATGCGTACAGTATAGTCACTGTCTGTGTTCCAAAATTATACTCGGATTGGTTATTACAATTAACATTAAATTTATACAGAGAAAAAAAACGATTTTTAAAAAGAAAAGTACAGAAAATATGGAAAAAAATATACGAAGAATCTGGGTCCATACAACACGACGTATCGAGGTTGGCGCTGAGGGGTTAACAATTTGTATTGCCTAATATTACTAATAATTTGTATTTATGAACGATATACAATGAATAACAGGATTTACATGCGTAAATCAATAAAAACGGATAAGTTGTAATTACTTATACATTTTATTAACTAATGCGAAAAATCAGTATTAAGTTTTACAAATAATAATTTCTGAAAATTGAGAAAACCTGGCCAAAAGATGAAGGTGACGTTTGATTTATGCAAAAATCAGTATACCTACTAAAGTTTTCTAAGTTGCTGATTACGAGTCTGAGGTCGAAATTGCAAAAACTAAGATGGCGGTTTTAATATGGCAGACGCGGTTTATTTAACATCCATGTACACAGAAATACACCCCCCCAACACACAAATAGCATTCCATTCGCATACTTAAAACATAATTAAAATAATTGTTAAAAATCACATCAAATTCTTATGTATGTACATATACTTATAATACTCTGGTGCCTCTTTTGGATCAAATCATTCAAGATCTTTAGCCTGGGATAAGGATTTCGGTAGTTTCAAGAAAGAAGTGATGATTTTTTTTTTTTTTAACGTGGGGAAATCTTCAAAAGACACCCCGGTGCCCTTCAGCGCCGGGGTAGTGTGAGATTTCTACTCACTAAAACCCCACAGCCTCCTTCACACTTTGGGACGGGTCTTCCAGAAAGTCTATAACAAAATCATTCATGAAATATTATATTAAATACCACGAGTAACCGCTGTATGCAATAATAAAATAAGACCCGAAATATATAAATTTACATAATAGATAACTTAACTATATATATTTAAATATTTTCGGGTAATTCTTCTCCCGAATCAGTTCCAGAGTCTTCCTGAGGATTGCCCATAACATTCGCATCCTGCAGATCATCAATAATTTCGTCGAGCTCACCGAATTTTCGTTCCACACTTTCGGTGTGCCTCACAAAATTCTGCCAATTTTGGGCAGGCACACGTTCGACGCCTTCGACGAATAATTCCTTTACACGGTCGAATCTGTACGAAGTATTTTCTACTTTTACGTACTTCTTGACCATTGCCCATGCCAATTCAATGGGGTTCAATTCGCAGTGGTATGGCGGTAGTCTCAATACTATTTTTCGGTTTGCTTTTGCCAACTCGTCTATCACATATCGGTCGAATTGGGGTTTGATTTGCCTAACCATGTCGATCAACGTGGCCTTACCAGCAAATGGCGGTATTGCCTGCTGCTTTTGCGTCAGCCAATCTACAATACGTGCCTTGGTCCAGCCCATTGTTGGGCAACGCTCGACCTTTACTGAGTGATAAGAAGCATTATCCATCACCAGTGGCGTAGCTAGGTCACCAAGGGCCCTGGGGCAAATTAAAAAATGGGGCCCCACTGCTATGTAAACTGATTAGGTTTTATCAAATAAAGATATGAAATATACAAATACTTTAAAAATGCTAAGCTACTTAAGCTCTTTTTTGTGCACTGCAGGGCAGGTAATAAAAATATTAAACAGTAACAACATAAATTACAATTAATACTTGGTGTAGGTTTGGCTAATAAAACGAAATAGAGAAGATTCAAGGGTTTACTATATAAAGGTCGGGCCTACCAACTGACTAAATAACAATTATATTTACAATTTTTTCCTAGCTTTAGTTTTCGCAAAAGTATCAATGACTTCGTTTAAATCCAGGCTTGATACGGTTTTGTTTTCAATTGATATTAGCTATAAATGTCGGAGTCGAGTTTGGCCCATATTATTTCTTAAATAATTTTTTATTATTTTTAATTTGCTAAATGACCTTTCAGCTGCTGCAGAAGTGACAGGAATTGTAAAGAATAATAACATTGCTGTAAATACTTCCGTTAGGTCGCATTCTAGCACTCCATATTTGCTCATTATTTCCTTACATAATTGGTGAACAGTCCATGCTTGAGTTAGTTGAGGTAAAACTAGGTGGTAAATATTAATAAATTGAAGTGAAAAACTAGGGCCTATTATATCTGAATATTTTCTTTGGAATTCGTCACACTTTTGTAATAAAGCTGCTTCATCAACATGTAATAAAAATGTTGGTGTTAGAAAATCGAATATATGACAGACTGCACTCATACCAATAAAACGTGTATCTAATTGAGATATTACTGTGTCTAGTACATTATTGAAAATCTCAATTTTAAATATTTTTTCTCGGTTTGGAAATCGGTGATCAGCAGCTAATTCATCAAAATGTTTTTTAACTTTTCTTTGCCTTTTTTCTTGAAAATGGGTATCGATACCATATTTTCTTGCAGTTTCACTGGCTTTGCACTTGAATAATTCGAAATCATTTCTATAAATTTGCAACTTTGCTTTGGTCTCTGCTAAAACTTTACTCGCCTCGCCCAAATTGATGTCGCATTTTTGTAAAGTTTTGGATGCATAATTGATGTCGTTCAATACACTGTGCAAAAATTCGCAAAGCAACACGAACTCGAAATTTAGCATTTTTGTTTTAATACTCTCTGCTTCACTACGCTCATCTTTATTAGGACTCTTTAGAACTATTTCTGATAATGCTTTGATAATATCAAAATAACGAAGTTTTATTGCAGATATCATATTGACCCTACTGGACCATCTAGTCGGATTTAGTTTTTTTAGAGTGGTGTCCGATTCGCCAGTGAATTTTGACAGTAGATCCCAACGTTTGATGCTGTTTCCGAAAAAGTTATACAAATCTTGCAACGTTGCGAAAAAAATCTGTATTTCCACACAACTGCTAACGGCATCATTTATCACCAAATTTAAATTATGAGTGGTACAATGTACGTACTCTGCGTTAGGCTGGATATCCTTAATATGTTTTTGTACACCATTATACACACCACTCATCACACTGGCTCGTTCATAGCCTGGCCCCACACATTTTTTTAAATCAATATTTTTGTCGATAAATAATGTTGTCACTTGGTTGACTAAATCTACTGCGCCATGTTTGATGGCTGCATAAAAGCCTAGAAACACCTCTTTTACTTCTATATCAATTGGCTGTCCATTTTCCGATCTGGTTATTACTGCATACCTCACAACAATGCTTAGCTGATCTACCTTCGATATGTCCTGTGTCGTATCCATTATGATGGCAAAAAACGGTGACGCTCTAATTTGTTCTAGTAGATGGGTTTCGAGTTTGGTCCCCAAGCTCTCAATCATTTCATTTTGAATTGTTGCACTCAGATATCTTGTAGATCCTAAAAACATAAAAAAACACAACTTCAAAAAAGTCCTGATATTAAACAGTTAATAATTATAAACAAAATAAAACGATAAAAAAACTCAGAAATAATTATTATTACCTTTGGGCATATCCAAAACTTGCCGCAAAATGTGATCATATCGGGCGACAAGCTCTACAAAGGACAGAAAATTTCCGTGGTATCCTTCCTGACTTAAGTCTTCTTGATGTCCTCTCAAAGCCAAAGAACTCTTTGCTAGGGTAAGTATGATATCGAATAACCTTTGAAGAACCATTTTCCAAAATGATGCTTCTTTGCGAATTTCATTTTCAAGTTCCTTGTCGATAGTATTAGTATCGTTTTTTTTTCCAAAATTCATACACAGCACATGCTTCCGAATGGCCACTCGAACAACTGTGTTGTTTAATTCTTTCTGAGAAATGCTTCCAATCTCGAATTCCCGTACACCAAACATTATTCCTTTGTGAAGCAAATAACCAGCAGGGTTGACAATAGGCAGCGTCTAGTATTTTGGAATAACACAACCAAAAACGATTAACTGGCCCATATTTAGAACACGAAACGTAGTACGATTTTGAAAAACACCTATTGTTCTGGTTGATGTCTGTTGGAAAAGGTCCTGAAGGCTGTAAAGGCCCCATATCAAGAATTTGACGTTTTTCGTTATCACTTAATATTTTGTTCGTGAAGTTTTCCAAGTCATAAGAAGATTTGTCGTACACATTTTCGAAAAATGTAGAGGTCTGTGGTTCCTCCAAACCCTCCGCTCTTATGTGTGTCATGCAAACATCATCCACGTTCACATGATCGGCGGCGGAGGTATCTCCAACTGCAATAATTGTCGAATCTTCTTCAGTAGGCTTCTCAACCAACACTGCAGTTACCACATTATTTGAGTCATTATCAATAGAAATATTTTGGCCAGATGTACTTGCAGAAGGCTGACTAAACAACTTGTCAATTTTGGGCAATTTTTGTTTACTATCTTCTCTTTCTTGGCGTTGTTTGCGTTTAAATGCACCACTGGGTTTCTTCTTTTTATCCATAATACTCGAATTCACAATAAAACGCACATCGATGAATAATAAAACGCACATATCACTATCCGTCAAATTGACAACACTGCCAACCTACAGAAAGAATTTAGGGGAATTCCCTAGGCATAACTTTTGAATTTCTCTCAACTGAGTTATCATGATTAAAGTGGGGTTGCAACCTGTCATATTTATTTTGAAAATGAGAGAAATTTCCAAAAGTTCAGGCCCCGGGGCACTGCCCCGCCTAGCCCCTAGGTAGCTACGCCACTGTCCATCACGATAACAGAGTCCTCTTTTAATAATGGCAGAATACGTTGGAACCATTCCAAGAACGTATCTCCATTCATTTCGTCATGATAGTCTGCTGTGTTTTTTTGGATTCGAAGCACAGTAGACCACCAGGCACAAACCCGTCAACGGACCCAACGTGAACCACGATAAGGCGTTTTC
Organism: Andrena marginata; assembly: GCA_963932335.1. Classification (NCBI taxonomy): domain Eukaryota; kingdom Metazoa; phylum Arthropoda; class Insecta; order Hymenoptera; family Andrenidae; genus Andrena; species Andrena marginata. The sequence continues at coordinate 14,182,671 of OZ010664.1, forward strand.
CTTTGCCGGTGGGTGCAGGTATGCCTGCCGATAAACCGCGTTCCTGTGCGTCCCTGCTTGAACGTATAGATTTGTCTATCCAGTGTTTATTTGGACAATCGCCTGCGTTGGCCCACGTTTCGTCCAGGAAGTATATGTGGCGTCCTTCTGCCCTATATCGCGCCATTTTTCGCAAATATGTTTGCCGCCAAAGCACAATGTATTCCTTTTCAATAAAGCCGCTGTTCCTCTGTTTTGTAGAGAATGAAAACTCCAAATCCCGGAGGATTCTATAGAGAGTGGTTTGTGTTAACTTGCCGAAGTTAGGGTCGGCGTTCACCGCTAAAAGAATTTGTTTTAAATTCGGGATTTCCCGACTGAACCAAAATTCATGTACTTTGTACCGAATCCGATTTTTTTCCTCTTCGGACAATTTTTGGATGGCAGATAATTTTTTCCGTTTCATATTTGGAGAGGTTACATTGCCACTATTTCGGTATTCAGCAACGCTTTTGACTACTGTGGACAGGCCTATCCCAGTTTGCTTGGACAGCGTCGCCATAGTCTCCTTATATTTGGAGGAGGGATCCTTCGCCATCAGTTCTTTGTATATATTTATTATCATGGTTCTCTGTCCACAACGGACATACTATAAAAACCACATTTACAACGGTGAAAAACTGTGATAGATTGAAATTATGATGTGTAACTAAACTGTATAGTTTCTGGGAAACTAAAATACGCGGCAATACGGGGTAACACTGGCAGTTAATTAATATGGCTTAAAGAAGGAAAAGGACAAAAATTTGGCATTTTCACACTTGAAGTGCAATCACAACAGATAGAATATTATAATAAGATACTTGAAGCAAATCTAAAAATGTTAATTTTAACATTTCACAACAAAATGTTACATAAACCTGCCAATGTTCCCCAGTCTACAGTATATTTTCGTGAAACAATTAAAACAATTAATGAATGAAAATTAAGTTACCTTTCCTGAAGGATTTTTCCTCACTGGCGAAGTGGAAGGGCCAGGCTGTTGCTGATGCTGCTCCATGTTTTCGCAGCCACGCACAATACACACAACACTTAAATAAACTGAACACAATCTGTACAATTGCACTGCGAATGCTTGGACAGTTTGACTACGCGATCTTGTCGCGTTGCCTGTTCTGTTCAAACTAATGATTACCTGCATTTTCACAAATTCGTCGGTCAAGACTTGAAAACGATGTCCTAAAGAGTGCAATTAGATCATAAAATGTTTTGGCCACCCGTCCGTCGCTTACTCGCCTGCGACCGGGAAGTAAAATCGGAATAAAGTCATAAAGCTGATAGGTCTGCAAACCATAGAGTGGGTAAATCCCGGTGGCACGACTCGGCAGGATGCCTGGCGCAGTTGCTATGTATTTCAAATGAAGCACATTAAAATATTGAAAAATTCAATATTCAAGATATTGTATGGACCCCGATTTCTGCATATACCGCCGACTTCCATACGTCGTATGGACCCTAATTATTCATATACTTTTTCTCCATATTTTCTGTACTTTTCTCTGTATAAATCGTTTTTTTACTCTTTAAAAATTTAATGTTAATTGTAATAACCAATCCCAGTACAATTTTGGGACACAGTCAGTGAGTACATTGTACGCATAGTAATGACAACATAGTAGGCGCAGTATTGGCTATATCACTGCCACCGTCCGCGTTGAGAAATTGTTAAATTCGATGTCGTCGCTGAAAGGTTAATACACTACATATTGTAACAGTTGCCTCAGAACAAAGAAAAAACCGTAAACTGAGGGAACACTGGCAGTACGGGGTAACATTGGCATCTACTTAAGATCTATTAAAAAGGAAAAGGAAAAAATTTTATACATTTTGACACTTGTAGTGCATTCACAAAAGATGCAATGTTATGATAGGATACTTAAAGCAAATGTAAAAATGTTAATTTTTATATTACATAGCAAAATGTTCCAAAAACATGCCAATGTTCTCCCAGTTTACGGTAATAGTCATAAAATTAGTTATTTCATAAGTAATTGCAAATTTTAACAGTTTTATTCGACCTTTGTCAGTAGGACACTTCTTTTTTTAACCGGACTCCATAAAATCAAATACAACTCATGTAATTTTGATTATTTTTATTTCAAAAAAATAATTTACATACTTTAAATATCAAAAAATAGGTGTGCAAAAAACTTGTACAAAAATCTTATCCTTCCTTTGAATATAAATCCTAAAAAAGACATAATAAATGGCATTCTAAATAGACTAGTTAGAACACCTCCTGAACTGATGTTATGTCTGTTCGGAACCATAGAATTACCGGGTAGATACACTGCACTCCTGCAGTATTGACATTGACATCGGTCACGTCACGCCCTTGGAGGGGCAGGGAAGTCGGCAGGTAAAGTGCTGCGAGCAATAGCCTGCGTCGGGCCCGTAGACGGTAGTGGGGGCTGCGCAGAACGGCCACAAAACGGTCTGGGCTTAGGATTTTTTTTAAGTGGAAACGAGTATAGACGTCAAACGACTTACTATGCGCTGTTACAGACTGCAGTACAGTCTTTTTCCCTATCATAAAATTTTTGGGAAAATCCAGCATTCAAGGTATAAGAACCTACCACTTTCCATCAAGGAAAGAAATCGTGAAAATATACAAAGAAGCTCTGGGATTCTTACTAACATTAATAGAAACAGTCAGCAATTTAAAAACCGATTTCGACATAATAAAGAAGGATTTTATAATTTTTAGTAACGCAAAAGAATGCAAAATCGAAGAGCAGAAAATTACACATCGTCTTGAACTTTATAATTTACAAACAGTTCCATTTATAATGAGCAAAAGTGAATGTAAACAGGAGTTTTTTAAATTATTATCAGAAAAGAGTATCCAACGCTTGTGCATTTGAACTTAAAAGGGGGAACACCATTGTGACGACCGGAAAAATAAGCCATTTTTTAGAATTTTTTTCAGGAATAATTTACAGTATTCGCATAAAATTTTTATTACCCACTTTTATAAAAACTTTATATGCAAACTGTAAATTATTCCTAAAAGAAATTCTTAAAAATGGCTTTTTTCCAGCCGTCACAATGGTGTTCCCCCTTAAAAATGCTGGATAAGAAACTCAAGCTCGAGGCCATAAAACCACGTTTCGTGTTCATATTTTGGTTTCATCGACTATACATGTAGTCTTGTTAGCTCGTGGTGAGCGGGGATCGGTTCACTGACAATGAGCGTTGGTCTCGAGCTACTCCTGGAGAAAAAGTAGTGGGGGAACTGGCTGACCGAGCGCCCGAGGGGTTACCTTCACTTCACCGACAACCATTTCATCGACAATCATTTTACCGACACGATTTAATCGACACCGCATTTCGCCGATAGTATTTTCTCACCGACACGTTTAAATCACCGACAATCATTTCACCGACAAGGGCCGTCTTAACAAATTTGAGCGCCCTGGGCTAAGAAATTATAACAATATGGTGTTTTCCTTGATTAATACATCATAATAAATAACATAAATTATTACATAAATTAACTTGTGTATAACTTCAATGAAAACATAAACATTAATAATTGTATCATTACAGATACAAGTTATGTGCTACTGCGCTCACAAAATCTATTTTTTTGTGTACGTTTCCCGATTTTCTATGATCCGTTGCACTCTTTCTTCTCTAAGTTTATCTTTCTTTTTCTTTTTTGCTGAGGGTTCACCACGTAATACTCGCTCAAGTGTATTTTCTACTACGACCTGTTCTTTTTGTATTTCAATTATAATTTTAAATAATGAAATCTTATGGCGATCAACCAGACATTGCCAACGTCGATGCCATGATTCATAGAGTTTTGTGTTCGTTGAAAACCATTGATTTCATTGTCATGTACCGACCACATATCGGGTGGAAAAAGTATGAGCTGCATTAATACTCTCCCATTAGGTCTTTCTTTCAAACTACTATTTACATAATATTTATTAAACCAATTAAGGATAATTTCTGCTTCGGGAGGGAATAAAGTTTTTAAATTATTAAATGTATTAGGAATTTCTGCATGTGGTTAGAATGCAAGGCAAGGAATGCATCGTACGAGTGTACTGAATGATTCTTCTGTTCCGTACTTTGCTACTAACCCGTTCTTCTGTATTTTCCTACATACATTTTGACACAGATGAAAGAAACACCCTTTTATTTTAGTGGATTGGAAAATGGATTTGACTGCATTTATCATTGCAATTTAGAAATCTATGAGAATAGATTCAGGGCGCAATGCTATGCCTAATTTAAAAGCTAAAATTTAAATTTCCTTCAATAATAACTTATAGATTTCCTGCTTGTTTGATGATAGTAGTGCGTAAATTGAAGGAACAGTTGGGCCTTCCTTATTATTGATATTGCCATGTATTGTATACAATTGTTTAAAGAGAGTAGGAACCATTTTAAAAGTTCCATCTATGAACCGTGTCTTCATTTTTGCCAAAGTTTTAATATTGTCGTCTGTAGTAAATAATATTATACATCCTGTTTCTTCTTTTATTATTTAAACAAATGGTTTTCCATCTAAAGTTTTAGACAGATCGTCGGGCAAATTAATTTTGTCTATATTTTGAGGCTCGGCAGGCTTATTAATTCTTCGTTTACGTAGAATTTGCTATTTCAGGGCATTGTTGGAAGGAAGATGCGGCTGAATGGATCTTTCTGTATCTGCGATTACATTTCTAACTATTTTGCATGGTTTCTCCTCCGTAAGTTCAGCTAATTCTTTCACCGCATTACTAGATTTCATTATTTGAAATCGCGATGCCTCCGGAGCAGGATTGTGATTTGAAATGTTGTGGGAGCGAATTATGTGCTTTCCATCAACATACATTGTATTCGCTGTTCCATTACTGCTAGTGCCTTCCCTGCCTTTTTTCCGCACACCCAGTAGAATAGATTATTCCTGTTTCTGCATTTAGTGTATACAAAGCCTTCAATACAAAGTTTTAGTTTCCCGCGAATAGAGGAAATAATTTGGGCTATTTGATCCACAGTATTCTCACTCGGTCCAGATGAATTCATACCGTTCAATACGTAGAAGAGAGTCAGACAGACCAGCCACTTTCAGTTTTTGTACTGTAACTTGGGCTGTGGACATAGTTTTAGATTTATTGCGGATTATAAAGCAAATTGAAAAAAACACGGCATATATGTATAGTTAATACTCTAAAAATAATGTACGTAATATGACTTAATTGCCTGAGAAATAAGAAATCAGCTATGAAAGATAACCTGTTTCGTCCGAAACACCAGCGTAAACGATATGTGATTAGAAACTCTGGTTGCTACGGACTCTAGAATTTATTTATTTCTCCATCGATATTGCAGTTAACTAACATTACGAGCGAGATTCTGGCTTCGACCGATATTAATCATTTAATGCACTAATACGATGCATTCCTTTCTAGCACTTTCACCAGATACAAAAAATTCCGAATACATTCAATAATTTAAAAACTTTAACATGGAACAGCGAATATAATGTATGTTGATGGAAAGCACATAATTCGCTCCCACAACATTTCAAAGCATAATCCTGCTCCGGAGGCATCGCGGTTTCAAATAATGAAATCTAGTAATACGGTGAAAGAATTAGCTGAACTTACGGAGGAGAAGCCATGCAAAATAGTTAGAAATGTAATCGCAGGTACAGAAAGATCCATTCAGCCGCATCTTCCTTCCAACAATGCCCTGAAACAGCAATTTCTACGTCAGGCCTGGGATTTAAGTGAACGCAGCCAGGGGCGGATTTAGGATTTTCCTGAGGGCAGGGGGGGGCACTGGCGAATCCAAGATTTTCTTGAGTGTGTGGGGGGGGGGGCGTAGATCTGAGTAATGAACCAGGGACTTTTTCGATATTATCCTGTTAAATGAAAAAGTGTTTTTTTTAGTATCAATTAACCTTTTTTTCCTCCTTTTGTTAAGTTCATCATGGGATTGTGTAGTTCTGATGTACTTACCAACACTACAAACTCAAACCTCCTGTTTTTTGAATTCGCATATCTATTAATAACATTTGCAATGTTCACATTAATATCATGATGTACATATAAAGTGAGCAAAATCTGCAGGAAAGACTTCAAAAGTGGATAGACTTTTTCGTCATAGCTAGAATAGGCTTCCATTGCCTTGTTGATTTTTTTTAAATGTTCGTAATTCGTACTTTTTTTCAACGAACATATTTCATTTAAAAGTTTCGTCGCCATCGTATCTCTTTTTTGACCAAGCAAAGTAGAGTATTTGTCACAAATCGGTTCAATCTGTGATTCCAACGCTTGTAATTGTGAGATTACTTCTAGGTTTACGGGTACTAAAAAGTTCAAAGCGTAGCACTTGACTGACTCCTCAGCAAATCGGTCCTTAAGGTCAGCGTTAATAAAATCGAGGACTGGGATGTATACAGATTTTTTCCAATAAGAAATAATGTTTTCTTTTTCATCATTAGAACTGGTGGGATAATTTGGCCGGTGAGGTTGCTTTTTAGTCAACCGTGGAATACGAATAGGTATATCCAATGCTTCCATGACTTTTTCTGCATTCTTGAAAATAATACGGAAAAACTCTTCAGATTTTTGTCTCTTGTCTTTCTATACTTCAATTGCATGGATTATTTTCTCCTTAGTTCTACAAATATCTATATCTTCTTCCTGTAGATACTTACTGAACACAACAGTAGCGGACATAATGTCACTCAAACTGAAAATTGTTATGATAAATTCGCAGTTCAAAATTGCATGTAACAAACAGTTTGTCTTAGATGCAGTTGCATTATAATTCCAACCGGACACAATCTGAAGAGCTTTGACAATCTTCGGCAAATCTTCTCGGAACACCAAAATGGATTCATGTCTTTCGACCCAACGGGTTTCACAGTAACTTCGCAGTTTGTGCTTTAACACATTTTTGAGGACATAATTACGTTTTGCAGACATGTAAAAAATGGCTACAACCTCTTGAACACAACCAGTAGTGTTCCTTACACTCTGAACCTTACTGCACTTTGAGATAGAAAGATTCAGTGCATGGTTTTTACATATACAAAGGCAGCTATGTATTCCCTCATTTTGTATCTCTGATACTGCACCTCACATCCAATTCCTACGCAGTTGCCCATGTTAAGTCCCAGATATTTCGTGAATTTTAAAACAGTCTGCCCCAAAATTATCCCCGTAATAATAGGATCACATTTCGCTTCCTTGCTGGAGTAATTAGCTTTGTGCATATCAAGGAAGCCGACAAAGTCCTCTCTTACAGAATTATCATACACATAACGTAGCGACAGACTCAATTGCGAAGTATGAGAGATATCTGTTGCTTCGTCAAATATAATACTGTAATACTTTGCCGCAGCTACTCTTTGTTTAATTACTTCTAAGACTTCCTCCCCGCAACAACGAATTAGTTCATTAGCTGTAGTTTTACTAATATAAGTAGCATTCGATTTGGCCGATGCCAAATGTTCACCCAACTGAGCATCGCCACTGTCAATTCGGAAACGCAACAAAGCTCTAAAATTTCCATCATTCTCTACAAGGTCTTCACTTGATTCTAGTAGGTTGCCATCATCTCTGTGGCCTCTCAATGGAATATTTTCGGACGACCGTGTAGTAAAACTATTTTTATTATAGGGACATGTCGAGACCTATTTTCCAACACCTGGGCTTTTCTAGTTTCGTTCAAGCGATTTATGACCTGCTGTTGAGGATTTTTAAAAACAGTCATAAACGACTTACAGTCTATTTCAGCGTTTTTGTGGTAGCTAGTTGTAGCATGCTTCTCTAAATCTCCCTCCTTGCCAGCAAGCTTTGCGTACTTTTGTAAAGGCTCGGTTACCAACTTCTTTAAAGGGACTGTTTGTTGACCGCCAGCTAATGTTTGGTGACAAAAAATAGCGCAATACTTGCAAAACAGTCCATTTTTGATCTCGGAAAACACAAACCAGGTATATTTCTCTAAGTGATTTACGTTTACGCGCCTTTGTTCTTCACGTCCACGTTTAAGATGTGAGGATGTTTGAAACTTATATCCTTTTCCAGGAGTCCATGGATTTTTTAAAAGTTCGTATTTCACGAGGTCATTTATATTAAATATATTCTCAATGTACGCACCAACATCACGAGATTGAAGTTGAAAAGTGGGGTTTGTGGCAGAGTTGGACATTAACTAAATAAAAAATTATTTAAATAAGAGAGCGAATACAAGTTACTTTAACATTATTCGTTATTCGAGGCTCGAATAATCCGAGTTAACTTTATCCCATCAAAAAGAATCCCATTTAAAAACATTGTCGTAAATTAATTAATAGCTTTACAAAGTTAATGATATACAAAAATCGCGCCAATTATAATAATGGCTATTTATACAAAGAAAAAAATCTATTACATAATATTAAGCAGATATATTTATATACAAATAAATATTTTAATACGAATAAATATTTTATTCAAAATACTTGGCGCTGCTCTCCGAATTGGTATTGCTAAACTGAATAAATATGTATAAATTGATATAATCGTTTTCTTTCTTTCTTGTGCGTACGTTCATGAATGTGTGTATGGGCATATGCTACGTATGATATTCGAATTAAATATATGTAGAATACATCTGACAGCGTTTCTAATACTCGTATGTATATGTATATGTTTATGTATTTTAGATCGCAGCACCAAGTATTTTGAATAAAATATTTATTCGTATTAAAATGTTTATTTGTATAAAAATATATCTGCTTAATATTATGTAATACATTTTTTTCTTTGTATAAATAGCCATTATTATAATTGGCGCAATTTTTGTATATCATTAACTTTGTAAAGCTATTAATTAATTTACGACAATGTTTTTAAATGGGATTCTTTTTGATGGGTTAAATAAAATGCCCGCGATATGAGTAATGGAATGTATGAACCCAGCATTTTAGCTGGGTGTATGTAGTTGTGTCATCTTAAGCGCAGTTAGAAAGCACCTGTATGTACTGGCAGCTCATTTTGATTTCACATCTTTTTTTGTATTGTATATTTTTCTATTTTTTGTGATATTATTATCTTCTCTTTTTGTGATTTATCTGTTGTATATTTTCTTCTATTTTTTTGGTGATTTATATTATTATCTTCTATTTTTTGTGAGTATTTGATTTTCATGTACTTGGCGTAATTTTTTTACTTTTTTGAAGTTTTTTGATGGGGATCTCACTTCTTTTTACAAAGATAATTTGCATAGGGAATGACGTCAGATAATTTTTAATATTATATATATCTTTATCTTCTATTTTTTGTGATTTATTTACTTTTATGTATTCTTATATTCTTACAATGTATTAATATATAAAAATAAAACAACAAATAAACTTCGTATAATTGGGATTGGTGGAATTGGTTTATATAAGCTGAATAAACTCATTTAATTAATATAATAATAATGCTATGTTTCCATAAATTTTTTTCTCTGCTGTAGATCATACTGCATCATCTTCTGCTTTGATTATCTGTAAATATATATAAAATCCACATTTTAGTTATTTTCGTTACAACTTAACGTAGAACTTATTATATATAGAAATAGAGTGGCCTTTTGCTTTAGTGAGTGTAGAGACCAAATAATGTGTCCGAAGGAGGTGCGAGCGTATGGCAGAAAGTCTTGTTGCAGGAAATTTAAATGCTAATGGTAATAATTCAGCGAAATGAACGCGGAGAACCAATATTTTTAACGCACAATGTATTGGTGTTGGAATGAAACTAATTTAGTATGTTTATTGGTGATTTCATCATTTCTATCCCACCTTTTTGAAAATAGTACTACATAATATATCACACTAGTTTTAAAGATTGCGCATTATAGGGTAAAAGTGGGAAAGACGCCATACTTTTTGTATAAAGGAGTAACAAATAAAAAAAATGCAATATAATTGAATCGATTATTTTTTATCTCAAAGGTGCACTAATAATATATATTGTAATTACAATTTTTTTGTGTTCCGACAAAAAAATAAAAAAATGGACAATAAAAAATGTATGTCGGCAAAGGGCCATCTCTCCCACATGGTGTGGGAGAGATGCCATGTGGTGTGGGAGAGATGCCATACATGTCATCATGGCTTGTTTTGGTTCTTTTTGCGTAGTATTTGCCTTCCACAATTATTGCAATGCGGAGAATACATTGTGCATGACTCATGAAGCCATTTTAAGCATGAAAGACACTTAATCCAATCTGTTTTCTTTTTTGTTAGATAATAGTTTTCCCAGCACTCAGTGCACACATTATTATCATCTTCAATTGGGCTGGATGCAATTTGCTGAGAAGATGAGGATGCTGATTTTGCACCAGACAGCTTACGTTTTTTAGCGGCTCCTTTTATTAAATCCAGATTAGATGTTTTCTTGTTCAGGTTTTCAGGGGATGTCAAAACACAGGCAACTTGCTTTCGTTTCACTGTCGAGCGGGGCAGTTGTGGGTTTGGATGTGACTCCTCGAGAAGCTGTGCAGGGGTTACTTTAGTAGTTGAGGTAGCTGTTTGTCTAGAAGTTGATGGTTTTGGTGAGGATTGAGCTTCCGTAGAAGGAACAGTTGGAGGCGCTACTTCAATTAAATCAGATATAGCGAAGAAATGGTGTGGGATGGCATTTGGATCGAGTGGAAATATTCCACAAGCTTTGAAACCTGATGTGGCAGTCCCTACAGTTGCGGCTTTTCCCCAAGCTTGCCCTATTAAAGATCCAACCTGGAGTCTTGTGATTGTCCTATTCTTGTTTCTTAACAACCATGCATTTGCTGCCTGATTATAATAGGTCTTCAGAGGTTTAAAAAAACTACGATCCAGAGGTTGAAGAGCGTGTGTTGTATGACTGGGCAAGCATATAATTATGACGTCATTCTCATTTGCTAAGTCCAACAGATGTATAGAATTGGAATGGGAAGTGTGGCCATCCAAAATCAAAATAGTTTTACCTGTCTTTGGTTTTTTAGGTAAAAAATGTTCCTGGAACCATCTCCGAAATAATTCAGAATTAATGTAGGATGACTTTTTATTCATATAGACGTCAGACCCATTAGGCAAGCCATCAGAAAACTCGTGTTTTCTATTGACGCCTTTCATTATTAACACCGGAGGTAAAAAACGGCCTTCAGCACTACAGCATGCAACCAGAGAAATTGTTTCTCCCTTCTCACGAGGCGTGATCACATGAACATTCTTGGCTCCTTTTGCGGTCAAAACTTTTCTAGGTTTATTTATTAGTTGTATTCCACTCTCATCAACGTTGAAAATATTTTCAGGTTTATTCGTCAAATCATTTTTTATCATTTCTTCTTCAAGCAGTTTAAAGAATGCACTTACTTCTTCCCTGTTCATACCCTGAGCTCTTGCAACTGAAAGACCTTGTGCTTGACGTACTGAGATATTTTTATTTCTTTCTAGAAAGGACGTAAGCCAATGTTGCCCGGCCTTTTCTTTTTCCTTGGAAACTTTGTGTTTGATTCCAAGCTTCTCGCCAAATTGATAGGCAAGAGAACGAATTGTACTCCTGTCAGGTGCGAAGCCAGCATTAGCTAGGCGTTTAATATACGACGCTAATTGTTTTTCGTTTTCTGTTCCGAGTGATGCTAGAACAACATGTCATTTCTATTAGTTACCATACTAAATACATATATGCAACAATCCATCAACAACATAAATGTATTATCAGAAAATAAATACCTTGGGGACCTAATCCAGATTTTGTAGTATTGCCGGTCTTGAGGCGCCTAGATAAGGTACGAATCGGTATCCCATAGCGTCTTTGGGCCTCATTTTTCGATATTTCAAGTTTTTTAACTTTGTCTATGGCCAACATTAAATTTTCTTCTGTCCACTGCCCTCTGACCACTTTAGGATTCCTTATATATTTTCTCGGCATCCTTTAAACAATACAGTATTGTCTCCTTATGGACAACGGTTTGGTGTTCACGATGTGGGTTTATCGTTATCCCCATCCCCATCCCCGCGACGAAATACTGTACAGCAACGACTACACTTTGGCAAAGTATAGCATCTCTCCTCATTGCGTGGGACAGACGCCATACAGCTTAAAAATACTTAGGTATTAACCGAGATAGCAAAATATACTTTAAATAGGCTAAGAACAAACAAAACAACATATTAAAACCACTCCTTACCTTACTGTGTCTTTGTTTTACTGGCAACATTCACTGAAACCGCATTCACACAAAATTTTTTTCAAACAAATTATGCACCACATAAATATTTCCACCATAAACACGTTACGCTCCAGCGCAGCCGAACAGGCAATGCCAAGTTTCAGTGCTGCCATCTATGAGTAGTTAAACACAGTGAGAAATATAGACATCTCTTTCCCACACACTGAACTCGCGAAGATATGGCGTCTCTCCTCCTATGGCGTCTCTCCCACTTTTACCCTAACTTTGTTCCCGAGCGGCTACTGAATCGGTCGTGCGTGCGAGAGAATTTGACCGTCGACATTTTTTTAATTCGATTCGAAAAATATGCAATCGCACACGGATGAGTATTACACTAACCTGTTACTTTTGTGTGTGGTATTCATCCGTGTGCAACTCGTATATTTTTCGAATCAAATTAAAAGAACACCGACAAAGTTATAATGCACGATCTGTACCACTAATTAATTAGAATATATTATTCTGAATAGTGATTCTTAAAACTAGTTCGATTACATATATCTTGTTTGATTTTATTATCATTGGAAAACCCTACCTAATCTATTTGTACTATTTCCAAAAGGATGAAACAAAAATCATAGAAATTGGAATAATCGTCATTGGGCGGCACTGTAACGCGATTTTTACGGTGAGGGGATTCTCAAAGAGAATTAGATCATTTCTGAGCAAATCGAAGTCGGTGAAACGCTCATCGAAATGATCTATCACCGATCGAAGAATGTGCAAATGATTATCAAAATCACACTCGTTGCCGAATTCTTCAAAGATTAAGCTACATGAGGGAAAAAAGAAAAATTGTTTTTCTTCTAACAGGCGATGATTTTGATAAACTACCAGCCTCCTACGAAAAGAATCGACGTGGCTGCAGAACTGCGAAATAGTTTAGCCGTGATTTTGCAGTTTTAAATTTAAGGTGTTCAAATGGTTGGTTAGATCCACTATAAGTGAGAGTTCACAAAGGAAACTCGCATCTGTTAATAAAGGGAAATATTCTTCTGCCTTTGAATTTGGAATTTCCTGCAAGAAATGGAAGATCTCATTTCTTATAGCAAAGAATTGGCTTAAACATTTCGCTTCACTGAGCCAGCGTACTTCACAATGCAAAGAGACATCAGTTTAAGCAGCGTTATGTGTTTCAAGAAATTCTATAAATTTCCTGTGAGATAGAAATTTATTTCCGCCCTTGATAGAATTGATTCGTTGCGTAACGTTCTTCATGGCGGAAGATAATTGTATATCTTTCCCATATAACGCTTCCTGATGAATAATGCAGTGCATCATTGGGAAGTTGAAATCGCGTTTTCTAAACTGCCCGTTCCGTCCTATTTTGGCAATAGGATAGGCCTATAGGGGATACCACTATAAAAAAAAAACGCATCGATGATAGTACCCCCATGGGTGATGTGGAAACCTATTGATACGGGAGGCGCCCCAATGCGCTACGCGCGGTTCATATGGTACGGGCCTGAGGCGCTCCAAGCTCCTCGGCCGCCGCGGGGGCCCAGACGCGCGGCGGAAAAAAGGAGGCGCTGCCTCCGAAAATCGGGCGCTGCGTTCACTTAAATCCCAGTCCTGTTCTACGTAAACGAAGAATTAATAAGCCTACCGAGCCTCAATATATAGACGAAATTAATTTGCCCGACGATCTGTCTAAAACTTTAGATAGAAAACCATTTGTTTAAATAATAAAAGAAGAATCAGAATGTATAATATTATTTGCTACAGACGACAATATTAAAACTTTGGCAAAAATGAAGACATGGTTCATAGATGGAACTTTTAAAATGGTTCCTACTCTCTTTAAACAATTGTCTACAATACATGGCAATATCAATAAAAAGGGAGGCCCAACTGTTCCTTTAATTTACGCACTACTATCATCAAAAAAGCAGAAAATCTATAAGTTATTATTGTAGGAAATTTAAATTTTACCTTCCAAATTAGGCATAGCATTGCGCCCTGAATCTATTCTCATAGATTTCGAAATTGCAATGATAAATGCAATCAAATCCATTTTTCCATCCACTAAAATAAAAGGGTGTTTCTTTCATCTGTGTCAAAATGTATGTAGGAAAATACAGAAGAACGGGTTAGTGGCAATGTACGGAACAGAAGAATCATTCAGTACACTCGTACGATGCATTCCTTGTCTCGCATTCTTACCACATGCAGAAATTCCTAATACATTTAATAATTGAAAAACTTTATTCCCTCCGGAAGCAGAAATTATCCTTAATTGGTTTAATAAATATTATGTAAATAGTAGTTTGAAAGAAAGACCTAATGGGAGAGTAGTAATGCAGCTCCCACTTTTTCCACCCGATATGTGGTTGGTACATGATAATGAAATCAATGGTTTTCAACGAACACAAAACTCTATTGAATCATGGCATCGACGTTGGCAATGTCTGGTTGATCGCCATAAGATTTCATTATTTAAAATTATAATTGAAATACAAAAAGAGCAGGTCGTAGTAGAAAATACACTTGAGCGAGTATTACGTGGTGAAGCCTCAGCAAAAAAGAAAAAGGAAGATAAACTTAGAGAAGAAAGAGTGCAACGGATCATAGAAAATCGGGAAACGTACACAAAAAAATAGATTTTGTGAGCGCAGTAGCACATAACTTGTATCTGTAATGATACAATTATTAATGTTTATGTTTTCATTGAAGTTATACACAAGTTAATTTATGTAATAATTTATGTTATGGATTCATTTCTGTTATTATAATTTGTTAGTAAAAATATTAATTTTGAAAAATTGTGAATACGTAACAATAACTTATGGTTTGCAATAACAATCATTATACGCACTAGAAGTTGACATCGATAAGTAACTACACATTGTCGATGACAGGGCCTCTTTATTCAGTGGGCTAAATGGACTATAACCCAGGGTCGCTGGTGATTCAAGGGCGGTTAAGAATGGAGTATGTTGAAATTCTTTTTTCACGACAACCATTAAATCTATACGATGTACCGCCATGCACCGATTGGGAAGAAACTGCAGTTTACTTGAGGTGTAGAGGCACCAAATTTTATAGCCCAGGGCGCTGAAATTTGTTAAGACGGCCCTTGTCGGTGAAATGATTGTCGGTGAAATGTTTCTCGACGAAATGATTGTCGGTCATCTAAACGTGTCGGTGAGAAAATACTGTCGGTGAAATGCGGTGTCAATGAAATCGTGTCGGTGAAATGATTGTCGGTGAAGTGAAGGTAACCCAAATAGAACTTAGTAAACGAAGGCAAATTATTTTTGTAAAATTTAATAATAAGAATTGATAATTCGCAAAAGTAAAAAAGTTGTAATTTCTAGGAAATGAAAAATTATCGTCCAGTACCGACCAACTAATTAATTAGTAGATTTTTAGGTCTAAATAATTAACAATATTAATTTAAAAAAAACAATTACTTAGTACAATACAAGATTTTTCAAATTTGATTTGTACAAACTCGCAAGTAAAATAATATTCTCCTGATCTGTGCATTCGACGTGTGCCCAACCGTCGCATTCGTTACACTGCACCCAATATTTGTTAAATGATTCCTTGCAAACAGAGATGGGCAAAATTTTTATTTAAATAAAATTTCTAATAACGAATAAAAAATTAAAAAAAAATTGTTTAATAAAAAAATTAACTTTGTTAGCCGAATAAATTCGCATCGAATAAAAAATTAACTTTATTCGTCGCATAATCTAAAGTTAAAGTAACTTTTATTTGATCCTTATTTAAATAATTTTTTATTTAGTTAATGGCCAATTCGACTTTCAAAGATCACACTGGATAACTTTTTCATTAAATCCTAGCTTCCTGTTTGTTAGGTTATCATACCTATCCTTATTTACTTTATTTTTCGGCGGGAAAAAGTAGAAGGAAGGCTGAATGAACATCCTATAAATTAATCTGAGTTGCTAACAGATTAATCTTACCGATAAGAAAAATTTGGTCTCTAGTGGTTGACAGAGTTTATTGGTCTGTACTGCACGACAGTTGGATGGTCGGTACTGTACGACAACAGAGTTGGCCATTATTCGACCAAATTGTTCTTCGACTAACCTTCGAATAAAAATTTCGAATAAAATGAAGTTATTCGTGGCCAACGAATAAATTTTTAGCCGTTATTCGGTATTCGAAGGACCTCCGTGGCGACTAACAGGGGAAGTTCCCGAATCCGAAAATTCACAAAATTCTGAAACTGTGTGGATATGTGGGGGATTTCCTTCCGATTACAACGCAATTTTTTTTGCTGCCCATAATCACTCTATGAGGGTGAACTTAACCCCTGCAGATTCGGCTATTTTTTTATTTTATTTTATAACACACGATCTGTAAGAGATAGACAAAAAGTTTCAAGACCAAAGTTACTTCTTTTAATTAGATCTATCAAATCGTAAAGATTTTATCAATTGTTTAAGCAATTAGATTAAAGTTATAGATAAAAATATGAATAATGTTTTCAAAAATTCGGGTTTTTATATGAAATCTGAAGTGGATGTTTAAATAGTTATGAAACAGCATAATCCATATTTTTTTCCATATAATTTCAACTATTATTGTATCGCGGAACTGTGCTCCGCGAAAATCGAAGAACTTTTGGATCCCACTGTAACGTGTCTTAAGTTGCACGACGAGCAATGCTTTTTTAACATTTATTAGGAAATAATACGCGACGCGTACTAAGAAAGTAAGATAATTTATGTTTTTATCTCTAATTACACATGGGGCATTTAAATAAGCGCATAAGAATTATTTTCTTATCATTACAAGAATTAAGAATAATTTTTTTATCATCCGATAAGAATACTAATATATGTATTCTCATTATTAATGCTCGAGAGAACAATAGACATGAGATGATACTTTGATGGGAGACAAAAGTAGGTATATATTCGCATCATACAAGTGTTTTCAATGTTATCTAACTATACTTAAATCGCTTATTAAACGCAAATTCATTATTTTCAAGGGAAGTAAAGATGATTAATTTTAATAAGACATTTCACTGTCCAAACATTTTTTCTTCAGACGTGATAAAATAAGATACATACACATATGCCATATGTATATGTATAAGATAGGTATTATCAGTTCTATATGTTTGTCCTGACAACAAAAGTAATAAATGCTTCGACTCGTCGTTATTATTGTCAGTAGTATCGAAGGCACTTGAAGAGTAAAGACTCATTAACAGTAGATGTACGTTGATTCTGTGTAACAAACGTGTAGTGTTGAAAATGGTTCCCATACATCAATAATGAGCCGCCTATTAATAATAGAGAAATGGAGTTACACGACATAATAAAAGACATGCTTATTAAATCGCAAGAAGACACATCATTTCCAATGGAAGCTGATGTTACATTAGAATTTTTGGAACCGTTTAGACCACATTCTGTAGAATTTGTGGATGATATATGTATACCTACACGCGAAGAACTTTTAGAACCGATAGTGTTCGAAGAAGAACAGGGTATACCATAATAAGGAGGTATTGTGACTTTAAAATATAAAACAAAGGCTGTTGCATTTTAGAAGAGTGGTAAGAAGAGACGGCTTTCTTTACAATCTATCAAACATAAATTTCAAAAAGTTTCATCCGTATATCAATTGTATAGATGAGTGGTAAACGATGTACTGTTATGTTAAGGTGCTTCGTATCTATTTGTTTTATATCTATGCAAAAATGCCTTGTTTTCATTAGATGGGAAGAAACCGTAAACAGAGGAGGGACACGTCGGAAAAAATTGTTACAAATTTCTGAATATGTGTATAATAAGTTTGTTGACGGGATTGAAACTCATGCCAGTGTTCATGATTTCGACCTTTGAAGATGGGCCTTACAAACTAATGAAGAGACAGGGTTGGAAAATTTTAAAGCATCTCCACATTGGATCTGGAATTTTAAGAGAATGTATAAAATAGTTTCAAGAAAAGTGAACGAATTTATTACCAAATCATACGGTACAGATACCACGCAATTAAATAAAATTGCTTCGACTTTTGTGAATAATGTAAAACCTCGTATTAAAGATATCGGAACAAACAATACATTCAATGCTGATAAAAGCGGATTCAATCTAGAATTACATTCGGGCCGTACTTTAGCTGAGCAAGGAACCAAAAGTGTTACAGCAGTCGTAAAATCTATATCCGCTACTACAAATAGCTATTTAGAAACGCGGTGGTGTCTCGACGCCAAGTACATGAAGGACACCCTCTATAAAACACCCTGTATAAATGTCGACTCTCCCTGCCGTGTATACATGTTCAACACCCTGTATATATGCCGGCTGTCGCTGCCGTGAATACATTTTTCGAGACCCTGTATATATGTCAACTGTCGCTACCGCTATCATTTATTCGTTGTCAAGCTATTCTGAAACTTATTTCATTAATATCTCATCACCATCTCATGACCAAAATCAATAAAATCGGTCCACGTATGATAGACGTATCGTAATATCGTCTCATGGAATTGTCGAAAATGGTAGGATAGCATTTTTCTTCTTCTTCAAGCCAAATTTTCGTCAACGTAATACGTATAAGGTAAATGTCCCAATTAGCGACCGTGTAAGATCTACGTGCACGTTCTAACATATTTACATATTAAAAATATTTATCGCAGTTACTCATTAATAGCCTATCATATGGCTGGTTATTTCCCCGTGTGAAAACGGCACCTTTTTATGATGAAATTGTTCGAATATAATTATTAATAATAAATATCACAAAAAATAGAAAAAAATATACAATACAAAAAAGATGTGAAATCAAAATGTGCTGCAAGTACATAAAGGTGCTTTCCAACTGCGCTTAAGATGACACAATTACATATACACAGCTAAAATGCTGTACATTCCATTACTCATATGTATTTATCCATTACTCAGATATATTTTTATACAAATAAATATTATAATACGAATAAATAATTTCTTCAAAATACATGGCGCTGCTCTCCGAATTGGTGTTGCTAAACTGAATAAATATGTATAAATTGCAATAATCTTTTTCTTTCTTTCTTGTGCGTGCGTTCGTGAATATGTGTATGTGCATATGCTACGTATGATATTCGAATTAAATATATGTAGAATAGATTGTAAGGGAGTTATTGTAAATTATTAATACTAAGGCAATTAACATTTTTTTCGGTTTCGCAGCGCCAAGTATTTTGAATAAAATATTTATTCGTATTAAAATATTTATTTGTATAAAAATATATCTGAGTAATGGATAAATATATATGAGTAATGAAATGTACAGCATTTTCGATGTGTATATGTAGTTGTGTCATCTTAAGGAGGTTCGATACCGACGTGTAACGTACCGCTACCTACCGCCATAAATTTTTCCTTTTGTTTGCGCACATATTGTTAATTTCGTTTACATTATACCTAAGTTACTATACCGCGTATGTGAGAGCGCGTTCAAACAGCGCGCGAAAGAACCTAGTAACGCGCAACGCGTGCGCATAGCCCTCTATTCAAACAGTGAACTCAGTGCCGCGAGTGAATAGAGCGCGCGTGCGCAGATCGCACGTTCAACCGGACGCCGAATAAACCGAACGTAGTACGCGAGTGGCGCGAACTGGATGTTAATTATAATTGGTGCGCGAGACCGCACAGCCAGTGATTGGTGCGGGCCAAGTATCACCAAGCAGTATAAATAGAGGCCCGCCAGCAGCAGAGAGCAGACTTGGTTCTGCCACCGAACCACGAAGACTTCGGTCGCTCTAGCCAGCCACTCAGTCTGGAAGAAGTTATCTTAATACTCCAAATCCTAAACTTCCTTTCGAGGTAGCTTTAATTAGCTCCTCAATCTCCAAAACCGAGGTAGCTTTAGTTAGCTCCTCAAATCCCAAAACCGAGGTAGCTTTAATTAGCTCCTCAATCTCAGAAACCGAGGTAGCTTTAATTAGCTCCTCAAATCCCAAAACCGAGGTAGCTTTAATTAGCTCTGTAACGTCTCGTTCGAGAACGTTACAGAAGACAAAATAGTGAGAAATCTTTGAAATGTGTTTTAATCCAATGTTCAAAGTGTAGTCCGCATACATACTCGCTACACTCTCTAACTTTGTTCTTCTTTTTATTTAAAACATTAAAATCAACAGCATCTGAAGAAAATGCTGTAAGACCACAAGTCTGAAAGCCATGTTTAATAACACAGTCCAACAAAATGAAACTTTTTTTCTGTCCTGCAATATCCATTGGGTGCCTCTTGTAGAGTTTTGCGCCCTGAACACGAATCCGTAAACAAAATTGCTCTATCACCCTCAGTTTTTGAAAAACATAAGCTTTTCTAAAAACACGCGATTTTGGGCAAAAGTGAGGTATTACGTGAAAACTAAAAGCGCTAGAAAGTTCAACTTAGTCTCAAAAGATAGAGGAGAGTATGCTGAATATAACAGTGTACATAGTTGTTAAATTTGATTGTTTAGAATTGTTGTAAATGGCCATCAAAGTTTGAAAAAGTGACGATGCGCATGGTTTCCACGCAATATTTTTGCATTTTTACGCAAAAATTGTTTACCTTGCCCGAAAACGCTAACCAGCATCGGATTCTGTAGAAATTTCTGAAGAGGAAACCATGCAGGAAAATTGTCGCACCGATTTTTAACTCGAACTAATCGAGAAAATATCTATCAGCAACGCGTTCACGGTGTTTTGCCGCCTGGCGGCCATTGCTTGCCTGGCGCGACTCGTCAGGGCCGTTCCTACGCGTAATGGACGCGCCGGTGGTACTGTACAGTGGTCACCTACTTTCTATGGTTGTGTTCCAATTGACGCATAATGCGCATAGACCGCAGCGCAGACGCTGCGCGCATGAACCGCGTTCCGTTTCCAGCAGCGCATGAACCACAGTAACGAAACGGAACGGGTTTCGATGCGTCTGATGCTCATGAGGTTACGCGGGAATGTTCAAACTTACTTACAAATAGCTATGCAGTTGGATGGATTACGGTTAATTTAATTCGAGACTTTTGGACGGTGGTCGAAGCACGCTTCCTAACTACATCGACCGACTCCTAACGAAATTTGATGGCTTTATTGCTGGATTTTCTCAACCCGAGTTTTTCTATTCTTCTTGAACAGCGATAATTATTGAAAGCGAAGACCATATTTTATGAGTTTTATAGGACGAACTGCTGCTTACCCAGCGTAATTTGGTAAACAGATGTGTAAAGGAAAAATGAAGTTATTTATTATCCGCGTCCGGGGTAAATTCAAGGTTTTGAAGGCTATTGAATAGAACCGCAGGCTCTCGTACGTCTTCTGGATTAGAGTATAGCTGTAAAGTTAGCATTATAAGAGCACGTTCGAAACACTTAGCAGTAAAAGCCTTTAAGAAATAGAAATGCGCGCTACGTATTTGCTTCCTTCCTCATCTTTCGTTTCGACCCTGCCTAGAACCTGCTAGGGATGTGTTGTTCGTTTCGAAATTGAGTCCGTTACGTTGGTTGCAATTCATACAGCGAGTGCAGAGATAGCAGTACCAATTTCGTAGAATTCCCTAGAATCCTCCAACTTCTAGCTCATAATGCGTGCAGCAAGCGCAGAAAATAAAAGCATGGGCAGTCAATGCACATATTACGCGCATGCGTATTTGTCGCTTTACATGTGCTTCTGTATTTCGAATTCGAATACTGCAAACAGGGGAAAGAAAGTACTTTCGGCTATATAAGAAAGAAACGCTATAAAATTTGAGCAACTTACACATTTGCTAGTTTTTTTATATGAATTGATAGTTTGGAGTGCCTAGTTTTTATTAGTATGACCGAGAAAGCATAAATTTACGTTGTAACAAAGTTGGAAGCAATAACACAAAAATGTTCATTTGACTGGAATTACGGAATTAACGTGGGGTAATTCCGGCCATGATTAATTAATAATTAATTGATAAAAGACATTTTAAAACTTTAAATACTTTTGTTTATTTTTATTATCCAAAATATAATTATAGACACTTCAATTGGAAGCTAAGTCGCACGTAGATATGTAAGCAGAAAATAGACAATTTTCGCTGAGCAGAAATAGACAATTTATACTTCATATTAAATTGAGTATTATTAGGTTAAACTGTTTTTAAAAATACTTCTTGTTTATTTTATATGTTAAGGGAAGTTTAAATATTACGTCTAATAAGTTTTTTGTCGATTGTTGCATAAATAAATAATAAAAATCGATTTTTACGATAGCAAAACTATTACATGATCAGAAATAAGGACATTGACCTTATACCCGACTCCATAAAGCCATACCGTTGCGGCGTAACAATAATATTTTGGAATGATGTTAAGTTATAAAAAATTGACAAATGTAGCGTAAAAGAACGGAATATCCAATAAACATTTATTGTCATGTAGTATATCTATACGTTATATTTTCTGTCCTTTCGAGGACGAGACCACATAATTTCAACACGCGTTTTGAAGAGTAGCACGTTTCATTTTTATCTTACGGATAACTGCATGTAGAAAAAATGAAACGTGCTATTTTTCGTAACGCGCATCGATTTGGTGTATGTTTTTCAAAGTATGTTTTTTAAAGAGACAAATACGCATGCGCGCATGAACTGCACGCTTCAGGCTGTGGTTACAGTGGACGCGTTTTCGCGCCACGTCGCGCGATTCCGCGCGACTCTGCGCGACGTCGTCGCGAAATTTCGCGCGAAAATATGTTTTTCAGAAATACGTGGCTGTAATAAATATATATTTTTACTTGTATATGACGATAGCCAAAATGAATACATCGTTTTTTAGAGAGCATTTCGTCAGAAGAAAGACTTGCCATTACATTTTTAGCCAAGTGCATACTTTATTTCCTTTTTAATTTATATTTGTATTTTAAAAATAAAAGGATTTTTTTTAAGTGTTGCTGAAATACATTAAAGAATTAAATGAAAAATGAAATAAGAATGAAACAATAAAATAATATTATTTATTATGTTTGTCTCTTTTTTATTATTTACAATTTTTTATTATTCAAAATATTTGTTTGACAGCTGCATCAGATAGTGCGAGGTTAGACATGGTATATGTGTATGTAGTGTGACGTCGTAGATATTGTAGATGTATTGCTGTACAGAGATTGTCGCCGAACTTCGCGCGACCAGAAACAAATTGATTTGATATTGCCAGCGAAAATCGCCTATCGTCGCTAGGCATTTGAAATCAATTTCTGATCGCGTATAGATTAAAAAACTATTGACCCCGACGAATTAATTAATGCGGTGTTCCTACGAAAGCCCTTGTGGGATCAATCTTCGAAGAAATACCACAACCGAGATACAGGCCAAAGATTGTGGGATGAAGTGCCGAAAGAATTAAATGTACCACGTAAGTAAAATAATAAGATTATTTCATATAGCGCGGGTACATATATAATAAACTGTATTGTAAAGAAACAGTTTCTGTGTGACTTCCAGGTGAAGTGGCTAAAAAAAAGTGGAAGGGCCTCCGTGATACATACCAACGGGAATGCAACAAATTAAAATGTAAAATCCGTTCAGGCGCTCCTGGAGGGGAAAAAAAATCATCGACATGGGCATATTTCCAAAGCCTAAATTTTTTAAAGGAGTTGACCACACCACGACTCTCCACTGGGAATATCCCCGCACCACCACCACCCACCTCTCCAGAAATAATAATTCCCCAGGCAGACCAGACAGACCAGACAGATGATTTAAATTTATACAATGAGTTTGAAGATATGACTGAAAATGAATGTGTTCCACACACACACGCACACACATCACAAACGTCACATTTAGACATTGACATTGACAATCACTCAGAGGATGAATCTTTACCACATACGCACGCTCACACATCACAATCGACCACACATCACAAAACTACGACACTACGACCATTCAAACGAAAACGTTCAATTCAGGACAAATTATTACGTTTGGAAGAAGAGAAGCTAAATTTAACGAAGGACAGAAACCAGGACAGTAATTACCACTTTTTAATGGGCCTATTGCCCCAATTAAAAAAAATTCGAGACGACAGACTACTGATTACACAAATGAAAATACAGCAAGTACTCTTGGACGAACTGACGACAACACCAACAGTACACGCAACGCACACCACACATCACGAAACATCTGCAGAGTCAACAGCACACACTGATGTAAATAAATGACACATTGTAAACAGAAAATATTAAATATAAAAGTAACAAATAATGATTTTATTATTGTAGTCTGTACAATATATTACACGTACTGGAAGGGTATTTCACCCTCAGGACTAACAAAATAATTTTTGAACACTTCTCTCACATGATTTGCGGATCTACCATAATTATTGTACCGCCTTGATACAGGCACATTTCTGCGGGGTGTTGGGTTATTATTGTGACATGATAGTACAACACCTTCTCTATTAATAATTATGTTGTGCAATAAACATATGCATTTAATTACAATGTCTACATTCTGTGGGCTGATGTGCATTTCTGTTTTCAGGCATCTCCATTTCGCTACCAAAATGCCAAATGCACATTCAACACAACGTCAAGCTCTAGATAATCTATAATTGAATATCTGCTCTTCTGGTGTAAGATTCTTCCTGGAATATGGTTTTAATAAATACGTTTTGAGTGGATAGGCCTCGTCACCTAATAATACAAATGGGGCCGAAATGTTTGTAGACGGGATATTTTCATTTGCTGGCACATTAAATATATTTGTCTCCAAACGTTTGAAGACATTTGTATCAGTAAATATTCCAGCGTCGCTTTGCTTCCCATAAGCGCCAACATCAATTGTGATAAATCTATATTTTGAATCAGCTATGCCTTGTAGAACAATTGAAAAGTATTGTTTATAATTGTAATATAACGATCCTGAGTGATGAGGGCATCTGATTCTAATGTGTTTCCCATCAATACACCCAATACAATGTGGAAAATTCCAATTTTGAAAAAAATCACTTGCAATACTTTTTAAATTTTCGGCGGATGGAAAAGGCATATGTTTGCCATGGAAATAATTCCATATTGCAAGGCAAGTCGCATAAACTATTTTCCTAATGGTAACATGGGAAACTCTGTATGAAAAACTTAATGCACGAAACGACATTCCGGTAGATAAAAATCTGTAAGCAATACATATTTTGTACTTCTTAAAAAAAAAAATAAAACATAACATATTTTCAAAAAATACCCTTATTTAAAATAAAGTATACAGGTACTTACCTGAGTGTGATGGAAAGTCTTTTTTCTGGCGAAATACATTCACGAAAATTGGACTCCTTGCGAATGTATTTTTCTATACCACGTAAAATATAAAAAAATGTCTCTGGGGACATTTTAAAGTATTCAAAGAATTTGTTTGGTTCATTTAATAAATCTTCGAATAGCCTGTGGTATTCACCATTCTTTTTTCGCGAAACAAAAATAGCATTTACATGCTCCCTTCTGCTACTCATTAATAAAATTCTTAATAACGGATTCTCTAAGCAAAAGTCATCGATGTCGTCCATTTCGATTATCGTCATCTACCGATTAAATGAATATCTGCATTGCAACCCTGAAAAACAAATTTTCGGGCGAACTGAGCATCGAGACGGCGATAATCGCAATGGACGATAATCGAAACGGACGACAATTCGTTATTGCACAACATAATTATTAATAATAAAATCATTATTTGTTACTTTTATATTTAATATTTTCTGTTTACAATGTGTCATCTATTTACATCAGTGTGTGCTGTTGTGCGTTGCGTGTACTGTTGGTACCTTTAAAAAATTTAGGCTTTGGAAATATGCCCATTAGGGTGGAGTGAAATTTTTTTTTGAAAATTTCCTCAACGCTGTATGTTTAATTTTTGATCCTATACTAAAGCATTATTCACATAAAAAATTAATAAGTTATTACATCATCCTCAGGTGGCGCATGGTAAATTAAAAAAAATTTTTAGAGACTTATAAAATTTTTACGAATCGAGTATTCTGGCTTTCCTTAGTGTCCTCTCTCGCTTTAGCAATTGTTGACTGTTAGTTCTACTGACACAAAGTCGAGATCAGATACATTGTCCGGTCCGAACTTGTCCCGCGAACAGCGATCGAGGACCTCGAACCGGCCAATACATCTGACCCAGACCTTAGTAGTCCTCCTTTGGTTTGCAGTTGACGTGCATATCGTTAAACATCACTTTCGCGTAATTGTTTTCGTGACGAACTTATAACAAAAAATGCCTAAAACACGTAAAGATATTTCTTGTCCGGTGTTTGGTGAACCGCGAAAACTAAAAGACAATATGTTGCCGACGTGTTATGATATTATAAAATATTATTTGTGGGTAAGAAACGATTTGTTGTGTATAAATAATGGAAAAGACCCATCTATCAAGGAGGTTTGTGAAATAATATCTGTTGACGTCAAAAAATTGTGGGAAAAAGCATCTATTCCCATTGTAACTCATCAACAAGTTGTCTCGAGATTAATACTATATTATAATAAGTACAAAAGTATGAAGAAGTTACGTGATGAAACGAAGAAAAAGGAGTTTTATAACGAAGCTTTAAAGAAGTTATTCGACATTGCTATATGTAAATGTACGTTAAGAAAATTGTGTAAATGTCAGCCTAAAATACCCATCATAGAACAAGACTTTTTGAAAGATCAACGAGAGGAACGTAAAATGTATATTGGACCTGTTGATAGAGCGACCACTATATCTATTACTCGTAAAAACCTTAGAAAACAAAAGTACGAAGAATTTTTGAAATTCGGAACGCCATCTACCTCTACTTCTGCTACAACAGTGCAATGTTTTTCTGACGTGGCATCATTTTCTAGTGGCTCCTCAGACTCTGAAGTTAAAAAGGACACTAAACATCATAAAAAACAACCCACAAAACAAATGAGATTGAAGCTACAGAATCTGGCTGCATCATGTGACAGAACAGGGGTTTCCGATCGATCGGCAGCAATTATAGTAAACGCGGCGTTGTTGGATTTAAATATAATAAATAGTGATGACCCTTCAAAAGTAATAGACCGAAGTAAATTACGTCGTGAACGCCAAAAAGTACGACAAGATTTACAATTTGAAGCCGGCAAAACAACCATATCCTCACTGTATTTTGACGGCCGTAAGGACAAAACTTTTACTCTGGCTAAGATTGAAAATAATTATCATCGAAAAACAGTCACTGAAGAGCATATTTCATTAATATCTGAACCAGGTTCTGAGTACATTGGACATCTTTCAATTAATTCGGGAAAAGCAATTACAATTCAAAAAAGTATGGTACAATTTCTTTCTGAAAAAATTGAGTACCAGTCTTCTTTAGTGGCAGTTGGATGCGATGGTACCGCAGTAAATACCGGACACAAAAGCGGTGTCATTGTATTATTAGAAAAACATCTAAACAGACCTTTACAATGGTTTGTGTGCTTGTTGCATGCAAACGAATTGCCACTCCGTCAGCTGTTCGCAACTATTGATGGTACTACTACAGGCCCAAATAGTTATTCAGGAAATATCGGGAAAATGCTAGTAAAATGCCTAGATCAGAAGGTGGTAGCTTTCCAAACTATAGACACAGATTTGCCAGATGTTAATACTGAATTGTTAAGCAGCGATCAGAAGTATTTGTATGAGATGTGTTCAGCTATTTCTCGCGGAAGTATCCCACCCGCTTTAGCTAATAAAGACCCAGGAAAGCTAGCCCACTCTCGATGGCTCACTTGTGCAAACAGAATTTTACGTTTGTATGTGGGCACAAAAAAATCGTCAGAAAACTTGAGAGAATTGGCAATATTCATTATGAAAGTTTACGCACCAACTTGGTTTGACATCAAGATGAAACCTTCTTGTAAACATGGTCCAATTCACGTTTTCAATATGATTAAAAGATCCCTCTACCTACGTGAAGAGCTGAAGGACATTGTCCTAAAAACTATTCAACGGAACGCGTTCTTTGTGCATCCAGAAAATTTATTGCTTGCTATGCTACAAGACGAACACCCACACATTAAGGAACTAGCTCTTAGACGAATTAAAAAAGCGAGGAAGCAGGCGAAGGGAAAGAATTTACGTGAGTTCAAGATACCTCAACTGGATTTTGAAGCACTTTCCTATTACGAACTCATCGATTGGTCGAAAGAAAATATTACTGAGCCACCAATGACCATAAAATACAGTAACCATGAAATAGAAGAAATGATATTATCTGGAGACAATATGACGTATTTTGAGAAGTTTCCTTGTCACACCCAAGCAGTTGAGCGTTGCGTTAAGCTTGTAACAGAAGCTGCAGTATCTGTTTGTGGTTCAGACGCAAGAGACGGTTACATTAGAGCGAAGATAAAAGCAAGACAAGATTTACCAATATTCGAGACAAAATCCCAATATTTTAAACAACATAGTGACGCCCAGCCACGAGATGGCAAAGATTAAGTTCCTTTTTTTTTACTTCATTTACCATTGTAATATCTAATTTTAGTTGTACCATTCAATTAAAAATTATTTTTAGAGATTTTGTGATTATTTACTTATAACTCTGTTTTCCCAATTTTTACGAAAACTTTAAGTCACCTGCGCCACCTGAAAATAATAACGTAGATGGCTGAAATTTTAAAGTTAAACACTTCCAGACACGTGTCAAAAAATAGTAATGCAGGAATAAAAAAATACGAATTAAAATTTTTTTTCACCTGTTTCACTCCACCCTAATGCCCATGTCGAAGAATTTTCTTCCCCTCCAGAAGCGCCTGAGCGGATTTTAAATATTAATTTGTTGCATTCCCGTTGGTATATATCACGGAGGCCCTTCCACTTTTTTTTAGCCACTTCACCTGGAAGTCACACAGAAACTGTTTCTTTACAATACAGTTTATTATATATGTACCCGCGCTATATGAAATAATCGTATTATTTTACTTACGTGGTACATTTAATTCTTTCGCCACTTCATACCACAATCTTTGGCGTGTATCTCGGTTGTGGTATTCCTTCGAAGATTGATCCCACAAGGGCTTTCGTAGGAACACCGCATTAATTAATTCGTCGGGGTCCATAGTTTTTTAATCTATACGCGATCAGAAATTGATTTCAAATGCCTAGCGACGATAGGCGATTTTCGCTGGCAATATCAAATCAATTTGTTTCTGGTCGCGCGAAGTTCGGCGGCAATCTCTGTACAGCAATACATCTACAATATCTACGACGTCACACTACATACACATATACAATGTCTAACCTCGCACTATCTGATGCAGCTGTCAAACAAATATTTTGAATAATAAAAAATAGTAAATAATAAAAAAGAGACAAACATAATAAATAATATTATTTTATTGTTTCATTCTTATTTCATTTTTCATTTAATTCTTTAATGTATTTCAGCAACACTAAAAAAATCCTTTTATTTTTAAAATACAAACATAAATTAAAAAGGAAATAAAGTATGCACTTGGCTAAAAATGTAATGGCAAGTCTTTCTTGTGACGAAATGCCCTCTAAAAAACGAAGTATTCATTTTGGCTATCGTCATATACAAGTAAAAATATATATTTATTACAGCCACGTATTTCTGAAAAACATATTTTCGCGCGAAATTTCGCCACGACGTCGCGCAGAGTCGCGCGGAATCGCGGGGAATTGCGCGCCGTCGCGCGATGCTCAGTTCGCGCGAAAACGCGTCCATTGTAACCACAGCCTTATGCGCTAGAGGTGGGAGAATTCTAGGTAATCGTATGCGGCACCAACGCAATCAATGCACGCATAGACTGAAACCGAACGGTTTTCTCTGCAGTCTATGCACATAATGCGTGAATTGGAACACAGCCTATATGTATCAGCCTTATTTCTTCGTGTATTCATGGATACTATTCACAGAATTGTATAGAACCTTCTAATCAATTTCAATTGGTGAACATTCTGACGGTCGCACAGTTAAAAACATTTTTTAAATTTTGTTAAACTGCAGAAAAAATTAAATATATAAAATGAAAAATTACCTGTAGCATCGCTCATGCAAACAAATTTAAAAATGTTTACGTGCTGCTTTACGTTTGTACATCGGGTCCTTGTTGTCGTTCATAAGCGTCCAACAATAGTCCGAAAGCATTGCAACCATATCCTTGCCCTGGTAACTCTTTTCCATTTTGGAAACATCTTGATGGAAACGTTCTCCTTGTTCGTCGCTCACATCACCAAGGTTTGGCGGAAAAAATGTCAGATGGGAGTGTAAAAAGTGCATTTTTAAGGACATATTACAGCCCAGATTTTGACACGATTTTAAAAGTTGGTTTACAATGGAAACATAGTTTTTAGATTTCTGTTTACCGAGGAATTTTTCTGTAGTTTTTATAAATCAACACCATACTTTTCTTTCCAAAGTATTTAATTTCTTTGGAAAATTTTCATCTTTCATTAAAGTCCTGATCTGGGGTCCAACAAATATTCCTTCTTTTATTTTTGCATCGGATATGGATGGGAATGTGTCTTTTAAATATGCAAAACCAGTTCCAGATTTATCCATTGCCTTCACGAAGTTTTTGATAATTCCTAATTTTATATGTAGCGGTGGTAAAAACACATTTTTAGGATCAATTAGGTTATTATGTTGTACATTTTTTTGCTCGGGAATCAACTTCTGTCGCGGAGTCCAAATTTTTTTAGAATAATGTTGATCCCTTGCTCTGCGGTCCCATTCACACAGAAAACAGCAGTATTTAGTGTAGCCCATTTGAAGACCTAGTAGTATCCCAATTACTTTCAAATCACCACTAACGTGCCATTTATACTTTTCGCATTGTATTTTGGACAAAACCATCTTTAACGAGTCGCAAGATTCCATCATTGTTGTGCTATATACTATCGGGATGGAAGGATGCACATTTCCGATGTGAAGCAATACAGTTTTGAAACTGCTTTTTGATGCGTCTATGAATAGGCGCCATTCTTTTGGCTCATGATTCATTCCCAAGGTTTCCATTAATCCATTGATATTTGTGCAAACGCAAAGTTCTTCGTCGATGCAAAAATATTCCCTCAATGCGTTGTCGCGTTTTCTAAAATATGTAATATTTGTTTGGCTATTAAGTAAATTCCAGCCTTGTAGTCGGGATCCTAATAGTTCAGCGTGGTCTTTTGACAATTGCAAGTCTCGTACGAGATCATTGAGATCCGATTGAGTGATTAAATGTGGCTTGGGTAATGATACGGAAGGTTTATAAACATCTATGGTTTCTTCGAATTTAATTGTTTCGGTAGCATCCTCATATCTATCGGGTATCTTTGGCGGTGGTGTTGGTACAGGTAATTCCTTAAGGCTCGTATAGACCGGGCGATAATCGCCGGCAACTTTGTCGCCGGAGTAGCTGCCGAGTCGGTGGGATAACCGACTTGTCTCCAGCGACTTGTATCTGGTGATTTTTATCCGGCAACTTGTGTCTGGCGACTCGTCCTTTAACCCTTAGGCTGCCGCTATAGCCACTATATTGGCACGGCTCTACCCCCTCGACTCTATGGGACCTATTGACTACTCATACATAAAATTTTTTGGAAAAAAGGACCCCTATTTTTACGAAAAAATAGCGGCAGCCTAAAGGTTAAAGGTTAAAGAGATACGAATATACCTGGGAAAGTCGCAGGATACGGGTATCCGGCGACTTGCAACAATCGCTGTTGGATCCAGCAACTCGACCCTTGCCTCAAACGGTCTTCTAGAAATGACTGTTGGCCACATGTTCCCGAAAAACTGTATTCAAGTGGACGGTGAGCAACATCGCCCGAGTGTCTAGTGCCTGTATTCCTGTTTCCCGTTCCGAATGGGAAACATTGCCGACTCTGTGGCAACACACCACACACTATATACGTATATTGAAGTACATTCTATATTAAATGTATACGTATATATATATTTAATATATATATAATAAATTTTTAACGTAAATATCTACTATATGATCTACTGCATGGAAACACACCACACGTATACATATTTATTGAAACATTAATTTCTTTTATATTTATTAAATGAATTTATTATATATACATATAAATATTATTATATATATATATATATATATAAATGTATTCAGTGGAATTCGCAAGAAATAGGTCAACGCGTGCTTTTGTTTTGGAATTGAAGCGCGTGTTTTTACTCGAGAGATAAGGAATCCGTCTCGAATTTGCTGGCAAGACGGCGCAGGCCTATATCTGGCACATTTAGGTAAAAACTGAAGGGACTGGGTTGTGTATCACATCTAGTTCCCAAAAATTAATCAGGCTGATCGGTCAGAGTGTTCCGCCAAGGTGCGGTTTATAACCGTATTGTCTCACGAGTAGCGGTTGACAACGGTACCTGCGCGTCCGAAGTCACCGTGTATACCATCCATTATCGATATCTGGGAGACAAATGTTTCCCAACAAATGCTCCGAGAACAAGCAATTGCCTAGTCGTAAAGAAATTAAGAAATTTCGCTTCGAAAAAAAAATGGCCAGCTGTAAAAGATAACTGAATTTGGTCGCGCAGGTACCGTTGTCAACCGCTGACTCACGAGATAATACGATCATAAACCGCAACCCTGTCGAAACACTCTGACCGATCAGCTTGATTAATTTTTGGGAACCAGATGTGGTACACAAGCTAGCCCCTTCAGTTTTTACCTAAATGTGCCAGATATAGCAGTTAAAAAGTATTATTCAACATCAAAGAGCCTTGCAGAGAGAGAGAGAGAGAGAGAGAGAGAGCTCTTCAAAATCAGATTTTGTCATTCGTACAAAATTGATAAAACTACCTCCGTCGTTTAATAGCAACTGTGACATTAAATGATCACCATAATGTTCTCCATTTCTACAAAACATCTTTTTCCACCAACGCCTTTATCTTTTGGTCGATACTATTACAACCAACGCGGCGCCAACACCCATAGCTATCGACGGATCCATGGATACTAAATAGAGTTTGGAATCAGTGTTCCGATATGGGGCGGGTTTTCTCGCGCATGCGCGGCGATTTTAGCATCAGTGCAGTACAAGTTTCGATAAAATGGGGTACCCTGATCACCCAACAATAATTTTTCACAAATTGTTATGATATGCCCCTTTTTTTGGGGGGGGGGGGGGTACCGTGAAGGGAGAAGTACTTAAATAACCGTAAGCCAAATACATAATAAAAAAATAAAATATTTTATTTCACAGAATCAATTAAATACCAGCATTTGCTACTAGGATAAGGAAAACTGCCAAAACCCATTACCACTATCCCCTGTAGGTGTGTCCCCCTCCATCAATGTAAGCCCCGTCTTCATCCCTGCACGCGTTACTTGCCCCCTCAACATAGATACGGTACTGCAAACGCCGCGCATGCGCAAGAAAACCCGCCCCATATCGGAACACTGTTTGGAATGGACGCCGAAAGGTCTGGGACCAGGCCCGGATTAAGATTTTTGGGGCCCGGGGCTATCAAACCTTCGAGGCCCCCCCGTGGTTGATTTTTGGGGCCCAGGGCTATCTAACCTTCGAGGCCCCCCTGGTTAAACAGCGGGGGGGGGGGGGTAGTGAGCTAATCGCTTAGAATGGGGCCCTCCCCTGAAAGTGGGGCCCGGGGCTGCAGCCCCCCCTAGCGCCCCCTTTAATCCGGGCCTGTCTGGGACCTGGTTTATAGGTGGGGGACACAAGTTGCCGAGTCGCCGGACACAGTCGCTGGATACCAGTCGCTCGGTAAAAGTCGCTAACGACAAGTCGATGCATCCCAGCGAGTCACCAGGCGACCCGCTGGAGTCGCTGGCGACAAAGTTGCCACTTCTGTCTCACTCTTGTTCGACGAAGGCGAGAGCGAGATGGAACGAAAGCGAACGAGAGCCATTGAAAGCGAGCGAGGACGGTACGAGACAGACGACGCGTGGATGTTTTGTTTCACTTCGTCTTTCGAGCGCCGTGACACTCCGTCCTTCTCATGCGCGACGGGCGTGCGCGATGGTTGCAAGCTTTTACGGATGCCACGGGAACCGCTTCGCCAAATCTTGACGCAGGCCCGGCTCAAGTCTTTTTTGCGCCCTAGGTGATTTGTTCAATTGAGCCCTTTATTATAATACATTTATTTGAGATTATTTATGACTTTAATCTGCAAAATTAGGCAGCTACTAGGGCGTAAGGTTGACAAGAGGTGCAAAATGGTATTTTCATTGTTGGCATTGTTGAAAATAAATTTTTAAATGAAATACTACAAATTGTACTACAACAGTTTTAAACTACGGATAAAAATCAGAGTAAGGTCACCAAAAATCTCAATTAAATGTATTATAATAAATAGCGGAATTTGGCAAGTTCGCCTAGGACGCAAAGAGACTCGTGCCGTGTCTGGCTATCTGATCGTCGCGCGCATGCGTCGAGCAGCCACGATTCTATCTGAGCGCTCGCCCTGTCGCGCATACCCGCCGGGCATGCAAAGCGTTCCATCTCGCTCCCCCCTTCGGCCAGAAAGAAGCGAGAAACGAACACTCGGAATTAGGGCTCTGTACACGATACAAGCTCAACGCCGGTCCCGACCAGCGAGCATATAGGGAGACAATACTGTACTGTTCATATGCGAACTTTATTGTAGAAATTATATTTCTATGCTTAGACTTTAAAACTAGTTCCCCGCAAAATGAATCTGGATGAGTTTTACACTTTCGCGACATTATACTACACTACACAAAATACTATACAATGTATATATACACACCTTACACTAACACGCCACAGGCCTAACAATATATGCACACACAGTCAAAAAAGTATCCAAGTAGGTACACTGTAATTCACAATTTTTCGCAGCACACGTTTTATTCGATGCAAAGGAAGACTCTCTGAACTGCTTAACACGACTGACTCGAATGATTTTGGAGAAAAAACTGAGCTCTGACTTAGACGATGCATAAGAAACCAGAGCATTGCATGATATTTATTTTTTGTCTGATTGTATCGCGCGTTAGGGAGAGGCGCCAATCGATGTTTATACATCGAAAGAGTTCCTGCGATAGCTACGAACTCTTACTTCTCTCTCTTCACTAAACCTCAGAAAATTATATTACTTTCGTATCTCAAACTCTGTTTCAGAAATATTGAATAATGAATTTATTAAAAAAAGATGCCTAAATGATATTTAAATATGTTTCGTGTTGCCTTCAAATACTGAGTTTCAAATGTTACAATATCTGGAAAAGTGTTCTAAATCTGGTAAAACCATAATAATATAAATCTTGTAATTTCATAAATAATCGTGTTTGTTTTATACGGTTCCATATTAACAAGTCATATGTAGGTATTCATGCATTGAATATCGAAATTGTTTATAACAGAGGTTGATTGAGAAAAGTATATTTAAATCCGAGAACAGTATCTACGAATACACGAAAAAAACTAAGGATGATCCATATAGAATGTCGGTGCCCTCTGAACGGTACTATCGGCGTCGATTAGGCGTAGCGAAAGCCCTGACGAGTCGCATCAGGCGAGCAATGGCCGCCAGGCGGCAAAACACGGTGAACGCGTTGCCGATAGATATTTTCTCGACTAGTTCGAGTTAAAAATAGTTGCGACAATTTTCCTGCATGGTTTCCTCTTCAGAAATGTCTACAGAATCCGATGTTGGGTAGCGTTTTTGGGCTAGGTAAACAATTTTTCGTAAAAATGCAAAAATATTGCGTGGAAACCATGCGCATCGACACTTTTTCAAACTTTGATGGTCATTTACAACCATTCAGAACATT
The DNA here is from genome assembly GCA_963932335.1 of Andrena marginata. Taxonomy (NCBI): domain Eukaryota; kingdom Metazoa; phylum Arthropoda; class Insecta; order Hymenoptera; family Andrenidae; genus Andrena; species Andrena marginata. The sequence continues at coordinate 14,218,628 of OZ010664.1, forward strand.
CAAATTTAATTACTATATACACTGATATATTTAGTAAACTCTCCTCTATCTTTTGAGACTAAGTTGAACTTTCTAGCGTTTTTAGTTTTCACGCAATATCTCGCGTTTGCCCAAAATCGCGTGTTTTTACAAAAGCTCATGAGTTTTCAAAAACTGAGGGTGATAGAGCAATTTTGTTTACGGATTCGTGTTCAGGGCGCAGAACTCTACAAGAATCACCGAGTGGAATTTGCAGACCAAAAATCGTGTTGGACAGTGTAATAGTCGCTAAATTGGGAATTGAATTCAAAGTCTGTTTTAAAAGTGGAGCAAAATTTTCTCTTTTTAACTTTTGTGCTCCATGATCAATACTCCATTGATCAACAGTTTTCTTCCATTTTGATTTTATTGGATGAAACACTGCCACATCAAGTGGTTGTAGTATGTGCGTTGCATTAGGATATAATGCAATGAGCTCTATCTGGTTCGCTTTACAAAATTGTGACACAGCCAAAGTCTCGTGTGATGCATGACCATCTACATATAAAACAACTGGAAACTCAATGTTGTGCTCTGTAAGCCATGGATAGAATTTGGTAGATATGTAGTTATAAAAACTATCTGCTGTCATCCACCCCCTCTCAGTGTTTCCAGCAATCCAGCAATCCAGCCTGAAGCTAAATGATTTATGACATTCGCTGGTGTCCTTTCATACCAGAAAAGAATCATGGGTGGTAACATAGTGCCCTCAGCATTTACTGTAAACAATACAGTTATGCTTTCTGTCTCATTACCGTGTACAACTTTATATACTGATTTTGACCCTTTACGAGCCAATACTGTATCAGGCTTGGGAACCAAGAAAAAAACACTTTCATCTAAGTTAAACACTCTTGATGAGTGTATATTTAGTATTTTCAATTTTTTCAAATGTTCTTTAACTTCATTGAACCAATTTTTTAAAACGTCTTCAGTCGCTAATGCTCGGTTGATTGTTAAATTTTGAGTCATTCTTGGGGTCACATCTGGATGTCTATGACGAAAACTTTCCCACCAGTGCCGGCCTGGTTTATTATCCTTAAAAGGCGTTTGTCTTCCTAATTCTATCACAAGTTTCTGCACGCATTGCAAAAGTAGAGGTTTTGTAATAGGGAAACCTCTCTGACTGCAATAGAAAATCCATTCTACGATTTTTTCTTCTTCTTCGAGTGTTAAATACGCACTAGGGCCTCTAATACCCTCAATTGGAATTTTTTTCGTTTGCTTAGCATACAAAGTACTTCTTGGTAGGGTAGGCGAGGGCGAATCGGATTACTTTGAGTTTGACATTGCGAAAATGTAACTCTCCTTTGTAGTCTTGTGTAAGGTACATCATAAATTTCTGCAGCTTGACGTGTAGTCATTTCTTTAGATTTTACTTTTATTTCTGCTTATCTCATTTTTTCTGCACACCATGATCCTTGATCGGTCTTTTTTATGTACGTACGAACCATCTCTATATAAATAATTATAATATTTATAATCATACAAATACTCGAATGAAGAAAAAGACTGATCCGATTCACTCCACATGATGTGATCCGATTAGCCCCATATGTAAGGATTTAAAAGTGAGTAAATTACAGAAACATATGATATAATAGTCTGAAATATATCAAATACTAAATTTGAACACCACGCAGGCTAATAATAATAAACACATTTAAACTTTCAAGCTTACCTTGTTATTTTAAACACGAAATTACAGATTGCGTAGGTTAGATTCGGTACGAAATTGTGACATTCGCATGCGTCCGCCTCACTGAAAACGTGTGCCAGCACGAAAAAATACTTTGATAAAATTGACGGGTTATTGCGTTTGGTGCGGGAGAGGGGCATGAGGTACTCCGAAGGATCGGAATGCTCATTTCTATCACGATGTAAGAAATATGGACTAAATTCTTATTTTGATCCGATTCCCCCCTGTGATCCGATTTGCCCTGGTCTATCCTACTTGAAATATCTCAGCAGTTTTTCGTGTGGAGACCCCCTTTTCCACTTCTTTTAACACATTATTTACATCTTATTGATCATATTTTTTCATATAAACTGTCTTTGTTTTATTTTTTCCCTTTCTGTCTTTGCCCATTTTATTAATATAGAAATATTGGAGGTTATGTAAAAAACGAATTGTTTAACTGAAAAAAGTATAGAATCTAATACAACATAGTCACAAATAATGTTTATATTAAATAATTACCTTAATTGGTACGGAAATGCCCACAGAAACTGTAAAATCGTAGCACAAATGTGGAACACGTGCCGCGGCTAGATACTAGGACACAGGAGTGAGCACTTAAAATGGCGCCTTGCCCAATACCTAACCGGCTGGCTAGTTATTGGACAAATCAGATTATCACGTACCAATACATAACCACGTAAATTTTTATTTTAAAACCAATTTAAATGTGTAATCTTTTGTTTTCAATTTATCATAAATATTCTTAAGAATTTATAACTGCTTTGTTTGCACTGAAAAACCTAGTATTATGATAATTATCATCTTAATACGTACTACACTTTCCTTAGCCATATCTTAAGGAATATATGAAGATTCACGCTGTATTTGACTACGACAATTCAAACATTTCTTTTAACATTTTAAAAGAAAAATTGAGTGGCATAATTTTTAATATAAGAGACTGAATAATTAAATAATGAAGCAGTACAATCATTCTTCTTACTTTATATAAGTTTAACTTAATAAAAAAAAAAATGTTCATCTGGGGCCAAGTAATGGGACGTGGCCATTCATTGGTACATTTACCTTATTTTTGAAAAATAGGTAGGATGTACAATGACGGACGACGATCCCTGCCGAATAATCCCGAGAGTCGACGAACGAAGAACGAAACATGTGTTAGTTTCGGTTTGGTTGAAGGTGTGCGTGTAACGCGTATACAGGGTGTCCCAAAAATGCTGCGGTTCCTTGAAGGGGGTGACTGAGGGTGTGATTGCAAACAACTTTTTACTTTACGAAAATGCTCTCCGAGATTTCGAGCTCGCCCGAGCTCCCGCGGTAGCATTGGCTACACAGTAGGCGACAGCGCTTGTACTACGAACGTACGAACAAGCAAATCGGCATGCATCGAAGAAAACCGCGTTACAGTATTTGTTTTTAAAGCAGAATCTTAAATAATAATTATTTGAAGCGAGAGAACAAGAAATACGTAAATTTCATTTTCAAATAACGCATAAACGAAGAGGTCATATAACAGAAAATGTACAAAAAGTTATCGTAATTCCTTATTGAGGTAAAAATCCGTAGTTTAATAACGACCAACGCAACTAAATTTAAAAAATAATATTAGGTGTATGAATAAATTCTTTCCGATTGGATTTACATAATCAGTAGGTACAAAGCTACCGCATTTCTATCGCAGTGGTATTCGTAAGCTGTCATAAAAATGGCAAAAGGTAATTAACAATAATGGAAATTATTTCGATGATTGTGTTATTTTCATATTTTTGAAATCAAACTGTTATTGTACCCTACAATCGAAAATAATTTATTTCTACCCCTAATAATCACCAAGAAATTAAATAAAACTCACCCATTCGGACATTCCTTTCCTTCCTTTTCGGTAACCTGTGTCACTGGGTCACTGTACCAATCCTGGTGATCGTTGGACGAAAAGATTTATGGTAGGGTAGCGCCCAGTGCTCAGCTGATCGCAAATACATACGACACCACCCAAAGTAAAGGGTGGCAACGTCAAGTGCGTTCGGATTAATATACCGAATATTCTCTTCACTGCACGGCTACTAACAACAATCACTTCATTTATTTTTCATGGAACGTGTTGTTTATACGTTATAAAAATTTGTGGAAATGAATTTTCACTTGGCGTTAGGAGCCGTGGGTATTCCGTTGCGAATACTCGCGCGGCAGCGCTTTCGTCTCCGTTGTTCGGGGGGTACATCCAGATCATCGCGTAATACTTTTGAGCAGAGAACATTTCTGCGACGTGATAGCTAGCTGACTGACAAGATTTTTTCCAAGCAACTTCCTCTACCCCAAAGTAGCTTATCTCGTTCCATTATGAGTTAACCCCCACCAGGATAAGAGGTTTTAGGTAAACAGACAACACACGTGCTTTGCAGAAGTGCAACGAACGAACGATCGTACACTTTCACAAAAGTCCGCGCTCCGTCCTTTTACTGCCAATGTACCCATTGCTTCGAGATAGAAAGACACCACATGTTTCGGTTCGAAAGGGTCCCAAGAGAAGAGAGATTGAAAGTCTTCGAGTTGCTATAAAGGAAAATATCCTGTTTCCTGTTTCCCTTTTCCAATACCCTGAGTTCACGTCTGCTACGAGGCGGAACCAACTAAGCCATAAATTACCGAAAACTGTATGAAATCGTTCTTTACCGCCGACTCGAGGGACAAATACGGTCATAAACCGCGACTCTGGTGAAATGCTCTGGCCGATCAGCGTGATTAATTTTGGGGAACTAGAAATTAAAAAGTATTATCCAACACCAATACGCCTCGCGGAGAGACACAGGAAGTAAAGGGGTAGTCCGCTGACTGCGCGTGGCACAGTGGGGTATTCGCACTGAAAAGCCGGACATTAGTGAATTTCCAAAATTTTTGAGTAAGCCGTAAAATTTTTAATATTAAAGGTAGATGAATGCCTGAGGGACAATACATCAGTATTCTTTTTTAAATTTGTGCACTCACAAGGCAGTATAGTTAATCGAAAGTCAAGAGATTTCATAGGACACTTTACAATCCCAATCACTCTCTGAAACAGCGTTCGCTTATTCGTGATTTTCAAGTGTTCTACTGGAATTGTGTAAACTTTGTCATTGTAGAAGCTTTGCAGGTTCGTGTAAACAAAATCCATATTCGTCCCAGTTCAATTTTTATAGCTAATTTAGTTAAGTAGTGCTCGCAGCATTTCACGTAGGCATGTACGTTTGCTTTCGCTGGGCTTCCGCGAGACGCTGCGCTATGAAACAAGTCGAAGGATCTGTTTACAAAAAGAGACGAACACCCATACAATGTTAATGGTACGTTACAGATAAGACTTCGATCTGGGCCTGTTCTTTCTGCGTGCATTCAGTTGAAACAGTGCTTTCAGAGACTGCAGAGCGATATATTCAAAGTGTCTTTTACATAGTTATATCTTATATTTTAGTTTCTCTTTCAGTTTAAGTATTGTTTTGTGTATATATTTAGTGCATATTTATATTACAAGTTTAAGTGCCTTTTTCTTTTTGTTTTCATATTGAATTTCATTTCACCTATACTTGGTAAGTATGCTTAAACATTTTTCATATAACTCAGATATTTTCCACTTTTTTTATCCAGATATTAATTATTTAACGAGAATATTTATACATATAGATATCAAAATGTCTGCCAATTCTTCGGAGCAAACTGCAGGCCCGTCTAACACAAAAGTCATGACGCGAACACAATTATTTAATATAATGCAGGAACGGGAGAACGAAAATATGACTGAAAAATTAGAATACCTAGAGCAATTTCTGCTAAATCTACATAACTATACGGAAGAAAAACGTCAGGCATTCAAACATAAAATATCGCATATTAAATCTGAATTTAAAAACAGATGGACGTCTGCAAATTATTACAAAAACATTTTTATGTCAAGGAATGAAAAATGGCTTCAAGGAGCAATAGAAATTCCTGGAACACAATTTCAATCTAGAAAATTAGCAAAATCTTTCCTAGAATTATCTAATCGTAGCAAGCGAAGAAAGACGGAAAATATACGAAAAAATTTATCCACCGAGGAATTGATATTCGCCACTCATTCAAAATTGAGAGCTTCAAGGCAAGTAGATGCTTCATTTATGTTAAAGGAGATGACGAAGTCGCCCACGCGAGCAACTAAATATAGGAAAACTCATTCTGCAAAACAAAATGCACAAGAAAAAAGAAAATTATCAAGTCTACAAGCTCTTTCATTATTTGTTGGGGCGAAATTATCAAGAAGTCAATACGAAATAATCCGAATGGCTGACAAGAAATTCTTTCCGAGTTACACCATGTTGCAGAAAGCAAAACAGGATTGTTATCCTAGTAAAGAATCGTATACAGTAACTGAATCATCTGCAGAAATAAATTTGCAGGATCTGTTAGACCACACAGCTGCCCGATTAATATTGCATTTAGAAGAAGTGCTAAGTAATTTGAACGAAAATGAAAGTAGCTTATTAAATTTAACTAGCAAGTGGGGGTGCGATGGATCGCAGCAAAGTCAGTTTAAACAGAAATTCCTAGAAGATACCGACTCAGACGCGAATATATTCCAGACATCTTTTGTGCCACTGCAATTAATTTCGTTAGCAACTAAAACAGTAATTTGGCAAAATCCAACACCGTCATCCCCCAGATACTGTAGGCCCATACGTATAAGATTTGTTAAAGAAACAAACGATATAACTAATTCAGAAATAAATTATATACAAACCAAGATCAATAATTTGAAAGAAACAAAAGTTGAAGGAAACAGAAATATATCCGTTTCACATACATTATTATTCACGATGGTTGACGGTAAGATATGTAATGCTGCCACAGACACAAAATCAAGCATGAAATGTTTTATATGCGGCGCTACATCTAAAGAATTTAACAATTTGTCGAAAGAAAAGGAAATAAACCCCGGCTCATTAAAATTTGGTTTATCTATTCTTCATGCCCGAATAAAACTATTCGAAAACCTTCTGCATATATCATACAAATTGCCACTGAAAAAGTGGCAAATAAAAATTCCGAATGAAAAGCATGTAGTGGCAGAAAGGAAAAAGAATATCCAACAGGAATTTGAAACTAAAATGGGCCTTATTGTAGATATGCCAAAACCCGGATTTGGAAATTCAAATGACGGGAATAGTAGCCGTAGATTTTTTTCGAACCACCTACTGTCAGCTACAATAACAGGGATTGAGACAGAATTGATATATAGACTTAGAGTTATACTTGAAGCTATATCTAGTGGTTACAAAATTAATGTAGAAAAGTTTGCAGCATATGCTGCGGATACAGCAAAGCTTTATGTCCAATTATATCCGTGGTATCCGATGACGCCCACTATGCATAAAATTCTAATTCATGGTGCGCTTGTAATAGAACAGGCTATTTTGCCTATTGGTCAGCTGTCCGAAGAGGCGGCTGAAGCAAGAAATAAACATTTTCGCCAATATAGACAAAACTATGCTAGTAAATTTTCAAGGCAGGCGTGCAACGAGGATGTCATAAATAGACTGCTGTTAACATCTGACCCTCTTTTAACAAGTATAAGACCAACACCAAGAAAAAAACAAGGCCATTTTCGAAAGAAACAATAGATTTGCTCCTACAACCTGATCTAATAATTCCTGGAAACAAAGACGAAGACGAAGATGAAGACGAGGACGAAGACGAAGACGAAGATGAAGACGAGGACGAAGACGAGGACATAAATAATGTATAAGAAATATTATTTCTGAAAAAAAAATTAAAGCTTCTTCTACCGAAAATGCATACATTATAGGTAAAAATATTCTTGAAATATATAGTACCCATAATAAATTAGATTTTATATACTATAAATACAAATCTTTATTATTCCAAAATAAAATTGACCTGTATACGTCTGCTGCTGCCTATTTCTTGTTAAGCTATAGCGAATTAATCTGTCAGTTTGTGACGATTGAAGTTTTGACTGTTATAATTTTTGCTAGGATTGGGGTTCGTATATTATTTATGACTTATTTAATTACTTATTTATTATTTATTTAATTATTTTTTTGTCCATATTAGTTAGTATCTATTTAATTAGTTATTATTATGCATTAGTTCTTTTAAATGCCTATATCTTTGTTAAAAAACATCTTTTTGCAATTAAGTTTGACTTATATTAAAGACAAACGATCATATTCTGCAATCGTACAGATAAAACTTGCAAGGACCATTGTTTGCAGCCCGTAAACTTAACAGATATCGAGAAATTTGGACAATGTGATATACTCCACTTTAAAGCCATTTTTACTTTTTAGATACCATTACGATGAAAGTAATTAAAAGAATCAAAAATTAGACAGCGCAAACTTTAAAATGGTTTTTGTTTCATTCATTTTGGATGAATTTTGACGAAGTTATGGGAATTCAAAGATTGAGCAAATTTTAAACTCGTCATGACCGGCTTTTCGGTGCGAATACCCCACTGTGCGTGGTCCCGCCTGCGTCGCCCTCCCTACAAATTCAAAATGGTCCCACATTGGGCGCATGACATTGGCATTGGATTAGTGGCAAGTGAGAGAAATTCTAGGGAATCGTACGATGTCACCAATTTCATGTGCTCAATGCACGAATCGGAACAGACCCCCGGTATTCTATAGTTCAATGGTGCAACGATTCCGAATTCGTTAATATAGTGATATAATTTCTATACTTACTGTTTCGAGCCATGCTACTTATGGCCGAACACATTGAATGGCTGTAAACTTGTGCGGCATAACATACTTTCATTTTCTTAATTTTATTTATTTTAACATGTTGTTCAGTAATCAGCAGTGGTGGGTAAAGACACGAATTTTCCATTTTATACACGACATGTGTCTTAAATGTCGTAAATGTCGTAAACGTCGCAAATGACGTAAATGTGTCGTAAATGTCATATATCTGAAATAAAAACAACTATCCTATAATACATTTTTCGTATAGTTTATGAAGAAGTGCCAATTTATTAATAATTATAATTCTGATGAAAAAAATTAAATTAAATTAAGTTACATTGACGAAAAATGGATATAGAAAGGTTAGTAAAAGAAATGCATTGGGAAACCAAGAATTTCGATGCGCCAACTATGGACAGAAAATTGAACTACTGAGAGTGGATCAAAATCCGGCGAAGTCCATATGATTATTGTACATTTATTTCTAATTACTTTACCTTTCACGATTTACTTTTTATAATTTATTATCTATACAAGTACAAAACAATAATTAACACCACGCTTTTAAATACTTTTTTGGGGTTAGGAAAGTGGCGATTATCATAGTTTTCGACGTAACCGACGTATTGTACAGTATTCTATAGTATTTGCATGCAACCAACAAGTGAGTCAGAAAGAACTATATTTCTCCAACACTTTAATTGTTGAAACCTTAAAATAATGAATATTTCTATTTACGACATTTGCGACAAATGACATGCATAAAATGGGCTTAAAAACGGCATATTATAAATACATTTGCGACGCGTCGTAAATGCATTTACGACGCGGCGTAAAATACCGACCCATCACTGGTAATCAGTCGTATAGCTCTTGAGTGTACATATCAGGGGTGGTCCACTACGGGTATTATTTTGTTAGCACAGCATTAGCATCCTCTAGCGGGTTGGATATACACTATATTACTAATGGCGGGCATTTCAAAATTTGTATTCAATGCATGCCTTACTTATGACTATATGTGCCGGTGATTATGAAAGTGGTGTTAGTCAAAAATTTAAAAAAAAAAATGAATTCATCACTTACTTTGTGTTATATTACAAAGTAAGTAATAAATATAATTTTTTTTTAAATTTTTAACTAACACCACTTTCAAATTATATTTCAAGAATTAAAAATTTCCAATTTGTTCGCGAATGCTACTTCGCGATGCGCGTGAGATGCCGGGGAGGTTATGTCCGAAAGACGCACGTGGTTGAGTTAAAATGTTGTTTATTGAACAAACACTCGCGGAGTGAGTCACAAGCTTAAAACAGTGAGTGGTGAGCGAAAGCACGGGGTGCAATACACGAAAGTTTTCGCTGAGAAAAGGCCACGCACCACGACCACGCGGTCGCACCACGACCACGATCCCCAATCGATTCGCGTGATAGTTGTGGGTGAGCGTTTGAGAAACTGAGCGCGTTATTGAGATGAGTGAAATTATAACTGATTCCAATGAGAACGAATTGATTTTGATGAGAAATTCACGAGTTACTAATGAATTGCGACACGTGAGAACTGTGCGTGATCACTCGTACGCTGCGTGAACAAGATAGACAAGATGGATGATCGATTTCCGTTAACCGTCTTCCCCAGCAGATCGACAGACGTGGGGAAACGTGATTGGATGAGCGTTCTGTCGCTGACCGGTGATTGGCTGATCGATTGTGGATCTGGCTTGACGCTCCGCTGTCCAGGAGGTGCTGCTGTGAGTTGGGTGTGGCGGAGATCCGAACTACTCGAATCTCAAATACAATTGTATACACGTATAAAATACAATATATTTATAAAATATTATATTACATTTTATTTGGGAAATATTACATTACAATTTATTTGAGAAATATTACAATTTATTTGAGAAATGTACAAAAAGGGACTGCGAATGTTTAAATATTACTTTATGCGGCCACTTCATTAATGAAAACTGCTATAATGTTATAATTAAATTTAATATTAACTGTAATATTATATATATATGTTATAAGTGGGATGTAAAATTAAAATTGATTTACAATCATATAAAATTCATATACATACGCATTATGCAAATCGGAACGTTCGACAAGGTTATCGGCATCAATGGGATTCTGCGCCATTTCAATAACATATATATATTTTGCAAAGCTATTGTAAATCTTCACGCATTATTTATTGTTCGTGTGGTTTCCAAAATAGCCTACTAAGATTACACTTCAAGTAATGCATGTACGAAAGTGTGGTTATCATACTGATTCATGCACGTCACTGATTAGTTTTAATGAGTTTTACCTTTGATGGAATTTTAGATACGTACTGCCTTGCTTAAATAATTGAAAGCTATCCGAACTTTACATAAATAATAATAATCTAAATATGCCTTGAAGAAACCATGTTATTAATGGAAACTGCCAAAATGGACTTCAAATTCGGTAATCGAGGCTTTATTCGTTTGCAAAAAAAAATATAACACATAAATTACTTATATGTATGAAAAGAGATTATCCAGAGGTATTTCAGCTTATATTTAAAAAATACAAAAACTTAATTTTAAGGGTTGGTGGTGGGGGTAACTTGAAAAATATGGATTTTTCGAAAATTATTTTTCCGCGGTTTTGTAGATATAAAAGAAGGATGCAACTTTTGTTTAAACTTCTTTTCGATATCACTTACCATGCTCGAGGTATTCCACGGAAAAGAAAATTCTGCATTTTTTTCAAATGGTGATTGCGCCCCTAAAAATTGCATTATGGCACCAACAAAAATTAGCGTTGTGTTACGGATGAACTACTCTACTTGCACACCGAGTTTTATAATTTTCTGAATTTTCGGGTTGCCGAACGTCCCTTGTAAGTTCAGGTGGGTATGTAGTGTTTCCTCGAATAGGATTCTGGTCAAGATTGAAAACAAACGTTTTGACCTTCCAAAAAAGTACCTTCATAGTTGCTCGACGACTGGCTTGAGTTGTTGAGGGAAATGGAACAAAGGGAGGATCATCATCAGGCTCGTCATTTTCCTCCTCTAAAGGATTCTCAAGATCGTGAAGTATATCTCTGTTTTCATAAAAATTATCTTGGTCTTCTGCATCAGAGTCTTCAAGATCATCTTCAGACCTCTCTCCGTCATTAATTTGGGCTAAATATTCTTCTATTTGCTTTTGATTCAAGGATGACATCTGAAAAATAATGAAGGGGGTGATCAAAACGTAAGCAGGCACATTCTATAGTAAATGCATGTAGTTGCAGATTTACAACATCACAATAAACGAAATTTCCAACATAACCTAAAACAATTCCTCAAAACTAATAACTGTATCGAAAAAATGATGAGTTATTACATAGAAATATTATGTTATTGTATGTACTTATATTAGAAAATTAGTTTATTACACAGCAAAACAAAACTGCAATTCTGACGAACAACAAATTTCCGTGAATCTTCACTTCGTCAAAGCGAAAGGGACATTTAACATTCACGAAAGAAAAAAAAGGTGTTACCACTCGATAAAATATATTACCGTGAACGTGATAATTCTACAACAGTATGCATTGAGCACCTACCGATGAGTTTAAGGTGGTTTGAACGGTATGTTGAAGTTTTACAACGACATGCATTTAAGGGTTAATGTCGTGTTCAGATATATTGGCCGGTGAGTTCGGTTTCGCGTGCGGCGCGCGAGGAGAAATCGGCCACCACCATCTGACGATCGTGGATTGGCACTTGAAGTTGCTAGGCCGCCGAAGGGTATGCTGGGGTAACGATAACGCTAATCGGCTCCGCCTGAACGTAGCCGTGTGGCTGTTATTTATTCTTAACGGAATAGTAGTGTGTGTTACGAAGCTATGCGTAGACCAATACGAGATGAAGCTATCGAGGAAGAATCAATGTTCTGACCAATAAAGTTTCTGATTTTTTTCGGAGCGAACGCACACCTATTCTGATGTTTGTATTTTTACGCTCACAGCCTGTGTTCAGCATTATTCGTATAAATCTCCGAGATTTATTCGCGAATAACGAATAACGATTTCATTCGACGAAAACTTATTCATTATTCACGAATAAATCTGTACCATTATTCGAGCCACATTTATTCGGCTAAGAATTTATTCGTTATTCGACCTGATTGAACGACGAATAAATGTGCGTGTGCTCTATCTCTTCGAGCTCGATCCACGTGCACGAGTATATACAATGTATCAGTGAAGAGGTAGAGCGTACCAGAGTTGAGCATTATCTAGATAAGAAACTATTTAAATAACGATCGAATAAATAATACTTTATCTTTATTCGTTATTCGAGGTTCAAATAACCTAGGTTATCTTTATTTGAAGGGCAACGAATAAATAACTTTACCACCCGGTCGAGTGGCAAGCGCTGAAAACAAAAGCCCGGCGGCGGCGACTTGGGATCATGGTCACTCACCAAATCTCGACGCTGACGGAAGTTATTCGTGGCATTATTCGAAGGCTTCGAAAAGGTAAATGCTACGGATGAAAAATTTATTCGATGCATTTATTCGAATAAAACCATCGAATAAAAATTATCTTTATTCGTCTAATAAATTCTCATCCAATAAAAAGATTATCTTCATTCGACAAATAAATTCTAATCCAATAAAGATAATTTTTTTATTGGATTAGAATTTGTTTGTCGAATGAAGATAATCTTTTTATTTATTCGTCTAATAAATTCTCATCCAATAAAAAGATTATCTTCATTCGACAAATAAATTCTAATCCAATAAAGATAATTTTTTTATTGGATTAGAATTTGTTTGTCGAATGAAGATAATCTTTTTATTGGATGAGAATTTATTAGACGAATAAAGATAATTTTTATTCGATGGTTTTATTCGAATAAATGCATCGAATAAATTTTTCATCCGTAGCATTTACCTTTTCGAAGCCTTCGAATAATGCCACGAATAACTTCCGTCAGCGTCGAGATTTGGTGAGTGACCATGATCCCAAGTCGCCGCCGCCGGGCTTTTGTTTTCGGCGCTTGCCACTCGACCGGGCTCGACCTTCGGGGACTCGAATAAACACGCTCGATGCTGACGGAAGTTATGCGACGCATTTATTCCAATAAAACCTTCGAATAAAATATCACCTTTATTCGTCGCATAAATTCTCATCGAATAAAAAGTTATCTTTATTCGCCGAATAAATTCTCGTCGATTAAAATGATTTATTCGTTGCTTTTCGAATAAAGATAACTTCGATTATTCGAGCCTCCAATAACGAATAAAAGTTATTTATCTTTTGTGCGTTATTTGAGATTTTTATTTAGTTAAACTTTTTCTCAACTCTGATTACAATGTCTGTACAGTATTTATTCGCGAGGAACTCTAACTCGCTCTCGTGCCATCTCGCTCTCGCCTTCGGCAAGAAAGAAGCGAGAAGGTACGACCGCTTGGAATCGTGTCTCGTCTATGTACACAAAGTGATAGGGACGCTTCGCTGCGTGTGTATGTACCTCACGGACACTAATTCCCACCGCGCGACGAATAGGCGTAGCCCGAGAGAGAGAGAGAGAGAGAGAGAGAGAGAGAGAGAGAGAGAGAGAGAGAGAGAGAGAGAGAGAGAGAGAGAGAGAGAGAGAGAGAGCGAGAACGTAGAGAAAAGGAGCACCGAGGCAGGCAAGCGGTGTGGTGGGAGAATACCCCTCACGAAACTCACCGGCCAATATATATGAACTGAACCTTAGCTTCATCTTAAACAAATGTGAACCTTTGTTACAATGTGCCCCAGTCCGGGGTAAATTGTAACACATCTGTTTTACTTATTTAAATACAAATATGAACCCAAATAAATATTTCTAAACAATAAATGTAAATACAGATCATTATTAAATATTTGATATACATAAGTTAAACAATCGTTGCTTCTTCATCTCATTTTATCAAAATCTTCTTCTTCGCTTTCTTCACTTCTTCCTTTATACCTTTTTTTCTACTTTTTGGATTCTCGATTGTTCTGTTGCTCGTCTAGAGCATCTTTTTCCGGTGTGTCAGCAAATAGCTTGATTTATCACCATTTAGACCGGACTAAGTATATTAACATGTTACAATTTACCCCGAGCTTGAATTTTTGCTTTTTATCTCAGCAAACGAGAAACTAAACATATAATTACTACAATGCGTACACATTATAATAAACCAATGTGTTTGCGACAAAGAAGCAAAAATTCAAACAGTTTCTAATGACGGTTAAATGAAATAAAAGTGCTGAAACAACATTTACTTTCGTGCTCTAAATACTGAAATTCTGGGCTATAACCACAAAATGAATACATAACGCTCGTTTGTGTCACTAAAACCGACGGTGTTAATATCATCAAGCATCTCTCGCATGCTGTGGATTATCAGATTTGTCGTTCAAAAGATTTTACTTATGTTACAATTTACTCCGTATTACAACCTGTCCCGGTCTTCCCTAGTCGTGACAGGCATGCAATTTTTTTTATTGAAATTTCATTCCTTCATTGTTCAAACTTCGGAACTTTTTTAACAATGTGAATTGTTTTGTGAACTGAAAAATATAAAAATAACCAAACAAAATAAACATAGTCATTTCATAATAATAATGATTTATTTAAATAATGATATTAAGTCCCATACAACTAACTGAACTATATTTATTGTCAAGCCTAAAAATGGGATTAGTCTCTTTGAGGATGGTGGAACCCGTCGACATCGTCTAGAAATGGCATATGAATATTTGTTGTCAATTCCTCTTATAAGCGTTGAAGCAGAGCGAGCTTTTTCAGCGGCCGGTTATTTTGGACATAAAATAAGAAGTCGGTTAGGAGTTGATACTTTAGTTCTTTTGCTATTTCTTCGTTCGCATTTCGAAAAATCTTTATAATGATATTTATTAATATTAGGTACCTACCTATATACCATTCCATCTAAGAGTAAACCTACGCCCCTATCGATATACGACCGATCTGCGCAGCTCCCACGAATTTGATATACGCGATTGGTCGTAGCGTTTTCCCTGCCAGTTTGCTACTCTAAAGTGGAATGCAGTATACTTATTCAGACTTTATTATTCTTCATTGTTCTACTGTTTTCATTGTTGAATATCATTTTAGTTTGTGCTTGAGACTAATGATAGAAAGTGAGTTTGTTTACGTTAAATTACATTTTAGTTATTGAAATTTTCTATTACCCAATTCCAGGATTACTCCCGGAATCCCGAGATAGACTTTAAAAATTCCGTAATCCCGGAATAGTAAATAATGACCGGGACTGTGTTCCCTATACATAACAGGGTGTCCCAAAAATGCTGCGGTTCCTTGAAGGGGGTGACTCAGGGGGTTATTGCAAACAACTTTTTCCTTTACGAAAATGCTCTCCGAGATTTCGTTAACGAGATATTAACCAAAAACACCGACCACTCAGAGCGCGCGCCATCCGCCCGAGCTCCCGCGGTAGCGTTGGCTACGCGGTAGCGTTGGCTACGCGGTAGGCGATTGCGCTTGTACTACGAACGTACGAACAAGCAAGTCGGCATGCACCAAAGAAAACCGCGTTACAGTTTTTTCTTTTTTTTAAAGCAGAATCATAAATAATAATTATTTGAAGCGAGAGGACAAGAAATACGTAAATTTCATTTTCAAATAACGCATAAACGAAGAGGTAATATAACAGAAAATGTACAAAAAGTGATCGTAATTCCTTATTGAGGTAAAAATCCGTAGTTTAATAACGGCCAACGCAAATAAATTTAAAAAATAATATTAGGTGTATGAATAAATTCGTTCCGATTGGATTTACATAATCAGTAGGTATAAAGCTACCGAATTTCTATCGCAGTGGTATTCGTAAGCTGCCATAAAAATGGCAAAAGGTAATTAACAATAATGGAAATTATTTCGATGATTGAGTTATTTTCATATTTTTTAAATCAAACTGTTATTGTACCCTACAAACCGAAACAATTTATTTCTACACCTAATAATCACCAAGAAATTAAATCAAACTCACCCATTCGGACATTCCTTTCCTTCCTTTTCGGAAACCAGTGTCACTGGGTCACTGTACCAATCCTGGTCATCGTTGGACGAAAAGATTTATGGTAGTGTAGCGCCCAGTGCTCAGCTGATCGCAAGTACATGCAACACCACCCAAAGTAAAGGGTCGCAACGTCAAGTGCGTTCGGATTAATGAACCGAATATTCACTTCAATGCATGGCTACTAATCACTTCATTTATTTTTCATGGAACGTGTTGTTCCAACGTTATAAAAATTTGTAGAAATGAATTTTGGCGTCAGGAGCCGTGGGTATTCCCTTGCAATTACTCGCCTAGCAGCACTTGCGTCTCCGTTGTTCGGGGGGTACATCCAGAACATCGCGTAATACTTTTGAGCAAAGAACATTTCTGCGACGTGATTGCTAGCTGACTGACAAGATTTTTTCCAAGTAACTTCCTCTACCCCAAAGTAGCTTATCTCATTCCATTATGAGTTAAACCCCACCAGGACAAGAACTTTTAGGTAAAAAGAAGCCATCACATTTCCGAAACACACGTGCTTTGCAGAAGTGCAACGAACGAACGATCGTACACTTTCACAAAAGCCCGCGCTCCGTCCTTTTACTGCCAATGCACCCATTGCTTCGAGATAGAAAGACACCACATGTTTCGGTTCAAAAGAGTCCGAAGAGAAGAGAAACTGAAAGTCTTCGAGTTGCTATAAAGAAAAAAATCCTGTTTCCCTTTTCTAATACCTTTAGTTCACGTCTGCTACGAGGCGGAACCAACTAAGCCAGGTATGCACAGGACCCCCAATTCCGGGCGCGAGCTCAGATCCGAGCTCGTTCAGGTAGAAGCGAGTCCAGCAACGGAGTGGAGAGCGGCTGGAGTAGTGGGAGCGGAGCCTCACAGGCTGCCGCAGGGATTTCCAGAGTTTGACGCTCCGAAAATAAGGCACATTTTGGGGAATTTTTAAAAGAAAAGTATTGAGTATTATAATTCCAATCTCTGTACTTTTATTAATTGAATTTTAAAAAATGAGTTCAAATTTTCGTATGCAATAATAATACTTTGGTTCACATTTATAATGGTAGGGTATCCGAATACTTTTGTCGCCCACTCTATATGTATATATGTTATTAAATATCTTCAAATGAAAGTACTCAAATTTACGTATGCGAATTTGTTAAAAGTAACTTTCTGAATATAATATAAAATTCTGCACGTTTTCGTTTGGTCTTGTATGTATATCTATCGTCGGTATGCTTGTAGTTGTAACGGGCATACTGCCTTTGCAGTCATAGTGTACCCCACCACAAGACCTTATACCGAGGAGTGGGGGGTGAGCATTCCACGGTCGAGCTCGAGGGCGCACCGACTGCCCTAGGGCAAACTTAGTGTGCACCCCTGAACTAAGCCATAAATTATCGAAAACTATAGGAAATTGTTCTTTACCGCCGACTCGTGGGACAAATACGATCATAAACCGCGACTCTGGCGAAATGCTCTGGTCGATCAGCCTGATTAATTTTGGGGAACTAGAATTTAAAAAGTATTATCCAACACCAATACGCCTCGCGGAGAGACACAGGAAGTAAAGGGGTAAGTCGCTAACTGCGCGTGGTTTAGCGATCTGACACTAGACCGTCTGGCAGTGGAATGACTAACCCGGATAAAGGGGTCACCACCTTCAGGGAAGGAAAAGGAAAGAGCGTTTCGTCCCGGGCCCGCCGGAGGACTCATCAGTAAGGCTGCCTGGCGGGACCCTGCCTTAGACACGCTGGGTATCAGGACTGGGACGGAACTTGTATATATACTGACTGGAGGGTCCACGTTCATCGGCGAGAAAAGGCCCCTTTACACGGTCGGTCTTGCGCGCGGTCCGGCCCGCGGGCCGGCGCGTCACACGCCGCGCGGCACGCAAAAGTACGTGAAGCCGGATCGTGGCGCTCCTTCGCGCGGGCCAGAAGGTCGTACCCGTCACTACTTAGAGACAACGAGTTCGGGCTCCCATTTCTACGTCGACTCCACATGCTTTTTACACGATCCACCGCAGTGGTGTACTACTTGTTCGATGTATATCATCGATCTGCGAAACGATCGGCAAGACACGATCGCGATATACGTTCGCAGAAAAGTATCTCAAATTCCTCTATATACCAGGCTTATAGAGGATATCATAAATGCTGTTACTGTAGGGTACACTGAAACATCTGTTTTTAGGAAGCTACATTTGGTTGACCTGAAGGTGCTATAAATTCTGGAAATGGTTTATAACTCAGTTATAACGACTGTAAATTTTTACAAGGGTACTTTAAAAAATGTCCAAATGTTTCCCCGGCAATGCGATGGCAAATGAAATTGCAGTTAACACATTCACTGTTGTGACGATCATAATTATTACTATCAACGGCAATAATTACCATGTCACTGCTTGTTTTAATATAAAAACTAATATTGATAGACAATAAATACATATAGGTATGCAAGTGATGTTATATCTAAGATAAATGATGAAGAGATGTAATATGCAAGATGTCTTGAAGAAGGGGGGTAGTCTTCTGATTGCTCGTGATGCAGGTCAAATTTTTCACCCACGCTCTTGCGTGGCACGCAGCAAGAAAGCATCACAGTCCTGCCCGCGCGCCAGAAAGCGCCACGGTCCTGCCCGCGCGCAAACCTCGAATCCAGAAGAGTTTGCATAATAGACAGAAAAGGTAGTTAGAAAAGGAGAAAACGATACTTGAAACCAGGCTCGTGGCGCGCCTCAGGATTTCCGACAGTGCGGACAAGTCTGAGGCGCGCGACGAGCCTGGCAGCCGTGCCTCGATGGGTTTCGAGGACTTCGACCCTCGAGACCAGGGGGGCCGTACCATGTTGCCCCCTAAGACGTAGCGAATGAAAAATTCTACATTTCGCACCGGATCTTGGCGAAAGTGACGTGGATCGTTTCCTTATGTTTTTCCGATGAAAATGGTCCAAAAACGACACAAATCGGATTGTAATTAAGGAATCTTCATAATAAATTGATTTCCATAACTTCGTTAAAAATAGTCCGATTTACATGAAATTTGGTATAATTTTCATTTGAAAAACGTAAAGAATACATCGGTATCACTTCCATATCGATACGATAAAGAATAAAGTATACAGTTTTTCTGAAACAGGTATGTATGAAAGTTGTACTTTTGTGTATCCATCACTCTATTCGGATAGCTAATGGACGAAGTTTGTAACCATGCAAACAAATATGTCGTGTTTATACTCGAGCGATAAGGGATCCGTTTGTAATTTGAAGGGAGGACGGCGCAGGCGGGACTCCGCGTGCGCAAACGTACTGGCGTTTCTGGCGATATCAGGTACAAAAATTAGTCCATTAGTACGTTTATTACGGTTACTTTCCTTATATTTATTCTCTTTTTATTAGGTTCTTTGCTCGTTCTGGTCATCGTTCGGACCACGAAATGCCTACTCCTTTTATAATTTGTATTGTTTGTGTAAAAGTAGTCCGATTTGCATGATATTTGTGATCATTTTAATTGGGAGAACGCCAGGAATCCACTAGTGTTACTTTCATATCGATACGACGAAGAATAAAGAATTTCTTAATACGCTGTAACGAATATTTCACCCTCGACTGTGTGTCGCCGACCTCGATTCGCTGCGGTCGGCCAAGGATTCATACCTGTTTCAGAAAAACTGTATATTTTATTCTTTATCGTATCGATATGGAAGTGATACCGATGTATTCTTTACGTTTTTCAAATGAAAATTATACCAAATTTCATGTAAATCGGACTATTTTTAACGAAGTTATGGAAATCAATTTATTATGAAGATTCCTTAATTACAATCCGATTTGTGTCGTTTTTGGACCATTTTCATCGGAAAAACATAAGGAAACGATCCACGTCACTTTCGCCAAGATCCGGTGCGAAATGTAGAATTTTTCATTCGCTACGTCTTAGGGGGCAACATGGTACGGCCCCCCTGGTCTCGAGGGTCGAAGTCCTCGAAACCCATCGAGGCACGGCTGCCAGGCTCGTCGCGCGCCTCAGACTTGTCCGCACTGTCGGAAATCCTGAGGCGCGCCACGAGCCTGGTTTCAAGTATCGTTTTCTCCTTTTCTAACTACCTTTTCTGTCTATTATGCAAACTCTTCTGGATTCGAGGTTTGCGCGCGGGCAGGACCGTGGCGCTTTCTGGCGCGCGGGCAGGACTGTGATGCTTTCTTGCTGCGTGCCACGCAAGAGCGTGGGTGAAAAATTTGACCTGCATCACGAGCAATCAGAAGACTACCCCCCTTCTTCAAGACATCTTGCATATTACATCTCTTCATCATTTATCTTAGATATAACATCACTTGCATACCTATATGTATTTATTGTCTATCAATATTAGTTTTTATATTAAAACAAGCAGTGACATGGTAATTATTGCCGTTGATAGTAATAATTATGATCGTCACAACAGTGAATGTGTTAACTGCAATTTCATTTGCCATCGCATTGCCGGGGAAACATTTGGACATTTTTTAAAGTACCCTTGTAAAAATTTACAGTCGTTATAACTGAGTTATAAACCATTTCCAGAATTTATAGCACCTTCAGGTCAACCAAATGTAGCTTCCTAAAAACAGATGTTTCAGTGTACCCTACAGTAACAGCATTTATGATATCCTCTATAAGCCTGGTATATAGAGGAATTTGAGATACTTTTCTGCGAACGTATATCGCGATCGTGTCTTGCCGATCGTTTCGCAGATCGATGATATACATCGAACAAGTAGTACACCACTGCGGTGGATCGTGTAAAAAGCATGTGGAGTCGACGTAGAAATGGGAGCCCGAACTCGTTGTCTCTAAGTAGTGACGGGTACGACCTTCTGGCCCGCGCGAAGGAGCGCCACGATCCGGCTTCACGTACTTTTGCGTGCCGCGCGGCGTGTGACGCGCCGGCCCGCGGGCCGGACCGCGCGCAAGACCGACCGTGTAAAGGGGCCTAAACTCTCAAGCCGCGTGGCCCTCTGGTGGAGCTAGAGGTATTACATAACCCCGCTACAGAATCCCTACAGTGGTCCCGCCTGCGTCGCCCTCCCTACAAATTCAAAACAGATCCCTTATCTCTCGAGTATAAACACGCGCTCGAATTTCAAAACAAAAGCATACGTCGACGTATTCCGTGCGAGAGGCGGTGGTCTTGAAGTCCGATTGGTCCCAAACTATAATATTCTACCAGCTTTAAGTACACTTTTAAAAATCACAAAGAGCACCAGAAATTTCACTGTGTAAGTAACACTCCGATAACACACAAATTTAGAGTGAGCTGTAGCGAGTGATGACTTGAGCTTACTTTCCTACAACTGTTGGTAATTAGTAGTCAGATAGGTGCTGAAAACGGTGATGGGGTCTGAAACCATAACTGGTGACTTTAGAAATTAGGTTTTTGACCAGCATTTCTCGATTTTCGACCACTGTGCAGCATGTGCCCCCCAGGAGGCAAGTTGGGCAGCGCTGATTGACAATTATATTTGGCACAGAAATTGGAGTATTTCCACCTTCAACTGCAATGACCGCTGTTACTGCTCGATGTGTACTCCGAATGAAATTCATTGTGTCTTCAAGGCTGTGGTTGCTAAATTCTTCCTACAGAACATTCCTAAGTTCTCTGACAGTTTGCAACCCATGATCTTTTTACTTGACATATTATAAATATTACGAACATATTTGAAACCTGCTCGATAGGATTTATATCTGGTCGTCGCGATGGCTAATTCATTCACCGTTTTTGTCCTTCTCCAAAATGTGTAATGCGCCACATTTAGATATTTTCCTAATAAACCTCTGTTCAATAAGAACCAATTCTATAATTGTCGGGCTGTTTACACCAAACCATGGCAATGTTCCACGATAATCCGCCTTATCCAAAAATTGCACAGATTACGTATATAAGAGTTGTTTAGGTTTTCTCTAGACTATTTTTAGTCCATCGAGGTAATCATTGGAGGGAAATTGTAGACTCATTGGTGAATAGAACATTGACCCACGGGACCATGTCACGCGGTCTCGTGCAAATTGAAAACGAGCAGCGCGATGCTCTCCTGCAATCTGCAAACTTGTAGCTGGATTTCTACTTATATAATTTCGTTCCTGCAACTATCTTCTGACCGTTCGCATATTCATCTCTGTTTTGCGTGTTTGGTGGAGTTTATCTTCAATTTAGGAAGCTGTTAGTCATCGTGTATCATAGAAATTTATTTCCAAAAATCTTCTGGGAGCTGTAGATGCTATCGGTGGAAGCACCAAATCTGTTCGTAACGCACCAATATCTTCTTCCATCTTCAATAAGAGCAAAAGTTCTTGCACTCTTCAACACTGAGCCACATGTTTAAATTTTTGGAAATTGTTAAAAACTGACTCAAACAGTGAGTAGGTACAAGTGGCGTTCTAGAAAAAACACGGAATACAAAATAATAATAAATAGGGAAAACCAAATTACAATACTCGGATTTGTAATGCTACCGTAGCAGCCAATATTGATCTTTTGGAGCGAAAAACACTTTCTCCATATCTCGAAAACATCATTCAATCCACTGTGGGGCATTATCTAAATAAAAAATTATTTAAATAACGAATCAAATAAACGATGCTTTATTTTTATCCCTTATCTGAAGTTCGAATAACCCAAATTATCTTTATTCGAAACGTTACGGATGAATCAATTTATTCGACGGGAGTTCATCCGACGACCATAGATATTTTCTTTATTCGAAAGCGTTTCATCTTGAGCTTCGAATAATTTTTCCATCTCTATTTGTGCTTATATACAAATGGTTATTCGGAGCTCAAATAACATTGGCGAGGGCGTGTATCTGAAGCCACGTCCTATATATCCTTTTTCTTTTATTATTTCTGAAGTGTATGATATGTATTAATAATCAGTTGTGTAGTCAAATTCCACTATAAGGTAGGACTGGTGTTCGAATAGTGAAGCCGAATTTGAGAAACCTGTCATACTGCAAAACTGACATGTTTACAGTGTGACAAAAAAACATAGTTTTGTAAATTAAGCGTTCTTGAGATATTGAGTTTTTTAACAAACTACCAACCTCGTAGTATCTCGTATAAATATTTGTCATATGTTCATTAGAATTAACATGAGAAAGCAATTTACAATACCACAGGAACTGAGGGAAAAACAATGATTTTGAAAAACTGCGATTAATAGTAGTGAACTTCTATATTATTGAAAAGTTAAATAAAATTAACTTATAACGAGGCACATTCATTCCGAGGACACCTCTTATGGTAGTTGTTAATATATTGAGTTCTCGATATATTAGATATTCTACAGTATGTGTAATTGTACAAAGAACTATTCGCTAGAAAGTAAACAGTCGACTATCTCAAAAACCATTACTTTGCAAACTTATGTTAATTGAAACTGTTTTGTTTCTTTTTATAAATTCTACCTATTAACTATTTAAGTTCACATTCATAGTTCTCAGATACATTATATTAAATTCCGTAGTATATCTAACAGAAACATTTAAATTTCTTTTTAATATAATTGATATTTTGTTTGTTTGTTTGTTAACATAGCATGGGACGCTGTTATGAGGGAAATGCCAGTAACTGCAAGTGGTCGTATACAGTTCTATAGTGGTCAGTGAAATGAACTCTATGAATGACTATGAGGTAAATAATAGAATAATGTTTTTGTATGGCGAAATTGCATCTATTACAAGTTATTTCTTATAAGTAGAAACAGCCAGAAAGGTCTGTTTACTAATGCAAGACCAAATGTGTATCAGAATGCAAAATGTAATGATCGAACTTCTATCAAACAGTTACAAGTTTTAGTGTCGACCACAATAAAACAAGCTGTTCTAATTCTTGAGTCGAATCGATGGTGATGATTCTATAAAGTCAAGTGGCGCAGAAAATGCTTCATAAGATAATGTATATAACAGTCAATCGCCAGCAAAAGACAAAGCTTACTTAAGAATCGTATATTCCGCTGTACATACATTGAAGTTGCAAATATCTTTGAGAAGCTCATACCACCATTAAAGTTTCAGTTTTGACATCTGATATAATATTTGACTGAAAATGAATAACTAGTAACAAGCGAAATGCACTTCGCTCCATTGACATCAGAACAAAATTTCCTTGTAAAAAGTGTGAGTCATATATCCGTAAAATGCCGCGTATAACTTTCGGAAAATGTCTTTCAAATCAATAAGATTTTGAAAAAAAAAAATACAGAAACTATTTAAGTAGATTTAAATTAATTAAAGTAAAATTGCTATGAAGCAGATTTTTCAAGAACTGCGTATGTCTTGTAACAGTGGTTTATGCTGATGCCTTTAAAGTAACAGATACACCTTAGACTATTGTAATAAAGTCTATGAATAGTTGAAAGAAGCTCGTTATGTTAACTACATCAAATTGATTGTCCGTCAAAATTATTGCCAAACTATTAACAGTTATCTTGGAAATGTTCCGATGTAAGATGATTGTAAGTGAGCTCTTAAAAGGATTGTTGCAGCCGTTACGAAGTCTTCATTGAAACTTTAGGAATGTCAAAATAAAAATAGAGACAGCATACAGAAAAGTAAAGGAAGCTATAAAAATGTGTGAAGTGTATCAAACATGGGTGAATGTGTAACATTGAACACGTGTAAAATATTAAAAATAGTATGATTGGCTTATAACATTATGGAGTGGTTACTTCTTCCAACTGCGGCAGATAATAATTTAAGAAATCTATGCATAAAAACAGGGAGAATCATAAATTGATTTTTTGCAAATGTTGCGCTCAAGATCATAAACTGGATAAACCTAGCGAGAAAGAATGCGAATGTGTTGAAATACGCTAAATTTTTACACAGACTCGCTAATTTAATGACTAATTAATTATTAATTATTCATATTGGTAATTATAATAAAATGCTTGTGATCATAAAGTACGATAGTGTGAATGCGTGTAGTTCATGTAGACCATTCTACTACACAATGTTCATCTGATTTTATATTTCGGTTTTATTTTTTTTTGAATTTTTATTGAAATCCTACTACCTTCTAAATAGAGTGAAATGCGAAGTAATTAATACATTTTCTAGTTGATATTATTGATCCACAGTAAGAAAAAAATTATATGAGTAGTTAATCAAAAACGGATTTAACATAATTCCTTTCAAAACCATTCGGCTCGATAACAGAGAAAGTGTACCTCCAATATTTTTCATTTTTCGATATGTAAACAGCTTAGTGAATCGAACGTTAATTTACATTGTGTGTTCCGACATCAACACAAATCACACATCTTGAGCAAAGAGTAAATGATAAAGTGTGTGGATACTTGCTGCTTTCAAAAGTAATTATACAATAACAGATCATCAATGATAAGTTTCATATAAAAGAATGAATGTGTAATTGTCTGTTTAGACTCTTCTTCTTCTTCTTCTTCTCCCTCTTCTTCTTCTTCTTCTTCTCCCTTTTCTTCTTCTTCTTCTTCTTCTTCTCCCTCTTCTCCTTCTTCTCCCTCTTCTTCTTCTTCTTCTCCTCCCTCTCTTCTTCTTCTTCCCCCTCTTCTTTTTATTACTGCTACTACAACTACTACTACAGCCACTGATACCGACACTGCTACCGCCACTGCTGCCACCATTACTACCGCTACTACTACTACTACTACTACTACTACTACTACTACTACTACTACTACTACTACTACTACTACTACTACTACTACTACTACTACTACTACTACTACTACTACTACTACTACTACTACTACTACTACTACTACTAGTACTACTACAACTACTAATATTACTACTACTACTACTACTACTACTACTACTACTACTACTACTACTACTACTACTACTACTACTACTACTACTACTACTACTACTACTACTACTACTACTACTACTGCTACTACTGCTACTACTACTACTACTAGTACTACTACTACTACTACTACTACTACTACTACTACTACTACCACTACCACTACTACTACTACTATTACTACTACTACAACTACAACTACTAATATTACTACAACTACTAATACTACAACTACTAATACTACTACTGCTAATACTACTGCTGCTGCTACTACTACTACTACTGCTGCTACTGCTACTACTATTACTACTACTACTGCTACTACTACTGCTACTGCTGCTGCTAATGCTACTGCTACTACTTCTATTACTGCTACTACTATTACTCCTACTTTTATTACTGCTACTATTACTACTACTACTACTACTACTACTACTACTACTACTACTACTACTACTACTACTACTACTGCTGCTACTACTACTACTACTACTACTACTACTACTACTACTACTACTACTACTACTACTACTATTACTACTACTACTACTACTACTACTACTACTACTACTACTACTACTACTACTACTACTACTACTTTTATTATTCTTATCAGCATCATCGTCATTATCGTTGTCATTAAGTATATCGTTGGTAACAAATTGAGGTTGGTGGTTTTTGTTATATCTTTTATTTCAAAGATATCACAATTATGTGTAAAATGTGTAAAAGACAAATGTGAGCTCTATTGATATTTTTCTCTCCAGTAACATAGTAATATTACAGCTGGGGGTGCAGCTTTCAAATGAGTAATAAATCTAGATATTATTTACAAAATAAAAACAGATATACATATGAAACTTATATCTCGAAGAAAACGTCATTCTATTCATTGAATGAGAAATAGCAATTCTATAATAAACTTTCTATTATTCGATATTTAGACCATACACACCGTTTAACTTCGGACCGATATTTTAAAAAAATTAAGTATAATAGTTACTACCATTACTAAACGATAAGGCATCATTCGTTAACATTACAACATACAAAAAGCAGTTTTTACAATTACTTTTTTTTACATATGTTCTGTCTTTATTTATTATAACATATATACATTTAAAATATAATATTAAAAAGTCAATAATAAAAGGGTTTTCGTTACCTATCAGTATTTCTAAAAGTATAGTAATCTAAGCACAAAGAAAATGTAGGCATCGACCAATACGAGTAACTCATTTCTAATATCAAGACCTTGTTGGTATTACATCGAACGTTGATAAGTAACGGTAATTTTATCTCTGGCTTAAATGAATGACATTTCTTCGGGGTATTTTAATTCGATATGCAAAAAAGTATTCAAAAGTTAGGTACTCCATCGTGTCACGTGTAGTTGTATAGTACAGTCAGCCTGTGTCACGCAGTACTTGAAGAAAACTAACCATAATTTATGCATTGCAACGAATGTCAAGCGGCAGCTATACTGAAACAATGTCTTATTCAGAATATACGATTTAACCATTTTTCTTAAGGAATAACCAGAAAAGAGTGGCGTGCTGTAGACGATAACATGTATATATATATATTTATGTATTATATATATAAATATATATATAATAAATATAAATATATTTATATATATAACATTCTTTATCGAATTCCTGAAGACAAAAGTAATAGCTACCAACAAATTTGGAAGCATGTATTTATATAAAATAAAACAATCACTTCGTTTTTATTTCTTCGGCGTTCCAAACGTAAATAAAGACGCACGCCTATTTTTGTTCAATGACAGGCTATTTGCATTTATCTATGAACCTTTATAGCCTGTGTAGTAACATAAAACAAATATTTCCCGCCAAGGGAATAAAATTCAGTGGACGCATTGAAGATTTTGCATCGATAACAAGACAATGGCATTGCTGCTGCAAATCTTGTTCTTAGCTATTATTAATAATATATAGATTCAGTTGAACTGTTATAGCGTTATTAATGTAAATTAATTTTTAAAAGAAAGTTAATGTTATTCTTTGTCTTGAATTGTTACTTGTGAATGCGTACCAGAGAACGAATACGACACATATATGGACAGCAACCATTCGTGGGACAAAATGAATTAAGAATTTTTATACTTTCATCATTATGTACTTCGATTTACAACTTTACAACTTTAGCGGCATCAGCTATATAATTCGGTTAAGCCGTCACAAAATCTGAGACAATTGTGTAATTATTGTAATCGGAATGAGATGCTTCAATATTTTTTTAATCCGATGTTACAGTACTCGATTATTTTTCAGAGCGAATAATTTCAGTCGAAAAATATTTTCCAGAAATTTTTATACAGGTTGTCCCATAACAGATGGTTCCAATGAAGTGATTTCATACGAAAAATAAATAAAATGTGTAAAATACCCTATTTTTATTATAACTCTGTTTTTGAGAGAATTGAGTTGGAATTCCGGCCGTGTATGCGTTCACCGACGTATGGATTAAACTTTGGGCGCCCGAAGGTCACGCCAAGGTAAGAAGAACACTGTTCGTAAGACCGGTGGGACAGATGTCTAATTAGGCCCCGGAATCTTAAAAGGATCACAGACATCACAGACAATTTTTTGTGCGATTTGTCATACGATTAAATCGGATACGGCTGTGAAGGACAATCGTATCGTCTTTTGAGCTGTCGTACAGCGCGGTCGTAGGGCGTTTCTAGAAAACCCGTCATACGATCTGCTCCATGAGCCACAGATTGTTCCGCGCGTGCGTATGTATATTCATGTATGTCTCACCAACTACTGGGAGACGGTTTCAGTTCGGGCTCGATGATATTCACCGTACGATTGATAATCACGTCTGTGGTGAAGCCTCAATGTACAGTTGCCTCTTCCGACTTATCGTACGATAAATCACAATGTCTGTGACCCTTTAAGCCGTAAGTTTTTAGACATCTCTGTCGTAGGTTCTATGAAAAGCATTCGTACCTTAGCATATCCGTGCGCGTCGTGTGTTTAATCTTGTAATTGCGGTGCAGGTATACCAAGTGGAAATACAGCCTTAATTTTCTTGAAAACGAAGCGGGTTATAAGAAATTTTTATTCTATATTTTCAACATATTTTTACATATATAGTCTTCACCCTTGCGCTTACACGGTCGGTTAAGAAACGCCCTGTACATACATGTTTATATTTTCGCCAACGATTGCGTGAAATAGACCCAATCATCGGCATATATATGTTTTTTTTTTTTTGGTTTGGGGGTTTAAGGCCAACTTCTTGGTTAC
The DNA here is from genome assembly GCA_963932335.1 of Andrena marginata. NCBI lineage: Eukaryota > Metazoa > Arthropoda > Insecta > Hymenoptera > Andrenidae > Andrena > Andrena marginata. The sequence continues at coordinate 14,248,201 of OZ010664.1, forward strand.
AAGCGACCATGGTCGATATTTGTTCTATATTTCAGAAAAAAGATGTTTAGTCTGCGTATAAGTTCAATTGCTTCCTTGAGGTTTTCTTTCGTTTTAAATATTTCTTTAATGTTGTAAGGCATTTGGAGTTATTTCCTGGTGTCTTCATACAGATTTGTTGACGGTGTTGAAAATCTAAAATCTTAAAAAAAAAAAAAAAACAACGAGAAACGAAGGGTAATAAAAATTGATGGGGGCAGTGTCCGACGATCTCAGTGTTAGCCTTCTATCATTGTACAATTTGTTATTCAGTGTAAGATGGTTTTTCTGTGCTGTATAGACGTATATGAATAACTATTATTAATTATTATTAGCAACTATAATGGAGCTATTCAATTAACTATTATTGTACTGCTATTATTATTAATAACGATTATATGAAGGAAACAGAAGCTATCGTGGGTGATTTTGTGTGAAACAAAGAAAAAAGAGAAGAATATTTTGCGTGTATGATAAAGGCTGTGCTACCCAGCTGAGAGAACAATGTATAGAGGATTTTGTTGCCAACGTTTGGTATGTTGCCAAAGTTTCCCTTTTATGGGTATAAAACACAGTATAAAGTAATATTCGAGTTCCTTTTTTTTTACATGATGAAAGTTGATTGAACGCTTGAACAAAGTACAGTAGAGCATCAATTATCCGAACTGCTTGGAACCGAGGTTGTTCGGAAATCCGAATTGTTCGGATAATCGAACAGGTCGGAGAACTAAGCATGCATGTACTTACCCAGTTTGTAACTATAGGAATTATACCTAAAATTGCTTATTAAATACAAGAGTACTATTGCTTTAATTGTAAATGTAATGTATATTACACAAAAATCAATCAGTCAATCGGTACCGCCAAACGGGTTCCAAGAAGTGGAATAGATACCGATGATGCAACACTGGTTCGAATAATTGACCGTTTGGTTAATAGAGGTTTGGATAATAGAGGTTTGGATAATTGACGCTCCACTGTATTTCCAATAAAATAAGTTGATAATGATTTTCGAATTAAAGTTTATTTGTATAGTGTATATCTGTTTTATTAATGTCGTGTATTAATGTTGTATTACATTCAAGTAGAGGTTAACGTTAGCGGTTAAAGCATAGATATGTGTATCGCGATAACATACATATAGTATTCGGAAAAGCTTGGTTCCAATGAGCCAAAAGGCTAAGAAATAGAGACCTTCGAATATTACTTACATACTGTAGTCGCTGGTGATACGTATTCGGACGATAAATCGCTGCACGTATAAGTTTATACTATAATGAAAGAAAGAAGGGTAAAGGAGGAAGCGATGAAGAAGCGGGAATGGGAGCATTTTCGCGATCAAAGAAATGTTAGTTGCGATTGCACGTAGAGAGAGGATCAGCCAGAGAGAAACTGAAACCCCGATTTATTCTCAGGATGCGTAAACACAACGGCTATCGCTTACTATTTTATTACTTATAATATTGAAAACCACAGATTCACTCGAAACTATCATGGACCATGGATGTAAAGTGTAATTACCATGGAGTGTAAAGAAGGAGGAAAAGCAGTGAAGAAATGAGATGAGCGTCTGGGTCATTTTTATGTGCGTGCGTGTGTGTCCGCGCGCGGTGGAAGGGAAGAGTGCAAACACGCGGATGGATTGTAATGCTTCTATAAGTGAGAAAATGTATTATCCTGCACCAGCTAATTATCACGTTGAAAAAGCAAGCGTATAGTGTCGTCACTTTACCCTTATGCTGTTCTACCTGCAATTTCATACAGGCTTTGCATACAATACTGTGATATGATAGGTCGCTCTATTTCTCAGAGTTTCATGTTTCTTCCTTTTCATTTTAGTTGCGTCCATGTAAATGCGTATACACGCACGTGCGCATGAAACTAAAATGTAGAATTCAGAGTGAATATTTCTGAGCGAGTATGTGGATTCAAATGTTTGTGTGCAACGGCATGAAACTGCGAATACCGTCTTCTGTGTTTAAGTTGTAAACGATAAAAACACGTAACGCGATGTGTTTCTCTTACAATCGCAGAGATTAAATAATGTGAATACAGAAATGTAGATTTCAGCAGCAAGCGGGCGTCGAATATAGACGAAAATACAGATGAATGATAACGAAAATCATGACAGAAAGAAAATTAACCATTCCCCTTTCTTGAATGTCATGTATCTCTTTTTTACATTTATAATGCCCTCTGTTGATTTTGCGAGTCGTTTCGTTCATTGCACAACTCTTCCCTTTCTTCTTACGAAGTGGGTGGGATTTATTTCCTCAGATATTTGTCTTGAACAAAAACTTCTATGAGAAGTCAGAGGTAAAAATATACTGTATACGAATTGCTGTAAATGCCACTGCATTTTTTCAGGATGCTTACGCAAATACGTTAAAAGTTTAGACAATGATTTTTAGGTAACAGCATAAAGTGTTCAGAAATTTTTCATTTTTTTTGGTTACATGTTTCAGTTGGCATGTATGCGCATACAGCTAATGTTTTACATCTATGTTTTTTCTTAATTATTTAATAATAAATAAATAAAAAAAAGAGGAAAGAAAGCGAAACATCAATAAAGTGGGTCATTCGTCGGATTTTGATGGCTGACGAATTTATTATATCTTTTCAGAATTTAAACACGAATTACACTATTCCTGAATACGTTCCTCTCAAGTTACAGGCAATAATTCATTGATAACTATCGTTAATGAATTCAAACAGTTTTGATATATATGCATATGTATGCGGTAAAATCGAAAACCTGATACTAGCGACGAAGGTGCAAATGGTGACGAGAATGTGCCAAATAAAAGCAGACAAGATATTAAAAGTATGTTAATAAAAGCGCACGTTGCCATTTGGTGTTACTGGTTATTTATTATTATTAATATTATTATTAGTATTATCATTTTTATCATTATCATCATCATCATCATCATCATCATCATCATCATCATCATCATCATCATCATCATCGTTAATATCATTATAATTATTATCATCATCTCGTTTCGTCTTTCAATCCATGTTTTTTCAGAATGTTTTTTCTTAAATTTTATTCTCTAGTTTGTAAGTCACAAATTTGTCTTACACATATCGTACCGTACTGCATGTTGACATTTCCAGCTTCCCAGCATTTTAATTGTAAAATAAAATTAAAAATCGTTTTGTGATCGACCGCACTGATATTAATCACGATTCTGTATTATTTTTCATCAGGTGAATCTACACCATACAATTTCATCAGTATATACATTTTTTTTGTTCATGTTCAATGTAATATTTTCTGCGATTCACTTACAGTGGTTATACCCAAACATGCAATAAATACAGTTTCTTCGATATGTTGATATTGTTACATATTGTTATTGAAAGAAGTTGAAGAATTTGTACAGGGAGTCTCAAAATCATGGGACAACCAGAAACATACAAGTTCCCCATGGGAATATATTTTGAAAGGTTTTTAAGATACTAGCAATTGAAATTCAGGGGTTCGACTTCCGAGGCATGCGGTTTAAATCTTAAAATCGAGCTGGATTTATATTCGTATCCGACACGGGACGGTTCCGTACCGGCACTGTTCCGACATAGAACGAGTTTTTATATTACAGTACTTCCTCGCTCCGGTCTCGCTGGTCGGGACCGGTGTTGAGCCTTCATCGTTAAGGGAGCGCTAATTCCGAGTGATCGTTTCTCACTTCTTTCTTGTCGAAGAGGGGAACAAGATGGAACGTTTTGTGTGTGCGACAGACGCGAGCCATCAGACGAAATCGGTTCCACATCGCACGCATCGTGACTCCTCGACGCATGCGCGCCACGGTCAGATAGCCAGATACGTCACGAGCCTTCTTTACACCCTAGAAGAGATTACTAAATTGCGCCATTTATTATAATACAGTAGTTAGGCTATGCGGATTCTGGACCAAGTGTAGGCGAGGCGGTGAGGTGGTGCGGGGGGTACTGCGCGAGATGGGTGAGGCGGGGAGGGGGGTACCGAGTTCGTTAGTGAGGGGGATGACGTCATAGGGTAGGGGGATTTCAAAATTTTCAAAATGGTGTCGCGCGCGCTCGTCGAGTTCGTAGGCAAGGGGGATGACGTCACAGGGGAGGAGGAGGATCTTCAAAATTTTAAAATGGCGTTGCGCGCATTTCGTGTTGGCGCCTCCTATTGGATATATAAGGTACTTTGGGTCCGCGTCGATATTTGGGCCCGGTGAACATGAAGAGTAGAGACAATGCGTGCTTCTTGTGGGCAGTCGTCGCCAGTTTATACCCTGCTGCTACGTATGTGGATAGGGTAGCGTCGTACCAACACTACTCGGCGGTGCTTCGCACGGAACATATGACTCTTCCCGTGACGTTGGACCAACTGACGAAGTTCGAAATGTTGAACGAAGTGTCGGTGAACGTGTACACGCGGTCCGACGGAAGCTGCGCGCCTCTTCGTTTGACCGAGGACAAGCGAGAGAGACACGCAAACCTGCTACTGGTGCAGGATCCCAAAGGGCCTCAACGTAATCATTTCGCGTGCATTCGCAGCCTGTCGAGGATGATTTCGAAGCAACTCAGCAATTACAAAAGTCAAGTATTCATTTGCGAAAGGTGAGTCAAATACGGAATATTTCGGTCGATGTATTATATATTCTTATGTTTTATGTACTGTTATTGTTATCGTTGTAGATTGTCCGACTTGTCCGAAAGATTGACGAAGCACAACGTGGACTGTCAGCGTCTGAACGAGTGCGCCGTCGAATTGCCGTCCGTTGAGGATAAATGGTTGCAGTTTAAGAATTTGAAAAATAAGGAACGAGTGCCATTCATCGTGTACGCTGACTTCGAGTGCATGCTCGAGTACACGTATCAGCAACACAGAGCGTACAGCGTGGGATACTACGTTCATTGTTCCACCGATGCGTCTCTGTGCCGTTATCGCGCGAATCGTCACGACTCCGAGTGCGTGAAGTGGTTCCTGCAAGAACTGCGTGACTTTGTGAACATTGCGTATTCGTGGTTGCGGAACGCGAAACCGATGAACTCGTTGACGAGTCAAGAGTGGTATAGTTTTAACGATGCGATCGTGTGTCACGTGTGCAGACAGTCTTTCGTTGATAAGGACAAAAAAGTGCGCGACCATTGCCACTCGACGGGTGAGTAACTTGCAATTCCAACGATCGTACACGATACCGGTAGTGTTTCACAATTTATCAAGCTACAACGCGCATTTCGTGATCAAGGAGTTGGCGTCCGCGTTTGAGGGACAGATCAACCTGCTGCCGGTGCCGAAGGAATGGTACATATCGTTCACGAAACACGTCAAGAGAATCGACGCCGAGAACAACGATTGCAAGAGGGGATTGACGTTTTGATTCATCGACTTGCTAAAGTTCCTGGCCGCTAGTTTGGAGAAACTCGCTTCGGACCTTGGCAAAGAACGACTCGCGATTCTACGACGCGAGTTTCAACATCTACCGGACCATCATTTCAATCTCCTGACCAGGAAGGGCGTCTTCCCGTACGACTACATGACGGCATACACCAAACCGAACGATACGTGTTTACCGTCCCGCGAAGAGTTTTATAACCGGCTGAACGATAGCGCCGCGTCGGAGCCCGATTACGCACACGCCGTGAACATGTGGAATTCTTTTCGCGTACAGACATTGGGCGTGTACAGTCATTTGTACTTGAAAACAGATGTGCTGTTACTCGCCGACGTATTCGAGAGTTTCCGCACCAACTGACTGTATGTGGGACGCAATGCTCAAGTACACTGGCGTACTATTAGAGCTTCTGACGGACGTGGACATGTTATTGTTCGTGGAGCGTGGCATACGTGGCGGTCTGAATTAATGCTCGCACAGGTTCGCGCGTGCCAACAAAACAACAAGCACCTGCCTGCAGGGATGCGCGACAAGTCAGAGGTGTCGATGTATCCGATGCATTTCGATGTCAACAACTTGTACGGCTGGGCGAATGTCGAAAGAATGCTTGTATGAATTCCATTATGCGTATATGCGTGCGGTGTTCGGTGATCGGTGTAATGTCCTGTACTTCGACACCGACAGTTTAATGTATAGTGTGTGTTTGAGAAATACTGTGGTTTTGGTGGTGAGCACGCTGGAAAGGATGAGGTTAGGTTCGACGGTGAAGCGTGGCACAATGATGAAGCACAGGTGGCTAAAAGTGTATGAGTCAGTTTATTTAAAATCTCTCGTTAAGAGAGCGTGAGCATGAGATTTGCAAGTATTATTATAATAGTCCGACGCGACTAGAAACACGTGCGGACGCCGCCACGCCTTGAATCACACACGGCGTTCCACACTAGATCAAAAGCACAATGATGAGAGCGCTTGAATGAGCTTAACAATGAACTTTGAGTGCACTACTAAATGCTACAATGAGCGGAGAGTTGAGATATTCACACTGTTAACGTAGCCAAAATGTCGAATCGTACGCGACGCGTTCAGCTCGTTACGCAACGTGAACAAGAATGAGTCAATGTGGATGATCATTTCCGTTACCGGCGTCGTCTCGAACATTCTCGAAGATCGACAGACGTGGGGAAATCTGATTGCTTGATCGATAGATGTGGTGAGATGTGATTGGTTTGTGCGTGTTCTCAAACCGACCGAAACAGCGTCAAGCGTTGCGCTGATTGGATGAATGGCGCACACTCTGCGTTGATGATTGGTGATCGGCCGTCGATCCCCATCGCTGGTTGGTGGATCGATCGTCGATCTGTGACTCTGCGCTGAGTCCGTGAGGTGCTGCGCCGAGAGCGAGTGTGGTGGCTTTGGGAATTAATGCATTTCCAAACAGTGTGGAATGCGAGGATGCGTATCAAATGATGAAGTGCGACGTCGTCCGATTCGACACGAGTGATTAGGCGGTGGACAATCCGTACGGTATGCCCCGCGTAAACAAAAAGGGGCTGGGACTTATGAAAGATGAGAACAACGGTGCCTTGATGATTGAGTTTGTAGGACTACGATCTAAGATGTACGCGACTAGAACGTTTAACGCTGCAGTGGGGTCTACGAGTGAGACCAAAAAAGTGAAAGGAGTGCGGAGACACGTGCTCTCGAACAATATACAATTCGAAGATTACATTCGGTGTCTTCAGAATCTCACTGAGATATCGGTTCGGCAGAATAATATACGTTCTAAAGTGCACGAGGTGTATACCGTGAATGAAGAAAAGAACGCTCTCAGTCCGTTTGACGACAAGCGGTGTATTTTAGCCGATCGGGTTAGCACCCTTCCGTGAGGCATTATCAAATCTCCGAGCTGAAGACCCACGAGCGTCTCGAGCTTGAGCCCGACGAAAATTCCACTGCATAGAATGTTTGTATGTTTGCATGTACATATGTATCCACGTTGCGTTTTAAGCGTTTCTTTCTTTTGTTCATGTCATTTATTTACGAATATCTAGTATATGTACTCTATTATGATTAATTGTATGCGTGTATGAGTAGAAGGAGGAGAATAATTAAATAAACGGACACTGTATGTATATTTATATGTATTTATTTATTTATTCATTCTGTTTGGGAATAAGGTGGGTGAGCACGCTGGAAAGTGGGGTTAGGAATCGACGGTGGGAAAGTAACACGCGGTGTGCTGAGCTCTCAGCCAACACTGACTGAGTCAATTTATTTAAAGCAAATCGAGAGTTTGATGAGCACAATGTTGATCAAATCACTTGAGTGAGTTGAGTTGTGAATTGAGCACAAAGATATGAACAAAACTGAATTTCACACGTTGCGTGGCTAACACGAATAAACACGTTGTCGCCACAAGCGGTATGAAAAGAGATAGAACAAAAGGAGACGCAGAAAACCGTTGAGCGTCTTCTCGAACAATCCTCGAGAATCGATCAAGAAAGTACGCATTATGATTGGGCCGCTCGGTTTACGTGGTGAACGGTGATTGGCTGAGCAGGCGACTAGGATAATCGATTGCCGGATCGAACGTCGATCAGCGGCGTGTACCGCTGCCCAGTAGGTGCTGCGGTGAGCTTGGGTGCGGCAGAGCAGAGAACTAATGGAATCTCAAACACATTCATTTATTTTAATAACATCGAGTGCGTTTATGATCGCGAATCAGAGAATATCCTTGTCGCTTATCCACGAGTTCCGCGATGAATCGAATCCGAGCCACTTAACGTACACCTGGTTTCCTTTGCGACGAATAATCTTCTCGACCAGATAGACGTCCGAATTTGCGACCCAATGTAATTCGTACTCGTAGAATCCACCCGAGATCGGCTCTCCCGCGGAATCGCACAGAATGTACGTCACCGGGCACGTTCGTTGTACGGTTACGATTTCAAACACCCCGATCGACCAGTTCGGAGTGTACCCCTTCTCGAAGAGGGTCTTGAACTTGCTCACGCGTACCTTGTCACGGACTTTGAATTTCGCGCGTCGTCGAACACCTTTCGATGCGGTGGGTGAGGGGGGTTCATTTGCGGCGAACGACAAACCCGTCGCGGGGGTCACGTCAACGGGTCGGGCGTTGATCGTTTAATACTTGCGATTATTGTAGGTTCGTACGAGCGCAGGTAACAGGTCGACCTCAAGGAGAATTGTTTGCACATGAGGATTTTCAGCGTGCGATTGAAACGTTTGGCGATCGACGCTTTCATCACACTGTACGTGGAGTGTAGTGGTTGATCCTGCGTGTCTTCGCGCATTGTTGAAACTCCGCGTTGTAAAACTCTTTTCCCATGTCGGTTTGTAAATTTCGCGGACATCTATTGCTCTGCTGCAACACGGTCGCGAATGCCGCGGTCACGTCGCGCCCGCTTTTCGTTTTTACGGATACGGCCCATGCATACTTGCTGAACGCATCGATGATCGTTAGTATGTAGTGATATCCTCGATTTTGCTTCGCGTACGGACGAATCTCCACCAAATCGGCCTGCCACAAATCATCGTAGCTGCGAATCACGACGCGTCGCCGCGGAAAATTCCATCTCGCGGATGCGTGTAATTCGTTCACTAATTGTACTCACTCCTTGCTCATGCTTCGCGGGTGGGTGGAGGATGGTCGCCACGTTCCAAGGACGTTGAAAGTAGTATGACTTCCTCGAGTGCTCGCAAAACGCAATCGGTGCATGTTTTTCGCGATCGTTCGTTATTATAAGACGTTTCGGTACCGTAGCCTGCTATTGTGACCGTTAGTGATCATCGTCGCCGTCGTAGACCCTCGTTCGCTTTTCCCGGCTCCTTTTGTTTGTACTAATCCGTGATTGTTACCGCAGTCCGCGGTGTAGCCGATGATGTCGTGAACTCTTCGTGTCTGTCTTTCAAGTGATCCAAGCGTCGTTCCATCACGTTATTGAAATCACCTTCTAGTCGGGACACTTGCGCGTTAACGATGTACGTAATGGTTCGTTGCACTCGTGTCTCGAGTTGAGATCGTTGATGCTCGGCGTCCAATCGCGCGTTCGCGGTAGCTGTTTCGATTTTTTGAGTAAAGCGTTCGTCCACCGAGGACAATAATCTCGTCATTGCCATTCTCGCTTCGTCGTTGTTGCTGTTGTTATTGTTGTTGTTGTTGTTGCGTAACGCGATGCCAAACTTGTTCACCGACATAACGATGCGTGTGCGCGAACACTACTGACGCGACCATCACCGGATCTTTCAATTTAAGATATGTCTGGCCTCGCGAAGTTCCTCCCAAATCGACCCGTATGACCTGCCGCGCGCGATGCCTTGAGCAATCTCAGTCTATCGACCAATTCGTTCAGATCGTCCCAGTACACGTAATCGATCGCGTTATCGGTGACCGTCATCGATTCGTCGATGGGCAATCCTCGACCTTGTCGCGTGCCCGCGGTGCCCGCGCCACCGCACCTACACCTAAAGGCAGGGTCCCACTAGTGCAACGGCGCGCCGCGCACATTTTTTTCGACGCGCAATGCCGATTTGTTGCAGAAAGACGTTCCCACTGCTGCAACTGCGCGCCGCGCACGGGTCAGATTTACGAGTTTCTCGGATTTTCGAGGAGTTTGGAGCACTTGAAAGGGTCGACTTTTACGACGATCCGCGCGTCGAAAGCGATCGTGTGCGCGCTATGCAGGGATTTCTCTGCCACGCGCGCACGCGAATGCACGCCGCGCATCGTCGAAAAGACTGGAAAAATGTGTGTTTTTCAACGCAAATGTACTCTTTACTCCTACATATGCATAATTTACATACGTGTTTTTATGGTCTATTATTTAGTTTATATATTAAAGCAAGCAATGACATGATAATTATTACTGTAAACAGCAACAATTATACTGCTGCGAGAGGTATACTTGTTTCTAGATACAGTGGCGGACGAAAGAAAGTTTATAACTTTTAAAATCGCATAACTTTTTTAGAATTGGTCCAAACGACATGAGTTTTTTTTAGAAGGTAGAAGGATTATTTTGCTCAGTGACGCGTTTCGTAGTTTTGAAAAAAATGCAATTTGTCGGAATAGCAAAAAAACATAGAAAGGGCAGTTTTTTCAACTTTTTTTTCTGAGCCTGTAATGAAAATTCAAAAAACCCGTTTGTAAATTTAAGTAAGCTGTATACATGCTGAAAATTTCATCAAAATCGGTTAACGGTGCTCTGAGTTACAAACGTTTAATAATCGCAGAATAAGGTCGAAAATCGCTTGATTTCGGGAATTTCGCGATTTTCGACCTTATTCTGCGATCTTTAAACGTTTGTAACTCAGAGCACCGTTAACCGATTTTGATGAAATTTTCAGCATGTATACAGCTTACTTAAATTTACAAACGGGTTTTTTGAATTTTCATTACAGGCTCAGAAAAAAAAGTTGAAAAAACTGCCCTTTCTATGTTTTTTTGCTATTCCGACAAATTGCATTTTTTTTCAAAACTACGAAACACGTCACTTAGCAAAGTAATCCTTCTACCTTCTAAAAAAAACTCATGTCGTTTGGACCAATTCTAAAAAAGTTATGCGATTTTAAAAGTTATAAATTTTCTTTCGTCCGCCACTGTACATCATAATTGTAATACACTATACAGGGTGTCCCAAAAATGTCGGAGTTCCTTGAAAGGGGTGATTCAGGGGATGATTTGAAACAACTTTTTCCTTAGCGAAAATATTGTCCGAAGCTTCGTTAACGAGATATTAACAAAAAAACCCGACCAATCAGAGCGCGCGCTTTCCGCCCGAGCTCCCGCGGTAGCGTTGGCTACACGGTAGGCGGCTGCGCTTGTACTACGAACGTACGAACAAGCAAGTGGCATGAATCGAAGGAAACTGCGTCACACATTTTTACTTAAAGCAGAATCTTAAATAATAATTATTTGAAGCGAGATGACAAGAAATTCGTAAATTTCGTTTTCAAATAACGCATAAACGAAAAGGTAATGTAACAGAAAATGTACGACAAGTGATCGTAATTCGTTATTGAGGTAAAAATCCGTAGTTTAATAACGGCCAACACAACTAAATTTAAAAAATAATATTAGGTGTATGAATAAATTCTTTCCAACTGGATTTACATAATCAGTACAAAGCTACCGCGGTGATATTCGTAAGCTGCCAGAAAAATGGCAAAAGGTAATTAATAATAGGGGAAATTATTTCGATGATTGAGTCGCTTTCATATTTTTTAAATCAAACAGTTATTGTACCCCAAAATCGGAAAGAATTTATTTCTACACCTAATAATCACCAATAAATTAAATAAAACTCACCCATTCGGACATTCCTTTCCTTCCTTTTCGGAAACCTATGTCACTGGGTCACTGTACCGATCCTGGTCATCGGTGGACGAAAAGATTTATGGTAGGGTAGTGCCCAGTGCTCAGCTGATCGCAGGTATTCGCAAGACACCACCCGAAGGTAAGGGTCGCAACGTCAAGTGCGTCCGGGTTAATGTACCGAATATTCACTTCACTGCACTGCTACTAACACTGATCACTTAATTTATTTTTCATGGAACGTGTGGTTCCTACGTTATAAAAATTGGTGGCCCCGAACCGGGCCGATTACCCATATCACTGCCTCGCGTCATCATCAACCCCGTCGAGCATAATTTTGACGCCAAACGCCGAATCGTACCCTTGCTTGGGGTTTGGATGCGCGGGTATTCCAGTGCCAACGCTCGCACAGTAGCACTTACGTCTCCGTTGTTCCGGGCGTACACCCAGAACATCGCGTAATAATCTTCAGCTGAGTACATTTCTGGGACGAGATTACTAGTTGACTGAGAGGATTTTTTCCCAAGCAACTTCCTCTACCCCCAAGTAGTTTCTCTCGTTCCATTATGAGTTTACTCCCACCAGGACAAGAGGCTTAAGATAAAAAGAAGTCAGCACATTTTAGAAACACACGTGTTTTGCAGAAGTGCAACGAACGAACCATCCTACACTTTCACAAGAGCCCGCGCTCCGTCCTTTTACTGCCAATGTACCCATTACTTAGAGATAGACAGCAGACACCACGTGTTTCGGTTCGAAAGGGTCCGAAGAGACGAGAAACAGAAAATCTTCGAATTGTTAAAACGGAGAAAAGGCATACCATTCCTGTTTCCGTTTTCCGATGCCCTGAGTTCACGTTTGCTACAAGGCGGAACCAGTTAAGCCATAAATTACCCAAAACTGTAGGAAATCGTTCTCTACCGCCGACTCGCGGGACAATACGGTCATAAACCGCGACCCTAGCGAAATGCTCTGGCCCATCAGCCTGATTAATTTTTGGGAACTAACAATTAAAAAGTATTATTCAACATTAATACGGCTCGCGAAGAGACACGGGAAGAAAGAGAGCACGTAGTTCGCTGACTGCGCGTAGTCCCGCCTGCTTCGTCCTACCTTCAAATTAAAGACGGATCCCTTATCTCTCGAGTATAAACACGCGCTCGAATTTTAAAACAAAAGCATGCGTCGACGTATTCGGTGCGAGAGACGGTGGGCTTAAGTCCGATTGGTCCCAAACTAACCAATCGGGCCTGCTTATCTTTCGTGTCTAAACACGCGCTCGAATTTCAAAACAAAAGCATGCGTCGACGTATTCGGTGCGAGAGACGGTGGGCTTGAAGTCCGATTGGTCCCAAACTAACCAATCGGGCCTGCTTATCTTTCGTGTCTAAACACGCGCTCGAATTTCAAAACAAAAGCATGCGTCGACGTATTCGGTGCGAGAGACGGTGGGCTTGAAGTCCGATTGGTCCCAAACTAACCAATCGGGCCTGCTTATCTTTCGTGTCTAAACACGCGCTCGAATTTCAAAACAAAAGAATGCGTCGACGTATTCCTTGCGAGAGAAGGTGGGCCTTGGGGAGGAGATATTGCTGTGTAGAGGGCCTCTTCGGGACAGTGGCCGTTTGGGAGGGATGCAGGGCAGATTGGTTAGATTAGGGCCAATCGGACTTGAAGCCTACCGTCTCTCGCACCGAATACGTCGACGCGTGCTTTTGTTTTGAAATTCGAGCGCGTGTTTATACTCGAGAGATAAGGGATCCGTCTTTAATTTGAAGGTAGGACGAAGCAGGCGGGACTACGCGCAGTCAGCGAACTACGTGCTCTCTTTCTTCCCGTGTCTCTTCGCGAGCCGTATTAATGTTGAATAATACTTTTTAATTGTTAGTTCCCAAAAATTAATCAGGCTGATGGGCCAGAGCATTTCGCTAGGGTCGCGGTTTATGACCGTATTGTCCCGCGAGTCGGCGGTAGAGAACGATTTCCTACAGTTTTGGGTAATTTATGGCTTAACTGGTTCCGCCTTGTAGCAAACGTGAACTCAGGGCATCGGAAAACGGAAACAGGAATGGTATGCCTTTTCTCCGTTTTAACAATTCGAAGATTTTCTGTTTCTCGTCTCTTCGGACCCTTTCGAACCGAAACACGTGGTGTCTGCTGTCTATCTCTAAGTAATGGGTACATTGGCAGTAAAAGGACGGAGCGCGGGCTCTTGTGAAAGTGTAGGATGGTTCGTTCGTTGCACTTCTGCAAAACACGTGTGTTTCTAAAATGTGCTGACTTCTTTTTATCTTAAGCCTCTTGTCCTGGTGGGAGTAAACTCATAATGGAACGAGAGAAACTACTTGGGGGTAGAGGAAGTTGCTTGGGAAAAAATCCTCTCAGTCAACTAGTAATCTCGTCCCAGAAATGTACTCAGCTGAAGATTATTACGCGATGTTCTGGGTGTACGCCCGGAACAACGGAGACGTAAGTGCTACTGTGCGAGCGTTGGCACTGGAATACCCGCGCATCCAAACCCCAAGCAAGGGTACGATTCGGCGTTTGGCGTCAAAATTATGCTCGACGGGGTTGATGATGACGCGAGGCAGTGATATGGGTAATCGGCCCGGTTCGGGGCCACCAATTTTTATAACGTAGGAACCACACGTTCCATGAAAAATAAATTAAGTGATCAGTGTTAGTAGCAGTGCAGTGAAGTGAATATTCGGTACATTAACCCGGACGCACTTGACGTTGCGACCCTTACCTTCGGGTGGTGTCTTGCGAATACCTGCGATCAGCTGAGCACTGGGCACTACCCTACCATAAATCTTTTCGTCCACCGATGACCAGGATCGGTACAGTGACCCAGTGACATAGGTTTCCGAAAAGGAAGGAAAGGAATGTCCGAATGGGTGAGTTTTATTTAATTTATTGGTGATTATTAGGTGTAGAAATAAATTCTTTCCGATTTTGGGGTACAATAACTGTTTGATTTAAAAAATATGAAAGCGACTCAATCATCGAAATAATTTCCCCTATTATTAATTACCTTTTGCCATTTTTCTGGCAGCTTACGAATATCACCGCGGTAGCTTTGTACTGATTATGTAAATCCAGTTGGAAAGAATTTATTCATACACCTAATATTATTTTTTAAATTTAGTTGTGTTGGCCGTTATTAAACTACGGATTTTTACCTCAATAACGAATTACGATCACTTGTCGTACATTTTCTGTTACATTACCTTTTCGTTTATGCGTTATTTGAAAACGAAATTTACGAATTTCTTGTCATCTCGCTTCAAATAATTATTATTTAAGATTCTGCTTTAAGTAAAAATGTGTGACGCAGTTTCCTTCGATTCATGCCACTTGCTTGTTCGTACGTTCGTAGTACAAGCGCAGCCGCCTACCGTGTAGCCAACGCTACCGCGGGAGCTCGGGCGGAAAGCGCGCGCTCTGATTGGTCGGGTTTTTTTGTTAATATCTCGCTAACGAAGCTTCGGACAATATTTTCGCTAAGGAAAAAGTTGTTTCAAATCATCCCCTGAATCACCCCTTTCAAGGAACTCCGACATTTTTGGGACACCCTGTATATGCAGAATTGTGACACTGAATTGTAATTATATAGTGAGTCCGTTTTAACTGGATGCGGTGGAATATCTCGCAAGGAAGTGAAGATATTAAAAATTGTTGTTACGAAAGTTGTTTTATGTGGAGGGGAACATTATGTGGTATAGATAGTTCTTCTACAGGTGGAGGAATGGAGCAGATTTAAAGAGCAACTTGGTTTTTTTAAACGGAACATTATATTTCATTATTCATACCATGCTAATGTTTGTTGGGGCAATTCAACGATGTATACCACTACGTTATTTCGTTATATGAAAGGTCATAAATCGTGAGGCCACGGGGAATGAAGTGGACAAATCTTGTCCACCTTTTCGACGTAAAAGGTAGACTCGACATTATAATTTTGGGAGGCGCCAAAAGCTTAATTGGCCGAGAATACTGAATACCTTCATTTTATTTGTAACACACTTTCCAGCAATCGGTGACCGCGCCGTAGTAAACCCTTTCAAACATTTCAAGTAGTATGAAGTGTGAAGGCGTTGTTTCGGCTACTGGCACAACCGCCGGCGTTAGCTTTATTTAGATAAAGAAAGCAGGATATAGAAAAGGAGTCTAGTTTTTCTACTTTCTCCGACGTGCGCGCCAAGCATTCGCGTGCGCGCCTGGCAGAGCGTCGGCCCATTTCGTGCGCGCGGCCTCATAAATTAGACCCTTTCAAGTGGACGAAAACGTCGTGCGCGGCGCGCGGTTGCACTAGTAGGACCCTGCCTTAACGCGTCTGATGCCCGATGTCCGCACCCCGCCGATTATCGCGGATATGATTTTCTTATACTTGTACTCCTTGTTACCCAGCGCGCACTTACTCGGCGAATGGTTTCGCTTATGCGCGTTCGTCGATAACAAGGCGCGTCGGTACGAGTAAATATCCTCGTCCGTGTACGTGCGAACGTTGGGTATTCGCATAAACAGCAGTTCGTACAAACCCCGAGTCCCCGCGTATCGCGTTCCGTTCACGCGAACGTCTTCGCCGTCCGCATTGATGGTGAGCACGGAATCAGCGATCATTAGGTCTTTGTCGGACCCCAAGTATACGCCGTACACGTTGTCGATTCGTTTCTTGGGATCGGTGAAGACCAGTCGTAGATATTCTCGCGACAAGAGTCCTTTGGCGTTCCGTACGTACACTTCGATATCATCGACGGGGCTGCGCAGCATATCTAAATCCTGAACCTTTGCTGACGACTCATCATCCTAAATTTTTTCATCGTCTTCGTCGTCGACATCATCAACAACATTAATTTCATCATCATCGTCAACATCGTGGTCGTGGTCGTGGTCGTCGTCGTCGTTATAATTTGGAAGTTTATTCTGACGTTCCTTGAATGTAAACGGAGTAACGGGTCGAAGTCTCTGCGTCTGTTGTTGTTGTTGTTGATCGTATTCGTGTTTCCTCTTCATTGGCCGCGATCGAAGTGTTGAGCGCGTTTTCAACGCTGACGCATTTTCGGTCAGTCGTTTCACCGGTTCGACGATGGAGCGCGTGCTTGCCTCCACAGCCGCAACTCGTGTCGTTGACGCCAACATCTCGCGCACAAGTCGTTGAAAGACTCGAACGCCATGTCTGTGTTCACATGATCGTTGTACACGTGACGCAAGTTCGTGCCGTCTTGTTTTGAACAGCAGGAGAAAATTTGCGTAGTCCCTGATCAAATGTTTAGGTATTCTAGCGTATGACTGACACAAATGAAAGTAATCCATGTTCGCGTGGCGGCCCATGGAGAAGTATTCGCGTATCGCGTTCTGTTCGTCGCATGCGACGAACACGAAGATCGAATCGAGCCGAGTGTCTCTCGGTGGGATGATTTCAGCGTTGTACGAGTAGGAATAGTATTCGATTGTGCTGCGACCACGATATCGCGTACTCTCGTCGAAAGGATTTAGAGAGACAACACGAGGCGGATCGTGCGTTAACCGAACGAGCGCGACAATGAGTGTTCGCGAACGACCCGACCTTTGGTGAAAAAGCAGCCGCGACTGGAGCGTGGGCAATGATGAAGGCTATGACAATCACAAACGTTTTCAACGTTTCGACGAGATGAATTGCGGTCGCTTATGCATGCAATTTTTACAGCAAAAGTCTGTGGGATTATGGCCTATATACTAATATTAATAACGGTGTGTACTAAGATTATGTTACAATGTATCCATGCGTAATGGCGATCCACAACTTTTATAATACAAGATTTATAATATCGATAAATTGCCGTGTATACGTATACGCACATCACTTCCCCTCTCTCCGTCTCGCGAGTGTAATCTATAATATGTCGGTCACGCTCACGTTAACGGGTACCAGCAGCGTGCTGACGGTAAACTATTTCTCCCCGATAGATTTGTGTGATGGTCAATAGGAATTAGGACTCGCGTACTTCGAGATGTTTCATACGATACCGAACATCGACTCGAGCAACGATAAATTCTATTTCATTGTAAACTATGACACCGGAAACAACACCATCGCTGACGTCGCTCATGAATGCATTACGATCCCCCACGGCTCTTACGAATTATACGCTATCGCCGAGTACCTGAAGCAACGAATACTCAATCGATATCCTTGAAAAAGCGATAACAGCGATAACGACGATAACGACAAATACCCTGTACTGTTACGAGCTAACAACAACACCATGAAAAGCGAGCTGTAGGGGAGACCGGGGCAAGTTGATACATTTTTCAGTTTTCAATGTTTTTCATTTTTGTTTGAGTTAATTACATAATAACAAATATGAAAAAATATACTTTGGTCCTTCCTCTTTAATATATAGTAAGTGAAAACTTAAGAAAAAATATACAAAATGAATGAAAAAATGTTATTTGGACGAAGGCAATGTGTATCAATTTACCCCACTGCGGGGCAAGTTGATACTGCTCTGGGGCATGTTGATACATCTATAAAATATCCGTTTAATGAGTACGTAACTAATAAATTTGAAAAATAAAATTTTAATCTAGATACCTTTCCAACAATATAGAATAAAATTGAACAAAGATGTAAACTAAAAACCAAACCAATTTTGTTAGTAAACATAGAAAATCATTTGTATTTAAATTTAATTGACATATAATCTATTATAATAATATAATTGAAATTTAATTGATATAAAATTAATCACTTTCGTCTGAGTAACCATTAATACATATATAATTAGGATTATCTTTGCCGCATTTCATATGAGCCCATTTCATACAAGATATGCATTGAATCCATTCTTCACCGTGCTCAGATTTTGAGAATGGTTGGAGACAAATCAAACACAGAGCGTCCTCATTTTTCGATTTTAATATATTTATATTATTTGCAAGTTCATTATTAGCTTTTTTAATTGTCCTTTTCTTTATATCTAGAGACGCGGTAGCGTCTCGACGCCAAGTACATGAAAGACACCCTGTATATGTCGAGTCGCTACCGCTATCATTTACTCGTCGCCGGGCTAGTCCAACCTAACCTGAAACTTATTTCATTAATATCTCATCACGCGTGCAATATTTTCTAAATTTAAAAGCATTTTTCTTATGTAAACCGCATATAAGCTTTCGAATAAGACCAAAATCAATAAAATCGGTTCACTCATATCAGAGATATGATAATATCGTCTCATGGATCAGTCGGAAACGGTCCGTTTTCTTCTTCTTCTTCTTCTTCTCCAAGAAAATTTTCGTCAACACAATACGTAGGCACCGACTTTCGTCAAGATATATATATACGTATATACGCGTTACACGCACAACTTCAGCCAAGCGGGAGCCTAACCATGTTTCGTTCGTCGACTCTCGGGATCATTCGGCAGAGATCGTCGTCCGCCATTGTACGTATACCTATCTAGAGACGCGGTAGCGTCTCGACGCCAAGTACATGAAGGACACCCTGTATATGTCGACTGTGGCTACCGCTATCATTTACTCGTCGCCCGGCTAATCCAACCTAACCTGAAACTTATTTCATTAATATCTCATCACGCCTGCAATATTTCCAAAATTTACAGGCATTTTTCTCATGTAAACCGCATATAAGCTTTCGAATAGGACCAATTTCAATAAAATCGGTCCACGTATGACAGAGATATCATAATATCGTCTCATGGATCAGTCGAAAATTTTAAGTTTTAAGATTTTTCTTCTGATTCTTCTTGTTCAAGGAATTTTTCGTCAGTATAATACTGTTACGTTTTCGCGTTGGCATAATATAAGTTTAATGTGTAATAACAGAACGTGAACATTAACAAGGATAATAGTAATTAAATAACAGTAATTAATCAGGTAGAGGTGTTCGGGACTACGTCTGCTCGCAATGGCGTCTGTATCTCAAGTGACAGCTTGACAGGCGATCGATCAGATCGCCTTCTTCTCGCTGTCCCTTGTCTTCGTCGTGAGCACCAGCGGGCCATGGATTCCATCCATAGGGTGCTCGCAACACTGCTCCCCCCTCTCGAGAAGCGGTCGTCCCGACCGCTGTAGCTTCTCCGCTGTCTGCAGCCGTACCCTGGTTCGAAAGAGTGGACTAAGTGCTGTGTGGCCTCTTCCGACCGTCGCCTCGGCATTCGCCTTCACGCCCAAGGGAAAACCACCCAAAAACCTTGGGCAAGGCGTGGGTACGTGGTTCCCCGTGTCTCTACCCTCCACTTGCGTCTTCGAACTTGCGCACTTCTTTCTTGGACTTCATCTTCTGTGAAGGCGCATCCTCTTCCTGGGTAGAGACGGGTACGGGGTCTTGTCATCTCAGGGTCGGGGTTCGCGTGTCTGTCCTGGATTTTGGGGTTTCTGGATGCAGCTTCAAAATTTCTTCTTGTTCGACGACGACATCCCCTGCGTGGGTCCCCGGGCTGTCCGGTCTTGGGATCTGGCCGTCTCCACGTCCTGCGTCTGGATCGCTGTCCCGCTCGCTAAGTTCGCCTGCTGTTGCTCTCGCTCCGGTTTCCCTTACAGAAATACAAAGCGCTTTAGGGTTCGGTCGTGTCTGTAAAGAAACTGTTGGGGCCGCCCGAGCCGGAAAGCCAACGAGGAAGGCCGAGCACGCGAGCAGGGAATTGCAGCTAGTCACAAGTATGCAAGCGGCCCAGCCCCCACGGCAGCCGCCGGACTCGTCCACCCTGATGATGATTTTCTTCTAATCTCCTCCAGCCCTTGGCTTCGTGATGGCCCCATTCCTCTTCTTGGCTTCTGGTGTTGTCTCAGGGGACCGTCCTGTGCGTCCGGTTAGCACTCCCGTTTCCGCGACATCCCCTCCAGCCGATCCAAGCAGCGCTTGTCCGTCTGGTGATTGGGGATGCCATTTCCCTCCTGCTGTCCACCCTCTCTCCTTCTTTTTCCTGGGTACCCCGCGAGATCCTCCATCCCGGCCGTGCCAGGGGCTCGCAAGGTCTCCTCCAGGGGGCTAGCGGGGCGCTTTCACGTATGTCCGCACCCCGCTGCGGACTGCCACGCTATTGTGGCACATTCGGGGAATTCGGGAGCGCGTATCCCGACCGCGGTGGTAGTCCCCCGACACCTTGTCCCTCGTCGTGGGGTATCGTGTGCCTGTAACAAACTCAAGAGCGGGGGCCGGGCTACGAAGGCAACCTCCGTAGTCCAGTCCACCTGATTAGCTTAGACTAATCTTCTTTCTTGAGTCTTCCGAGTCCTCGTGTCCTTCCATCTTGAGATTCTGAGTGTTGGTGCTTGACTCTTCACTCTTCTAGGAACCGTCCTTCGTATTTCGCTAGGCGTCGAACATGGACCACCTTGCACTTCTTCCGAGGTGTACGCTGGAACCTGTAGACGACGTCGTTGATCTTGTTCACCACTGTGTAGGGTCCTTCCCAGTCGTTCTGCAGTTTTGGGCACTTCCCTTTCACTCTTCGTGGTTGGAATAACCACACTCGTTCCCCGGGCTGGAACTCCACCGTGTTGATGCGCTTGTCGTACCACGACTTCATTTTCGAACTGTAGATGTCCAGACGGCGTCGAACGAATTCGTGGATCTTCTTCATTTTTCCTCGGATCCATTCGGAGTATCCTCGTTCAACGTCCTCGTCGTCTTCCACCTCTGGGGGTAGTCCTCTCCATAATTGTAGAGGTAAACGCAGTTCCTGGCCATATAGGATCATCGCTGGCGTTAGTTGTGTAGCTTCATGTCGTGCTGACCTGTATGCGAGGAGGAACATGGGAATCCATTCGTCCCAATCTCGTTGATGTTCTGAAACAAACATTGCAAGATATTGGAGCAATGTTCTGTTCAAACGTTCTACTAGACCGTCGGATTGAGGATGCAGAGGAGTTGTTCGTGTTTTCCTGATTCCTAGCAGTTTCAGCAATTCCTTGAACACGGAGGATTCGAAGTTCCTTCCTTGGTCCGTGTGTATCTCTAACGGTACACCATGACGACACACTACGTTGTGCAAAAGAGCTCTTGCCACTGTGACAGCTCGCTGGTCTGGCATCGCGATTACTTCCGGCCACCGGGTAAAGTAGTCCGCCACGACCAGCATAAACCTGTTGCCGGCCTGAGACCTCGGGAGCGGACCCACAACGTCCAGGGCAAGTCTCTCGAACGGAGCTCCCACGTTGTATACTCTCAGGTTCCCTGCTCCCCTTTGACGTGGTCCCTTCTTTGCCGCACAGGTGTCACACCGCCGGCACCACTCTTGAACGTCCTGTCGACACGTAGACCAGAAGAACTGTTGGCGGATCTTTGCCAAGGTCTTGTTTACTCCGAAGTGTCCAGCTGCTGGCGCATCATGGAACTCCTTCAGGACTCCTGCAACTTTTTCGTGCGGTACCACCAAAAGCCACGAGGTCGTTGTACCATCGTGGGACTCCCATTTCCTGAAAAGTAAACCTTCGTGAACTTCCAGCGAGTCCCAGATTGACCAGTAATATTTCATTTGCGGGGAGAAACGAGCAACATCTTGCCAATCGGGCTTCTCCCCTTCTCCTTTCTTTTTAAGGATGAAGCCGATCGTTTCATCCTTCTCTTGACTTCGTTTCCACTCGTTCTTGTCTTCTTCACAAAATATCCTGTGAATCTTCTTCGTGGTCTGTACTTCTCCTTCTGCTTCTTTCTTCTCCAGTCGATTGCAGTTCTTACAATTTTCTTCGATACACGGTCTTCTGGAGAGTCCATCGGCGTTTCCGTGGGCTTTTCCTTCCCTGTGACGAATTTCGAAGTCGTATTCTTGTAGTCGTTCGATCCAACGGGCTACCTGTCCTTCAGGGTGTTTGAAGGTCAGCAGCCAACGAAGCGCTGCATGATCTGTCCTTATTAGAAATCTTCGTCCGTAGAGGTAATGATGGAAGTGTTCGATGGATTTCACTACTGCTAGTAGCTCCCTCCGGGTGACGCAGTAGTTCCTTTCTGCTTTTCCCAGGGTCTTGGAGAAGTAGGCTACGACCTTTTCCTGTCCTTCGTGTTCCTGTGAGAGGACGCCGCCTATGGCGAAATTAGAGGCGTCCGTGTCCAGGATGAAGTCCTTGTTTATCACTGGGTATGCTAGTATCGGGGTTTCGGTTAATTTCTTCTTCAGCTCTTCGAAAACTCTTTGGCATTCGTCGGTCCATTGGTAGTCTTGTTTGGTCTCGGTGAGGCGATGCAGGGGTTTGGCGATCCTGGAGAAATCTTTTACAAATTTTCGGTAGTGCGTGCATAATCCTAGGAAACTTCTTAATTCCGTGATGTTCTTTGGCTGTGGCCATTCCGAAATGGCTTTAATTTTCTCCGGATCTGTCTTAACTCCACTCTCTGTTACGATATGGCCCAGATATTTTATTTCTCGGCAGAAGAAAGAGCATTTCTTGGGGCTCATCAATAGTTTAGCTTCACGTAAACGAGAAAACACTGACCGTAGGCGTTCGAGCTCCTGTTCAAAGTCATTCCCGTAGATGATTATATCGTCCAAGTAGACCAAGCAGATTTTCCAGGTCAGACCTTGAAGCACGTTTTCCATCAGTCGCTCGAATGTGGCAGGGGCGTTGCAGAGTCCAAAGGGCATCACTTTGAACTGCCACAGTCCCGTTCCCACAGAAAACGCAGTTTTCTCTCGATCTTCTTCATCCATAGAGATCTGCCAATATCCGCTCTGCAGATCCACGGTTGAGAACCAGGAAGATCCAGTGAGGGCGTCCAGGGTATCCTCTATACGAGGTAGAGGGTACGAATCCTTTTTGGTAACCTCATTCAGACGACGGAAATCCACGCAGAACCGTATACTTCCATCCTTCTTCTTCACGAGGACGATCGGGGAAGACCACGGGCTCTGCGATTCCTCGATCACGCCCTGAGCTAACATCTTCCTGAGTAACTCTTCTACTTCTGCTCGACGGTGTAGAGGCAACCTCCGTGGTGCCTGCTTTATGGGCTGGCAGTCTCCGGTGTCAACTGTGTGTTTCACCCGGTCGCAGTTCCCAATCTGACTCGAATCCGTGGCGAAAACGTCCTGAAATTCGTACAATAATTCAGCAAATAGTTTCTTTTGTCCTTCTGACAAACCTGATGAGCAACGTGTGTACAGCTCTTCTAAATGCTGTGGGACGACCGTTTCCCCTTCTTCTTCTGATTTCTTCTTCTCGGCAATTGGCTCACCAAAGCGTATCTCCGTTTTGCCGGGAAGGCACAGCACATTCCGGGAAAGGTCGATGTTGCAACGGTGTTTCCTCAGAAACGTCGCTCCCAAGATGCATTTTTCCACCATTTCCACGACGTAGAAGTCTTCTACACTCGACAGCTCTCCAACGCTGACTTTCATGCTCGTTTTACCGAACACTTTCATTTTCTCTCCCGTAGTGGAGCGAATGTCGGTTTCTGTCTTTTGGAAGTCTTTCCTCGGGCACAATTCTTTTTCCAGAAGGTTGATCGGAGAACCTGTATCTAGGATAAGTTTACACGATTTTCCGTTAATTTTTCCACATACGTAAATCTCGTCGGCCGGATTCCCCTGACGCTCAGTCGCCTCCTGCATCGCCACACTCTTGACGACCGGGGGACTGTTCTTTACGGTCCGGCGTCTCCCCCTTACGCCGTCCTCTTCCCGTTTCCCTCGGGTTTCTTCGTAGGAGCGGCTCTTGGCTGGTCGTTCTTGGCCTTGAAACAATCCTTTTGTAGATGGCCCAACTTTCCGCAGAGCCAGCACTTCGGTGTTCTTTCGGTGCATTTTGGGTCCTCCGTTCGTTCCTCGGGTTTTGCAAATCTCCGCTGCTTCGCCGGGCACCTTTCAAAATTGTTGGAGGATTTAGCTTTCCGTTTTTCCGCGTATCGTTCTCGCGATTCGGCCGTGGGGTGGCGAGACATCGTCTCGACGGCCTCGATCTCGAGAGCTCTGGTCACGGCGGCTCTTAAAGACGTAAACCCGCCGAGTCGCAGTTCCCGCTGCATAACCGAGCTCGACAATGCCGTTACGAATTGGGACGCGGCTAACTTGTCGCGGGTTTCCACCGGGCATTCGGCGAAAGGGGACTGTGCTAATCGCTCTATTTTTGTGGCGAGCGAGGAGATGCTCTCATCTCTTCGATGTCTATGGCTTTGGAAGAGTACATAGTTCAAATTCGACAGGTTTTTCGCCCCGTAGCGGAATTCCAGCGCGGAAACCAATTCCGCGAAGTTCTCGCATTGAGCTGCGGAGAGCGTCGTAAGGACGCTCCTTGCCGTGCCCCCGAGGGCAGCAATCAAGGCTGTAGCCTTTTTTTGGTCATTCCAACCATTCGCGCGCGCGATCGTGTCAAATTGTACCCTGTACTCTTCCCACGAATTATTCCCATCAAAAATTGTCGGTTTCACCGCGTACCCCAAGCTGAGTACGTGTGGTTCCGACACGGGGGTAGCGACGAGCGCACCGACGGGCGTGGGGATATGCGTCGGCGGAACACTATTTACAAGTGCATTCTCCCCACTCCGAAGGCTCGCGCTGCCACTAACCGAACTATGGCTGTTATGAAACGAAGCGGTTACGACCTGAATTCGTTCCTCCACGTTCGATAGGCGCGCCTCTAAGGCCGCCTGTATTCGCTGGATCTCTGTGTCCCTCTCTTCCCTGCGACGGTCTTCCCTCTGCCAGCGGGCTTCGTCCTCCCTCTTCTGTTCCCTCATCTGGCCCACGATGCTTAACTGCAGGGAGGTGAAGAGTTCCTGGATAGAGGCATCCCCCGTCGCTGTAGGAGAAGGGTTCGTGGAGGCCGCGGATGCGCGAGTGGGCACCCCACTTCGAGTGGGCATCCCACTTCTGACACCAATGTTACGTTTTCGCGTTGGCATAATATAAGTTTAATGTGTAATAACAGAACGTGAACATTAACAAGGATAATAGTAATTAAATAACAGTAATTAATCAGGTAGAGGTGTTCGGGACTACGTCTGCTCGCAATGGCGTCTGTATCTCAAGTGACAGCTTGACAGGCGATCGATCAGATCGCCTTCTTCTCGCTGTCCCTTGTCTTCGTCGTGAGCACCAGCGGGCCATGGATTCCATCCATAGGGTGCTCGCAACAATACGTATATACGCGTTACACGCGCACCTTCAGCCAAAACGAAACTAACACATGTTTCGTTCTTCGTTCGTCGACTCTCGCGATTATTCGGCAGGGATCGTCGTCCGTCATTGTACAAACTATGTTTTAAATACATTGAACTTTATAACCTACCAATCTTAACCTTCCAAGTGTCAAATAATGTAAGTGGTCCAAATTTGAGATGTCAGGAGTTTTTACACTAAATAGGAGACGGAATTATTGTCTCAATTAACAAGGTAAGTCGCTAAATTTATTTAATAGATTTTTTATGTAGAATCGCAGACTTGGAAGTTGTCCGGAGAAGGTTCGACAGAGAAGCACCTTCTTTCGCATAAGTTTCTAGAAATTTGTACCATGCTTGTACAAAATAATATATTGTAAAAAAAAATTGCATTGAATTTAAATTGCCAGATATTTGTATTTGTATACCAGCAATTTAGAGTTTTTATGTAAAGCTTATTATATTATAGAAATGAAGGGGACGCACAGGCTTGGTTAGTAGAATTGAAGGTGACGCACAGGCTTGGATGGATAGAAATGAAGGGAATGTACATGCTTGGAGGGTGTCCAGAGAAGATTAGATAGATAGACAGAGCATCTTGTTTCGCACAAGTTTCTCAAAATTTGTCAAATAAGGTAAATCGACAAAATTTGTCTAAAGACATAGCATTAAGATTTATTAAGAAAATAGATTATGGTGGACTGCTTGCAATGTAAAGCAAGTCATATTAGTGAAGAAAGTACGCTGAAAACACATCTCCCTTGATGCTTTTCAATCTTATGTGAAAGACATTCGTAATACTTTAATAAAATCCACAGTAGTAGTCACGCTATTCATTAATTCATTAATTTTTTAGATTCCCATTATTTCAATTGACCAATAAACATATAAAATTAGTTTTATTCCAACACCAATAAATTGTGCGTTAAAAATATTGGATCTCCTCGTTCATTTTCGCTGAATTATTACCATTAGCATTTAAATTTCCTGCAACAAGACTTTCTACCATACGCCCTCACCTCTTTTGGACATATTATTTAGTCTCTACACTCACTATAGCAAAAGGCCACTCTATTTCTATAAATAATAAGTTCTATGTTAAGTTGTATATAATTACAAAATGATTCAATGATTCAATGATCTTGACATATGAGCACGTGTGATAATTTATATATAAATAATTAGTAAATGTGTCCTATTTTTCAGTTAACAATGCAGATGAAGATAATTATTTCAACAGCTGAAAGAGAAAGTAATCCTGCTGCATGAGCAAATAAAATATTATCAAAAAAATAAATCACAAAAAATAGAAGATAATGATATATATAATATTAAAAATTATCTGATGTCATTCCCTATGCAAATTATCTTTGTAAAAAGAAGTGAGATCCCCATAAAAAAAACTTCAAAAAAGTATAAAAATTACGCCAAGTACATGAAAATCAAATAACTCACAAAAAATAGAAGATAATAATATAAATCACAAAAAAAATAGAAGAAAATATACAACAAATAAATCACAAAAATAGAAGATAATAATATCACAAAAAATAGAAAAATATACAATACAAAAAAAGATGTGAAATCAAAATGAGCTGCCAGTACATACAGGTGCTTTCCAACTGCGCTTAAGATGACACAACTACATACACACAGCTAAAATGCTGTGTTCATACATTCTATTACTCATATCGCGGGCATTTTATTTATCCCATCAAAAAGAATCCCATTTAAAAACATTGTCGTAAATTAATTAATAGCTTTACAAAGTTAATGATATACAAAAATTGCGCCAATTATAACAATGGCTATTTATACAAAGAAAAAAATGTATTACATAATATTAAGCAGATATATTTTTATGCAAATAAATATTTTAATACGAATAAATATTTTATTCAAAATACTTGGCGCTGCTCTCCGAATTGGTATTGCTAAACTGAATAAATATGTATAAATTGCAATAATCTTTTTCTTTCTTTCGTGTGCGTACGTTCGTGAATGTGTGTATGAGCATATGCTACGTATGATATTCGAATTGAATATATGTAGAATACATCTGACAGCGTTTCTAATACTCGTATGTATATGTATATGTTTATGTATTTTAGATCGCAGCGCCAAGTATTTTGAATAAAATATTTATTCGTATTAAAATATTTATTTGCATAAAAATATATCTGCTTAATATTATGTAATACATTTTTTTCTTTGTATAAATAGCCATTGTTATAATTGGCGCAATTTTTGTATATCATTAACTTTGTAAAGCTATTAATTAATTTACGACAATGTTTTTAAATGGGATTCTTTTTGATGGGATAAATAAAATGCCCGCGATATGAGTAATAGAATGTATGAACACAGCATTTTAGCTGTGTGTATGTAGTTGTGTCATCTTAAGCGCAGTTGGAAAGCACCTGTATGTACTGGCAGCTCATTTTGATTTCACATCTTTTTTTGTATTGTATATTTTTCTATTTTTTGTGATATTATTATCTTCTATTTTTGTGATTTATTTGTTGTATATTTTCTTCTATTTTTTTGTGATTTATATTATTATCTTCTATTTTTTGTGAGTATACACTATTTTGAATTATAACCTGCCAAGGGTTAAGTACTCATAACCTACGAAGTTGTCCAAATTTGAAATGTTACGAGGTTTTTTTACACCACATAGGATACTGAATTATTGTGCCAATGAACAAGGTAAGTTGCCAAAATTTTTTAATGGACTGTTTATGTAGAGTCGCAGCTTGAAAGTTGTCCGGAGTAGGTTCGATTTGACAGAGAAGCATTTTCTTTCGCATAAGTTTGTGTAAATTTGTACCATGCATGTACAAAATAATATATATTGTAATAAATTGCATTTTTTTTAAATTGTCAGATATTTTTATACTAGCAAACTATTTTTAATTCAGAGTTTTATGTAAAGCTTCTAGAAATGAAGGGGACGCACAGGCTTGGATTATAGAAATGAAGGGAACGCAGAGGCTTGGATAAAAATGAAGGGAACGCAGAGGCTTGGATAAAAATTAAGGGGATGCAGAGACTTGGATAGTAGAAATGAAGGGGACGCACAGGCTTAAATAGAAATGAAGGGGACGCGCAGGCTTGGAGGTTGTTCGGAGAAGGTTAGATAGACAGAGAAGCATCTTGTTGCGCACAAGTATTGGGAAATTTGTCAAATAAGGTGAATCGACAAAATTTGTCAAATTAGCGTTGTAGCATGCAGAAAAAGAGGATTGAGAAACTCTGACCGCCGAGACGTTTCGCGAACACGCTGTAGGCCGCCCGACAGGAGAGGCGTGCGGGCGCGGAACCGCGACTCGCGAGGCTCGCGCTTGACGACGCGTTTGTTGATTTCTGCGGCCGCGGATAGCAACGATCGGGTATAAATTAGAGGCCCGCAAAGGCATTTTCCTTCTTCTTCGCTGTTCCGAGAGAGAGGACGAGGTAAGACCAACGGCCGCTCTCGGACAGCTTAGGGACTCCGGCAGGAGAGTTCGGCGATAATACCTGGACGCCTGCTGGAGGAACTAGAGTCTGTTCCTGGACGCTCGACCGATGTGGAGAGTACGGCGATAATACCTGGACGCCTATCGGTCGAGAGAGTACAGAGCATGACATTAGAAAAGAGAGGAGAGTACGGGAGGATATTCCTGGACGCCTGTTCGATATGGAGAGTTCGGCGACAATACCTGGACGCCAATCGAACGGGAGAGTACAGAGTAACTCCTGGACGCCTCGTTAGAATAGAGAGGAGAGTACGGGAGAATATTCCTGGACGCCCGTTCGGAATGGAGAGTTCGGCGATAATACCTGGACGCCAACCGAACGGGAGAGTACAGAGTAACTCCTGGACGCCTCAGTAGAGTAGAATCGCGAGAGTACAAAGCCCCTTTCTTAAATACCCAATCGTTGAGAGAGGAGAGTACGGGAGGATATTCCTGGACGCCTGTTCGATATGGAGAGTTCGGCGACAATACCTGGACGCCAATCGAACGGGAGAGTACAGAGTAACTCCTGGACGCCTCATTAGATTTAAAGTCATGTGCCGTCTGCACATTGCGCAATAGAATTGTATAAACTCAGCGAGACGCAATGTCTGACCTTACGGAATTTTGTAGCCCCTTCCTATCAACCACATCATGTATTCCCACCTAATCCGAATAAACCCTGTCTGCCCAGAAATTATCCACATCTCCTTATCCTGCGAATCTAAGAGGCTACAGCGTAGCATTACGAATTAAGAAAATTATGGCGTACTGCTTGCGATGTAGAGTAAATCACATTAGTGAAGAAAGTACGCTGAAAACGCATCTCGCTTGACACTGTCCAATCTTTTGAGAGTGAAATATTCACAATACTTTATTAAAACCATAGTAGTTCCCACGCTAGTCATTAATTTTATTACTTTCCCATTAACAATATTTCAATTCACCAATAAACATACTAAATTATACCAACACCAATAAATTGTGCGTTAAAAAGTATTGGATCTTTTCTTTCATTTTCGCTGAATTACCATTAGCATTTAAATTTCCTGTAACTAGACTTTCTGCTATACACTCTCATCTCCTTCGGACACATTTTGTAGTCTCTACACTTACTATAGCAGAGGGCCACTCTATTTCTATATAATATAATAAGTTTTACGTTAAGTTGCAACTAAAAAATGTGAATTTTATGTATTTACAGATAATCGAAGCTGAAGATGATGCAGTGTAATCTACGTCAGAGAAAAAATTTATTGTGACATATATATTATATTAATTAAACGATTTCATTCAGCTTCTTGTACGTTTGGTTCATATCCAAAAACTCAAATTTAAACTAATTCCACCAATTCAATTGTCTTGAAGCATTGCAGGTGTGCGTAGTTTCGATTACGTAGAATTTATATCCTTAATTCTATCTCGTCATAAGACTGTTCATGGCTGTTGATGATGAACCTTTGTAATTTATATAATATTAATTAAAAATTATTTGAAGTCATTCCCTACTATGTAAATTATCTTTGTAAAAAGAAGTGAGATCCCCATAAAAAACTTCAAAAAAGTAAAAAAAATACGTCAAGTACATGAAAAAATACAAATTTATTGAAAAAGTAATAAAATATTTTAATAATAAAAAAAAATTTTAATGGCTATGACCGCGGCCCCGGCCTCTACCTCGACCGCGGCTGCGGCCCCACCCACGACCGCGGTAGCGGTCCGCCACCATTGCCCTTAACACAGCCGCCTGATCCCTACGGCTTGCAGCATCGCCCAATTTTCATAATCATTGCGGACCCTACGTCCGCTGCGCTGATGGCGCGCTACGCGGGGTTCTGTAATTAGCAATAAACAATAAATTTATTAGTAAAATGTTTTTTTTATTTACTCTAACAGCATGTAACTTCTTAATTAATTTACCATCAGCTGTGGCCGGAGTTGCTGGTGGTGGTGGTGGTGGTGGTGGTAGTGGTGTCGTGGTTGTTTGACCCATTTGGGTAAATACAACACCTAAATTAATAAATTTCATTATCAAATGAGTGGAAAAATAAATTAGAATGAATATATATAATAAATTTTTATTACATACCCTCTAATAACGATTCCTCAATTTTGACCTGCAAAAATTAATAAATAATTGATTAGCAAAAAAAGTCAAGTTTAATTCGACACGTTGGAGCAACTTCTAATTTATAATGCCAACGATTAGAAATATCAAATATATCTGATCCCAGTGGAACGTAAACTCCAACATTTTGAAAATCTTTGGTAGGCACTTTGCCCATGTTAAGTATTAGTAGACGTAGACCATAATATTGTATAACAAGTAATACAACATGTTCGAGAAATCACACCTATTACGCCATCTCCCTAGATCGAGTCAACTAAAGGCTTCGCGCCTCGTACCTATCCCCCCCTTGTTCATGTGGAGCATCGATCGAATCTCCCTTCCATCGACCGGTGATCGATGGAAGGGGGAGAGCAAGCGGATTCGAGGAAACAGAGCGAGATTTCCTCGATCTACTTGTCGTCTAGCCGTTCTCCAGGTAACAACTCTCTCCGCTTTGCTTATTAACGCTACTGCTTCACGCTTCTTGCTGGATTCGGGCCGAATCTCAGTGCTTAACGCTACTTAGTAAAACGGGCCTACTGCGTAGGAATTAGTGCCGCTCAGCAAATTAGAGCAGTAAAAGAACTATTGTAACGTGCATAACGGACCTTTATTATATAACCTGTAAATATTGTAAATTTAACATTAGAGTAGTCATTAAAGTCTCTAAGAATTAAACCACTTCGACACGCGAAAGTCTCAGCCTGCGACGTGCGCTGTTCACAAACTATTGCTAACATTTTCTGGTCCTTCGAGCCGGATCAGCGCCGTTGGATTCTGTGCTTCTGGAACGTTCGGGATTCCTCGCGAGTGTTGTGGTAACCGTCGCGCGTGACCTCTGAAAAAAAAATGAGTCACTTGATAAGCAACCAACGCGACCTTAGAGGCCGAATTTCGCGTGCGTTTGAAAATCTAAAGAAACTAGGCGCGAATAATATGACCAAGGGCAACGTATCTACACGATTGGGAGCGCTACGAAAGAATTGGGCTAAATTCGAGTCGCAACACGACAAATTACTCGCCATGGCCGATGACCCGGACATCGTGGATGACAAATACTTCAAGGAGAACGAACCGGCCGATACGGAGGAGAAATTCCTCACACAAGAGGCCCTATTAGTCGACAAATTGGAGGAAATTGTCAAATTAGAACAGGCCGTGGCCAGAAGCGTTGAGCGTACTAGCAGGGACGATTCCACACTCAATACCACCGGTCGGAAAAAATCTTCGCTACCCAAAATCCCGCTACCGAATTTCGATGGCCAGCACAAAGGGTGGCCATCTTTCCATGGCCTCTTTAGATCCCTCGTGGTTCAGGACACCACGTTGTCGGACGCAGAACGCTTACATTATCTGCGAGGGGCCCTTACTGGTGATGCTGCGAAACTCCTTCAGAATATGCCGGTGCGGGAGGAGAACTTCGAAGCCGCGTGGAAAATGCTAGAACAACGCTACGATAACCAGCGGTTAGCGATAAAGGCGTTGATGGCGGCCATCTTCAATTTACCGACACTTACACGGGAGTCAGGGCCTGAACTCAAAGGCCTCTATTATACGATGTGTGACTCGGTCGAGTCTCTCACTGCTTTGAAGAGACCCTTTGATGCCAGCGGCGACTGGCTAGTGCACCTGGTCGTGAGTAAGCTGGATCCCCAATCTCGGCGAGAATGGGAGACTCAACTTGGCCAAACCAAGACACCGCCTACCTACCAGGAGTTGAAGGCATTTTTGGAGGGACGAGTCAATACGGTGGAGGCCTTGGAGGAGCAGCAGAAGGCTCCAGGGGGACGAGCTCCGAAACCCACCGGAACGCCTAAAACCGCCAAGGTTCATCAGGTTAGTAAATCGAAGAGCTCTGGTGACCAGTGCAGTCTCTGTGGCGCTGGTCATTTTATCTTATTTTGCGCGGACTACAAGGCCAAGGATCCGAAAGAAAGGAAAGAGGTCCTACTAGCTAAACGCCTTTGTTTTAACTGCTTGGGGAAACATCGCGTCGCGGATTGCAAATGCGATAAACGGTGTCAGGAGTGCCAGCAAAGGCACCATACCTCAATCCACGAGGCGACCTCCACTCGTGCTTCAGATGAGAATTCGGAAGTTACAGTAAATTTGGGGAGGTCCGAGACAAGGGAGAGCCTCCCTCGCGACGCGGTGTGCCTTCCACCTGTTTTATTAGCTACCGCCCGGATTATAGTACATTCCCCGGACGGCGAGCCAAGAATAGTGAGGGCCCTGATAGATCAAGGCAGCGAAGTCTCGCTAGCTACGGAGGCTTTGGTGCAGCTGTTAAGATTGCCGCGACGACCGTCGAACGTACACCTCATCGGTATCGGTAACCAGCGGAAGGAGCGGGTACGTGGAACCATCCAACTGGAGTTCACGCCACATGGAGGCGAGGACTTCCGGCAGAGGGCCACGGCGATGGTGCTGCCACGGATTACCGCCTACACACCACAGGTCAAGCAACGGCTGAATGTTTGGACCCACCTCCAAGGACTCCCACTGGCCGATCCCGACTTCACGGACGGCACCCAAATCGATGTCCTGTTGGGTGCCGACGTATATTCCCTGATCCTGGAGGACGGACTGCGTAAAGGGCAAGAGGGTGAGCCCATTGCCCAAAGGACGTCCCTGGGTTGGATTATCTCCGGTCTAGCTGCAACCTCCAGCTGTGACGACCCACGTGCTTCGAGTGGGCTCGTCACGCTGAAGTGCACGATGGAGGAAGATCTCGTCCCTATGGTCCAACGATTCTGGGAACAAGAAGAAGTGACTGTGCCAACCACCCTCAATGCTGAGGACCAGGAGTGCGAGGATTATTTCACGACTACTCACCAGCGTCTCCCGTCGGGACGCTACATGGTGCGCCTACCATTCAAGGAGATGCAGGGACTGGGCGAGTCCCGAGCCGGGGCCGTCCGTATGCTTCACCGAATGGAGACCAAGTGCAGCAGGAACACGGATTTCAAAAGGGCCTATCACACGTTCCTACGTGAGTACGAAGAGCTAAATCACATGTCTAAAACAAAACACATCTATCCAGATAGCGAGTGCTACTACCTGCCGCACCATGGAGTCTTCAAGGAGAGCAGCACTACCACGAAGCTGAGAGTGGTGTTCAATGGCTCCTATGCGACCACTTCCGGGAAGTCTCTAAACGACCTCCTCCTGGTGGGACCCAACTTGCTGCCGGGTCTTCTGCAAGTACTGCTGCGCTGGCGAGTACACCGGATCTGCCTGACTGCCGATATAGAGAAGATGTTTCGCCAAATTATCGTGCACCCTGAGGATCGCCGCTTTCAAAGGCTGCTTTGGCGACGACGAGAAGACGACGTAATCAGCGATTACGAGTTGAACACCGTTACTTACGGCCTTGCTTGTGCTCCCTACCTGGCCATCCGCACGCTACAACAACTGGCCCAGGATGAACGCTCCAAGTTTCCACGGGCTGCTACGATCCTGAAAGGGGACGTTTACATGGATGACGTGCTTACTGGAGCTGACGGAGAAGAGGAGGCACGCGAGATACAAAAGGAGCTGAGCCTACTCTGCAGGGCGGGCGGTTTCAATTTGAGGAAGTGGGTATCAAACGCACCCACCCTACTGAAGGAGATCCCAGGCGAAGAAGTCCCATCGGCCGTCAATTGGGAGGAAGGCACACTCCACACGGCTTTGGGTGTCCATTGGAACGTGCGCGAAGACGAGTTCCGAGTCCGGGTAGCAGAGGATCACGCTACCCCAGAAGTCACCCGGCGCACAGTACTCTCACGCATCGCTCGGATCTTCGATCCTCTAGGATTTCTGGCACCGGTAACTATAACAGCCAAGATATTTCTACAATCACTTTGGCTGTTGAAAATAGATTGGGATACCGTGCTACCGCCGGCGGCTGAACGAGAATGGAGCCAATTTCTAGCGGACCTGCCGAGCTTGGCAGAGGTTCGTGTGCCCCGCTGGCTAGGTGTCCATCCCAGGGTCAGGCATCTGGAACTCCACGGATTCGCTGATGCCTCAGAAAGGGCCTTCGCCGCTGTAGTGTACCTACGCGTCGTGGACCACGATGACCACGCGCAGACGCATTTGGTCACCTCCAAGACAAAGGTGGCTCCATTACGCCGAGTCACAATCCCGAGGCTCGAGTTGTGTGCGGCTGCCTTACTGAGCCGCCTGGTGACCGTTACGCAGAGGACCCTGCAGTTGGACAACGTCTCGACGCACCTGTGGAGTGACTCCAAGATAGTTCTGGACTGGATTCGCGGTCATCCGACAAGATGGAAGACTTACGTGGCAAATCGAGTGGCTGAAATCCAACGGGAGCTGCCAGACGCTCGTTGGCATCACGTGGCAGGGAGTGAGAATCCTGCGGACTGCGCTTCAAGGGGCTTGCCACCCAATCAACTACCGAGCTTTGACTTATGGTGGAGGGGCCCGTCCTGGCTCACCGGCTTCCCTCACTGGTTGAGCGATCTTGGCACCCAGGAGGAGGATACAGACCTGGAAGCCAGACTCGTGTCCAACCTGACCACTAACGACAAAGAGGTAACACCTAATTACCTCGTAAATAATTATTCTTCCATTCAGCGCTTACTGAGGGTAACTGCCTGGTGCCTGCGCTGGTCTCCACGACGGACAACCCCAGACGCTAGGACCCCCTGCCTGTCGCCTGCTGAGATAGAGACTGCCCGTTCCCACTGGATCAGGGTGATCCAACGCCAGGACTTCCAGGAGGATCACCGCCAAATGCTACAGGGAGCCCCGCTTATGAGTCGCAGTAAGCTACTACGACTCACTCCCTTCTTAGATTCCCAAGGGCTACTGCGAGTCGGTGGACGGTTGAAGCATGCTGTGCTGCCATCCTGGGAGAAGCATCCCATCATCCTACCAAGAGAGGGTCATTTTACTGAGCTGCTGATCGATGAAGCTCATCGGAGAACATTACATGGCGGAACCCAACTTACCTTGGCTGCCTTACGTCAAAGGTATTGGGTCCTCGGCGGTCGACAGAGAGTTAAGGCTCACATCCACCGCTGCGTCACCTGTCTACGTTGGCGAGCTGCGCCCGGCCAACAATTGATGGGGAATCTACCAGCCTACCGAGTCACCCCAGCGCGGCCCTTCCTGCAAGTGGGCCTGGATTATGCTGGGCCATTCACCCTGTTGGCTTCTCGAGGCAGGGGCCAACGGACGTTCAAGGGTTATGTTGCGGTATTCGTCTGCTTATCCACTCGTGCCGTTCACCTAGAAGTCGTATCTGATTATAGCACAGAAGCCTTCCTCGCGGCCTTGCGGCGCTTTACCTCGAGACGAGGACTTTGCTCGACCATCCACAGCGACCGAGGCACCAACTTTGTGGGAGCAGCACGCGAGCTCCGGAGCCTGGAACACCTCTGCCGCAAAAGTGAGGTTATGCAGGCCCATCTTCTCAACGACGGCATAACCTGGCGACTCAACCCACCTGCTGCCCCGCACTTCGGGGGAATCTGGGAGGCGGCCGTCAAGTCCGCCAAGCACCATCTGCGAAGGGTCATAGGAGATCAACACCTCACATTTGAAGAGATGACGACTCTACTTACTCAAGTCGAGGCATGCTTGAATTCACGACCGCTGCAACCGCTGAGTGACGATCCAGGAGACGTCACGGCTCTCACACCAGGGCATTTCTTGATAAGCGACGCCCTTCTCGCCGTTCCCGATCCACCAGTGGAAGACGTTCCCAGGTCACGTTTATCTCGATGGCATTTGCTGCAGCAAATGAGGCTACAGTTTTGGCGAAGCTGGTCACGCGAGTATTTGCAATCCCTCCAAGCCCGTAATAAATGGACGCGTACCCACCCCCAGCCACGAGTTGGGGACCTTTGTATATTAAAGAACGAACTTCTATCACCCAACAAATGGCCGCTCGCGCGAATCACGCGATTGATCCCCGGGTCGGACGGATTAGCCCGTGTTGCCCACGTAAAGACTGCGCGTTCGGAATTTATTAGGCCCATAGTAAAACTAATTTACTTACCTCATATCCAGATTCCAGAGACTATAAATTCCACTGTAAACACACAGCACTAGTTCACAACCGAATCTGAAATCAATGGGTGAACTCCACGTGAACAGGGCGGCTGCACCGCGAGCCATGGGTGATTACACCATAGCGTCTCGGCTGATCCACGTTGCTATAGTTCAGTCATTCATCGATAGATGAATGGCGGGCGGGAAATGTTCGAGAAATCACACCTATTACGCCATCTCCCTAGATCGAGTCAACTAAAGGCTTCGCGCCTCGTACCTATCCCCCCCTTGTTCATGTGGAGCATCGATCGAATCTCCCTTCCATCGACCGGTGATCGATGGAAGGGGGAGAGCAAGCGGATTCGAGGAAACAGAGCGAGATTTCCTCGATCTACTTGTCGTCTAGCCGTTCTCCAGGTAACAACTCTCTCCGCTTTGCTTATTAACGCTACTGCTTCACGCTTCTTGCTGGATTCGGGCCGAATCTCAGTGCTTAACGCTACTTAGTAAAACGGGCCTACTGCGTAGGAATTAGTGCCGCTCAGCAAATTAGAGCAGTAAAAGAACTATTGTAACGTGCATAACGGACCTTTATTATATAACCTGTAAATATTGTAAATTTAACATTAGAGTAGTCATTAAAGTCTCTAAGAATTAAACCACTTCGACACGCGAAAGTCTCAGCCTGCGACGTGCGCTGTTCACAAACTATTGCTAACACAACAAGAATGAAGAATTTTTAATCATTGGCGTTACAAGTTAGAATATGCTTTAACGTGTCTAATATCTTTTTGTTGTATTACTTGTTATTATTATTATTATTTTGTTTTATACATACACTCCTCACATTAATTAAAGGATCACCTCCGGGAGCCCGAAAATATGGGCAAGTTCACATGATCATAACTCCGGTAAAAATAGTCGTATCTATATTTTGAAAATATGGTTTGAAAGCGTGGAATCTCTACTTTCAGCTGCTTTCTTCAAATTTTAGATGCCTTGCTTTTCGGCAACGTTATAGCAATATAAACAGCACTTGGTTAATTTTAAAAACTTTTCTTCAACTTTGCGATGTTCTACGGGGTGTATAGATTTTTTTATACAAATTCCATTTACACCAGTCGAAAGCGAATACTTTCTTGTGTAAAAAGAGAGTAATAAATCTGTTGTGCGATTTTTTTTGGCCGAGTTATTCAACTTTGAAGTAAAAACCGTTTTTTTACTTTATTGCTTCTAGCAAGCGAACGACCCATCGTAGAACGTTCACGAAAAAAGCAATAGAAAGAACAATCTTTTCTCTTTAAGACGCATCTTCGACTTTTTCGATTCGATTAAAATTTCGGTCTCTGATGTCCTTTCCAAAATATGCTTAAAAATTGCACAAATCCCATTTTCTCTTCAACTCGCTGTATCTCCATGAGGGATAACCGGAACATCACTCTCTTAAGCTCATATTAAAGCGGAAAGTCTGTCGATTCTTTTGAGCAGCACCGGAACCCGCTGCGATAATTTCTTACCTGTGGCCTTTATGTTTCAAGTTACCTTGCTAAAAAGCAACTAGCTAGAAGTTACAGGCACATTCGTCAGTTTTATTCATGAGAAATTTATTCGTGAAATGTATTCACATCTTTTATTCATGGGAATTTATTCGTTAGTTTTATTCGTGACAAAGAAATCGTGACAAAGAATAAATTCAGATTTCCCCCGAACTAGATGCTCCATGACAAAGGATCCTGTGATGAATAAATTTCACGAATCACGAATAAATGTCTCACAAATAAACCTAACGAATGCAGATAACCGGACTAGAGTACATATATATGAATAATAATAATGAATATAATAACGATAACTCTGCTACGAGTATATATGAAAATAGTATTTTTCTATTACTTACATTCGCTTGCTTCGACATGGTGATACGTACTGATTGTTTGAACGCAGGGATACGTTAGCAAACTACGCTGATGGAGGGGAAGACATCTACAGGAGCGGCGTTCATGGTAGCATGACACTTAACCACCGCTCCTGTAGGTGTCCCCCCCCCCCACCGTCTATCCCTGTTTGAAGGCGCGAAGCAGAACCACACAAGCTGAAGGTGGCCCAGATATCAGTTAAATATTCGAAACGTTCGACGATGAAGGAGCACTTATTTTTAGTAAGTTGCGGCGATGTGGACACGACAAAAACAGAGAAAAAGCGTTTGCGAACAATGTTTTTGTTCGTGTTCGCCTTGGTGGAGACCCGGGGTTATAGACGGCTCCAGGTTCGAAAAAAAAATTTGACGGTGGACGAGAGGAATCGAACCCAGGACTTTCCCGTTTACGATGCAACTGTTATTTCGCACCTACCCAACGTATTTCGTTGTAAAGAGTTTCAAATTCTAGGTATATATATTGTATTAATTGTTTATGAAAAACACGCATTACAGCGAAATATTCTACAAAATATTATTATTAAATGTCTTTATCTTTATTGCACCATGAAAATTACGATATAACAATAATTGTGAATAGGCGAGATTCAGCATAAGTGCTGCTCTACAATCTAACCTAATATATTATCATCATTCGACCTCTGGACTCATTCCGCACACTGTCATAGAGTTGTGTTAAAGAAAATTTTTTTTTCCAAGTTTAAAGTCGCAGGGTACTCGATTAGAAATTTGTAGGACTACTTGGATAGAGCGTGTGGTGGTTTTATAGGTCGTCGAGGATTCCAATAGTCTTGCAGAACGATAGAAGCGTGTTCTGGTACGGGGTTGAGGTATTTGCTTTGATGAGGTTATTCCGATATACTTGATACTCTTCTTGCTTGATTATACTTTCTGCATTCGAGGATGACGTGGTTGGCACTTGTGGGTGTGTTGCATGTTTCACACAGCCTGGGGTGACTGTTACTAAGAAGGTGTAAATGTAAAAGTTTGGTGTGTCCAGTTCTTATTCTAGTTATTGCCACTTGTTGTTTTCTGTTGATTTTCGGATCTGTGGTTAGATTATAGAAGTTATCGATTGATTTATGGATTGGGCTTGCTTTGTACTTTCTCCATGTATGATTCCAATCCTGTTTCCACAGTGATTTAATGTGTTTGGTGATGTCCACAGAAGTGTTGAATACGGGTTGGTCCTCTACGTGCAGGGTGGATGCGATTTTTGCTTCCAGATCAGCCATGCCATTCCCGTAGATATCCTTATGGGAAGGGACCCACGCTATGACTATTATTTTGCCAGCTTTGACTAATATATCATAGGTTTCTTGTATTACTATATATGCATTTCCGTGATTTGCTTCGTGCTTTGGGTTTTTAGAATGGTGGACAATGAGTCCGAGAAGATGATGACTTTGTTATATGGGGAGCTGTCGATGTAATTTAACGCCGAGAGAAGTGCGTACGTTTCAGCTGTTAGGGTACTATTAAACTGATTTAGGCTGTATTTAATTATGTCATTTTGGGTGAAAACTGCCGCTCCTGTTCCAACACTATTCTTCGAGCCGTCGGTGTAGATATGGGTGAAGGCCGGATATTTATTACACAGGGTATTGAACTGTCTTTTCAATTCCTCTATCGTTAATTCTTCCTTTTTATTTATTTAGAGTGATAGCTCGAGGATGGGTGCATTTAGTGTCCATGGAGGGGCGTTGTGGAACCTTATTTTTTCCATGACCGGTAGGATATATTCAAGTTCTTTTAGGTAGCTTTTAATTCTTTGGCCGGGGGTTGATTTGCCAGCCTGGTATTCTGTTTGGTGCTGGTTCCTCAAGGAAATGTCCCTGAGGATAATCGGGTTTGTAGATGTCGAGGCCCTTACTGCATATTATATACTTAGGAATTTCCTTCCGTGTTGTAACGATGTTTCGCCAGTTTTGATCATTATACTTCCGATGGGGCTTGTGTGAAATGATCCCGTTGCTATTCTTCGCCCAGTATTGTGGATTACCTCTAGTTTTCTTAGTTCCTTCGGTTTAGCAGATTTGTATATTACAGATGCATAATCTAATTTGGACCGGACAATCGCTTTGTATGCTTGTAGAAGGACGGTTTTGTCCGCTCCCCAGTTATTGTGTGCTAATGCTTTAATTATCTTGATTTTCTTCTTACAGTTATCTGCAAGGTTATTTATGTGTTTGCTCCATGTGAGCTTAGAGTCAAAGAGTACTCCTAGGAGTTTTGTGCATGTAATGAATCGTAGTGGATTCATTCCAAGTTCCAACACAGGTGAATGGTTTTCGTGGCGGTTAGAAAACAAGATACATTCCGTCTTGGTGGGTGAAAATTTAAGACCATTATTTTTGGACCATTCTTATAGTTGGTTGAGGGCCAGTTGCATCGTATGTTGGGAGGTGCTGACAGATTTCCCTTTACAAAGAATGGTAATATCATCCGCAAATACTCTTGTAATAACCGGGAGTTTAGTGGTTCTGCAGGCGTTGTTAATAATTATTAAAAATAGTGTAACACTAAGTACTGCGCCTTGTGATACGCCATTTTCTATTGGGGTTTTCTGTGACAAGATGCCATTAAACCGCACTTGTATACTTCTATTATAGACAAAGTTTTTGGTGAAATTCCACATATTGCCGCCGATGCCCATCTCTTGGAGTTTTACTAGTATACATTTAACTGAGCTTCTTCATATCCTCACTTTTAATTTTTACTCGTAGTTTAAAACCGTTGTAGTACAATTTGTAGTACTTGATTTAAAAATTTATTTTTAATAATGCCAACATTTATTTTTAACAATGCCAACAATGAAAAGACGATTTTGCACTTCTTGTCAACCTTACGCCCTAGCAGTTGCCTAAATTTGCAGAGTAAAGTCATAAATAAATAATCTCAAATAAATGTATTATAATAAAGGCCGCAAAAAAGACTTGAGCCGGGTCTGCGTCAAGATTTTGCGATGCGGTTCCCGTGCTGACCGTAAGCGCCGGACAAGAGTGAGACAGAAGTGGTGGGGATAGCGAAATGCCCACAGCGGGTCCACCGAATCGAGCCCTCAGAGAGACAATACTGTATATCGCACGCTTAATAATAAAGGAATCTATCTCCCGCATAAACAAAATGCAAATATAATTCTTTTTTTTTAAAGATAATTAAAAATAGAAAACAGGTGCGAAAATTTGCAAATCCTTGTGCCGGTCGTGCCTTAAGATGGCTTCTTACGGACGTCTTTAAGATGTCTTGTAACAGACATCTTTAAGATGTTTTATGGGCGTGTTAAAGACGTCGTTCAGAAGTAACACAGACGTAAAATGGACGTCTTGAAGACGTCGTGTACTGTCTGGGATGTAACAGATTCGATTCTACGTTATATTTAGTTGTATGTAAGATCCGGATCGAATAAATAAGGCTGAAAGCGTAACTTGGTACGTGGAGGGCACGCTCTCACTGACGCGCAATTGAAATTGCGAATGCTTGGACATCAGTTTGGACTAGGGTTCCCGGAGAACATTTTGTTACAGGGATGTTTTTTGATTCGTGGAGTGGGAACACCTATAGGGAGTGGTGGTAATGTGTGCATGAGATGCCACCACTGATATGTATATACAGGGGCATCGTTTAATCCTGCAACCCGCGCGCGCGCGAACTTGTAAAATGGCAACACCGCCTCACGGACGCATTCCACTACAACCATGCACCGTCCCGGCGTTTGGAAAGCTGCTAGCGACCGCTGGACAGCAGTAATGCCCGAGCTTCGAGAATTTTGGGCTGGTCTCTTTCAAATTAACGTTGCAAAAAACTATTCAGAATTTCCCGGCCCGGGTTGAAATATTTGAGGCCTTTTTCGTATAACTTTTGAACTATAAAAGATATCGGAATGCAATTAGCGCCGAGAAATGAGGAAAAATTATTCCCTCTTAATGATGGATAATTTAACATATTTTACGTTTACTTAATTTTTCTTTTATCAATTTTTTAACCATAATTGTTTTAAAAGCTTTTGCAAACTGTTTATTTGATAATGTATTTAACGCTGTTTTTAAAACTCGTGATGTTGATAAACAATAGGCTAGTTGTTTCTGTATCCTTACTTTCATAAATTGAGAAATTAAATTTTTATTCAATTATGTGTTAGTTCTGCAGACCTCAAAATTTATTGTTCTGGTTTTCTTTTTTATGATTTTATCCTTAATGCGGTGCATACCTAGATCAGACGTAAGGGGTAACTAATGGGACGTGTCTTTGATTGTAGCGGTGTTTGAATTTTTTGTATACAATTTTTGTGTTTGAATGTTTTAGCTAGTCAACGCCACGCCTATACCGGCTTCCGTTAATGTCATTTTTTGGAACGATGTGCCATTATTGTCGCTTTTACAAGCAAGTGGCGAAAAATCTTTCCGTATAAGGGTATAGCGCTGCGGTCAACCCTGTCGTAGCTAAATTTTTTAAATTGAGACGGGTACAAGATCAGTTGACATTATTTTCAAACCTCATTACAGTAATCTGGGGTACGAGTGGTAAGTCGATCATAAAAACGGAGCGCGCGGCTCGATTACCTGGGCCGGGAAATTCCCAAAACCTAGCTCTTTGCGACGCTAAAATTTTCGAAGCTCGGGCATCACTCTCGTCCATCATCACTCGGTCGCTGGCAGCTTTCCGCTGGGCCGGTGCATGGTTGTAGTGAAATGCGTCCGTGAGGCAGAGTTGCCATTTTACAAGTTCGCGCGCGCGCGGGTTGCAGGATTAAACGATGACCCTGTACTACTGGATAGCGTATCCCGTGTTAAAACCATGTGCCGACTTGAAGATCCCAGCGCCATTTTAATCTGAGTAAGATTCTCACTTTGCAGCGGTAAATTTGAACGGTAATAAAGAGTAGTTAGGCTATGCCGATTCTGGCTCAAGTGGAGGCGAGGGGGTGAGGCGGGGCGGGGGGAGGTACCGCGCTCTTCCGCGAGATGGGCGAGGGGGTGAGGCGGGGAGGGGGGTACTGAGTTCGTGGGTGAGGGGGATGACGTCACAGGGGAGGGGGGTTTCAAGATGGCGTCGACCGAGTTCGTGGGTGAGGGGGGTGACGTCACAGGGGAGGGGGATTTTCAAAATTTTCAAAATGGCGTCGCGCGCGCAGGTCGAGTTCGTGGGCGAGGGGGTTGACGTCACAGGGGAGGGGGAGGATTTTCAAATTTTCAAAACGGC
Organism: Andrena marginata; assembly: GCA_963932335.1. Taxonomy (NCBI): domain Eukaryota; kingdom Metazoa; phylum Arthropoda; class Insecta; order Hymenoptera; family Andrenidae; genus Andrena; species Andrena marginata. The sequence continues at coordinate 14,292,771 of OZ010664.1, forward strand.
GTCGCGCGCATTTCGTGTTGGCGCCACCTACTGGACGTTTAAGGTACTTTGGGCCCGCGTCGGTATTTGGGCCCGTCTTGGTAAATTTTCCAGGTTTTTCATACATTTCGTGTTGGCGCCACCTATTGGACGTTTAAGGTACTTTGGGTCCGCGTCGATATTTGGGCCCGTCCTGGTAAATTTTCCAGGTTTTTCATACATTTCGGGTTGGCGCCACCTATTGTACGTTTAAGGTACTTTGGGTCCGCGTCGGTATTTGGGCACGCCATGGTAAATTTTCCAAGGTTTTCATACGTTTCGTGTTGACGTCACCTGTTGCATGTCTAAGGTATATTTGGGCACGCGTCGCCGCCGCGCAATCTCCGTACGTGTGCGGGGATCGGTGCGCAGGCGCGACCGCGAACGATTCGTGGAAATTCAAATCGCGTCTTCGATGATGATTTCTGAGAAAGAGGGTGGACCATGATTTCGGAGAAAAGATAAGGAAATATTTGAATCGTGGGACCGATACAGCATAAACATAGAGCGATAATTATTATTATTATAAATCAATCATCGCGATAGCCCATGGAATAAACATTGCACCGCGACATGCAGTGTGTTTATATCTATGGAATAAACATTGCACCGCGACATGCAGTGTGTTTATATCTGAGCAGGATCGAACACGTTTCGGGCGCCTACGTGCACACTCTTCGTGCCGTGTGTTTATGTTTCAATCGTGGGACCGATGCAGCGCACGTGCAATGATGTGTACATATAGCGATAATTATTGTAAATCAATCGGTGCGATAGCCCTTGGAATAAACACGACATTGCAGTCGATGATAATTTCTGAGAAAGAGGGTGCGTTTATATATCTGAGCATTGACTTTTCCCAAGACTAGGACCTCTAAGAAGTACCCTCGAGAAAACGCAATGTCCCCGAAACAATAAATTAGGCGTTCCTTTCACGCGAGCAGCTAAGCGATAATTATTCGGGCTAGAGTTCCAAGTATTTTCACGATCGAGAACAGGGCGACGTCTCAAGCACCCTTCTCGAGGGTCTGCAAGTCAAGCGTCGTGGGAGCGTGTAAGGGCGAAAAGAATTCGTACATAGACCCGCAGACATCTGGTTTACAGTAGATCCAGTGTCATGGTCAAGCGTCGTGGGAACGTATCCGAACCCACCCCTCCCTATTACCTATCCGGAAACGCAATTGACATTCGCTAAGACCACGCCTCTAAGAATTAATATATGGATAGGAATATGTATGAAAGGATATTATAAATAACGCGTTACATGTATTGATGTGAAAGTCATACATTTATTATTAAAACATATATATATATATACATGTACTATAGTGGTACGTGGTTTACATCACGCAGCATGGATTGTAATCCTAACGCTAACAATTCACAATCAATCAAAGAATGCTGCTCAAAGGTCTCACTTTCGGAAATTAATTTCACATAATTCGTTGGTACGGAAGCGGTACGTAGAACTTCCACGAATGCAGCATATTTACTGCTTACAGAGTACATATTTTCAGTCAACCAGGTGAACATATGATTGATGCAATGGTCATACGCGAACAGTTTTCGTATCGTAACTTCCGTCATGTATAAGCTAACGCGATTATCGGTGATTTTAATAAGTTGATCGTCATGCATACGCGTGAATTCGAGTCGCAAATGATCAATTACGATGTGGGTTTGGGGCGATGTTGCGTTGCTGCGTAATCGTTGGAGTATGTCCGCCTCGTTTTGCAGTAGGAGCTTCCACGTCGACATTGAAAAGCACACCTCGCTACCTTTGTTGTCGACTATGGCGATCTCGACGCGGCACGAATCCATGCCAATGCGAATTCCAATAGTTAGACGTTTATAAGCTGTTGAGGTTAGTGGATAATTACGCCCCAAGATCCGTACTATCGATGGTTTTGGTGTTTTCAACGTTTTTGGCGTTGTGGATCCAGAACTGTAAGAAACATGTACATGAAATTAATGCATCGTTCGTTGGCGTTTACAGTGAAAGAAGTAAGTGAATGGAGTATGTGTAAAGTGTATAGTAACGTATGTATACATACCTCATATTGGTCTTTTGGCGTTTATTTGGAATGCCACCAGCGTTGTCGGATGTGCAGGATGAATCGTTTAAGCTTCGTTTGTACATTTTGATATACAATACGTATGATTCTCATCGACGAAAAAATGACGCGGGCGATACTTGTTAGCACTCGAGCGTACGTGGTGAACTGATGCCTATAAGACTGACCGACGTCACTTTATACTGATTCACGTACACATACACGTCAATGTGTGAAAGTATATCGCATCAGTGATGGCGATGGTCAAGACGCGTGTGTTTACCGCACAAGGGTTAGAGAATACGTGGCAAATTCAAATGGTGTGCATGACAAATTCAAGGAACATGCATACCACAGAAGAGTCAGAGACGATTTGCGATGTAAAACATAAAAGTGCGAGTCATAAAAGTATACTATAAGCTGGAATAATTAGTTTCATATTATAAAATCATCGAGGAAGAATAAGAAGAAGAAGAAGGAGGAGGAGGAGGAGGAGGAGGAGGAGGAGGAGGAGGAGGAGCAGGAGGAGCAGGATGCAGAGAAACTGTGACGTAACCATCCCCACCATGCCTCAAGACTACCCTACCTGAAAACTATCCCTACCCTTGCAACGCGTAGGGCCATCGTTCTAGGCTAGGGAAACGAAACGTATATAAGGGTGTCGACCACCACCGCACGGGACAGTCTAGTTATCACAAACATTTTTTTATAAAAAATCATGGACGCGTTTGAAGCCAGTTTATACGCCGCGGCGCAAGGAATGAATGCATTTCAAATGCAGCGATGCATCGTAAGTATAGTTTCGTGAAAATTAAATTTGTGCGCGTGTTCCATTCGATGGTATTCTATTGAAGTTGCGCATTTGTTACAGCAAAGGCATGGGGAAATTGAACGTGCGTGGCATGACGAGCGTGATGCGATCGTCCAAAAAATTGTGAGTATAGTTTTTGTGTAAATGGAATTATTAGTGCGTGCATTCAATTGGACGGTCTTCTAGCAAAGTTATGCGTTTGTTTCAGCGCGAACGCGATGACTTGATGAGAGCATGGCGCGTGGAGCGGCGGGATATAATTCATTTTCTCGTAAGTGATATTTCGCAAAAAAAAAAATTGATGTGCATATACCATTCAACAGTGTTTTAATCGAATCACATGTTTGTTACAGCAAGAACGTGAAAATCAAATGGCTGAGTGGAGCCATGAATATTTGGGGACTGTCGGGCGCCTCGTAAGTGACGTTTCTGAAAAAAAATTATTCTGATACGCGGACACCAATCGACGATGTTTTAATCGAGTCGCGCGTTTGTTTCAGCGTCGGGCTGACATCGAGGCCCATGCACGCGACGGGGATCGCGACGCCATAATCCAGTTGTTGGTAAGTGATGTTTCGCACAAATGATCCGCGTAGACCATTCAATGATTTTTAATCGAGTCGTGTGTTTGTTTCAGCGTCGCCAATACCCGACACAGGAGGACGGGAGGATACCAGAAGAATTGAGACTGAAGATACAATCAGCCCGACGCACGTGGCGTGAGGACACGTTGCAAATTGAATTTTTATCATTTGAAGGAGACTTTTGGTATCTCGAAAGATTATTCAGAGAGTGAGTACGAGTGAATTTTATTTGTTTGGTGTTTCACGTGCTATTACTAACGTTTCATATAATAATTTGGTGTTTTCTCTGTGTGTTGCAGGATGTGACGTCAAGGAAATTTTTTTTTAAATATTTTTAAATATTTTTAAATATTTTTAAATATGAAATATATTTTTAAATAAATATAATTTTTATTCAAAACAGTGTGTGTTTATTCATGTACATCCATCCATCCATGCGTACTTCAAATTATAATATCAGTATTTGCGGGAAATAACGTTCGTATGGGTGGGATATTCTTGCTCGCGGGTAAAGGAAGCAGCCGTCGCTGTCATTTCACTCATCACCGTCGTCGTTGTGTTCATCGCTATAGAAAACAAAAAAAATAATTCTTACATATTCGTTTTCTGCATATGACGCGTAAAGTAGATGCAATGCGTGTGTAGGACTTACATTAGGTAATGCTGCGTATATAATTCCATATTTTCCCGACATTCTCCAACGCGCAAACACCGCAATTCTTGTGAAATGCGCATCGAAAGGCATTCGTTGAAGACATAGACCTCAGGTTAGGAACGTCAGGGTCCACGGTGTCCGGCATGATCCCGCAATAATCATCGTCAACGTCATAGCCGCCGTCGTCTTCGACAGTTCGAGCGTTGTTGTTGGTATTGTTGTTGTTGTTGTTGTTCTCGATTTTTCGCCCCGTCAGTTCGTACAAATTGCATACATCCTCAACGATTATGTCAGGTAGTAGTTGCAGCATCCAGGTTTTCTTTTCCACACCTTTCACGATCACGAAGTCAATGTTCGCGAGTACACTGGCGAGAAGTCCCGGAAGTTTAGAGTATGGAACGTAGCCGTCAGACCAGCGAAGCCCGTGATGATGCTTCGCGAGCCAGGATGCTTGATGTTGCTCCCGCGAATTCAGATGTTCCCAGAAGTATGGCGGTTCGAAGATCCAATGGCTGATCGTCGGTGTTTTATCGTTGTTGATGTTTGCGCGAATAGCGATCTCTTTGACGACGAACTCGCGTTCGATATTGCAACCTTGCAGATCTACAATGGCGAACATTATTATTCGTTTAGGTAGCACCGTCGGCGACGGTGTCGGAACAGTGACTGAGGTCTTCGACATCGACGTTTTAAAACAGTAGCAGTATCCGCAGTAGTAGTAGCAGTAGCAGTAGTAGTAGTAGTAATAGATCTCGTACGCACGCTATATTAGTTTGCGTACCATGTTGGTTAAAGGGCCGTATTCGACTATACGATCGTGTATGAACAAACAGACGGCTGAAGTATTAGCGGGGATATTTTCTTTGCATTCGAAATCTATTCGCACGTCCACGGTAGCGCTCTTCAACGATTCGTTTTGCCTAGAACAATCTATGACCACGATAGGTGCGTATTTAAGGAATTCGTTCGCGCTCAGCAACGGTTCTCCGTGACCGTAGTACGATCGGATGAAATTCGCATACATATTGTACATGATCGCGAATTTATATTTGGGAAAATCTATTTGCATGTCATCGTACGGATACGTCTCGGAATTTAGGTAGAGTCGAAAGTTTGTGAGATTATTCGGGTCGAATATCCACGCGGGTTTATTTGGACGATTCTTTCGATCCGTTTGCATGCCAAATAACACGTATCGAGGTTTCTCGATTTGCGACGTAGTTTTCACGGTCCACGTGTGTTTCGTTGTTGCTTGCAGTAACGGATACTCGTGCACGCTCCACGATCGGAAACTCATCGCGATCGGTCGTTCGCTTTCCAAGATCCGCAGCATCGATAGTTTATTCACTTCATCCAAAACGACGTGGGGCATACGCCACTGCACCTTGCGTATCTCCAGTTTCGGGATCGCAGTGGCGGAGGTGCAGTGCATCGCGTTCGAATCGTCTCGCGCCCGTATAAGAATTAGCTCGTGTCGCGCGTTCATCACGATGCGTTTGTAATCCTCGCAGAATCCTAATAACACGTTCAGGGGTACGCAGAAATTGAAAGCGCCCGAATGAAAAGTATCCTTATCGTAATCGATGTCATAATTCCAACCGGCATTCGCAAGCGGTTTGCTTCTCTCGGCGGACAATGAAACGAAATTTTTCAAGGTGGTAGTGATTCCTGGATTTCGACAACGATCGATCTCGACACCGTTCAATTCGTATCGAATCTCATCGAACATGAACGCGACGCAATTATTGTCGAGAACAGCGGTCGCGGACGTTGGCGGGCCTTTCGCGTCTTGCGCTGTCAACGTACCACGACCTTCGATGTAGAGGAAACTTTCGCACGGAAGCGTGTACAGATCTTGCTGCTGTATGGGAATTCTTATCTCGTCGCTATTGTCGAACGTTGTGTTGGCGTACGGATTATACGTGTGTAATTCGATCTTCGTGATGCAATTGTCGAAGGTTGGCGTATTCGCCACGTCCAAAATAATCGACATCGTGGTTGCGTGTCTAATAAGCGACGATGAAACCTAGCGATCGCAGGAGACGCGCGTTTCGACGAGTCAACGGCTTTCTTATGCTTCTTAGCGGTCCTCTTCTTATGGCTCCTCCCGTCTTTATTCTTCTTACACTTTCGCCTGTAGATAAAGGGTCTCGTAGGTGACGCGAGACAGAGACGGTATGAGTATCAGCGGCGATTGATGATTCGTACGTGTGATCTAACACTAACATACTACACACGTGCGCATACACGTACGGTCACGCTACCTATCGCGCGGACGTCGTTGAACGTGTAAACGAATCGTTATTTCTTCTCCACGGAAATCTATAGGACGATCGTGTTGATCGACGATGCACAACGTTAGATCGTGTATTGCTCGTGCGACGATCGGCAGGTAAATGACGTGTCGCGGAGTTTCCGATATCTTATATCCTGGCGGCACGCGAGGCGAAAATTCGTGGATCGTGTGAACCTGTTTATCGTTGCTGTACGCGCCGGTAGTGACGTTGCACGTTACTCTAATCACGTTAACGTTTATGATATTTACGGGTCCGTTGGACTCGTGCCAGATTCTCGGTAATAAGACGCGATTCGGGGAAAATCCTAGCAACGAGCCCACATTGTTCGGTTTCGTAAAGTCTACAAAGAACGAACAATATAGCTCGCTTTTCATGGTGTTGTTGTTTGCTCGTAGCATTAGAGGGTACTTGTCGTCATCGTCGTTCTCGCTGTTACCGCGTCTTCGAGGATATCGATCGAGTATTCGTTGCTTCAGATACTCTGCGATAGCGTCTAATTCGTAGGAGCCGTGGGGAATCGTAATGCATTCATTAGCGGCGTCGACGATGGAGTTGTTTTCGGTGTCATAGTTCACGACGAAATAAAATTTATCGTTGCTCGAGTCAATGTTCGGTATAGTGTGAAACGTCTCCAAGTCCGCGAGTCCTAATTCGTATTGACCATCACTCAAATCTATCGGCGGAAAATAGTTTACCGTGAGCACGCTGCTGCGACCCGTTAACGTGAGCGTGAACGACATATCATAGATTACACTCGCGTGACGGAGAGAGGGGAAGTGACGCGCGCGTAGGAATACTCGGCAATTTATCGATATTATGAGTCTTTATTATAGAAGGTGTGAATCGCCATTACGCATGGATACATTGTAACATAATCTTAGTACATACAAACACACACGCACACCGATAGTAATATTAGTATATAGGCCATAATTCCATAGACTTTTGCTGTAAAAATTGCATGCACAAGCGACCGCAATTCATCTCGTCGAAACGTTGAAAACGATTGTGATTGTACGTGATGGTTGTACCGCGTCCGAAATAGTAGATCATTTCCGCGGGAGGTCGCAGATTCCCAAAACTATCAAAGTACTGTACTCGCGGTCCGCGTTTGGCGTACGCGACCCAGTGCGTACCGGTGCCTCGATTCTCATCCAGATTCGCGATACCGCATTCGTTGCTTCGTACGCGCGTGGGAAGCGTGTCGCGCATAAACACCCCTCGAAAGAACGGGATGCTGGCGCATTCGCGTTCTAATTGCAGGTTCGTCATAGGTTGTTGCGTTATCGCCGCCACCGTCGCCACGCGCCTATGCGATCGGCGTTTTTTTTTTCTTTGTTCGTAGTCGTCGTTGGCGTCTCGGGTTCAAGCCCGCGCCTCGCTTGTACGGTGTCAGATGCATCCCTCGCCCCTCCATCGCCCGATTATGACGCAAAGTCTCTTCCAGCTGTTTTCGAGAGGCCTTCGAATCGTTTACCGCTTTGGTTATACCAGCCGCTCCACCTGCCAATGCCCCGATAGCTGATAAAGCAGGCAGCACGAACGGAAGAAATTGAAGAAAGCCACCGCGTTTCGCCACTCGTAGATTACGATATCGTCGCCGCCGTTGAGGATGTTTCTTTCCAAACTTTCTCTGTTTACGTTTCGTCCTTCTCATACCCATGCCGAGTTTAGTCTTAGCCTTCATCGTTGCCCACACTCCAGTCGCTACGGCTTTTTCGCCAAAGGTCGCGTCGTTCGCGAATACTCGTTCTCGCGCTCGTTCGGCTAACGCACGATCCGCCTCGTGTCGCCCCTCTAAATCCTTTCGACTAGAGTACGCGATATCGTGATCGCGGCACGCTGCGTCCAGAGGATTCACACCTTCGTCGCCACGAGCCAATCGCTTTAGCAAACGCGTTCCCGGTCCGCAGAACTGATAACCCGGAACGTGTAGTTCGAACGGCAGACGGTTTATGATGCCGTTAACGAGACCCGATCCAGTCTTCTTCTTCTGATTATTTTTCTTCTTCCTCCTCTGATTCTTTCCTAGTCCGTGAGACTTTGCGGTCGTTGGTGCAACCATATACGTTAGAATAGTCACGATAGCTACTACAATAATAAACGCGTACGCGCGCGTCACCGATCACTGTGATAGTGACCTGCGCGACGCGCGCCACGAATATAAATAGTCGATTATATAATATGCGATTCGCGAAACAGTCGGACGTTATTCGCGTGACCGCGAACAGAATGCTCGAGGATGATAGGGATCCGATTCGATCGAACAGACACGGCCCGTTATTACCGCACAGCGTACGAGGCGTGATTTGCGGTCCGTCCGGGTGCGGAAAAACGAACGTACTTCTAAGTATGCTAGAGAGTCCGAACGGTTTGCGTTTCGAGAACGTGTACGTATACTCGAAATCATTGCATCAGCCAAAGTATCGATATCTCGAACAGGTGTTGTCGCTCGTCGACGGAATCGAATACTTTCCCTACTCGGACAACGCTGAGATCGTTCCACCGAGAGACGCTCGACCCGATTCGATCTTCGTGTTCGATGACGTGGCGTGCGACGAACAGAACGCGATACGCGAATACTTCTCCATGGGCCGCCACGCGAACGTGGATTGCTTTTATTTATGTCAATCGTACGCTAGAATACCGAAACATTTGATCAGGGATAACTCGAATTTTCTCATGCTGTTCAAACAAGATGGTACGAACTTGCGTCACGTGTACAACGATCACGTGAACACAGACATGACGTTTGAGTCGTTCAACGACTTGTGCGCGAGATGTTGGCGTCGACGATACGATTTCGTGGTGATCGATAAGGATAGTTCCATGTACGAAGGTCGATATCGAAGAGGATTTAACGAGTTTGTCGTAGCTCGTTGACATCAGTAAACCGCGAGTCATTCATCGAGCAACACGAAATGGCCAACGAACCGCCGACGACAACGACGACGACGACTGCTATAACCTCGAGTAACGACGACGCGAAGCATTCGCAAAAACATCGCCGACGTTATCGACAAAAAGGGACGAAACATCAAAAAGGATCGAAACATCAAAAAGGAACGAAACGTCGGAGCGCGGACGCAAAGGTGGAAATTGCCAAAGTCAGCGACGTTATACGTAAAAAGTGCTTGGCCTTGAAAATTGGTAAAATGGCTACGGAAGCGGCTGTGGAGGTGAGTACGCGTCCCATCGTCGAACCGCTGAAACGATTGATCGAAAACTCGTCCGCGTTGAAAATGCGCTCAACGCCACGATCGCGACCAGTGAAGAGGAAACATGAATACGATCAACAACAACAACAACAACAATCATCGAAGAGACTTCGACCCGTTACTCCGTTGTTAACCAAGGAAAGTCAAAATAACCTTCCAGATTCTAACGACTATGACGACGACGACGATGATGACAGCGACGATAACGACGACGCCGACAACGATAATGACAACAACAATGACAACGACAACAACACCGACGACGACGACGACGACGATGACGACGATAACAACGATGTTGACGATGATGTTGTTGATGATGTCGATGACAAAGACGATGAAAAAATTCAGGATGATGAGTCGTCAACAAAGGTTCATGATTTGGATTCGCTGCGCAACCCCGTCGACGATATCGAAGTGTATGTACGGAACGCCAAAGGACCCTTGTCGCGAGAATACCTGCGACTGTTTTTCACCGATACTAAGAAACGAATCGACAACGTGTACGGCGTATACTTGGGGTCCGACGAAGACCTAATGATCGGCGATTCCGTACTCGCAATCGACGAGGACGGTGACGACATTCGCGTCAACGGAACGCGATACGCGGGAACTCGGGGTTTGTACGAACTGCTGTTCATGCGAATACCCAGCGTTAGCACGTACACGGACGCGGATATTCACTCGTACCGACGTATCTTACTATCAACGAACGCGCATAAGCGAAACCATTCGCCGAGCAAGCGCACGCTGGGTAACAAGGGGTATAAGTATAAGAAAATCATATCCGCGATAATCGGTGGGGTGCGGACGTCGGGTATCAGACGCGTTAGGGGCATGGGTATGAATGGGGGTGCGGGCGACGCGGTCACGCGACGAGGACAAGGATTACCAATCGACGAATCGATGACGGTTACCGATAACGCGATCGATTACGTGTACTGGGACGATCCGAACGAATTGATCGATAGACTGAGATTGCTCGTAGCATCTCGCGCGGCAGGTCACACGGGTCACGATAACGAAATCGCATCCATCGTGGAGGAACTTCGCGAGGCCAAACATATCTTAAATTGAACGATTCGGTGATGGTTGCGTCAGTAGTGTTCGCGCACACGCATCGTTATGTCGGTGAACAAGTTTGGCAGCGCGTTACGCAACAACAACAACAATAACAACAACGACAACGACGAAGCGAGAATGGTAATGACGAGATTATTGTCCTCGGTGGACGAACGCTTTACCCAAAACATCGAAACGGCTATCGCGAGCGCGCGACTGGACGCCGAGTATCAACGATCTCAACTCGAGACGCGAGTACAACGAACGATGACGGATATCGTTAACGCGCAATTGTCTCGACTAGAGGATGATTTAAATAACGCGATGGAACGACGCTTGGATCACTTGAAAGACAGACTCGAAGAGTTGACGACGTCGATAACGACCACGGATCTGTACAAACGAAAGGAATCACGAAAAGCGAATGAGGGTTTACGACGACGACGATGATCAATGACTGCCTCAATAGCGGCTACGGCTCCGAAACGTCTAATAATAACGAACGATCGCGAAAAACGTGTATCGATTGCGTTTTGCGAGCACTCGAGGAACTCATACTACTTCTAACATCCTTGGAACGTCGCGATCACCCCCCACCCACCCGCGAAGCATGAGTAAGGAGCGAGTACAATTAGTGAACGAATTACACGCTCCCGCGAGACGAAATTTTCTACGGCGTAGCGTCGTGATTCGCGGCTACGATGATTTGTGGCAGGCCGATTTGGTAGAGATGCGTCCGTACGCGAAGCAAAATCGAGGATATCACTACATACTAACGATCATCGATGCGTTCAGCAAGTACGCGTGGGCCATACCCGTGAAAACAAAAAGTGGACGCGACGTGACCGCGGCGTTCACGATCGTGTTGCAGCAGAGCGATAGATGTCCGCGAAATTTACAAACCGACATGGGTAAGGAGTTTTACAACGCGGAGTTTCAACGATGTGCGAAGACTCGCGGGATCAACCACTACTCCACGTACAGCGTGATGAAAGCGTCGATCGTCGAACGTTTCAATCGCACGCTGAAAAACCTCATGTGGAAAAAATTCTCCTTGAACGCGTCCTACCGTTGGGTTGACCTGTTACCTGCGCTCGTACGCACCTACAATCATCGCAAGCACCGAACGATCAACGCCCGACCCGTTGACGTGACCCCCGCGACGCGTTTGTCGTTCGCCGCGAATGAACCCCTCTCACCTTCCGCATCGGAAGGCATTGGACGACGCGCGAAATTCAAAGTCGGTGATAAGGTACGCGTGAGCAAGTTCAAGACCCTCTTCGAGAAGGGGTACACTCCGAACTGGTCGACCGAGGTGTTTGAAATCATAACCGTACAACGAACGTTCCCGGTGACGTACATTCTGCGCGATTCCGCGGGAGAACCGATCTCGGGTGGATTCTACGAGTACGAACTACATTCGGTCGCGAATCCAGACGTCTATCTGGTCGAGAAGATTATTCGTCGCAAAGGAAACCAGGTGTACGTTAAGTGGCTCGGATTCGATTCGTCGCGGAACTCGTGGATAAGCAACAAGGATATTCTATGATTCCCGATCACAAACGCACTCGATGTTACTAAAATAAATGAATGAAAAATAAATACATACATACATACATATAAATATATATATATATATATATATATATATATATATATATATATATATATATACAGTGTCCGTTTATTCAATTTTTCACATTCTCCTTCGCCTTCTCGTATATGCGTACAATTAATCTTAATAAAGTATGAAAAAATATACATATATACATATATACCAACGCGTATAAAATATAATTTTAGCTATTCCACGCTATATACAATTTTTGACTATTCTACGCTATACATATATTCATAAATAAATAACCAAAGAAAGAAACGTATATACATATATGCATGCAAACATACTAAACAATGGAATTCTCGAGGGACTCGTCGGGGTCAAGCTGGAGACGTTCGTGTGTCTTGAGCTCGGGGATTCGATAATGACCCCACGGAAGGGTGTCGACTCGATCGGCTAAAATACACCGCTTGTCGTCGAACGGACTGAGAGCGTTCTTCTCTTGACTCACGGTATACACATGGTGCTCTTTGGAGCGTATATTGTTCTGCCGAATCGATTTCTCGGTGAGATCGCGGAGACAACGAATGTAATCGTCGAATTGTACATGATTCGCGACCACGTGTCTCCGCACACCCTTCACTTTTTTAGTCTCACTCGTAGACCCCACTGCCGCGTTAAACGTTCTAGTTGCATACATTTTAGACCTCAATCCGACGAACTCGGTCATCAAGGCGCCGTTGTTCTCATCTTTCATGAGTCCCGGCACCTTTTTGTTTTCGCGGGGCATACCGTACGGATTGTCCACCGCGTAATCACTCGTGTCGAATCGGGCGACGTCACGCTTCATCGTTTCATACGCATCCTCGCATTCCACGCTATACATTAAACTGTCGGTATCGGTGTACAGGACCTTACACTTATCACCGAACTCCGCACGCATATACGCATAATGAAACTCGTACAGGCATTCTTTCGATACGTCCAGTACACTCATTCCCACGTATATCGGTTTGTCGAACTTAACTTTCAGTTTGCGCATTTCGATGGCCACCAACTGCTCGGAGAAGATCGTGCGGCTGTGAAAGTTCGGTTTTGCGATCAGCGCTTCCGCGCCGTAACGACCGTCCCACCGCGTCACCAGTCGCACATCTACGCGATTCCGCACATTCTCCATTGTTTTCCCGTACACCGCATTGTTCATTAATTTAAATAGCGTCTTTTGGAATTCGCTAGTAGCTCGCGTCCTCAAATTGGTGTTCAATCGGATGTAGTCGCGCAACCAGTGCGACTGGTCGAATCGCAACACCCGATGAATTCGCGTTACGCGTAAACCGTGTCGCACGCACTGTTTCAGGTAGCGATAATGTATGACGTATCGCTCCTTATCGTCGAGCGTGGCAAGCAGCTTGGTCTGTTTTCCTTCTGGAGCGTGCTCGCGCACCGGACAGAATGGAAGGTCGGCGTGGGCGTCGTGGATCTCCTTGGGATATTCGATGTCGACCTCCAACAGGTATCCCTCGGATTCCTCGGAGTCCTCGCCGTCGGATAGGGATGATACGTCGAGCGCGGCAGCCGTCGCATCGTCCAGCCATCGAAACCCACCTTTCGGCATAGCCTGCGACATCGCCCATCCGTACAAGTTGTTGACGTCGAAGTACATCAGATACGTTGATGCCTTCGATTCGTCGTACATCCCTGCAGGCAGGTGTTTGTTGTTGGCACGCGCGTACCTGTGCGAGCACTGACTCAGACCGCCGCGTATGCCACGCTCTACGAACAGTAGCATGTCCACGTCCGTCAAAAGTTCTAATCGTACGCCGGTGTACTTGAGCATCGCGTCCCACGTGAAACTCGGTAGCGTAAAATAATGCGCGGGATCTAGATCGTAACTCGCGATACAGTCGGTGCGGAAACTCTCGAATACGTCGGCGAGTAACAGTACATCTGTTTTCAAGTACAAATCACTGTACTCGCCCAATGTCTGTACGCGAAAAGTATTCCACACGTTCGCGGCGTGCGCGTAATCAGGCTCCGACGCGGCGCTATCGTTCAACCGATTATAGAACGCTTCGCGGGACGGTAAACACGTATCATTCAGTTTGATGTATGACGTCACGTAGTCGTACGGGAAGACGCCCTTCCTGGTAAGGAGATTGAACTGATCATCCGACAGGGATTGAAACTCACGTCGTAGAATCGCGAGTCGTTCTTTGCCAAGGTCCGAAGCGAGTTTCTCCAGACTAGCGGCCAAGAACTTCAACGAATCTATGAATCGAAACTTCAATCCCCTCTTCCAATCGTTGTTCTCGGCGTCGATTCCCTTGACGTGTTTCGTGAACGATATATACCGCTCTTTCGTTACCGGCAGCAGGTCGATCTGTCCTTCGAACGCGGACGCCAACTCCTTGATCACGAAATGCGCGTCGTAGCCTGATAAATTATGAAACACTACCGGTATCGTGTACGATCGTTGAAACTGTAAGTTACACGACACGTGGGCTGCGCCTCGGTACTCGCCCGTCGAGTGACAATGGTCGCGCACTTTTTTGTCCCCCTCGACGAAAGGTTGTCCACACACGTGACACACGATCGCGTCGTTAAAACTACGCCACTGTCGGCTCGTCAACGAGTTCATCGGTTTCGCGTTCCGCAACCACGAATACGCAATGTTCGCAAAGTCACGCAGTTCTTGTACGAACCACTTCACGCACTCGGATTCGTGACGATACGCGCGATAACGACACAGAGACGCGTCGGTGGAACAATGGATGTAATATCCCACGCTGTACGCTCTATGCTGCTGGTACGTGTACGTCCGACTCCGCTCCGCAGGCTCGACATCCTCCAGCATGCATTCGAAGTCCGCGTAAATGATGAATGGCGCTCGTTCCTTATTTTTAAAGTTCTTGAACTGCAACCATTTATCCTTCAGGGACGGCAATTCGACGGCGCACTCGTTCAGACGTTGGCAGTCCACGTTGTGCTTCGTCAATTGCACGTTCGAATGAAAGAAGCTGAGACATCTGCAACGATAACAACATCAATAATAAAACATAATAATCAATAACACATCGATCGAAATATACCATATTTTACACACCTTTCGCAAACGAATACTTGTCCATTGTGTTTACCGAGCTGCTTCGAAATCAGTCTCGACATGCTGCGAATGCACGCGAAATGATAACGTTGAGGCTCGTTGGGGTCCTGCACCAGTAGGAGATTCGCGTGTCTCTCTCGCTTGTCCTCGGTCAAACGCAGAGGCGCGCAGCTTCCGTCGGACCACGCATAAACGTTCACCGACACGTCGTTCATCCTCTCGAACTTTGCCAGCTGGTCCAACGTTACGGGTAAAGTCATATCGCCCGTGCGAAACACATCCGAGTAGTGATGGTACGATGCGATCCTATCACTATTCGCAGCAACCGGGTACAAACTTGCAACGACAGCCCACAAGAAACACGCATTATCTCTATTCTTTATGTTGACCACCGCTTTCTTCAGGACGACGGCGCGCGGAAGCGGTACGTTGCAACCGCCTCGAAGTGGATTGTGCTTATTAATATTCACTAGAATATTTAGCACGGCCTTTAAGGTCCATCCACTGTCGCGATCTTGAAACTCCTCGAGCATCACTAGCGTGGGAGCGACCACGTGCTTCGAGTACCACTCGCGAATGTTCGAAGTCATTAACAGTACACGATTTCGCGTACCGAAACTTTTCATGTCCGTATTTTCACCCAACATAAACTCCGCGTTCAAGTTCGTATTGACGGACACGCTTTTATGCGTCGTGATAGCGTCCGTGACGCGCGAGATCACAGTTCGTCGAGCACCTTCTAAAAATCGACGCGGATCGACGTGTCCCACGTTGATAACCGCACCGGTTGAAATGCGGCCTATAAACGCAGATTCCACGTCTTCCCATACGACATTAGGCACCGTCGATCGACCCGAAACCCCGCACCCCACTCGCGAAAACTTTTCCCGCACGATTGCGCGCAATGTCTTTATTCGCGCGATCAGCGACACTAGGCGTTGTTTCGCGGCCACGGACATTCCTCCGCTGCTCTGGTACTCGACGATGAGCTGCAGGCAAGTGTCGCAATGATCAACCCAGTCTCGGAATTCCGCAATACTGCGTAAAAGCTTGGACATCCGGGACAAAACCCTGTACGTGTCCATGAACCCCTCCATGTTCACTTATTTACAAAGTGTTTTTTTTTTTGTCTACCAGACACGCACGAGTAGTGTCGAATGGGTAATACGGCTCTTCCAGGTGACGTGGTCCGTGTTCGGAAATCGGAAACCCAACGGTGAAATGATGCGCTTTGATTATCGTCGCACAATCGGTGTCGGATGCTCATCCAAAAATCTTGCTAATTCACGACACAAAAACGAGTCCACGGTAATAGTCAATGTTCGAGGACACAACACTTTGTATACTTCGATCGTACCGTTCTCAATGTCCTGCAGAAGCGTTAACGGTGTACACACGACCGCGGTAAAGTACTTCGTACGCTTAAGGTACACGTCCTTGTCACCAACGATGCAATATAATGTGCACTTGCTCGTAGTACTATATCACGCGATATGGCGTAGCAATTGACGATGTTGATGCGACAATTGCATAAATCCGTATCGAAAGATGCTAATCCACGACGTCTCGGATAATGACGGTGGGCTTAATGCGTCGCGGATCTTATGTCTCTCGATCTTCAGTGATTTTTCATCCAACTGCAGCGACGTCGATAAAGGGCTCGCCCCACCATCGGTATCGTCATCGGAAGACGATGACGCGAGCATCGTGGAGGTACTAACATTGGTATAGTATAAATCAGATACCCATGGGCCTATATCGACCTCTTTTCACCCTTACACGGTCGCTGTTCCGCTTCCACTTACCTACTATAAACATACAGCATGGCGCGGTACAATGTCGTGTTTACTGCATGGGCTATCGCGACGATTGACTTACAGCCTCCTCGATCGTGAAAATACTCGGAACTCTAACCCGAATAATTATCGCTGTATGTTTACGATGGTTGCTTATGCGAGCGCAACGCATAATTCAGTTCTTCATGACACGTGCGCTGTAACGGTCCCACGATTCAAATATAAACATACGGCACGAAGAGTGTGCACGTAGGCATCAAAAACGCGTCAATCCTGCTCAGATATAAACACACTGCATGGCGCGGTTCACTCTATGACTTCTTAGAAATCATGTACCACCCTCTTTCTCAGAAATCATCATCGAATGCAATGTCATGTTTATTCCATGGGCTATCGTGACGATTGATTTACAATAATTATCGCTCTATGTTTACATCATTGCACGTGCGCTGTACCGGTCCCACGATTCAAATATAAACATATGGTATGAAGCGCGTGCACGTAGGCATAAAAAACGCGTTCAATCCTGCTCAGACATAAACACGCTGCATGGCGCGGTGCAATGTCGTGTTTATTCCATGAGCTATCGCGATGATTGATTTATAATAATGATCGCTCTAGGTTTACATCATTGCACGTGCGCTGTACCGGTCCCACGATTCAAATATAAACACACGGCATAGCGCGGTGCAATGTTTATTCCATGGGCTATCGCGATGATTGATTTATAATAATTATCGCTCTATGTTTACATCATTGCACATGTGCTGTACCGGTCCCACGATTCAAATATTTCCTTATCTTTTCTCAGAAAAAATCTTTTCTCTTGGTCCACCCTCTTTCTCAGAAATCATCATCGAAGACGCGATTTGAATTTCCACGAATCGGTCGCGGTCGCGCCTGCGCACCGATCCCCGCACGCGTACGGAGATTGCGCGGCGGCGACGCGTGCCCAAATATACCTCAAACATTCAACAGGTGACGCCGACACGAAATGTATGAAAAAACCTGGAAAATTTACCAAGACGGGCCCAAATACCGACGCGGGCCCAAAGTACCTTAAACGCCCAGTAGGTGGCGCCAACACGAAATGTATGAAAAACCTGGAAAATTTACCAAGACGGGCCCAAATACCGACGCGGGCCCAAAGTACCTTAAACGTCCAGTAGGTGGCGCCAACACGAAATGCGCGCGACGCCGTTTTGAAAATTTGAAAATCCTCCCCCTCCCCTGTGACGTCAACCCCCTCGCCCACGAACTCGACCTGCGCGCGCGACGCCATTTTGAAAATTTTGAAAATCCCCCTCCCCTGTGACGTCACCCCCCTCACCCACGAACTCGGTCGACGCCATCTTGAAACCCCCCTCCCCTGTGACGTCATCCCCCTCACCCACGAACTCAGTACCCCCCTCCCCGCCTCACCCCCTCGCCCATCTCGCGGAAGAGCGCGGTACCTCCCCCCGCCCCGCCTCACCCCCTCGCCTACACTTGAGCCAGAACTCTCATAGCCTAACTACTATAAAGGGAGATAAACGTACGAATAAGTGTATGTAAAAAATTATTATTTTAAATAAAAGATGTAATAAAAAATAAACGTACATAAAATAAAAGGAAATGTATAGATGGCCCAAAGTAAGAAAATAGATAATGAACTGATTAAGTTTAAGATAAAAACACATTAAATATAAATATGAAAACATTTTTATTAAGTGCAATAAAAGTACACATATAATAAGATATAAAATTATATGACAAATATAAAAATTGACGTAAATTTAAAATATATGTAGGCGACAATTTAAGGAGTTTAAATGGAGCGAAGTTTTAAGGAAGAATCAACACATATATGATGCAGTAAACAACTGTAATATTAACAATATGTACAAATTAGCGAAGTTCAGAAATATTATAATAAACGGGTATGCTTAAACTAACCTGAATCAATACAATTGCCGATCGCAAACCTTTGTATACATTGGTACAATAACACCAATGCTAACAGCTCGGAGTCTTGTTACCTTCTGACTCTCACGCGCGTGTCGACACGCGACGAAGCCAGGCTTGATTACGCCCCGGCTTACATATATATATATACCATGAACGTATGGTAGGGGAGAGGCTTGCAGGTTGCCACCCCTTAGCTTTTTTGATCATAACTCGTCATAAAATTAACGTATCGATGATATATGGTATAAGTTGGAAAGAGGAAGGGTAAAGCTACAATCCTGAGCTACAAATCATGTAAACTCTCGAAAAAGAAAAATTATACTGCAAATTATCGAAAGTATCTAAAATTGACTCCTTGAAATTTTGGCTTGCAGGTTGCCACCCCCTAGAAAAATTGCTGAAAGTGTAAAAGAACTCAAACTATTATATTTTATTAGTAAATTATATCATACAGTGGCCTTTTTTTTGTTATTTGCACGGGTTCGTTTCGGTGCTTTCTTCGGTGAAACTTTGCGCTTCTTGTTTTCAGCGATGGCTTCCTTCTTCTCTTTTGCAGCTGCCCGCTTTCTTCGTCGTTCTGTAAGAACGGCAACATTTTCCGGCGAAGTCAAAACCGTTGTTTTCTGTGGCTTCGGACCACGATTCGACTTTTTCTGTGGTGTTGCTGCTCTCAAGGGTCCGATCGAAGAAATCACAGAGATCAAGCTGGAAGCGCGAGAAATGCCAGATGTTGATGGCTCAGATGTAGCTACATTGATGGGCGCGCTACCAACGGCAATGCTGGAAGCGCGAGAAATGCCGGATGTTGATGGCTCAGATGTAGCTACATTGATGGGCGCGCTATCAACGGCAATGCAGCGTTGCTCGTTATTATCGAATGCCCTTTCAACGGCGGAAGCCTCTGCATTTGCTTCATCAACGCCAAGACTAACGAAATGCGAGTCGTTGAAAACACCCGGATCGTATGGACAAATTCCAGTAGCTCTGAAGCCGGCCACAATGTTTTCGGGTGTCGCACCTCGCAGCAAGGCCGTTGCAACAAGCTTGGGAATGAGGGCCATGTCCAGTGTTTTGCCGGCGTTGTTACGCATCCATGCGTTGTGAGCTTGATTGTATGAGCCTTTCACCGGCCCATACACCGAAACATCGAGGGGTTGCAAACGATGACTACAATGCGGCGGGAAGGAGAGCATCGTCACGCCATTTTCAACAGCCATGTCAATCGCTTCGATTGACAAATGCGAGCCGTGGTTATCAAGCACAAGAAGTGTTGGTGAATTTTTCGAGGAGTGGCTGTGCTTGATGAAATGCTCCATGAATTTCACGAAATCATCCTGCTGCATCCACCCCGACTCGTTTGTGAAGCCGACAGTTTCGTTGGATGCGTAAGTCAGAAACAGGGGATTCATCCTTTTTTTCGGGAAGAGATAAAAAGGCGGCATCGAATTGCCTGACGCACTAACAGCAAAAGCCAACGTTATCATGCTGCCGCGTTCGGCAGATGTAATTTGGCCGACACGCTTCTCGCCTTTCAAGGAAACAATTTTGCCCATCCGAGTTGGCACTGTCGAAAACCCAGTTTCGTCCATATTCCAGATGGAACTGGCAGTGAATGGCTGTACGGCGAGAACGGAGTCCAAATTTCGGAAAAAGTGGTCCACATTTTCGCGGCAAAAGGCTTTGCAACGGTTGAGACTGGTTTTTTCGGGCGTGCGCAGAGCTAACTTTTTGTGCCGCAGCATGAAACCGTAATACCACTGTTTGCCGGCCATTTTATATTCATCCTAGCTTCGTGGATATTCGGCACCAATTTTTAGAGCAAACTGATATGCCAGTTGCTTTAATTCAGTGATGCTCAAGCCATAATAGTGTTGGGCGCATTTCCCCACGTATTCAACCAGCGCCTTCTCTTGATTTTCATTAAAAACCTTGAAAGATCGATAAAATGAATTGTAGAAGTCATTAAAATATATCATCATTAACAAACCGATGATGGTGTGGCGTAGGATGCAATTTGGTGAACCACTTCTAACAATTCATCATCTGTGACAGCCGTAATATCAGGAACTGCAGCATCGAATTTCTGCACATATCGGCCCAAGCTTCGCATATTGATGTTGTATGCCTTTGCAGTGCTCTTCCTTGATTTATTGCTGAGTTTGATTGCTTTAATTGCGTCGAGCAACGCTTCAAAATCCTTAATGCCGCGTTCAGATTTTCTTGACCTGCGTGCTGCCATACTAAAAATGTATAAAAAATAAACGAAAATTTGACTAAAATGCAATAAAACCACTTCACTTCAAACTCAATGACAATATTAAACATCACATAACCACGAAATATGACATTTGAGTGTAAACAAGCGGGAAAGAGAGAGGTGGCAACCTGCAAACCAAAAAAGGTGGCAACTTTCATTCCAACGCATTTTTGGAAAATATGAGAAAAAATTGTCAATTCATGATATGTTTGGAAATCTGTTTGGCATATGTAAATTAGATGAAAAAACAACACAGTACGAATAGTTATCTTGAATTGTCGATGAAAATGTTCAATTTACGAGCACAGGGAAAACACACAATTTCAATAGTTCAATTTTTTGACAAACACTATATTACCTTTCGCTCAGAAAACACAGCGTTATTGCGTCTGTCCGGTCCAGAGGTTAATAAATAGTGACATTTACTCTTTTAACGTCGATTTGAGTAAGAGTTCAGGTTATGACACTGCTAGAAAGTCGAAATACAGCAGGGGTGGCAACCTGCAAGCAGTGGCAACCTGCAAGCCTCTCCCCTACTCGGATCTGGCAAAGCTTTGCACAATTTGCGCCTCACAAAGCCGTACGCTCTAGGAGAGTAAAAATACAGTGTCATAGCAAATGCTCTAAGTGCTGCTGGATATTTTGCGCTCGATATACCTGACAGTTTCTTCTTATCTTGTACTTGTTGCTCTTTTACATTACTTTGATTTTTAATGAATCGTTTTAAAAATTGGGAAACGTCAGTATCTGCAATGGATTCCAAGCATTCCAATCCCGAGTCTGGAAGAGATGAAGTTTTTCGTAACGCACTCACAATTTGTTTTAAAGAAGTTACTTGCTGCTTCAACCGAGAAATGTGCTGCTTTTGAGCATGTTTTTCCAGCATCAACGCTTGTATTCGCTTTTTCTGCAATAACATTTCTTTCAGCATCGACCTCGGAGTTGTTTGATATCGATGATCATGGATGACATGACGAATGCGACGTGAGGTAGTCGGTGTTTGTCCATTTCTCTGCATACAAGTATTTGCCGCTTCGCTTGCTGTACTCGTAGAAGGTACTTCATTCACCTGGCATTGCTTCTTATCTACGCATAATATATTATTAGTTATTTGTACACTATTATTTGAATCGAATTTCATGTTCACATAACTGATTTGTAACAAAAGTATTAATTTTGAAGTTATAAATATGATATTTTCTCCATTGCAATAAGGATATGAAATTAATTGCTAAACTTTTGAACAATGATATAATTTACATGACGCTTAAATTTTAGAACAATTTATTTGAATTCACCTGAATCACTGGTACTTGCTCTCATTGGATTTACCATACTGTAGTTAGTGTCAGTTTTTGACATTTTTGGAGGAGGTAAATCAAGTGATAAACGGCGCTTTTCACGCCCTTCATACGCTGCTAATATTTCTGGCGACAATGAAGGATCTGTTTCCATATGTGATGCAGAGAGTTGAGTTCTCCAGCAGGTGTTTCTAAAAATAGTATTTTACTATAATGTGCATTATATTCCAAAAGTAAAATAAAGAATATATAAAAAACACAAACAATCTTACTGTCAATTAGCGGCAACTTAAATATCGTAGGAACCGCATTGCTCTTTAGAGTTAACGTACAGGGATTACGACCTATTTTATGAAAACAATCTTTTTCAAAATGCTCACTACAAAGCACACTTCTCTTATTTGGAACAAAGTCCTTTATAGCCATTGCTGCAATCCACTTCTGAAGCAGTTCTGCATTATTTAATGGAAATCTGCAAAATAAGGAAGTTATGTTTCAAATTAATGCCAAACACTGAAACAATAATAATGAACTTATGTAAAATAATCTATGTAAAAACTTCTTAAATTAGAGTGTTATCATTCTTTATTGTACTATAAATAATTAGACAATTGCATTTGGTTATTTTATAATATATTTTATTTTAGTCACTTTAACTTAAAAATAAGCTGCTTAATTTGAATAATTTTTATTACTTGCGAAATGATATGTTTTTATCCTGTCCTTTTCTAGCATGACAGAAGACACAACCAGCTTTGTATTGCCCAAAAATTGTAGGAATGCTTCCAGGGAGAATACAACCTTTGCCAGTGCCTTCTTAAGGGGTTAGCTCGCATCAGGAGGTAGAAAATGTATCGATTCTTTGGGAATTTATTTCAGAAAGTACATGCATATTATTATGCAATGGTTTTTATATTCAAATGAGGGACACTTTAACAGATTATTATATTATATTTTGGTATAAAAATATTTATTTATTGCACAATTACAACTGGTTTCCCGGAAGCTGTTTTTAGAAACACGTTTTGCGGTGACCAACATTATTCGGAACTGGGTTATCTGAAATAAAAAAACGAAGAAGATTTAGTTAGTACAATAATTTATCTAGTCTTTAATCGTTCGATTTTATAAAATATTAATCTGGGACAAAATGGCAGATGTTTTAAGTGAAATGATCGATTTTCGATGAAAAAAACACTCATTTCTCATCCATAAAATAAAAACTATGCATTGGAAAAACAAATGCTTCGATTAAAGACTAGATTTGAATGTCTAGAAGAAACCTACAATGTTGCAGAAAGATTGGTGAAGCGGTTTTGGAGAAATCGTGGTCACCGCAATCGAAAAACCCGTTTCGAGAAAAACGCGTTTAAAGTTTCAAGTGCAGTTTACATGCGAATAGGAAGATTATTTCTTAACTTACATTGAATCATCTATTCCAGGCCCATACAGTAGTCCTTCTGCTGCCTCTGCTGCCTCCAGTACGTCGATTTGTTGTTGCCGACGACGCATTCTTCCCTCTCGAGTATTGTTTTGCGCGCGTTTCTCAGCGATCATTACGCGTGTTGCGTCCTCCATTTCTATATAATTGTGGGCATTTGAACCACATCTTACTCCGATTGACTGCAGTATTTGAAGTAATGCCTGCGATCCTTCATTGAATACACAGGCCGCGATATTCGCAGCTATTTCGACAGTAACTGCGCTGTTTGGTATTGCTTTGGGACTGATTTTCCAAATCAGCTGATTATAGCTTTCGTTATTGTTTTGGCTAAAGCCACCGAGACATCTTTCGAGTAAATTATCGCTACTGAGTTGTTCATATATCGGCTTTATGACAATCAAAACATTCCGAGGCAATGGTTTGTAATCTTGTTTATATGAGGCTAGCTGCTGGTTTGCCTTCGCACGCTGCCAACTACACCAAGACTCAGCGCCTGTTGGGCAGTTGTAGTGATGCGGTTCCTCATCGGTCGAACTATAATGCAAATATGTTGCCCATATCGCAGTTTTCATATTTTGCAGTGAGTCGCAGTGCCGTCGTATTGCTAAACCATAATATACAGATAACTTGTCTATCATTTTTCCCGTTAGCTTTCCCTTACCACCTAGCCCTGGCGTTTTTTTTTGCATTCGCGCAATCGGGTTCCCATCCTCTTTTGAACATGCCCGATGCATTCCTTTTTGTTTATGGGAATAGCGCCATAGGGGGCAGAGTTTATAATACCCGTATATGTTTTGGAATCGCCATCACCGATGTAATTCACATATTTTACACCGTAATTTTTTTGTGAACGGTGAAACATTTCGGTGATGGCGTCTACCTCCATTTTGCCGGATGATCCTTGGTGATTTGCGGAACATTCGCTTTGGTGCGTTTTGTACCACTCTTCATATTCCGCAGTGTCTGTTTTCTTTTGCCACGTTTCACACATTTTACAATATGCGCTCTTCGCGAAAATGTCAATTACTTTGCCAGTATAGTGACCAATGATGGAAGACACACCATATAACGAGGTATAACCGCGCTTCTGCCAAGTTCCGTCTCCAGATACAGTCAATCCTGTCGTTTCTTTAACATTTAGGGCTTCAGAAGTCTGCTGTATTTCTTCTTTCACAGCTTTTTTAAAAAGAGTTTCAGCAACGATTTTACTACAAGCATTTATATTTTTTGCAATACGTCTGTAGGCACTGTCGTGCAAAAAAGGCGGCATGTCCATCAAACCACAAAATTTTTTAGCACGTCTAAAACCTATACCCAGTACCCTCATGGCGAATATAAAACGTCGATTAATTTCGTACGAATGTTCAATGACGGAGCAAGAAGGAATGTACTGAGGCACACACTTGTCACATAAAACTAAAATTTTTAATCCGAGGCCCCATGTATTTGCGGTTTGGAATTCAACATTTCCACTACACTGTTTGCACTTCATGAGATTGGAAATTGTAGAAAAAACGGTAACAAAGTTTAAAACTCTATAGTCAATATTAGTGTCTGGTGACACAATCTGTTTTTGCAACTTTAATTTTTTTGCAGATGTACTAAGCGCACTTTCTTCGCACTTCGCCGATTTAGGATTAAACACGTTCTTCCGCTTTTTGGGTCTTGATTTCCGAACTTGATCAGATTTTCTTGAAGTTCTGGAACCCTTTTGACGTTCCATAATTATAAAGAAAACTACAGAAAAATTACCGAAGCTAACGTTTAACTACACAGCTCGAGGTTGACTGCTATACTGGTAGCAGCCTTCCGAAATTTCGTCAACGTTAGCTTAAAGGTTTCTGGAAATTTCAATCATAAAATTTCTGGAAATTTCCACTATAAAGTTTATAACACCCTCTGTGACGACCAGTGTCAGTGCCGCGGCGCGGGCCTACCTGGGGTCGGCGGTACGCTTCGCGGCGCGTACACTCTAAGTCGTATATCTCCCACAATTTTAATCGGATGGACTTGAAATTTACAGAAAACATTTTCAGGATGATATACTTTGAGAAAATGATAAAATCCAAAAATCGATTTTTCTGACCTTACTGATGCGAGCTAACCCCTTAAGGGGGTAGACACGGGTAATGCAGCGCGCTGTATACCGACATAATCTGGCCCGAAACATGGGTTTAGTAGAATACGTTGTTTGTCCTTATATGAGCGAATTTTGGGCTGGGCGAGGTCTCATTCGAAAGAGAAAGGTTCAGTGCAGCGCGCTCTGGTCATGGTTCGACGAGCTTGTGTTGATATCTAATAATATGAGTGTTCAAAGTAGAGCAAAAGTCGACAAAATATACCCGCAAGAATCCAAGTATTTTTAGGTTACTAAAAGAGTTTTGTGACTCAAACGAGAAGCAGAGCGCGCTGCACTGAACCTTCCTCTATAGAATGAGACCTTACCCAGCTCAAAATCTGCTCATATAAGGACAAACAACGTATTCTCGTAATTGCATTCCCAAATACGAGTTCCGCCATATTGGCGATAATACAGAGCAAGTCACATGACAAATTTAGTTGAGCTAGTGGATACGAGATGGCGCCTACTCGGGAGGACTGCCAACGTGGAATCGTAGCAAAACTGAGGCATTAGCTGGATACACGAGCCACAGTAAAAGCGTGATGCAGTCAATGTATGCATTTTCGGACGATTGTAGGTTAGGTTATATGCATTTTAGGCATACATTGACTAGGAACTGCTGGGTATGAATACATTTACTAAAGCTTTTACCGTAACACGTACATCACTTGAAATCGCTGTCGTACTTATTTAGTAATTGAAACAGTTAGGGCAACAACGGAATAACTTGCAAATAAATTTTTTCTATTGTACATTGATGGCTTAGCGCACACATATTGTATGTGCAGTTTTAACGTTTTTGAGAAAAACAGGTTCAAACATTCAATGGTACTTTATAATTAAATAAATACTTTTTGCATTATTGTATTATCATATATATGTAATATAGGTATCAGTGAAAATATGTAATTAGTAGTATAAGTTAGAATCTGCAAAATTATAATAATAATTTTATAATAATACTTGGAAGATGGACATGCTACATGTAACCAAGTACAGAGGAGGACATACTAGGGTAAAGCCACCAGTAGTCGACCATGTATCAGTGGTCGACCACTTTCAGAAAACATGAAAAATGAGGTTTTTAGAAGTGACGATCTTTTGAACAAATTGCAGTTTTCGAACTGCACTGTAACTGCACTCTGTTCAAAAGATTGTCACTTCTAAAAACCTTATTTTTCATGTTTTTCTGAAAGTGGTCGACTACTGGTGGCTTTACCCTATACTGAATGATATTATATAAACATGAATGAAAGGAATAATACTGGAAATAATCTTACTTCAATATGATATTTAGGGACATACAATAAAGAAAAATATTATTTTTGATAAATTTAATAAAAAAGATAAAAATGTGATTTTATACAGCATAAAGACACAGTCAAGCACCATTTGTTGCATATAAAAACTCAAATTTTATAAAAAGTGGACCTACAATATGTGTGCAGTAAGCCATCGATATAATTAGTAGAGCCTATTGGAATGCGTTATTGCTAATAACTCAATTTCGTAAATAATGTGCGTTAGTTGGTTGTTGCGCTCACTGCTTCAATTATATGGCAAAATAACAGAGATGGGCATTACTTAAATAATCCCTGCCAATTTGTATTTAAAGCGTTATCATTGAATTAATTAATCATGGGGAATTCAATTGTCGGCCATGAATAATTTTCTCGTGTTTATTCGTACTTTCTCGGCTAAATATGACTCTCGACTAGAGTTGCCACTCGTACATTAAAATAAAGTATCTTACGTTATTATAGGTAAATGTACTCTATACTTTTGAATAACAATAAAGTACCTACGGGAAAGTAACGCAATATTATTATCTTCTATCTGTTCCTGCCACTTTAGCATTTATTCAGAGAGTTTTCTCTGTCATGAATGTGAAGTGGCGGGATGAAAGAAACACGGCCTCTCTCAATCTAATAAAAATCAAATTATTGATCTATTTCAATATGAACATTGAGTGCTATAATGCCAATGAGATATTTCAAAATAATATAATTTTCTCTGTAATTCTAAAAGCAATGGAAAATATGTTTGGAAGAAATAAAAACTGATAATGTACTTTTAATTTGTTGAGCGTACTTTTTTGTATACCCCACGAAAACAAATGTACGTTATTTTTCTGCAAAAAAGGTGGCAAGCCTACTCTCGACTAGAGTAGGAATAAATACGAGAAAAGTATCCATGGCCGACGGATGCAAGGCCTTCGAATAAAAAAATAATTGACTACATATATGATAATATGTTTATTATAAAAAACTAATTAAAATTGACAATATTACGCGCCCCTGTTCCTCCTCTGCCTCTTCTTCCTCCTCTGCCACCTTTTCCTCCTCTTCCGCCTCTTCCTCCTCTTCCTCCACTTCCTCTGTACGTCGCGTATTCTATCTGGCGGATTCTTTTTTTTAGCTCGTTGTACTGTAATATGAAAAATAAACATAACTTTCATGAGAATGTAAGAAATTTTTGCGCGAAATCGCCTACGTACATATCTACATACCTGCTTTTGGATTTGCAACGCAACGTCCATCCATCGCCGCGAGGATGGGGTTGCAACTATCCCCGGACTCCGTCGCGAGGACGGAGTCCGCTCCCTCCTGGGGCTACGTCTGCTGCTCCGTCGCGAGGACGGAGTCCGCTCCCTCCTGAGACTACGTCTGCTGCTCCGTCGCGAGGACGGAGTCCTCTCTCTCCGTGGACTCCGTCGTCGGGACGGAGTCCGTCCGCTGTTGGAAGGTGTCCGTCGCGGGGACGGAGCGCCTTCCATTTCTCCCTTGGAATTTTTTGAATGTTCTGCATTGCTTGTCATCTAAAAACGAATCGAAGAAACAGTGAAACTATTGAACGTAATTAAAATGGATTTGAAAGTGCAGTAGAAGAACCAGAGTTAGCCAAAATGTAATCTAATTACAAATTACGATTAAAATGTGATTGTATAATTGATTACACATTATTTTCTGTAATTGTTAATTTAGGTAGTTGACCACAATTTTGTCAACTATATAAATTAACGATTGCAGAAAATAATGTGTAATCAATTATACAATTACATTTCGTAATTTGTAATTTGTTATTAGATTACATTTTGCCCAACTCTGAGAAGAGTACACGTTTATCAAGTTGGTACATTTGGGTACAGTACAGGCTTCCTTTAGCCAAGATTTAGCGCAGGAGGAGAATCTTCAGATTTCTAAATGCTGGTATTTTCAAGTCCGAAAGCTTTGAGATTCAAACATTTACAAAATTTGTAATTGTGAGGTTATCAAGTTTCAAAATATTTGTATTGTCAAATGTCCAACATTTGTGATTTTAAAATTTCCTATTTTTCCAATTCTTCACTTTCAACTAAAGGAAGCCTATAATATTGCACCCGAATGTATATACCTTTTTTAGACATTTCGCGGGTAAATTATAACATAACTTTCTTATTCTACGTGAGAATGAATACACGAATCTC
Organism: Andrena marginata; assembly: GCA_963932335.1. Lineage (NCBI taxonomy): Eukaryota > Metazoa > Arthropoda > Insecta > Hymenoptera > Andrenidae > Andrena > Andrena marginata. The sequence goes on from OZ010664.1 coordinate 14,322,467, forward strand.
TGAGCGACTACCTCGATCATGATCACTTTGCGAGGCAGGCAGGCTCGTGCGACTTTCTCGCGCTACCTGCAGCATGATATTTGCGTCGCCCGAGCCATGCGATTTTTGATCTTCGGGCCACGAGGTACTTTTGAGCACGTCGAAAAATCGACGGCTGATGCCTCGTAAAGTAATAATGGTCGAGGTAGTCTCCAGAATGTCAACTCCGCGAGGTGTGCCACGCGAGGCAGCCTCGCAATGGCGATAGGCTGCTTGAGAAACACGCGGACACTCAAACAATCACAGTTCACACGATAGATTTTGCACAAAAAATTACAACAATACTATGACGGTAATAAAACTTCACCCGGAATGTGTCTAAATACAGTCTTGTTTTGGAAGTACTAAAATGTAGAAGTATGTCAGTTGTTATAAAAGTGGCGCCGGTCGAAATTTAAAAAAAAAATGCACTGTACGTTTATTATGTATCACGTTGATATAATACGTAAAAATATAAGTGAAATGTTACAAACGAAAAATTTGGACTTGGACCACTTTCATAATAACCGGCACATATAGTGAAAAAGACAGGGATAGTAAGCGTGAAGGTACTTACGATGTTTACTGCTCGACAGTCGTTTTTTTCTGACCATCGAGCCTTTGCTACCCTCAAGGGTGGACAAGGCCCAAACTGCCTTTCTCACTCCCTCAAGACTTTGTATTTCACTCGCACCAAGGACCGAGCGGGGCGTCATCGGCCCGCGTAAAAGTTCGAATGCGCGAAGGTTTGAAAACGCGGCGCGTGCCCGCGCATACTTGCGGGGTGGTCCTTCACCGTCAGGCAAGTGGGAAAGGATAATGGTAGAACGAAATATGAATTCTTCGCTAATGAAATCGGTGATACGTCAACAGTATATGCACAGGATAATCAAAAATTCTTTCCTGTGCACATTTCTGTGCACCAAAAAGTATTCCCGGAAGTACATATTCTACGTAAATGTATGAGCATACCACCAAATCTAATGAGAAAGAGAGAAACAGGACGCGTATATTCGTCCCTTTCCCACTATCTTCTGTTTAGCCTCTCAGCATCTGTAAACAATGCAGCGACCACGCTAGCTGATCAGTTTCTTGTCGTTTGCACTACGGTGAAGACGCAGAAAGCAATCGGGCTTTTATTTGATGCGCGGATATTGATATATGGAATATTCATATTTTGTGAATTGTTCTATTTTCGCGTGGTTCGTTACTGTAGTGTTGATAAGTGTGTGTGTATGTGATCATTTGCGTTCATCATTGTCATGGAATCAAAGAAGGAAGCCGCAGATGCAAGAAATGAACGGTATTTGGATGATGGTACAAAAAGGAAGCAGCCTAAGTTATTTGCAAAGCGTTTGTCCAAAAATAGAAAACGTCGAGAAAGGTAAGTTATGTGTTATGGTACAGATTTGTATGAAGTCGCAGTTTGACATGTAGTAGTAGTAGTAGTAGTAGTAGTAGTAGTAGAACGGTATTTTATTGTATATAATATAGTATTATTCATATTCTTCAAATATGTATATCAACACAGATATCTTTGACGCGTTACGTACACATATTCTATGCTATGCGCACCGCAACGCATGTCATTACTTTACCCCTCCTGCCCCACTCATTCTATTCCAAATCGTATGTTCATCATTGTTTAATTAATTAATAATTCGATTTATAACGTGTTTGGGCTCATTTTCATGTAAAAACTGTCAGCAATACGTTCCTGCAACTTTCTGACCGATGAGACGGAATGTAGAAATTTTAAATTTCGTTATATACGATACACAACATTTCTGCACACTTCTTTTCCCTTTCTTCTTTACATGTGTTCAGAAAATACAAATGCAGCATTTTGTTCTCATTTGAAAAGTGGTAGAACATATATTTCAAACTATATGCGTTTTATTAGTATAAAACGTTCAAACTATACGCGTTTGGTTAGGTATGATTCCTTTATAATGCTGTTGCGACTATTTCAATCGTTGTACATAGTTTTGAATGGATAAAACATGCACTTTAGATTTTATTTATGTGATGTAGGAGATAATGTAAAATTAGAAACAGTCATCGATGATTTGCGATTAGATGTTCAGCATATGTAGTGCATACGTGTGGAATACGAAATACACAGTGCTTTTTCTTCTGTGGAATTTTGTCCGCAATATATACGTCCATGTGTACCTTCAGCGAAAGTTTCTCATCGAAAAGCGCAGTCTTCTAAACATTCTCCAGGCCTCACTGGCACCCTTTGTCCCAGCCCGGGGAGATGTTTACGACATCTCAAGTACCCTGCAGTTGTGGATACTATTACGCGAAAAGAGAATTCTATTCCGTAGAAAGATATTTTCACATAGATTTTCTCGTACACGTTACACGATGTAATATCAGTTTCGACCAAAAATGGTCGGCATTGTATAATGTTTGTTTGTTTATGCTCTCATCATAATCAGGAAAATGTTATGAATATTTGAAAAAATGTTTATGCACAAAAAATTAAAAGTAAAAAAGTTGATCCGTTATTGTTATTGAAAAATTGTTGCGTATCTGCATAAGGTTGCCACCAACATTATGCAGGGTCGCTTATTTAGCGGAGAGGAACACCTACAGGAGTGGTGGACAGCGATCCGAATCGCCGAAAACGCAATTAAAAATCCTTACGTTCACATTTCACACTTTATCATTATGAAGATGGTCATTCCAAGGATTTTTGTGGTCGCAGAATCTGATTCCGAGGTCAAAATTGTTATTACTGTACTGTTTGATTTGATTATGTTATTTGAAGTTAATTATGACATCAAATTTTGAAAAATTAACACAGATAGCGTTTTTATGATAGCAAAAGCTATTGAGCGCGCGGAAACTGGAAAGTCAATAATTTGTATAAATTCACACTTCAGATATTGAAAATGCTTTCATTTATCTATAAGATGAAATTGTGCATTCATTATATGTTATTGAAATATATAAAAAGTTATAAATAACTGAAATATAAGAAATTTTGCGATGGTCGTTTTTAATCGCATTTTACATTTTTCGGAATCGTCAGGCATCTTTGAAACTTATATTATTAGATAGTCTATAAGGAATGTATGTGCGAAAGGAGAAGTTGCACTTTTATGCGACTTCCGAGTAATAACCAATTATGTTGGCAGTAATCAGGCCGCTTGCGCGGAAGAAGTAAGTGTCTGCGACCCGCCGTCATGCATCTACATATATTTCTGAAAATACCTGTGACTATATGGAAATTTTTTTTCGATATAAGGCGTAAATAAAATTGTTTTATAGTATTTTTTTTAACAGATACAACAATGTATTCCTAAAGCATTTGATAAGAAATTGCATTTTGTCTGTGTTTGACGGGACACTCTGTATATCTTACGTGCAAGTCTTGAAACACGTGCTGGCTAAATTTTAACTTTACCTTCATTTGCTGTATTGGCTAGGCGAACATTTTATTACTTTATTAGTTTACGATACCAGCGCAGGCCGGGATAATCCTCCGCACGTGCGGAATCTTAGGCGTACTACCTGAACGAAAATGAAACTCCGCGCGTATAGAATGCAAGAAATCATTGGAAAGGCAATCGCGGGGTGACACTGAACAGTATTCACCTATTATAGAATTAATTGTTTTGCCATTAATTGAAACAGAAACCGACGAGAGTATAGACGAAACACAGTATACCTATGTGTTTAGAATGAAATGTAAGTTAACGTAAAGATTAACATATTAATTATTTGCATAATATATATATATATACATATATATATATTTTTGTATATTTAATTACTATCACTTTCTATTTTACATATGTTTTCTTCCATATTTTCAGAAATATATGTAGATGCATGTCGGCGGGTCGCAGACACTTACTTCTTCCGCGCAAGCGGCCTGATTACTGCCAACATAATTGGTTATTACTCGGAAGTCGCAAAAAAGTGCCACTTCTCCTTTAGCACATACATTCCTTATACTATAGACTATCTAATAATATAAGTTTCAAAGATGCCTGACGATTCCGAAAAATGTAAAATGCGATTAAAAACGACCATCGCAAAATTTCTTATATTTCAGTTATTTATAACTTTTCATATATATTAAAATAACATAGAATGAATGCACAATATCATCTTATAGATAAATGAAAGCATTTCCAATATCTGAAGTGTGAATTTATACAAATTATTGACTTTTCAGTTTCCACGCGCTCAATAGCTTTTGCTATCATAAAAACGATATGTGTGTTAATTTTCCAAAATTTGATGCCATAATTAACTTCAAATAACATAATCAAATCAGACAGTACAGTAATAACAATTTTGACCTCGGAATCAGATTCTGCGACCACAAAAATCCCTGGAATGACCATCTTTATAATGATAAAGTGTGAAATGTGAACGTACGGATTTTTAATCGCGTTTTCGGCGATTCGGACCACTGTGTGTGGTAATGTGTGCGTCAGCGATCGTCATCACGCGCGCCTTACCACCGCTCCTGTAGGTGTTCCCCCTCCGCTAAATAACGCTGTGTCTCTGTATTAGCAGACCGAACGCTGGCTTTATTTCTCGGCTGCTACGACCCCCGTTCTATCCTTCTCTTTTACGACCCATTGACAGCGACAAAGTAACCACGAGAATCGGAGAATACTTTTCGCTGAATACCTATACCTATATTGAAATTGTACAAATTCAATTTCGAATCGAGGGGCGCCTTTTATTGCTTACCAACTACTCCAATAAGTGAAAATTGTTTAATATACATATTCCTGTTTGGTATCAGTTCCATCGGACATAATGGTACAAACTTTGGCTGTACATCCGAATGGCCCCAGTGGCCAATCCACACGAGGTTTGGGGGGAAGGGTGGGGCCATTCGGAAGAATATCCCAAACTTTTTTTTATGAATGAGGTACTGGAAGCAATGTCAAGGTCAAGTTAGTTTTTTGCAATAGAACGGTATATTCTTTTATTGAGGTGTCACAGGATGGTATTTCGATTTCTCGCTATGTATCTATTTGGGGATTTCGTCCGGGTAATATGTAATCGGTATCCCCACCGATGTGTAGGGTTGGCTTTATCTAAAATAAACAAACGTAACCGAGATGTTGATCACATTGAATGATCAATGAAGAATAACGTCTACGTCCCCGTAGAACTTTCGGTCCCGTTTCCTCGCAATATCGATCGTGAAATTTTCCATGCATTTCTGAGTACCACAAACATCTATCCGGACGTAAGAAAACAATTATATTTTTTCTGACTCAAGCCAAAATCCAACTGACCCCAAGGGCCTTCCAGGCAAAAATTTCGCCCATCTGGGCTACAGGCAGGCAGCCCTAGCCAAAAAACCGAAAACAACGCTTCGCGCCCCCATCGAGTCGCCTTGTGTGAAGGTGAGATCAGACGGCGCGTGAATCGGCGATCTTGCTCGGCAAGTCTAGCTCGGCAAGTCGGCTTGGCGAGCACGATTCGGCGATCTATGACCGATCAGACGGCGCGTGGATCGGCGATTCACGCGCAAAGATCGCCGAACCACGCGCCGTCTGATCTCACCTTGAGGGTAACGAAAGTCGAGGTCAGTTCCACGCTTTCGAAAAGCTGTCTAAAGAGACAGGGCGATGCGCTGGAAAGCGTGCTCGTTGACGAGAACCAGACGGATATCCAACACCGGCGCGGTCAAGTAGGGTTTACTTCGCGAAAGGCAAACGGCACGTGTTTCTCGTACCCTTCGTTTCGCCGTTATTTTACAACGTTCCATAAAACGAAATACCACCCTGCAGCCCCTCGTTGAATTGTAGGAGGTACAACGTTAAAAATAGGATAATGATTTGGATTGCCGGCCTATCCTTTCTGCATCGTATTGTCTGAGTGTGCAAAAGGGCAAAATGTTTGTTTGGAAATATTTTTATTCCTTCAGGTTACAATTTATTAGAAATATGGTCCTGTGTGTTTTACACAATGTTGTACCATTTCAATTATATTATTACCAACTCTCTCTCTCTCTGTATTATAGACTTTCAAGGAGGGACATTCCACGCGAAATACAAAATTTTCAAGATCGTGGAAATTGACTTTTTTTCATTATAACTGTTGAAGAAAGAGACAGGTAAGAATGAGCTTTTGAGTGCTTACGCTGGGGAAGTAAGAGTACCTAATAAAAATTATGTCACTTAAAAAAAAAATTCAAACCATTCATTCTGGAATTGTTTTAAACAAATGCAATTTTATATTAGCAGGGCACTATTTAAAAATTTGATAAAAAATGAGGATACAGCCCTACTTGTGCTCTTTATGGTCACGCTTTCAGAAACTCGAACACTTTAAAATTAGACGCATGAAAATTAATTGAATGTGACGCTGCGCCGCCCAGTAGCGGCTCGACAGACTGAGCCGTGCGTGCTACAATATTCAACTATCTATTTCTTTCATTCCTAACCTTGCGTGGCCTTGAAAGTCATAGTATACCATATGGTTGAATTTGTCTTGAGATTTATATACTTTCATATCGGGTAATGAAATATGTAGCATTATATTTAAAAAACTAAAGGTCACCTTCGGTTCACGGAAAATATCGCGAACACCAAAAGATGACATACCGTATTATGTTGGATATGAAAAATATTAAAAGTTTTCCTCTTTCCGTTTTTATCAAATACTTACCATTCGTGAGAACCCTATATAACAATATCAGATATACCCACTTGGCTGCTGCTAGTACCGCGCGGCTTACAAGGGGGCCGCATAGGTTATGTAATCGGTTCTGGAATGAGACTGGGTGGACACTGTAGTGCACACCTAGTGTTACTAAACCGTAAAGGGTTTTTGCACAATGGGCCTTCGTTTTCGAGAAATTTGAGTTTAAAGTTTTGCGCGACAATTGTATTTCAGTTGCGCAAACATTCTTACCAAGCAACGGTCGTAGCTGCGATAGTAAGGTGTTCGGCTACGGTGCTGGAGGTCTTCGGTTCGATTCCTATTTTACGCTCTTGTTTTTTTTTCTTTTTCTTTTTCTTATCGTAGTAATGCAATGGCTGCACCTAAAATTATTTTGCGCTGTAACGATTTTAATAATATATATTATTACAATAATACTGCACACAAAGTAAGTTTCCTCTGTATATTTTAAGAATTCTGTACAATAGTTCGGATGGTACCGATCGTAAAAACATGCAAAACACAAATGTTCTCTACACCACGCGCATCCTAACAACGACACTGTCATACATTTACATATTTTTAAATTACGTGGAAAACAAACTTCGTTCACATTTTGAAATTGGGGTTTGTCATTGCCTGGCGTTAATCCTGACGCGCACCATGCATATCTAATCATATTATTGAATATCGGCGCGCATAATTGATTGTGAAGTAAAGAATGGATACGCAATGCGTCTTCGCGATCCGTTAGCTCACGCTTATGTTCTATTGCATATGAGCAATTTTGAAGTTTTTTAATAAAATTTTTCACCTGACGGTAAAAATATACGTCACAGGGTTGTACATACGGTGTACATTTAGGGGGTATTCTCGCTACTTTACATTTTGCATTCCCGTTGTCGTCGGTGAATATTTCCTCATGAACGGTACCATCCGAACTATTGTACAGAATTCTTAAAATATACAGAGGTAACTTACTTTGTGTGCAGTATTATTGTAATAATATATATTATTAAAATCGTTACAGCGCAAAATAATTTTAGGTGCAGCCATTGCATTACTACGATAAGAAAAAGAAAAAGAAAAAAAACAAGAGCGTAAAAGAGGAATCGAACCGAAGACTTCCAGCACCGTAGCCGAACACCTTACTATCGCAGCTACGACCGTTGCTTGGTAAGAATGTTTGCGCAACTGAAATACAATTGTGGCGCAAAACTTTAAACTCAAATTTCTCGAAAACGAAGGCCCATTGTGCAAAAACCCTTTACGGTTTAGTAACACTAGGTGTGCACTACAGTGTCCACCCAGTCTCATTCCAGAACCGATTACATAACCTATGCGGCCCCCTTGTTAGCTAGTCCAGCCGGTATTGGGCGATGCAGCGTCATATTCAATTAATTTTCATGCGACCAATTTTAAAGTATCCGCGTTTCTGAAAACGTGGCTGCAAAGAGCACAAGTAGGGCTGTATCCTCAATTTTTTTCAAATTTTGAAATAGCGCCCTGCTGGTATAAAATTGCATTTGTTTAAAACAATCGCAGAATAAATGGTCTAAACTTTTTTTTTAAGTGACATCATTTTTATTAGGTACTCTTACTTCCCCGGTGTAAGCACCCAAAAGCTCATTCTTACCTTTCTCTTAGTTCAACAGTTATAATTTAATGAAAAAAAGTAAATTTCCACGATCTTGAAAATTTTGAAAAATCATTTGAAATACGTTTATGTATCACTAAAGACCAGAATATATGCAAGTTTCACAAAAATCCCAAATGGATACTCCGAAAAGTGTCCGATTTCGCGTTGAATGGCCCAGAATTGAAATGCGAAAAGTATTCTTTTCACACGCGGTCAAATCCACGCGTGCCGGCATACACACACAGCCGCGTATCGCAGCGCAGCATGTCTCCTTGCGGCTGCCTTCGCTTGCGAGTAGCGGAGACGGTTGTGCAGATGTGTGCGTGTGAAAAGAAAACAGGTCAAAAGTGCATGTCCTTCGGTTTGCGTAGCGAGGGAATCGCGTTGTCTAATGCCGCGTTTACATCAAGGCGAACACGAACAAAAACATTGATCGCGAAAGTTTTCGTCTGATCTTGCCGTGTCCACACCGTCGCAAACACGAACAACACTCAGTGTACGAATCGTATGTGAACGTTTTATTCTATTTACAGCGGTGTGGACACGGCAAGAACAGACGAAAACGTTCGCGAACAATGTTTTTCTATCACGCTACGGCCCTCTTCGTAACGCGAAGATAAATTAGAATGATATTCACAGTATTGCAATAATTATAATATTTTCATAAATAAAGCATCGTAACATTTGTGATGTTTCCCTAATAATAAATGACACCAAACACGATATAATTTGGATAATACATATTTAGCGGTAATACGCGTCGGCCGCAGAGAAGGACAGCGAATGAAGAAGATAGGGACAATCGGCAGTCCTTTCTTCCACTCGCTCTCTTTTCCTACGTTCCGAGGCTTTACTGTACTATATCTTCTTTTACTGTGCCTGCTTTTCTTTTCTAATGTATGTGTTTCTTATTTCTATATATGCATCACGTTTTACTGATTATTGACTCTTTACGTGCAGGCAACGATTAAAAGCAGCAGCGTGCCTCACGGTAGGTCAGGGCGCCGTGGCGGAAGCAGGTACGCGTGCAGGTACCTCGTACGAAGAAACACTTCCAAGCACATCTGCTACGTGTGATTTTCCTACGGACAGAATACACGAAGAAGACGTAGGAAATTTTGAAGATTTTCCAATTATGGAAGCAATTATAGAAGAAGTACATTTCGATACGGACGCAGAAGATATCGAAGAAGAAATGCATTTCAATGCGGACGAAGAGGAAATTGTAGAACAAGTGCATTTCGAGTCGAACGAAGAAGAAATTGCACAAGAAATAGATTTCGACACATACATCAACGAAGAAACGGATCAAGATGTTGGAAGTGATCCCGATTACTGGGTGGTGGAGACTGCAGAGCCAGAACAGCCGGAAAACCCAATTTCAAAAGGAATCGACTTCGTTGATTTTCCGCATGTTTTCGAGCAAATCAAAAATCTTGGAAAACATTCGACTACTGGCTGTGGCATCGAACATTTTCAAATAGTTAGATGTGAACGGAATGGATTAGAAAATGTGTATCATGTAGAGTGCAAAATGTGCAAATACACAGAGCGTATATCCTGTCTTCGGAAGAGTGATGCCACTATGGATATCAACCGCGCCGCTGTTGCCGGAACAATGATGACGGGCGGCGGATATAATCAACTGGAGGACATACTGACGGCCCTGAACGTGTCCTGTATGACGAAAAGGATCTACGAGAACTGTCAGAATGACCTTATCGATGCCCTCGAAGTGACCGCACAACGCGAAATGGAAGATGCTGGAAAAGAAGAAAAAGCATTAGCTATAGCAAGAGGCGACGTACATGCAGAATCCAAGCTACCGTTTATCCCAGTTGTCGCGGATGGCAGCTGGATGAAAAGGTCCTACCGCGGAGGAGATTACAATTCTCTTTCGGGCGTAGGAGCCATCGTGGGATACCACACGAAGAAAGTGTTGTACATCAGTGTGAAGAATAAATTCTGCATGACTTGCCAAATAGCAGGCACGAGGAAGGAAGAACCGCGCGAACATCGTTGCTTCAAGAACTGGGGTCGTTATCATAGTTCAACTGGCATGGAGAGTGTTGCTATTGTCGAAGGCTTCAATTGCAGCATAGATATGCACGGCCTAATATACCATATATTAGTTGCCGATGGCGATAGCAGTGTGTACAAGAAGATATTGGACAGTAATCCATATGGAAAGTATATGGTGCAGGTACAAAAAATCGAATGCACCAATCACCTGTTACGCAATTTCAGTAAAAGAATAAACGAAATCGGAACAAAAGGCCGCAATAAAGATCTAAGAGCTGTCGTACAGAATAATGCTCTCCGCCTGCGCACTGGTATAAAAAAAGCTGCGGAATACCGGTTACGAGAAGAAATACCACTGGAGGAACGAATTCAAAATTTGAAGCAAGACTTGAAAAATGTACCGAGTCACGTTTTCGGTGAACACAAGGAGTGTCAGAAGTTAGCATACTTCTGTAAGAAATACTCTGATCCCAACAGAGTAGACTACGTTCCACAACTGAGAGAAGCTGGTATTTATGAAAGTATCGAAGAAGCGATGCACCAACTTTTCGTTAAAGCTGACAGTTTGCTGCGCGGTCTAAATAACAATGCTGTCGAAGCTTTTAATAACATAATTGCTAAATTCATCGGAGGCAAAAGGATAAACTTTGGACGAGGGGGCTCGTATCAGGGTAGAGTCTCCGCTGCAGTCGTCCAATATAACACAAAAGAGGCGTTCAGCAGATTGAGTACGGCAATGAACAAAGAACCGCCAACCATGGTAAGAAAGCTGGAAGGACGTCGGAAGCGCGCAGCAGAAAAAGCAAGGGAGTATAAAAAAGAAGCGAAAGCGTCCTTCTTTCGAAATAAAAAACAATCGTGCGACCACGATTACGGCCCCAACGCGGCAAAACCAGATATGGAAGAGACAGTATACTCTTCCGAGTGTAAACGGCACGCGGATATACTCCTTCACTGGCAAAAGAGGCGAAACGAGATCCAAGTGGAAACTCGCGATCAGGCGAATAGCGAAAAGTGGATTGGTTATAGGAAAAAATTATTAACCGCATCCAATTTCGGCAAGGTATGCCGATTACGAAAGGCTACAGCACGGGCAAATACTGTGAAGAGTATAATGTACCCGCAACTCCACGATTTACATTCTCTCCAATACGGAAGGGAAAATGAGGCAAACGCCTTGAGACAAATGCAAGAAGAATTAGGAATGCATATTCAACCGTGTGGCCTCTTCATCGACGACACTGTGCCTCACTTAGGTGCAACTCCCGACGGCCTCGTGGACCATGATAAAATCGTCGAAGTAAAGTGTCCTGTATCGGCCAAGGATTTATCACCTGATGAAGCAATAAAGCAACTTGATCATATAAGGCGTATTTACAAGGGTAATGAAATGAATAAGAATCATCATTACTATTATCAAGTGCAAGGACAACTGCACATAACGAAAAGGCAACGAGCCTATTTTTGTTTATGGACGCCGAAAGGAATGAAGGTTACAACAGTATCGAGAGATGATCGATTCTGGGCAACAGAGATGGAGGAAAAACTGAACAAGTTCTATGAAGACTGCATGTTGCCAGAAATTATAGATAGTAGATACAATCGACAACAGCCGATTAGAGAACCTTCGTACATAAAAACAGGAGGAGCAGGTACGAGTACACAAGAAAGTACACAAAACGATGGATGAAAACATCGCGATAGCACCGGCGAGTGCATCCAGCACATGTGAAGAGCTGGCGAAGAAGCAATTGCAATACAAACTCACTAATGCACCGGCGAGTGCATCCAGCGCATGTGAAGAGCTGGCGAATAAGCAATTGCAATTCAAAGTCACTATTGCACCGGCGAGTGCATCCAGCGCATATGAAGAGCTGTCGAATAATCAATTGCAATTCAAAGTGACTATTGCACCGGCGATTGCGTCCAGCGCATATGAAGAGCTGTCGAATAATCAATTGCAATTCAAAGTGACTATTGCACCGGCGAGTGCATCCAGCGCATATGAAGAGCTGTCGAATAATCAATTGCAATTCAAAGTCACTATTGCACCGGCGAGTGCATCCAGCGCATATGAAGAGCTGTCGAATAATCAATTGCAATTCAAAGTCACTATTGCACCGGCGAGTGCATCCAGCGCATATGAAGAGCTGTCGAATAATCAATTGCAATTCAAAGTCACTATTGCACCGGCGAGTGCATCCAGCGCATATGAAGAGCTGTCGAATAATCAATTGCAATTCAAAGTGACTATTGCACCGGCGATTGCGTCCAGCGCATATGAAGAACTGGCGAATAAGCAACGTGGAGGCGCCTGGAGTGCGCAGAGTTACTGAGCTGCGACGAAGGGAGTTCGAGAGTGAACATCGTCGCAGAATGGCCGAATTCCCCATGTGAGAGAACCCCGAAGAGTGGAGTTGTTTAGACAGGATGGGTTGTTCGCCGACCAAAGATCCAGGAAGTCTCTCGCTCGAGGAGAGAGTTTGAAGTTCTGAACGAAGAGTCTGAAGATTAGTCTAAGCTAATCTACTGGACTGGGCTGCGGAGGCTACCTTCGTAGCCCAGCCCTCTGTTTCTTTAAAATGTTTCAGAGAGCACGAAACCCCACGACGAGGGACAAGGTGTCGGGGGACTGCCACCGCGGCCTGGATACGCGTTCCCGAATTCCCCGTCTGTGCTACGACAGAGTAGCAGTCCGCAGTGGAGCGCGGACATACGTGGAACCGCTTCTCTAGCCCTGTTGGCGTGAATCTTGGCTCCTCCCCGGTTTGTGCAAACCAAGAGGTTCGCGTCGACAGGGTGGACAGCAGCCGGGAAATGGCATCTCCAACCACCAGTCGGACAAGCGGTGCGACTGCTTGGATCGGCTGGAGGAGATGTCGCGGAGACGGGAGCGTTAACAGGACGCACAGGACGGTCCCCTGGGTCTGCACCAGAAGCCACGAAGAGGAATGGGGCCATCTGAAAGCCAAGGCCTGAGAGAGGGAGAAGAGGACAAGAAGCCCAGAAGAAAGAAAATGCAGACGAGCTGGGGTGCTGGGCAGATTGATCGGGGAACGGGCCGATAACATGCTCATGAGCTGTGATCCCCTGTTATCGGTTCCGTTTCGCCTTTCCATCTTCCCGATTCTTTCAGCTCCAACGGATTCTCTCAAATGAAAGTAAATATTAATGCTTCTCCGTCTCTTTTGCATGGAATCCGGAGCCGTGAAGGGATTGAAGTCTCAAGCTCGTACGGCCACCGGAAGGACATCGAGGACGAGTCCCTGGGGGAAACGGTCGACCGCGACCAAGGATTCGACGAGGAGGAGGGAACGTGGCCGAAGCAGTGGAGACGTCGTCGGACGTCCTTCTGGAGGAGGCTGCCTGCAAATGAGACAGCGCTGGAGTCTGCACGGGGTGCCGGAGGCTGCACGAAGGAGGATGCAGCGTCGGAGCGTTGGAGTCGACGTGGGACGTTCCAGAGTGGAGTTCCAGGGACGTCGCGGGACAAGGACCAGGGGCGTTCGTCGAGGGAAAATTAGAAGCCCCGCGGTACCCCTGCCTGACTGCTGGACCCGGAGCTCTCCGTGCATTTCGTCGTGGGACACACGAAAGAGGAACGCGCCCGGAGCTCCCCGTGGATTTTGTCGTGGGACAAGGAGCTGTCGAGTTCCCGAGACGTCGTGGGACAGGAAGCTACAGAGTTCCAGAGATGTCGTGGGACAGGAAGCTGCAGAGTTCCAGAGACATCGTGGAACCAGAAGTTGGAGCGTTTCATCGTGGCAGATCGAGAATTCCCGTTGTACCCACGCCTTGCTCAGGGTTTTTCCGTGGGTTTCCCCTGAGCGAGAAGGCAAATGCCGAGGCGGATGTCTGAAGAAGCCACGGGGCTGCGCGACCACTTCTTCAGGCAGGGGTACGAAGATTCCGAAGAGGATTCAATGCGGCCGAGACGTCCGCTCTTCCAGAGGGGAGAGCAGTATTCCGAGCACCGCGTATAGGCCCAGAAGACCAGAAGACTGTCTTGTACCGAACTGTTTTGTAACCGATATTGCTCTATGTAACAATATAGTTCAGTCGCGTGTACTCCCGTGTAATCATTATTCTATCCCTTGCGTCGGGGTGGCCTGCGATGGTAACGCCCAACAGTGGGGCACGTAACATAGGATTCGCGGAAAAAATTTCATGAATTCGGTGTTTCCCAAAATTTTTTAGTACTTTTTTTTATATTATTTGTTAATAGCCAGCAGTTATATGGACAGGAACATTAAAAGAATTGAAGCATCTTTTACAAATAAAATAGTAATAAACATCTAGTGTTTCATAATACATCTAGTTCAGAATCCGTTCATGAAATCCGCTACTGAAAATGCGTACGCTAGATGCGCGTGATTATTATGTGGTCGGCTCCTCGAAGTGACAGAAAATATAACCTATACGCTATCCACGATTTCCTAAAGATACCGTTGCGGCGTAATAATAATGTTTCGGAAAGATGATAAAAAGTTCACAAATGTTTTGTAAAAGAACGAAATAGCCACTAAACATTTGTTGCCATATAGCATATACTTAGGTTATATTTTCTGTCACTTTGAGGACCGGATTTTCTGTCTTCGAAGTGACAGAAAATATAACCTATGTATATGCTATATGGCAATAAATGTTGAGCGGCTATTTCGTTCTTTTGCGCTACATTTGTGAACTTTTTATCATCTTTCCGAATCATTATTACTACGTCGCAACGGTATCTTTAGGAAATTGGGTATAACGTATAGGTTACATTTTCTGTCACTTCGAGGACAGAAAATCCGTTCCTCGAAGTGACAGAAAATATAACCTATGTATATGCTATATGGCAATAAATGTTGAGCGGCTATTTCGTTCTTTTGCGCTACATTTGTGAACTTTTTATCATCTTTCCGAATCATTATTACTACGTCGCAACGGTATCTTTAGGAAATCGGGTATAACGTATAGGTTATATTTTCTGTCACTTCGAGGACAGAAAATCCGCTCCTCCAAATGACAGAAAATATAACCTATAAGCCATACCCGATTTCCTAAAGATACCGTTGCGGCGTAATAATAATGTTGCGGAAGGATGATGAAAAGTTCACAAATGTAACGTAATAGAACGAAATAGCCGCTAAACATTTATTGTCATATAGCATATACATAGGTTATATTTTCTGTCACTTCGAGGAGGGGCCACATAATAATCACGCGTTGAATTCAACATCAAACACAATTTTATATATGTTTGTTCATAACAGTTTTCTGCATAGGATGTGTATTTCATGTTCTGTTTCAGTGTTTTGCTAATTAAAAAATGCCTATCCTAACAAACTTCATTTTCTGGGGACATGCCCTCATGTATTTTTCCTTTTCACTTATAATTCCTTACTGCCAACGTAGAATATTGTAGCATAAGCACATTTCAAGCAAATGTACAATGAATTTTCTACGTTTACAGTACCAGCAGACTTTCTGTTTAAAAAGTACAACGCAACAGCAGAGAATTTCTTTCCACATTCAAAATAAAATATGGAAATAGCAAACAGCTCCCTCTCGCGTGCACAGGCAGCCGCGTATCTATGGGTATTACCATTTCTGTGCAGAAAAAATCTGCTGTAATACCGACCGGCCTCGGCGGCCAGACCACGTGACGTGTCTACCCCCTTAAAAACATTTTTTTTCGAAATGACTGGAACATAACATGGCGTTTTTGGGTGGCACAAAATTGGAGCCCAAACCCATGTTGTCTAGCCATTCTGCGGCTATCAACGGAAAACTATATGAAACAAACAAAAATATTTTTTATTTCCTTAGGAATATTTATTATGAGTAAGAAGTTCTACTTAACCTACAAGTAGCATATAAATGTTATTTTTACCTACCCGTGATATGTCAAATCGTCCCCCAATTTTTTTGCACCACAAAACATGCACGTTCTCACCATTTTTATTCTGTCGTAATCAGGCACCAACTACTTACGTATTGCTTGTTTGCTTTGGCCAGCTATGACTTAGCGTCGCTGTGTGACGTCACACTTGAGAATCTTACTCAGATCAAAATGGCTTCTATTCGGTACAAGCCGCCTATCCTCGTTCACTATCCAGTAGTATATACAGATCAGTGGATGCCACGATGGGAGACGAACCGACTCCACGGCCAATCAGCGCCACCGGGAAATATGTTGTCGACGCTGATTGGCCGTGGCGTCACTCGTTGGAGCTGGCGTCGGTTTGTCTCCAATTGTGGCGTCTCACACACCATTTCCATCACTCCCTGTAGGTGTTCCCCCTCCATGAAACATCCAAGAAAATCCCCGTAACAAAATCTTCACCGGCACCCTCATTCGGCTTTATGAATTCAAGGCTGGTGAAACGAAGCGATCTTCTTTCATGCTGTCAGTTCATCCCATAACGATATCACTCTGGGAAACATTTCATGTAAGTGCGCTTCATTATTATTAATTTAACTGTACGTCAAATAATGGTTTGCGCAGATTTTTGCTAACCTATTTCTTTATTGATTGAAATATGTATCTTTTTAGTATCAAGTCTCTTGGAAGAAAATTTTCGTCAGAACCAAAAGAAACGAACATTATATTTGGTAAGTCACGTTTACATTTATTTATATTTTATATATAATATAATAATAATGCGTATGATATGACTTTAGTGTTTATTACAAATTTTAATTTTTTACAGGTTGGAATATTCCAAAAAAAGTATAGTACACTCGCTGAGCTGCTTTGCGCTATTCCGAGTATTTAATTAATTAAGCTTTACTGGCTGCATCGCGCCTTATCAAGAGACACGGTAGTGTCTCGCGCCAAGTATATATATAGATATATATGCGCAGCGCAAGATACGGAGTGGCTCTATTACGCGACGACTCGCTATCAAGAACCCTGAGATTTCCGAATCTCAATAACGGCTGATCCAATTAGATTTTGAATGGTCTTAATGGATAGCTTGGGTTTGATTTACATCAGAAAAGTGTCTTCGTTTTGTTCCTACGGGCCTTATGAGCTGAGATATTTCGATGTAAATTTGCAATTTGCTGAATTTTATGTTCTTAAAATTCAGCATCGTCATAGTCATCGTCCTACACTTCTAGGCAAGAGGGGAGTATGAAAGGGTGAAGAAATGTCTCTCAGGCACGTTGTTCATTGGATGCGGGCATCGGCCAATCGCGTAACAAATTGTTGTCACGTGACAGCTAGGCAGAGATATTATAACCTACCAAGTGCTAAGTGTCAAATAAATTGTTGTCACGTGACAGCTAGGCAGAGATATTATAACAAGCATTCGCAATTTCGATTGAACACGCTATATATTTTTCATTTATTACACGATACCAATATGCGGCAATTGAATGCTGAAATTTTTCACAAAATGAACGTCGTAAATCCACGTGAAAAATACACAGCTGCTGGTTTTCTAGAGCAGGGCTCTCCAGCGTAGGGGCCCCTCACGCGCCTGCTTCCCCTTCCAATCTTCCTCTGGCGCAGAGTGCCTTCCGTTGTCAGGGAGACCGCGCGACGCTACGAAGGCTGCTATGACGGGCTAGCCGGGCAAGCGTCTTCGCGGTTAGCGTCGCGCGGTATCCCTGACAACGCGGACGAGAGTGGGAGAACCCCGAGCGTACGCGAACGGCACCTTGGAGAGCCCTGTTCTAGAGCAACTCTCTAAAGATCAGCTACAAACAAACTTGAACACTATATATTCCAGATTACGTAATACACACACAGTATTGGCGAAAACCGAGAAATGATTTGAACTGTATGATACACCACTATGGACCAGCTACATGGTTCCTCACGCTCAGTCCAAGTGAGTGGCTATGGACAGATTTAATAGAATATCTTCGTGAAGTAAACGGCCCATTGGTGGCTAAAATGTCCCCGAACGAACTGATTGCTTCTGATCCCGTTTCAACTGCTCGATTTATAGATAATATATTCCACGCTATGCTGGATTTCATTTGTTCGCCCGACAATCCGATTGGCAAGGTCACTCATTACTTTAGGCGCAGAGAATATCAAAGCAGGGGATCACAACATTTTCATCTTTTAATTTGGATTGAAGATGCTCCTATAATCGATAAATCTTCGAAGGAAGATGTAGCACGATTCATTATGAAATACGTCACTTGCAGATTACCATCACCACATGTGTCGCCAGAATTATATAGTCGTGTAATTGCACATCAAATGCATAAATACAATAGCTACTGTCTACGCAACAAAAAAACTAAAAATTCCTTCTGCAAAGTATGTAGATTTTCATTTCCCCGTTCAGTTACAGATACTTTGATAATAAGGGATGTGGCTGTTTCTATAGGTGCTAGAAAACAATTGAAAGCAAAAGGTAGACTCTATGATCTTCCACGTTCAATAAAGGAAGTCCGTATCAATGATTATAATGCTCCCGTTCTCACGGTTTGGAGAGGTAACATGGATATACAATATATTGGGGAAAAGACTGGGTTGGTAACATGTTACTGTACTAAGTACGTGTCAAAGCCAGAAAAAAGTTACGCTACGGACACTATGGCAGCAATAAATTCTACTAAGTCATTGGCTAGTCTTCTATGCAACCTTGGAATGCGCATGCTAAATCATAGAGAATGTGGAGCGCCTGAATGAGCTGATACTCTTTTAGGATTATCATTGCATGGCACTGACTCCAATACTACTATTAGATGGTTACATGTAAATATACTGAGAAGTAGGAAATTGAAAACTCGCAAAGACATTGAGGAGCTGGAAGGTGAATCCACAGACATATTTTGTCCATCCCTCATAGATGATCACTATCCTAACAGACCTAAGGAATTAGAATCTATGCATCTGTAAGATTTTGCTATGTGGTATGACGTTATCAAAATTAGACCGTCTGAAAAAACTGAATATTATGAAATCCGAGCATCTTTGTTTTTGAAAAAACGGAAAAGAGGCTATCTTATCAATCATTATAAGTACAATGTTCAAATCCAACCTGAGAATTATTATTTCTCATTATTATTATTATTCAAACCTTGGAGAAACACCGATGAATTGAAAAATGGATTTAACACATATGCGGAAGCTTTTTTGTCGCTAGAATCACAATTGACAGAGGCAGTTCAATATCACGAACGAATAACGGATATTCAAGAAGCGCGTGATCATATAAAGGAAGAAATTGAAAAGAACGTGTTGAATACTGTAGGACAAGAAGAAAATGATCAAGGCGATTATCCATTAGAGTGTGTCCCCGTTGAAACTGTTGGTGCCATGAAAGATTTTAAAGACACGGAAAATAAATTTGACTGTGGTGATCTTGCAGAAATGATTTCGGAATTGAACCATGATCAGAAGCAGATATTTGATAAAGTCACTATGTTATAAAGTTAGGTGGGTGAGCGCGCTGGAGAGTGAGGTTAGGGATCGACGGTGAGAAAGTAGCGCGTGGTGCACTTTCTTTTGAGTCAACAATTGACTGAGTCTCTTTATTAAAACAATTGCGTCTAAAATGAGCACAGGTTTGAGCAGAACGCACTGAACTACAATCACGCGGTCACGTGAAGCGCGATGAACACACGTGTTGCGCAGGACGTGAGATAAGCAGAGAAAACACGAAAACTCGCTCGCGAGAAGAGCACGTTGAACGTTGCACACTATGAATGCACGAAACAGTGAGTTGAGCACTTAAAAGTATTGATTAAGAGTTTTCACACTTGAGAGCTGAACACAGAATCCACGGTTATCGCGACAGGCGGTGTGAAAAGAGAGTGAACAAAAGGAGGAACGCAGAAACGGTTGAGAGTCTTCTCGAACAATCGAGAATCGATCACGAAAGTGCGCATTGTGATTGGGCCGCTCTTTTCACGTGGTGAACGGTGATTGGCTGAGCCGGCGACGAGGAGAATCGATCGCCGGATCGATCCTCGATCAGCGGCGTGTTCCTCTGCCCAGTAAGTGCTGCGATACGCCTGGGCGTGGCGGAAATGAGAACTAATGGAATCTCAAACACACTAAGTCCTTGACGTCTGACGATAACATTCTCAGACTTTATGTGAGTGGAGAAGGTGGCACTGGGAAAAGTTTTTTAATAAAAACTATCAGACAGTGGATCAAGCAGAGTCTCGGAAAGGACACAGCAGTAACTGCTCCTACTGGAATCGCAGCTTTTAATATCGAAGGTCTTACCATACACCGATTATTCCAATTACCCGTAGAACATGGGCACACAGCCCAGTATAGACAACTTAGCGATGCAGCCCTTCAAATTGTACGAGATCAACTCAAAAATGTTGCTTTAGTAATCATCGATGAAATTTCGATGGTTTCCAACATAACTTTCCTGTACATACATCTGCGACTTACAGAAATATTTGATACTGCAGATTCCGACGATACTTGGTTCGGAAAAATACCTATTCTGCTATTTGGTGACTTACTACAACTTCCTCCTGTTCACGAAGCACCTGCTTTTATACAATTATGCAATAAAAGTATGGAGAAAAATGTTGGAGGATTAGGTTCTTATAATTTATGGTCTGCCTTGTTTAGCTATGACGAATTGACAATAAACATGCGACAGCAGGGTGATAATATTTACAAAGACATCTTGTCGAGAATTCGTACCGGTGTAGTGACCGATTCGGATACAAAACTTTTAGAATCGAGGAAATTAAATTTCAAAGTGACAAATTGTAATGACCGATTAAGGGTGCGTTCCAGTTGGGCCCAAAGCGACCGGTTCCACGACCGTAGTGATTTGCCGTTCCACTTGCTTATAAGCGGTTGTGAGCTTCGCGGGCGAAAAGCTAGTGGAACGGGCAGGAATGGGGTTCGTACGCGCCTGGATTGCGTTCCACTTGAGTCCACATCGCCCGCCCACTATTCGAGTGGTGGGGAAAATTACACGCGTCCACGCATGCGCGTGGAGACACCGCGCGTCAACCAATCAACGCCAAGATGTAAAACGAACCGACGCCAGCGCCAAGGCAAGCGAAGCTAGCCAAACCAAGTGAGGCCGCAGCCAACCAGCGTCGTCAACCGATTCCCCGGCGACGCTGGTATGACGATTCTATTCGATTCTTCTAGAATAGATCGATTTTTTTCTGAAAAGTCGATTATTTTACCGATTATTCTAGGAATCGATTCTCGGATACTCGATTATTTTCCAAGCAAGAATCGGGATCCACCATTGTCCGAACTGCTTCCCTTTTGGCCTTAGATAATATCTTAGCTCGTGGAACGTAAGTAGTTTGTTTTCAGTGTTTAATAGTAATAATTACTATCTATGTGAGTATAATAGTTAATCTAATAATTTCCTTCATCATCAGAGTTTTGCGGTTTCAAAAATATTATCGTTTCAATGCACGTATACACTACATAACCTTTTAAAACTATTTTTTAATATGTGCTAGGAACATGACAACTGACCCGGCAGTGCTCGAAATTGTTAAAACTGTTACGAGTTTAATTAGTCGCCGAATAGTTGGTAATTCCAGTTCCAGCTCATCCAGTTCTGATGAAGAGTGGATCTGCATGGAAAGAAGACAAAGGCAATTTCGCCCAAGAATTATTAATTATTGCGATGTGGTTGACCGTTACTCGGAAAATGAATTTAAAAGCCATTTCAGGTTAGTAAACATTTATCAATATATTACTTTAATATATAAACTGTTGATAATCATACAGTTTTTCCTATTTGTAGAATGTCTAGGGCTACATTTCATTATTTAAATAATATGTTGCACGAAGATTTAATTAGACATACATCTGGATGCCCAACAATTTCTTCTCACCAGCAGTTACTGATAGCCCTTTGGAAAATGGCTACTACGGACTCTTACAGGTGAAAGAATATATGAAAATTCTGGACTTAAAAGCAAAAGGCTTTTATCTAATACAATAAGGATATAAAAATTCATATTGAAATATAAAAAGTAATGTATGTTTGTTTTTCATTCATTGCAGATCTGTTTGTGACAGATTTAATGTAGGGAAAGCTACAGCTCTCAGAGCTGTTCGAAGGGTGACCCATGCATTGTTTGCTAGGGCTGGGAACTTTATTCAGTGGCCTACTGAAGATCGGGCTTTTGATGTGATGCAAGGATTTCAAGTATCTAGTGGATTTCCAAGAATTATCGGAGCTATTGATGGTACGCACATTCGCATTGATGCTCCGAAAGAAAACCATACAGATTATGTGAATCGAAAAGGATATCACTCCATTCAACTACAGGTAATTAACAATTAATTTTGTAGATTTGCTATACACCTGTAAGTTATTTTGTAAATGCTTATTTATATCTGTCTATATTATTTATACTTATAGTTGGTGTGTGATCACAAATATTTAATCACCCATTGTTATGCTGGACATCCTGGCAGTGTCCATGATCAAAGAGTGTTTAGATTATCCGAAGTAGCCAGTTATCTGGATGAAGACGTAAAATTTCCGAATGATAGCCATATTTTAGGTGATGCAGCATATGAACTGCATCAACGCTTATTGAGTCCCTTCCGAGACAATGGCCATTTGACGGAAAGACAAAAAAAATATAACTATTGCCACTCAGTGGCCAGGGTAACAGTAGAAAGATGCATTGGTCTATTAAAAGGACGCATGAGAAGCTTGCTACACTGCTTACCAATGTCAAGAGTAGACTTGATGGCAGAATACATTGTAGCATGCTGTGTGATCCACAACATTTGTACATTAAGAGGAGATGAAATAGTTGTAGCCACAATACCAGCACCTTTACAAGAAAATGTGGAAAATGTTAATGTTGTGAATCAAGAAAGACGAAATGCTGGGGTACAGAAAAGAGACATAATTATGAATACCTTATGGAACCAACGTTGTGTAAATAATGTAACAAGTTAAATGTGACATTAAATAAAAAACAAAACATATAAAAAGTAATATTTTATTTTAAACTATATTTTATCTATAATTTTAGTTAATAAATCGAATATGTTTTTGTCCATAGCCATCCTTTCCTCGTGCCGTTTCCTTCTTTTCTCTTCATGCTCCGCCTTCTGGTGGTTTCTTTCCTCCAATAGAGCTGCCAATGATCGTTTAGATGTTGATGGCTCTATAAGCAATACAAGATTTGCAATCTCAGTTATTTACACTAGGGCTGGGACTATTCGAATATTTTACAAGTATTCGAATGCTACGAATAAACTTCGAATATTTGAGTATTCGAATGTTATTATTCGTATGGTGTGAATTGGGTCAAAATTAGCTTACAAGATTTCACCCTGACAAATGAACCTAAAGAACTTGATTTATAATTCATACCATACTATTCGAATACATCAGTATTTGAATACTTAAATATTCGAATACTTGGATATTCGAATTATATTCGCCAAATAATTGAGCAACTGAAGTATTCAATTATTCGAATACCGAAAAAATCGACAAATAGTCCCAGCCCTAATTTACACACAGCGAAAAATGGTTTCACATTAAAGTTGCTTGATTTGATGGAGGTAACTTGATAGAATATTGTGATTTGTATTTAATCTACTATTTACAGAGATTTCAATATCAATATATTTTTTAAATGGAACTATATACTTGTATTATTACCACTTTATTATGGATTTCAAGACGCGTTGAACGATGTGTATGAAGCGTATGTTTAAACAATTATAATTATTATTCCCCCTTAACCCTTTCGTTACCGCGAACTTCCGCAAGTTTTTTTCTAAAAAAAAATTTTTTCTTTTTTTAAACTACCGGAGATGCTGACTAAAGTCGACGCTAGGATTGGCAGCTCGTTCCGTGACGACTAAAGTCGGCGCTCGAACACACAGGTCGTCGCGTGGGTACCGATTATAGTCGGCGCTCATAACGAAAGGGTTAATTCAAAGTAAATGCACAAGCGATATGGATTGATGCTTCATGTAGGAACTTACTACTCTTTACTTCTGTATTGATAATGGCCAAACCGGTGGAAGATGCAGTGGCTACTGGAGAACTCCATGCTTTCTTTCCAAACAAATCGTCCATATTCTGCAAATATAGGCGTAACATTTATTTTAACGATGATTTTAATGTCGGGAAAACGCACTCAGTGCTCTTCCATCTTACTGTTTCCTTACCTTAAAAAATTCCCAATGTTTACGACTATTTCCCGATTTGGCGTTGTGGTCTTTTATACCCTTGTATGTCTTTTTTAGGCTACGCAACTTCGCAGCGCACTGCTCACCCGTGTAATTTGTATGGAGCGCTTGCTTTGTCATGCTCGCCGCAATTTCCTCCCACACTTTCTTTTTAGTTTTTTTTCCGGACTCCATCTTCGTTTCGAATTTACTATACGTGTCCAATAGTAATAATATTGCAGCTGCGGCCCATCTAATACACCCGGTTTCTGCAATATGCAATACACATATCTCAACAATTCCTTAATTCTGAGTATTTACTGAAACTGTGATTGGTGTTTAAAAGAGTTTTAACATACCTTCATTTTCATTCGAATTTTCAATTTCCAAATTTTCTTCCTCTTGGAGCACTTCTACGGGAGTCGGAGTTGACGTGATCGGCCGATCGCTTGGACCTAGCGGTTCAACTGTTGCGTTCTCGAAAACCGCATCTGAAAGCGCAAAACATTACTGGAGAATAAACGTCTTCATTATTAATCAAAACACAAAACAGTATACAACTTACCATTTTCGCTTGGACAATCGCGTGGACCCAGTGGAACACTTGTATATTTCGCCATTATTTTCTGTGCGAAAACCGCATCTGAAAGCGCAAAACATTACGGGCGAATTAACGTTACAGTACAGTGTGTTCCTCAATAAAATAAGCTTAACTTATTTTGTTTTTGCACCATACCGTAAGGAGACGATAACAATTCAATTATGATATGTCAGATATTTTTGACAAAGTAATTTTTTCTTCAAACATGCATAAACGAATTCATTATTATTCAAAATACAACTTACCATTTTCAAAACGTTCAATATCATCTTTCGATAATTCTAGCTCTATATATGTATCGGTTTGGTTATTGTATAGAAATACAGTTTCCATTGCTTTATAAGTACTGGGTACTGACGTAGGCGTTCTGACTTCACGTAGGTTCAGGACCAAGTGCTCGCACCGTGATTTTTCGCCGGCTAAAAAGTAAGCAAAAGCCCGAAAAAGAAGGTGGGAAAACAGAGAAAAACATAGAGAGGGTAAAGAGAAGGGGTAGGAAAAGGAAGGGAAACTGTCCTCCGGCTCGCAAAGGCCTGGTCGCCAAATGTTCCTGAGCAGGCCCGTGCGAACACTTGAGTCCAGATGGAAGTAATAAACAGGTATAAAGCAGTAGAAAGGTGAAAGTTAGAAATACGTACCTTCAGAAGCGGAAAAAAGAAATATCACACATATCTTCTGTTTTCTTGTAACCGATTTTTAACTGTGGTGTCCGCATTTAGACGTACGCGCCTTGGATGATTTTCAATAACGCGTGAAAACATGTCAACGAAATTGCAGTTTTCTTCTGATAATGACGAAAAGTTGATATAAAATATCGCAAATGACCCTGTACTTAATGCTACTAGGAACAAAGATTACAAAAGTTATGTAGTCAAAGAAAATGTGTGGAGAGAAATATCAAATAAATTAAAAATAACAAGTAAAGTATTGTTTATTTATTTGTATCTTCATAAATGTTACAACTTTTAAATAATAAACGAGATAAGAAGCAGAAAGCAACGTCTAGAAGCACGCGTTTGACGCTGATAGGAAATCCCGCCTTTAGCGGTTGAATTGAATTACGCGCGAAAATCACGAACGAACGGGCCAGACCCATCTTCGGAGGTGGGTCGCCGTGGACGCGATGTGGTCGCATCAATGACGTCATGCGTGACGTTTTCAGCCCGACCGCGGTCGTCGTGGTCGCCAAGTGGAACGAGAAACACGGGCGTTGCGGTCGCTTTGGGCTCAACTGGAACGCACCCTAAAGGAATTATGTGATTACATGCTTAATGTGGGATCTAATACGGTGTGTTTACTTCCCACATGTGTTCAGTGTGATGTTTTGAATGCTGCAATGCTGAGTCGATTTCCATCCGAAGAAATCCATTTGATTGCTCATGATACAACGAATTGTGCACCGTACTTGAAAAAAAAGGTGTCAAAGGTACTAAACAGTAATGACGATGATAGCTCCCGAACGGCAGGACTTGCAAGGGTGGTAATTGTTAAAGTAGGAGTGCAAATTATGATTAGAAGAAATATTGATGTTACGCTAGGTCTTGTCAACGGTACCATTGCTAAACTTGTTTCAGTTACACGAGGTGTTGATAACGACGTTGAAAAATTGAAAATTATATTACCATCGGGGCAAGAACATATAATAGAACGTGTAAGTGTTAAATTTGAAGTAATGGATAAAGTGTTCGTTGTTAGAAAACAATTTCCGATTTGCCTCAGCTATGGCATAACTATTCACAAAAGTCATGGACTAAGCTTGCAGAATGCTGTCGTAGAAGCAGGTAATTCAATATTTACTTGCGGACAAATTTACGTTGCTCTTTCTCGGGTGACCACATTACAAGGACCGCATCTTATCAATTATGATCCATCTTCCGTAAAGGCACAAGAATCGGCTATAATAGAGTACAATAGATTACGAAAAAAATATAGACCTGATCTTATGACTATTTCAATTTCTAAAAACCGCGTTCGCAATGTTCGTGATGCTGTTTGGGCACTACCTAATTATTATGTATCCGAATGTCAGAATACTAATGATCACATCGTGGATACCACTCAATACTACGTAAAAGGTCTTCCGAATTCTGATGGTGTGTCTTGTTATGCGAATGCCACAATCCAATGTATATTGTATTGTTCATCCATAAGAGAAAACTTATTTTCGACTGAAAAAGCTGATGATATTATAAAAGTCTTTATGGACCGATATAAATCGGACCAAAATCCAAACATAATATCATTACGGCAATTCGCAGGAGAAAAATACGCTAACAATCAGCTACATGATGCAGCTGAGTTTATTACCTCTCTTTGTGATCATGAGATTCTTATTAAGAATGCAGTACAACACGAAATTACAACGGTATTAAGATGTTTAGAGTGTAATTACACAAGTAC
Source organism: Andrena marginata (assembly GCA_963932335.1). Taxonomy (NCBI): domain Eukaryota; kingdom Metazoa; phylum Arthropoda; class Insecta; order Hymenoptera; family Andrenidae; genus Andrena; species Andrena marginata. Next base: position 14,349,899 of record OZ010664.1, read on the forward strand.
TACTATCAGTACAAATTGTGTGGTACATCTTGAACTGCCCAAGATGTTAAAAAAGAAATCATTTGAATTTCAAGATATAATAAAACACAATTTCACAGGATGGAAAAATCTGAAAGATCCTTGCAATAATTGTGATAATACAAATTCAAACACAATGAAGAAAATCGAGATAACTGCTTCCAAACAAATTCTTATTGCAAAATTACATTTGTTCGATCACGATAGTAGTGGAACAACGAAAGTGGAAAATTTCTACATCAAAGCAATACCTACTACTAAAATACAAATGGGAGATCACTGTTTTAAACTTAAGACAGCGATTTTCCACCACGGTAAAAGTATTGCTGATGGTCATTACACGAGTATGGTAAGGGGTAAGGGCACAACGTGGGTATCCGTTGATGATTTGCGAGTAGAAAAAAAAGCTTGGCCACGAAATGCTAAAAATGCATACATATTTTTCCTCGAAAGGTGTTAATTGTGGTTGTTATTACAGTTCAATGTTAAATACGTTCAGAACCATAAGCTGCTTCGCGCACCATGTAAGTACTGTACACAAAGTACTATACATACAGGGTCATTCATTTAAACTGCAACCTACGCGCGCGCGTACAGACGAAAATAGCAACACCGCCTTGCGGACGCATTTCACTACAACCCTGCGATACCGAGAAAATGTTAATTGGCTTAGTATTAATAATTTACAATAACTCCCCTACAACCTAAAATACACCCTGATAACCAGATGTCTGCAATCTGACGTCAGATCCGTAGTCATCTGTGTCCGCATTAGGCTGCGGTCTGAGGTACAGAGCGTGACATCAGGGCCTGGCGTCAGATGAGCAGCAGACTCGCATCAGATCCTGCCGTCAGAGGTGTAAGATGCGAAGATTTCCGACTGCAGCGCCGCTTGCGGTAGAGTGAGGAAGTTTTGATAGTTTTCATTCGGTCCGTACTCTATTCAGTGATGCTAAAGTTAATGGCCGGAGTATCGAGAATTTCCCCCACCATGCACATGACAAGTATGACAACTCCATGATCCGCGCATACGTGAGCCCAGCGCTTCGGATGACTTCGGACAATTTCGGGAGTTGAGAGGGACGGTGAATATGAGCCTTCTCTCTTGCTCTTGAAACGTTGAGATTCTAGTACCGGCAAGGTTGCCGTTCGAGGATCTTTCGTCTTACTTACTCATGCTGTACGTATCACGGACTCCTTCACTCTTACAGGCCTCGGACGGTAAACGGCAACCCTGGTCGCTGGCAAGCGGCACGAGCCACCGTAATGCGATTTTGGTTTCCCGGATATTTTCACTTTCCGACACAGATATTCTTGTAACGAAAAAAAATTTCGAAAAAATTTTTATTGCGGAAATACACGTTTTAGGATCTCCTGATCACACTGAGACTATTAAAAAATAGATTTTTTCAAAATCTCGAATGTTTGTTAACACAATTGCGTTTAAATGGCTCAATAGATTTTAATAAAACTTTATATTTAGATTTCGTCTTTTCGTCTTAAAATCTGGTTAATTTTTTAACCCAATCGGTTCATGAATAATGATAGTTACCTCTTATAGTTCTATAATTTTTCGTATTATTTAATATAAATATTCGTTATTCATAAAAATTAAAAAGATCCTCTAAACGAATCTCACAGGGAATTAAATACTACGTAAAAAAGTTAAATAAATTTTTTCCCTATTTTCGCTCATAAAGGATTTTCGTTCACGATACACGTAGGATTTTGCAATATCCGAATTGCAATAAACCGTTGACATTGACGATAGACGCTTTAGCTTACGCTATGGGCACCGATACTTACTTGTACAGTTACAATTATTACAGAGAACAATTTATTAAAATTTAATAAAATTTATTTTCTTATAATTTTCGTATAAAATAATTGACATAATTAATAATTAATGCACATTTGTGTTGTTTTTTATTTCCTTTCTATATTTATTAAACATCTATAGAAGACAAAAAAATCAATAAATATGTACATATAAAGGTACGTTAAAAGTTATTAAATTTATACGTACAGTATGTATACTCTTAAATTATTTTGTAATGTCATTTGTATAAATTATGTTTAATCATGGGATAATCAGCTTGACAATAATTTTTTTGATGTATTATATATGTATGTATCTATATGTATAGTTGTATACAATATGTGATGCAAAAGTAAATAACAGTATGATAGGATGAAGCGATAGGGCTTATGAAGTGAAGGATTAGTTTTACATATCACATTTATAACATACATATGTACTATATCTATTTTTTAGGGAAAGACGTGAACGCGAGTTAGAGGAAACGGGAATGAGTGAGAAAGCGAAACGTCTTTCACAGTTCACTTTGTTTTTCACGCACCGCAACGTGGTGTGAGTGCGACAACACACTCAATTTACCGAGATGTTAACACCTTTGAAAAGAGGAAAAAATCGGTTGAGAAATATTAAATGAATAGATATCAAGCAAGAATGAAAAAAAGATAACGTTTAGATAGAAAGCGAAACGATTGCAAATATAAACCACAAACACAAATTTAATTCCAAAATATTATTAAAAATTTGAATAAAAACGAAACTAATGGCTACGAATATAAATTATTACTTGACATTAATGTAAAATGATTTGGGCCAATCGAAATTGTAGAACTAGTTTCTCCGCGGGCTTTAAAAGCTGTTTTAATCACGGCAATGGAATTTACAGAATCATGACTAAGTTTACTTCTTTTACAAGTTTTGACATCGGTCAGAATAGAGAAAATTCTTTCTGCTTCTGCATTTGAGTGAGGAAGACTCCTTACAACATTCACGAGTTGTTTCAAGACTGGGAACAGGAGATTTTTATCTTTATCCCTCGCAGAATTAATTTGAACCTACATGTCATCAACGCACAGCTGTGACAATTCTTGACATTGCACTTTGTCGAAAGTATAATACAACTTATTCCATTCTTCTTTTAATTTTAAGTGGTCAAAAGATCCTAATTTTTGTGCAACGTAAATTAAATTTTTCAAGGTATAGTCTCTATTACTATCAAAAAGTGCTAATTTCACATCAAAAACGTGCAAAGTGCCTAAAAATGTATCTTTTAAAGGGAAACGTTTTATTATCTCGGTAATGGCTCTAATGTAAAGAGCTAAGCAAATTTTTTTAATTTCAAGAAACGTTTCCTGGGGCAAAGTACTATCATCGACATGATCCTTCAAGTAATGTTCACACTCAAAACCGAGGCAAATGTCCTTCAAGTCTAACAAATTGTTACCGGAAAAAAAATCTATGTGAAACATCGAGTCGTTTATTGTTGAATATTCTGGTTTAAAAATATGTCCGCACAAATCTTGAAACAAAAGTCTAGATTTAGAATATAATAAATGAACGGCTGTCCTGCGAGTTTGAAAAAACGCGTTGAAGGAATTGAAATAATTTAAAATATATTTAAGAAACAAAAGATAAGCTTTTGTTTCTATTTTTTTTATATCACAAAGTAGATTATCAGCCGTCTCGTTTTTTTGATTTTCAAATACTTCCGAAATTAAAAAAAGATTTAACGAATCCCAACATTCCAGAATGCGTGCTACGCAAGCGTGCATGGCTAGCCAACGCGTATCGCACAATTTTAAAATTTTTTTTGACTTATTATTAACAAATTCTTGAAAATTAGCAAAATTCGCCGACCGTTTGGCGCTAATATTAATATAAACTGTTAAATTTCGAATAAATTTTTCAATATAACTTGGGATTTCTGAACATGCTTTACTAGATACTAATGCCGCGGAATGGCAAATACAATTGACTGTTATTAATGAAGGACACCTCGTTTTAAGTTTTGAATAAAATGAGGAAAAGCGCCCGATCATCACTGATGCATTGTCACATGTGAGTCCAATTACATTCTGCACAGGAATTTGCTTTTTGTGCAATGCTTTCTCAAATGCTGAAAATAAACCTTCTGCAGAGCAATCTGTGGCGTCTAATTTTAATAATTCTAATAATTCTGTAAAAGCTGCAGAAGTTTCCGAATTTACGTATTTAATTAAAAAAGTGAGCCATTTTACGTTTGAAATATCTGTGCTTTCGTCAACAAATATAGAAAATTTATGATGTCGAGCACTTTCAATAATTCTACTTAACAACCATTGTCGAAGAAAAGTTCTCGGACTACATTTGCGTTTCGCTGTAGGAGAATTCATGATAAAAACCAGAAAAACAGACAGAGGAAAAAGATAAATAAAAAAAAGAAGAGGAAAGTATATAAATTAATGAAAAAAAATACTTACCTGCTTAGTTGATGCCTTCAAAAGATGGACGATCACCAGCTGAAATATTAAATATTTATAAGCAACCACACGCACTGGACACAGCACTACGAATTACGGTTACTCTACGTTCGCGCATGTCCGTTACGGTATCCCGCCAAAAAAGCCCGCATAATGTAGTACCAACAATGTACAAGCGGAGCGCTGAAGTAGAAAATCTTCAATTCTTCGCATCTTGCATAGCACGAAACTACCAAAGAATATAGAGCGGAGATATCACAAGCTGAGATTCCTTACTCCACCGCAGGCGGCGCTGCAGTCGGAAATCTTCGCATCTTACACCTCTGCCTGCCGTTCGCCTGACACGTATAACAGCGCCATCTGAGGGTCAGAATTGGCAAACAATTCCCTACACGTGACGTCACACGGCCGTCCCTACAGGTGTATCCCTACCCTTACATAACTATCAAGCAGATTCTGCAGTTTATTAAATAATTCATTCTATTTATTTTAAAAAGTAATTATTCTTTGTTTATTAATACAGGATTGACAATTACAATTATTACAAAATAATATAGGTAGAGCATATATATTCGAAGAAGAACATTCAATATTTACATTTATAAATCTATATACAATGCGTTCCGTAACCAGTGCTACATATTAGGTGCGATAGTAGAAAATTTCCTGTATTTTAGATTTCCTTTTTGTGTGGAAGCATCATGTTTCCTGTTGTGTTATCGCTGAAAACAAACACTATATTAGGAGAAAATTAAACGTAACGTATGAATAAACAGGATACATGGGATACTTACTTCAGCTACATCTCCACACAGTACACACCCTAGGCGATCATGCATGCTCCTGCGAACATTAACATTTAGAAGAAAACATGTGTTAAATTATTATCTACTAAACAAGACGCTAAACATTCGCACTTCCAGCATAACCATACTTTTCTGTCTTGCAGATAATGTAAATCTTGATTTCCACGACGTAGATAATTGGGAATTATTCAATTTCATAATTACCTTTGTCTTCTGGATACGTCGAGATGATTTGTCCGGATATTGATGTTTGAAATTACTTGGAATATTCTTCGAGCGTACGTCTCCAAGCAGAACGGGTGGTTTAAACGAAGGGTATGTAGGTAGGTAGCTGTACCACGGTAGAGGATAAATAAATGTGGTATAATGGGCTACGCTCGGATTGGCTGCACCATAGTGCCGAAACTCGTGATTGGTCAAGGCTCTACGTCCAGTTTGTGTTCGTTTTCGAGGTATGAGATGGCAGTCACTGTCAGTGGCAGTCAGTGCCGACAAAATTAAAGAATATTCCAAGTAATTTCAAACATCAATATCCAGACAAATCATCTCGACGTATCCAGAAGGCAAAGGTAATTATGAAATTGAATAATTTCCAATTATCTACGTCGTGGAAATCGAGATTTACATTATCTCCAAGACAGAAAAGTATGGTTATGCTGGAAGTGCGAATGTTTAGCATCTTGTTTAGTAGATAATAATTTAACACATGTTTTCTTATAAATGTTAATGTTCGCAGGAGCATGCATGATCGCTTAGGGTGTGTACTATGTGGAGATGTGGCTGAAGTAAGTATTGCATGTATCCTGTTTATTCATACGTTACGTTTAATTTTATACTAATATTGTGTTTGTTTTCAGCGCTAACATAACAGAAAACATGATGCTTCCACACAAAAAAGAAGTTAAAAATATTGAATGAAGAATTCAGATATCAGCCCTAGAAGGTACCAGTGGTTGTAGGACATGGATTTGTAATTGGAAATGTTGAAAGCCCCTCTTTGGATTTATATGCGCTACTTATATTATTTTGTCAAAATGGTAATCACCAATCTTGTATATTATTAAAGAATAAAATAAATACTGTTTTAAATAAGTAGAATTAATTATTTAATAAACTGCAGAATCTGCTTGATAGTTATGTAAGCGTAGGGATACACCTGTAGGGACGACCGTGTGACGTCACGCGTAGGGAATTGTTTGCCAATTCTGACCCTCAGATGGCGCTGTTATATGTGTCAGGCGAACGGCAGGATCTGATGCGAATCTGCTGCCCATCTGACGTCAGGTGCTGATGTCAGGCTCTGTACCTCAGACCGCAGCCTAAGGGTGCGTTCCGTTATTCACTGCAAGTACTTCTTATATGACGTCACGTGAGTATGCTGCTAACAGCGTTCCGTTTTAATTTCGTGCATTTCGAAGCTGCTGCGAAATTGTAAAACGGAACGCAGCTGCAGTTGGTTGCATTCAGCCTCATAGCGTCTGTCATCTATTTGATGACATTTGTTCTAATAACCAAAATGAGTGGAAGAAATACAAATAACACAAATAGAATAGTTGCGTTATTACTTACGGAAATAATTACTGAAAATATTGAGGACTCAAGTAGTAGTTCCAGCGACGATGAATTAATACAAATATGTAGAAGATTAAGAACTAGAGTACCAAGAATACGATGTACAAACTATGTAGAAAATATTGTTTCTGCATATTCGGATTCAGAATTTAAAACTCATTTTCGGTAAGTAGTCAAACATAGAACGTAATAAAATATTAAAGAATAAAAATGTCAGATTCATTATCTATTATACGTAGGATGAGGCGCACTACTTTTAAATTCTTGTTAGAATTATTAGCACCCTATTTAGTGAAACATTCAGCTCATTTTGGTCGTCATCAAATAATGCCAGAAAAACAATTATTATTGACTATTTAGGTTATGGCAACACCAAATTCATATAGGTAAGTATTTCACAATTTCAATTAGAATCTAGAGACGCGGTAGCGTCTCGACGCCAAGTACAGGAAAGAAAATACAGGAAAGAAAAAGACACCCTATATATGGCGACTGTCGCTACTGCTTATCATTTACTCGTCGCCCGGCTAATCCAACCTAACCTGAAACTTATTTCATTAATATCTCATGACGCTTGCAATATTTTCTAAATTTAAAGGCATTTTTCTTATGTAAACCGCATATAAGCTTTGGAATGAGACCAATTTCAATAAAATCGGTCCACGCATAACAGAGATATGATAATATCGTCTCATGGATCAGTCGGAATGTTAAGATAAGATTCTTCTTCTTCTTCTTCTGATTCTTCTAGAAATTTTTCGTCAAACATAATACGTATACGCGTTACACGCACACCTTCAGTCAAAACAAAACTAACACATGTTTCGTTCTTCTACGTATATACGTGTTACACGCACACCTTCAGCCAAAACGAAACTAACACATGTTTCGTTCTTCGTTCGTCGACTCTCGGGATTATTCGGCAGGGATCGTCGTCCGTCATTGTACAAACTATTTTTTAAATACATTGAACTTTATAACCTACCAATCTTAACCTCCAACTGTCAAATAATGTAAGTGGTCCAAATTTGAGATGTCAGGAGTTTTTACACTAAATAGGAGACGGAATTATTGTCTCAATTAACAAGGTAAGTCGCCAAATTTATTTAATAGATTTTTTATGCAGAGTCGCAGACTTGGAAGTTGTCCGGAGAAGGTTCGACAGAGAAGCACCTTCTTTCGCATAAGTTTCTAGAAATTTGTACCATGCTTGTACAAAATAATATATTGTAGTAAAAAATTGCATTGAATTTAAATTGCCAGATATTTGTATTTGTATACCAGCAATTTAGAGTTTTTATTTTATGTAAAGGTTATTATATTATAGAAATGAAGGGGACGTACAGGACTTCGATAAAAATGAAGGAGACGCACAGGCTTGGATAGTACAATTGAAGGGGACGCACAGGCTTGGATGGATAGAAATGAAGGGAATGCACAGGCGTGGAGGTTGTCCGGAGAAGATTAAATAGATAGACAGAGCATCTTGTTTCGCACAAGTTTCTAGAACTTTGTCAAATAAGATAAATCGACAAAATTTGTTTAAAGACATAGCATTAAGAATTATTAAGAAAATAGATTATGGTGGACTGCTTGCAATGTAAAGCAAGTCACATTAGTGAAGAAAGTACACTGAAAACACATCTCCGTTAATGCTTTTCAATCTTTTGTGAAAGACATTTGTAATACTTTAATTAATAAAATCCAAAGTAGTTGTCACGCTATTCATTAATTCATTAATTTTTTAGATTCCCATTATTTAAAATCACCAATAAACATACTAAATTAGTTTCATTCCAACACCAATACATTGTGCGTTAAAAATATTGGATCTCCGCGTTCATTTCGCTGAATTATTGCCATTAGCATTTAAATTTCCTGCAACAAGACTTTCTGCCATACGCTCGCACCTCCTTCGGACACATTATTTAGTCTCTACACTCACTAAAGCAAAAGGCCACTCTATTTCTATATATAAGTTCTACGTTAAGTTGTAACTAAAATAACTAAAATGTGGATTTTATATATATTTACAGATAATCGAAGCAGAAGATGATGCAGTATGATCTACGGCAGAGAAAAAAATTTATGGAAACATAGCATTATTATTATATTAATTAAATGAGTTTATTCAGCTTATATAAACCAATACATAGAATTTATCCTTAATTCTGTTCCGCGATAATTTGTAAGTTATAATAAGCAAATTATCTTTCTAAAAAGAAGTGAGATCCCCCAAAAAAACTTTAAAAAAGTAAAAAAATTACGCCAAGTACACGAAATCAAATAAATCATAAAAAAAGAAAATACTAATAAATACAAAGTAAAAAAAGATGTGAAATCAGAATGAGCTGCAAGTACATAAAGGTGCTTTCGCGCAGCGTACAAAGGCGACACTGTGTAAGACAATAAAAGACAAAAAAAGATGTCCGCGGCCTGAAAGTCAAATACTTGGCGTGGCCAGGCAAGGTATTCTCAGATCATCAATCAATACCCATACCTCCCCCTCGCAGGCTTTCAGATAATTTGTCCATTTTAAACTCTGACAATATGAATACATTTTCATTATTTTCTCTTTTTAAATCTTTTTAAATAAGTATTCTGCGACACCTTGACCTTGCCTGGCCACGCCAAGTATTTGACTTCCAGGCCGCGGACATCTTTTTTTTGTCTTTTATTGTCTTACACAGTGTCGCCTTTGTACGCTGCGGGAAAGCACCTTTATGTACTTGCAGCTCATTCTGATTTCACATCTTTTTTTACTTTGTATTTATTAGTATTTTCTTTTTTTATGATTTATTTGATTTCGTGTACTTGGCGTAATTTTTTTACTTTTTTAAAGTTTTTTTGGGGGTTTCTTTAAACTTGTATTTAAAATACCATGTATAGTTGATATATATGTAATATTTTTTTAACAGATGTGTAAGTGACAGATTCGGCGTTGGGAGGGCAACAGCATGGAGATGTGTTAGAAGAGTAGTTACTGCCTTATATAGTCATTTACATACATTTATTAAATGGCCATCGCCTGAAGAAGCCGAAACTACATGGACACATATTCAACAAAAGTATGGATTTCCAAAAGTCATTGGTGCAATAGATGGAACTCATATAAAAATAGCAGCACCAAAATTACATGCTGAGTGTTATATAAATAGAAAAGGCTATCATTCAATACAACTACAGGTACAGAAGGATAAATACATATATACTCATATAAGTTTATACATATTGTACATTTAAGTATAATTAAAATAATAATGTTTTAGGTTATATGTGACTCAAGCCTTAAATTCATACACTGTTATACTGGGCAAGTTGGTTCGGTACACGACATGAGAGTGTTTCGACTGTCAGGCTTCCAAAACATGTGTTCAGAAATCAATTTTCCGGAAAACAGCCATATTTTGGGGGATAGTGCGTACAGTATTCAAAAATATATTATGGTTCCATTTAAAGACAATGGACACGTAACTGAAACGCAAATGCATTATAATAAAGTGCACTCCTCTGCACGGATGATAGTAGAGCGATCATTGGCACTTTTGAAAGGGCGGTTCAGAAGTATTCTGAATCATTTACCTATGACCAGAACCGATTTAATACCCAGATATACAGTAGCCTGTTGCATTTTGCACAACATATGTTTGTTGCAGAATGACATGTTAAATGATATACCAATTATTGTAAACAATACACAACGTGTAGCAGATCCTAACGCTGGTGATATACAGAATAGAGAGGGTATTGAAAAACGAAATTTAATTGCACAAAGTTTAATGAATCCTAATACATAGTTAATATATTGATATATATTTATAAATATTCTAAACAAAATAAAAATATATATATTCTCAAAGATTGCCCAACGAACTTATTTCATGCCCAACCAATCCATGAATTTATTTTTCTATAAGTTTGTCTAATAGAGTTTTCAAACTTTCCAACTGCATCATCTTTTCTTCATGCCTTCTGCTGGCTTCTTCGCGTTTCAATCGCTTTTCATGTAGTATACTTTCTAAGTATGTTTCCGTGGTTAACTTTCTTTTCTTTGCTATGACAAAAATATATTTGTAATAATTAGATTAAGGTATTCATAGACACTTCTTATTTTAAGATCACCCTAAGCATTTGCTTAAGGCCTCATCTACATGCAAATTTAAGCTAGTGTTGTACTTAAGAAAATGCTTAAGACGATCTTAGGCCTAAAAACGGACTATGAATACCGCCCTAATTGTAAGAGATGCATTTCTAACAAACTATGTATATATTATGATAGGTACCATTACTTGATTCTTTTGAAGTTTCTTCTGTATTATTAGTTTCGCTATTGCAGCTCGTCCCTGCAACTGCGAGTGGTTGAGCCCATGGTTTCTTATTAAATATTTCATCCATACGCTGAAATACACACATACGCACGAATTATTTATAAGAAAATGTAATTTATATTAATTAAATGTAATAAAAACTTAAATGTAATTTATATTCATTTAGTAAATATTTTCAACAGTTACTTATTTACTATAATAATATATATAATATATATTATAATAATATAATATATATATATATATATATTTATTTATTTATATATATATATATATATATATAATAAATTACATGAAAATATTCCCACTTTGTGGCATGATTGCCAGACTTATTATTTTGATCTATGATAGTCTTATATGTCCTTTTCATTGCTTGAAATTTTGTAGAACATTTCTGTCCGCTTAAATTGTGCCCCATTTTTTTCATTTCTTTTGCAACATTTTCCCAGCTTTTTTTTAACGTAATTTTATCACTGTGAAATTGTTCTTCTCTGGATGTATAAATGTCCAGCAATAATAATGTTTCCTGTTTCGTCCAGATATGTTGATCTTAAAACTATAGTCTATACTATTTTTTGTCAACTTACCACTGGATTTGTTATTATTTTCCTCCTTATTTTCTTTATTATCACTGTCTGATTTTTCAGATATTATTGCCTCTGCAATTCTTTCATTAGAACAACCTATATAAAGGAAAGATTTAGAACTTATGTCACAGATAAATCTCTGCAAAGTGTCATTAATTTTAAATATATATTCCCACACAGCACAACGTCCGGCAGCGTCCCGAGGACGTCCACAGACGTCCTGGGGACGCTGCCGGACGTTGTGCTGTGTGGGTTCATAACGAAACAACTAATTATCAACAATTCTTTTCTTTAATCTTATACATTACCAGTTTGGAATGCCTTAACTTCGGTGGCTTTTATTTGTTTCAGCACTGCTGCTGCAAATTGTCTGTCTGTAACAGTAAGATAGAGATCAAACAAATTAATAAACAAATAAACAAATTTACGTAAGTAAATTAAAGTAATAGAAAGGTTTCCAAATTAAGGTTATCTTGGTTATAAATCATGTACATAAATAAAGAACACTGTACCATTCCGTGCTCGCTCCGCCTCTTCTGCAGTCATTTTACACGTAAAATGCTGGCTACTTTCTTCGTCAATTATAGTTATAATTTCCATGTCCACATCAATTGCAGGATTCATTTTGAAATCGGTCACGTTGTGTGGTCACGTGATCACTGCGACTGCTGTACCTAACCGGCTGGAGCAGTTACAACAGGAAGTGACGTCGAAATTCGTGACGTCATACATCTGTAGCAGTGCTTTCGCAGTGAACTGCTATCCATATCGGAACGCTATTGTCAGCACTGCCAGTACTTGCAGTGAATAACGGAACGCACCCTAATGCGGACACAGATGACTACGGATCTGACGTCAGGCTCTGCGCTTCAGATCTGGTTATCAGGGCATAAACATATAAACATATACATATTAGAAACGCAGTCAGATTTATTCTACATATATTTAATTCTAATATCATATGTAGCATATGCACACGCACACATACACACATTTACGAGCGCACGCATAAGAACGCAAGAAAAAGATTAATGCAATTTATACATATTTATTCAGTTTAGTAACACCAATTCGGAGAGCAGCGCCAAGTATTTTGAATAAAATATTTATTTGTATAAAAATATATCCGCTTAATATTATATAATACATTTTTTTCTTTGTATAAATAGCTATTGTTATAATTAGCGCAATTTTTCTATATCATTAATTTTGTAAAGCTATTAATTTACGAGAATGTTGTTAAATGGGATTCTTTTTGATGGGTTAATTAAAATGTCCGCGATATGAATAATGGAATGTACGAACACAGCCTTTTAGCTATGTATATGTAGTTGTGTAATCTTAAGCGCAGTTGGAAAGCACCTTTATGTGTTTGCAGCTCATTTTGATTTCACATATTTTTTTATATTGTTTTTCCTTACTGTTACATCTACGTATGGTTTTCATTTTCTCATCACCTATCAGAGATTTAAACAATCTCTTCCGCGCTCTTTCTTCTTTTATACCTTTTTTTGTATCCCGCTGTCTTGCTTCATTTTCTAGCTTTATTTTAACTGGCGTGTCGGTAAGAATCATTGAAGACATTCTTTTCTTGCCTCTTAAATTTATTTTTCTTTCACCAGCTTTTGGATAGGGCCTTAACTGTTTCTTGATTAGTGGAAGGAGTCACTTCAATGTGATTTGCTATACGTCCAAAGCCGGATTTAGCTGATGGTAATAATTGTTCTGCATGTTCTTTCTCTTGATGTGCTTCTTCAATCAAGGGACGGTCAGTAACTGAAGAAGACATAAAGTCTTTTTCGGTGAATATGTCAGGATTAAATGGCACAATTCCTGTAGCTTCAAAGCCTGATAAAATATTCTTTGAGGTTAACGCCATGGGCAGTATATTTTTAATGCTCGTGGGAATATCATAAATGGAAAAAGTTTTCCCGGGATTTTTCGTCATCCAGTTGTCAACTGCAGCAAAATAATATTTTTTGAAAGGCCCAAAAACTGATTTATCCAGTGCCTGAAGTCGATGAGTTGTGTGAGGGGGAAATGATAACAAAACTATGCCATTGTCTTTACAAAAATTCAGGACAGCTATGGATAAATGGGACTCATGGTTGTTGAGGATGAGCAAACAAGGTTGTGCTATTGTAGATTTTACATGGCTATGGAAATGTTTGATAAATTGTAAAAATGATGTGCCAGTCATCCACCCTGTCGGGTATGCCGTGCCAATGCAACCAGGAGGACCATCCCTAATAAAATAGTTTTTGAAATGTACCCTTGGAAAAATAAACATAGGGGGCACTGAATTACCAATTGCATTTACCGCAGTGATCGTTGTTAGCGTGGTACCTCTTTCTGCCGATGTCGCCTTGCCTACCTGACGTATCCATTTGTCAGCAACAATTTTTGCAGGTCTTCGAACTGTTGGTTGAACACCAGTCTCATCTGTATTCCAAATATCTTTACTTGTAAACGCATATTTTTCCATAACGGTTTTTAAATTTGTAAAAAAGGCTTTAATATTAGATTTGTTAAAACTTGTTGCACGACTCAGACTAGTAGCTTCGGGAGTCCTTAAGGGGGGAATCTGGTGTAGCGGGTCGAAGAAATCGAATTTTTTTTTGCATAAATCAATAGTTGAACATTACGGGAATATGCTCCCAAAGCCGCAAAACGAAATTCGAAAAATTAAAGTAGATATAGCCGGTTTTGCTACGGAACGCCAGGTTACCAGAAAACTTGAAACGCGTTTTTGTTGAAACGACAGTTTTACAATTTGCGGGCAATGTAACTCGAAAAATATTCAACCAATCGACTTGGCCTTGTGCACGGATATTTGTGAACATTTTCTTCACAGATCTAAGCTATGGGTATAATGATATTGTTTAAATAAATAACTTTTTTTTACACATTTAAGGCAAAATTTCGTTGGAAAGAGGGACCTTTTTTTCAAGAGGCCGCCATTTGTTCAATTTTGCATCTTTTAAGAAATAAATTGATACGATTCATCCGTACACTCATAAACTAAATGAAAATTGTTCGATTTTTGGTTTTAGATGAAACCAAAAGACGCTACGTTGCCCGCAGTGGACCAATTACGTCGTCAACGGACTGGTCATAAGCCCTTATAACTTTGTTATTTGTTGCTCGTTTTTAATAAATTTTTTTTTATATACCTTAACCTGTTAATTCAATATCCCGAAAGTTTCAGAAAGATCGATTAAGTACTTTCTTTAAAAAAAATTCCGGAAAAATGCCTCGATTTTCAGCTAGTTACACCAGGTTCCCCCCTTAAGGAAAGGATAGGGTGCCTTTTCATATAGCAGTTGAACCACTCCGTTGATGCAGCTTTAGAATTTTTCCATCTGTTGGGAATTAGAATATCATTGGCAACACCTAATTCATACGCCAGACTTCGTATATCCTTAGGAGTTAACCCATAATAAATTTTGGAAGAATGCAGAATGTATTCCTGTAGCTTATCTTCTAAACTGTCTGTTAAAATTTGTAGATGGCTGGAATATCCCATTTTAACATGAGGTGTCGTTTTTTTTTTGTTAATATATCTTAATAAACTCATTTTGTCAATATTGTATATTTTCGCGCTTTTCCTTAATGATATTGAGTCTCTTTCTATTGTGAGACGCGCTATTTCAAAAATCTCTAGCGATATTTCGCCACGATTTGTCTTTTTGATATAATTTCGAACCAATTTTCTAGAAATAAAAGGAAAAAATCCAATTAAAAGTAGTCGAGGAAAATTGATACACTGTATCAACATGCCCCAGTGAAATCGTATCAACGTACCCCACAGGAAGTCATTAGGGCCCTTTACACGGGCGATCCGGCACGCGGTCCGGCGCGCGTTCCGCAAAAGTACGTGAAGCAGCATCGCGGCGGTCCTTCACGCAGGCCAGGAGGTCGTAGCCGTCACTACTTAAAGACAGCGAGTTCGGGCTCCCATTTCTATGTCGACTCCGCATGCTTTTTACACGATCCACCGCAGTGGTGTATTGTGTACTTCCTGTTCGATGTATATCATCGATCTGCGAAACGATCGGCAAGACACGATCGCGATATACGTTCGCGAAAAGTATCTCAAATTCCTCGATATACCTGGCTTATAGAGGGTATCATAAATGCTGTTACTGTAGGGTACACTGAAACATCTGTTTTTAGGAAGCTACATTTGGTTGACCTGAAGGTGCTATAAATTCTGGAAATGGTTTATGACTCAGTTATAACGACTGTAAAATTTTACAAGGGTACATTAAAAAATGTCCAAATGTTTCCCCGACAATGCGATGGCAAATGAAATTGCAGTTAACACATTCCCTGTTGTGACGATCATAATTATTACTATTAATGGTAATACTTACCATGTCATTGCTTGTTTTAATATAAAAACTATTATTGATAGACGATAAATACACTTAAGATAAATGATGAAGGGATGTAATGTGCAAGATGTTTTGAAGAAAGGGGGTATTCTTCTGATTGCTCGTGATGCAGGTAAAATTTTTCACTCACGCTCTTGCGTAGCGCGTTCGAAAAGGTGTGGCGCGCCAGAAAGCAACACAGTCCTGCCCGCGCGCCAGAAAACACCACGGTCCTGCCCGCGCTCCAACCTCGAGTCCAGAAGAGTTTACATAAGAGACAGAAAATGTAGTTGAAAAAGGAAAACGGCACTTGAAAACAAGGGCCCGGCACGCGCATCAGGATTTCTAACAGTGCAGAAATCCTGAGGCGCGCGACGATCCTAGCAACCGATCCTGGCAGCCAAGACTCCAGAGGGAACACCGTCGATAAGCCGTGCCTCGATGGGTTTCGAGGACTTCTACCCTCGAGACCAGGGGGGCCGTACAATGTTGCCCCCTAAGACGTGACGAATCGAAAATTCTACATTTCTCACCGGATCTTGGCGAAAGTGACGTGAATCGTTTCCTTATGTTTTCCCGATGAAAATGGTCCAAAAACGACACAAATCGGATTGTAATTAAGGAATCTTTATAATAAATTGATTTCCATAACTTCGTTAAAAATAGTTCGATTTATATGAAAGTTGGTAGGCATAATTTTCATTTGAAAAACATGAGAAATCCATCGGCGTCGTGTCTTGCCGATCGTTTCGCAGATCGATGATATACATCGAACAGGTAGTACACAATACACCACTGCGGTGGATCGTGTAAAAAGCATGCGGAGTCGACGTAGAAATGGGAGCCCGAACTCGCTGTCTCTAAGTAGTGACGGCTACGACCTCCTGGCCTGCGTGAAGGACCGCCGCGATCCTGCTTCACGTACTTTTGCGGAACGCGCGCCGGATGTCGCGCCGGACCGCGTGCCGGATCGCCCGTGTAAAGGGCCCTATTATATACAAACGTCTCCATAAAAAAATGTAGAGCATATAAACAAAACGCAATTACCTTACCTTCAAAGGACTCAATGTGATGCGCAATTAATTTGAGTGATAAAATTCTCTGTACCGTCTCAAGACCGATTGGGAAGTGAACACAACTATTTACTTTTCCTCTATAGAAACGAAAACAGTTAAAAATGGATTGCTAACGTCAAGGAACACAGACGTAAACTGGATACGTACACTGGATGGTGTCGAGATAATTCGTCTGTATCAAGTGGGCTCGTTGCTAGGATTTTCCCAGAATCGCGTCTTATTGCCGAGAATCTGGCAAGAGTCGGACGTAGCCGTGAATATTATAAACGTTAACGTGATCAGAGTAACGTGCAACGTCACTACCGGCGCGTTCAACAACGATAAACCGGTACACACGATCTATGAATTTTTTGATCTATGAAAAAGAAATCGGAAACTCTTGTAACGGATAGAAACGGATAGGCTAGTGTAACTGCACGCGTATGCGCCCGTATGTAATATGTTAGTGTTAGATCACACGTACGAATCATCAATCGTCGCTGCCGCTGATACTTCTGCTGTCTTTGTCTCGCGTCATCGGCACAATCCTTTATTGGAAGACGAAAGTAGAAGAATAAAGACGGGAGGAGCGATAAGAAGAGGATCGGTAAGAAGCATAAGAAAGCCGTTGACTCGTCGAAACGCACGTTTCCTACGATCACTAGGTTTCATCGTTGCCTATTAGACACGCAACCACGATGTCGATTATTCTGGACGTGGCGAATACGCCAACCTTCGACAATCGTATCACGAAGATTGAGTTACACACGTACAATCCATACGCCAACACGCTGTTCGACAATAGCCACGAGATAAGAATCCCCATACAGCAGCAAGATCTGTACATGCTTCCGTGCGAATGTTTTCTCTACATTGAAGGTCGTGGTACGTTGACACGACGCAGGACGTAAAAGGTCCGGCAACGTCCGCGACCGCTGTTCTCGACAATAATTGCGTTGCGTTCATGTTCGATGAGATTCGATACGATTTGATTGGTGTCGAGATCGATTGTTGCCGAAATCCAGAAATCACTACCACGTTGAAGAATTGCGTTTCGTTATCGGCCGAGAGAAGCAAAATGCTTGAAAACGCCTGTTGGAATTATGCCATCGATTACGAAAAGACATTTTTCATTCGGGCGGTTTCAATTTCTGCGTACTCCTGAACGTGTTATTAGGATTCAGCGAGGATTGCAAGCACATCGTGACGAACGTGCGGCACGAGCTAATCCTTATACGATCGCGAGTAGATTCGAACGCGATGCACTGTACCTCCGCCACTGCGATACCGAAACTAGAGATATGCAATGTGCTGTGGCACATGCTCCACGTCGCACAGTGGTTCCAAAGTGACTTTTTGCGGACAAAATTCCGTATCTCCGACAATTCTCAACCGATTTCTGATTTCTTTGGGTCATTTTGTAGGGGATCTAGAGACGCGGTAGCGTCTCGACGCTAAGTACATGAATCAACATATATATATATTAGGGTGGCTCTAACTTTCAACTTTTTAATTTTCCTCGGGGCACCCCCCAGAATGGTTCCAAATAATTAAAAAACAATCCCTGTAAAGTTTGAGCTCGATCGGATAACGGGAAAGGGTGCCCCTGGGCCCTTAAACATTTAAATCATTATTTAACAGCTCGCGAAGTCGACTTTATATAACACCTTCCAAGTTATTGAGTAAATCAAAAAATATGTCAAACAAAAGTTGTAGATTCGGACAAGGAGCATCTTTTTTGTTCTATTACTTTTTCTCGTGCGACAAACGGTTTTCGAAAAAAATCCAAAAAACGAAAATAAAAAACTTTTTTTTTTCTTCAGATTTTGAAAGTTTAAATGCTTCTAGAACACTTTTTATTTATGAAGGTGAATAAAAAAAATGAAATTTTTATTTTCGAAGCCTATTTTTTAAACATTTAAGGGGTGGGCATTTACCGAAATTTACAAAAAAGGTAAAAATTTAATTTTTACTTATTTTCAATGTTTGATATGTGATGAATGTTTCCTGAAAATATGGCACCGAAATTCGCAAAAATATCGGAGATATAGACGTCAGACGTGAGGTATTAAAATGCATTTTTCCGATATCATGATTTTATAACATGTTAGCCACGATTACTCGAATACTATTCAACCGATTTACTTCAAATTTTCCATGGCTATATGATACGCTATTACTAACTTTTTTACAACGCAGATTTTTTATTTCATTCATATTTTTTTTTTTTAATACAAAGGACAAGATTTTGGGACCGATTTTTTTACATTTTGGAAGTTCAAGTGAAAAAAACTTAAGGAATTTCTTGAAACATCGGGAAATTACACAATTCTTGTAAATTCTGTCAGTGGAAGATGATAAATAATGTGTAATAAAACAAAGGAAGAAGACTTAATAAAAGAAACTAGTTTATTTGTTCATAACTATTTAAATTGCTGGTTTCGAACCAAAGTCTCTTTTTTATGATCAGGAAACTTTTGGCGATACTCCTTTACAAGATGAAGAACATATTGTGTTTGCTCCTCATTTTTGGTAAATAATTTATTATATTCGTCCATTAATTGAATACTCCTCTCTGCCGTATCATTAACGACCCGCAGTTTCTTTACTAGTTCTAACGCTTTAGTGAAGCTTCTATTTTCAGACCAAGTTGATGGTTCTGTTTGTAGGAATTGGTCATCTAATTCAAATCGTTTAAAAAATGCTTTAGTTTTGCTGGAAACAAATTGTTCAATACCCTTCTTAAAAATTTCAGGAAGTTCGTCGATTTGTATTTGTAGGCGTTTTACATTTTTCTTCGATGATTCTGATTTGCAGTTTAAAGCATCAATCATTTTCTGCTTTGATTCGAATGACAAACTCGAATCAAAAAATGCCAATGCTACCGCTTCCGGGCTTAAATACCATAAATGATTTTGAAGCTTTTTTAACGCAACACGGGAGATATCACAATTCACAGTTTGATATTCGAAAAGTTTAGACAGAACACAGAAATCCAAGTACGGTGCTTTAGCAGCACTAGGCGCACAAAACCATGCTTCAACGTATATGCTGACCAGAAAAATGCAAATTTCGCAAAGAGCATTTTCCTCTTCCGGTGTTAATTGGAATTGATGACGGAACAGAAACATTTTTAAGCAATAAATAGCTTTTGCCATCCATCTCGCATAATGGATGGCTCCCGGAATGCGAAAAGATATTCCACGAGGTGGCGATTCACCAAGAAATATAGCTGTTAATTCGAGAAATTCTCTGTAATCTTCTCGAGGTTGTTTTTGCTTTAGAGTACTTTTAACAAAATCGAGGATTCGGGATATATCATCCTCTTTTAAATGCTTCTGGACATTTTCGTCTTCAATTCCGAATTTGAAATTTTTAGTATTAATGCCAGACCAAGAGTTTTGAAATCGCTTAAAAATTGGTATATTTGGACCTGTGGATTTGCCCATTTTTTCATCGAATACGCTTCTAAGAATTATTTCATATATATGATGCCTACACGGTAAATACAAAAGTTGTTTGTTTAAATTTTTCTCAATTAAAGTACACGCACCATTCATACGCCCGGTATTTGATGCTGTCGTATCAAAAACTAACGCTTTTACATAATCGTGGAGGCCCCAATCAAAAAGACATTCACAAACAGCAGATGCCTGCTCTTTTCCACTTCCAGATTCCAATGCGGGTACTCCGAGGAGTTGCTCAGTATCCCCACTTGAAATAATTACAGGAAGTCTCTCAACGGTCTCTTTACCTGTTAAAGCTGGAAGGAGTTTACCATCCCAGTGCACGACGACAGCTTGCAATTCCCACCCCTTAAATTGTTCTTTTAAACTAATGGCTCTTTCTTTTCGTATATGCTCTCGTGCTCGGTGAATAGACGACCTGCTGATTATTAAATCTGGAACATTATGTCCCAATGCCTCGGCAACGGCAATTATGATGTGAACTGAATCTCTATCACTAAGCTTGCATCTATCTAACGCCGCGGCGAGTTTCGTAGTCATTACTTCGTGATGTCCCCGTATTCTGGTTGCCTTTGATGATGGAAGCTCCATGTCTTCTGAAACAGGATGCTCTTCTTGCGGACTATAGTCAGTCGATTTTCCAGCAACCGCTAATGGAACTGACAAGTCTTCAAAGCTGCTGCTTGAAGTTGACGACATCAGTTCGGCAGTTTGTTCTTAAAGAGAGAAGAAATTTATTCATTTCAGAATGTATTAAAAATTGAAAAAATCAGTATTAAAAATTATTTAAATTAAAATTATCCAGTTGATGTATTTGAATGATACAAGATGAAAGTATAGAAATTGGGAAAATTTACACATTACTTACTCAGTTGTTGAAGTTCACGATTGCTACGATCTTTTCTCATCAAGACACGCTCTTTTCGCTCTTCAGTTATTAGTTCTCTGCTATGTCCTTTGTAATCAATTCCACAGATGTACCCTGGTCGTCCTTTTAGCCTTTGATTAATTAAAAACTGCTTATCTTCTTCAAGATTTATTCTTTCCATGGCGTCTGCATGTGCTATGTCGAACAGATCGTCAAATTTTGATTGGAAAGCACTCTCTTTTTTCATATGAGATGACGTTGTTCTTCCTGCGTGTTTTTGTATTTGCCTCCATTCATCGTACAAAGCTTCTAATTTTGAAATGCAGTGCTTCACATCTCTAGTTGGAATCCGTGATTTTTCCCAGAAAATGATCACTTCCTGCACAGCTAATTTTGCACTTTCGCGTAAATTCAGCTTTACTACGCGAAGATTAAAAAACAGTACACTTAACACTTGTTTTACTGAAGGTAATTTGCTTCCTGTTATTGTACTTTCGTAATTTCCAAGTAAATAAATTGTGTCACTGTCACGTAAATAAACAGAAGACATTGCGAAATGAACTGTCTGCAGCCTGCACCCTTAGGGGTGCAAGAATGAAAGAAATAAAATTGTTTGTACCGACACACACGCGAACACTCTTCCGCTTCTTTCAGGGTTGTAAGAACCGATCAAGCTTCGTGGTACACGTGATACCGAACGACTTCGTCACTCGCTAAATTAATATTAATGTAAACTGTTTTTTATTATCGCGATGAAATAGAACTTGCTGGTCCGAATGATGACCGTGACACGACCGTGTTTCCGTATGAATGTGTTCCTCACGAACGCTAAACGATACAAAGTGCTGTAGTCCGTACGATGACTTCAGTGAACGACCGACCCTTTGCTTAAAAGACGCTAATTGAGTTCTGAGCTTGTCTACTTTTTCGACGTCGAAGATGGACAAGACATCAGAATTTTGGGGGCGCCAAAATTCCTGATTGGCCAAGCTTTCCTCGAAGGGGGAGAAACCTTCCCTCTGCGATTTCAGCGGTGGAGGAGGAACCCTCCCCCTCTTGGTGACGTAGAAAAGGAAAAAACAGCATTTGACTACCAAACCTAGCCAGGTGTGATCGGCCAGAGCATCTTGCCAGGGTCGCGGTTTATTGCTGTATTGTCCTGCGAGTCAGCGGTGAATGACGGTATGTACCGGTGCCAAGTCACCCTTAACTGGGCAATAAACGGATTAACTCAGAGCGAAAACAACCGAGATGTCTACAAAAACAGCACGATGTCAATTGCCCCCTATTCGACATCTGGCAGGCAAATGTTTCCCAGAACGCTTCGAAAGTATTGCCTAGTTGTAAAAGACTGAATGAATTTCGTTTTAAGAAATACGAAATTGCCCGCTGTAAACGACCAACGAATTTTCGCCTCGCTTCGAGCCCGCTTTTGTCCCGTACGACGGAACAGAAATCGAAAAAGGGAAAGATGGAAAACTGAAGAAACGCAGAAAAAAAGATAAAAGAGAAAGTTAAGGGAGAAGCGACTCTGCGTCGGCTCGTGCGGGCCTGGTCGCCACATGTGTTTGACGGTCACCAGGCCTAGGTGAAGACTCGAAGATTCAAAATAAAAAACACACATTTTCTTTACTCATAAATAAATGTTCATGACGCACTTGAACTTCCAAAATGTAAAAAAATCGGTCCCAAAATCTTGTCCTTTGTATTAAAAAAAAAAATATGAATGAAATAAAAAATCTGCGGTGTAAAAAAGTTAGTAATAGCGTATCATATAGCCATGGAAAATTTGAAGTAAATCGGTTGAATAGTATTCGAGTAATCGTGGCTAACATGTTATAAAATCATGATATCGGAAAAATGCATTTTAATACCTCACGTCTGACGTCTATATCTCCGATATTTTTGCGAATTTCGGTGCCATATTTTCAGGAAACATTCATCACATATCAAACATTGAAAATAAGTAAAAATTAAATTTTTACCTTTTTTGTAAATTTCGGTAAATGCCCACCCCTTAAATGTTTAAAAAATAGGCTTCGAAAATAAAAATTTCATTTTTTTTATTCACCTTCATAAATAAAAAGTGTTCTAGAAGCATTTAAACTTTCAAAATCTGAAGAAAAAAAAAAGTTTTTTATTTTCGTTTTTTGGATTTTTTTCGAAAACCGTTTGTCGCACGAGAAAAAGTAATAGAACAAAAAAGATGCTCCTTGTCCGAATCTACAACTTTTGTTTGACATATTTTTTGATTTACTCAATAACTTGGAAGGTGTTATATAAAGTCGACTTCGCGAGCTGTTAAATAATGATTTAAATGTTTAAGGGCCCAGGGGCACCCTTTCCCGTTATCCGATCGAGCTCAAACTTTACAGGGATTGTTTTTTAATTATTTGGAACCATTCTGGGGGGTGCCCCGAAGAAAATCTTGAAAAAAATTTTTACCAAGAGTAAATAAGAGCCACCCTAATATATATATATATATGTCTACTATCGCTGCCGTGTATCTTTACTCGTCGCGCGGCTATTCTAACCTAACACGAAACTTATTTCATTAATATATCTCATTACGCCTGGAATATTTTCTAAATTTAAAGGCATTTTTCTTATGTAAACCGCATATCAGCTTTCGAATAAGACCAATTTCAATAAAATCGGTCCACGCATGACCGAGATATCATAATATCGTCTCATTGGAACTGTCAGAAACGGTAAATTTTAAGATTTTACTTCTTCTCCTGATTCTTCCAGAAATTTTTCGTCAACCATAATACGTATATACGCGTTACACGCACACCTTCAGCCAAAACGAAACCAACACATGTTTCGTTCTTCGTTCGTCGACTCTCGGGATTATTCGGCAGGGATCGTCGTCCGTCATTGTACATACCTATTTTTTAAATATGACATTTAATTTTATAACCTACCAATCTTAACCTTGCAAGTGTTAAATAATGTAAGTGGTCCAAATTTGAAATGTCAGGAGTTTTTACACTAAATAGGAGACTGAATTATTGTCTCAATTAACAAGGTAAGTCGCCAAATTTATTTAATAGATTTCTTATGTAGAGTCGCAGACTTGGAAGTTGTCCGGAGAAAGTTCGACAGAGAAGCATTTTCTTTCGCATGAGTTTCTGGAAATTTGTACCATGCATGTACAAAATAATATATTGTAACAAATCGCATTGCATTTAAATTGCCAGATATTTTTATACCAGCAGTTCAGAGTTTTTATGTAAATCTTATATTATAGAAATGAAGGCGACGCACAGGCTTGGATGGATAGAAATGAAGGGGATGCACAGGCTTGGAGGTTGTCCGGAGAAGATTAGATAGATAGATAGATAAATAGACAGAGAAGCATCTTCTTTCGCACAAGTTTCTGGAAATTTGTTAAATAAGGTAAATCGACAAAATTTGTCAAAAGACATAGCATTAAGAATTATTAAGAAAATAGATTATGGTGGACTGCTTGCGATGTAGAGCGAAGTCACATTAGTGAAGAAAGGCTTCTGCGCAACTTTCTATGCATAGCATTTTATTTATACCTTTGAAAAGTTTTGAGATACAAGCGTTTTACGAAAAAGTTCATTTTTGCTATTTTCAATAATGGTGGGGTAAACCCGACCGCCTATGTTTTTGGTTGATTTAGTACAGATATTACCTAAATTGAATGGTTTTTCAATGATAAATCAAAAGAGGGTGTTTTTATTTTATAAAACTGAATAAATTTATTTAAAAAAATCGTAATGTTTATGGAATGTTATGTTACTGAATGGTAATAAAAGATAATGGAATTAAAAAAAAATGAAAATAGCAAAATAATTAATCAGAGTCATCTGATTCCCTGCTCAAATAGCTTGCTGGCGTTTTTTTGGTTCGAGCTGAACGTCTGGTTGGCTGCGATGTTGATGGTTTTGGTGCCATTGTTGGTTTTTTGGCTTTTTTTGCGGCAGCCGTTTTTGCCCGTTTGGCTTTATTCTTTCTGTTTTGCTCAGCCTGTGCAACTTCAGAAATTGTTTCATCTGATGTTAAAATGGATGTCCGCCCAGGCTTGCGACCGCGTCTTGGTCCTTGGCTACGTGGTGGAGCGCGCGGAAAGGGACGAATAGACTCTAACGTCTCATTCAAACTGGTTCTTGATGTTGCTGGTGTTGAAGTGGCAAGTGATGGATTAAATGGAACATCGCCTTCTTGTTCTGCATCAACTTTAACTTCCATTTCAACTTCTTCTAATGGCCGATTTATTGTTAAGCTGGGCATGATGTCGATATCTTGAAAAATGTCTGGTTCTACTGGCCAAATACCAGTTGCACGGAATCCAGCCTTTACATTCACTTCGGTTGCACCGATTTCAAGTGCTCGAGTGACCATCGCAGGGATGTCAAATATTTGAATGGGTCAGCCTGGATGCATATGCATAAAATTTAATGATTGTTGTTTCATTGCTGTTTTAAAAGGGCCAAATACTGAGACATCGAGCGGTTGTAAGCGATGTGAGCAATGAGGTGGAAATGAGACCGCGTGAATGCCATTTGCTCGACAGAATTGCAAAGCAGCTAAAGATCGATGGCTTTCGTGATTATCCATTAACAACAATACTGGCTGATCAGGCGAAGAACGCGTGAAACCTTCAAAATGCTTAAAAAAATTCAAAAATAAATCGGCTGTGATCCATCCTGATGGATTTGCACCACCAACACTACCGGCTGGCCCGCCATTCAAAAAATGTTCTTGAAATCGTGCTTTGGGGAAAACGAAATACGGTGGCATACGCATACCAATAGCTGACACAGGCAAAAGAACTGTAACTAATTTTCCCCTTTCCGCAGAAGTAATTTGGCCAACATGTCGGTGGCCTCGACGAGCAACTACTCTAACAGCCTGATGTACCATTGTGACGCCTGTTTCGTCGACATTCCAGATGTTATTCGGACCAAAAACATGCATGTCACTTACTTTTTTATAGTTTTCAAAAAATTTTGCCACATTATGTCTGTTGAATGCGCTAGCTCTCGCTATACTAGTTGCTT
This sequence comes from Andrena marginata, assembly GCA_963932335.1. NCBI lineage: Eukaryota > Metazoa > Arthropoda > Insecta > Hymenoptera > Andrenidae > Andrena > Andrena marginata. The sequence continues at coordinate 14,376,284 of OZ010664.1, forward strand.
CTGGCTTTCGTAACGAAAGTCGTGGATGACGTTGCATAAAACCACGAAACCAATCGAATCCAGCCTTCTTTTCATCTTTCCATGATTCAGGAAACTTGGGTCTTACTTGTACGGCAAATTCATATGCCAACGATCTTGTTTGAGTGGCTGTCAAACCGGAAAAAAACATCAGAAGCGTGTTTCAAATATTCTTCAAAAGCAGTTTCCTGTTCTTTAGTGATGTTACGTATGTGGAATTTTCCCATACGCCGCTCTCAACCATTTTTCGAGCTCGCGTCTGCGAAGGGAAAACGCCCTAAAAGCCTTTTTGTTTATCACATACCACTAAGGGGGTCATGATCTCGACCATCTGGATCACGACCATGGGAACGGGAGTGACACGACGACGACCCCGAAGGATTTCCTTATATGGAAATTCCTAACGCGTCCCCACTCATTTTTGGGACTATATAAACCCTTTGGTTTCATCCCTCGTTGGTTAAAAGCTATAGAGTCACGCGTAGAGTCACGTCGTGTCACGCTCGTACAGAGTTGGTAAGATCGGGCTAAAGTCCCTGTCAGAATCATAGTTAACTTCATAGGATCCGCGAGTCCGGTTTATATTCTATTTGGCACTTTGAAATAGCCACTCGTACGCCCCGCATCGCCAGTGCGTCAACACCGTGCAACTAGTGGTAACCTACACACTTTTATTTATTATTTAATCGCGACACTTACATTTGTACAATAACTAATTATTGAATATACGAATGGTGTTCACGTGTAAATCGAGTAGATTCGTTAAACCCATCTCTTACCCAGCGATCCTTATAATATTAGTAGCACTCACCCACTGATACAACTTTACCGCTCGAGTTGTATCAAATATTAATTAAGAGTTACGAGGCATTACTAACATTTCCCGCGACTCCCTGATTTCGCATCAGGTTCGTTCGCAACCCTTCATCCACAACAAGGAATCTTCTCCAACCCAGTGGCTCCCCGATTTTGCATCGGGTTCGTCCACGAAAACTCACCCTCCTACGGCTCCCTGATTTCGCATCAGGTTCGTCCGTATCCTACAGCTCCCTGATTTCGCATCAGGTTCGTCTGTAAATCTACCAACTTCCGAACAGCTCCCTGGTTTCGCACCAGGTTCGTCTGTGAATAATCCAACCTCCTAACAGCTCCCTGGTTTCGCACCAGGTTCGTCTGTGAACTTCATCCTAGTAACTTCCCGATTTCGCATCGGGTTCGTTCACGACGTTTCACCTTCCTGCGGCTCCCTGATTTCGCATCAGGTTCGTCCGCGTGTGACTCCATTCCCAGAGGCTCCCTGATTTCGCATCAGGTTCGTCCTTGCCGTCAATAATCCTAGCGGCTCCCTGATTTCGCATCAGGTTCGTCCGCACCCCTAACTAACAAACTCATAAACCGTATTCCTTGGGAAATACCCTCCTCGCCGGCCTCTCGCGTTGCCGCAGCCCCGGTTCGTAACACAATAATTATGATAATTGAAATTCAAACATAATGAAGAAAGTCAATACAACTGCTTCCAAACAAATTCTTATTGCTTGCAAAATTACATTTGTTCAATCACGATAGTAGTGAAACAACGAAAGTGGAAAGACATTTTTGTAGATGTCCGTGGCCTGGAAGTTAAATACTTTGCGTGGCTACGCTAGGTCAAATTGTCGATGAATAAGAATTATTTAAAAACGCAAAATAATGAAAGTGTACCTACTCATATTGTTAAAGTTTTAAATTGACAAATTATCTGGAAGCCTGCGAGAGGGAAGGTATGGTAATTTATTAAAATTATTAAAATAATTATTTTACTTATTATTTATTTTTATATAGGGTGTCCCAGAATTGAGGGACATCCCGGAACATGCAATATCCTGTTGCAAAAAGACATCGAAAAGTCCTTAACCGTTTTGGGATCCGAGGTTTCGTTTTCGAGATAATTAGAAAAAACCCCGACCAATCAGAGCGCGAGCCTTCCGCTGGAGCTGCCGCGCTAGCGTGGCCGCGCGGCGGGCCGCGCTGCGACTACGAACAAGCAAGGCGGCATGCATCAAAGGAAATTGCGTAGAATGTTAAATGAAAAAGAAGTAACAAAAAAATCGAACCTTTTGCCATGGTTTATTTGCCATTTAAAGTGAATAATGAATAAAGGATATGGATGAAATGGATGAAAATTATGTGTAACGTAAAAAGACGAATACAAAGTTGTTTTTTTAGAAGAATGGAAAATAATAATTATTTGGAGTGAGAGGATAAGGAACACGTAATTTCCTTTTTTTAATAACGTACAAACGAAAAGGTAATGCAACAGGGAACGAACGAAAAGTGATCGTAGTTCGTAATTGTGATAAAAATCCTTAGTTCAATAACGGCCAACACTGTTGTTGATAATGAATGAGTTTGTTTAAAAACTGCGAAGAAAAATTTACGTACGGAAATTTTGAGAATTATCGCCGGAAATAAGCCATAGCCTGCGTTAAATTTAAAAAACAATAGTTGCCAATAATGTAACTAAAACTCACCCTTTCGGAAATTCACCTGCAGCTTGACAACCTGTGTCATTAGGTCACTGAACCGATCCTGGTCATCGATAGACGCGCCGAGTGCACAGCTGATCTCAGGTACACGAACACCATCCAAAGTTAAGGGTCGCAAGGTCAAGTGCGTCCGAGTTAATGTCCCGAATATTCACTTCACTGCACGTCTACTAACACTGATCACTTAATTTATTTTTCATGGAACGCGTTGTTCCTACGTTATAAAAATTGGTGGAAATGAATTTTTACTCGGCGTTCGGAGCCGGGGGTATTCCGGCGCCAATTCTCACGCTGCAGCACTTGCGTCCCCGTTGTTCAAGGGGTACATCCAGAACATCGCGTAATACTCTTGACCAGAGAACATTTCTGCGACGTGATTGCTTGCTGATTGACAAGATTTTTTCCAAGCGACTTCTTCTACCCCCAAATAGTATCTCTCGTTCCATTATGAGTTGACCCCCGCCAGGTTAAGAGGCTTCAGGTAAAAAGAAGCCAGCACAGTTTCGAAACACACGTGCTTCGCAGAAGTGCAACGAACGGACTATCGTGGACTTTTACAAAAGTCCGCGCTCCCTTCTTTTACTGCCAATGTACCCATTGCTTCGAGGTAGGCAGCAGACACCACGTGTTTCGGTTCGAAAGGGTCCGAAGAGAAGAGAAACAGACAATCTTCGAGTTGCTATAATGAAAAAAATCCTGTTTCCTGTTTCCCTTTTCCGATGCCCACAGTTCACGTCTGCTACGAGGCGGAACCAATTAAGCTATAAATTACCCAAAACTGTAGGAAACCGTTATCTACCGTCGACTAGCGGGACAATACGGTCATAAACCGCGACCCTACCGAAATGCTTTGGCCGATCAGCCTGATTAATTTTTGGGAACTAACAATTAAAAAGTATTATTCAACATCAATACGGCTCGCGAAGAGACACAGGAAGAAAGAGAGCATGTAGTTCGCTGACTGCGCGTGGTCCCGCCTGCTTGGTCCTACCTTCAAATTAAAGACGGATCCCTTATCTCTCGAGTATAAGGACGCGCTCGAATTTCAAAACAAAAGCACGTGTTGACGTATTCCGTGCGAGAGACGGTGGGCTTGAAGTCCGATTGGTCCTAGTCGAACCAATCGGGCCTGCTTATCTCTCGAGTATAAGGACGCGCACGAATTTCAAAACAAAAGGACGCGTCGACGTATTCCGTGCGAGAGACATTGGGCCTGAAGTTCGATTGGCCCTAGTCGAACCAATCTGCCTTGCATCCCTCCCAAACGGCGACTGTCCTCAAGAGGCCCTGCAGGTGAATTTCCGAAAGGGTGAGTTTTAGTTACATTATTGGCAACTATTGTTTTTTAAATTTAACGCAGGCTATGGCTTATTTCCGGCGATAATTCTCAAAATTTCCGTACGTAAATTTTTCTTCGCAGTTTTTAAACAAACTCATTCATTATCAACAACAGTGTTGGCCGTTATTGAACTAAGGATTTTTATCACAATTACGAACTACGATCACTTTTCGTTCGTTCCCTGTTGCATTACCTTTTCGTTTGTACGTTATTAAAAAAAGGAAATTACGTGTTCCTTATCCTCTCACTCCAAATAATTATTATTTTCCATTCTTCTAAAAAAACAACTTTGTATTCGTCTTTTTACGTTACACATAATTTTCATCCATTTCATCCATATCCTTTATTCATTATTCACTTTAAATGGCAAATAAACCATGGCAAAAGGTTCGATTTTTTTGTTACTTCTTTTTCATTTAACATTCTACGCAATTTCCTTTGATGCATGCCGCCTTGCTTGTTCGTAGTCGCAGCGCGGCCCGCCGCGCGGCCACGCTAGCGCGGCAGCTCCAGCGGAAGGCTCGCGCTCTGATTGGTCGGGGTTTTTTCTAATTATCTCGAAAACGAAACCTCGGATCCCAAAACGGTTAAGGACTTTTCGATGTCTTTTTGCAACAGGATATTGCATGTTCCGGGATGTCCCTCAATTCTGGGACACCCTGTATATAAAAATATTTTAAAAATATTGTTTTTTTGACATTACGGCCGCCCACGGCCACGGCCACGGCTGCGACCAGGGGGTAGAAACTCCAGCAGAAGTTACGGATCCCTATTTTGGCGCCATCTAAAGGGTCTAGCCCGATAAGCATAGTGAAAAGTGCCCTTGAATCGATTTTAGCTGGCAATGCACCTTTCAATAATGTAGCACAGGAAAACATTGTACACCAAGTTTCAACCCCCTATCTCAACCAGGAGGGTAGTTATAGGGTAAATTCGAATTTTCGGTTTTTGCCATATTTTCCCTATTTAATGGTCAGCAAAAATTCTAAAAGAAATCTGAAATATTGTAGACATGATTGTGTATGATTGTGAATTTTTTCAGATTTTTTCGCGTGAAAACGTGATAAATACTTTCAATTTTTGCATTTCCGTCATACAGTGCATGCATTATATGATTTTTAATATCTCTACATTCGACAGAGTAATATGTAAACGAAGGGAATTAAGTTAATATGATTAATTGGAAGTGTATACGCACCTTATATCACGTGGTACGTAAGAATCATTCAGCGCCGCAGTTAGAGTAGTGGTTAGAGTTAAAACTCGCCGAAAGCCAAAGTTCCTATCTGTGTGTACCTGTTTACACTCTACGGGGCGGTATTGTCGCACCCTTACATATATCGAATAGTTTTTACTTACCTTTTCTATTCAAATTTTAATTTGTAGTCGTAAGATTTTCCTCTTCGTCCTAGTATTGTTAAGGGGAAAAAAAAACAAAACATAATTATATTTAAGAGATGTATGTATCATCCTCTGAGCCAGCATTTAAGGGCTAATGTTAAGCAACATCAAGAGTCTACGCGTACCCACCAAGGGTCTTTTTAGTCTTTAAGTAAACACCAAGACTGTTCTGTCCTTTATACGTTAAGGACAATTCCCAATTGTTGTTGTTATTGTTTGTATCTAGGTATAATAAACGTATATATTTAAAAAAAAAAAAAAAAAGTGGTTAGAGTGTTAGACTGCGAAACCGCTGCATACTCTCTTTTGTCGTAGGTTCGCACCCCACCAAGGTCCAATTTTTTTTTCATGATATAAAATTTTTTCATCGTTGATTACATGACAATACACGACATTCATTTAAAAATGTTTCTAGAATATTTTAAAAATATTTTATCATAAGGTTTCCATAAAAATAATTCTAGTTCCGGATAGTTTATAATATTTTGTCAATGGAATAGATGTGTGGTATTGGCTTATGATACGTATTCTGAATCCACTGGTTGGATTCGCCATTCTTTTATCAACGTACACCGTCCTCATTCGATTGTGGTCGTAGTGCGTCCGATTAATGGCTGATTTAAAAAAAATAAACGTAAAAATATTGCCATAAGCTAGCTGTAGTGTACAGCTGTGCTTATGCTTTATTACATTATAATATATTATATTATATTGCATTGCATTGCATTCCATTCCATTTTTGTTATATTTTTGTTGTTATGTTATACTATTGATTATTGATCAGGGAATCAATGTAATGAATCAATGTAAAACCCCGTTAAACAGTAACCGCAAACTGCTAACGTCTTTGACTGAGTGGCGGCACGCGCGCCTTCCGTCAAAAGGCTCCCCCAAACCAACGCTAATTTTGCCGCGCGGAGCGAATCCGCCGCGGATCAGATAAGGCTGTCCATAAGCCTCCACGTATAAAAAACTGCTGAACCGCGGCGGATCCGCTCCGCGCCGCGATATTCGCGTTGGTTTCGGGGAGCCTAAAAGCGGCGCAACGCGTTTAGTTTTTTGACGAAATCGGCCACACGCCTGTGGCCATCAAAGCGAATCGAGTCCTCGATCGGTACAGAACGAATTTTTAACCGGTGATCGTTTTTCCGTTTCAACATGTCTACCAGAGAAGTGCAAGTTGTCGACAGAAAAACTGTGCGTGCCAAATGTATGAAATGTAATATTCTGATTCGAAAATCATGCGGGCAAAAGAAAATAATTAATTCGGTGGCTGAAGCCGCAAAGTTTTCTGGGATTTTAGACAAAGTGGTGGCTGTTGGTGATATACTTTGCAATAAGTGCCGTCTTTTCATATGTAGAAGTACCGAACTTAGTACAGTTTCTCAACCTCAAGAATATGAAGAGATTCCACACTCTTTAGAATCTTAAGACAGAGAATCCTCAATACCTCTGCCTATATCCACAAGTGAGCCATTTCCATTTGAAGCACATACGCTCGAAACCCCTTTATCTGAAGATGTAGTTAACACATCAACCGATTCCGATCCATTATCAACAATTGACCCATCAGTTATTTTAGATGTTAGCACCTCCGAAGATTCGAATGTAGAGTACATCGAAATGCCATTTTCCAGGGTAATTGCCACTCATGGGTACTGTTTCGTGTGTGGGTCCAAAAAGGGTATTATCAACGTGCCATTTGAAACACGAAAGCAAGTATTCATCATGCGCAGATTATATGTGCCTAAAGGAAATCGGTGCTGCCCCAGTCACTTGTTAAAAAAACGGTTGTTTCACAATATTGTTGCAAACTTACGGGTTCATTCTAATACTAGTTTAGTCGAATGTAATGAATTAAGAGATCATTTTGAATATATTGCACTCAGTAGTAATTCTGAAATTAAAGATAAAATAGGGGATTTTACATTGTCGGCAGAACGTCTTAAAATATTTACAGGTTTAACTTGGGAAAATCTCATTAATCTACGGGAACTGATGACCTCAATGCGAAATTCAGAAACTCGCAATATTACACAAGCTATTGTTTTTTTATTCAAATTACGCACTGGCAATTCAAACAATCTGATATCAGCTATTCTTGGTTTAGAACACGAGCAACAAGTGTCTAGTTTCTGTCAATCAGTTTTAAAGTCATTCGAAAAAGATATTTTACCTGTCCATTTTGGGTTCGAAGCCTTTTCTCGCGAGTACTTAATAAGTAATGAAACCTCCGACATTGCTAAACAGCTGTGTAACATTACAAACCAATTAGCACTGATTTTTGATGGTACATATATTCGGCATCAAAAGAGTACTAATAACGAGTATCAGCGGAAATCATATTCTGGTCAGAAAAAAGTTCCACTGTGTAAACCAGGGCTCTCCAGCGTAGGGGCCCCTCACGCGCCTGCTTCCCCTTCCAATCTTCCTCTGGCGCAGCGTGCCTTCCGTTGTCAGGGAGACCGCGCGACGCTACGAAGGCTGCCATGACGGGCTAGCCGGGCAAGCGTCTTCGCGGTTAGCGTCGCGCGGTATCCCTGACAACGCGGACGAGAGTGGGAGAACCCCGAGCGTACGCGTACGGCACCTTGGAGAGCCCTGGTGTAAACCGTTCACCATCTGCGCAACAAATGGATATGTCGTTGATGTACTTGGACCTTTCTATGCGAACCAAAATGATGTTCAGATAATGAAAATTATTTTACAAGACCCAAATGACCTGCAAAGTATCATGAAACGTGGAGACATTTGCATTGTTGATAGAGGATTTCGTGATGTCCAATCATATTTGGAAGAATCGGGTTTTCAAGTTCTGATGCCTGCATTGAAAGGAAACGTAGTCAACTGACGACTATAGAATCGAATGCCTCTCGACACGTTACAAAAATTCGTTGGGTCGTCGAAGCAATTCACGGCATCATCGGACAAAAATATAAACTTCTGCACCATCAAATGGATAACAAGTTATTGCCTCAAGTAGCATTATTTTGTAAAATCGCTTGTTTTTTAAATAATAGATTTGGAAAACGTTTAAATTCTGATGTAGGACTTTCCCATGAAATAATACAACGAATGAAATCTCAACAGGATGAAAATACATTGGCTATAGAAGTTGAGGAATATCATTGGAACAGACGAAAAATTCCATTCAAGCAGATGTCAGCAACTGATTGTTTAGATTTTCCTGAAATGACGGAGAACGATTTAAAAATTCTATTTACCGGGTCGTATCAATTGTCGCAGGCAGTTTCCTATTTAGCTGAAATAATGGATGCCGATAATAATATTAACATCCTTAGCTTGAAACAAAAAACAAATATTATGAAATTCCACGTAAAGTCGCGTCATATCAATCGTAAAACATACCGTTGCTATATCGATTATGTACCAAATTCAATTGGCATTTCGGGGATAAAGCGTTATTGCTGTGAATGCGCAAATGGAAACCGTACTATCGGGTGCTGTTCCCATGTAGCAGCAATTATTTACTACCTGTCGCACGCGCGGTACCTGTCGACAATTATCAGACCCGCCGAAGTTTTAAGCAACTTATTTCATCAAGACGAAGTAGTACCCGTAATTAACGAAGATAGTGACGAGGACTAAAATAATAATAACATACTCATTATCTAACAGTTACGGCGGTAAGTATTCTTAAAATAAATATAAGTATCTTAATTATAGAGTTGAACAAAAAAAGCTAAATAATTCTATATCTAATAGAATACGCCGCCCTCATTCGATTATGGTCGCGGTCCGTTCAATTATTGTCTGATTCCCTGATCAATAAACTAATATAATATAATATATGTAACGTACCGCTACCTACCGCCATAAATTTTTCCTTTTGTTTGCGCACATATTGTTAATTTCGTTTACATTATACCTAAGTTACTATACCGCGCATGTGAGAGCGCGTTCAAACAGCGCGCGAAAGAACCTAGTAACGCGCAACGCGTGCGCATAGCCGTCTATTCAAACAGTGAACTCAGTGCCGCGAGCGAATAGAGCGCGCGTGCGCAGATCGCACGTTCAACCGGACGCCGAATAAACCGAACGTAGTACGCGAGTGGCGCGAACCGGATGTTAATTATAATTAGTGCGCGAGACCGCACAGCCAGTGATTGGTGCCGGCCAAGTATCACCAAGCAGTATAAATAGAGGCCCGCCAGCAGCAGAGAGCAGACTTGGTTCTGCCACCGAACCACGAAGACTACGGTCGCTCTAGCCAGCCACTCAGTCAGGAAGAAGTTATCTTAAAACTCCAAATCCTAAACTTACTTTCGAGGTAGCTTTAATTAGCTCCTCAATCTCCAAAACCGAGGTAGCTTTAATTAGCTCCTCAATCTCCAAAACCGAGGTAGCTTTAATTAGCTCCTCAATCTCCAAAACCGAGGTAGCTTTAATTAGCTCCTCAATCTCCAAAACCGAGGTAGCTTTAGTTAGCTCCTCAAATCCCAAAACCGAGGTAGCTTTAATTAGCTCCTCAATTACAAACCTGGCCCATACTTATTAAGTCCCAAAACCGAATACTCCAAAGCGTGGGGCCAGCTGAAGCCGGGGCCAGACCTGAATGCGTATACGCTGAGCAGGCTGAGCGCGCATGAATGACGCATGCGGAGGGGTCGAAAGTGCCATTGTATCTTTCTTCACCAACTTCTGTGCTTAACTTAGCCCACTCCGCAGTCGTAAAGATGGTGTGATACATAGTTAGCTAAATAAACATACAGCTCAACCCTCCGAGTCATCCCGTTTACCAATACAGAGTGATTGTCCACCGACGCGTGTCAAAGAGTTGCCACCTGGTACTCCGTGGCTAGGACAACCCCCTGCAGTGCCTCACCGAATTTGATGGGTTTCGATCCTTCAAACGGTTGGAATACCATTAAAAATTCAGAAATGTTCAAGAGTTCCGCATTTCTCATCACATCTTTGCGAAAACCACGTCAATTTATTCCTTATGTTTCGCCGATGAAACTGACACCAAGAACAATGTAATTCAGACCATAATGAAGGAAATTTCAGGAAAAATGGTTTTATATCATTTCAAGCTGAATTCGTTAAAAATAGTCGGATTTATATGAAATTTGGAATGATTTTCATCGGAAAAATATAAGGAATCCATCGGCATCCCTTCCATATCCCGTAGGCGTAGGTACATTGGAAAGGTCTGTGGGACACTCTTCGTTTATTACCACCTTGTCTTGCTTCTTTAAACTACTTGACACCCCCAATTGTAAGGACGACAACAAGTCATGGTGGTGTGAGGGACAGGGATGCACCACTACAGTTGTTTACCCCATGTGGGTGAGCCATTCCTTTGATGGTCTGGGATTTCACCAACATCGGCTGTGAAGAGCCCGAACATCGCGGCGAGCCTGACCTTCCTTTGGTCGAGGGTCCCGAGGTCCTTTCCTCGGTGTTATATGGCAGGCAATCCTTTCGTCTGCACTACTCCAAACACTCTCTGTCCTTCAATCTTTAGCTGTCGCGAACCACGAGACTCTGTCGAAACTGGCGAAGAAGATCGCTAGAAATATACGTTCCACACGTAGGAACGGGGGCATTAGGGAGTTTCAAGTGGCGTTCGGTTCGGGGTTCTATTCAGATCTGGACGCGGCCGAAAAGGAGGCTAATATTTCCACTATCTTTAGGTGGAATCAGACGGGTCGTAGCTCCGCGAGCCGGCACGCCTCGTCTAGCTCGTCAATTTTTCTGGGCGAGCCGAGCCGATCAGTCTCCAATTCGAAGGGAAGACGTCACAGGCGGGATCATGCGCAGTGCAGCGGACACCTCATTTTCTACCTGCGTCCCTCCACGAGGCGTATTGCTGCCCCCGCGAGTAATCTCGTGTGATTTTTTAACACAACAGCGAGTCGGCCTGGCTATATGAATTAAGAACAATGCAGGGTGTAGTGAAGAAAAGAAAGACAAATTATTCAGTACAATAGAGCTTTAAAGTCTATCATATGTTAATTGCATTATTATTATTATTCAAAATGTAAATTTTAAATTTTTGATTATCTGTTTATGTCAATATTAGCAATGGATTAAATTTATTTAGTCTATGCCTTCAATAATTTAAGACATTAAAATTAATTTCTGTAGGCGTTTCGTAAAAATCACCGAAAGCAGCAAACTTTGAAGATTTGTATTTTTTAAACAATTTCGAATCTGCAAAAATGAGGACTTAACCCTCCCTAATTTCATATGGGCTACCATATGTGTATTTCAATATCATGAAAATCCGAGATATCGAGGATTTTAGAAAAGTATCACATTCTGCCTCTATCTTCCACGCTGAACGCAATGCACTCCAAACTCCCTTTGATGTGCGGAAGAAAACCGACAACGGTCTGCTCAGGCCATGTGCCTTCGCCGGCATCCCCGAGTCGGGTCGAATGAGCCGAGTCACCACGAATGACCCGTCCACACTAGCATATGCGTTCACGCTCAGCCTTTCTGACGTAGAAGCATGCGGCCCTAGCTACCGTTTCACCCGTCCACATCAAAATATTCGTGCGCCGCTCAGCCTGCTCAGCGTATACTCATTCAGGTCTGGCCCCGGCTTGATAGGCACCAGAAGCCATAACTAAATACGAAGGAAGGAAGCTTCTCGGCAACGAAGGTGGAGCGGCGGTAACATGTATAGGAAAAAGTTGTTCAGAATCATGCCCCCGACAACATATCCAAAAATAATTTAAATCGGTGAGGAAACACCTGTTCTGCATAATTACCTTATTTTTATGGAAACCTTATGATAAAATATTTTTAAAATATTCTAGAAACATTTTTAAATGAATGTCGTGTATTGTCATGTAATCAACGATGAAAAAATTTTATATCATGAAAAAAAAATTGGATCTTGGTGGGGTGCGAACCTACGACAAAAGAGAGTATGCAGCGGTTTCGCAGTCTAACACTCTAACCACTACGCTAACTGCGGCGCTGAATAATTCTTACGTACCACATGATATATGGTGCGTATACACTTCCAATTAATCATATTAACTTAATTCCCTTCGTTTACATATTACTCTGTCGAATGTAGAGATATTAAAAATCATATAATGCATTCACTGTATGACGGAAATGCAAAAATTGAAAGTATTTATCACGTTTTCACGCGAAATATCTCGAAAATATCGTTTTCTGATTTTTTTAACTACGGCGCACCTTACCGAAAAATCTGAAAAAAAATTGTAGATAATAGTCATGGCAATATCTAACTACTGTAAAATTAAAAATCTAGGCGCTCGAAAACTTCAACACGTAACCTGCATTTTTCGACATTTTGTTGCGTTTTTTATTTCTTACACTTAGCAGTTGCAACGAAAAAATCTGAAAAAATTCACAATCATACACAATCATGTCTACAATATTTCAGATTTTTTTTAGAATTTTTGCTGACCATTAAATAGGGAAAATATGGCAAAAACCGAAAATTCGAATTTACCCTATAACTACCCTCCTGGTTGAGATAGGGAGTTGAAACTTGGTGTACAATGTTTTCCTGTGCTACACTATTGAAAGGTGCATTGCCAGCTAAAATCGGTTCAAGGGCACTTTTCACTATGCTTATCCGGCTAGACCCTTTGTAGGGATTCTGCTTGGAACTAAAATTCAATATGGCGACCCAATGCCGGGAAAATTCAAATTCGTTCAGAATTTGCGTATTGCAATACAGAATAAGAGATACATTTGTTGACGTGTTAAGAAGATTTGGATACGAAATTCAGGTGTTAGAGAGAAATATTTAATTCAATTTGCCATAATTGACTGTAATTAAATATTTCTCATTCGCCTGAAGATTCTTACCTAAACCTTCCCCATTTTTCAATTATTATTGGCATAATTGGACATTATTTTGCCAACAATAATTGATAATGCCAACAAATGTATCTCTTACTCTCCATTTTGTATAATATACTTAATTGTAAACATACAAGTAGAGGTAAGGGATAGTTAGTTGCACAGTTTTTTCTTTTCAACATGTTTCTTTATTTTTTTTCCTACAATTTCTCGAATACTGAGTAACTGCTTGCTTTGCTAATATTGCTCCCGCCCTACTACCTGAATTTTGCCCTCTCAACATTCTGTTGATATTTTTACCCCAAGACATGATGTATTCTAGAGCAATAGATTTTGAAATAGCCTCACATAAAGGCTGAAAATGCTCAGTACATGTTATGAATGAAAAATCTAATATTACTGATAATGGCAGCATCAAGTTTTTTAGAACATTTTTTTTAAAACAATAGTTCGCGATATTAGCCTCGAGATTATCATGCGCTTCTGTACATAGTGCGTCAAAATTGTTAAAATTACACATATCAGACACACATGTGGAACAACATTTAAATCGGATGTCTGTGGATAATTTGTGTAATATTGTTGCCGTGTCCATGCAAGTACCAGTGGCCGTAGAGTCATCGTGAGAAATAATATATTGGTTACTGTGTTCTTCTGCTTTTGTAAAACCACGGATATTTTCCGAATTCTGAGTCATCATGGCAAAATTGTGCAGTGAAAAGAGAGCTTCCGCTTCATCCTCTTCACAATTGCCTTTCACAGTTTTCGCCGCAGTTAAATTATTAATGAGAAGCGATTTGAAGAATATTTCAAAATGCTGCGGCGTAGGATTATTATTTCTGCCTCCGTGGCTTCGAATCATGCCAAAAAAATTTTCTAGCGGGTCCTGATTAATAAATCGCGGTGAAAAACGTTCGAATTCCATTTGTTGAAGGGTCCGCCACAATCTTTGAAATCCCATCAACGTGAAACTAAAATTTCTCAGTGACGGCACACTTTTAGGTTTTTTCGTTTTCTTATCAACAAATTGGATATTATTTGCCATACAACGACTGGCCTCTTTCCAAAAGGTGGAGTGACAGCTGCTGCTGGTCACTTCATTTCGGAGGTCGTTTTTCGTTGATGTTTGGTCCTGCTTTCTACCATTGACGGAATCGAATGCATCGTTGAAGAATTTAATTACTTCAGACGTGGTTACGCCTTCCGTAATCGGCATACTTTGCATCCCTGCAACAGTCTGCACTGCACCTGTAAATATGATAAATTGTTTTTCTTTTCATGTGAAATAGAAATGTAATGCACAGAAAAAAATACAAACCTTTGATACAAGTTAAATGTCTTATAAACGATGATACTGTCCGACTTAAAGTCTGAACAGCTAGGTTGACCTTCATTTTTCTGATTTTGTGTTTTCTCACATGCCCATTATGTAGTTTCGGCACTTGTTTTTTTATATTATTTATGCTATGAGTGTCGATATCATACGCCAATTCTATTATGTCCCAGGATGCAAAATATCGACGTTTTGGGTCAATCTCTCTCACATTTTCAGTTTTTTCGTCAATTTCTTTCATAAATTCCGGTGTGAGGAGAAACTGCTTTACAGCTACCTGATTTTTACTCGTACTTGTTTTTCCATGTGGGAAAATAACTTCTATGTCTTTCGTCAAGAGATTGTTTCGCATCCCCTTAATCAAATGTGGAGGATCAAAAAGAGGAATGATGACTTGTCGCGATAGTTCAATTCTGCCAGCTGAAAATAATAGTGTTACTTAATTCGCTATAAAAGATATTGTACAATAACTGAAATTTTGATGGTATAGTTTTGCGGAGGAGGGTAGGGACACACTGTTTATACTTACAAAAAAATTGTTCTCTTTAAGGCATATAGCTTTTGTTTCTTTTAAGAGATTACTGATACATGAAGAATTTGTCTGTCCCTGATCGCACACTGTGGCGACCAGCTTAAATTCACATTTGGTGATAGCTCGTACTAATTCTTTAACGCATCACATTAATTGAATAGCACTGGTAGCAGCTTTACAAAAATTGTACGATAAAGGAATCTTCCAATTTTGTGGATTCCTCTCAACATAAATACAAGCGCATGGTCGGCAAATTTATTTGTTCTACCATTGCCCTAATCTTCGAATCCTACTATTTTATCTTCACGTTGGGAATAAGAAAGTTCTGATTGCAAGGAAACTTCATCCCATAGCAGGAAGCATACCTTCTCCTTCTCAGACATATTGAACCCCTGTTTTTTCAGGTGATCAAAAATCAATTGGTTGGCCCCAGCTTTTAAAGGGATTT
Source organism: Andrena marginata (assembly GCA_963932335.1). Lineage (NCBI taxonomy): Eukaryota > Metazoa > Arthropoda > Insecta > Hymenoptera > Andrenidae > Andrena > Andrena marginata. The sequence goes on from OZ010664.1 coordinate 14,391,695, forward strand.
TGTGTAAAAAGGTCTGTAATGAACGTGGGGTGGGCAAAATAAAAATTTTGCTAAGAAGTCTATAACATTGAGGAGACTGTTTTAAAAGAGCTAATGCTAGAACCTTGTCATCCAAGGTGAATCGTCTACCCTATAGAACAAATTGTAAATATACAAATAGTAAATTTAATTAAATGATGAATTACAATTATATCGCACTATTATTATGTACAATATTATATTTTCAAAAATTAATGAAACCTACATAATGGGTGACAATTTTCACTTACATTAACTCTTTTATGTACATTTCGAATCTGCATTTCTAGAAATGATAGTTGTATTTTAGATAGACCTTTCAGTTTTTTCATTTGCACCGTTCCCATGTACTTTTCAGCACTTTCTAACCTCTCCTTTAATGTGCTCATTGTATGCATATGCTTAGATTGTTTCTTTAATAAAGTAGAAGCTATCCTATGTAAACGCCTAGCCACTGGCGTTAACTTGCTTTTTCTTGTTATTGAACCAAGCAGTACTCGTCTTTTACAAGTTTTAGGAGTTGACTGGATGGCTTCCGTCGAAGCAGAATCGGAAGATTGTGTATTCTGCACACTTGAGGCAGAGTCAGGAACAGTATGTACATCAATTGTATTATGCTCTATTCCTTCATCAGGAACAGTATGTACATCAATTGTATTGTTACGTTTTCGCGTTGGCATAATATAAGTTTAATGTGTAATAACAGAACGTGAACATTAACAAGGATAATAGTAATTAAATAACAGTAATTAATCAGGTAGAGGTGTTCGGGACTACGTCTGCTCGCAATGGCGTCTGTATCTCAAGTGACAGCTTGACAGGCGATCGATCAGATCGCCTTCTTCTCGCTGTCCCTTGTCTTCGTCGCGAGCACCAACGGGCCATGGATTCCATCCATAGGGTGCTCGCAACACTGCTCCCCCCTCTCGAGAAGCGGTCGTCCCGACCGCTGCAGCTTCTCCGCTGTCTGCAGCCGTACCCTGGTCCGAAAGAGTGGACTAAATGCTGTGTGGCCTCTTCCGACCGTCGCCTCGGCATTCGCCTTCACGCCCAAGGGAAAACCACCCAAAAACCTTGGGCAAGGCGTGGGTACGTGGTTCCCCGTGTCTCTACCCTCCACTTGCGTCTTCGAACTTGCGCACTTCTTTCTTAGATTTCATCTTCTGTGATGGCGCATCTTCTTCCTGGGTAGAGACGGGTACGGGGTCTTGTCATCTCAGGGTCGGGGTACGCGTGTCTGTCCTGGATTTTGGGGTTTCTGGATGCAGCTTCAAAATTTCTTCTTGTTCGACGACGACATCCCCTGCGTGGGTCCCCGGGCTGTCCGGTCTTGGGATCTGGCCGTCTCCACGTCCTGCGTCTGGATCGCTGTCCCGCTCGCTAAGTTCGCCTGCTGTTGCTCTCGCTCCGGTTTCCCTTGCAGAAATACAAAGCGCTTTAGGGTTCGGTCGTGTCTGTAAAGAAACCGTTGGGGCCGCCCGAGTCGGAAAGCCAACGAGGAAGGCCGAGCACGCGAGCAGGGAATTGCAGCTAGTCACAAGTATGCAAGCGGCCCAGCCCCCACGGCAGCCACCGGACTCGTCCACCCTGATGATGATTTTCTTCTAATCTCCTCCAGTCCTTGGCTTCGTGATGGCCCCATTCCTCTTCTTGGCCTCTGGTGTTGTTCCAGGGGACAGTCCTGTACGTCCGGTTAGCGCTCCCGTTTCCGCGACATCCCCTCCAGCCGGTCCAAGCAGCGCTTGTCCGTCTGGTGATTGGGGATGCCATTTCCCTCCTGCTGTCCACCCTCTCTCCTTCTTTTTCCTGGGTACCCCGCGAGATCCTCCATCCTGGCCGTGCCAGGGGCTCGCAGGGTCTCCTCCAGGGGGCTAGCGGGGCGCTTTCACGTATGTCCGCACCCCGCTGCGGACTGCCACGCTATTGTGGCACATTCGGGGAATTCGGGAGCGCGTATCCCGACCGCGGTGGTAGTCCCCCGACACCTTGTCCCTCGTCGTGGGGTATCGTGTGCCTGTAACAAACTCAAGAGCGGGGGCCGGGCTACGAAGGCAACCTCCGTAGCCCAGTCCACCTGATTAGCTTAGACTAATCTTCTTTCTTGAGTCTTCCGAGTCCTCGCGTCCTTCCATCTTGAGATTCTGAGTGTTGGTGCTTGACTCTTCACTCTTCTAGGAACCGTCCTTCGTATTTCGCTAGGCGTCGAACATGGACCACCTTGCACTTCTTCCGGGGCGTACGCTGGATCCTGTAGACGACGTCGTTGAGCTTGTTCACCACTGTGTAGGGTCCTTCCCAGTCGTTCTGCAGTTTTGGGCACTTCCCTTTTACTCTTCGTGGTTGGAATAACCACACTCGTTCCCCGGGCTGGAATTCTACCGCGTGAACGCGCTTGTCGTACCACGACTTCATTTTCGAACTGTAGATGTCCAGACGGCGTCGAACGAATTCGTGGATCTTCTTCATTTTTCCTCGGATCCATTCGGAGTATCCACGTTCAACGTCCTCGTCGTCTTCCACCTCTGGGGGTAGTCCTCTCCATAATTGTAGAGGTAAACGCAGTTCCTGGCCATATAGGATCATCGCTGGCGTTAGTTGTGTAGCTTCATGTCGTGCTGACCTGTATGCGAGGAGGAACATGGGAATCCATTCGTCCCAATCTCGTTGATGTTCTGAAACAAACATTGCAAGATATTGGAGCAATGTTCTGTTCAAACGTTCTACTAGACCGTCGGATTGAGGATGCAGAGGAGTTGTTCGTGTTTTCCTGATTCCTAGCAGTTTCAGCAATTCCTTGAACACGGAGGATTCGAAGTTCCTTCCTTGGTCCGTGTGTATCTCTAACGGTACACCATGACGACACACTACGTTGTGCAAAAGAGCTCTTGCCACTGTGACAGCTCGCTGGTCTGGCATCGCGATTACTTCCGGCCACCGGGTAAAGTAGTCCGCCACGACCAGCATAAACCTGTTGCCGGCCTGAGACCTCGGGAGCGGACCCACAACGTCCAGGGCAAATCTCTCGAACGGAGCTCCCACGTTGTATACTCTCAGGTTCCCTGCTCCCCTTTGACGTGGTCCCTTCTTTGCCGCACAGGTGTCACACCGCCGGCACCACTCTTGAACGTCCTGTCGACACGTAGACCAGAAGAACTGTTGGCGGATCTTTGCCAAGGTCTTGTTTACTCCGAAGTGTCCAGCTGCTGGCGCATCATGGAACTCCTTCAGGACTCCTGCAACCTTTTCGTGCGGTACCACCAAAAGCCACGAGGTCGTTGTACCATCGTGGGACTCCCATTTCCTGAAAAGCAAACCTTCGTGAACTTCCAGCGAGTCTCAGATTGACCAGTAATATTTCATTTGCGGGGAGAAACGAGCAACATCTTGCCAATCGGGCTTCTCCCCTTCTCCTTTCTTTTTAAGGATGAAGCCGATCGTTTCATCCTTCTCTTGACTTCGTTTCCACTCGTTCTTGTCTTCTTCACAAAATATCCTGTGAATCTTCTTCGTGGTCTGTACTTCTCCTTCTGCTTCTTTCTTCTCCAGTCGATTGCAGTTCTTACAATTTTCTTCGATACACGGTCTTCTGGAGAGTCCATCGGCGTTTCCGTGGGCTTTTCCTTCCCTGTGACGAATTTCGAAGTCGTATTCTTGTAGTCGTTCGATCCAACGGGCTACCTGTCCTTCAGGGTGTTTGAAGGTCAGCAGCCAACGAAGCGCTGCATGATCTGTCCTTATTAGAAATCTTCGTCTGTAGAGGTAATGATGGAAGTGTTCGATGGATTTCACTACTGCTAGTAGTTCCCTCCGGGTGACGCAGTAGTTCCTTTCTGCTTTTCCTAGGGTCTTGGAGAAGTAGGCTACGACCTTTTCCTGTCCTTCGTGTTCCTGTGAGAGGACGCCGCCTATGGCGAAATTAGAGGCGTCCGTGTCCAGAATGAAGTCCTTGTTTATCACTGGGTATGCTAGTATCGGGGTTTCGGTTAATTTCTTCTTCAGCTCTTCGAAAACTCTTTGGCATTCGTCGGTCCATTGGTAGTCTTGTTTGGTCTCGGTGAGGCGATGCAGGGGTTTGGCGATCCTGGAGAAATCCTTTACAAATTTTCGGTAGTACGTGCATAATCCTAGGAAACTTCTTAATTCCGTGATGTTCTTTGGCTGTGGCCATTCCGAAATGGCTTTAATTTTCTCCGGATCTGTCTTAACTCCACTCTCTGTTACGATATGGCCCAGATATTTTACTTCTCGGCAGAAGAAAGAGCATTTCTTGGGGCTCATCAATAGTTTAGCTTCACGTAAACGAGAAAACACTGACCGTAGGCGTTCGAGCTCCTGTTCAAAGTCATTCCCGTAGATGATTATATCGTCCAAGTAGACCAAGCAGATTTTCCAGGTCAGACCTTGAAGCACGTTTTCCATCAGTCGCTCGAATGTGGCAGGGGCGTTGCAGAGTCCAAAGGGCATCACTTTGAACTGCCACAGTCCCGTTCCCACAGAAAACGCAGTTTTCTCTCGATCTTCTTCATCCATAGAGATCTGCCAATATCCGCTCTGCAGATCCACGGTTGAGAACCAGGAAGATCCAGTGAGGGCGTCCAGGGTATCCTCTATACGAGGTAGAGGGTACGAATCCTTTTTGGTAACCTCATTCAGACGACGGAAATCCACGCAGAACCGTATACTTCCATCCTTCTTCTTCACGAGGACGATCGGGGAAGACCACGGGCTCTGCGATTCCTCGATCACGCCCTGAGCTAACATCTTCCTGAGTAACTCTTCTACTTCTGCTCGACGATGTAGAGGCAACCTCCGTGGTGCCTGCTTTATGGGCTGGCAGTCTCCGGTGTCAACTGTGTGTTTCACCCGGTCGCAGTTCCCAATCTGACTCGAATCCGTGGCGAAAACGTCCTGAAATTCGTACAATAATTCAGCAAATAGTTTCTTTTGTCCTTCTGACAAACCTGATGAGCAACGTGTGTACAGCTCTTCTAAATGCTGTGGGACGACCGTTTCCTCTTCTTCTTCTGATTTCTTCTTCTCGGCAATTAGCTCACCAAAGCGTATCTCCGTTTTGCCGGGAAGGCACAGCACATTCCGGGAAAGGTCGATGTTGCAACGGTGTTTCCTCAGAAACGTCGCTCCCAAGATGCATTTTTCCACCATTTCCACGACGTAGAAGTCTTCTACACTCGACAGCTCTCCAACGCTGACTTCCATGCTCGTTTTACCGAACACTTTCATTTTCTCTCCCGTAGTGGAGCGAATGTCGGTTTCTGTCTTTTGGAAGTCTTTCCTCGGGCACAATTCTTTTTCCAGAAGGTTGGTCGGAGAACCTGTATCTAGGATAAGTTTACACGATTTTCCGTTAATTTTTCCACATACGTAAATCTCGTCGGCCGGATTCCCCTGACGCTCAGTCGCCTCCTGCATCGCCACACTCTTGACGACCGGGGGACTGTTCTTTACGGTCCGGCGTCTCCCCCTTACGCCGTCCTCTTTCCGTTTCCCTCGGGTTTCTTCGTAGGAGTGGCTCTTGGCTGGTCGTTCTTGGCCTTGAAACAATCCTTTTGTAGATGGCCCAACTTTCCGCAGAGCCAGCACTTCGGTGTTCTTTCGGTGTATTTTGGGTCCTTCGTTCGTTCCTCGGGTTTTGCAAATCTCCGTTGCTTCGCCGGGCACCTTTCAAAATTGTTGGAGGATTTAGCTTTCCGTTTTTCCGCGTATCGTTCTCGCGATTCGGCCGTGGGGTGGCGAGACATCGTCTCGACGGCCTCGATCTCGAGAGCTCTGGTCACGGCGGCTCTTAAAGACGTAAACCCGCCGAGTCGCAGTTCCCGCTGCATAACCGAGCTCGACAATGCCGTTACGAATTGGGACGCGGCTAACTTGTCGCGGGTTTCCACCGGGCATTCGGCGAAAGCGGACTGTGTTAATCGCTCTATTTTTGTGGCGAGCGAGGAGATGCTCTCATCTCTTCGCTGTCTATGGCTCTGGAAGAGTACATAGTTCAAATTCGACAGGTTTTTTTTTGCCCCGTAGCGGAATTCCAGCGCGGAAACCAATTCTGCGAAGTTCTCGCATTGAGCTGCGGAGAGCGTCGTAAGGACGCTCCTTGCCGTGCCCCCGAGGGCAGCAATCAAGGCTGTAGCCTTTTTTTGGTCATTCCAACCATTCGCGCGCGCGATCGTGTCGAATTGTACCCTGTACTCTTCCCACGAATTATTCCCATCAAAAATTGTCGGTTTCACCGCGTACCCCAAGCTGAGTACGTGTGGTTCCGACACGGGGGTAGCAACGGGCGCACCGACGGGAGTGGGGATATGCGTCGGCGGAACACTATTTACAAGTGCATCCTCCCCACTCCGACGGCTCGCGCTGCCACTAACCGAACTATGGTTGTTATGAAACGAAGCGGTTACGACCTGAATTCGTTCCTCCACGTTCGATAGGCGCGCCTCTAAGGCCGCCTGTGTTCGCTGGATCTCTGTGTCCCTCTCTTCCCTGCGACGGTCTTCCCTCTGCCAGCGGGCTTCGTCCTCCCTCCTCTGTTCCCTCATCTGGCCCACGATGCTTAACTGCAGGGAGGTGAAGAGTTCCTGGATAGAGGCATCCCCCGTCGCTGTAGGAGAAGGGTTCGTGGAGGCCGCGGATGCGCGAGTGGGCATCCCACTTCTGACACCAATGTTACGTTTTCGCGTTGGCATAATATAAGTTTAATGTGTAATAACAGAACGTGAACATTAACAAGGATAATAGTAATTAAATAACAGTAATTAATCAGGTAGAGGTGTTCGGGACTACGTCTGCTCGCAATGGCGTCTGTATCTCAAGTGACAGCTTGACAGGCGATCGATCAGATCGCCTTCTTCTCGCTGTCCCTTGTCTTCGTCGCGAGCACCAACGGGCCATGGATTCCATCCATAGGGTGCTCGCAACAGTATTATGCTCTATTCCTTCATCAGGAACAGTATGTACATCAATTGTATTATGCTCTATTCCTTCATCAGGAACAGTATGTACAGCAATTGCATTATGCTCTATTCCTTCATCAGGAGTTTCAGTACTCTTACAAGGAATAATCTGTATATTATCAGAACTGGGCAAAAGCATTGGAATTTCAAAACTACAATCCCCCTGCGTCTTCTCATCTTCTACTCTCATATTTGTTAATGCAGCAGAAGAACTGATGTTTAACATCAATTCAGGAATTGCATCTTGTTTCAATGTTTGACGAACAGGTGTACCGTTATAGGAACTTTTCGAAAAATGCAGTTGACAAACCTTATATTTGCGTAACTCATCACACGTGAGACCATGCAGGTTTGGATTATTAATAGCCTTTACCCATTTCTCACTCCTTTCCACATTGTTGGGAAATCTGTGCCTCTTTACGCTGCTGATTGATCTGCAACCAGGCACTGCACATCTCCAATAAACTACTCCCCCTTTCCCTGCAAAACCAAAAAATTCATTTTTGTGTTTGATAGTACATATTTCGCAATTACAATTCAAAAATTCAAGTTTTAAGTTTATGAAAACTATACATGAAACTTTCTTACCTGCCATTCTCTTTGATGTTGCTCCTTTGTTAAGTACATTCATTTTAAATGTTTGTTGATGCTTGATGCTCGTCAATGGTTCAAAATGGCTGGCGAAGCTTCGTGAAGCGTTGGCAGTAAGTGTGCGTAACCCTCAGCCAAGCCAACGTGTACGTGCAGAAACAGACACAACTATACAGTGACAGTAACGCCATCTAAATTAAGAAAGCCTGCTGCTTCCGGTCTAAAACACTATTCCGGAAGTTTATATCTTAGTTTCTACCCCCTGGCCGCGACCACGGCCAGGGTCCCAGCCACGGCACTGTTCAAATATTATTGCCTTCACTGTTTGAGCCTGGGCGCGCAGGCTCCTCGCTTGCTCCTGCGCCAGCTGGAGGGCGGCCCATTGGTTTTGTCGGGCCCTCACCCTCCAGCCACTCCTTTTATGTCTGCGCGTTGCATATCCTCCTGTAATTAGAAAAATAAAATAATTAGAGTCACTTTTATTTGATCTGTTATGTAAATAATTAATGTTCAAATATGGTTCATTTTTATGAAAATCTATCTTTATTTTTAAACTTGTTTCAATAAAATTATGCAATGATTAATTTTTTACTAATTTTTTATCTAAATAAAGTATTGAGAATTAATACCGCGTGCCGTGGCCGGGCTCTGTGCAGGCTGCTGTGGCTCGGGTACAGTTGATGATTGTTTCGATGGCTCCTTGACATGGGCTAAAGTGAACAATTTTTAAATGATTTTATCCAGCTTCGATCCCCTGTTTGTTTGTTTGTATGTTTGTATGTTTGTATGGTTCAAATCTGGGAACTCAAATTTAACCCACTTCCAAGTTCCAACTATCCAATTGTTTAGATGACAATACAATATTTAAAAAAAAATTGACCTCGAGCAAAAAGATATCTAGTTAAACTAAAAAAGATATCTAATTAATTAAAAGTATTAAGAATTAATAATACCGTTTGCCGTGGCAGCCGATTTGCTGACATCGTCAACCTCCATGTTGCTATCGTCATAGTCACAATCTGAGAAAATAAATTAAAATAAATGTATATATAAACTTTTTTTATTAATTAATTAATTCTGCTGTAAGTTTATCATAATAAACCTTACTAGCCAGTAGGGCGTCCTCCTCTGCATTCTAAAAAAAAAATAATAAACAATTAATTAGTAAAAAAGACATCAAAAAACTTCAAAAAAGTAAAAAAATTACGCCAAGTACATGAAAATCAAATAACTCACAAAAAATAGAAGATAATAATATAAATCACAAAAAAATAGAAGAAAATATACAACAGATAAATCACAAAAAGAGAAGATAATAATATCACAAAAAAATAGAAAAATATACAATACCAAAAAAGATGTGAAATCAAAATGAGCTGCCAGTACATACAGGTGCTTTCTAACTGCGCTTAAGATGACACAACTACATACACCCAGCGAAAATGCTGGGTTCATAGATTCCATTACTCATATCGCGGGCATTTTATTTATCCCATCAAAAAGAATCCCATTTAAAAACATTGTCGTAAATTAATTAATAGCTTTACAAAGTTAATGATATACAAAAATTGCGCCAATTATAATAATGGCTATTTATACAAAGAAAAAAATGTATTACATAATATTAAGGAGATATATTTTTATACAAATAAATATTTTAATACGAATAAATATTTTATTCAAAATACTTGGCGCTGCTCTACGAATTGGTATTGCTAAACTGAATAAATATGTATAAATTGCTATAATCTTTTTCTTTCTTTCTTGTGCGTACGTTCATGAATGTGTGTATGGGCATATGCTACGTATGATATTCGTTTATGTATTTTAGATCGCAGCGCCAAGTATTTTGAATAAAATATTTATTCGTATTAAAATATTTATTTGTATAAAAATATATCTGCTTAATATTATGTAATACATTTTTTTCTTGCTGCGCTGGTGGCGCGCAACGCGTGGTTCTGTAATTAGTAAAAACGAAATTTATTAGTCAAATATTTTTTTGGATTTAAAGCATTCTAAACGCATATAACTCCTTAAAATGTGTAAATATTTACCATCGCCCGTGGCCAGGTTTATAGTTGGTGGCGGCGGAGACGTCGGCAGCGGCGGAGACGTCGGCAGCGGCGGCGACGTTGTAAGCCGCAGGGTCCTCGGGGGCCGGGACGTCGGCAGCGGCTGGGACGTATCCAGCGGCTGGGACGTCTCCAGCGGCTGGGACGTCTCCAGCGGCTGGGATGATTCTTTGTCCATGCTGAGTTCTCTAAAGTTCACGTCTATTTCTAAATAAATTATTTTCATTTGAAAAAAAGTTAGAATATATGTATAATAATATGAATTGTTTTTTTATTATTTACCTGCTAATAAAGCGTCAGTTTCTTCTTTCTGCAAAAATTAATAAACAATTAATTAGCCAAAAAGTTCAAGAGTTCATAAAAGCGGGGTATGATAGAAGAAAGTCATATACATGTAGCGCGAGGATACGTATTGATCAATTGTAAATTGGAAATTAGGAAATGTAAATATTTGAAAATTTAAATAGTGTATGATGCGAAATTAAAAATTATATTACATTACATGTTTCTTCTCATTACTTCACTAGCCTTTCAATTATTTAAGCTGTGTTTCAATTCATGCATACTGTTGAATAACGCGCGCATTATTGTTTTCAACGACGCCATCTAGTGACGTTAAGGGTCATTTCGGGGGAGACGCACCACTTTTTTTCGATTGCTTATAAAGTCTTAAATAAATACAACTGAAAATTTTAGTAAATGTAGTTTGATTGTTTATTTCAATATCTTTCACAAAATAACATATAAAATATATAAAAACTTTATTTTAACATTAAAATCCGCTTTCTAAAAAACTTCGACAAAGTGCATCTAACCCCAGACCTGAAGGATAGATGCACTTCAGATTCAGGGGAGATGCACCTACTTATTGGTACCCTCTTCTCCCTACTTCCATTCTTTTTTTTTCTCTTCCACACATATTACACAAGGGAGGATACATAGTACATGTTTCGTGGAGCCATTTTGAACACTCCGGGCAACGAATCCAATCCACTGTAGAAGTTGTTGATTTATAATCCTCCAAACATTCATGGCAATTGTCGTCCGAGTCTTCAGCAGTCTTGATCGACTTGTTCTTTGTTATATTTTTTGATTTTTCCTTATTACCCTTTTTTGAAATTGTCTTGGATTCTACTTTTTTGTTTCATTCTTCCTATGTATAATCTGCGTTGCGTGCTGTCCAGACTGTTTCTTTATGTTTCTCTCAAGTGCCTTTTCTATTTTTTCTTGTTTAATTGACTTTAATAATTATCTTTTCTTTATATTGTCTGCACTAGTCAATACACTAGCAATATTTCTCTTAGCACCTTTAGGTGGTGGAACAACAGGAATGGGCATAATTTCTTGTAACGATTTTGAAGGTGATGGAAAAATAAATGAATTCTGTATGCCTGATGTAGATGCTATTGGACTCGATGGTGTTGTTGAATTTTCTGATATTGAACTATCAGATGATCTAGTACTCTCAGGTGTTGTTGTTTCTGTAATTTCAGTCAACCTTTGTTGTGCTGCGTAATCAGACACACTGAAAAAGTGGTCTGGAATTGCATGTGTGTCGAAGGGATAAATGCCACAGGCTCTAAAGCCAGAAGTAGCATTACGCACCGTAGCTGACTTTTGCCATGCCTTAGACACCAGCTTTCCAACTTCATTCCTTGAAATGTTCCTTTCCTTATTAGAAAGCATCCAATCTTTAGTTGTTTGATTATAATAGGTTTTAAAAGCATGGAAAAATGATTTATCCAAAGGTTGGAGAGCATTGGTTGTGTGCCCTGGAAGACATAAAATGATAATGTCATTTGCATCGGCAAACTCCAACATATCAGGGTCATTGCAATGTGAAGCATGCCCATCTAGGAGTAAAATACACTTTCCAGGAGATTTCCTTGGCACAAAATGTTCCTTCAACCACAACATAAATATGTCACCATTTATATATGAAGACTTTTGATTCATATAAACTTTAGAACCTGGAGGCAAATCCTGTTCAAACGCTGCCTTTTTATTTTTCCCCTTTATGATGAGTACAGGGGGCAAAAAGTAACCCTCCGCATTGTTGCATGCTACAACAGTCACTGATTCACCCTTCTCTTTTGATGTTACCACATGAACATCCTTACTGCCTTTCCCTGCGATGACACTGCCTGGTTTATTTATTAATTGTATCCCACTCTCATCCATGTTATAAATGTTTTGTGGCATTTTCTCCAGATTATGTTTTATAAATTCATTGCGAAGAACCTCATAAAATAAAGCGACACTCTGTCTATTGAGCCCCTGCCCTCTTGCTACAGACAACCCTTCACCTTTACGAATGCTGAGATCTGCATTTCTTTGTAGAAATGATTTCAGCCAATCGTATCCTGCCGTCCTTTTCTCTTGAGAAAATGTATGTTTGATCTTTAATTTTTCCGCAAACTGAAATGCTATGGATTTTACAAGGGTACGATCTGGTGCAAAGCCAGCAACTGCAAGCCGCTTAATATGAGCCACCAATCTTCGTTCATGCTCAAATCCAAGCATCGGTGGTGGTCCTAAGCCACGTTATGTTAAATCACCTGATCTGTACCTTCTTAATAATGTCTTTTTTGATATACCATATTGCTTAGACACAGCATTTAAACCCACTTCATTACTTTTTAATTTTGATATTGCTTCTCTTAATTGTTCCTCCGTCCATGTTCCTTTGGCAGGAGCATTTGCTTTTCGTACATATACCCGCGGCATGTCCTGAAAAAGATTAATTGTACCATGAATTCATGGTGCATCTCTCCTTCAATTTTGAGGTGCATCTATCCCTACATCGAGGGATAGATGCACCTCTGCACAAAAAAACCATTAGGCAGGAAAATATGTTAAAACGCGTTGTTATAGCGAGAGAAGAAACTACTGCCCCTATATAAACCAATAATAATAGTTAAAGCTACGCGATAACAAGGTAATAAAAAATATACTCACCGTTCACACAAATTTTTCGTCTGAAATTCAACACAACGAAAAGTTTTTTCAATTTCAATCAACTTAAACGGCACGATCGATGTGATTTGTTTAATCAGGTTATGTTTGTACACAACAACACACGTATAAAGCCGGGGCCAGACCTGAATGAGTATACGCTGAGCAGGCTGAGCGGCGCATGAATATTCTGATGTGGACGGGTGAAACGGTAGCTAGGGCCGCATGCTTCTACGTCAGAAAGGCTGAGCGTGAACGCATATGCTAGTGTGGACGGGTCATTCGTGGTGACTCGGCTCATTCGACCCGACTCGGGGATGCCGGCGAAGGCACATGGCCTGAGCCGACCGTTGTCGGTTTTCTTCCGCACATCAATGGGAGTTTGGAGTGCATTGCGTTCAGCGTGGAAGATAGAGGCAGAATGTGATACTTTGCTAAAATCCTCGATATCTCGGATTTTCATGATATTGAAATACACATATGGTAGCCCATATGAAATTAGGGAGGGTTAAGTCCTCATTTTTGCAGATTCGAAATTGTTTAAAAAATACAAATCTTCAAAGTTTGCTGCTTTCGGTGATTTTTACGAAACGCCTACAGAAATTAATTTTAATGTCTTAAATTATTGAAGGCATAGACTAAATAAATTTAATCCATTGCTAATATTGACATAAACAGATAATCAAAAATTTAAAATTTACATTTTGAATAATAATAATAATGCAATTAACATATGATAGACTTTAAAGCTCTATTGTACTGAATAATTTGTCTTTCTTTTCTTCACTACACCCTGCATTGTTCTTAATTCATATAGCCAGGCCGACTCGCTGTTGTGTTAAAAAATCACACGAGATTACTCGCGGGGGCAGCAATACGCCTCGTGGAGGGACGCAGGTAGAAAATGAGGTGTCCGCTGCACTGCGCATGATCCCGCCTGTGACGTCTTCCCTTCGAATTGGAGACTGATCGGCTCGGCTCGCCCAGAAAAATTGACGAGCTAGACGAGGCGTGCCGGCTCGCGGAGCTACGACCCGTCTGATTCCACCTAAAGATAGTGGAAATATTAGCCTCCTTTTCGGCCGCGTCCAGATCTGAATAGAACCCCGAACCGAACGCCACTTGAAACTCCCTAATGCCCCCGTTCCTACGTGTGGAACGTATATTTCTAGCGATCTTCTTCGCCAGTTTCGACAGAGTCTCGTGGTTCGCGACAGCTAAAGATTGAAGGACAGAGAGTGTTTGGAGTAGTGCAGACGAAAGGATTGCCTGCCATATAACACCGAGGAAAGGACCTCGGGACCCTCGACCAAAGGAAGGTCAGGCTCGCCGCGATGTTCGGGCTCTTCACAGCCGATGTTGGTGAAATCCCAGACCATCAAAGGAATGGCTCACCCCCATGGGGTAAACGACTGTAGTGGTGCATCCCTGTCCCTCACACCACCATGACTTGTCGTCCTTACAATTGCGGGTGTCAAGTAGTTTAAAGAAGCAAGACAAGGTGGTAATAAACGAAAAGTGTCCCACAGACCTTTCCAATGTACCTACGCCTACGGGATATGGAAGGTATGCCGATGGATTCCTTATATTTTTCCGATAAAAATCATTCCAAATTTCATATAAATCCGACTATTTTTAACGAATTCAGCTTGAAATGATATAAAACCATTTTTCCTGAAATTTCCTTCATTATGGTCTGAATTACATTGTTCTTGGTGTCAGTTTCATCGGCGAAACATAAGGAATAAATTGACGTGGTTTTCGCAAAGATGTGATGAGAAATGCGGAACTCTTGAACATTTCTGAATTTTTAATGGTATTCCAACCGTTTGAAGGATCGAAACCCATCAAATTCGGTGAGGCACTGCAGGGGGTTGTCCTAGCCACGGAGTACCAGGTGGCAACTCTTTGACACGCGTCGGTGGACAATCACTCTGTATTGGTAAACGGGATGACTCGGAGGGTTGAGCTGTATGTTTATTTAGCTAACTATGTATCACACCATCTTTACGACTGCGGAGTGGGCTAAGTTAAGCACAGAAGTTGGTGAAGAAAGATACAATGGCACTTTCGACCCCTCCGCATGCGTCATTCATGCGCGCTCAGCCTGCTCAGCGTATACGCATTCAGGTCTGGCCCCGGCTTTAAGCGTTTGAAACAATGCTGCCACTTATGTAGTGTGGCCGGAATAGGAACTGGTGCATCTCTCCGCCAGGTGCCTCTCTCCCGAAATGACCCTATGTTTCTTTTTCTATCCTTGGTAGCGCAGCTTGTTTTGCTTTGCGTCTCGACTGAGTGCAGAAGCACGTGTATTACTCAATAAAGTTTTTCTGATTATTCTAATATCACGTGTATAGTAATATTTGCCAACCCACAACAGGTTATGGGCCCAGGAGCTTTTTTTTTTAAACAGTTGATGAAAGTTTATTTTAATTTTTCTGTGCATTATAAGGTATAAAGATAAACTAAGAAAAAACCACGTGCAGAGTTAACCTAACTGTTAAAGATAACATGGACGCGACACATGTTTTCATTACTAAATTGAATAATCAGAACTATCAGTCATGGAAATATAAAGTAGAATTGCTACTAATAAAAGAAGGTTTATGGGATTTAGTAGAGGTAAATTCTCCTGCAGAAAGAAATGTGGAATGGTTAAATAGGGATGGTAAAGCCAAGGCCACAATAGGTTTGTTAGTAGAAGATGACCAGTTGGTGCATATTAGATCTACTAAGAGTGCCAAAGAAGCCTGGAATGCATTGAAAGAATATCACGAAAAGTCTACACTTTCAAGTAGGATATTCTTATTAAAAAAGTTATGTACTTTAAAGTTATCGGAACACGGAAACTTGGAAGAATATTTAAATAAGATGATTGATTGTTATAATCAATTGGTAGCCATTTGGGAAGATATGAATGAATCTTTTTTGATTGGCATAATATTTTGCGGTTTACCAGAATCTTATAATAGTTTAATAAACGTACTTGAAAGTAAAGCGCCAAATGAGTTAACGTTAAGTGTGGTCAAAGGAAAACTTTTGGATGAATATCACAGAAGGGTAAACTGCTCTGCGCAGTCAAGTACAATGGGAGATACAGCACTGAAGACGAAAAGCAACAACTTTCGAAAGAAAGAAGATTCAACAAAACTAAGCGATTGCTATTTTTGTAAAAAGAAAGGACATTTAAAAAAGGATTGTTGGAAATATAAAAATTGGAAAGAGCAAAAGGAAAAGGTAAATAAAACAGAAGATACCAATAATGATGATTTCTGTTTTAGCGCTTATGCAGATAAAAGCGATTCAGGTGCATGGTTTATTGACTCAGGTGCAACGAGTCATATGACCAGCGACAAAAAGTTTTTTAATACCCTGGATACTAATAAAAAGAATAATGTTACTGTAGCAGATGGAAAAGTAATTAAAGTCGAAGGCATAGGAACAGGAAGTATTAAATGCATAAATAATTTGAACGAAGAAAGAACAGTAACTATAAAGGATGTATTGTATGTACCTGATTTACATGGTAACTTATTATCTGTTAAGAAAATAACGGATAACGGATTTAAAACTGTTTTTAATGAAACCGAGTGCAATATTACAAAAAATAATATAATAGTAGCTACAGCGGAAAGTATAGGAAATTTATACAGACTGAAGGATCATAAAGCAATTACTTGCACAAAGCCAGCATAAGGAAAATTGTATACATTCCTGGCACAGGAAGCTGGGACACAGGGATCCAGAAGCCATACGTAGGATTGTTAAGGAAATTCTTGCGTCGAACATGAAGATAGAGGACTGCGGAATTAAGGAAGCATGTGATACATGTATCCAAGGAAAGCTATCTCGGAAGCCATTTCCAAAGAGAACGGAGAAAGCTAAGGAAATATTGGATCTTGTTCACACCGATATATGTGGTCCGATGCAAACAGCAACACCAAGCGGCAAAAGATATGTACTTACACTAATTGATGACTGTAGTGGGTACACTGAGGTACGTCTTTTAGCACATAAGTCTGATGTAAATAAAAGCATAAAAGAATATGTAGCTTTAGTCAAGAATAAGTTTAACAAAAAACCAAAAGTCATTAGGTCCGACAGAGGGAGAGAGTATGTAAATGCTGAATTAACAAATTACTTGAAAACTGAAGGTATACAAATACAGTTAACAGCACCGTATACTCCGCAGCAAAATGGAATTGCTGAAAGAAAAAATAGGTACCTGATAGAAATGACCAGATGCATGCTCATCGACAGTGGATTCGAAAAGAAATACTGGGGTGAGGCAGTTCTAACGGCAAATTATATACAGAACAGATTACCCAGTAGAATGCGAAGCAAAAGTTCATACGAGTATTGGCACGGAACCAAACCAAATTTCAAAGAAATACACAAGTTTGGATGTCAAGCCTACGTACACATCCCAGGTGAAAAAAGACAGAAGTTAGATAATAAGGCAGAGAAATTATTTTTCGTAGGATACAGCGAAGAATCAAAAGCATACCGTTTAATAAACTTAAAGACTGATAAGATTACTATTAGTAGAGATGTTATATTTATGGAAAATATCAGTATTCAGGAGGAGACCAAAGAATTTAATGAAAATAATGAAAATAAAGATACGGATATATATATAGACTTAGAAACTAAGGAAGAAGAGGAAGAAGAACCTATACAACAGATACAGCAGGATCAAAAAAATGAAAATAATTTAAGAAGATCAAAGCGTGAAAATAAAGGAGTACCACCAGCGAAGTTATCAGCATACGTACACATCACGAAAGAGCAAGTTTTGGAACCAAGATCCGTCGCAGAAGCTTTGGCAGGAATAAACAAAGAAGAATGGCAACGAGCGTTAGATGAAGAATACTCATCTTTGTTAGCGAATAATACATGGGATATAACTGAACTTCCGAAAGGAGCTAAGGCAATTGGGTGCAAATGGATTTTTAAATTAAAAAGAGATGCAAGTAGAAATATAGTCCGTTACAAGACTAGACTTGTAGCGCTGGGTTGTAATCAAAATTATAAGATAGATTACGAAGAAATATTTGCGCCAGTGGTAAGACAAACAACATTAAGAATGCTTTTGAGTATTGCAGGTAAAGAGAAGATGATAGTTAAACACTATGACATAAAAAATGCATTTCTAAATGGAAATTTAAAGGAAATAATTTATATGAAGCAGCCACAAGGATACGAGATACAAAATCAAGAGCATTTGGTATTAAGATTGAACAAAAGTATATACGGATTGAAACAGTCAGCAAATAATTGGAATACTTGCATTTCAAGCAAATTAAAAGAAATAGGATATAGCGAAGGTATTACAGATCCATCCCTGATAACCAGATCTGAAGCGCAGAGCCTGACGTCAGATCCGTAGTCATCTGTGTCCGCATTAGGCTGCGGTCTGAGGTACAGAGCCTGACATCAGGACCTGACGTCAGATGGGCAGCAGATTCACAACAGATCCTGCCGTTCGCCTGACACGTATAACAGCGCCATCTGAGGGTCAGAATTGGCAAACAATTCCCTACGCGTGACGTCACACGGCCGTCCCTATAGGTGTATCCCTACGCTTACATAACTGTCAGGCAGATTCTGCAGTTTATTAAATAATTAATTCTACTTATTTAAAACAGTATTTATTTTATTCTTTAATAATGTACAAGATCAGTGATTACCATTTTGAGAAAATAATATAAGTAGCGCATATAAATCCAAAGAGGGACTTTCAACATTTCCAATTACAAATCCACGTCCTGCAACCACTGGTGCCTTGTAGGGCCGATATCTGAATTCTTCATTCAATATTTTCAACTTCTTTTTTGTGTGGAAGCATCATGTTTCCTGTTGTGTTAGCGCTGAAAACAAACACAATATTAGTATAAAATTAAACGTAACGTATGAATAAACAGGATACATGCAATACTTCCTTCAGCTACATCTCCACACAGTACACACCCTAGGCGATCATGCATGCTCCTGCGAACATTAACATTTATAAGAAAACATGTGTTAAATTATTATCTACTAAATAAGATGCTAAACATTCGCACTTCCAGCATAACCATACTTTTCTGTCTTGCAGATAATGTAAATCTCGATTTTCGCGACGTAGATAATTGGAAATTATTCAATTTCATAATTACCTTTGCCTTCTGGATACGTCGAGATGATTTGTCTGGATATTGATGTTTGAAATTACTTGGAATATTCTTCAATTTTGTCGGCACTGACTGCCACTGACAGTGACTGTCATCTCATATCTCGAAAACGAACGCAAACTGGACGTAGAGCCTTGACCAATTACGAGTTTCGGCACTATGGTGCAGCCAATCCGAGCGTAGCACATTATACCACATTTATTTATCCTCTACCGTGGTACATCTACCTACCTACATACTCTTCGTTTAAACCATCCGTTCTGCTTGGAGACGTACGCTCGAAGAATATTCCAAGTAATTTCAAACATCAATATCCGGACAAATCATCTCGATGTATCCAGAAGACAAAGGTAATTATGAAATTGAATAATTTCCAATTATCTACGTCGTGGAAATCAAGATTTACATTATCTGCAAGACAGAAAAGTATGGTTATGCTGGAAGTGCGAAAGTTTAGCGTCTTGTTTAGTAGATAATAATTTAACACATGTTTTCTTCTAAATGTTAATGTTCGCAGGAGCATGCATGATCGCCTAGGGTGTGTACTGTGTGGAGATGTAGCTGAAGTAAGTATCCCATGTATCCTGTTTATTCATACGTTACGTTTAATTTTCTCCTAATATTGTGTTCGTTTTCAGCGATAACACAACAGGAAACATGATGCTTCCACATAAAAAGGAAGTCTAAAATACAGGAAATTTTCTAATATCGCACCTAATAGGTAGCACTGGTTACGGGACGCATTGTATATAGATTTATAAATGTAAATATTGAATGTTCTATATAATGTTCTATAATAATTGTAATTGTCAATCCTGTATTAATAAACAAAGAATAATTAATTTTTAAAATAAATAGAATGAATTATTTAATAAACTGCAGAATCTGCTTGATAGTTATGTAAGGGTAGGGATACACCTGTAGGGACAGCCGTGTGACGTTACGCGTAGGGAATTGTTTGCCAATTCTGACCCTCAGATGGCGCTGTTATACGTGTCAGGCGAACGGCAGAATCTGATGTGAATCTGCTGCCCATCTGACGTCAGGCTCCACTGATCTGTATATACTACTGGATAGTGAACGAGGATAGGCGGCTTGTGCCGAATAGAAGCCATTTTGATCTGAGTAAGATTCTCAAGTGTGACGTCACACAGCGACGCTAAGTCATAGCTGGCCAAAGCAAACAAGCAATACGTAGTTGGTGCCTGATTACGACAGAATAAAAATGGTGAGAACGTGCATGTTTTGTGGTGCAAAAAAATTGGGGGACGATTTGACATATCACGGGTAGGTAAAAATAACATTTATATGCTACTTGTAGGTTAAGTAGAACTTCTTACTCATAATAAATATTCCTAAGGAAATAAAAAATATTTTTGTTTGTTTCATATAGTTTTCCGTTGATAGCCGCAGAATGGCTAGACAACATGGGTTTGGGCTCCAATTTTGTGCCACCCAAAAACGCCATGTTATGTTCCAGTCATTTCGAAAAAAAATGTTTTTAAGAAGGCACTGGCAAAGGTTGTATTCTCCCTGGAAGCATTCCTACAATTTTTGGGCAATACAAAGCTGGTTGTGTCTTCTGTCATGCTAGAAAAGGACAGGATAAAAACATATCATTTCGCAAGTAATAAAAATTATTCAAATTAAGCAGCTTATTTTTAAGTTAAAGTGACTAAAATAAAATATATTATAAAATAACCAAATGCAATTGTCTAATTATTTATAGTACAATAAAGAATGATAACACTCTAATTTAAGAAGTTTTTACATAGATTATTTTACATAAGTTCATTAATATTGTTTCAGTGTTTGGCATTAATTTGAAACATAACTTCCTTATTTTGCAGATTTCCATTAAATAATGCAGAACTGCTTCAGAAGTGGATTGCAGCAATGGCTATAAAGGACTTTGTTCCAAATAAGAGAAGTGTGCTTTGTAGTGAGCATTTTGAAAAAGATTGTTTTCATAAAACAGGTCGTAATGCCTGTACGTTAACTCTAAAGAGCAATGCGGTTCCTACGATATTTAAGTTGCCGCTAATTGACAGTAAGATTGTTTGTGTTTTTTATATATTCTTTATTTTACTTTTGGAATATAATGCACATTATAGTAAAATACTATTTTTAGAAACACCTGCTGGAGAACTCAACAGCAATTCTCAACTCTCTGCATCACATATGGAAACAGATCCTTCATTGTCGCCAGAAATATTAGCAGCGTATGAAGGGCGTGAAAAGCGCCGTTTATCACTTGATTTACTTCCTCCAAAAATGTCAAAAACTGACACTAACTACAGTATGGTAAATCCAATGAGAGCAAGTACCAGTGATTCAGGTGAATTCAAATAAATTGTTCTAAAATTTAAGCGTCATGTAAATTATATCATTGTTCAAAAGTTTAGCAATTAATTTCATATCCTTGTTGCAATGGAGAAAATATCATATTTATAACTTTAAAATTAATACTTTTGTTACAAATCAGTTATGTGATTATGAAATTCGATTGAAATAATAGTGTACAAATAACTAATAATATATTATGCGTAGATAAGAAGCAATGACAGGTGAATGAAGTACCTTTTACGAGTACAGCAAGCGAAGCGGCAAATACTTGTATGCAGAGAAATGGACAAACACCGACTACCTCATGTCGCATTCGTCATGTCATCCATGATCATCGATATCAAACAACTCCGAGATCGATGCTGAAAGAAATGTTATTGCAGAAAAAGCGAATACAAGCGTTGATGCTGGAAAAACATGCTCAGAAGCAGCACATTTCTCGGTTGAAGCAGCAAGTAACTTCTTTAAAACAAATTGTGAGTGCGTTACGAAAAACTTCATCTCTTCCAGACTCGGGATTGGAATGCTTGGAATCCATTGCAGATACTGACGTTTCCCAATTTTTAAAACGATTCATTAAAAATCAAAGTAATGTAAAAGAGCAACAAGTACAAGATAAGAAGAAACTGTCAGGTATATCGAGCGCAAAATATCCAGCAGCACTTAGAACATTTGCTATGACACTGTATTTTTACTCTCCTAGAGCGTACGGCTTTGTGAGGCGCAAATTTTGCAAAGCTTTGCCAGATCCGAGTACCATACGTTTATGGTATATATATATATTTTAAATTTACGTCAATTTTTATATTTGTCATAATTTTATATCTTATTATATGTGTACTTTTATTGCACTTAATAAAAATGTTTTCATATTTATATTTAATGTGTTTTTATCTTAAACTTAATCAGTTCATTATCTATTTTCTTATTTTGGGCCATCTATACATTTCCTTTTATTTTATGTACGTTTATTTTTTATTACATCTTTTATTTAAAATAATAATTTTTTACATACACTTATTCGTACGTTTATCTCCCTTTATTACCGTTCAAATTTACCGCTGCAAAGTGAGAATCTTACTCAGATTAAAATGGCGCTGGGATCTTCAAGTCGGCACATGGTTTTAACACGGGATACGCTATCCAGTAGTATATACATATCAGTGTCAGGCTCTGATGTCAGGCTGTGTACCTCAGACCGCAGCCTAATGCGGACACAGATGACTACGGATCTGACGTCAGGCTCTGCGCTCTCACGGCAGACCCTGCTGCCAATCTGACGTCAGATTGCAGACATCTGGTTATCAGGGATGTTTATATATAAAACATAGTCGAAACATGAGTACTTATGTAATAATATATGTGGATGATATAGTAATAGCTACTAAAAATACCGATGAGATTCAAAAGTTTGAGCAAGAACTTTCAGAAAAATTTAGGATGTCAAAACTTGGAGACATAAAAGAATATTCAGGAATACAAGTAGAAAGAGACAAAGAACAAATATTTTATATACATCAAAGAAAATACATCGAGCAAATTTTAGAGATATATGGATTAAAAGATGCTAAGGGCTCGGAAATACCAATGTGTACAGGATATAGGAAAGTTCAAAATAGTAAACCATTACAAGATAATACAAAATTTCAAAGTATTATAGGTAGTCTAATGTACATAGCAGTATCAACACGACCGGACATAATAGCGAGCGTGAGCATTATGAGTAGAAAAATGAAAAATCCAACCGAAACAGATATGAACGAAGCTAAAAGAATTATTAAATATTTGAAACACACTATAAATTATAGATTAAAGTTGGGATATCAAGAAACAGAAAAATTAGTAGGATATGCAGACGCGGACTGGGCAGAATCTGAAAACGATAGAAAATCAAACAGTGGATATCTTTTTAAATATAATGGAAGCAGTATTAGCTGGGCAAGCAGAAAGCAAACATGCGTAGCACTATCATCTACTGAGGCGGAATACATAGCTTTGAGTGAAGCATGTCAAGAAGGTCTATGGTTGATCAAATTACTCAAAGATTTTGATAAAGATATTAATCTACCTATAAAGATGTATGAGGACAATCAAAGCTGTATATCATTAACAGGAAATCAAAATTATAGCAAAAGAACAAAACATGTTGATACCAAATATCATTTTATCAGAGATTTAAAAGAGGGTAACATAATCAAGTTAATATATTGTAGTACAGAACATATGATTGCAGATTTATTGACGAAGCCAATAGAGAAGAACAAGCTTAAAAGGTTGTCTTTGGATTGTGGACTGCAACCAGTGGCTGATGACGACGTTGAGGAGGAGTGTTGAATAACGCGCGCATTATTGTTTTCAACGACGCCATCTAGTGACGTTATGTTTCTTTTTCTATCCTTGGTAGCGCAGCTTGTTTTGCTTTGCGTCTCGACTGAGTGCAGAAGCACGTGTATTACTCAATAAAGTTTTTCTGATTATTCTAATATCACGTGTATAGTAATATTTGCCAACCCACAACACATACTGCGCATGAAATTGGTGGCATCGTACGATTCCCTACAATCTCTCTCACTTGCCACCAATGCGATGCCACTTCCAGTGCAGTAAGCATGCAGCAATCGCAGAAAATCAGAGGAACAGCAGTCGCTGCACCGGAAGTGGCATCGTATTGGTAGCAAGTTTCTAGAAATTTGTACCATGCTTGTACAAAATAATATATTGTAGTAAAAAATTGCATTGAATTTAAATTGCCAGATATTTGTATTTGTATACCAGCAATTTAAAGTTTCTATTTTATGTAAAGCTTATTATATTTTAGTAGAAATGAAGGGGACGCACAGGACTTCGATAAAAATGAAGGAGACGCACGGGCTTGAATAGTAGAATTGAAGGGGACGCACAGGCTTGGATGGATAGAAATGAAGGGAATACACAGGCGTGGAGGTTGTCCGGAGAAGATTAGATAGATAGACAGAGTATCTTGTTTCGCACAAGTTTCTGGAACTTTGTCAAATAAGGTAAATCGACAAAATTTGTCTAAAGACATAGCATTAAGAATTATTAAGAAAATAGATTATGGTGGACTGCTTGCAATGTAAAGCAAGTCACATTAGTGAAGAAAGTACACTGAAAACACATCTACGTTAATGCTTTTCAATCTTTTGTGAAAGATATTCGTAATACTTTAATTAATAAAATCCAAAGTAGTTGTCACGCTATTCATTAATTCATTAATTTTTTAGATTCCCATTATTTCAATTCACCAATAAACATACTAAATTAGTTTCATTCCAACACCAATAAATTGTGCGTAAAACTATTGGATTTCCTCGTTCATTTTCGCTGAATCATTACCATTAGCATTTAAATTTCCTGCAACAAGACTTTCTACCATACGCTCTCACCTCTTTTGGACACATTAATTAGTCTCTACACTCACTAAAGCAAAAGTCCACTCTATTTCTATAAATAGTAAGTTCTATGTTAAGTTGTATATAATTAAAATGTGGCTTTATATATTTACAGATAATCAAAGCAGAAGATAATGCAGTGTAGCAATACGGAAATTTAATATATGTACTATTCCCACAACCAAAGTAGTAATAGCGTGACAATCATATAAAGTTATGAATGCTATATTTCATAGTGGTTCATGTATTGGGGATGGCCATTACACCAGTATATGTAAAGAAGAAGGAATGACTAGTAGTTGGATTGAAGCTGATGACGTGCAAATTAAAAAAAGGCAATGGCCCAAAGGCGCTAAAAATCTTTATATTTTATTCTTACAAAAAAATGATAATAAATAAGCATGGTAGTGAACCGATGTACAATCCCATAAAAAGAATCCCATTTAAAAAATTGTCGTAAATTAATAACAGTAAACACTACAAAATGTGTGAAATCCCCACAAAATTACCTTTTTACAAAAAGATACAAAAAAGAGCGCCAAGTATATAATCTCTTCAAAAAGAATCCCATTTAAAAACAATGTCGTAAATTAATATAAATTTAATAATGTTCTATACTCTACAAAAATAATGATATACAACAATTGCGCCAATTATCACAATGACTATTTATACAAAGAAAAAATCACAATAGTACAATGAAAAAATGTATTAAATAATATCAAGCAGATATATTTTTATACAAATAAATATTTTAATACGAATAAATCACATAAAAAAATAGAAGAAAATTTACACGGACGTTCCGGCGCGCGTTCCGGCGCGTCACACGCCGCGCGGCACGCAAAAGTACATGAACGCTGGAGCGACGCTCCTTCGTGCACGCCAGAAGGTTATACTCGCCACTACTTAGAGACAGCGAGTTCAGCCTCATATTTCTACGTCGACCTCATCCACATGTTTTTTCCACGATCCACCGCAGTAGTGTATTTTGTACTACCTGTTCGATGTATATCATCGATCTGCGAAACGATCGGCAAGACACGATCGCGATATACGTTCGCGAAAAGTATACAAATTCCTCGATATGCCTGGCTTATAGAGGATATCATAAATGCTGTTACTGTGGGGTACACTGAAACATCTGTTTTTAGGAAGCTACATTTGGTTGACCTGAAGGTGCTATAAATTCTGGAAATGGTTTATGACTCAGTTATAACGACTGTAAAATTAACACATTCCCTGTTGTGACGATCATAATTATTACTATCAACGGCAATAATTACCATGTCACTGCTTGTTTTAATATAAAAACTAATATTAATAGACAATAAATACACATAGGTATGCAAGTGATGTTATATGTAAGATAAATGATGAAGAGGTGTAATGTGCAAGATGTTTTGAAGAAAGGGGTAGTCTTCTGATGGCGCGTGAGGCAGGTCAAATTTTTCACCCACGCTCTTGCGTGGCGCGCCAGGAAGCACCACACTCCTGCCCGCGCGCCAGAAAGCACCACGCTCCTGCCCGCGCTCCAACCTAGACTCCAGAAGAGTTTACGTAAGAGACAGAAAAGGTAGTTAGAAAAGGAAAAAACGACACTTGAAACCAGGCTCGTCGCGCGCCTCAGGATTTCCGACAGTGCAGAAATCCTGAGGCGCGCGACGAGCCTGGCAGCCAAGACTCCAGAGGCAACGCCGTCGATAAGCCGTGCCTCGATGGGTTTCAAGGACTTCGACCCTCGAGACCAGGGGGGGTCGTACAATGTTGCCCCCTAAGACGTGGCGAATCGAAAATTCTACATTTCGCACCGGATCTTGGCGAAAGTGACGTGGATCGTTTCCTTATGTTTTCCCGATGAAAATGGTCCAAAAACGACACAAATCGGATTGTAATTAAGAAATCTTCATAATAAATTGATTTCCATAACTTCGTTAAAAATAGTTCGATTTATATGAAAGTTGGTAGGCATAATTTTCATTTGAAAAACATGAGAAATCCATCGGTATCACTTCCATATCGATACGAGAAAGAATAAAGTATACAGTTTTTCTGAAACCGGTAAATCCTTGGCCGACCGCAGCGAATCGAGGCCGGCGACCCACAGTGGAGGGTGAAATATTCATTACAGCGTGTTAAGAAATTACTTTATTCTTTATCGTATCGATATGAAAGTAACACTAATGGATTCCTGGCGTTCTCCCAATTAAAATTATCACAAATATCATATAAATCGGACTATTTTTACACAAACAATGCTTATAAAAGGAGTAGGTATTTCTTAAACAGCGAGTTACATTAAAAAATTCCCGCGCGGTCAGCGGTCTACCTTTTCTGTTCCTGTGTCTTGTCTCCGCGAGGCATATTGATTGTGGATAATGGTTTTTAATTGCAATATTGGTGGCATCTTTTTTGGTAAGCACAACAATTTTTCCCGAATGGAAACCTCGATCTAAGAGTATGTGGTAATATAACGTCCGTACAAAGAGGAATGTTATATAACTATTAGTAAATAAGTGTGAACCATTTACATGACATGAAATTATGCCTATAAATTTGTTTAATTTTTAATACAAAATAGAAAGTATGCAAAAGTAGCGAGAAATGCCGATGCTATGAGTTTCTGCGAAATCACATGCACTGCACGCTCCTGTGATTGTGTATGAATAACAGGTAAAGTAGCAAAAAATAGTAGCCTATGTTTAAAGGGCTGTTAGTAGATCCTATCTGCTTTGAAATAGTACTACGTATCTACAACTTGAATGAACGTGGAGCATTCTTTATTAATCTTAAACAGTGACATGTTTTTTAAAAGTATTTATGTCATAAATAAGCTTAGACTATACACATTCGAAATATATGAGATACAAAATTATACATATCTACAAAAATTCTGAAAAAGATCGACATTGTGGTTTGAAAATTGGCACGATTCCCGTTGGAATATGAAAGGTCAACTTCAGATTAATTTTTTTGTAATTAACACGAATACGACATATTTGGTTGCATGGTTATATACTTTGTCCATTAGCTATCAGAATAGAGTGATGGATACGCAAAAATGCAACTTTCATACTAAACTACGTCTTTGCCATATTTCTTTTTTCTGTTTCTGCAGCTATTTCTAGCTTTCACTTTTACTCCTTTATATGTACCTACCTATTCCTGCCGTTTCTGCTTCCATCTACCTACTTAATTTTAGGGGTTCGCACAGGCCTGGTCAGCGTCAGGAACATTTGGCGACCAGGCCTTTGCGAACCGGGGGACAGCTTTCTTATCCCACGCTTTCTCTTCACCCTCTCTATGTTTTTCTCTGTTTTTTTCTTTTATTCGCTATCTCTAACTCTGTCTAGTCTTTCCTTTTTAACCGGCGAAAATTCACGGAGCGGACACTTGTTCTCGAACCGGCTCTCAGACATCACGTACCGCGCACGCATTCTTACTGTTTCTCCATTTTTACTGTTAATTTATTACTATTAATTGTTACTGTTAATTATTTCTGTTAATTTTTACTCTTAATTGTTACTGTTAATTATTGCCATTATTTGGTACTGTTAATAGTTTCTATTATTTGTGATTGTTAATAGTTTCTATTATTTGTGATTGTTAATTGTTATTTTTAATTGTTATTGTTAATTGTTATTGTTAACTGTTATCTGTGGATAACCTACATTGAGTTGGGTTAGGTGTGTGATTTCCTTACACCGAACCACATCAAGTTTAAGAAGCCTGTGTGAAGAACGCGGTTTACGAAAGGCTGTGAGCAAAAGTATCATGTTTGCGGTGAATAACAACCGTGACTGGAACATAGCTGCTGTTGTTGTCGCTGCTGCTGCTGTGCATTTAACAGTAGCAGACCGAAGAAGAAGCAGAAGAAGAAACCGCCAGGTTTGGGTGAAAAAATACCGCGGAAATTGCAACGATCAGCCCCTTCTTCGAGAACTGAGAGAAAATTATCCAGAGAATTACCGACATTATTTGAGGATGGATTCTAAAACGTTTGAGGATTTACTCGGTTTAGTCCAAAATAGAATTAAGAAAATGGACACCATTATGAGACAAAGCATCACCGCAGAGCAACGTCTTATCGCCACATTAAGATTTTTGGCAACTGGGCGTAGCTATGAAGATTTACAATTTTCAACGGGAATATCAGCTCCTTCGTTATCAAAAATAATTCCTGACACGTGCAAAGCACTGTACCATGCCCTACGGACAGAGTTCTTAAAGGTAAGGGTTACAAATTAATAATACGTGTAGACTAACAATAATACTTTATTAATTAAATTATATATGTAGGTATCGTTATTAGGCGGGAAAGGCCAATCCACGATCGCGAATTCATATGAAAATATGTGTATTTTACTTATTTACACAATTTTCAGACCCTCCGTTTGAATAGTTGCTGTGCGGCGTGCAAGATATCGGCTGTTCTGTTTATCTGAAACAAAACACCGAAAAGAGTTTTGTGCCTTATGTAATTGCGCAAGTAATGAAAGTCGATTGGGAGGATAAAAACTGCAAAATTCACAAAATAACGGCAGTTTTTCCCGCGCTTCGAGGTTCATTATTACTTGCGCAATTGCCTAAGGCACAAAACTCTTATTGGCGTTTTGTTTCAGATTAACAGAACAGCCGCTATCTTGCACGCCGCACAGCAACTATTCAAACGGAGGGTCTGAAAATTGTGTAAATAAGTAAAATACACATATTTTCATATGAATTCGCGTTCTTATCTATAAAACTAATAACTCCTACTACCGTTTGTTTTCAAATTTGACGAATAAAACGCTAGCGTGTGTTGATTGTAATTATCAATCACTTATGGATTATGTACACCATAGAGCTGGCATTCGTTGTCGCATATGTCCGTGTGCGGTTTCAATTGTTGAAGTAATCCTATCCTCAAAACCGCTGCAATTATGCTGTCTGCATAAATTGCCTGCTCCGGATCCATTCGGGCTAATTGTTTTGCCACTTTTATTCCGGACGCTTCATATTCGCTTATGTCTATTCTACTGGTGGTGGGCTTGTTTAATGCGACAGCGCAAGTTTTCAGTACTTCGATCACGCTGTCGTCAGTTTTCTTTTTCTTTGTGAAGCGATTCATTCCGCCAGCGGGTCGTTTACTCGTGCTTCCACACGGCTGCACTTCTTCGTCCTTCAAACAAAAAACACAAATAATTTAATAAAATAAGAAATAGCAAAAAAATTTTCAAAAAAGTATTCGCTGTCAACACCATCTCTGTCCGCGCTACCTATTTAATTTTTTATTTTTGTATTGTATTTTGTTTTGTCATAGTTCCCGAATACCAAGGACGAGTGGAGAAAAATAGCGGAAGGATTTCATAACAAATGGGATTTCATCAACTGTGGAGGTGCTATGGATGGAAAACACATCCGAATTGTTCAACCATCGGGCTCCGGGGCTTTTTATTATAATTATAAGAATTACTATAGCATTGTGCTAATGGCGTTAGTTGATTCGAATTGCGAGGTTATTTTTGTCGACGTCGGCAAAAATGGAAGGTTATCGGATGGTGGTGTTCTCGAACACACGGAATTTATGAGGCGTTTAAATAACGGGCAGTTGCACTTGCCGGAAAATGATGAAACTATAAAAAATTTAAACTTCGTCTTTGTAGGCGATGAAGCTTTTGCTTTAAGGAACAATTTCTTAAAGCCGTATGCACAAAGGGAATTGGACTACGATAAAAGAATATATAATTACAGATTATCGCGAGCTAGGAACGTAGTCGAAAATACATTCGGGATATTATCCGCGCGATTTCGAGTTTTCCATACGGCAATCAATATGAAGGTGGAAAATATATCGTATGTTGTATTAGCTACTTGCGTTCTCCATAATTTTTTACGGAGACGGAGTGCAGCATATTTAACGCACAACAGGAGTATGCAGGAGGGGAATTTTCAAAACAATGTAGTAGAGATGGATAATTTGCAATCCGTTAATCATCATGGGAATATAATTAATTCTGCAAAACAAAATAGGGACCGTTACAAAGAGTATTTTGTAGGAGAAGGAAGTGTTCCGTGGCAGGCAGATATGTTGAATGTGTATAGAGCGTAAGTGTTTGATGTATTAAGGGGTTAGGCCACCTTGGATGAAGCAAAATTGCAGTCATTTTTGGCATTTTTTTTTTATGAAGATAATGAAATAAACAGAAAATTTAATATTAAGCCTGTAATTATTTTTCAGGATAATGAACGATTAAGCACTTGATAATTTAATATTCTAACTAAATTTGGTCGAATTTTTTGTTTCTGATGAACCAGGTCAAAGCTACAGTCCCGGTCACCATAAAGTGCTTAAGGGGTTACGCCACCCTGAAAAGTTTTGAAAAATCGATTTTTTTTTTTTGCATTTTCTTATTAGGCGGAGTTTTAAGCATAATTTAAGTCATGGTAGACGCAAAAATTCCCCAAAATACCCGAGTTATAGACTTTAAACGAAGCGCGGTTGTCGATATTTCACAGCAGATAGCGGCCACCGGTTCCGAAGCACGGTTACTTGGGTTTTTCTAATTGTTTTATATGGGGTAATTTGAATACAGGACAGTCCCAACGGGGGCTTATTGTTTCGGGTATGGCTCTGAAGTTTGGAAAAATCCAATCAGTTTTTCGCAAACATCGCCAGAGTACGCATCGTTGAATAGGAAAAGTGAAATTCGTATCAGGCAGTTTAAAATTATGTCGGAACGACTATACCTTGACAAAAAGGGATCGGCAAAAAGCAATCCACGTCCTTTTACTAGTCGCAAAAGGAAACATTACCCGCTAAACCGCTATTTGATGGAAGCTGAGAAAGCCAGCACTAGTGCATCTGCAAAGAAATTACGGAAAAGCGAAGATATTGACATAGAGGTCGACGCAACTTTCGGATATCGAATTCTAAACTATGTCACAGTCTTCGCAGCTATTGGTGGAGCAGTGAAATGTAAAAAGTGTGATGGCAATGTGAACTTCTCTGAGTCATCTATTCGTGGACTTGGTTTCAAAGTCAAGATGTCCTGTGTGTCGTGCGAACCTGTCCATGTAAATTCAAGCCCTCTCATCGATGGAAACGCATATGAGATAAATAGGAGAATTGTTTTTGCGTTTAGATTGCTTGGAATTGGTTTAGCGGGAATTGAAAAATTCTGTGGAATAATGGATCTGCCGAAACCCGTGTTTCATTCATTTTATGATAAGATAGTCCAAAATATTCACTTCGCGGTAAAAAGTGTTTGCAAACTATCCATGAAAAATGCCGTAAATTCCGAGAAAAAGATAAATACTCAAAAGGGAGATTCGGAAGGTCTTACCGTTTCAGGAGATGGAACGTGGAGGAAACGAGGATTTTCTTCTCTTTTCGGTGTATCAACGGTTATTGCAAATTATACGGGCAAAGTTATAGATGCAATAATAAAATCTCGATATTGCAAATCATGTGAATTTTGGGAAAAATTTAACGGCACCGAGGAATATTATGAATGGAAAACACATCATGAGGCTGAATGTTTGGCAAATCACGAAGGATCAGCTGGAAAAATGGAAGTTGATGCCATAATAGAAATATTTGCCAGATCGGAAGAACAATATGGAGTGAAGTACACTAATTATATAGGGGACGGGGACAGTAAGACCTATAAGGGAATCGTCGACTCTGAACCATATGGAGATGTCATTGTAAAAAAAAAAGAATGTATAGGCCATGTACAGAAACGAATGGGCACACAGTTACGCAACGTAAAGAAAGAAAATAAAGGTCTTGGTGGCAGAGGAAAATTAACTGCAAAGCTCATCGACGAGCTAACTGTGTATTATGGGTTAGCCATTAGAAGATTTTCAAATTCGGTCGAAGAAATGAAAAATGCCATTTGGGCTACGTTTTTCCATAAGATATCTACGGATAAGAAACCCCATCACGACAAGTGTCCATCCGGAATAGATTCTTGGTGCACGTGGCAGAAGGCGAAGGCTAATGAAACTTTAGAAAATTATAAACATAAAAGCCCTATACCTATAGATGTTCAAAAGGCAATTCGTCCGGTATATGAAAAACTGAGTACCGATGATTTATTAGGACGCTGCCTGGGAGGGTTCACACAGAATAATAATGAGAGTGTGAACGCTGTCATTTGGTCTATGGCTCCAAAAGTGACATCCAGCGGTGCAACAATCGTCGAAATCGCAACATATATTGCCATAAGTTTATTTAACGACGGCTACGACAATGTATTGTTGATGATGAAAGTTCTGAATTTAATCATTGGACCAAATGCGCATCACGCCTGCAATACCATGGATGCGCACCGCATCGCTGCAGCAAATTTACAAGCACAACAAGCAACGAAAGAGGGCAGAAAACTAAAAAGGGCAGTTCAAAGGGAAGCTGAGGATATTGCTTCTGCTATGGAAGGATTGCTGTATGGGCCAGGAATTGCGGATTGAAGATAACACGAATACTTTTTTAATTATCACATGTAAAAGTTCCACTTTTCTTCTTTTGCGCTTTTCTCGAAACTACATTTTGAAAGATGACCTATCAAATATCTCCAAAACTATTTGTCCGATTGAGTTCAAACTTGGCACGCATATTCTTAATGGTATTATCTACGATGTAGCATATCAGTTTTTCCATCCGATACCCCATTCGTATATAATTAATGGTTCAAATTCGTTTTTTCACGTGAAAAACGTATATTTTTTTTCACTTTGCTCTCATTTGTGCAATAATTTTTTTTTTCTCAAATCCCTATGCTACATCGTAGGTATTTTATTAAGGAACACGAAAATCATCGGGTTTTTGATTTCAGACGAACATGTTCGTTATAATTTGTTAGGTTAGTCACGCGTGTAACGGCGGACGAGCTTCGCGGGAGAACAAATAACTCGGTCATTTTTTAATATTTTTGTACAGTATTTATACAATATATGCACTAATACATGCTCTACACATAAGAAGAAAATAAATAATTTTCAACCTCATAGTATCAGTAAAAAAAAATCGTCTAGTTTAGTGCTGTTTCGAGCGCCTCAGGGTGGCGTAACCCCTTAAATAAAAAAAAGCTGCCGATACATCGTCTATAATTCCATTATTTATTTATATATGGCATTGCAAAAAAAACTACACGAACATTAAAATATATACTTTCGAATACACAACCGTTTATTTGAAAAAGTCTTAAAGTTTTTTAAAAAAAAAACCCAAAATAATTGTTTGTTCAGACCTCACAGGTAGGCATGACCCCTTAATAGACTGTGCCATACA
Source organism: Andrena marginata (assembly GCA_963932335.1). Lineage (NCBI taxonomy): Eukaryota > Metazoa > Arthropoda > Insecta > Hymenoptera > Andrenidae > Andrena > Andrena marginata. The sequence continues at coordinate 14,425,508 of OZ010664.1, forward strand.
GTGTATTATGTGTACCGTGTGTCTTAAGGTCGAGTTTCCTAGCCGCGATCGGCGGCTGCGGCTAGGAAACTCGATCTTAACATGGAGACGTTTCTAGGTTCTACGCCTCCGATTGCTTTGACTTTTTGATGTGTTTTAGAGGAGGCCAAAAATAAGAAATATGTACGTGTTTTTCTTATATCGGCTCGTTTGCATATTTAGAGGGTGAAACCACCACTCATAGTTCATTAGAAGAGGTACAAAAGATCCTACTGTTAGTTTAAAGAATATTATAAAATTGTATTGAATAAAACCCGATATATATTTCATTTGCGTCATAAGTTGCCATATGGATGATGTTACTTTTGTACCTCTTCTTATGAACTTTGAAGGGTTCTTTCACCAAATAAGTATGTTTACGCACCAATACAAGAAAAGCACAAATTCTTTGTTTTTTGCTCCTCTAAAAAATATTCAAAAACGAATGTAATCGGAGGCGGATATCCAAAACACCTCTTTCTGAGTGATTGCTGGGAAACGAATGAAGCAGAGAGAGAGAGAGAGAGAGAGAGAGAGAGAGAGAGAGAGAGAGAGAGAGGGAGGGAGCGAGAGGGCGTAAGAGATGTAAGAGTGACATGGGTGCGTGATAGGATGATTGTCAAAAGGAGAAAGAGCAGGTGACAGAGTGGGAGAGGAACAATTGTATGGACGGGAATAAGAAGAGGATGAGAGAGCTTAATGAAGTCGAGCGAGCATCGTGCAATTGTACAGTTGTGCTATTTCAATTACAGTGTAATTTAATTACATAACAATTAAATTACGGCGTAATTGAATTACATAATTCAAAGTTTTCAATCAATTGAATTGCTAATTACTGTAATCATCTGAGGAATTGCGATAAATGTTTATATTTATCTTTCATGTCTATACAGCGTGTCCCAGAATTGATGTACATCCCGGAACATGCAATATCCTGATGGAAAAAGACATCGAAAAGTCCTTAACCGTTTTGGGATCCGGGGTTTTGTTTTCGAGGTATTAAGAAAAAACCCCGACCAATCAGAGCGCGAGCCTTCCGCTGGAGCTCCCGCGCTAGCGTGGCCGCGCGCCGGGCCGCGCCGCGACTACGAACAAGCAGGCGCGGCATGCATCGAAGGAAATTGCGTAGAATGGCAAATGAAAAAGACTTAACAAAAAAATCTAACCTTTTGCCATGGTTTGTTTGCCATTTAAAGTGAATAATGAGTAAAGGATAAATGGATGAAAATCATGTGTCACGTAAAAGGACGAATACACAGTTGTTTTTTTAGAAGATTGGAAAATAATAATTATTTGGAGTGAGAGGATAAAGAACATGTAAATTTCCTTTTTTAATAACGTACAAACGAAAAGGTAATGCAACAGGGAACGAGCGAAAAGTGATCGTAGTTCGTCATTGTGATAAAAATCCGTAGTTCAATAACGGCCAACACTGTTGTTGATAATGAATAAGTGCGTTTAAAAACTGCGAAGAAAAATTTACATACGGAAATTTGGAGAGTTATCACCGGAAATAAGCCATAGCCTGCGTTAAATTTAAAAAATATTAGTCGCCAATAATGTAATTAAAACTCACCCTTTCGGAAATTCACCTGCAGCTTGAAAACCTGTGTCACTAGGTCACCGAACAGATCCTGGTCGTCGACAGACGCACCGAGTGCACAGCTGTTCTAAGGTACACGACACCATGCAAAGTTAAGGGTCGCAACGTCAAGTGCGTCCGGATTAATGCACCGAATTCACTGCACTGCACGCCTACTAACACTGATCACTTAATTTATTTTTCATACAACGCGTTGTTCTTACGTTATAAAAATTGGTGGAAATGAATTTTTACTTGGCGTTTGGAGCCGTGAGTATTCCCGCGCAAATTGTCACGCTGCAGCACTTGCGTCCCCGTTGTTCGGGGGGTACACCGAGAACATCGCGTAATACTCTTGAGCAGAGAACATTTCTGCGACGTGATTGCTTACTGACTGACAAGATTTTTTCCAAGCGACTTCTTCTACCCCCAAATAGATTCTCTCGTTCCATTATGAGTTGACCCCCACCAGGCCAAGAGGCTTCAGGTAAAAAGAAACACACGTGTTTCGCAGAAGTGCAACGAACGGGCTATCGCGCTCTTTTACAAAAGTCCGCGTTCCGTCCTTTTACTGCCAATGTACCCATTGCTTCGAGGTAGGCAGCAGACACCACGTGTTTCGGTTCGAAAGGGTCCGAAGAGAAGAGAAACAGAAAGTCTTCGAGTTGCTATAAAGAAGAAAATCCTGTTTCCTGTTTCCCTTTTCCGATACCCTGAGTTCACGTCTGCTACGAGGCGGAACCAATTAAGCCATGAATTACCCAAAACTGTAGGAAACCGTTGTCTACCGTCGACTAGCGGGACAATACGGTCATAAACCGCGACCCTAGCGAAATGCTCTGGCCGATCAGCCTGATTAATTTTTGGAAACTAGCAATTTAAAAGTATTATTTAACATCAACACGGCTCGCGAAGAGACACGGGAAGAAAGAGAGCATGTAGTTCGCTGACTGCGCGTTGTCCCGCCTGCTTCGTCCGACGCGTGCTTTTGTTTTGAAATTCGAGCGCGTGTTTATACTCGAGAGATAAGGGATCCGTCTTTAATTTGAAGGTAGGACGAAGCAGGCGGGACAACGCGCAGTCAGCGAACTACATGCTCTCTTTCTTCCCGTGTCTCTTCGCGAGCCGTGTTGATGTTAAATAATACTTTTAAATTGCTAGTTTCCAAAAATTAATCAGGCTGATCGGCCAGAGCATTTCGCTAGGGTCGCGGTTTATGACCGTATTGTCCCGCTAGTCGACGGTAGACAACGGTTTCCTACAGTTTTGGGTAATTCATGGCTTAATTGGTTCCGCCTCGTAGCAGACGTGAACTCAGGGTATCGGAAAAGGGAAACAGGAAACAGGATTTTCTTCTTTATAGCAACTCGAAGACTTTCTGTTTCTCTTCTCTTCGGACCCTTTCGAACCGAAACACGTGGTGTCTGCTGCCTACCTCGAAGCAATGGGTACATTGGCAGTAAAAGGACGGAACGCGGACTTTTGTAAAAGAGCGCGATAGCCCGTTCGTTGCACTTCTGCGAAACACGTGTGTTTCTTTTTACCTGAAGCCTCTTGGCCTGGTGGGGGTCAACTCATAATGGAACGAGAGAATCTATTTGGGGGTAGAAGAAGTCGCTTGGAAAAAATCTTGTCAGTCAGTAAGCAATCACGTCGCAGAAATGTTCTCTGCTCAAGAGTATTACGCGATGTTCTCGGTGTACCCCCCGAACAACGGGGACGCAAGTGCTGCAGCGTGACAATTTGCGCGGGAATACTCACGGCTCCAAACGCCAAGTAAAAATTCATTTCCACCAATTTTTATAACGTAAGAACAACGCGTTGTATGAAAAATAAATTAAGTGATCAGTGTTAGTAGGCGTGCAGTGCAGTGAATTCGGTGCATTAATCCGGACGCACTTGACGTTGCGACCCTTAACTTTGCATGGTGTCGTGTACCTTAGAACAGCTGTGCACTCGGTGCGTCTGTCGACGACCAGGATCTGTTCGGTGACCTAGTGACACAGGTTTTCAAGCTGCAGGTGAATTTCCGAAAGGGTGAGTTTTAATTACATTATTGGCGACTAATATTTTTTAAATTTAACGCAGACTATGGCTTATTTCCGGTGATAACTCTCCAAATTTCCGTATGTAAATTTTTCTTCGCAGTTTTTAAACGCACTTATTCATTATCAACAACAGTGTTGGCCGTTATTGAACTACGGATTTTTATCACAATGACGAACTACGATCACTTTTCGCTCGTTTCCTGTTGCATTACCTTTTCGTTTGTACGTTATTAAAAAAGGAAATTTACATGTTCTTTATCCTCTCACTCCAAATAATTATTATTTTCCAATCTTCTAAAAAAACAACTGTGTATTCGTCCTTTTACGTGACACATGATTTTCATCCATTTATCCTTTACTCATTATTCACTTTAAATGGCAAACAAACCATGGCAAAAGGTTAGATTTTTTTGTTAAGTCTTTTTCATTTGCCATTCTACGCAATTTCCTTCGATGCATGCCGCGCCTGCTTGTTCGTAGTCGCGGCGCGGCCCGGCGCGCGGCCACGCTAGCGCGGGAGCTCCAGCGGAAGGCTCGCGCTCTGATTGGTCGGGGTTTTTTCTTAATACCTCGAAAACAAAACCCCGGATCCCAAAACGGTTAAGGACTTTTCGATGTCTTTTTCCATCAGGATATTGCATGTTCCGGGATGTACATCAATTCTGGGACACGCTGTATGACTATAATATGTACTCGTGTAACAAACTTCGGTTAGCGATATGCCCTTTCTTTTATTTACCTTTCTCTCATTTGTTGTACAATCGGATTTAATGTATTAAATAGTATTAATATATATGTTAATAATAATCATTTGTGTACGCTGTACACTAGGGATGCACAGACTTAGTAAGACCAAGGGCCACTTAGGTTCACTGTGACTTATGAGACGGCCGCCAAAAAATATGAATGTTACCAATCATATATTATTTGTTTTATTTATATGTATCATATATTATGACTTGTTAAAATTAAAATAACACATAGTGAGCTGGCCGCCAGCAACTCACCGGAGGGCCCCAGCCTGTGCATCCCTGCTGTACAGAGTGTTCAAAAAGTACTGGTCACTGGTTTGGGGCGTGAATGTTATAAACAATTTTCAATGTTATAAACAATTTTGTAGCAATTTCTTTTTAACAAATCTCCACTGGACCAGAGGTGCACATTCACGCCCCAAACCAGTGACCATTACTTTTTGATGCATTATAACGCGCATGCGTTAATATTATTGTTTGAATACGATTTAATTGAATTATTTTCTAATCCTTTTCCAAAAATTCATGAAGTAATTCAATTGTAATTCTGCACATCTCTGTGCAATTGTAATACCTACATACTTAGTTACCATAATAAACTATAATTTCATAAAAAGACAACCATGTGTTTCCTTTTTTTTTGCCTGTGTCCATTATAAAATTATATTCCGTTTCTTGTTTACCTTCAGTACTACATTGAAATAATATTTCCACGTATAAGTTGAAGCCACAAAGGCTCTCTAAGAATAAAAGTTTGCAGTGACAGCATTTTAAAAAAATGTTCGATTTCTGCTAGACATTTAGCTTGTTTCGTTTTGTAGAATTAATTTTTTACAAGATAGAAACTAGTCCCTGGTTTCAGCCATAACGACAACCATAATAAAGAAAATAAATCTTAATTTTGTCATTTTAAATGACTATAGTGCAATTTTTAAACATATTTTAGAAAGGACGTGGTTCACCGAAATGTTAATTAAAATGAAAAAAGCAAACGATGCGTCTTAAAGAGGAAAAACTGATCTTTCTATTGCTTTATTGCTGAATGTCCTACAATGATTTCCTGGCTTTGTAGGTGCAATTAAAGCGAAAGGGACGTTTTTTGTTTCAAACTTATATAACTTAGGCAAAAAAAATGTACCTACAACCACCAATGAATATTGATTTTACACAGAAAAGTCGTCGCTTATTTTTTTTAGGAGTGTAGTAATAAAATAAATGAATAATAGGTCACAAATAAACTTACTTCATTGTGAGGCTGCGTCTCAGTGTCGTCCATGTCATTGACAACTGCATCTTCAACCTCGGGTTGAATTTGTTCGGGTTCGTCTCCCATCGCTTCCGCCTCGTTCAGGAGAGATGACTCCTCTTCGATGTTGAAGATGCTGGCACTTGGTGTGTCTTGGTCTTTGGTAAATAATAATAAATTATAATACCAGAGTGTTGGCACGTAAATATCGTCAGCCCCGTTGCCAGACCGCCTGGATGCCACTACTTTATTAAATTCCTTCCGGAATGACCCGCGGAGACGTTGAATTTTTTTATTCACAAACTCCTTGTCTGCTTCAGGAAATATTTTCTTGCAATATGCAATTAGTTTATCGTGACACTCTTTGCGTAAATTACGATTTTGGTACTCCTGCGTTTTTACTTTCCATAAAGCAGGCATTGTTCTATACAGAGCAAGGAGCTCTGTCACCGCTTTTGCACTCCACTTTGTGTCGTCTGCAGATATCACGCAGAAAGTCAGTAACGTAGCCCAACTATGTAAACGAGGTATTGACACTTCGACTTTTTGGTCGATTCTGCCTTTGCTCCGCGTTTTCACTTAAAACGTAAGCACTGATTCCTCCCTCCATAGGTCAAGTTCCGAGTGTTGGTTGGTTATGGCAAAATATAATTGGTTAGGGTGTGACAAAAGGGGCTGATTTGAGTCCAGGCGGAAATGCAAAATGGTTTCGTCCTTTTTCCCGAACGGCGGTCGGGTAATAAAAATCAAGGGTTGTAAACATATTTAGTTTACGTTTGGCGGCCTGATGTGCAAGTTCCGCGAGGTATTTCCTTATTTGACCATTGTCCTGGGATTCTGAAGGTTTAGTCCAACAGTAAAGACGTCGTGGGCTGAAGCCCATCAGTGACGGCATTGCGAAGAGTCCCAGGAGTATGGCAATTAGAATTGCCAAGTGTTCGCCAGGTGCAAGATATAAACTTAAATATACCGAGTCTTAAGAGTCATGCTTAAAAAAGATAATATGTAGGCGTAGGGGCGGGGTAATTAGAATATCTTGTTTTCAGACATTGATAAACTAAATTCAGTTTTATTATAAGTATATAGAAATACACCTAGTTCCACTGAATACCTTGCAATCAATCCGCCGCGTTCATCAGTAAACCACGGAATGCCTACTCCTTTTATAATTTGCATTGTTTGTGTAAAAGTAGTCCGATTTACATGATATTTGTGATAATTTTAATTGGGAGAACGCCAGGAATCCATTAGTGTTACTTCCATATCGATACGATAAAGAATAAAGTATACAGTTTTTCTGAAACAGGTATTAATCCTCGGCCGACCGCAGCGAATCGAGGTCGGCGACCCACGGTCGAGGGTGAAATATTCATTACAGCGTATTAAGAAATTCTTTATTCTTCATCGTATCGATATGAAAGTAACACTAATGGATTCCTGGCGTTCTCTCAATTAAAATTCTCACAAATTTCATGCAAATCGGACTACTTTTACACAAACAATAAACTTGCTAATGGACTAATTTCTGTACCTATTTAAAAATTATATGAAAAAACTATATTTACTTAGTGTTCCGTGTTGCGGACAAAAGCGGGCTTATAGTGAAGCGAAAATTCATTTATTCGTTTACAACTAGGCAATTGCTTCTTTCTGAAGGTTTCGTCGGGAAGCATTTGTCTGCCAGATGTCGAAAAGGGGCAATCTACATCGTGCCGTTTTTCAGGTTTTTCGAATTTGTTCCCTCTGAGTTAAATGAGTATATTGACCCATCGGCGGGTTCCACCGCTGACCCACGGGCAATGGTTATAAACCGCGACCATATCGAGACTCTGGCCGATCCATTTGGCTAGTTTTGGTAAGCAGATGTCTAATTTTCACCCTCTACGTTGCGAAGAGGGAGAGGTGGTTCCTCCTACACCGTCGAACTCACAGAGAGAAGGTTCCTCCTCTCCAAGGTATATTTGGCCAATCAGCAAGGTTCTTTGCTCGTTCTGGCCATCGTTCGGACCACGGAATCCGAGCAGCCTTCATAAAACAAAGTTTTCACAATTATTTTGATTACCGTACAGATCACAGAGTCTACATCGATCTAATCATGGATTTGGATAAGTTACACTCTCGTTGGGCTCTTGGATGAGCCAGGTATCATTGGTGTCACTTCCATATCGATACGATAAGAGAGTGTGTTAAAAAAATGCCTACTTTTATGATTTGTATTGCTTGTGTAAAAGTACTTCGATTTGCACGACATTTTGGATAATTTAAATTGGGAGAACGCCAGGAATCCATTGCTGTTACTTTCATATCGATACAATAATTAATAAGGAATTTCTTAATACGTGTAATGAATATTTCACCCACCACTGCGGGTCGCCGACCTCGATTCGCTGCAGTCGGCCGAGGATTCATACCTGTTTCAGAAAAACTGTATACTTTATTCTTTATCGTATCGATATGGAAGTGATACCGATGGATTTCTCATGTTTTTCAAATGAAAATTATACCAAATTTCATGTAAATCGAACTATTTTTAACGAAGTTATGGAAATCAATTTATAATGAAGATTCCTTAATTACAATCCGATTTGTGTCGTTTCTGGACCATTTTCATCGGGAAAACATAAGGAAACGATCTACGTCACTTTCGCCAAGACCCGGTGCGAAATGTAGAATTTTCGATTCGCCACGTCTTAGGGGGCAACATTGTACGACCCCCCCTGGTCTCGAGGGTCGAAGTCCTTGAAACCCATCGAGGCACGGCTTATCGACGGCGTTGCTTGCGAGTCTTGGCTGCCAGGCTCGTCGCGCGCCTCAGGATTTCGGCACTGTCGGAAATCCTGAGGCGCGCGACGAGCCTGGTTTCAAGTGCCGTTTTTTCCTTTTCTAACTACCTTTTCTGTCTCTTACGTAAACTCTTCTGGAATCTAGGTTGGAGCGCGGGCAGGAGCGTGGTGCTTTCTGGCGCGCGGGCAGGAGTGTAGTGCTTTCTGGCGCGCCACGAAAGAGCGTGGATGAAAAATTTGACCTGCCTCACGCGCCATCACAACAGGGAATGCGTTAACTGCAATTTCATTTGCCATCGCATTGCCGGGGAAACATTTGGACATTTTTTAAAGTACCCTTGTAAAATTTTACAGTCGTTATAACTGAGTCATAAACCATTTCCAGAATTTATAGCACCTTCAGGTCAACCAAATGTAGCTTCCTAAAAACAGATGTTTCAGTGTACCCCACAGTAACAGCATTTATGATATCCTCTATAAGCCAGGCATATCGAGGAATTTGTATACTTTTCGCGAACGTATATCGCGATCGTGTCTTGCCGATCGTTTCGCAGATCGATGATATACATCGAACAGGTAGTACAAAATACACTACTGCGGTGGATCGTGGAAAAAACATGTGGATGAGGTCGACGTAGAAATATGAGGCTGAACTCGCTGTCTCTAAGTAGTGGCGAGTATAACCTTCTGGCGTGCACGAAGGAGCGTCGCTCCAGCGTTCATGTACTTTTGCGTGCCGCGCGGCGTGTGACGCGCCGGAACGCGCGCCGGAACGTCCGTGTAAATTTTCTTCTATTTTTTTATGTGATTTATTCGTATTAAAATATTTATTTGTATAAAAATATATCTGCTTGATATTATTTAATACATTTTTTCATTGTACTATTGTGATTTTTTCTTTGTATAAATAGTCATTGTGATAATTGGCGCAATTGTTGTATATCATTATTTTTGTAGAGTATAGAACATTATTAAATTTATATTAATTTACGACATTGTTTTTAAATGGGATTCTTTTTGAAGAGATTATATACTTGGCGCTCTTTTTTGTATCTTTTTGTAAAAAGGTAATTTTGTGGGGATTTCACACATTTTGTAGTGTTTACTGTTATTAATTTACGACAATTTTTTAAATGGGATTCTTTTTATGGGATTGTACATCGGTTCACTACCATGCTTATTTATTATCATTTTTTTGTAAGAATAAAATATAAAGATTTTTAGCGCCTTTGGGCCATTGCCTTTTTTTAATTTGCACGTCATCAGCTTCAATCCAACTACTAGTCATTCCTTCTTCTTTACATATACTGGTGTAATGGCCATCCCCAATACATGAACCACTATGAAATATAGCATTCATAACTTTATATGATTGTCACGCTATTACTACTTTGGTTGTGGGAATAGTACATATATTAAATTTCCGTATTGCTACACTGCATTATCTTCTGCTTTGATTATCTGTAAATATATAAAGCCACATTTTAATTATATACAACTTAACATAGAACTTACTATTTATAGAAATAGAGTGGACTTTTGCTTTAGTGAGTGTAGAGACTAATTAATGTGTCCAAAAGAGGTGAGAGCGTATGGTAGAAAGTCTTGTTGCAGGAAATTTAAATGCTAATGGTAATGATTCAGCGAAAATGAACGAGGAAATCCAATAGTTTTACGCACAATTTATTGGTGTTGGAATGAAACTAATTTAGTATGTTTATTGGTGAATTGAAATAATGGGAATCTAAAAAATTAATGAATTAATGAATAGCGTGACAACTACTTTGGATTTTATTAATTAAAGTATTACGAATATCTTTCACAAAAGATTGAAAAGCATTAACGTAGATGTGTTTTCAGTGTACTTTCTTCACTAATGTGACTTGCTTTACATTGCAAGCAGTCCACCATAATCTATTTTCTTAATAATTCTTAATGCTATGTCTTTAGACAAATTTTGTCGATTTACCTTATTTGACAAAGTTCCAGAAACTTGTGCGAAACAAGATACTCTGTCTATCTATCTAATCTTCTCCGGACAACCTCCACGCCTGTGTATTCCCTTCATTTCTATCCATCCAAGCCTGTGCGTCCCCTTCAATTCTATCCAAGTCTGTGCGTCCCTTTCATTTTTATCCAGGTCCTCTGCGTCTCCTTCATTTCTAAATATAATGTATATAAGCTTTACATAAAATCTCTAAATTGCTGGTATAAAAATATCTGGCAATTTAAATGCAATGCAATTTGTTACAATTTATATTATTTTGTACATGCATGGTACAAATTTCCAGAAACTTATGCGAAAGAAGATGGTTCTCTGTCGAAGCTTCTCCGGACAACTTCCAAGTCTACGACTGTACATACTAACTCGATTTAAAAAATTTTGGCGACTTACCTTCTTAATTAAGACAATAATTCGGTCTCCTAATTAATGTAAAAACTCGTGACATCTCAAATTCGGACAATTTACTTTATTTGACACTAAGCACATTGTAGGTTATCTCTGACTATGTAGCTGTCAGATTATTTGTTACGCGATTGGCCGAAACCCGCATCCAATAAACGACGTGCCTGAGGGACATTTCCTCACTCTTTCATACTCCCCTCTTGCCTAGAAGTGTAGGACGACGACGAGGACGAGGACGATGCTGAATTTTAAGAACATAAAATTCAGCAAATTGCAACTTTACATCGAAATATCTCAGCTCATAAGGCCCGTAGGAACAAAACGAAGACACTTTTCTTATGTAAACCAAACCCAAGCTATCCATTAAGACCATTCAAAACCTAATCGGATCAGCCGTTATTGAGATTCGGAAATCTCAGGGTTCTTGATAGCGAGTCGTGGCGTAATATAGACACTCGGTGTCTCGCGCTGCGCATACAGGGTCATCGTTTAATCCTGCAACCCGCGCGCGCGCGAACTTGTAAAATGGCAACACCGCCTCACGGACGCATTCCACTACAACCATGCACCGGCCCAGCGGAAAGCTGCCAGCGACCGAGTGATGATGGACAAGAGTGATGCCCGAGCTTCGAAAATTTTAGCGTCGCAAAGAGCTAGGTATTGGGAATTTCCCGGCCCAGGTAATCGAGCCGCTCGCTCCGCTTTTATGATCGGCTTACCACTCGTACCCCAGATTACTGTAATGAGGTTTGAAAATAATGTCAACTGATCTCGTACCCGTCTCAATTTCAAAAATTTTAACTACGACAGGGTTGACCGCAGCGCTATACCCTTATACGGAGAGATTTTTCGCCACTTGCTTGTAAAAGCGACAATAATAGCACATCGTTCCAAAAAATGACATTAACGCAAGCCGGTATAGGCGTGGCGTTGAGTATCTAAAACATTGAAACACAAAAATTCTAGAAAAAAAATTCAGACACCGCTACAGTCAAAGACACGTTCCATTAGTTACTCCTTACGTCTTATCTAGGTATGCACCGCATTAAGGATAAAATCATAAAAAAGAAAACCAGAACAATAGATTCTGAGGTCTGCAGAACTAACACATAATTGAATAAAAATTTAATTTCTCAATTTATGAAAGTAAGGATACAGAAACAACTAGCCTATTGTTTATCAACATCACGAGTTTTAAAAACAGCGTTAAATACATTATCAAATAAACAGTTTGCAAAAGCTTTTTAAACAATTATGGTTAAAAAATTGATAAAAGAAAAATTAAGTAAACGTAAAATATGTTAAATTATCCATCATTAAGAGGGAATAATTTTTCCTCATTTCTCGGCGCTAATTGCATTCCGATATCTTTTATAGTTCAAAAGTTATACGAAAAAGGCCCCAAACATTTCAACCCGGGCCGGGAAATTCTGAATAGTTCTTTGCAACGTTAATTTGAAAGAGACCAGCCCAAAATTCTCGAAGCTCGGGCATCACTGCTGTCCAGCGGTCGCTAGCAGCTCTCCAAACGCCGGGACGGTGCATGGTTGTAGTGGAATGCGTCCGTGAGGCGGTGTTGCCATTTTACAAGTTCGCGCGCGCGCGGGTTGCAGGATTAAACGATGACCCTGTATATCTATATATACTTGGCGCGAGACACTACCGTGTCTCTTGATGTATTTAAATTGCGTATTCCATTTTCATATCGATGCATTAATATCTTCAAAACATTTGATGATTCATTACAATTAAACAATTGTTTTCTAATGGCACTCAAATGCATTAAACATTGTAATACTGCATTTGCATAACATGAAGCTTTATCTGTATTTTGAAAACCATGTAAAACCCAAGAAACATTTTTGTGTAATAATTTTTGAGTTTGACAATTTTCTTGGACAGAATCAATTACTTTTGGCAATATCCATGGAACATCTTCCACTTTCGAATAGCGTTTTTTTGAAACAGTAATTATGTCTGCGTCTGGTTTGTACTTAGATCTTCGCCGATTATATTCTCTAATAGCTTTTTCGTCAGCTATTACTGACGAAGGATCAAAATTAATCAAATGCAACCCTTCTGAAGACGTTACTCGTGATAATGCAACATAAGCTTGACCACAATTAAATATAGAGTTGCCTATGTCCATAATAGCACTTTGTAAACTTAATCCTTGATTTTTATGAATTGTGATTCCATAACTCAGACACAATGGAAATTGTTTTCTAATAACAAATGCTCTATCCACTACTTCAAATTTAACGCTTACTCTTTCAATGAAATACTCTAATCCTGATGGTAGAAGGAGCTTAATTTTCTCTACATAATCGGTAGACATATCTTGTACAACTGATATTACCTTAGCTATGGTACCATTCGCAAGACCCAAAGTAGTATCAATGTTACGCCTTATCATAACGGTTGCTCCAATCTTAATTACAATTTCCTTTGAAAGTCCAGCAGTTTTAGAATTATCGTCATCAGTATTGGACAATACTTTTGATACTTTCTTTCTCACATACGGAATACAGTCAATCGTATCTTCGGCAATTAATAATATCTCTTTTGCTGTAATGCGATTTAACATTGCAGCATTAAGAACGTCACACATATTACGAGTAGACAATAAACAAACAATGTCCAACGGAAAATCATTAATAAACTGGCATAATTCGTTTGATCTGAGTTCAAACGTATCCCCAGTAAAAGATATTTTTATATTCCCAAGAATCTCGCAATCAGGTTTTGTCACTAGACTGTTACGTATGTGGAATTTTCCCATACGCCGCTCTCAACCATTTTTCGAGCTCGCGTCTGCGAAGGGAAAACGCCCTAAAAGCCTTTTTGTTTATCACATACCACTAAGGGGGTCATGATCTCGACCATCTGGATCACGACCATGGGAACGGGAGTGACACGACGACGACCCCGAAGGATTTCCTTATATGGAAATTCCTAACGCATCCCCACTCATTTTTGGGACTATATAAACCCTTTGGTTTCATCCCTCGTTGGTTAAAAGCTATAGAGTCACGCGTAGAGTCACGTCGTGTCACGCTCGTACAGAGTTGGTTATATTCAGTAGGATCGGGCTAAAGTCCCTGTCAGAATCATAGTTAACCTCATAGGATCCGCGAGTCCGGTTTATATTCTATTTGGAACTTTGAAATATCCACTTGTACGCCCCGCATCGCCAGTGCGTCAACACCGTGCAACTAGTGGTAACCTACACACTTTTATTTATTATTTAATCGCGACACTTACATTTGTACAATAACTAATTATTGAATATACGAATGGTGTTCACGTGTAAATCGAGTAGATTCGTTAAACCCATCTCTTACCCAGCGATCCTTATAATATTAGTAGCACTCACCCACTGATACAACTTTACCGCTCGAGTTGTATCAAATATTAATCAAGAGACACGGTAGTGTCTCGCGCCAAGTATATATATATATATGCGCAGCGCAAGCCACGGAGTGGCTCTATTACGCGACGACTCGCTATCAAGAACCCTGAGATTTCCGAATCTCAATAACGGCTGATCCAATTAGATTTTGAATGGTCTTAATGGATAGCTTGGGTTTGATTTACATGAGAAAAGTGTCTTCGTTTTGTTCCTACGGGCCTTATGAGCTGAGATATTTCGATGTAAAGTTGCAATTTGCTGAATTTTATGTTCTTAAAATTCAGCATCGTCATAGTCATCGTCCTACACTTCTTGGCAAGAGGGGAGTATGAAAGGGTGAGGAAATGTCTCTCAGGCACGTTGTTCATTGGATGCGGGCATCGGCCAATCGCGTAACAAATTGTTGTCACGTGACAGCTAGCCAGAGATATTATAACCTACCAAGTGCTAAGTGTCAAATAAATTGTTGTCACGTGACAGATAGGCAGAGATATTTTAACCTACCAAGTGCTAAGGGTCAAATAAAGTAAATTGTCGGAATTTGAAATGTCACGAGTTTTTACACTAATAGGAGACTGAATTATTGTCTCAATTAACAAGGTAAGTCGCCAAAATTTTTCAAATAGATTTCTTATGTAGAGTCGCAGACTTGGAAGTTGTCTGGAGAAGGTTCGACAGAGAAGCATCTTCTTTCGCACAAGTTTCCACAAATTAATATATTGTTTTTATACCAGCAAACAATTTTTACACAGGCTCGAATAAAAATGAAGGGGACGCCCAGGCTTGGATAGAAATGAAGGGGACGCACAAGCTTGGGTAGAAATGAAGGGGATGCACAGGCTTGGAGGTTGTCCAGAGAAGGTTAGACAGACAGAAAAACATCTTGTTTCGCACAAGTTTCTGGAAAGTTGTCAAATAAGGTAAATCGACAAAATTTGTCAAAGTAGCGTAGCATTAAGAATTAAGAAAATTATAGCGTACTGCTTGCAACGTTGAGCAAGTCACATTAGTGAAGAAAGTACGCTGAAAACGCATCTCCCTTGATACTTTTCAATCTCTTTTGGAAAGGTATTCCTAATACTTTATTAAAATCCACAGTAGTTCCTACGCTATTCATTAATTTTATTAGTTTCCCATTAACAATATTTCAATTCAAAAATATAGACATACTAAATTAATTTTATTCCAATACCGATACATTATACGTTAAAAATATTGAATCTCTTCGTTCATTTTTGCTGAATTACCATTAGCATTTAAATTTCCTGCAACAAGACATTCTGCCATACGCTCTCACCTCCTTCGGACACATTTTGTAGTCTGTACACTTAAAATAGCAAAGGGCCAATCTATTTTTATATGTTCTACGTTAAGTCATAACTAAAATGTGGAATTTTGTATATTTACAGATAATCGAAGCAGAAGCGATAGAGAAAGTAACCCTGCTGCAAATGAGAAAAATAAGCACATTTTCATGTATAATTTTATTCTAGAGTTTTAAGAAATATGTTTATACAATTAATATTGAGTTTTATTATGAATGTGGAAAACTGTATAATTCAGACAACAAAAATAAATCGGACATAATATTATATTAATTAAACGATTTTATTCAGCTTCGATTCTATGTTTGCTTCTTGTATGTTTGCTTCATATGTGAAAACTCAACTTTAAACCAATTCGACCAATCCAATTGTCTTGTAGCTTTGCAAGCGTGCGGAGTTGGGATAACCATATAATATATTGTTGAAAAAATAACCCCGAGGGGGTGAAAAAGTTATCCAGTCATCAGTAAACACTACAAAATGTGTGAAATCCCCACAAAATTACCTTTTTTAAAAAAGGTACAAAAAAGAGCGCCAAGTATATAATTCCATCATAAAGAATTCCATTTAAAAACATTGTCGTAAATTAATATAAATTTCTTAATATGCTATATTTAACTTTACAAAAGTGATGAGATACAACAATTGCGCCAATTATCACAATGGCTATTTATACAAAGAAAAAAATGTACTCCATAATATTAAGCCGACATATTTTTATACAAATCAATATTTTAATACGAATAAATATTTTATTCAAAATACTTGGCGCTGCTCTCTGAATTGGTGTTGCTAAACTGAATAAATATGCATAAATTGCATTAAAATCTTTTTCTTTCTTTCTTGTCTCCGTGGTGTCTTGTCTTGTTTTAGTAGTATGTCTATGCCGATTCTAACCCAGGTCCTCTGAGGGGAGCGCGGGGGCGGGAGGGAAGTGAGGGCGCGCGGGGTAGCGCGGCGGAGGGAAACATGGGCGCGGGGCCTGCGGGGAGAGGAAGACCGGTTGCGCGCGCACGAGCCGCGGAGTGGGGGAAGCCGCGATGATGGAGGGGATCACTCCGGGCCGAGCCGCCGCGGAGACCTGACCCACCGTCGGAAGGGGGAATGACCCCCGAAAAATCTCTTTCGGCCCACCCCCCAAATATTTTTCCAAATCAGTATGTGATGAAATTTTCCCCCAACACAGAGAAATAATATATTTTTTTCAGACGATATCGGACAATGTCGGGCAATGTCGGCTTTTTACGAACCGCGTCTTCGGAGGAGGTAAAGAGACAGAGCATCATTTTAAAGCTAAAATTCAGAGGAGGGAAAGGGAGAGCAATATTTTAAAGCCAAGAGTATTCTAAAGCGTTCAGATTTAGCGTCGCAGCGTCTCGCGCGATCGTGCGTAACTTGAATCCTCTGGAGCAGCCGTGCGGGATGACGTCATTCGGCGGCGCGAAGAACATCGAATCTTAAAATTAGGTGGCGAGGAGAAAGACGGATAATAAAAATTGGCAAATAATATGTGTTTAAGAAATTTATTTAAAATTAAAGAATATAATTTAACATTTTTTCCTACGAGCATCAGCTAGAATATCATTGATGGCACATGCTACTAGTTCGCAATCTACATAATAATCCTCGCAGTAATGTTCGCTATCGCGTATGATTTTAGCAGCACGACGCGTATCTAATGTTTCACAGGCAACATCGCTCTGCTGTAGCACGTTAACAAAAGTTTCAAATTTCGTCTGCACATCTCTTACATTTTGACGCAGCCGTAGATATACATAGTCTAAACATGGTTCAAGATTTAATAAAAATGTTACTGTATCCGGTTTGAAATACAGCGGCTTATTATGTAGTGTCATCCTTACAATCGGAGAATTATAGATTTCACAAAAATCCACTATTAATTGACCCATTTGCATCGAAGGTGATCCAGGTAATCGTGCACGTTCTTCAATGGTTGTACGACTGCCGCATAGCGAACACCATGTATCCCATGGTAACGTGAGAAACATCCCACGATTGTCGCCGAGAACCATTTCCACATCAATCGTAGGCCGTACTCTGATCCCAATTTCCAAGTATTTGCTGCCCATGGATGTTAATGCGTATCTTCTGACCATGATCCGCGATGTTCGACGCGGGCTAAGAGAACAATCAAAGCTATGAAATTGCTCACTCGTATTAGGAATAAACATACAAATTTTGAGATGTGAAAATTAAGCCTTACCAAACAACTCTATCCTCCCCGCATTGAGCCACGCCATCATCTCGCACGATCGGAACGTAATAATTCATGCGTTCAACGTTTGCTTCGGCACTGGTACTGCACATTTTGTTTTCAGAGCACTATTTGTTCCGTCGAAAGTCACTGTGGATACTCAGCGATTGATGGAATAGCGTTCGGGAGCCCTCTTAAATAGAGATGCAATTGCTTCCCCCACCACACCATTTTTTTTTTAATCTAAACCCAAAAATTTTTCCATAATGTGTTTCAATCTTAACATCGCAGTATGTAATTTGAGCCCCATCCTCAAGGATAAAAGTCTCGACACGTGTTGAACTTCGAATCTTAAAATTATGCGACGTCAGCAGAAACTGTGTCGGATGATCTTGCGCGCTAATTCGTCATATGCATGAATCATAGCAAGAATTATGATGTATCAGCGGAAATTGGTGGATATAAATATGCGCTCCAAAGTGCACAAAGCCTCAAATCGTTGCAACGTGTGCAAGGAAAAGACATTTACATTGCATTTACGACCATGGGAGAATTCGCGCAAGTAACCCGCCAATTGCTGGATCAATCTGCACGATTGATTTCCCGTGAAGAGTACCTCGCGTGGGAAGAACGGTGCAACGAGTGTATCGAATCGCTGGAAGAACAGAGCCGTGTGAAACGCCCGCGATTATCGATCGGTGTTCGGCAATCGTTGGTTGCTCGAATCGCGCAGCTCGAAGGACTAAAACATTCGTTGCGTGGCCGTTTCGTGCGTGAAGGTGCCGGACATTCGAGCACAGGACTGTTGTGGCGCGAAATAGACGCTGCGTTCGATACCCGCGTATTAACTGGTGCCGTGCTAAATTCAAACTACATCGAGCCGCGCAACTTCCTCCAAGATGCAGGGGCCATTGTGCTGGAGCATGTGCAGGGTGCTTTGAGGAAACAGCGGAACCTCAAAGTGAACACTGTGTTTAACGGTGAATTTGTGGCAGGTGACAAGCATGCTTGTAAAAGCATAAATACCCGGAACTGCGAACTCTTCGGCACATCCGATCTACAGGAGTGGTACCAACGATGTGTCATCGAACCCACCCTGACATCGCTGGAAGAGTTCCAGGAACGCGACAGCGGATGGGCATTGACGAAAATCCTCAACCTGATCGTTAATGTCAACAAGTACAATCCGCTGCGTGCCGGGTGTCACATCAAGTTGTCGCGGGATTTATTGTTGAAGAAAGCCACGATCAGTGTACAATCCCCGGACAATGCCTGTTTCGCGTGGGCAGTGGTCGCCGCTCTCCATCCCGCTGAACGACACGCTGATCGCCCAAGTTCGTACCCGCCTTATGCTTCCGTGCTAAATCTCCAGGGCATTGAGTTCCCAATGTCCCTGGCGCAAATTGGGAAGTTTGAGCGGCAGAACAACATCTCCGTCAACGTGTACACCTTCGAGGCGGAGAAGACGAAGACGGTCTTTCCCTTGCGTCTCACCAGCCAAAAGAGGGATCGACACGTAAACCTGCTCTACACGCCGAATCAAGAGCATGGCGATGTAGGGCATTTTGTATGGATCAAGAACTTGTCTCGGCTGGTGAGCGCGCAGCTGAGCAGGCACGGGAAAAAGAAATTCATCTGTGATCGGTACGTATAGAAAACTTGTGAAATATTAAAATGTCTCGCGAAACAATTAAATAAAAAAATTATGTTTACAGGTGTATGCACTATTTCGGATCTATCGAGAAGCTGGAGGCACATGCAGTGGACTGTGGGCAGATGAACGACTGCGCCATCGTGCTGCCCAGCGAAGGCAACAATTTCCTCAGCTTCGAGAACCACTGCAGGAAGGAGCGGCTCCCCTTCGTGGTGTACGCAGATCTTGAATGCATCATTGAGAAAACAGAGGACAGTCGAACGGGTGAGGCGGACAACAAATTGCACACATACCAACACCACAATGTGCACAGTATTGCATATTATATGCATTGTTCGTACGATACATCGCTATCGACGTATCGATGTCGCCGCGACGCGGATTGTGTTTCATGGTTCGTAGACGAACTGAAAAAATTTGCAAACTTCGCCAAACCCATCTTGACCAGTAATGTTCCCATGCATGATTTAACCACCGAATAGTGGACGACATTTCGCGATGCAACACACTGTCATATTTGCGAAGAACCATTCGAGGCTGATGATGTACGAGTTCGCGATCATTGCCATCTCTCCGGACGGTTTAGAGGTCCAGCACATTCGGAGTGCAATTTAAATTATAAAAATGCGTTTTACATCCCCATAGTTTTTCATAATTTATCCGGCTATGATTCGCATTTCATTATCGAGGAAATAGCTACCGCTTTCGAAGGCAGCGTTGATGTATTGCCTATAACTAAAGAAAAGTATATTTCGTTCACAAAAAATGTCGAAGATACGACCGATTCAGACTCACGAAATTATATTAAATTACGATTCATCGATTCGTACAAATTTCTCAACACCAGTCTCGACAAATTAGCATCTTTTCTTAGCACAAATCAATTAAAAATTTTACGTTCCAAATTTGAAACATTATCCGCCGAAGATTTCAATTTATTGACGCGAAAGGGTGTATTTCCGTACGAATACCTTGATTGCGCGAACAAGCTGCAGGATCCATGCTTACCGCCGCGCGAGTCATTCTACAGTTCGTTAACGGGTGAGACTGTATCCGAGACCGATTACGCACACGCTGAGACAATCTGGCAGCGTTTCGGGATTGGAACCTTGGGCGAATACAGCGACTTGTATTTGAAAACAGATGTCTTGTTATTGGCAGATATTTTTGAAAATTTTCGCGAAAGTTGTATCAAGAGTTACGGATTAGATTCAGCACATTATTATACTCTACCTGGTTTCACGTGGGATGCTATGCTAAAACACACCAAAATTACATTCGAATTGCTCACCGACGTCGATATGGTTATGTTTATTGAACGCGGTATACGTGGGGGTTTAAGCCAATGTTCTGGACGATATGCACATGCCAATAACAAGTTCATGCCATCTTATGACGCATCGGAAGAGTCATCGTACTTGATGTACTTTGATGTGAACAATTTGTATGGATGGGCAATGTGTCAGCCCCTACCATACGCTAAATTTCAATGGGTCGAAGATGCTGCAAATTTTGATGTGTCTTCAATCCCGGTCGATTCACCCGCGGGATACATTCTCGAGGTAGATTTGGAATATCCGCAACGTCTGCACGACGCTCATGCCGATCTTCCGTTCTGCCCGACGCGTGCCAAACCACCTGGCAGCAGGCAGGACAAGTTACTCGCGACGGTATATGATAAGCAGCGTTACATTACCCATTACCGTAACCTGCAGCAGTGCACGCGTCATGGTCTTCGTATTACAAAGATACACCGCGTCCTGCAATTCGCTCAATCTCCCTGGCTCCGCGATTACATCGAACTCAATACACGGTTTAGAACAAGCGCGACAAACGACTTTGAAAAAAATTTGTACAAATTGATGAACAACGCGGTATTCGGCAAAACTATGGAAAATGTACGAAACCATGTGGATGTAAAACTTTTGACTCATTGGGAAGGGCGGTATGGCGCGGAGGCAATGATCGCGAAACCGAATTTCCACAGCAGAAGTGTTTTTTCGGAAAATTTAATAGCTGTTGAATTGCGGAAACTCGAGGTGAAATTCAACAAACCGATATACGTGGGTATGTGTATTCTGGACATATCAAAAATTTGTTTGTATGAATTTCACCACGAGTACATGTCTCCTCAGCATGGATCAAATTGTAAAATTCTATACACCGACACAGACAGTCTCATTTATCACATTCAATGCGACGATATCTACGAGTCCATGAAACACAATATCGATAGATTCGACACAAGCGATTATCCTACTGACAATGTATATAATATGCCGCGCGTAAATAAGAAGGTTCCGGGGCTGATGAAGGACGAAAATAACGGTGCGATAATGACCGAATTCGTAGGTCTTAGAGCGAAAATGTATGCACTTCGCGTAGACGGCAAAAAAGATACGAAGAAGGCGAAAGGCGTCAAGACCAACGTCATAGCCAGAACGATAACTTTCGACGACTACGCGCAGTGTTTGCAAAGGGAGATCGAAATGGTTCGCAGACAATCATGCATACGGTCTAAATTGCATAAAGTGTACACCATTTCGGAATCTAAAATCGCTCTAAGCCCACACGACAACAAGCGGTATATCGTACCCGATTCGACCGACACTCTGCCCTGGGGCCATTACCAAATTCCATTGTAAAATAGAAATTATTGTATTTATTATAAATAGTGGAATTATTGTATTTATTATAAATAGTGGAATTATTGTATTTATTATAAATAGTGGAATTATTGTTTGCTTTTCGCCATCGCTCTTTATTAACTTGTTTCTTATAAATAGTAGAATTATTGTTTGCAAATGTATAGAAATTATTATAAATAGCGAAATTATTGCATAAAAAATTGTTCATACATGTATAGAAATTATAAATGGCGGAATTAATGTGTAAAAAAAAGAAAAAAAAATGTTCACACATGTATATGTATCATTGTATTTATTGAACCATGTATTATTATTTTTACAATACATTATTTTTATTTATCCAAGAATTGTGTGATTTATCAAACCCCAGCCACTTGACGTACACCTTATCCCCCTTTCTACGCAACACTTTTTCCACTAGATACACATCAGGATCGGTGACACGTTGCAGCTCGTGTTCATAGAATCCTCCGGCAACGGGTTTTCCACAGGAATCGTCCAGCAGATACGTCGCGGGATTAGTTGTCTGTACTTTGGCTATCTTGAACACCTCCGTTGTCCAGTTCGGCGTATAGCCTTTATCGAAGATGGTTTTAAATTTGCTCACGCGCACAAACTCGCCCAATTTGAATCTCGCTGGTGCAGCGATCTTTATGTTGCTGTATACGGTGGCTAGCAGCGTGTCGGCGATCGCAGGGGTAACATCGCAAGGACGCATTCCGATGGTTCTATGTTTTCGTGCGTTATACTCTGCAAGTAGACTTGGTAGCGCATCGGTCCATCTATAGGTTCCATTCAGCGTAAACAGTTTCCACATATTGTTCTTCAAAGTTCGATTGAAACGTTCTACGACAGAGGCCTTCATCACCGAATACGTCGAATACTGATTAATGTCATGCTTTGTCAAGAGTTTCTGCACATCTGTGTTGTAAAATTCTTTTCCTTGATCGGTTTGCAAATTTTTCGGATATCGATCTCTAAATATCTTTGCAAACGCTTTAGTCACTTCAGCACCACTTTTAGTCTTGAGTGGCAACGCCCATGCATACTTGCTCAACACATCGATGACGGTGAGTATGTAGTGGTGACCCTGGTTGAATCGCGAGTATGGACGCATTTCTACAATGTCAGCTTGCCACAGATCATCGTATCCATGCACGATGACGCGCCTCCGCGGAAACTGTCTTCGAGCTGGAGCGTGCAATTCCTCAACAAGTTGTAGCTTCTTGTGGCCATGGTTTTCTTTACTCTTGGATTTCGATAATGGCTGCATGTTTGACCGCAGAGGTGTCTTGGATACGAATGATGCGATAATTATCAGGTACGTGCATTAAGTGCTTCCCGTTGGTCCGAGAAAATTCTGGACAAGTTGCTGCTCCGCAGCAAAAGCGGTTATAGCCTCTTTAACTTTACGAATTTCATTGTCCGGCTGCGGGATAGAATTCGACACTTGCGATATCTTTTGAACACTGTTTTGCAACGTCAGCATATCTCTTTGAAACACGACCAGCTTCCTCTCTAATTCTTCCTGCTGCTCTCTCAACAGTTTAATGCTCTTTTCCACGTATAGTTTATTGACGGCATCGGTGTCGGCCACCGGCTCAGCTACGCGTCGTATCTTGCGTGATTTTGCATCAAAGTCTGCACCGGTTACGCAAAGAGCGTTATCTCGCATGTAATTTCGAAGCAAACCGCTCCATTTGTAATAGTCCATTCTAGCTGCTCCACTCTTCTCGAGCGATACCCCAAATTTGTTGATTGGCATCTCGATGCATACTGCGCACATCATCGGCGCGCGGTTTTATATAATGAGGCCTACCTCGCGGAGTTCCTCGATAATCGATAGAATTTCGGGACCGTGAGAGTTGTTACCCGCCTGACGCGACGCTTCGAGCAAACGGAATCGATCCACCAGCTCGTTGGGATCGTCCCAGTGTATGTAATCGATTTTGTTATCGTTTACCACCATGACTCGCGGTACCGTTAGACCTTTCCCTGCCCTACTAGCCGATGCACGGGGAATTAGCGGTGCAATTACATGTTTGTACTTGTATCCCTTGTTGCCCAATATGGGATTTTTAGCACCATGACCGCGTCTGTGGGCATTCGTTTCCAGCAGTATACTTTTGTATTTTTGTTTATCGACATCGGTGTATACAGTATCGTCGGGAATTCTCATAAAAATCAATTCGTAAAGGCCGGGTGTTCCTCTGTATTTTACACCATCTATGATTATATTATCATCCTTGTCTATATCGAAAGCCTTGTCCCCAAGCATCGTTCTACTATTGTCAAAGTATACACCGTACACATAGTCCATTGCTGTATCCTTATCACTACTTAGGATTGCACTCATGTATTTTTGCCCCAGCGGGCCGAAATGACTGCGGATCGTTTTTTGTCCCTCGGATGTTTGGAATTGCTGTCTAATAGATGTTAC
The DNA here is from genome assembly GCA_963932335.1 of Andrena marginata. Classification (NCBI taxonomy): domain Eukaryota; kingdom Metazoa; phylum Arthropoda; class Insecta; order Hymenoptera; family Andrenidae; genus Andrena; species Andrena marginata. Next base: position 14,450,038 of record OZ010664.1, read on the forward strand.
AAACGACTCATCGGGACTAGTTTCAAAAACGTCGTCATCAACGGCTGAGAGCGATTGCACATTGGGAAATGTATTTATTGGTGTGGGAGGAGGCGGAGAATCGTTTGATGTAGCATTTTGTCGTTTCCGCTTCGATTGAACTGGTGTTGAGGTTACGGGCGAATATTCCAATGGCCCGTGTTGTTTCCTCTTTGCCTTGCGCGATGTGTTCCCTTTCGGATGGATTTTTTTAGGCGTTAATGTTTCATTCCCTTCAACGTCTGTACTCATCAGCGGTGATGTGTCAGCTTCTGCTGTTGTGGTATTTTCCACAATATGTTTCAAGGGTCCGACGGTAGGTTTAAAGTATCTCTCCAACGCGATATCTTCCTCCATCTTGCCAGTCTTCAAAGCCTGATGTTTCCGGCGAATGGAATCGCTGGTTTTTGCAATTTCCTTCGCTATTCTCTCGCGAGCCTTAATCTCCAGAGTATCGATATCAATCATCGTTGTGCCGCAGACGTTGCTTTCCCACCAACGTGTTGATGACGATTGACCATCTCACGGTACGGCAAACTCGTTAAATCCCTTTCTATAACGTCCATTGGACATGGCGCTATCCTTGTCTATTACCACGAAACCATACTCCTGTTGCCAACAATTACGGCACAAAGCGCAAAAATCCTCGTAAGACATGTCAGTGTTTACGTGATCGTTGTACACATGTTTCAAGTTGGTACCATCCTGCTTAAACAGAATCAGCAGATTCGCATTGTCGCGTATAAGATGTTTGGGAATTTTTGCATATGTCTGACAGAGATAGAAGCAGTCAACGTTCGAGTGGCGCCCCATTGCAAAGTATTCCCTTATCGTATCTTGCTTGTCGCATGCCACGTCATCAAAGATAAAAATAGAATTCGGAAGCGATTCGCTCGGTGGGATGACGTCACTGTTATTCGAAAACGTAAAGTAGCCAATTTCATCTATCGGAGTCAATAAATTCTTCAAGTACTGATATTTCGGCTGTTGCAACGACTTGGAGTACACGTACACGTTCTCGAAGCGGACGCCGTGAGGACTTTCCAACAAGCTGACCAGCACGTTGGTCTTTCCGCAATTTGATGGGCCACAAATAACGCAGCGGATAGTGTTTGGCAGCATGCTACCATGTCTGCGTCTTGTTTTCGAAGACATCACTCGCGATTTATCATCAAAATTTGTCACGCGTATCGTCACAGGTTGTCGCACGAATCGCATCCTCTCCGTGAACTGTGAAAAATGATTTTGATACGTCGAAGCGCCCCTATTTATAGGTCCGCACCGAAGCAAAACGGTTCAGTATTCAAAATGCTTCTGATCCTGCCGGATAATTGTGATATTCGAGACCTAACCTCTGAGCAGTTGAAATATATACCAAAGATTATTCTACTCCGAGAGTTTGGCAGGCACATTGATCAGTTGTGGGACAGACTCCCCGAGCATATAAAAGCCGATTCTGAGGTTCAGCAGTATCGTCGGTGTCTGGAACATTATAATCGCCCTTGGCAGCGAACGCATATCGACGGTCCAGCACCATTGATTAAAAACTGTAGCGAATGTCGCCGACGAGAGTAAAGAAAGGCAGTGGTTTGTTAAATCGGGCGATAAACGCGCTACCTATCGAATTACATATTCCGGGATACCAGTTTTGCGGCCCAGGAACTCATCTGGCAAAACGATTAGCTAGAGGGGATCGAGGCATCAATCCGTTGGACGCAGCGTGTCGAGAACACGATATTGCGTATTCGCGTAGCAACGACCTCGGCGAAAGGCACGCGGCAGATAACATACTCGCTGACAAAGCGCGAAAACGCATCGTTGCGCGAGACTCGACTCTGGGTGAAAGAGGTGCTGCTACGGCTGTTTGGGCAGCTATGAAGGCCAAGACGAAGATCGGAATGGGGATGAAAACAAAAACCCGCAAAAGGATTCCAAAGAGAGCACCAAAAAAGCGGATTCTTCCGGTAGCAAAACGGGGTGGTATATTACCACTTCTACCGTTGCTAGGTGTTCTCGGATCATTGGCTGGCGGAGCGGCGGGGATCGCCAAGGCGGTAAATGATAATAAGGCGGCGCAACATCAGCTGCAGGAAATGCAACGTCATAATCGCTCCATGGAAGGTCGGGGACTTTATCTCGCACCGTACAAGCGCGGACAGGGAATATCGAAACGAAAAAAAAAACGCCGAAAAGAAAATAAAAATGCCTGCGGGCGTAACTACCGATGCACAATTGGAGGAGTTGGCAAAACGTATGCATATTCCATTCTTTAGAGGCGTTTTTATGCGTAACGCGTTACCAGGCGGAGGAGTACGTCGAAACGAGAGCGGTATCGTAAATTTGGACAATGTCGAGGGGCCTGGGACTCATTGGGTGGCGTATGCGAAGAGAGGGAGTCGAGATATATATTTCGACAGCTTTGGGAATCTTCGACCGCCTAAGGAATTCATACAATATCTGGATAAAGATGCTGTGAAAATTGAGTACAATCGTACGTCTTATCAAAAGTATGATCAGAGCAATTGCGGACAACTATGTCTACGCTTTCCACAAACGATCGGCACCGAATTTAAGGATTGACTTCCCACCACTCTGATTCAGTAACAGTCGAGCAGTTCGAGCAGAATATGTCGTTAACATTCACTCTAACCGGCAAGAGTAGCACCCTCGCGGTAAACTACTTTCCACCCATAGATTTGAGCGACGATGATTACGAGCTTGGTCTAACAACCTTTGAAACTTATCACACAATACCGAACATCGACTCAAGCAACGATAAATTCTACTTTTTCTCAAACTATGACATCAAAAACAACAGCGGCGACACCACTCATGAATACATTACGATTCCCCACGGCTCCTACGAACTAGACGCCATTGCCAAGTACCTGAAGCAGCGATTACTCGAGCGATATCCTCAAAAAAATCTCGACGGCACCGATGACGGTGACAACGATGCGTATCCTATAGTGTTGCGTCCCAACAACAACACCATGAAAAGCGAACTGTACTGCCGGTTCGCCGTAGACTTTACAAAGCCCAATAACATCGGATCGCTACTGGGATTCTCGACGAATCGGGTATTAGAACCAGCACGATGGCATGAATCGGACGATCCAATTAATATCATGAACGTGAACATTATTCGCATAGAATGTAGCGTGACCGCTGGTGCGTACAACAATAGGAGGCGTGTACATACGATACATGAATTTTCTCCGAGAGTCCCACCAGGATATAAGATATCGGAAACGCCCGCGCAGATCATTTACCTTCCAATCACCGCACGGGTCATTACGGATCTAACGATACGCGTTGTGGATCAAGACGGACGATTGCTCGATTTTCGAGGTGAAGAGATTACCATCAGACTGCACGTACGACGACGACGATAATACGTGTAGTGCGAAAGAGATGCTTGTATTGAACGACTCCAGAAACCCGTTTCTTCCAAGTGAAATTGTTTACAACACCAACAACTGCAACTCCGATCACGCTAAAAAGAAGAAGCTCAGTGCTGCAAACATTGCATTTTTGAAATCTTTGGGATTCATTGTACGCATTTAAGTTGAAAAATGGCTGATATTCTAAGCATTGGAGGGAAGCCGACGTTTGATGATTGCATCGTCAAGCTCGAGACTCACACATACAACCCATACGTCAACACGACGTTTGGATACAGTGATGAGATAAGAATACCGATACAGCAGCAGGATTTATACACATTACCGTGCGAAAGTTTCCTATATGTGGAGGGGAAATTGAAGATAAATAAGCCAAACGATGCGTTAACGGTGATGTTGGGAAATAATTGTATGGCGTTCTTATTCGATGAGATTCGATACGAGCTGAATGGTGTGGAGATTGATCGCAACAGAAACGTTGGAATAACTAGCACGCTTAAAAACTATGTATCGCTGACATCGGACGAAGACAAAAATATGGAGAATGCCGGATGGGGCTTGAAACGACGCGATGGGCTAATAGTGAAAAACCATTTCAATTTTTGCGTCCCACTCAAATATTTGCTGGGATTTTGCCAGGACTACAAACGCATGATTATTAATGCGCGTCACGAATTGATTTTAATACGATCGCGCAACGACAACAATGCTCTAATAGGATCACCGATGTTGGAACCAGAAATTGAATTACTTAAACTACAATGGCGGATGCCTCATGTGACGCTGAACGACGTTAATAAGCTATCGTTGCTACGTACTTTGGAAAGTGGACAAAACCTGAGCATTTGTTTTCAATCATGGGATCTGTACGAGTATCCTCTCTTACAGAGCACGACCAAGCATTCGTGGGCCGTGAAGGCATCTGCACAGCTGAAGAAGCCGCGATGCGTGATCCTTGCTCTACAGACTGGTCGAAGGAATGTGATGAGCGAAGATGTTACTAAGTTCAACAACTGTAAATTGACCAATGTAAAACTTTTTCTCAACTCGGAATTTTACCCATACGATGACATGAACTTGGACTTTGACAAGAATAAGCATGCCATCTTGTATCACATGTATACGCAATTCGGTAAATCGTATTATGGACATAGTTGCAACGAGGCATTATTCACCGTGGCTGAATTTTTACAATTTGGCCCCCTAGTGGTGATTGATTGCTCGCGACAAAATGAGTCGATCAAGAATGGCACCGTGGACGTGCGCATAGAATTCGAGTGTAAAGAGAATGTGCCGGTAAATACTACAGCCTACTGTCTGATTCTGCACGATCGGGTGGTTGAATACAATCCACTGACAAACGTGGTGCGCAAAATGAATTAAATTGCCACGCTACTTGCCCGTCCTCTCCTGTGCGAAATTCACACAAAATTTAATCATGAAAATCGAGATGCTTTACGAGAAAAACTGCATTCTCCCGTCTGTCTTGAAAGCGAGCGGACCTCTAAATTGTACCGATAATGGTCGTGCCAACATTTGTTGACCTGCAAGGGTTCATCGTCGATGGAAGATTTGTCGTCAAGGAAGTGGCTGTCCTATGCAAGGGGACAATTCTCTCGCACTATATTTTTGGGAGTTCAATGCCGCAATATCTTCTTACAAAATCCGATAAATCAAGCATCCGATGGTTGGTGGCAAAGCATCATGGACTATGTTGGGACGATGGAGACGTTCCGTACAGTATGGCTAAACAGCTAATTACGAAAGCTGTAGCTGATGCGATCGACGAAGAAGATGACACATCCCATATCATATACGTTAAAGGCCTGCAGAAACGCGACTGGCTTGCGGATTTCCTGGATGAAAATACGAGAGCGGACGTGATCATCGAGACGCTGGACATTGACTACGAGGATATAAACTCCCTAAATAAGCTAAATGTAGTTAATACTCTGCGTTGTGGCAGACACGCAAAGCACTGTGCCTTACAAAATGTATTTAAAATATTCAACTGGTGGTCTAAACGCCAGAGGCATAAATAAAATATAATCAATTTTTAATGCATAAATGTTTTTTCTTCACCCTCCCCCAACCTAATCTCCTACATGTACGCTAGATTAAGACGATAGTTGAAATTATTTAGAAGCGGTTCATTACACGTTCGATACATGTTCAAAGTGGTACGATTGATGTTCGATACACGTTCAAAGTGGTACGATTTACGTTCGATGTGGTACGGTAGACGTTCGATTCACGTTCGTTTCACGTTCGATGTGGTACGATTCACGTTCGATTCACGTTCGTTTCACGTTCGAAGTGGTACGATACACGTTCAAAGCCGTTCAATACACGTTCGATGTGGTACCATTCACGTTCGATGTGGTACGATTGACGTTCAATACACGTTCGATGTGGTACGATTGACGTTCGATACACGTTCAAAGTGGTACGATTGATGTTCGATACACGTTCAAAGTGGTACGATTGACGTTCAATACACGTTCGATGTGGTACGATTGACGTTCGATGTGGTACGATTGATGTTCGATGTGGTACGATACACGTTCGATACATGTTCAAAGTGGTACGATTGACGTTCGATGTGGTACGATTGACGTTCGATGTGGTACGATTCACGTTCGATGTGGTACGATTCACGTTCGATTCACGTTCAAAGTGGTACGATTGACGTTCAATAAACGTTCAAAGTGGTACGATTGACGTTCGATACACGTTCAAAGTGGTACGATTGACGTTCAATACACGTTCGATGTGGTACGATTGACGTTCGATGTGGTACGATTGATGTTCGATGTGGTACGATACACGTTCGATACATGTTCAAAGTGGTACGATTGACGTTCGATGTGGTACGATTGACGTTCGATGTGGTACGATTGACGTTCGATGTGGTACGATTCACGTTCGATGTGGTACGATTCACGTTCAAAGTGGTACGATTGACGTTCAATAAACGTTCAAAGTGGTACGATTGACGTTCGATACACGTTCAAAGTGGTACGATTGACGTTTGATGTGGTACGGTAGACGTTCGATACACGTTCGAGGCCGTTCGATACACGTTCGAAACCTTTTCAATGTCGTTCGATACACGTTCAAAGTGGTGTGATCTAGTCGAATGATGTGTCAAAGAAGAAGGGAAAGAAGATGCGTGGGAATAAGGAGAGGACGGTCAGCGAAGAAGAAGATAAGTACATGGAGGAGGATGGTCAGCGAAAATGCAGGTGGTCTATGATGAAGATGGTGAAGAACAAAGGCATCCTACTTTGCAAAGCTATGCACTTCTTCATTTCATGATGGGAGGGGGTTTTGACATGTGAGGGCCAGCAGATGTAGCGAGACCAGTTGTCTTCAAATCATTGCAGACAATATAATGGGAGTGCAACGCATCGCCCCAGAGTGTGATCCAGAGGTATGTACTTTAAAATATTTTTAACATTTATCGCGTTCAGCCTTTTAAATCGAGTGAATATTATATCGCGGGTTTCTATATTCTAGCGTTCGCCACCGCCATCGCCAACGTGGTCGGACGACTGGCGTGACGCGCCGTCGCCGCCTTCGCCACCTTCGCCACCACGTTGGTCGCCATCGCCACCCTCGCCATCGCCGCCTCCTCCACAGGTATGTATTAATACTTTGCATTGTTTTATGCATTGTATGTATCAGTGTTATATCAATGTTTGTGCGTGTGTTCCAGGATTTGTCAAATCATGCGCCTATGCTGCGGGCACCGCGGCTTTACGTAAGGCGTGATTTGATACCTGTGGTGCAGCAGCAGCCCGCATATGGGGCCGCGCGGCTGCGACCATATGCATGGCGGTGGGTGCCATATCGTCAAATGGGGCCCCTGCAGCGGCCACGACACCCATCACCCCCCTCGATAGACGTCCGGGGCCCGCTGCCGCCACCACCACATCCAGGGTGGGTGATGCCGCCCGCAGCACCACCACATCCAGGGTGGGTGATGCCACCCGCATCACCACCACATCCAGGGTGGGTGATGCCGCCTGCATCACCACCACATCCAGGGTGGGTGATGCCGCCCACATCACCACCCTCACCCCCATCACCACCCCCGCAACCATCACCATAATTTTTTTTCATTTTTTTTATATTTTTTTTTTATATATATTACATTTATATTGTATTTTATATTCTTTTCTATTTTTCTATTTTTTTTATTATTCTTTATTTAATTTCTTTTTTATTTTATATAATATTCAATTTTTATATTCAATTTTTATATCTTTATATTTATATCTTTATATTTATATTCATATTTTTATATTTATACTTATATTTTTATATTTATATTCATACCTTCATATTTATATTCTTTTTATATATTCTTTTTATTATTATATTCCATTTTCTTGTATTATTTTATTTTATTTTATTTTATTATATTCTTTTTTATATTCCTATTCTTTTAATTTTTAAATAAATTTTCTTAAACGTATATTATTTCTCCATTTTATTTGTCTGTCTTCCTGCTCGCCACATAATTTTAAGATTCGACGTTTTAAAAATTATTATTTCTCTGCGTTGTGGAAAAAAAGTTTTCGCTGACGCCGCATAATTATATTTCATTCTTCGCGCCGTGAAAATGACATCATCCCACACGGCTGCTCCAGAGGAGGACTCATATTACATACGATCCCGCGAGACGCTAAGATTGAAAATCATTTTGAAAATTTTTTAGAATGCATGCGATTGTAACCCTATGTAGTGTTGTCTCTTTCTCTCCCTAGAATTTTAGCTTTAAAATGATGCTCTGTCTCTTTCCCTCCTCCGAAGACGCGGTTCGTAAAAAGCCGACATTGCCCGACATTGTCCGATATCGTCTGAAAAAAATATATTATTTCTCTGTGTTGGGGGGAAATTCGGGGTGGGTGGGGGTTTGAAAAAATATTTGGGGGTCATCCCCTCCCTCTGAAAAAAATTTTGGGTGGGCCAGGGTTTGAAAGAGATTTTTCGGGGGTCATTCCCCCCTTCCGACGGTGGGCCCGGTCTCCGCGGCGGCTCGGCCCGGAGTGATCCCCTCCATCATCGCGGCTTCCCCCACTCCGCGGCTCGTGCGCGCGCAACCGGTCTTCCTCTCCCCGCAGGCCCCGCGCCCATGTTTCCCTCCGCCGCGCTACCCCGCGCGCCCTCACTTCCCCCCGCCCCCGCGCTCCCCTCAGAGGACCTGGGTTAGAATCGGCATAGACATACTACTTGTTTTATTTATTAACCAAGACAATTAACATTTTTTCGGAGAGCAGCGCCAAGTATTTTGAATAAAATATTTATTCGTATTAAAATATTGATTTGTATAAAAATATGTCGGCTTAATATTATGGAGTACATTTTTTTCTTTGTATAAATAGCCATTGTGATAATTGGCGCAATTGTTGTATCTCATCACTTTTGTAAAGTTAAATATAGCATATTAAGAAATTTATATTAATTTACGACAATGTTTTTAAATGGAATTCTTTATGATGGAATTATATACTTGGCGCTCTTTTTTGTACCTTTTTTAAAAAAGGTATTAAGAGTTACGAGGCATTACTAACATTTCCCGCGACTCCCTGATTTCGCATCAGGTTCGTTCGCAACCTTTCATCCACAACAAGGAATCTTCTCCAACCCAGTGGCTCCCCGATTTTGCATCGGGTTCGTTCACGACGTTTCACCTTCCTGCGGCTCCCTGATTTCGAATCAGGTTCGTCCGCGTGTGACTCCATTCCTAGAGGCTCCCTGATTTCGCATCAGGTTCGTCCTCGCCGTCAATAATCCTAGCGGCTCCCTGATTTCGCATCAGGTTCGTCCGCGCCCCTAACTAACAAACTCATAAACCGTATTCCTTGGGAAATACCCTCCTCGCCGGCCTCTCGCGTTGCCACAGCCCCGGCTCGTAACAAGACCAATACGAATTCTTGACAACTGTCGATTCGAATCATCCCCTTGCTGACGCATGTTGATCGTTAACTCATCATAATCAAATAATGTAGTCCATAAATTTACAGCAATTAAAGAACCGACATATTTGTTAATTTTATCGTTTGATAATTGTACAAAAATTGGGTCTTCGTGTACAGGGGGTAATTGAAGCAGATCGCCAAATAAAAGAACGTGCTTTTGACCAAACCAACCGTCTTCACAATCATTGGTATCAAATATTTCATACAATCGGAAATATGCAGGGTCAGTTTGACCCATAGCAACATTTCTATGGTATTACACCGGTTTGACGAAAAAATTGAATATAAAATGAATTAAATAATTAAAATTTCTCAAGTTAACTAAAATTTATTAATAAAGAAATACATAAAAAAATTATTTATTTACATTTGGTACATAAAATAGGTGTATCTCCAGTATGATTTTTATAAATAATGTTACTGCAATTTAGGCATTATATACTATATTTTGCCATTGCCAATACATGCATGCTATCATCTTACAAAAGCTTGTTAAAATCCAAGCCGACCACTTGGGGTCCTTTCCTTGTAAATCTAACGTAGAAGTACAAACAAGCGTCACTTTAAATTTACTTACTGTAAATTTAAACATGCAAAAAGCCTTGTTACTACATCGCCTTCGCTTTAGAGTAAGTATGACAAGAAAACGTAATACTTAACGTGAAACGCAATGAAGAATTTCGATAGATCGATATTTTTACTAAAAAGTATTCTTTGATCGTCGAATGTTTAACTGGCCGCTTGGCCAGCTTCAGCTTCTTGTGGTTCTCCTTCGCATCCATCTTGAAGCATGTGGCCGTCCAAAGAAAATGTAAGTAATAAATTCATATGTATATACGCATAGCAGAATTATTATTATTATCGTTTACTCTAGCCCGGTTATCTTTAAGGCTGTAGTACGGTATGACCCAACCAACGGAATAAACTGAAATTTTGAGGGGTTGGGCGGGAGGGGGAAAGAACCTCTAATATAAAATTTCAGCTGCGGGTATTTGTTAGTTTCTGAGATATTAATAAAAAACTTTCGGCAAAATACATTCAAATCTATCTATACAGACGTTACTAACACAACCATCTGCTCGTCGCCGTCGATTGTTTCGCAGCCGACGATACAATGTATAGGGATACGGTAACAGAAACTGGACGCAAGCCAAGTGGGATTGTTGTTGATGCCTTTGCTCTTTTGTCAGGTATTTAGTTTGGATATTTATTACTATGGCTTCATCATCAACTTACGATATTGCCCTTGAAGGGCGTTGGAATATTGAAAGATTAGTAAGCGAAGTGCTGTTCTCTCGAGAGACTTGCATCGAATGGTGCAAATCTGTTGGGCTACTGCCCAAAAGAAGAAAATGCCCAAAGAATGGGAAAGAAGTAATGATTTCGGAGGCGTCTTCTCGAGTTTATCGCGGGTCCTCAGCTTGCATCGGCATACGATGGATGTGTCGCAAGCATCGCATTGAGCGTACGCTTGCAGAGAATAGTTGGTTTGAGCGACACAACATTTCTATGGAAGATGTTCTTCGCTTAACTTATTATTTCAGTCGAGGCTTCAAGGCTGTTGATATCGTTAATGAAATTATGGTCCCCGGTCGGGAAATTATATCCGAAAGTACTATAATGGATATTTGGTCCTACTGTCGGGAGGTTTGCATGGTCCGGCTAGATTCGTATTTTGAGGAATCAGGTCAAATTGGGGGCCCTGGAAAAATCATTGAAATTGACGAAATGAAATTCGGCCGTCGCAAATACGAACGTGGTCGTGTCATTGAGGGCACATGGATTTTCGGTGCTCTTGATATCGAGACAAATGACCTTCGTCTTGAGATTTGCCCTCTCAATAGACGTGATAAGGCGACCTTAATTCCTATTATTAAAAAGCATATAGCATCTGGAAGCAAGATTTTTTCAGATTGTTGGAAAGCTTATGATGTTCTTGGTGATGAAGGATATGAGCACCTGACGTGTAACCACTCAATTGAATTTATAAATAATGAAACAGGAGCTAATACTCAGGCCATTGAATCTCAATGGCGTCCTTTACGGCTGAGATTGCAACGAGGAGGCGTGAAAAGTGCAGTTCTCGATTATCACCTTTGTGAGTATTTATGGCGGAGGATGATTCGTTTACGGGAGCTTGACTCATTCGCAGAAATTATTAAGGCACTCCGGATTGTTTATCCTGGCATTGGATTTTAAAAGTGAAAGCAAGGGTGAACATTTGCTATTCCACGGTTTTAAACTATGTTTTTGAAAATATATTTTAGATAAACACATTTTGGTTTGTTTGAATAAACAAATGTATATTAATCAAAACGTGTCGATCATTTCCAACATCTGTCAGATTTCCTTTTCAGTGAGGTTTTGCGTATCATCTCAGATCTTATTGCTGATGACTTATTTCGCCACAACGCATTCTACTTTCCAACTTCTCCTGGGTATTAGTGTTGGTTTGGGCTAGATGGGGGGGGGGGGGGGCGCCCGCTTGCGGGCGCGTAAACCATGGTACCGAACCGATGTGAGTTTGGGAATACTAAAAACTGATGCAGTTACAAGCATCGCGCGATGAGGTCAATATCGTACATTGTATCGTCGACAGCGAAACAATCGACGGCGACGAGAGGATGGTTGTGTTAGTAACGTCTGTATAGATAGATTTGAATGTATTTTGCTGAAAGTTTTTTATTAATATCTCAGAAACTAACAAATACCCGCAGCTGAAATTTTATATTAGAGGTTCTCTCCCCGTCCCGCCCAACCCCTCTTAATTTCAGTTCATTCCGTTGGTTGGGTCATACCATAGTATATCCATCTTTAATTATGTTTATTCGTGAGAAATTGTGAAATTGTATTTTATTATTATATCTTGGAATTCAAATGATTTTTTTAACGTCTTGAGACTTGTAATCTGGATTACAAGCGGCGTATGATAGAAGAAAGTCATACATGTAGCGCAAAGATACGTATTGTTCAATTGCAAATGGCAAATTGTAAATTCGGAAATATAAAAAGTTGAAAGTTGAAATAGTGTATGATGCGAAATTATAAACATTAGTTCAAGACTCTATCCATTATTCAATCATACATATAAAAAACAATAAAGTATTATAAAATTATTTTGTGAACACTTCACACTTATAACTAGTAATACAACAAGAAGGTATTCGATACGTTGAAACATATTCTAACTTGTAACGCCAACGATTAGAAATATCCATCATGTCTTCTGACTTGAACGTAAACGAACATGTAAACTACAACATTATGAAAGTCTACGATAAGCAGTTTACCTACGTTAAGTATGAGTGGACATAGACCGTAACTGTATATACCAAGGAATACAACAAGAGGATATTCGATACTTAGAATTCGACACGTTGAAGCATATTTCTAACTTATAACATCAACGATTAGAAATATATGAAACACGTCTGAGGTAAAAAACATACTTCTGTGTATCCAATATCTTCTTGTTGACTCCACTGATACTTAACATAGACAAACTGCCTATCAAAGACTTTCATAATGTTGTAGTTTGTTACATGTTCGTTTACGTTCAACTCAGATGTTTGATATTTCTACTCGTTGGCGTTACGTTCAACTCAGATGTTTGATATTTCTACTCGTTGGCGTTATAAGTTAGAATAGAATACAAGCTTAAACATGTCCAACATCTTATTTTTTACTATACTACTAGTTACAAGTGCGAATCGTTCACAAAACAAAGTAAAGTTATAATAAGTAACATGTTTTTTGTATGACTAAATAATTGAAAGGCTCGTGAAGTAATGAGAAGAAACATATTTTATAATGTAATATAATTTTTAATTTCGCATCATACACTATTTAAATTTTCAAATTTTTAATTTCCATTTCCTAATTTCCAATTTACAATTGATCAATACGTATCCTTGCGCTACATGTGTATAACTTTCTTCTATCATACCCCGCTTTTATGAACTCTTGAACTTTTTGGATAATTAATTGTTTATTAATTTTTGCAGAAAATGGAGACCGACATTTTATTAGGGGGTAAATAATAAAACAATTTATATTATTATACATATATTCAAACTTTTTTTCCACTCATATGATAATGAATAATTTAGAAATTGATATGAATTTTGAAGGATTGGTGGTGTCGTTGCCGGCGGCGGCCCAGCCGCTTCCGACGTCCCCGCCGCCGCCGACGTCTCCGCCGCCGCCACCACATACGGAGAGCCCGGTCACGGCTAATGGTAAATACATACACATTTTAAGGAGTTATATGCTTTTACAATTCTTGAAAATAGATCTAAATTTAAATAAAAAATATTTGACTAATAAATTTATTTTTTTATTAATTACAGAACATCGCGTTGCGCGCCACCAGCGCAGCGGCTGGAGGGTGAGGGCCCGGCAGGAGGAGTGGACGTTCTTGAAGGCGATTTCAGAACAGGCCACTTCCCTCCGAGCCTGGGACATCGATCACTACAGTCGTGGCCGTGGCCGTGGCGGTGGCTAATGTAAAAAAAAAAAATATTTTTCTTATTTTATTCTTGAAAATGCGCTTATTTTTTCCTTTGCTCGTGCAACAGGGTTACTTTCTCTTTCAGTTGTTGAAATAATTCTCTTCATCTGCATCGTTAACTGAAATAGGACACATTTACTAATTATTTATAAATTATCATACGTGCTCATATGTCAAGATAAGTGAAAAAATAATTGCGTATGCAAAACCCTACCTGCAAATTTGTGCGCATATAGTCTGACGTAGATCACACTGCATCATCTTCTGCTTCGAATATCTGTAGATATATAAAATCCACATTTTAGTTATTTTAGTTACAACTTAACGTACAACTTATATATAGAAATAGAGTGGCATTTTGCTAAAGTAAGTGTAGAGAATACAAAATGTGTCCGAAGGAAGTGAGAGCCTATGGCAGAAAATCGTTTTGCTGGAAATTTAAATGCTAATGGTAAGAATTCAGCGAAGATGAACGAAGAGATCCAATATTTTCAACGCACAATTTATTAGTTTTGGAATAAAATTAGTTTAGTATGTTTATTGCTGAATTGAAATATTGTTAATGGGAAGTTAAAAAAATAAAGAATTAATGAATGCGTGGAAACTACTGTGGACTTTATTAAAGTATTACGAATGTCTTTCACAAAAGATTGAAAAGCATCAAGGGAAATGTGTTTTCAGCATACTTTCTTCACTAATGTGACTTGCTCTACATTGCAAGGAGTTCACCATAAATAATTTATTTTCTTATTAATTCTTAATGCTATGTCTTTTGACAATTTTTGTCGATTTACCTTATTTGACAATTTTCCAGAAACTTGTGCGAAACAAGATGCTCTGTCTATCTATCTATCTATTCTTCTCCGGATAACCTCCAAGCCTGTGCATCCCCTTCATTTCTATCCATCCAAGCCTGTGCGTCCCCTTCAATTCTATCCAAGCCTGTGCGTCCCTTTCATTTTTATCCAGGTCCTCTGCGTCTCCTTATTTTCTAAATATAATATATATAAGCTTTACATAAAATCTCTAAATTGCTGGTATAAAAATATCTGGCAATTTAAATGCAATGCAATTTGTTACAATTTATATTATTTTGTACATGCATGGTATTATTATTTTATACATGCATGGTACAAATTTCCAGAAACTTATGCGAAAGAAGATGGTTCTCTGTCGAACCTTCTCCGGACTGTTACATGAGCCCTTCAGGTCCATCCCGTGCTTGCTGTCCTCGCGTCGTTTTCTTTCGGGAAGGCGATTCAGCGGAATCGCCTCACGTGTAGAAATCACGTTGTGCTGAGCCCGTGGCAACAGCGGCAGGGACAACGCCAGCGCTCGGCCCGGGCCCCGATTATTTCGCAATAATCGATGAATTAGCGAACCAAGCAACAGCTGCCGACGGGGCAGTTTCCCCCATTCCTGGGGACTGTCCGAGGTTCGGCCCGCGATCGAGAGCCGCGGTAGATAGATTCGTTTTCGAGAGCTCGTGCTAGGAAGTTGCGACGAGCCAGCGGGCCGTCTAGATTTCGCGACCTCGCCTCCACGTAGATACCGCGACACCCGTCCGGACGGTCGAGATCAGCCCTGGGTAACTCCTTCCGATATACCGCGAACGGCCTAGCCGGGAGAGCCCTTGCGCGCGATACGAACCGCCGTTGACTCCGCGAAGACGTGTGACGGAACGAGACAGATAGAAACGACGGACTCCGACTTCGCCGACTTCCGTGTGCTACCCGAGAGCACAGCGAGCGACCACGACCTGCGCTAGGTTGAGCGACCTAAAGAGCGTACGAAACGATAGACGGCAAGCGTGCCGACACCCGAGCGCACAGCGATAACAGGGACGGAGCGCCGTCCCTAAGGTATGTTCTAACTATTATTTTAATATTTACGTCAAGAATATATTTTACTCTATTGTTTCTCCCTTGAATTCCGTGTAACCATTGATTCAACCCCCTTTACTCCCTATCCTTCATGGTAAGTATAGTCAAGGCGTGCTTTAGCACCTCGACAGAGCAACGAACCCCGTGGATCATCCTAGCCGCTCAGGGCGATTCACAGAAGTCCCTTCAGGACGTAACATCAGCAAGGTACTTCTTAGAATACTTCGAAGTATGGCTCGGAACCCGCGAAACTTCTCGCTTGTTCTACGTGGGTTCTGTCTCTTGTCCTCGTAGATGGTATAACGGGTAGGTCGGGAGGAAAAGATGTAATGGCAAGAGGACGAGGTCTGGATATTATCTGAGGGGGAGGGCGGTGTGGTTTCATTTCTATATCAATCTTTGTCTCTTTCCTTAGGGGCTCGCGATGTTGATTCCGGCGTGCCCTCAAAAGGCGGTATCCAATCCAAACAATAAGGATAATTATGATAGTGCATCCTACTCCCGGTAGTCCATAGGTAACATATGTCGATAAATTTTCGGTCCGGTGATGGGTCGCTAATTGCCTTGCCTGTCTCTCTATATCTTCTAGTGCGACTGCGTTTGCTTTTGAATGGGAATTTTGAAGTGTTCCTTTTGGTTCCTTTTCTTGATAGTTTGTTAAAATTTTCACGTGATGTTCCGTGAGAGTTGGCAGAATTTCTGAGATGTTTATGCCGATAGATGGTTTGTAGATAGTCGTTAATTCCTCTGTGTCCACTCCGGTTGCCCAGCTCTGGTCGGTGCCGATTTTGGCCTTACAAACTCTCCTCAGTTGTAATATTCGTGCCCCCTGTAGCACTTCGTATCCGGCTGCGTGGTTACTGCATCGAACCTGCAGTGCCAGGGTGTCCTTGATGGAATATATCCAGGTGTTGGGTGTGATCAACTTCTTCAGGTATGTTCGGCTTCCGGGAAGAGCTTGAATGTTGCAGCTATGCCACTTGATGCTTTGTGGTTGTAATAGGGCATTCGTTTCGCAAGTTTGCGCCAGCTGGCTGGGTGAAAGAACGGCCAGATGTAAGATACCAAGTTTCGCAAACGTGAGCGCGTCCGTAATCACAATTAACGCGGTCACGTATTCATCCACGTGCCTGGTCATTAGGAATGTTCACGACAACAAGGCTAATTCTAATTCTACTTTATTACTTCTTTCGAAGGAACCGTTAGTTTGTGGTCGGTATCCCGATGTAATTACGTGTTTAATTTTGATAGGTATATTTCGAAACGAGCGCGCGTTTTCGTCTTTTGCTGTGTCCCTGAGCGCTGCAAGTGCCGATGCAAACTCGTCGGGTCGCATTTCATGGTAGAGGCTTGCAGCTCCGACGACGCTAAATATTTTCCCTTCTCCATCATGGGTGGTAATTACGCGGTTTTTGGTTAATTCCTCGGATAATAATTTTGTTTCGTCACGGAGTCCGATAGATTTTAAGGTTTTGCTAATCTGGCTAGTTAGTATTCTGTCGGCGGATATGAAATGTACATAATTATCCGGAACGGACATAAGCGTGTTCTTTACAATTTTTACTTCGCATAGCGTAGGCTTGTCCTCGTATTCCGGTGCGTCCCGGGCGTCTCCCCGGTATTCGCTGGCGGGCGCGTAAAGCATGGCAGCGAACCGATTTGAGTTTAACTAAAACATAATTTTTTCGCTAGAAAGAGAGTGCTTTCAAGAACACATGTTGGACATCCCGACTATGTTCGGCGGCGCCGGCACATCGGTTCGGTACCATGCTTTACGCGCCCGCAAGCGGGCGCGCGCCCCCGCACTGATCTAGCCAAACCAATACTAATACCCAGTCAAGTTGGAAAGTGGAAGGAGTTGCGTCGGAATAAATCAACAGAAGTTTTTCGCAAATATCTCGAAAACAAAGATTCGTCATTAGTTTTGTCCCATGCTGTCGCATACGCTGTCACGAACGTGTACTGTAGGTAGGTTTACAGCAGAATACATTGTAGCAGTAGCAGCAGTTTTTCGTGAATATCTCGGAAACGAAGATCGAGCGACGGTAACATGTATAGGAAAAAGTTGTTCAGAATCGTGTCGCCGATAACATAACCAAAAATCATTGAAATCGGTGAGGATGGAAAACTTCTAAATAATTACCTGTGATTGATTTGGCGTGGAATGTCCCTGTATTGATTCTCCAACTAGAGTCGTCAAAGGTGATGCCGCCGACAATCCTGTGCCTCGCCGAGTTTCGTGGTCGTCGACGTTCGAAACCAGCGGGGCCATTCAATGTTGCGCCCTAAACAGTGACGAATGCTGAATTCTGTAGTTCCCTTATGCTTTCCTGATGAAAATAGTCCCCAAAACGATATAACTCGGACCATAATTAAGGAAATTACATGAAAAATTTATTTGGGAAGTGATTTGTACCAGGAATTCATTGGTATCACCATATCGATTCGATGAAGAATAAAAGTTTTTAATATGCTGACGTAGTGAATACATTTCACCCGCTGGTTTCGAGCTTCGAAGATCACGAAACTCAGCGAATCGCGGAATTGTCGGCGGCATCGTCTTTGACGACTCTAGCTGGAGATTCGCTGTATTCTTTCGAAGTATATATTTAGGTAGACTGGTGGACCCCTCCAGCATAGCGAAACAATAACGAATCGAAGTGCCGACAATGTTGCTTTAGACCTATAAAACGAGTGCCTTTCGAACGCTCCGCCAGGACTTGTATTCTGAGCCTGAACCGGAGCCTGACTTTTTCAAAATTGACCCTGCATTCGTCGTACGCGGTTTAAACACTATTTCATTGGTGTATTCGTGTAAATATTTACCAGTTTTCTACAGATTTCTTTTAGAGAAGAACTGATAATTGTGTTAAAGTTGTGATTTAGTGCATCTGATTAGTGGCTATAAGTAATTACAATATTATAGGTGTTTATCTTATAAATAAATTAATCATGGTAAGGTTTACTTATAATCTATTTAGGAATTTTGTTGTAAATAAGAAAAAATATCACTCCTTCTTATTGTTAGATGTCAGAAAGACAAACCAAAAGGCAGTCTGGTGCTTATTATCGAAAAAAAGGAAATTAAAAATAAAAGAAACGAATGAACTAAGTGGAGCTTTAACAAAGATTTTGGATTCTTCAAAAAATCTTTCTGTAGCATGTACATTGGCTAGTTCCACTTCTGATATTGTTCCTGAAGAACCTGAACCATCACTTGAGATTCTAGATTTATTAAGTGCTTCATCTCCTAGTCGTGTAAAGGAGCAAGAGCAACAGCAAGATGACACATTATCTTCAAGATCATCGGAATCGGAAAAGGAAAATCCTGAAGAAGAGGATATTGATGAAGCAGAACCCTTAAGTTCTTCTTTAGTGCTGGCAGATATTGGAACATGGCCTGATTCAATTGATAATCATGTTGTAGAAATTTTAGTGAAGAAAGGACCAGTGCAACGTCGCGATAATGTTAGTTTCCCTTCAAATGAGACAAACAGAAAATTTTCAACAACTTATTATGGTTGTATTATGGTTGAATCAAAGTATTTTGTTTTTGCTGCAAATTATTTAGCAAAAATATTATTAAATTGACCCGTGGCGGTTATTCAGACTGGCGACATTCAGCAATATATTTTCGGCAACACGAAAACAGTGCACAACATATTGAATGCTCAAAGATGTGGTGTGAATTAAAATTCCGAATGCAAAAGCACTGCACAATAGATAAACATCTTCAAACATATTACGAAAAGGAAACAAAACGATGGCGCGCTATTATTGAAAGAATGATAGCCATTGTTCAATTTTTATGTGGTCAGTGTTTGGCATTTCGCGGCGAGTCCACCAAGTTATACAAACCCAACAATGGAAACTTTATGAAAGCTGTAGAAATGTTAGCTAAGTTTGATCCGATAATAGCAGAGCACGTAAAAAATGTACAGACATCGAAACAATTAAAAAATCATATGCCGTATTATTTTGGGGTACATTTTCAAAATGAAATCATTGAGTTATTAGCAGCAGCTATAAGAGAAAAATTAACAACCACTATAAAAGATTCAAAATATTTTTCTGTTATCCTTGATTGCACACCAGATGTAAGCCACGTGGAACAAATCACGTTTGTTGTCCGAATTGTAAATTACACGAAAAATAATGTGAAAATAGAAGAATACTTTCTTGGTTTTTTTCCAATAGTTGATACCACTGGCGAAGGTTTATTTAACTACCTAACTAATGAATTGGGTAAACTTGTCGAAGAACTGGGACCTCGCCGATTTCGATGAGCTTCAGATATGTTGTAAAACTCGACATTTTGAGTAACTTTTTCCTTTGAAAAAATTGGCGGTCGGCCTTAGTTTCCGAAATATTCGCAGGAAAACTTTCGCTATTATACAATCGTACTCTACGTATACGTGCACGCCCGCGACAGTGTGTGAAGCACCACGCTGTCGGCGGTTGTCTTCTGTTTCTATAAACAATGCCCAGCAACCTACATCATGCGTATCTAACGGGTGCACGCGTGGTATCGCAGCAGCAAGGAAAGTAGTCCAACCTAAACTAAATTGCACAATACTAACAGTACATGCTACTTTTAATCTTTTATTATAACAGAAAAATGGATTTATTCTGACGAGGTGCTACAGCCTACGTCTTCAGTATTGTTGTACAAATGTTCTTGAAATATTGCTATTTCCTGGAAGAAAATATCTATTCTCTCCTGACGATCATGCGCCCTCTTAAATAAATATTCGCATAAATACGAAGGAAGATCTTCTTCTTTACTTCCGTATTTCGAAATATGTCCCCGAACCTCCCTCCATGTCCTCTCTATTGACTGTGTATTGGCTTCTATATAAATGCAATTGTCGAATAAATTAAGTACAGTTTACACAAGTATAAAAACAATGTGTTGGAAATGAATTACATACTATTTTCGGGGTTAACAAAATTATATGAGTGGTTGACCGTCAAATGTGTATATCCTTCGGTGCTAAGACAATTATACGCCTTCCAACAGTCGGAAATCACAATTGTACCGGGCAATATCCATTTTTTTATGATGGTTAATAGAGTCTCGGCAGTCCTATCGTCAACTGACTCGAGGAAAACTTTCTTTGTGTCCCTTTCATAACCACCGAACACCCATTTCCCTTTTAATAGTCGTCCACGATTATATTTACGACGCCCAAATTTTGCTTCGTCAATCTCAACGATTTTTCCAGGTCCTCCAACTTGGGAAAAATTCCGCTGAGACCAATTTACGCACACCTATGCCACGCAAATATACAACAATTATTTCGAAATTGAGACCTAATTCTAAACAAGTTATTACAGAAAATGTTTGCTTTATATAACGTAGAATGTCTATCATAGTTAGACAGTTAAATATTTGTCCAAATAAAACAAGAATTGGGTCACTTCCGAAATCTTACTTCTCTACAAAAGCTGCACCAATCAACGAATGTATGTGAACCAATATTTAAATTGTCTGTTATTTCGGCAAAGCGTGGTGGTGGGAACCAGAGCCATTGCGCAATGAAAGTCACGGCGGTTAATAGTGGCAGATGAACATTTGCAAACCACGTATTTTTTTTTGCACTTTGATAATATTTGCACTGCACTTTTTGTTTCTTTTTTTTACTTTTCACCACGTATGTTATCGTGTAACACCGAAACAATAGTTCCTTGCGATTAAGACTTATTGGCTTATCACAACGTGGACATTGAATTGTATCTTTAAAAATATTTGCCTTAATTAAAAAATCTATACACTTCTCCACAGTATCTATCCTGCGTACAAAATCAAGGAACGAGCTCATCTTGCTGCATTACCGTTTACGAATAAACTGGAAGCAGAGCGTCAGCATAGGACCACCGATCATCTATTGTTTCTCCATATACCTATAGATTCCATATACAAAGTCACATCGGTTCGCTACCATGCTTTACGCGCCCGCGAGCTTTTGTACAAATTTTTCCTATACATGTTACCGCCGCTCGACCTTCGTTTCCGAGATATTCGCGAAAAACTGCTGCTACTACTACAATGTATTCTGCCGTATACCTATCTACAGTACGCGTCCGTGGCAACGTATGCGCCAGCATGGGACCAAAGCAAATGACGAAGCTGGCCTTTGTTTCCGAGATATTTGTGTAAAACTTCGGTTGATTTTTTTCGACGCAACGCATTCCAGTTTCCAACTTGTCCCGGGTATTAGTTTGGTTTGGGTTAGATTGGGGGGGGGGGGGGCGCCCGCTCGCGGGCGCGTAAAGCATGGTAGCGAACCGATATGAGTCGGGGTGTTAACGGACATCCGCAAGTTTCTGGTTGAAATCTCTAAACTCCGATCGGTTCGCTACCACGCGTTACGCGCCCGCAAGCGGGCGCGCGCCCCCCGCCTTATTCTAACCCAAACCAAACTAATACCCGGGACAAGTTGGAAAGTGGAATGCGTTGCGTTGGAATAAATTAAACCGTTGTAATTGAACCGTTTAGTTTACCCGGTATATACGTCGTCTGCCGGTTACAGCGAGGTATATGAAGAAACAGTGGACAAGCGGCAGACCCGCACTGACGCATACGCTGCCACGGTGGCGTACATATATATGCAAAATTCAATGTAGTAGTAGCAAAAGTTTTTCCTCAATATCTCTGAAACTAAGGGCGACCGCCAAAAAGGTTAAAGGGAAATGTTGTTCAAAATAATGACCTTGACAACATATCTGAAGCTCATCGAAATCGGCGAGGTCCCAGTTCTTCGACAAGTTTACCATGAATTGTTACCAAAATTTAGCCTTGATGTGCAAAATATCGTGGACAAGGCTATGACGATGGAGCTAACATGAGGGGTAAGGATATAGGACTTCAATAGAGAATTTTAAATGTCAATCCTAGAGCAACATTTGTACCATGTGCAGCACATTGTCTAAACCTAGTTCTTAATGATGCCGTAAGCATTAATAACGAAATCGTTGGATTTTTCGATATTGTTCAAGAATTATTTAATTTTTTCTCTGCTTCTCCATATAGATGGAATATTTAAAAAAAAAAATATTAAAATTTTCACTTTGAAACCATTAAGTAGCACT
Source organism: Andrena marginata (assembly GCA_963932335.1). Classification (NCBI taxonomy): domain Eukaryota; kingdom Metazoa; phylum Arthropoda; class Insecta; order Hymenoptera; family Andrenidae; genus Andrena; species Andrena marginata. The sequence goes on from OZ010664.1 coordinate 14,472,932, forward strand.
CGGTGGTCAAGTTGCATTAACGCCATAAGACCTTTGCAGCAAAATCTCAAACAAATCTATGACAGTTTAATTGTTTTAAGGGGGGAACCTGGTGTAGCGGGTCGAAGAAATCGATTTTTTTTTTTGCATAAATCAATAGTTAAACATCATGATAATATGCTCCCAAAGCCGCAAAACGAAATTCGAAAAATTAAAGTAGATATAGCCGGTTTTGCTACGGAGCGCCAGGTTACCAGAAAACTTGAAACGCGTTTTTCTTGAAACGACAGTTTTACAATATGCGGGCAATGTAACTCCAAAAATATTCAACCATTCGACTTGGCCTTGTGCACGGATATTTGTGAACATGTTCTCCACAGAACGTAGCTATTGGTATAATGATATTGTTTAAATAAATAACTTTTTTTTACACATTTAAGGCAAAATTTCGTTGGAAAGAGGGATCTTTTTTTTCAAGAGGCCGTCATTTGTTCAATTTTGCATCTTTTAAGAAATAAATTGATACGATTCATCCGTACACTCATAAACTAAATGAAAATTGTTCGATTTTTGGTTTTAGATGAAACCAAAAGACGCTACATTGCCCGCAGTGGACCAATTACGTCGCCAACGGACTGGGCATAAGCCCTTATAACTGTTATTTGTTGCTCTTTTTTCATAAAATTTTTTTTTTATATACCTTAACCTGTTAATTCAATATCCTGAAAGTTTCAGAAAGATCGATTAAGTACTTTCTTTAAAAAAAATTCCGGAAAAATGCCTCGATTTTCAGCTAGTTACACCAGGTTCCCCCCTTAAGTAATGATCAAAGTAGAGATTTGAACACAAGAAACATGTCAAATTCCTTATCTAAAAAATTAAAATCCTTTAAATTTTTATGTTCGTTAATAATCTGGCGGGATATGCTCGCAAAAATAGACGTTGTTAGCAAAATGCTACAAAATCCCAATATTAACATTAATGAATCTACTAAAGCGTAGGATAATTTAAAAAAAAGTTTAAATGGGAAAAGGAATGATATCAGTTTTAATGAATATGTTAGTGAAGCTACAAAGCTTGCTGAAGTTATGGATGTAGAACCCGAATTTCCCCAAACTCGCAAAAGAAAAAAATCTCATAAATTTTTGTACGAATCAAGTGATGAGTCTGTACAAAATCCTGAACAAAATTTTAAAGTTAATTTTTATTTTCCCATTATAGATACGGCGAAAACTTCTGTAGAAGAAAGATTTATATTATCAGATCAATGTAACAGTATATTTAGTTTTTTGTGTTCTTTTCTTCAAATAGATTCCGATATTTTGAAAAAATGTTGCATGGATCTTGAAATATTTTTACAAAAAAAGGTAGATGATGTTGTGGAAAAAGACCTGAATGGACTTGAATTATATAACGAAATATTAAATTACAGGGAAATATTTCCCACTTCGACAGAACCCTTAACTACTTTAGATAACATTATAAATAATGAATTGATATCTTCATTTCCTAATTTTTCTATAGCTTTAAGAATTTTTTTAACTCTGCCTGTAACTGTGGCATCAGGGGAAAGGAGTTTTTCTAAATTAAAATTAATAAAAAATTACCTTAGGTCATCGATGTCACAGGAACGCTTAACTTCTCTTGCATTATTATCTATAGAAAAAGATATTTGCGAGAGTTTGGATTTATCAAAAGTAATTGATGAATTTGCATCAAAAAAAGCAAGAAGGGTACATTTGTGATTGTGATATATTTTCTTATTTATGATTTTAATTTTTATTCAACTCTAACCCTTAATCATTAAAACCAAATTTTAGTACGACAATAATACAGACTAAGTAAGTAATAGAGTCATGGCCAGTTGGAGCATTTGGGAACATAGCCTCCATGATGTTTTCCAGAGCCGCGCCGAAGGGAAGCTCGAAGCCAATGATACCGCGGACGTACATCGGATGGGGAAACTCTAGTAGTGTGCGGTGCAGGCACAACTGGTAAATACTTCGAGCTCCCCTTCAGCTCGGCTCTGGCAAACCTCATGTATGGCCATGCTCATAAATGCTCCAACTGGCCATACCATGACTGGAGTAATGGTACTCCTAACTTTCAGTACACTTAATACTAATAGTTCTCTTTATTACGCATCAGTTTTGTACTTATATGTGGAATAAAATATTCATCTAAAATATTCAAATAAAACCCTTTAGTATGTTTTAAGGATCTTTGTTTCATTTTATGAAAATAAAAATTTAAAACTATTTCTTTGCGTGATAACTGTTTAAAACTATGTATATATAGACGTATTCCATGCGAGAGAAGGTGGGCCTTGGGGAGGAGATATTTATGTGAAGAGGGCCTCTTGAGGACAGTCGCCGTTTGGGAGGGATGCAAGGCAGATTGGTTCGACTATGGCCAATCGGACTTCAAGCCCAATGTCTCTCGCACGGAATACGTCAACGCGTCCTTTTGTTTTGAAATTCGAGCGCGTCCTTATACTCGAGAGATAAGCAGGCCCGATTGGTTCGACTAGGGCCAATCGGACTTCAAGCCCAATGTCTCTCGCACGGAATACGTCGACGCGTGCTTGTGTTTTGAAATTCGAGCGCGTGTTTAGACACGAGAGATAAGCAGGCCCGATTGGTTAGTTTGCGGCCAATCGGACTTCAGGCCCAATGTCTCTCGCACGGAATACGTCGACGCGTGCTTGTGTTTTGAAATTCGAGCGCGTGTTTAGACACGAGAGATAAGGGATCCGTCTGTAATGTGAGGGTAGGACGAAGCAGGCGGGACTACGCGCAGTCAGCGGACTACCCCTTCTTTTCCTGTGTCTCTCCGCGAGACGTATTGATGCTGGATAATACTCTGTAATTTCTAGTTCTCCAAAATTAATCAGGCTGATCAGCCAGAGCATTTCGCCAGGGTCGCGGTTTATGACCGTATTGTCCCGCCAGTCGGCGGTAGAGAGCGGTTTCCTACAGTTTCAGATAATTTATGACTTAATTGGTTCCGCCTCGTAGCAGACGTGAACTCAGAGTATCGGAAAGGGGAAACAGGAATGGTATGCATTTTCTTCTTTATAGCAAGTCGAAGACATTCTGCTCTTCCCTTCGGACCCTTTCGAACCGATACACGTGGTGTCTGTTTTCTATCTCGAAGCAATGGGTACATTGGCAGTAGAAGGACGGAGCGCAGGGTTTTGTGAAAGTGTAGGATGGTTCGTTCGTTGCACTTCTGCAAAACACGTGTGTTTCGAAAATGTGCTGGCTTCTTTTTACCTAAAGCCTCTTGTCCTGGTGGGAGTAAACTCATAATGGAACGAGAGAAACTACTTGGGGGTAGAGGTAGTTGCTTGGGAAAAAATCCTGTCAGTCAGCTAGTAATCTGGTCACAGAAATGTACTCCGCCCAAGATTATTACGCGATGTTTTGGGTGTACGCGCAGAACGACGGGAACGCAAAACCTACCGTGCGAGCGTTGGCATTAGAGTACCCGTGCATCGAAACCCCGAGCGAGGGAACAATAAGACGTTTGGCGTCGCGATTATACTCGACGGGGTCGACGATGCCACGAGGCAGCGACGTGGGTAGACCCCGAGCCGCGCGGAACGTTGCGGTACAGCAGAACATCCTCGATGAATCCATCGACGAGGACCCGACCGTCAGCGTGCGCGACTTGAGCCGCCGCCTAGAGTAAGTCACAGTACAAGATAACTGCAGCAATTATTAATTATGGGAAACAAATGTTATTTATTAATGGATGTTTCTGCATTTTCTTCTAGTGCCAGCAGAATGACGGTACACCGAACTCTGAGGGAAAACATGTTGCACCCGTACCGCTATGTACGGGTGCAACATTTGCACCCCGGGGATGCCGACCAGCGGGTTGAGTATTCAGTGTGGCTGTTGGGAGAAGTGCAGCGGAATCCGTCGTTCTGCAAATACATATTGTGGACGGACGAAGCAATCTTCAAGAGAGAAGGCTGCTTCAATTCCCGCAATCGGCATGTGTGGAGCGACGAGAATCCGCTAGCGCTTCGGACACGCGCAGCACAAGTCCGTTGGTCGATTAATGTATGGGCGGGCATTTGTGGCGAATTTATCGTTGGGCTGTACATGCTGCCGGACAGGATGGACGGTCCAGCGTATAAAGTCTTTTTAGAGCATGTTCTGCCGGGTCTTATGGCCCATATTCCAAATGAGGTCCGGCAGAACATGGTCTATCAGCAAGACGGGGCTGGACCTCACTACGCCACAATTGTCCGCGACTACCTTAACGAAACCTTCCAGGACAGGTGGATCGGCCGCGACGGTCCTGTTGCGTGGCCCCCACGGTCACCGGATATGACCCCGCTGGATTTTTTCTTTTGGGGCTACCTGAAGGTAATTTCATTAGTGCTTTTAATTTTTTATAGGTATTCTTTTTTACTTACGTTTTGTATTTGTTGTACAACAATCATTTCAGGATGAGGTGTACCGTCAGCCAGTGGATTCACTGGACGACATTGTCGTGCGAATTCATGCTGCGGTGGCAAATATTACGCCAGCAACATTGCGAGCGGTGCAAAGGCAGCTGGTCGTACGTGCGGAGGCGTGCATAGACGCTGAGGGTGGCCACGTGGAACAACTGCTCAATTAACAATAATCGGCCCCTTTCGGGGCCACCAATTTTTATAACGTAGGAACAACACGTTCCGTGGAAAATAAATTAAGTGATCAGTGTTAGTATCAGTGCAGTGAAGTAAATACTCGGTACATTAACCCGGACGCACTTGACGTTGCGACCCTTACCTTCGGGTGGTGTCCTGCGAATACCTGCGATCAGCTGAGCACTGGGCGCTACCCTACCATAAATCTTTTCGTCCACCGATGACCAGGATCGGTACAGTGACCCAGTGACATAGGTTTCCGAAAAGGAAGGAAAGGAATGTCCGAATGGGTGAGTTTGATTTAATTAATTGGTGATTATTAGGTGTAGAAATAAATTCTTTCCGATTTTGGGGTACAATAACTGTTTGATTTAAAAAAATATGAAAGCGACTCAATCATCGAAATAATTTCCCCTATTATTAATTACCTTTTGCCATTTTTCTGGCAGCTTACGAATATCACCGCGGTAGCTTTGTACTGATTATATAAATCCAGTCGGAAAGAATTTATTCATACACCTAATATTATTTTTTAAATTTAGTTGTGTTGGCCGTTATTAAACTACGGATTTTTACCTCAATAACGAATTACGATCACTTGTCGTACATTTTCTGTTACATTACCTTTTCGTTTATGCGTTATTTGAAAACGAAATTTACGAATTTCTTGTCATCTCGCTTCAAATAATTATTATTTAAGATTCTGCTTTAAGAAAAAAATGTGTGACGCAGTTTCCTTCGATGCATACCACTTGCTTGTTCGTACGTTCGTAGTACAAGCGCAGCCGCCTACCAACGTGTAGCCAACGCTACCGCGGGAGCTCGGGCGGAAAGCGCGCGCTCTGATTGGTCGGGGTTTTTTGTTAATATCTCCTTAGCGAAGCTTCGGACAATATTTTCGCTAAGGAAAAAATTGTTTCAAATCACCCCCTGAGTTACCCCTTCCAAGGAACTCCGACATTTTTGGGACACCCTGTATAGAGCATAGTATATGCTCTAAGCGCGGGCCTAAGGTCGCACTTTTTTTTCGTATGCAGCTAGAGACACGCATCTCCCAGCATCCGAAAATTCTTCCTTACTTGTTTACATGTAAGTGTGCTTCATTATTATTATTATTAATTAAGCTGTGCGCATAATGAAACGAACATATTTTCAACGAATAGGTTACTGTTTCATTACACGTGTATACAGACATTATTAATTAAGCTGTACGCATAATGAAACAAACATATTTTCAACGAATAGGTTATTGTTGTTTCATTACACGTGTTAAATAATAGTCTGCGCAGATTTTTGCTAATCAATTTTTTTATTGAAATGTGTATCTTTTTAGCATCAAGTCCCTTGGAAGGAGTCCTTTGAATTTATTTTCCTTAGTAGGAGAAACACAAGTCAAAATATTATATTTGGTAAGTGGCCTTTACATTTATTTATTTATAATAATAATACGTATGATATTAGTGTTTATTACAAATTTCTCGTTTTTTTTTATAGGTTGGAGTATTCCAGATATATAATAAAGTACACTCGAACGGCTGCTGTTGCGCTATTCCGAGTAGGCTTTATACTGGCTGCATATGCGCCTTATTCTTACATCGCTCGTCTTACATCACTCGATAGGCTGCAGTGCGCTTTATCTTGAGTATAACAACTTTAAATAAAGTTGGACGTCCGCGGTCCCATAACCGTGACGCTTATATATATCTAGAGACGCGGTAGCGTCTCGACGCCAAGTACAGGAAAGAAAGTACAGGAAAGAAAAAGACACCCTATATATGGCGACTGTCGCTACTGCTTATCATTTACTCGTCGCCCGGCTAATCCAACCTAACCTGAAACTTATTTCATTAATATCTCATGACGCTTGCAATATTTTCTAAATTTAAAGGCATTTTTCTTATGTAAACCGCATATAAGCTTTGGAATGAGACCAATTTCAATAAAATCGGTCCACGCATAACAGATATATGATAATATCGTCTCATGGATCAGTCGGAAATGTTAAGATTCTTCTTCTTCTTCTTCTGATTCTTCTAGAAATTTTTCGTCAAACATAATACGTATACGCGTTACACGCACACCTTCAGTCAAAACAAAACTAACACATGTTTCGTTCTTCTACGTATATACGTGTTACACGCACACCTTCAGCCAAAACGAAACTAACACATGTTTCGTTCTTCGTTCGTCGACTCTCGGGATTATTCGGCAGGGATCGTCGTCCGTCATTGTACAAACTATTTTTTAAATACATTGAACTTTATAACCTACCAATCTTAACCTCCAAGTGTCAAATAATGTAAGTTGTCCAAATTTGAGATGTCAGGAGTTTTTACACTAAATAGGAGACGGAATTATTGTCTCAATTAACAAGGTAAGTCGCCAAATTTATTTAATAGATTTTTTATGTAGAGTCGCAGACTTGGAAGTTGTCCGGAGAAGGTTCGACAGAGAAGCACCTTCTTTCGCATAAGTTTCTAGAAATTTGTACCATGCTTGTACAAAATAATATATTGTAGTAAAAAATTGCATTGAATTTAAATTGCCAGATATTTGTATTTGTATACCAGCAATTTAGAGTTTTTATTTTATGTAAAGGTTATTATATTATAGAAATGAAGGGGACGTACAGGACTTCGATAAAAATGAAGGAGACGCACAGGCTTGGATAGTACAATTGAAGGGGACGCACAGGCTTGGATGGATAGAAATGAAGGGAATGCACAGGAGTGGAGGTTGTCCGGAGAAGATTAAATAGATAGACAGAGCATCTTGTTTCGCACAAGTTTCTGGAACTTTGTCAAATAAGGTAAATCGACAAAATTTGTTTAAAGACATAGCATTAAGAATTATTAAGAAAATAGATTATGGTGGACTGCTTGCAATGTAAAGCAAGTCACATTAGTGAAGAAAGTACACTGAAAACACATCTCCGTTAATGCTTTTCAATCTTTTGTGAAAGACATTCGTAATACTTTAATTAATAAAATCCAAAGTAGTTGTCACGCTATTCATTAATTCATTAATTTTTTAGATTCCCATTATTTAAAATCACCAATAAACATACTAAATAAATTAGTTTCATTCCAACACCAATACATTGCGCGTTAAAAATATTGGATCTCCGCGTTCATTCGCTGAATTATTACCATTAGCATTTAAATTTCCTGCAACAAGACTTTCTGCCATACGCTCGCACCTCCTTCGGACACATTATTTAGTCTCTACACTCACTAAAGCAAAAGGTCACTCTATTTCTATATATAATAAGTTCTACGTTAAGTTGTAACTAAAATAACTAAAATGTGGATTTTATATATATTTACAGATAATCAAAGCAGAAGATGATGCAGTATGATCTACGGCAGAGAAAAAAATTTATTGTGACATAGTATTATATTAATTATATTAATTAAACGATTTTATTAAACGATTTTATTCAGCTGCAATCCTCTATTTGCTTCTTGTAAGTTTGGTTCATATCAGACAACTCAAATTTAAACCAATTCCACCAATTCAATCATCATCTTGAAGCATTGCAGGTGTGCATAGTTTCTATTATGTAGAATTTATCTTTAATTCTATCCCGTCATAAGACTGTTTATTAGGGTGGACCTTAGTTACTCTTGTCGAAATATAATTTTGAGATTTTTGACGGGGTCACTCCCCAAGGATTAGGCCACTGGGAGAAAAAATAATGTGTGCAAAATTTGAAATTGATCGGAGAACGAGAAACTGTGCCTCATCGCATTTGAAATTTTTTATTTTCGTAACTCGTTTTTCTTCGTTGTAGTATATCGTTAATATACATTTTTATATATCGTTATCTTTTTACGCTGTGTAATAATATAGAATCAAAGTATAAGATTACACAAAAAAATCATGACCTTGAAATCTCAAAAAATGAACCATCAAAAAATACTTTTTTCGTTGGCATTATATTTATGTTGTCAAACAGTATAATTTTCATCTAAAATTTTTTTTGGATAATTATAAATAACTGATTAAAGGGAAAACTACATCCGAAATGCACCAATTTTTGCAGATATTTTTCAAGTTATTTTAAAAACTAGGGCTCTAGAAGAAAATTCACCATTGCACGTGATGCAACAGACATTTTCCCCCCGGAAAACACCAACAAAAGTGGTAAGTCACGGTTTGTTTTCAATACAGAAGGCAACAGCGGCGGGCGTATCCATTGCCGCTCACCGACAGAATCGCTTACACGCGCGCGACTACCACTGTCGGCGCCATACGTTTTGCCAAACTATTTCGCTCAGTTATTGAAAACGAAATGTGACCTACCACTTTTGTTAATGTTTTCCGAAGGAAAAATGTCTGCTGCATCGCGTGGAGTAGTCAGATTTTCTTCTAGACTCTTAGTTTTTAAAATAAATTGACAGATATCTGCAAAAATTGTTGCGTTTCGGGTGCATTTTTTCTTTGATCGCGGTTTAAATATATTTAAATAGTAATAATGCAATAATAACTTATATCGTTGTGTTCCCGAAGGTTTATAAAATAATTTTGACGGAACAAGCAACCGAATAACTATTACTATTTCGATACGCAAGACGTTCAAGTTGAAAATTTGCATTTTTTTTTTTAAATAAACTAATTTTTCGAAAACGGAGGATGTTGGCGAAAAACGGTTTGCGAATTCGTATTCAGCGTACGAAAATTTATAAGAAACGTGTATTGAATGTTACAAGTCCAGATGGCTGTTGAATAGTTACAATTGAACTTTTGCATGAGTTTGACTGCTCGTTCGGCCGAATCGTTTACTGCTAAATTATTTACTATATTTAATCCAATATTATAATTGGGATCACTTTTCCATTCTAGAGAATCCATATTTATAAAATCTGTTGGAACAGTGTATTCTTAACGAAAGTATCGGTTATTTCATTAAAATTTTGAAATCTTTTATTTATATATGAAAAAAATTCCTTAGACAAAAGTTGTACTGTTTGACATGGTAAAAATAATTACAACGAAAGATGTTTTTTTACGGTAAATTTACGAGATTTCAAGGTAATAATTTTTCAAGTAATCTTATACTTTGATTCTATATTATTACAGAGTGTAAAAAGACAAATTCAACCATATATAAACATGTATATTAACGATATACTACAATGGAGAAAAACGATTACAAAAAAAAATTCAAATGCGATGAGACCCGGTTTCCCGTCTTCCGGTCGATTTCAAATTTTCCACTTTTTTTTCCCCCAATAAAAATTATCTTAAGTCTGTCCCTACTATGCCAATTATCTTTGTAAAAAGAAGTGAGATCCCCATAAAAAAACTTCAAAAAGTAAAAAAATTACGCCAAGTACATGAAAAGCGCCAAGTATTTTGAATAAAATATTTATTCGTATTAAAATATTTACTTGTATAAAAATATGTCTGCTTAATATTATTTAATACAATTTTGTCTTTGTATAATAGCCATTCTTATAATTGGCGTAATTTTGGTATATTATTAATTTTGTAAAGTTATTAATTTACGACAATTGTTTTTAAATGGGATTCTTTTTGACGGATTAATTAAAAAATGTCCGCGATATGAGTAATGGAATGTATGATCACAGCATTTTAGCTGTGTATATGTAGTTGTGTCATCTTAAGCGCAGTTGGAAAGTACCTTTATGTACTTGCAGCTCATTTTGATTTCACACCTTTTTTTTATTTTGTAATTATTATAATATTCTATTTTTTTGTGATTGTATATTTTGTTCTATTTTTTTGTGTATTATCTTCTATTTTTGTGATTATTGTTACGTGCGTAACGAATGGCCAGGTCAGAGAAAGTGTTGGTGAAAAAATCCAGATGTGGACCCAAGGATTTTCAGGGCCTACGCTGTAACGACTTTCCGCCGATGCCAATGTCTGGACTTCGTCAGCAAAGTACTTTGGATCGTGGGAATGTTTGGGCCTGTCCTCCATCTTGGCCATTCGAGGGTAGAGGGTGAAACCTCTCTACCCAGTATTTTAAAAATATAAGGGTTCCTTGACGCAGAGAGTCAGTTGACTTTCAGGCTTCTAGCAAGCAAGTTCACGCGGAGAACATAATTATTCGCGCTACCGTAGTCCCTATCCCAGTTGTAAATGACTTAAATGTCATGACATAAAAAAGGGACACTATCTTATTAATAAAGAAATATATCAACAGACATTTAATTATTATAATTCGTAACATTATATATTTTATTCTATTTTTTGGGGGATTGTATATTGTCTTCTATTTTTTTGTGATTTTATTATTACCTTCTATTTTTTGTGATTATATTTATTGATTGAATCTTTACAAAACCATTTTATATATATATATGTAATATATATAAAATATATATATATATATATATATACATATATTGTACACAATAGATCATATTCAATAACATAGTGTAAACTATAAATAAAAATATAATTCGTCATGTCTGTAATTAATAGTAGTATTAATATCTTACCGCTCAGTGTTAATCATATGCAAATTATCATTCAAGGCGAATTGTTAACAGATGATCACATTGAATATTTTCACAAATTATTAGAAGCTAACTCTAATTATAAACCACGCGAGACGTGGAGAGTTCAATTGCCTTTTACAATTCAACCAGTTCCTGAAAATCAGGATCACATACAGATTTTGCACCAAAGCGAAGATTATAAAACCAATGCAGGGAGACACTGGGTTTGTAGCTTCTATAAACATGATGAAAGAAGAGTTTATATTTATGATTCTTTTAATTTCTCGAAGTTGTATAGTGATCATAAAATTTTTCTGCAGGAGTTATACCCTTTTTTGAACAAACGCGACGGTACAATAAACGAAGAATTTATTGAATTTCCACGGGTACAAGCTCAACCTAACTGTCGGGATTGCGGAGTTTTTGCGATTGCATTTGCTGTCTCGTTATTATTCAATATATTACCAGACAAAGTAACGTACAAACATGCGTTGATGCGTCAACATTTGCTCCAAATGTTTCGATCTAATAGGATCGAACATTTTCCAAGCAATCAGAAACAACAATTAACACGTTCTGTGCACGAATATGAATCTGCAATTGGTAGTGCAATTAATAAAAATCCTTCTTGTAGAAAGGATCCTGCATTTAAAATCGGTAAAAGTTATATTACTACCGAAACAGATAATAAAATATCCCCACTTCAAACTGTAGTACTTAGTGATAGTGACAAAGAAGGCACCATATATATAAAAAATGTAATTCAAACAGATTCTCCATTAGTTTCGAAGCCAAAAATCAGCAATGTATACCTACCAAGAAATAGAACGGAATACATGTCTGATTATTATAAAAAACATAAAGAGGAAATTAATTTAAAAAGAAAAGCTGTTTATGAAACCAAGAAAGGGGAGAGTAACACGAAACAAGGCAAAGAGTGTAAAAAAGTGGAGGAAAGCATAAAACTTTATAATAATAAATATTATAACGCACACAAAGAAGGTATAATAAAAAAGAGAAAATTGCATTATGACGCAAATAAAGAAGTGAAATGCGGGAAGCGAAAAAATTATTATCAGGAAAATAAAGAAGGTATAATCAAAAAGGCAAAAGTGTATTATGACGCAAATAAAGATGGTATAATAAAAAAGAAAAAAGTGTATTATGATGCAAATAAAGAAGGTACAATAAAAAAGAGAAAAGTGCATTATGACGCAAATAAAGAAGTGAAATGCAGAAAGCAAAGAAATTATGATCAGCTAAATAAAGAAGTTATCTCCAAAAAGCGGAAGGTATATTATGATAAAATACGAAAAGGAGATGATTATAATAAAGTAGCAAAACGTCGTGCTGCTTTGCGAATAATAAAAAAGTATCGTTATATTGCTGTAACAAAGAACAATATAGCAACCAAAAATAACAAAGAAACTTATATTAGAAAACTTTCAAAAATTATTAACATGCCGTCCGGAGAAGCAAGTAGATTGGAAGCTGAGCGTATAATAAAATGGTGTTTTCATATTCGGCAAAAGTACATTTTGGAAATGAGGAAACTGTTGCAAGATTGTAAAGAAAAAGTGGAAGTTTCTTTAACGCGCACAGCAGAATGTTTAGAAGTTGATGACAGGATTAATGCTTTGTGTGGAAAATCCAGACATAGGTCTTCTTCAGAATCATATTTTGCGGAAAGTTCGTACCATACTTTCACCGATTCTGAATCAATCATACTGAATTCGGCAGGGAAAGCTATAAACGTTCTACCGGTATTGCAATCGAAGAAGACGACAAGAGCATGGTATTGTAGTTATCTTTGTAAAACAAAAGATGTTGAAATTCTGAATAATTTACAAGATTTCTTCAAACGATTGTTAGAATGCTCATTAAAAAAGGTACATAAGTTGAACAACCATATCAGTAGCTGTTCTAATAAAGTGCATGCTGAAAAAGTTGGTCATTCTGATGGTTGTTACATAAACCTTAAAGTATGTAAGTCCAATTTTTTAGCCATTGAGATTTTGGCACCTCACTTTCCGGATTTACGACATTTGAAGAGAATGATATACTAAATAACGAGCATTTATAAAGACCAATTACATAATTTAGACAAAGCCTTAAACGATAATGACCTTGAAACACTTGAAGGAATAACAATGCAAGCTCGGAAAGAAGCTGAAGCATTACAAAAAAATAATACTGACATAAGCCTGAACGAAGAAGAGATTATATCTCGATATTATTTAGCATTTAGAGCTTTCACAAAGCGGTCTATGGACACACCACGCATTCCGTGTGTTTCCTGCGAGAAGCTCTGTTTTAAAAGAGAGGTTCTTAAGTTTAATATTTCTAAAAGAACATATAAGGGAAATGTAATGGAAACATTGTTAAATCATATTGGATACAAAGTTGGTGACATGCATTTTATTTGCCGATATTGTTACGATAAAATTCGCAACGATTCCATTCCACCAAAATGTATTTTAAATTAGCTTGATGTACGTTCAGTTCCAGAAATAGCAGTGTTGAACGATTACGAACGAATTCTCATTCAAAGAGCTAAATCGTTTCAAACGATTGTGAGAATGGATACAGTAATGCGTAAAAATATGCCACATAAACATATGTTTCCAAAAGTAAAGGGGAGAACATTTCACCTTCCTTTACCGTTACAAGAAAATTTAAAAAAAATCTGTCCTTCGACTGAACCTTTAAATCAAAATCATGAATTATACATATTGGTGCGGGGCGTTCCAACAAAATCTAAAATAGTTTGGGGAAAGTTAGTTGACTTGAAGAAAGTATGGAATGCCTTAGTATGGTTGAAAGCCAATAATTCTCTATACTTAGAAATTGTTTTACCAGAATCGCACGATTTATTGCTGAGTGCCAAATTACCAGATACAGAATTTCAAGAAGAAGTTGTTGCCAATGATAATAATAATGATAATAACGAATCTATCAAGAAAGTTGAAGGTGAAACACTTAATATCGATGAAAACAACAAACATGCATTATTGACGCAAATGTCACAATCTGATTCATATTATGATCAGTTTACGATTTATCCAATGTATGACAAAAGGGTTAATGAATCTGCTACCGCACTCTATCAAATGCTTAAAGTTCATGATATTCCGTTGGGCTATCGTGCTGAACAATTAGATGTGAAATGTTTCCCAGATTTATATCCTTATGGGATGAACGGACAGCATGAAGAAAGATTGGTTCGTTTGACTGATCACGAATTCATTAAGTCCAAACTGATGTCCAAGCATTCGCAATTTCGATTGAACATGCAATATATTTTTTATTTATTACACGATACCAATATGCGGCAATTGAACGCTGGAATTTATCACAAAATGAAGTTGTAAATCCACGTGAAAAATACACAGCTGCTGGTTTTCTAGAGCAACTCTCTAAAGATCAGCTACAAACGAACTTGAACACTATATTTTCCAGATTACGTAATACAGCACAGTATTGGCGAAAACCGAGAAACGATTTGAACTGTATGATACACCACTATGGACCAGCTACATGGTTCCTCACGCTCAGTCCAAGTGAGTGGCTATGGACAGATTTAATAGAATATCTTCGTGAAGTAAACGGCCCATCGGTGGCTAAAATGTCCCCGAACGAACTCATTGCTTCTGATCCCGTTTCAACTGCTCGACTTATTGATAATGCATTCCACGCTATGCTGGATTTCATTTGTTCGCCCGACAATCCGATTGGCAAGGTCACTCATTACTTTTGGCGTAGAGAATATCAAAGCAGGGGATCGCAACATTTTCCTCTTTTAATTTGGATTGAAGATGCTCCTGTAATCGACAAAGATTCGAAGGAAGATGTAGCACGATTCATTATGAAATACGTCACTTGCAGATTGCCATCACCGCATGTGTCGCCAGAATTATATAGTCGTGTAATTGCACATCAAATGCATAAATGCAATAGCTACTGTCTACGCAACAAAAAAAACTAAAAATTCCTTGTGTAAGGTATGTAGATTTTCATTTCCACGTCCAGTTACAGATACTTTGATAATAAGGGATGTGGCTGTTTCTATAGGTGCTAGAAACCAATTGAAAGCAAAAGGTAGACTCTATGAGCTTCCACGTTCAATAAAGGAAGTCCGTATCAATGATTATAATGTTGCCGTTCTCACGGTTTGGAGAGGTAACATGGATATACAATATATTGGGGAAAAGACTGGGTTGGTAACATGTTACTGTACTAAGTATGTGTCAAAGCCGGAAAAAAGTTACGCTACGGACACTATGGCAGCAATAAATTCTACCAAGTCGTTGGCTAGTCTTCTGTGCAACCTTGGAATGCGCATGCTAAATCATAGAGAATGTGGAGCACCTGAATGCGCTGATACTCTTTTTGGATTATCATTGCATGGCACTGACTCCAGAACTACTATTAGATGGTTAGATGTAAATATACTGAGAAGTAGTAAATTGAAAACTCACAAAGAGATTGAGGAGCTGGAAGGTGAATCCACAGACATATTTTGTCCATCCCTCATAGATGATCACTATCCTAATAGACCTAAGGAATTAGAATCTATGCATCTGTACGATTTTGCTATGTGGTATGACGTTACTAAAATTAGACCGTCTGAAAAAACTGAATATTATGAAATCCGTGCATCTTTGTTTTTGAAAAAAAGGCAAAGAGGATATCTTATCAATCATTATAAGTACAATGTTCAAACCCAACCTGAGAATTATTATTTCTCATTATTATTATTATTCCAACCTTGGAGAAACACCGACGAATTGAAAAATGGATTTAGCACATATGCGGAAGCTTTTTTGTCGCTACAATCACAATTGACAGAAGCAGATCAGTATCACAAACAAATAACGGATATTCAAGAAGCGCGTGATCATGTAAAGGAAGAAATTAAAAAGAACTTGTTGAATACTGTAGAACAAGAGGCAAATGATCAAGGCGATTACCCATTAGAGTGTGTCCCCGTTGAAACTGTTGGTGCCATGAAAGATTTTAAAGACGCGGGAAACAAATTTGACTGTGGTGATCTACAAAAAATGATTTCGGAATTGAACCATGATCAGAAGCGGATATTTGATACAGTTACGAAATCCTTGACGTCTAACGATAAAATTCTCAGACTTTATGTGAGTGGAGAAGGTGGCACTGGGAAAAGTTTTTTAATAAAAACTATCAGACACTGGATCAAGCATATTATCGGAAAAGACACAGCAGTAACTGCTCCTACTGGAATCGCAGCTTTTAATATCGAAGGTCTTACCATACACCGATTATTTCAATTACCTGTAGAACATGGGCATACAGCCCAGTATAGGCACCTTAGCGATGCAGCCCTTCAAATTGTACGAGATCAACTCAAAAATGTTGCTTTAGTAATCATCGATGAAATTTCGATGGTTTCTAACGTAACTTTCCTGTACATACATTTGCGACTTACAGAAATATTTGATACTACAGATTCCGATGATGCTTGGTTTGGAAAAAAGCCAATTTTGCTATTTGGTGACTTACTACAACTTCCTCCTGTTCACGAAGAACCTGCTTTTATACAATTATCCAATAAGATTATGGAGAAAAATTTTGTAGGATTAGGTTCTTATAATTTATGGTCTGCCTTGTTTAGCTATGACGAATTGACAATAAACATGCGACAGCAGGGTGATAATATTTACAGAGATATCCTGTCGAGAATTCGCACCGGAGTAGTTACCCTTTCGGATACAAAGCTTTTAGAATCGAGGAAATTAAATTTCAAAGCGACAAATTGTAACGACCGATTAAAGGAATTAAGTGATTACATGCTTAATGTGGGATCTAATACGATGTGTTTACTTCCCACATGTGTACAGTGTGATGTTTTGAACGCTGCAATGCTGAGTCGATTTCCGTCCGAAGAAATCCACTTGATTGCTCATGATACAATGAATTGTGCACCATACTTGAAAAAAAAGGTGTCAAAGGTACTAAACAATAATGACGATGATAGCTCCCGAACGGCGGGACTTGCCAGAGTCGTAATTGTTAAAGTAGGAGTGCAAATCATGATTAGAAGAAATATTGATGTTACACTAGGTCTTGTCAACGGTACCATTGCTAAACTTGTTTCAGTTACACGAGGTGTTGATAATGACGTTGAAAAATTGAATATTATATTACCCACGGGGCAAGAACAAATAATAGAACGGGTAAGTGTTAAATTTGAAGTAATGGATAGAGCGTTCGTTATTAGAAAACATTTTCCGATTTGCCTCAGCTATGGTATAACTATTCACAAAAGTCAAGGACTAAGCTTGCAGAATGCTGTCGTAGAAGCAGGTAATTCAATATCACAAAAAAATAGAAGACAATATACAATCCCCCAAAAAATAGAACAAAATATATAATCACAAAAATAGAAGATAATACACAAAAAAATAGAACAAAATATACAATCACAAAAAAATAGAAGATTATAATAATTACAAAATAAAAAAAAGGTGTGAAATCAAAATGAGCTGCAAGTACATAAAGGTACTTTCCAACTGCGCTTAAGATGACACAACTACATATACACAGCTAAAATGCTGTGATCATACATTCCATTACTCATATCGCGGACATTTTTTAATTAATCCGTCAAAAAGAATCCCATTTAAAAAAAATTGTCGTAAATTAATAACTTTACAAAATTAATAATATACCAAAATTACGCCAATTATAAGAATGGCTATTATACAAAGACAAAATTGTATTAAATAATATTAAGCAGACATATTTTTATACAAGTAAATATTTTAATACGAATAAATATTTTATTCAAAATACTTGGCGCTGCGGAACCGAAAAAATGTTAATTGTTTTAGTAGTAATAATAATTTATAATAACTCCCTTACAATCTAAAATACATAAACATATATATACATATACATATTAGAAACGCAGTCAGATATATTCTACATATATTTAACTCTAATATCATACGTAGCATATGCACCCGCACACATACACACATTCACGAAAGCACGCACAAGAAAGAAAGAAAAAGATTAATGCAATTTATATATATTTATTTCAGTTTAGCAACTCCAATTCGGAGTGCAGCGCCAAGTATTTTGAATAAAATATTTATTCGTATTAAAATATTTACTTGTATAAAAATATGTCTGCTTAATATTATTTAATACAATTTTGTCTTTGTATAATAGCCATTCTTATAATTGGCGTAATTTTGGTATATTATTAATTTTGTAAAGTTATTAATTTACGACAATTGTTTTTAAATGGGATTCTTTTTGACGGATTAATTAAAAAATGTCCGCGATATGAGTAATGGAATGTATGATCACAGCATTTTAGCTGTGTATATGTAGTTGTGTCATCTTAAGCGCAGTTGGAAAGTACCTTTATGTACTTGCAGCTCATTTTGATTTCACACCTTTTTTTTATTTTGTAATTATTATAATCTTCTATTTTTTTGTGATTGTATATTTTGTTCTATTTTTTTGTGTATTATCTTCTATTTTTGTGATTATATATTTTGTTCTATTTTTTGGGGGATTGTATATTGTCTTCTATTTTTTTGTGATTTTATTATTACCTTCTATTTTTTGTGATATATTTGATTTTTCATGTACTTGGCGTAATTTTTTTACTTTTTGAAGTTTTTTTATGGGGATCTCACTTCTTTTTACAAAGATAATTGGCATAGTAGGGGCAGACTTTAGATAATTTTTATTGGGGGGAAAAAAAGTGGAAAATTTGAAATCGACCGGAAGACGGGAAACCGGGTCTCATCGCATTTGAATTTTTTTTGTAATCGTTTTTCTCCATTGTAGTATATCGTTAATATACATGTTTATATATGGTTGAATTTGTCTTTTTACACTCTGTAATAATATAGAATCAAAGTATAAGATTACTTGAAAAATTATGACCTTGAAATCTCGTAAATTTACCGTAAAAAAACATCTTTCGTTGTAATTATTTTTACCATGTCAAACAGTACAACTTTTGTCTAAGGAATTTTTTTCATATATATATAAATAAAAGATTTCAAAATTTTAATGAAATAACCGATACTTTCGTTAAGAATACACTGTTCCAACAGATTTTATAAATATGGATTCTCTAGAATGGAAAAGCGATCCCAATTATAATATTGGATTAAATATAGTAAATAATTTAGCAGTAAACGATTCGGCCGAACGAGCAGTCAAACTCATGCAAAAGTTCAATTGTAACTATTCAACAGCCATCTGGACTTGTAACATTCAATACACGTTTCTTATAAATTTTCGTACGCTGAATACGAATTCGCAAACCGTTTTTCGCCAACATCCTCCGTTTTCGAAAAATTAGTTTATTTTAAAAAAAAATGCAAATTTTCAACTTGAACGTCTTGCGTATCGAAATAGTAATAGTTATTCGGTTGCTTGTTCCGTCAAAATTATTTTATAAACCTTCGGGAACACAACGATATAAGTTATTATTGCATTATTACTATTTAAATATATTTAAACCACGATCAAAGAAAAAATGCACCCGAAACGCAACAATTTTTGCAGATATCTGTCAATTTATTTTAAAAACTAAGAGTCTAGAAGAAAATCTGACTACTCCACGCGATGCAGCAGACATTTTTCCTTCGGAAAACATTAACAAAAGTGGTATGTCACATTTCGTTTTCAATAACTGAGCGAAATAGTTTGGCAAAACGTATGGCGCCGACAGTGGTAGTCGCGCGCGTGTAAGCGATTCTGTCGGTGAGCGGCAATGGATACGCCCGCCGCTGTTGCCTTCTGTATTGAAAACAAACCGTGACTTACCACTTTTATTGGTGTTTTCCGGGGGGAAAATGTCTGTTGCATCACGTGCAATGGTGAATTTTCTTCTAGAGCCCTAGTTTTTAAAATAAATTGAAAAATATCTGCAAAAATTGGTGCATTTCGGATGTAGTTTTCCCTTTAATCAGTTATTTATAATTATCCAAAAAAAATTGTAGACGAAAATTATACTTTTTGACAACATAAATATAATGCCAACGAAAAAAGTATTTTTTGATGGTTCATTTTTTGAGATTTCAAGGTCATGATTTTTTTGTGTAATCTTATACTTTGATTCTATATTATTACAGAGCGTAAAAAGATAACGATATATAAAAATGTATATTAACGATATACTACAACGAAGAAAAACGAGTTACGAAAATAAAAAATTTCAAATGCGATGAGGCACAGTTTCTCGTTCTCCGATCAATTTCAAATTTTGCACACATTATTTTTTCTCCCAGTGGCATAATCCTTGGGGAGTGACCCCGTCAAAAATCTCAAAATTATATTTCGACAAGAGTAACTAAGGTCCACCCTAATAAACAGTCTTATGACGGGATAGAATTAAAGATAAATTCTACATAATAGAAACTATGCACACCTGCAATGCTTCAAGATGATGATTGAATTGGTGGAATTGGTTTAAATTTGAGTTTTCTGATATGAACCAAACTTACAAGAAGCAAATAGAGGATTGCAGCTGAATAAAATCGTTTAATAAAATCGTTTAATTAATATAATTAATATAATACTATGTCACAATAAATTTTTTTCTCTGCCGTAGATCATACTGCATCATCTTCTGCTTTGATTATCTGTAAATATATATAAAATCCACATTTTAGTTATTTTAGTTACAACTTAACGTAGAACTTATTATATATAGAAATAGAGTGGCCTTTTGCTTTAGTGAGTGTAGAGACTAAATAATGTGTCCGAAGGAGGTGCGAGCGTATGGCAGAAAGTCTTGTTGCAGGAAATTTAAATGCTAATGGTAATAATTCAGCGAAATGAACGCGGAGATCCAATATTTTTAACGCGCAATGTATTGGTGTTGGAATGAAACTAATTTATTTAGTATGTTTATTGGTGATTTTAAATAATGGGAATCTAAAAAATTAATGAATTAATGAATAGCGTGACAACTACTTTGGATTTTATTAATTAAAGTATTACGAATGTCTTTCACAAAAGATTGAAAAGCATTAACGGAGATGTGTTTTCAGTGTACTTTCTTCACTAATGTGACTTGCTTTACATTGCAAGCAGTCCACCATAATCTATTTTCTTAATAATTCTTAATGCTATGTCTTTAAACAAATTTTGTCGATTTACCTTATTTGACAAAGTTCCAGAAACTTGTGCGAAACAAGATGCTCTGTCTATCTATTTAATCTTCTCCGGACAACCTCCACGCCTGTGCATTCCCTTCATTTCTATCCATCCAAGCCTGTGCGTCCCCTTCAATTGTACTATCCAAGCCTGTGCGTCTCCTTCATTTTTATCGAAGTCCTGTACGTCCCCTTCATTTCTATAATATAATAACCTTTACATAAAATAAAAACTCTAAATTGCTGGTATACAAATACAAATATCTGGCAA
Organism: Andrena marginata; assembly: GCA_963932335.1. Taxonomy (NCBI): domain Eukaryota; kingdom Metazoa; phylum Arthropoda; class Insecta; order Hymenoptera; family Andrenidae; genus Andrena; species Andrena marginata. Next base: position 14,494,463 of record OZ010664.1, read on the forward strand.
TTTAAATTCAATGCAATTTTTTACTACAATATATTATTTTGTACAAGCATGGTACAAATTTCTAGAAACTTATGCGAAAGAAGGTGCTTCTCTGTCGAACCTTCTCCGGACAACTTCCAAGTCTGCGACTCTACATAAAAAATCTATTAAATAAATTTGGCGACTTACCTTGTTAATTGAGACAATAATTCCGTCTCCTATTTAGTGTAAAAACTCCTGACATCTCAAATTTGGACAACTTACATTATTTGACACTTGGAGGTTAAGATTGGTAGGTTATAAAGTTCAATGTATTTAAAAAATAGTTTGTACAATGACGGACGACGATCCCTGCCGAATAATCCCGAGAGTCGAACGAAGAACGAAACATGTGTTAGTTTCGTTTTGGCTGAAGGTGTGCGTGTAACACGTATATACGTAGAAGAACGAAACATGTGTTAGTTTTGTTTTGACTGAAGGTGTGCGTGTAACGCGTATACGTATTATGTTTGACGAAAAATTTCTAGAAGAATCAGAAGAAGAAGAAGAAGAAGAATCTTAACATTCCGACTGATCCATGAGACGATATTATCATATCTCTGTTATGCGTGGACCGATTTTATTGAAATTGGTCTCATTCCAAAGCTTATATGCGGTTTACATAAGAAAAATGCCTTTAAATTTAGAAAATATTGCAAGCGTCATGAGATATTAATGAAATAAGTTTCAGGTTAGGTTGGATTAGCCGGGCGACGAGTAAATGATAAGCAGTAGCGACAGTCGCCATATATAGGGTGTCTTTTTCTTTCCTGTACTTTCTTTCCTGTACTTGGCGTCGAGACGCTACCGCGTCTCTAGATTTACTTGCGGACAAATTTACGTTGCTCTTTTTCGGGTGACCACATTACAAGGACCGCATCTTATCAATTATGATCCATCTTCCGTAAAGGCACAAGAATCGGCTATAATAGAGTACAATAGATTACGAAAAAAATATAGACCTGATCTTATGACTATTTCAATTTCTAAAAACCGCGTTCGCAATGTTCGTGATGCTGTTTGGGCACTACCTAATTATTATGTATCCGAATGTCAGAATACTAATGATCACATCGTGGATACCACTCAATACTACGTAAAAGGTCTTCCGAATTCTGATGGTGTGTCTTGTTATGCGAATGCCACAATCCAATGTATATTATATTGTTCATCCATAAGAGAAAACTTATTTTCGACTGAAAAAGCTGATGATATTATAAAAGTCTTTATGGACCGATATAAATCGGACCAAAATCCAAACATAATATCATTACGGCAATTCGCAGGAGAAAAATACGCTAACAGTCAGCTACATGATGCAGCTGAGTTTATTACCTCTCTTTGTGATCATGAGATTCTTATTAAGAATGCAGTACAACACGAAATTACAACGGTATTAAGATGTTTAGAGTGTAATTACACAAGTACTACTCTCAGTACAAATTGTGTGGTACATCTTGAACTGCCCAAGATGTTAAAAAAGAAATCATTTGAATTTCAAGATATAATAAAACACAATTTCACAGGATGGAAAAATCTGAAAGATCCTTGCAATAATTGTGATAATACAAATTCAAACACAATGAAGAAAATCGAGATAACTGCTTCCAAACAAATTCTTATTGCAAAATTACATTTGTTCGATCACGATAGTAGTGGAACAACGAAAGTGGAAAATTTCTACATCAAAGCAATACCTACTACTAAAATACAAATGGGAGATCACTGTTTTAAACTTAAGACAGCGATTTTCCACCACGGTAAAAGTATTGCTGATGGTCATTACACGAGTATGGTAAGGGGTAAGGGCACAACGTGGGTATCCGTTGATGATTTGCGAGTAGAAAAAAAAGCTTGGCCACGAAATGCTAAAAATGCATACATATTTTTCTTCGAAAGGTGTTAATTTATTGTGGTTGTTATTACACTTCAATGTTAAATACGTTCAGCGCCAAAGGCTGCTTTCAGCTCCATAAGCTGCTTTGCGCACCATGTATTGTACACCAAGTACCATACATACAGGGTGTCCCAAAAATGCTGCGGGTCCTTAAAGGGGGTAATTCGGGGGGTGATAGCAAACAACTTTTTCCTTTGCGAAAATGTTCTCCGAGGTTTCGTTAACGAGATATTAACAAAAAGCACCGACCAATCAGAGCCCGAGATTGGCGGCCGAGTTCCCACGCTAGCGTGGCCGCGCGCCGCGCTGCGACTGCGAACAAGCAACTCGGCATGCATCGAAGGAAATTGCACAGAATGGCAAATGAAAAAGACGTAACAAATAAAATGGAACATGTTGCCATGGTTTGTTCGTCATTTAAAGTGAATAATGAATAAAGGATAAATGGATGAAAATCGCGTGCAACCTAAAAAGACGAATACGCAGTTTTTTTTTAGAAGATTCGAAAATAATAATTATTTGAAGTGGGAGGATAAAGAATACGTAAATTTTCTTGTGTTAATAACGTAGCCACGAAAAGGTAATGCAACAGGAAATTAACGAAAAATAATAGTAGTTCGTTATTGTGATAAAAATCCGTAATTCAATAACGGCCAGCACTGTTGGTGATAAAGAATAAGTCTATTTAAAAAGCCCGAATAAATATTTTCGTACGGGAATTTTGAGAATTATCGCCGGAAATAAGCCATCGTTTGCGTTAAATTTAAAAATGAATGATCACCAATAAAGTAACTAAAACTCACCCTTGTTAGAAATTCACCTGCAGCTTGAAAATCTGTGTCACAGGGTCACTGAACCGATCCTGGTCATCGATGGACGAGCTCAGTGCACAGCTGGTCCCAGGTATACGACACTACCGAAAGTTAAGGGTCGCAATGTCAGGTGCGTCCAGGTCAACGTACCGAATATTCACTTCACTGCACGGCTACTAACACTGATCACTTAATTTATTTTTCATGGAACGTGTTGTTCCTACGTTATAAAAATTGGTGGAAATGAATTTTTACTTGGCGTTCGGGGCCGTGGGTATTTCCGCGCAAATTCTCACGCTGCAGCACTTGCGTCCTCGTTGTTCGGGGGGTGCAACCAGAACATCGCGTAATACTCTTAAGCAGAGAACATTTCTGCGACGTGATTGCTTGCTGACTGACAAGATTTTTACGAAGCGACTTCTTCTACCCTCAAATAGTTTCTCTCGTTCCATTATGAGTTGACCCCCCACCAGACCAAGAGGCTTCAGGTAGAAAGAAGCTAGCACATTTTCGAAACACACGTGCTTCGCAGAAGTGCAACGAACGGACTATCGTGCACTTTTACAAAACTCCGCGTTCCGTCCTTTTACTGCTAATGTACCCATTGCTTCGAGGTAGGCAGCAGACACCACGTGCATCCCTCCCAAACGGCCACTGTCCTAAAGAGGTCCTCTTCACAGCAGTATCTCCTCCCCAAGGCTTCACTCGCACGGAATTCGTCGACGCAGAGCATTTCGCTAGGGTCGCGGTGTATGACCGTACTGTCCCACTAGTCGACGGTAGACAACGGTTTCCTACAGTTTTGGGTAATTTATGAGTAGGTAATACATGAGAGTTCTGGATACGATGGGCGAGGGGGTGAGGCGGGGCGGGGGGTACCGCGCTCTTCCGCGAGATGGGCGAGGGGGTGAGGCGGGGAGGGGGCACCGCGTTCGCTGGTGAGGGGAATGACGTCACAGGGGAGGGCGATTTCAAGCTGGCGTCGCGCGCGCAACCGTTGATGGTGGTGGGGGTAATTGATCAACCGTTGGAGCGAAAATTCCCTAGATTTGATTTAGCGACGTCGCCGACCAATGAAAAATCCCTAGATTTGATTTAGCCACACCGCCGACCAATGAAAAATCCCTAGATTTGATTTAGCGACACCGTCGATCGATGAAAAAATCCCCACGGATTCGATATTGACGCCACCTATCGGATGTTTAAGGTACATTGAACACGCGCCGTTGCCGCGGAATCTCCGTACGCGCGCACGGATCGGTGCGCAGGCGCGAAAGATACCGCGCGAAAGGGTGTAACGCGAATGCTATAATCCGACGCCGATACCTATTCGAGATTAATTAATCTAAAAAGCGCAACCGTCTCGTGAAAGAATTCAACGTCTCCCTCGTATAAACAGTCGCCGACCATTCGACGCGGTATCGCGATAATTATTCGAGATCGAGTAATCTAAATATTCCAACCGTCTCGTGAAAGAATACAACATCGCGTATAAACATCCGCCATCGAAAGATTTCACAGGGAACGTGGAAGATTGATGAGTAAACCCGACATATCAATATTTTTTTAAATTCAGTACTTTAGCATTTAGTCTGTCATTTCTTATGAATGTATAGTTCTTAAAATTGACGTGGTGATTATTGTTAAGTTTTGTTTCACAAAGAAGGACCACATCCGGGTCATTTATTTGCAAACATTCTGCGAGGTTTGCCCTTCTTTCATTCGTGATCAAGGAATTTACGTTTATTTCAAGAATTTTTATCTTCTCGAGGGTTATTTTCCCTCTGATACTATTGTCTTGGATGATGTCGATGTTGTTATGAGTCATTGAATACAATATCTATAGATTCAGCTAATATGTCTATTTTTTTTGAGTTTGCATTGATGTGTTCTAGTAATCGCGATGTTTGTGCGTTTACAGAGGAATCAATTATTTTCTTTATTTGATCTAGGAGTGTGATCTGGGAGGGGTGAACTACGGGGGTTTCGGGGAGGGATTCTGGTATTTTGTACGTGTATGGAGGTGAAGGTTTAGTAGCTTTGTGGCCAGTTACAATGGAACTAAAGGAGATGCCTTTTTTGATAACGTTGTTGACCGATTTCAATTTTTTCTCTTGTTCTAACTTAGTAGTTAGCCTCTTTTCTTCTATTTTTTGTCTTATTTCCTTGAGTTTCGGACATCCTCGATAGGAAGCGGGATGGCCGAAACTTTTACAATTGATACAAAAGGGTCTAGCTTCTTTTTGAGATTCATCATCGGTTTGAAGTGAGTTGTAGCGGGGGCATTCTCCTGGGTTATGAGGAGAGTCGCATTTAACGCAGCGGTATTTGAGATTGCAGTTAAATGCCACATGACCAATTCTTTGACACCTTTTGCATTGGATGCGGTCCTTCTTAATGATTTTTTCCCAACGAACGAATGTGTGTAGTAGGACTTTTATTTCTTTTAAATTGTTTATATTGCTAATAGGAGACAGTTGAACTAGGAATATCGGTAGACTTCTGCCTTCCTCTAGTGAGCGCCGAGTTGCAAATTTTTTAACCGATAAGAATTGGAGGTTTTCTATTTTTTGGTTGATCAGGGCATCTAAAATTTCTTGTGTATTGAAATCGCTCTCTAAATCTTTGAGTAGAACTGTTAGGTTTTTATCTGTTTTTGGTGTGTACGTAAAGAATTGTATTTCGTTTTGTTTTAAAATTTGAATTGCGAGCTTGAAGTTATCAGTGGTGGTGGTATGTAGCAAGTGTTTGTTGACATTTACTCGTCTGATGTAAAAATCTTTTAGGTGCCCTGATAGTAGGTCTACAATTTGTTTTGTTGAGTTAACATGTAGGGTAATCGGGGGCGGTTTGGATTTGTTATGCGGCGATGAGGTGTTTGTGGAGTTTGTGGGTTTTTGCGGTTGCTTACTATTTTGGATGATGTCTCCGTTGTTTCTTTGGGCTTGCGATGCGTTGTTGGATTGAAGAGCATGTCGATGGGTGTTGCTGGGTCCGCTCGGCGTGGTGCGATCCTTGGAGGATGTTGGAAGGGAAGGTGTCGACGAATTTGGCCGGTCTTTGGGTGAGTCCTTGGTACCTGGTGCGTTTGCCTTCCTTTTGGGGTCGCTTTTATGGTCCTGGGGGGTCGGTGCGCGTGGCTTTTTCGAGCCGGTCAGGGTAGCTGGCCGTTCGTCTTTTGGGTTTTCCCCATCAATGTCAATCACATCCGGCTCTAGCAGTTGAAATCTATTTTCTGTTACGAACTCGGAATGGGTATGACTGGACGTTTTCAGAGGACGCCCTTTAAGGTGGAGTGCTTCTTCGAGTTGTTTCGAGAGATTATTCACGGTGTTATTTAGCGTGTCGATTGTAATCAGTAGATCCTCGTATGATGGTTTAGTACTGCTTATGCTAGCAGGAGATTCGCAATCCATTTCGAGGTTTTGCGAGATCACTGGGTGTGGGGCTTTCTTGATATTATTCGCCGATGTATCTGGCGAATTTATGTTGATTGTTCCATTGTCTTTTTTAACTAAGATGGGCATGGGGTTATATCTTTTTCCCGTTTTGCCTTTTATAATTTGCTTGTAGGTTTTAGGGGATTTGAGGTCCCCAGACTCTAGAGCTTTTAAGACTAGAGGATTATCTTTTAATGGGGTCTCCATCTTCGCGATTGGAGCGTGTGGATGGAGTACTTTTTCCGTGTACTGTTGGAGATTAGTGACATAATCGGTTTCTTTCTTTTTGTGGGTTGTAATGGGAGGACAGGCCTCTGCCCTCGGGGGGTGGTCTCTTACACCTGCAATCTTATGGCGTTGCTTGAGTCACACGTTGCGTGAGGTGCACTGGGGGGTGTGAAATGTTCACACGCTGAACAGTGAAATCAATTGTAGCCAGCTTGGGCAGGCTTGTTGAAGGCCTGCACTGGTGAGCGTTCTTCGGCGGAGCCCGCCACGCGGTTTATTGCACTGTAGTCGTAAAGCTGGAGGACTGCTCCGGTATGTCCGTACACTGTCACTGCTGTTTTGCAACTGCCGCCTATCCAACTCCCCCAACGCCAGCTCTCTCACATTAGTCTTTTCCGAATAATACATATACCGAGCGTCACACACGCGCACACACACCGTTGCCGAACGCCAACGAATTATCGGATGATGTCGGCTATTTACACACTGCGTCTTCGAGAGAGGGGAAGAGACAGAGCATTATTTTAAAGCTAAAATTCTAGGGAGGGAAAGAGACAACACTACTTAGTGGTACAGTCGCTTTTGTTGTTTAGATAACAGTATTTCAAAATGATTTTCAATCTTAGCGTCTCGCGCGATCGTATGTAACTTGAATCCTCTGGAGCAGCCGTGCGGATGACGTCATTTTCACGGCGCGAGGAACGAAATATAATTATGCAGCGTCGGCAGAATGTTTTTTTCCCCAACGCAGAGAAATAGTAATTATTGAAATGCTGAATCTTAAAATTAGGTGGCGTGGAGAAAGACGGATAAATAAAATTGACAAATAATGTGTTTAAGAAATTTATTTAAAATTAAAGAATATAATTTAACATTTTTTCCTACGAGCATCAGCTAGAATATCATTGATGGCACATGCTACCAGTTCGCAATCTACATAATAATCCTCACAGTAATGTTCGCTATCGCGTATGATTTTAGCAGCACGACGCGCATCTAATGTTTCGCAGGCAACACCGCTATGCTGTAGCACGTTAACAAAAGTTTTAAATTTTACTCTCGCATCTTCCGCAGTTTGATATATCCGCGAATACATATATTCTATACATGGCTGAAGATTAAATAAAAATGATACTGTGTCCAGTGTGTAATATAGTGTATCATTACATTGTGTAATCTTTATAATTGGTGAATCAAAGATCCGAAAAAAATCCACCGTTAAACTATCAATCTGCATCGAAGGTGATCCAGGTAATCGTGCACGTTCTTCAATGGTTGTACGATTGTTGCATAGCGAACACCATGTATCCCATGGTAACATGAGAAACATCCCACGATTGTCGCCGAGAACCATTTCTACATCAATCGTAGGCCGTACGCGGATCCCAATTTCCATATATTTGCTGCCTATGGATGTTAATGCGTATCTTCTGACCATGATATGCGATGTTCGACGCGGGCTAAGAGAGCAATCAAAGCTATGAAATTGCTCGCTCGTATTAGGAATAAACATAAAAATTTTGAGATGTGAAAATTGAGCCTTACCAAACAACTGTATCCTCCCGCATTGAGCCACACCATCATCTCGCACGATCGGAACGTAATAATTCATGCTTTCAACGTTTTCTTTGGCGCTGGTACTGCACATTTTGTTTTCAGAGCAGTATTTGTTCCGTCGAAAGTCACTGTGGATACTCAGCGATTGATGGAATAGCGTTCGGGAGCCCTCTTAAATAGAGGTGCAATTGCTTCCCCCACCACACCATTTTTATTTTAAAACTATCAATTTTTCCATAATGTGTTTCAATCTTAACGTCGCAGTATGTAATTTGAGCCCCATCCTCAAGGATAAAAGTCTCGACACGTGTCGAATGTAATATGATACCTGTGGGAACGTCGAATCTTAAAAATATGCGGAATCAGCAGAAATTTCATCGAATGATATTGCGCGCCAATTAGTCATACGAATGAATCATAGAAAGAATTATGCTGCATCAGCAGAAACTGCATAGAACCATGTTGGGACGGATCGTCGTTTTTGCATTCGAGGGAGGGGTACGCTGACGGAGATAGCAAATTGCAGTCTAGGTATAAATATGAGCTCCAAAGTGCACAAAGCCTCAAATCGTTGCAACGTGTTGCGAGGAAAAGACATTACAGCCATGGGAGAATTCGCGCAAGTAACCCGCCAATTGCTGGATCAATCCGCACGATTGATTTCGCGGGAAGAGTACCTCGCGTGGGAAGAACGGTGCAACGAGTGTGTCGAATCTTTAGAAGAACAGAGCCGCGTGAAACGTCCTCGATTATCGATCGGTGTTCGGCAATCGTTGGTTGCTCGAATTGCGCAGCTCGAAGGGCTGAAACATTCGTTGCGCAGCCGTTTCTTGCATGAAGGTGCCGGACATTCGAGCACACGACTTTTGTGGCGCGAAATAGACGCTGCGTTTGATAACCGCGTATTAACTGGTGCCGTGTTAAATTCGAACTACATCGAGCCGCGCAGCTTCCTCCAGGATGCGGCGACCATTGTGTTGGAGCATGTGCGAGGTGCTTTGAGGAAACAGCGGAACCTCAAAGTGAACACGGTGTTCAACGGCGAATTTGTGGCGGGTGACAAGCATGCTTGTAAAAGCACCAATACCCGGAACTGCGAACTCTTTCACACATCCGATCTGCAGGAGTGGTATCAGCGATGCGTCATCGAACCCACCCTGGCATCGCTGGAAGAGTTCCAGGAACGTGACAGCGGCTGGGCATTGACGAAAATCCTCAACCTGACCGTCAATGTCAACAAGTACAATCCGCTGCGCGCGGGATGCCACTTCAAGTTACCGCGTGATTTATTGCTGAAGAATACAACAATTAGCGTGCAATCCGAGGACAATGCATGTTTCGCGTGGGCAGTGGTCGCCGCTCTCCATCCTGCTGAACGACATACCGATCGCCCAAGCTCATATCCGCACTATACATTGGTGCTAAATCTCCAGGGCATCGAGTTTCCAATGTCCCTGGAGCATATCGGGAAGTTTGAGTGACAGAACAGCGTCTCCGTCAACGTGTACATCTTCGAGGCGGAGAATGGATCGAAGGTCTTTCCACTGCGCCTCACCAGCAACAAGAGGGATCGACACGTCAACCTGCTCTACACACCGAATCAAGAGCACGGCGATGTAGGGCACTTTGTGTGGATCAAGAACTTATCTCGGCTGGTGTGCATGCAGCTCAGCAGACACAATGGGAAAAAATTCATCTGTGATCGGTACGTGTATAAACTTGTGAAATATTGAAATGTCTCGCGAAACAATTAAATAAAAAAAAAAAAAAAATTATGTTTACAGGTGTATGCACTGCTTTAGCTCAACCGAGAAGTTGGAGGCGCGTGCAGTGGACTGTGGGCAGATGAACGACTGTGCCATCGTGCTGCCCAGCGAAGGCAAAAATTTCCTCAGCTTCGAGAACCACTGTAGGAAGGAGCGGCTCCCCTTCGTGATGTACGCAGATCTGGAGTGCATCATTGAAAAAACAGAGGACAGCCACCGAATTGATGACAACAAATTACACACGTATCAACATCATAAAGTTCATAGTATAGCCTATTATATGCATTGCTCGTACGATACATCCCTATCGACGTATCGATGTTGCCGCGATGCGGAATTGTGTTCCATGGTTCGTAGACGAACTGAAAAAATTTGCAAATTTCGCCAAACCCATCTTGAGCAGTAATGTTCCCATGCCGGATTTAACCAACAAACAGTTGACGGTATTTTACAATGCAACACACTGTCATATTTGCGAAGAATCATTCAAGGCTGGTGATGTACGAATTCGCGATCATTGTCATCTATCCGGACGATTTAGAGGCCCGGCACATTCGGAGTGCAATTTAAATTATAAAAATGCGTTTTACATCCCCGTAGTTTTCCATAATTTATCCGGCTACGATTCACATTTCATTATCAAAGAAATAGCTACCGCTTTCGACGGTCACGTTGACGTATTGCCTATAACTAAAGAAAAGTATATTTCATTCACTAAAAATGTCGAAGATACGGCTGAATCAGATTCGCGATATTATATTAAATTACGATTCATCGATTCGTACAAATTTCTCAATACCAGTCTCAACAAATTAGCATCTTTTCTCAGAATAGATCAATTAAAAATTTTACGATCCCAATTTGAAACATTATCCACCGAAGATTTCAATTTATTGACGCGAAAGGGTGTCTTTCCGTACGAATACCTTGATTGCGCGAACAAGCTGCAGGACCCGTGCTTACCGCCGCGCGAGTCATTCCACAGTTTGTTAACGGGTGAGATAGTATCCGAGACCGATTACGCACACGCCGAGACTGTCTGGCAGCGTTTCGGGATTAGAACCTTGGGCGAGTACAGCGACTTGTATTTGAAAACAGATGTTTTGTTATTGGCAGATATTTTTGAAAATTTTCGAGAAAGTTGTATCAAGAGTTACGGACTAGATTCAGCACATTATTATACTCTACCTGGTTTCACGTGGGATGCAATGCTAAAACACACCAAAATTACATTCGAATTGCTCACCGACGTCGAGATGGTTATGTTTATTGAACGCGGTATACGTGGGGGTTTAAGCCAATGTTCTGGACGATATGCACATTAGGGTGGAGTGAAAATATACGTTTTTTTTTGGGTGGGGGATTTTTGAAATGGAATAGCTGTCAAAAGTTGCCTTATTATATAACTAAAACAACCGCGAAAGATCGGTTTTCTACATTTAAGTTTTGAGGTGCCCCGAAGGTCTTAAAAAATCAGAAATTTTTAGTTTTTCTTCTCTTCTTTATTTTTTGTTTATTTCCTTAGACAAAAGAAAATAAAGCTGAAATAGTGGTTACATCATAAAATAAACCTGAAAATGAAAGAATACAAATTTGCTTCCTCTGGCCTAGATTAAAGAGATATCACAAAGGCCACAAACTTCAAGGCTTTTTACAACAAATTTGTGAAAAAAGTAATTGAGTTGATTTTGTATGTTTTTATTAAAGTATACTTGGATTGTTTTTTTAAATATTACAAAAAACCGAATCTTTAAATTACATCGTATAATCTCTCTTTGTTTCGTACGATGGCATATTTCTGCGAGATAAAAGCCTGCCTCTTATAAAGCCATCGCGTTTCTCATGCCCGCAGACTGCTCCTGAAGCCTCTGTGACTAGCTTGATGCATCGTTCAACTGCTTGGGTATGACATGGGAATAGAGTTATATTGTCTTCTATTTCAAACCCAAATTCAACAATGCTTCTTAATTTTTTAGCAGATAAATTTCGAGTCAAAGGTGGTTCAGTGACCTGAGACTTTTGCCAAGCAATGATTTCCGTATAATCCGAGGCCTCAAAATTGAAAGGAGGTATTTTGAAATTTCGAATGCCAGTTATTTTTTGAGATCTTGCTTTTAAAATACGACGAAAGCCTAGTTCTCTAATATTCTTTCTTTCATCTGCAAGCATAGCTATAAGAATATTTTCGGGATGACCAAAATATCCATTTTTTTGTATTACGGGATCAATTATCCTTTTTAAGTCATCGCTAAGATAACGGCTATAATTAATGGTTGACCACAAATGTTTTGCTCCTTTTGTGCAAAAAGGATTGCACTTAATTTCGAACCACATCCGGCCGTATACTTTCATCACAAAAGTTGCCAGAGTTTTCAAATTTTCACACGGATTAATCTTAGCTGCGTATAAACGTAAGATTTTATTTGCTGTTGTGATCCATCTAGAATGATTTACTGGACCTGGATCCCTATTTGATAAATCGGAAGAGAATATTCCTGTCGAAATTGCTGTCATTATATCGAGCAGATATTTTTGGTCTGTACTGAGATTTTGGTTAGTTATCCTAGGAAGTGCCGTAGATATAATTTCAAATTCAACTGTAGGGAGTTTTTCGCATCGTTGGAGTTCAGTTCCTATTTGACCTGAGAAACAACGGGGCCCTGCTGTTTGGCCATCTAAGTGCAGCATTAAATGGCGCAGAGGTAACTCGTTTGCGTGAAGTTGGCAGACCAACCATTGCAACGGTCTGTTAAGATTATGTTCTAAAAGCCGAATGACACCTCCTTTGGGCCCCGTGTTTACAGCAGTTCCATCACAGCCAACGACAGATAAGAAACTTACGTCAACGGATTTGCTATTTAAATAATTAATTATGGCAATTTTGATGTTTTGCGCTGACCCTGATTGACAAGTTACATGACCAAAATACATATCGCCCGGTTCGGACACGAGAACATAGTGTTCCTCAATTTGTATTTTTCGGTAGTACTTAGACCCTTTCTTTTCCACTGTCATTGTTTTATCTCTTCTTCCATCGAAATAGAGACCAAGAATGGACTCCGTTCCCCCGTCTTCAGTTAATTCAGATCGCATTTTCGTTCTTTCACGTCGAACCTTAGAACGATCTACTACAAAACTTTTATCATCTGACGTTACAATTCCAAAATCTTGTAGCACAGCAGACGCTATAATTGCAGCAGACCGATCAGAGACTCCAGTACGGTCGGAAGCGAGAGCAAGGGAAGGGAGATTAACTCGCATTTGTTTAGATGGTGGTTCCAGAATGTCATCTTGCAGTGTCAGAGCTTTTTCTGGTGGACTTGAGCGAGATATTTGTGTTAACTCTAGATCTATTGAATCTGACACATTGGTAATCCGATTTCTAACTGATGTGCGTCCATGGCTACAAGAAGGTTGCTGAAAAACCTCGTCTCGCTGGGCGAGTGATAAGTCTCTCTCCTTTCTCTCTATTCTATCATTTTCTCTTTTGGTTGTGACTAAATCAATGGACCCAATTATCATCTTTCTCTCTGTTCTTTGATCAATTAGAAAAGCTATTTCCCGTTTCGGAACTCGGCGTTTTTTTTCACAGGTACACATACTGTCCCCAATATTTTTACATTTGCAGCTACAAATGTCAAACAGTCTTTTTGAATTTTCTTGGAATATTCTAATTTTTATCTTATAATTTTCATTGCCCTGGCGTTTCTTGTATGGCTTCATTAAGTTTCTATACTTATCGTGATAGACCCTAATCATTTGTAGAACCCTTTTATGAATTACTATTGGGATCGATGCTTTCTCCCAAATTTGACGAATTTCGACGGCAACTCTTTCTGATATTTCTAATACCGTAGGTTCTTTCGAGTTTTTTTCTGGTTTAAATTCCTGTTTGATAAAAAGGTAATATTTCATAACATCATGGTAAGTAGGTAGTTTGTTGGGCCACAACTCTTTTGGGGTGCCAAATATGGGGCAATTAGTCCCTTTCCTAGTCTTTATTTGAGCCATATTGTACTTATAACGAACTAGCATTAAGTGCTCGGCGTTGCCGTGACTTCTTATATTAATCTATTGCTGTATTCCACCCGCGAGAAGCGCTCGGCCTGTGGTCGCCGTCTATCGATCATGTCGCGTACTTTCCATCGTAAGCCGGCCGAGACATGATTTCTTTATGTGAGTAGTGGCCTTGTCTGATGTTCGGAAATGCTGGATAGAAGTTATTTCACGGTCATAGAAGATTTCTAATAGAAGTACAGCCATTTTAGGCCAATTGTGGTGAACGTCTCAAATCTACGTTTTTTGTGTAAATATTCCGATTTTCATCACGGTGGGGGCACCTCAAAACGTTAAGCGAAACAAAAAATACTTTTAGGAGTACTTAATGCTCCCAGTCCCCCATATTTCCCCAGGTATTCCAAACCATTTATCGAAAATTAATATTTTCACTCCAGCCTAATGCACATGCCAATAACAAGTACATGTCATCTTACGACGCATCGGAAGAGTCATCGTACTTGATGTACTTCGACGTGAACAATTTGTATGGATGGGCAATGTGTCAGCCTCTACCATACGCTAAATTTCAATGGGTCGAAGATGCTGCAAATTTTTATGTGTCTTCAATCCCGGTCGATTCACCCACGGAATACATTCTCGAGGTAGATTTGGAATATCCGCAACGTCTGCACGACGCTCATGCCGATCTACCGTTCTGCCCGACACGTGCCAAACCACCTGGCAGCAGGCAGGACAAGTTACTCGCGACGGTATATGATAAGCAGCGTTACGTTATCCATTACCGTAACCTGCAGCAGTGCACGCGTCATGGTCTTCGTATTACAAAGATACACCGCGTCCTGCAATTCGCTCAATCTCCCTGGCTCCGCGATTACATCGAACTCAATACACGGTTTAGAACAGGCGCGACAAACGACTTTGAAAAAAAATTGTACAAATTGATGAACAACGCGGTATTTGGTAAAACTATGGAAAATGTGCGAAATCACGTGGACGTAAAACTTTTGACTCATTGGGAAGGGCGATATGGCGCGGAGGCAATGATCGCGAAACCGAATTTCCACAGCAGAAGTGTTTTTTCGGAAAATTTAATAGCTGTTGAATTGCGAAAACTCGAGGTGAAATTCAACAAACCGATATACGTGGGTATGTGCATTCTGGACATATCAAAAATTTGTTTGTATGAATTTCACCACGAGTACATGTCTCCCAAGCATGGACAAAAATGTAAAATTCTATATACAGACACTGACAGCCTCATTTATCATATTCGATGCGACGATATCTACGAGACCATGAAACACAATATCGATAGAATCGACACAAGCGATTATCCCACCGACAATGTATATAATATGCCGCGCGTAAATAAGAAGGTTCCGGGGCTGATGAAGGACGAAAATAACGGTGCGATAATGACCGAATTCGTAGGTCTTAGAGCGAAAATGTATGCACTTCGCGTAGACGGCAAAAAAGATACGAAAAAGGCGAAAGGCGTCAAGACCAACGTCATAGCTAGAACGATAACTTTCGACGACTATGCGCAGTGTTTGCAAAGGGAGATCGAAATGGTTCGCAAACAATCATGCATATGGTCTAAATTGCATAAAGTGTACACCATTTCGGAATATAAAATCGCTCTAAGCCCACACGACAACAAGCGGTATATCGTACCCGATTCGACCGACACTCTGCCCTGGGGCCATTACCAAATTCCATTCTAACATAGAAATTATTGTATTTATTGTATAATATAAAATTGTTTGCAACTGTATTGAAATTATTATTGTATTTATTAACTCGGTTCTTATAAATAGTAGAATTATTGTTTGCAAATGTATAGAAATTATAAATGGTGGAATTAATGTGTTAAAATAAAAATTGTTCACACATTTACATATATGTATCATTGTATTTATTGAACCATGTATTATTTTTACAATACATTATTTTTATTTATCCAAGAGTTGTGTGATTTATCAAACCCCAGCCACTTGACGTACACCTTATCCCCCTTTCTACGCAACACTTTTTCTACTAGATACACATCAGGATCGGTGACGCGTTGCAGCTCGTGTTCATAGAATCCTCCGGCAACGGGTTTTCCACAGGAATCGTCCAGCAGATACGTCGCGGGATTAGTTGTCTGTACTTTGGCTATCTTGAACACCTCCGTTGTCCAGTTCGGCGTATAGCCTTTATCGAAGATGGTTTTAAATTTGCTCACGCGCACAAACTCGCCCAATTTGAATCTCGCTGGTGCAGCGATCTTTATGTTGCTGTATACGGTGGCTAGCAGCGTGTCGGCGATCGCAGGGGTAACATCGCAAGGACGCATTCCGATGGTTCTATGTTTTCGTGCGTTATACTCTGCAAGTAGACTTGGTAGCGCATCGGTCCATCTATAGGTTCCATTCAGCGTAAACAGTTTCCACATATTGTTCTTCAAAGTTCGATTGAAACGTTCTACGACAGAGGCCTTCATCACCGAATACGTCGAATAATGATTAATGTTGTGCTTTGTCAAGAGTTTCTGCACATCGGTGTTGTAAAATTCTTTTCCTTGATCGGTTTG
Source organism: Andrena marginata (assembly GCA_963932335.1). Classification (NCBI taxonomy): domain Eukaryota; kingdom Metazoa; phylum Arthropoda; class Insecta; order Hymenoptera; family Andrenidae; genus Andrena; species Andrena marginata. The sequence goes on from OZ010664.1 coordinate 14,510,776, forward strand.
CAAATTTTTCGGATATCACTCTCTAAATATCTTTGCAAACGCTTTAGTCACCTCAGCACCACTTTTAGTCTTGAGCGGTAATGCCGACGCATACTTGCTCAACACATCGATGACGGTGAGTATGTAGTGGTGGCCCTGGTTGAATCGCGAGTATGGACGCATTTCTACAATGTCAGTTTGCCACAGATCATCGTATCCATGCACGATGACGCGCCTCCGCGGAAAATGTCTTCGAGCTGGAGCGTGCAATTCCTCAACGAGTTGTAGCTTCTTGTGGCCATGGTTTTCTTTACTTTTGGATTTCGATAATGGCTGCATGTTTGATCGCAGAGGTGTCTTGGACACGAATGATGCGATAATTATCGGGTACGTGCATTAAGTGCTTCCCGTTGGTCGGAGAAAATTCTGGACAAGTTGCTGCTCCGCAGCAAAAGCGGTTATAGCCTCTTTAACTTTACGAATTTCATTGTCCGGCTGTGGGATAGAATTCGACACTTGCGATATCTTTTGAACACTGTTTTGCAACGTCAGCATATCTCTTTGAAACACGACCAGCTTCCTCTCTAATTCTTCCTGCTGCTCTCTCAAAAGTTTAATGCTCTTTTCCACGTATAGTTTATTGACGGCATCGGTGTCGGCCACCGGCTCAGCTACGCGTCGTATCTTGCGTGATTTTGCATCAAAGTCTGCACCGGTTACGCAAAGAGCGTTATCTCGCATGTAATTTCGAAGCAAACCGCTCCATTTGTAATAGTCCATTCTAGCTGCTCCACTCTTCTCGAGCGATATCCCAAATTTGTTAATTGGTATCTCGATGCATACTGCACACATCATCGGCGCGCGGTTTTATATAATGAGGTCTACCTCGCGGAGTTCCTCGATAATCGATAGAATTTCGTGATCGTGAGAGTTGTTACCCGCCTGACGCGACGCTTCGAGCAAACGGAATCGATCCACCAGCTCATTGGGATCGTCCCAGTGTACGTAATCGATTTTGTTATCGTTTACCACCATGACTCGCGGTACCGTTAGACCTTTCCCTGCCCTACTAGCCGATGCACGGGGAATTAGCGGTGCAATTACATGTTTGTACTTGTATCCCTTGTTGCCCAATATGGGATTTTTAGCACCATGACCGCGTCTGTGGGCATTCGTTTCCAGCAGTATACTTTTGTATTTTTGTTTATCGGCATCGGTGTATACAGTATCGTCGGGAATTCTCATAAAAATCAATTCGTAAAGGCCGGGTGTTCCTCTGTATTTTACACCATCTATGATTATATTATCATCCTTGTCTATATCGAAAGCCTTATCCCCAAGCATCGTTCTACTATTGTCAAAGTATACACCGTACACATAGTCCATTGCTGTATCCTTATCACTACTTAGGATTGCGCTCATGTATTTTTGCCCCAGCGGGCCGAAATGACTGCGGATCGTTTTTTGTCCCTCGGATGTTTGGAATTGCTGTCTAATAGATGTTACAAACGACTCATCGGGACTAGTTTCAAAAACGTCGTCATCAACGGCTGAGAGCGATTGCACATTGGGAAATGTATTTATTGGTGTGGGAGAAGCCGGAGAATCGTTTGATGTAGCATTTTGTCGTTTCCGCTTCGATTGAACTGGTGTCGAGGTTATGGGTGAATATTCCAATGGCCCGTGTTGTTTCCTCTTTGCCTTGCGCGATGTGTGATTTTTTCAGGCGTTAATGTTTTATTCCCTTCAACGTCTGTACTCATCAGCGGTGATGTGTCAGCTTCTGCTGTTGTGGTATTCTCCACAATATGTTTCAAGGGTTCGACGATAGGTTTAAAGTATCTCTCCAACGCGATATCTTCCTCCATCTTGCCAGTCTTCAAAGCCTGATGTTTCCGGCGAATGGAATCGCTGGTTTTTGCAATTTCCTTCGCTATTCTCTCACGATCCTTAATCTCCAGGGTATCGATATCAATCATAGTTGTACCGCAGACGTTGCTTTCCCACCGACGTGTCGATGACGATTGACCACCTCACGGTACGGCAAACTCGTTAAATCCCTTTCTATAACGTCCATTGGACATAGCGCTATCCTTGTCTATTACCACGAAACCATACTCCCGTTGCCAACAATTACGGCACAAAGCGCAGAAATCCTCGTAAGGCATGTCAGTGTTTACGTGATCGTTGTACACATGTTTCAAGTTGGTACCATCCTGCTTAAACAGAATCAGCAGATTCGCATTGTCGCGTATAAGATGTTTGGGAATTTTTGCATATGTCTGACAGAGATAGAAGCAGTCAACGTTCGAGTGGCGCCCCATTGCAAAGTATTCCCTTATCGTATCTTGCTTGTCACATGCCACGTCATCAAAGATAAAAATAGAATTCGGAAGCGATTCGCTCGGCGGGATGACGTCACTGTTATTCGAAAACGTAAAGTAGCCAATTTCATCTATCGGAGTCAATAAATTCTCCAAGTACTGATATTTCGGCTGTTGCAACGACTTGGAGTACACGTACACGTTCTCGAAGTGGACGCCGTGAGGACTTTCCAACAAGCTGACCAGCACGTTGGTCTTTCCGCAATTTGATGGGCCACAAATGACGCAGCGGATTGTGTTTGGCAGCATGCTACCATGTCTGCGTCTTGTTTTCGAAGACATCACTCGCGATTTATCATCAAAATTTGTCACGCGTATCGTCACAGGTTGTCGCACGAATCGCATCCTCTCCGTGAACTGTGAAAAATGATTTTGATACGTCGAAGCGCCCTATTTATAGGTCCGCACCGAAGCAAAACGGTTCAGTATTCAAAATGCTTCTGATCCTGTCGGATAATTGTGATATTCGAGACCTAACCTCTGAGCAGTTGAAATATATACCAAAGATTATTCTACTCCGAGAGTTTGGCAGGCACATTGATCAGTTGTGGGACCGACTCCCCGAACATATAAAAGCCGATTCTGAGGTTCAGCAGTATCGTCGGTGTCTGGAACATTATAATCGCCCTTGGCAGCGAACGCATATCGACGGTCCAGCACCATTGATTAAAAACTGTAGCGAATGTCGCCGACGAGAGTAAAGAAAGGCAGTGGTTTGTTAAATCGGGCGATAAACGCGCTACCTATCGAATTATATATTCCGGGATACCAGTTTTGCGGCCCAGGAACTCATCTGGCAAAACGATTGGCTAGAGGGGATCGAGGCATCAAAGCTCTGTGAAGATAGCACCCCCAAATGCGATTTTTTGGAAAAAATCGACAGCATTCGTCTGTCCATCGTTTGCCCACGTTTGCCCACCCAAAATTTTCGTTTGCCCACCCTTCAAAAAAAAGATATGGTGAAAACAAAAATTTTCATCAGCACCCCCATGAAAAAATTTTAATGATTTGACAGTCGGATATGATTGTCCATCGTATGCCCACGTTTGCCCACCCAAAATTTTCGTTTGCCCACCCTTCAAAAAAAGTTATGAACAAAATAAAAAAAATTATTTTTAGCACCGACCGTAAACAATTCTGAATTTTTTAAAAGTAGGATCCGACTGTCCACGATATGGCCACGTTTGCCCACCCAATAATTTCGTTTGCCCACCCTCCAGAATCGAATTAAAAAATAAAAACCGCGGAAAGAAGGGTACTAGATGACGCGGTCGCGTTAAAGTTCGATTTTTTTCGAAAATATTATCAAATTCGTTGGTTTAACGATGCGGTCCATTAGTTTAGATGTAGGAGAGATTTGCCCACCCAATAATTTCGTATGCCCACCCTCCAGATTCGAAATAAAAAATAAAGTCCGCGAAAAGAAGGGTACCGGAGACGCGGTCGCGTTAAAGTTCGATTTTTTCCTAAAATAAAATCAAAATCTTTCTTTCAACGATGCGGTTCATTAGTTTAGATGTAGGAGAGATTTGCCCACCCAATAATTTCGTATGCCCACCCTCCAGATTCGAAATAAAAAATAAAGTCCGCGAAAAGAAGGGTACCGGAGACGCGGTCGCGTTAAAGTTCGATTTTTTCCTAAAATAAAATCAAAATCTTTCTTTCAACGATGCGGTTCATTAGTTTAGATGTAGGAGAGATTTGCCCACCCAATAATTTCGTATGCCCACCCTCCAGATTCGAAATAAAAAATAAAGTCCGCGAAAAGGAGGGTACCGGAGACGCGGTCGCGTTAAAGTTCGATTTTTTCCTAAAATAAAATCAAAATCTTTCTTTCAACGATGCGGTCCATTAGTTTAGATGTAGGAGAGATTTGCCCACCTAATAATTTCGTATGCCCACCCTCCAGATTCGAAATAAAAAATAAAGTCCGCGAAAAGAAGGGTACCGGAGACGCGGTCGCGTTAAAGTTCGATTTTTTCCTAAAATAAAATCAAAATCTTTCTTTCAACGATGCGGTTCATTAGTTTAGATGTAGGAGAGATTTGCCCACCCAATAATTTCGTATGCCCACCCTCCAGATTCGAAATAAAAAATAAAGTCCGCGAAAAGAAGGGTACCGGAGACGCGGTCGCGTTAAAGTTCGATTTTTTCCTAAAATAAAATCAAAATCTTTCTTTCAACGATGCGGATCATTAGTTTAGATGTAGGAGAGATTTGCCCACCCAATAATTTCGTATGCCCACCCTCCAGATTCGAAATAAAAAATAAAGTCCGCGAAAAGGAGGGTACCGGAGACGCGGTCGCGTTAAAGTTCGATTTTTTCCTAAAATAAAATCAAAATCTTTCTTTCAACGATGCGGTTCATTAGTTTAGATGTAGGAGAGATTTGCCCACCCAATAATTTCGTATGCCCACCCTCCAGATTCGAAATAAAAAATAAAGTCCGCGAAAAGAAGGGTACCGGAGACGCGGTCGCGTTAAAGTTCGATTTTTTCCTAAAATAAAATCAAAATCTTTCTTTCAACGATGCGGTTCATTAGTTTAGATGTAGGAGAGATTTGCCCACCCAATAATTTCGTATGCCCACCCTCCAGATTCGAATTAAAAAATAAAGTCCGCGAAAAGAAGGGTACCGGAGACGCGGTCGCGTTAAAGTTCGATTTTTTCCTAAAATAAAATCAAAATCTTTCTTTCAACGATGCAGTTCATTAGTTTAGATGTAGGAGAGATTTGCCCACCCAATAATTTCGTATGCCCACCCTCCAGATTCAAATTAAAAAATAAAGTCCGCGAAAAGAAGGGTACCGGAGACGCGGTCGCGTTAAAGTTCGATTTTTTTCGAAAATATTATCAAATTCGTTGGTTTAACGATGCGGTCTATTAGTTTAGATGTAGGAGAGATTTGCCCACCCAATAATTTCGTATGCCCACCCTCCAGATTCGAATTAAAAAATAAAGTCCGCGAAAAGAAGGGTACCGGAGATGCGGTCGCGTTAAAGTTCGATTTTTTCCTAAAATAAAATCAAAATCGTTCTTTCAAAGATGCGGTCCGTTAGTTTAGGTGTAGAAGAGATTTGCCCACCCAATACTTTCGTATGCCCACCCTCCAGATTCGAAATAAAAAATAAAGTCCGCGAAAAGAAGGGTACCGGAGACGCGGTCGCGTTAAAGTTCGATTTTTTCCTAAAATAAAATCAAAATCTTTCTTTCAACGATGCGGTTCATTAGTTTAGATGTAGGAGAGATTTGCCCACCCAATAATTTCGTATGCCCACCCTCCAGATTCGAAATAAAAAATAAAGTCCGCGAAAAGGAGGGTACCGGAGACGCGGTCGCGTTAAAGTTCGATTTTTTCCTAAAATAAAATCAAAATCTTTCTTTCAACGATGCGGTCCATTAGTTTAGATGTAGGAGAGATTTGCCCACCTAATAATTTCGTATGCCCACCCTCCAGATTCGAAATAAAAAATAAAGTCCGCGAAAAGAAGGGTACCGGAGACGCGGTCGCGTTAAAGTTCGATTTTTTCCTAAAATAAAATCAAAATCTTTCTTTCAACGATGCGGTTCATTAGTTTAGATGTAGGAGAGATTTGCCCACCCAATAATTTCGTATGCCCACCCTCCAGATTCGAAATAAAAAATAAAGTCCGCGAAAAGAAGGGTACCGGAGACGCGGTCGCGTTAAAGTTCGATTTTTTCCTAAAATAAAATCAAAATCTTTCTTTCAACGATGCGGATCATTAGTTTAGATGTAGGAGAGATTTGCCCACCCAATAATTTCGTATGCCCACCCTCCAGATTCGAAATAAAAAATAAAGTCCGCGAAAAGGAGGGTACCGGAGACGCGGTCGCGTTAAAGTTCGATTTTTTCCTAAAATAAAATCAAAATCTTTCTTTCAACGATGCGGTTCATTAGTTTAGATGTAGGAGAGATTTGCCCACCCAATAATTTCGTATGCCCACCCTCCAGATTCGAAATAAAAAATAAAGTCCGCGAAAAGAAGGGTACCGGAGACGCGGTCGCGTTAAAGTTCGATTTTTTCCTAAAATAAAATCAAAATCTTTCTTTCAACGATGCGGTTCATTAGTTTAGATGTAGGAGAGATTTGCCCACCCAATAATTTCGTATGCCCACCCTCCAGATTCGAATTAAAAAATAAAGTCCGCGAAAAGAAGGGTACCGGAGACGCGGTCGCGTTAAAGTTCGATTTTTTCCTAAAATAAAATCAAAATCTTTCTTTCAACGATGCAGTTCATTAGTTTAGATGTAGGAGAGATTTGCCCACCCAATAATTTCGTATGCCCACCCTCCAGATTCAAATTAAAAAATAAAGTCCGCGAAAAGAAGGGTACCGGAGACGCGGTCGCGTTAAAGTTCGATTTTTTTCGAAAATATTATCAAATTCGTTGGTTTAACGATGCGGTCTATTAGTTTAGATGTAGGAGAGATTTGCCCACCCAATAATTTCGTATGCCCACCCTCCAGATTCGAATTAAAAAATAAAGTCCGCGAAAAGAAGGGTACCGGAGATGCGGTCGCGTTAAAGTTCGATTTTTTCCTAAAATAAAATCAAAATCGTTCTTTCAACGATGCGGTCCGTTAGTTTAGGTGTAGAAGAGATTTGCCCACCCAATACTTTCGTATGCCCACCCTCCAGATTCGAAATAAAAAATAAAGTCCGCGAAAAGAAGGGTACCGGAGACGCGGTCGCGTTAAAGTTCGATTTTTTCCTAAAATAAAATCAAAATCTTTCTTTCAACGATGCGGTTCATTAGTTTAGATGTAGGAGAGATTTGCCCACCCAATAATTTTGTATGCCCACCCTTCAAAATCGAATTAAAAAATAAAATCCCGGGAAAGAAGGGCACCGGTGACGCGACCCCGTTAAAGTTTGATTTTTTTCGAATATATTATCAAAATCGATTGTTCTTACCGTGAAGATTTAAGGTATTTGGTGGTATATTATCCGAAATTTCGCACACACTATTTCCCGTCACTTTATTCGAACGACACTTCAATTTGTATCTCTCATCGAATGCTTCACACTTTTCACACATCTGCAGCATGTGCAGAATAACACCACAGGCTATCAATGCTTTTCTAATCATTTTTCACTGATCACCACATGGAATTCGCAAAACGAATAATAATATAATCTCACACTTACTTCACAAGCCGTAAATGAACGCACGATCTTGCGAGAGCTGTGTCCGAACTCAGAAGACTGACTGATTTTCGTGGGTCGTTGGGAAGAATTCGAGAGTGTCGCAGACATCTGTTTACGTTTCAGCAATGGTACTTGGCGCCGCGGCCCTTTACGGTATCGCGTTGCATGCCGTCAGCGATAGAAAGTAACTACGCATTTATAAACATTTCTTAAAGGTGTCACCAAATACTCTAAACTATTAGGTTAAAAACAACCGGTGGAATTTGCTAACAAATTTGAAAAGCATTTCAAAATTCCAGTGGAAGAAGAAGAAAAAGAAACTTAGTGGATAGCATTAATGAAATTTAACGAAAGTAATACTAGTAATTTACGCCCACGAAAGTAATTTAAGAATTCTAGCCTTACAATAATCCAAATGAATTAAATAATATACTGCCACAATTACATTTTGATATTACATTATTCGAGGATAAATGTATAAATATGAATCCGAGACTGTGACCACTTTAAGTAGATATGTTTTATAAATAATGTACAAAAATATTAAATAATGGCCGAGTTATTTCTTGTCCCGTGAAGCTCCTCCATCGTGACGCGCGTGAACGATGTGTACAATTATGACGCCCAGGTTTATCTAACATGTAAAAGACCATGATTCCAGTGTTCATTAATAAAATATCTGCAATGTAGCATACGGATTTGAGAAGAAAAAATTTACTGTACAAATGACAGCAAGGTGAATATCACTATTCATTGTTTACCTAACAAGGCAAACTAGAGACATATATTATATACGAATGGATTATCGCATAAAAAAATGTGGTGCTACGTTTTAGATAATATCATTAAGAATATGTGTACCAGGTTTGAAATAAATCGGACAAATAGTTTTTGAGATATTTGATACACCGCTCACGCGGAGGAGCTGCCCGGGACAACAAATAACTGATCCATTTTTTAATATTTTTGTATACCCTGTAAGAGGGACAGGAGTGTACAATTTAGTACGACAGGCAATGCTTGAGGTCTAACCCCGTCTTCTTCGCTGCAGATGTTTACAACTCAGGGTTAGGCCCGAATTTTCGTCGATGTTAGAAGGGACTTGGCCTTGAGTGTTGCCAAACACATGTTTGGGGAAAGTCGAGTTGTCTCCGCCCGCGCACTTTTCCCACCGTGGTCTGGCTTTCATCCACTAGTTTCAGGCGCGCAATACCAATCGTGTAAAGAACATTTAAGAAAATGGTTACTAATAGATCTTAATAATAAGACACAAGCAAAGATTTTAAACAAAATTTTTTTAATTTTGTTGCGCAATTCTTCAGTATACACATATATATAAAATTATGTAAAAATATGATATTACAGTAATAGTAGATACAGTGCTCACCGGATTATCGAGACAAATTCGGGACCGGGGAATTCTCCATAAACCGAGGTAGGGGAAGTAGTTTGCGCCTATTAAACTGACCCTTGTCAGGACCCTCGCCCGAACCGTCTGACAAGGAGACTGAATGATGTAAACCGGGAGTGAGTGAAATAGCGCACCAGCGGGGGACCCTCGGTCGACGGCGAATTGAGATTCAGTATTGAATATGAAAATTTTCATATTACTGATTACATCTAGAAGGGAGTATTACCGATGGATTGGTGAGTTTATGTCAACGAAAATGAGTCCAAACACGAAGCCATTCGGTCTATTTTTTTATTATGAAAATACAATTAGAATTCCAGTTCCCCGGTTTAAGCGGAAAAAATGGACCGAATTTCTCCATATTTGAACTCATTTTCATTGGGAAATCCCAAAAAATCCATTGGTAATACTTTCATGAACATCTATCAAATGCATGAACATTTTCTTTTTCTCTACTGGGTATTTTACCTGGCCCAACGATTTTATTGCTCCCGGCAGTCAACGGGCGGTCTACCCGGGACCGAAGGCCCTCACTCGGACCGAGGAAGCAAAACTGTGGGGTGGCTCTCCCGATGATCCGGGGAAAAAAGCATGTCAATAATCCGGGGACCACTGTACTACGAACTTGGAATTTTCTTTTTTAACCGCTCCTTTTGTATTCATTTGGTTTAATCTGTGGAGCGCTCATGTAAAATTTTCAATTTTGGGCATAACTTTTAATGGGGGAATATGTTCTGTCAAAGGTGCGTATCGACTTTGCGAGAATTCGTCGCGAGGCACGCCGCGCGAAGTGGAAAGTCTGGAAACTGCATACCTCGACCACGATCACTTTGCGAAGCAGCCTCGCGAGGCCAGGTAGCGCGAAGCTGCCGCGCGAGCTTGCCACGCGAGGCTGCTTTGGAAACTCAAGGATGGTTTCCATGGTAGAGGTATAGAGTTATCAGACATTCCACTCAAAATATAATAGTGGCAGTATATTATTTATTTCATTTGGATTATTGTAAGGCTAAAATTCTTCAATTCTAGTATTACTTTCGTTAGAAACATTAATGCTATCCACTATTTCTTTTTCTTCTCCTTCGACTGGAATTTTGAAATGTTTTTCAAATTTGTTAGCAAATTCCATCGATTGTTTTTAACGTAAGAGTTTAGAGTATTTGGTGACACCTTTAAGAAATGTTTATAAATGCGTAGTTACTTTCTTTCGCTGACGGCATGCAACGCGATACCGTAAAGGGCCGCGGCGCCAAGTACCATTGCTAAAACGTAAACAGATGTCTGCGACACTCTCGAATTCTTCCCAACGACCCACGAAAATCAGTCAGTCTTCTGAGTTCGGACACAGCTCTCGCAAGATCGTGCGTTCATTTACGGCTTGTGAAGTAAGTGTGAGATTATATTATTATTCGTTTTGCGAATTCCATGTGGTGATCAGTGAAAAATGATTAGAAAAGCATTGATAGCCTGTGGTGTTATTCTGCACATGCTGCAGATGTGTGAAAAGTGTGAAGCATTCGATGAGAGATACAAATTGAAGTGTCGTTCGAATAAAGTGACGGGAAATAGTGTGTGCGAAATTTCGGATAATATACCACCAAATACCTTAAATCTTCACGGTAAGAACAATCGATTTTGATAATATATTCGAAAAAAATCAAACTTTAACGGGGTCGCGTCACCGGTGCCCTTCTTTCCCGGGATTTTATTTTTTAATTCGATTTTGAAGGGTGGGCATACAAAATTATTGGGTGGGCAAATCTCTCCTACATCTAAACTAATGAACCGCATCGTTGAAAGAAAGATTTTGATTTTATTTTAGGAAAAAATCGAACTTTAACGCGACCGCGTCTCCGGTACCCTTCTTTTCGCGGACTTTATTTTTTATTTCGAATCTGGAGGGTGGGCATACGAAATTATTGGGTGGGCAAATCTCGCCTACATCTAAACTAATAGACTGCATCGTTAAACCAACGAATTTGATAATATTTTCGAAAAAAATCGAACTTTAACGTGATCGCGTCATCTAGTACCCTTCTTTCCGCGGTTTTTATTTTTTAATTCGATTCTGGAGGGTGGGCAAACGAAATTATTGGGTGGGCAAATGTGGCCATATCGTGGACAGTCGGATCCTACTTTTAAAAAATTCAGAATTGTTTACGGTCGGTGCTAAAAATAATTTTTTTTATTTTGTTCATAACTTTTTTTGAAGGGTGGGCAAACGAAAATTTTGGGTGGGCAAACGTGGGCATCCGATGGACAATCATATCCGACTGTCAAATCATTAAAATTTTTTCATGGGGGTGCTGATGAAAATTTTTGTTTTCACCATATCTTTTTTTTGAAGGGTGGGCAAACGAAAATTTTGGGTGGGCAAACGTGGGCAAACGATGGACAAACGAATGCTGTCGATTTTTTCCAAAAAATCGCATTTGGGGGTGCTATCTTCACAGAGCTCTGATCACTTTATTTACTTTTTATGGAACCTGTTGTTCCTACGTTTCAAAAATTGGTGGCCCCGAAAGGGGCCGATTGTTGTCAATTAAAAAATTGCTCCACATGACGACCGTCATTGTCCACGCATGCTTGAGCGCGGAGAATCAGTTGTCGTTGAACGCCCTGTAACGTTTGCGGCGTGATGTTTTCCACCGCTGCGTGGATAAGCGCAATTGCTTCTTCAGCAGTGTCCACCGGTTGACGATACACCTCATTCTGAAATGATTGTTGTACAACAAATACAAAACGTAAGTAAAAAAAACAAATTATCTACAACAGGAATAAGTAAAGAGTAACAGCAATAATCAAATTACCTTCAGGTAGCCCCAGAAGAAAAAATCCAGCGGATTCATATCCGGTGACCTTGGGGGCCACGCAACGTGGGCCTCTCGCCCTCCGCGGCCGATCCACCTGTCCTGGAAGGTTTCACCTAAATAGGCGCGGACAATATCGGCGTAGTGTGGCCCAGCTCCATCATGCTGGTAGTACATGTTCTGTCGGATCTCATATGGAATATCGTCCATAAGATCCGGCAGAACATGTTCTAAAAAATATTTATACGCTGGGCCGTCCAGCCTGTCTGGCATAATGTACGGCCCAACGATAAATTCGCCGCAAATGCCGGCCCATAGGTTGATCGACCAACGGACTTGTGCTGCACGTGGACGAAGCGCTAAGGGATTTTCGTCGCTCCACACATGCATATTGTGGGCATTGAAGCAACCTTCCCTGTTGAAAATTGCTTCATCCGTCCACAATATGTATGTGGTAAACGACGGATTCCTTAGCACTTCTCCCAACAGCCACCTGGAATGTTGAACCCGCTGGATGTAATCCCCGGCGTGCAAATGTTGCACCCGTACATATTTGTACGGATGCAACTCCCGGTCCCTGAGGATGCGGTGTACCGTCGTCTTGCTGACACTAGAACAAAATACAAAAACATCCACTATTAGATAACATTTTTTTTTCTTAATTAATAATTGCTGCAGTTATCTTAAACTGTGACTTACTTTAGGCGACGGCTCAAGATGCGCACACTGATCGTTGGGTCAGCTTCAACAGCGTCGAGGATTCTCTCGATGGTGCCCGGATTTCGCGCTGCAGCGGGTCTGCCCACCTCGCTGCCTCGCGGCATCATGGACCCCGTCGAGAAAAGCCTCGACGCTAACCGACGAAACGTATTCTCGCTTGGTGTTTGAATATCAGGATATTCTAGCGCAAATGCTCGCACAGCATCACTTGCGTTCCCGTCGTTCCGGGCGTACACCCAGAACATTCGATAGTATTCCTGGGCTGTGAACATTTCTACAAGGCGATTTCTAGCTGACTGACAGGATTTTTTCCAAGCAACTTCCGCTACCCCCAAGTAGCTTCTCTGTTTCCATTATGAGTTAACTCCCACCAGGCCAAGAGGCTTTAGGTAAAAAGAAGCCAGCACACTTTCGGAACACACGTGTTTTGCAGAAGTGCAACGAAAACTTTCACAAAAGCCCGCGCTCCGTCCTTCTACTGCCAATGTACCCATTGCTTCGAGATAGAAAACAGACACCACGTGCATCGGTTCGAAAGGGTCCGAAGGGAAGAGGCGCAGAAAGTCTTCGAGTTGCTATAAAGAAGAAAATGCATACCATTCCTGTTTCCCCTTTCCGACACCCTGAGTTCACGTCTACTACGAGTCGGGACCAATTAAGTCATAAATTAACCGAAACTGTAGGAAACCGTTCTCTACCGCCGGCTGGCGGGACAATACGGTCATAAACCGCGACCCTGGCGAAATGCTCTGGCTGATCAGCCTGATTAAATTTGGAGAACTAGAAATTACAGAGTATTATCCAGCATCAATACGTCTCGCGGAGAGACACAGGAAAAGAAGGGGTGCTCCGCTGACTGCGCGTAGTCCCGCCTGCTTCGTCCTACCCTCAAATTAAAGACGGATCCCTTATCTCTCGTGTCTAAACACGCGCTCGAATTTCAAAACAAAAGCACGCGTCGACGTATTCGGTGCGAGAGAAGGTGGGCCTTGGGGAGGAGATATTGCTGTGAAGAGGGCCTCTTGAGGACAGTGGCCGTTTGGGAGGGATGCAGGGCAGATTGGTTTGGGCTTGAAGTCCGATTGGCCCTAGTCGAACCAATCTGCCCTGCATCCCTCCCAAACGGCCACTGTCCTCAAGAGGCCCTCTTCACAGCAATATCTCCTCCCCAAGGCCCACCTTCTCTCGCACCGAATACGTCGACGCGTGCTTTTGTTTTGAAATTCGAGCGCGTGTTTAGACACGAGAGATAAGGGATCCGTCTTTAATTTGAGGGTAGGACGAAGCAGGCGGGACTACGCGCAGTCAGCGGAGCACCCCTTCTTTTCCTGTGTCTCTCCGCGAGACGTATTGATGCTGGATAATACTCTGTAATTTCTAGTTCTCCAAATTTAATCAGGCTGATCAGCCAGAGCATTTCGCCAGGGTCGCGGTTTATGACCGTATTGTCCCGCCAGCCGGCGGTAGAGAACGGTTTCCTACAGTTTCGGTTAATTTATGACTTAATTGGTCCCGACTCGTAGTAGACGTGAACTCAGGGTGTCGGAAAGGGGAAACAGGAATGGTATGCATTTTCTTCTTTATAGCAACTCGAAGACTTTCTGCGCCTCTTCCCTTCGGACCCTTTCGAACCGATGCACGTGGTGTCTGTTTTCTATCTCGAAGCAATGGGTACATTGGCAGTAGAAGGACGGAGCGCGGGCTTTTGTGAAAGTTTTCGTTGCACTTCTGCAAAACACGTGTGTTCCGAAAGTGTGCTGGCTTCTTTTTACCTAAAGCCTCTTGGCCTGGTGGGAGTTAACTCATAATGGAAACAGAGAAGCTACTTGGGGGTAGCGGAAGTTGCTTGGAAAAAATCCTGTCAGTCAGCTAGAAATCGCCTTGTAGAAATGTTCACAGCCCAGGAATACTATCGAATGTTCTGGGTGTACGCCCGGAACGACGGGAACGCAAGTGATGCTGTGCGAGCATTTGCGCTAGAATATCCTGATATTCAAACACCAAGCGAGAATACGTTTCGTCGGTTAGCGTCGAGGCTTTTCTCGACGGGGTCCATGATGCCGCGAGGCAGCGAGGTGGGCAGACCCGCTGCAGCGCGAAATCCGGGCACCATCGAGAGAATCCTCGACGCTGTTGAAGCTGACCCAACGATCAGTGTGCGCATCTTGAGCCGTCGCCTAAAGTAAGTCACAGTTTAAGATAACTGCAGCAATTATTAATTAAGAAAAAAAAATGTTATCTAATAGTGGATGTTTTTGTATTTTGTTCTAGTGTCAGCAAGACGACGGTACACCGCATCCTCAGGGACCGGGAGTTGCATCCGTACAAATATGTACGGGTGCAACATTTGCACGCCGGGGATTACATCCAGCGGGTTCAACATTCCAGGTGGCTGTTGGGAGAAGTGCTAAGGAATCCGTCGTTTACCACATACATATTGTGGACGGATGAAGCAATTTTCAACAGGGAAGGTTGCTTCAATGCCCACAATATGCATGTGTGGAGCGACGAAAATCCCTTAGCGCTTCGTCCACGTGCAGCACAAGTCCGTTGGTCGATCAACCTATGGGCCGGCATTTGCGGCGAATTTATCGTTGGGCCGTACATTATGCCAGACAGGCTGGACGGCCCAGCGTGTAAATATTTTTTAGAACATGTTCTGCCGGATCTTATGGACGATATTCCATATGAGATCCGACAGAACATGTACTACCAGCATGATGGAGCTGGGCCACACTACGCCGATATTGTCCGCGCCTATTTAGGTGAAACCTTCCAGGACAGGTGAATCGGCCGCGGAGGGCGAGAGGCCCACGTTGCGTGGCCCCCAAGGTCACCGGATATGAATCCGCTGGATTTTTTCTTCTGGGGCTACCTGAAGGTAATTTGATTATTGCTGTTACTCTTTACTTATTCCTGTTGTAGATAATTTGTTTTTTTTACTTACGTTTTGTATTTGTTGTACAACAATCATTTCAGAATGAGGTGTATCGTCAACCGGTGGACACTGCTGAAGAAGCAATTGCGCTTATCCACGCAGCGGTGGAAAACATCACGCCGCAAACGTTACAGGGCGTTCAACGACAACTGATTCTCCGCGCTCAAGCATGCGTGGACAATGACGGTCGTCATGTGGAGCAATTTTTTAATTGACAACAATCGGCCCCTTTCGGGGCCACCAATTTTTGAAACGTAGGAACAACAGGTTCCATAAAAAGTAAATAAAGTGATCAGTGTTAGTAGCCGTGCAGTGAAGTGAATATTCGGCACGTTGACCTGGACGCACCTGACATTGCGACCCTTAACTTTGGGTAGTGTCGTATACCTGGGATCAGCTGTGCACTGGGCTCGTCCATCGATGACCAGGATCGGTTCAGTGACCCTGTGACACAGATTTCCAAGCTGCAGGTGAATTTCCAACAAGGGTGAGTTTTAGTTACTTTATTGGTAATCATTCATTTTAAATTTAACGCAAGCGATTACTTATTTCCGGCGATAATTCTCAAAATTCCCGTACGAAAATATTTATTCGGGCTTTTTAAACAGACTTATTCGTTACCAGCAACAGTGCTGGCCGTTATTGAATTACGGATTTTTATCACAATAACGAACTACGATCACTTTTCGTTAATTTCCCGTTACGTTACCTTTTCGTGGCCACGTTATTAACACAAGGAAATTGACGTATTCCTTATCCTCTCACTTCAAATAATTATTATTTTCGAATCTTCTAAAAAAAAACTGTGTATTCGTCTTTTTACGTTACACGTGATTTTCATCCATTTATCCTTTATTCATTATTCACATTAAATAACAAATAAACCATGACAACGCGTTCCATTTTATTTGTTACGTCTTTTTCATTTCCCATTCTACGCAATTTTCTTCGTTGCATGCCGAGTTGCTTGTTCACAACTCGCAGCGCGGCGCGTAGCCACGCTAGCGCGGGAACTCGGCCGTCAGACTCGCGCTCTGATTGGTCGGTTCTTTTTGTTAATATCTCGTTAACGAAACATCGGAGAACTTTTTCGCAAAGGAAAAAGTTGTTTACAATCACCCCCCGAATCACCCCCTTTAAGGACCCGCAGCATTTTTGGGACACCCTGTAGGTATACTAGGATCGCTCGCGAATTTTAATTAATTATTAATAAATTCTTCATATTTAATTCATAAAACTATTTTTTAATGAAGGAGATATTAAATAAAATTATGTTTCAATCTAAGATGATTTTTAGGTTAAACAACACGTGAAATAATTAAATGAAGTTCAGTTATAATCTTAAGGTGGCAGTAATTGGGACATCTACCTTATTCGTTGCAAAGGAAACCTGGTGTACTTTAAGTGGCTCGGATTCGATTCGTCGCGGAACTCGTGGATACACGACAAGGATATTCTATGATTCGCGACCACAAACGCGCTCTATGTTACTGAAATAAATAAATAAATAAATAAATAAGTACATATAAATATATATATATATATATATATATATATATATATATATATATATATACATTGTCGGTTTATTCAATTATTCATTATTTAAAAAATATTGAGAAGTGGCATATTACCCGAGTTATCCTATACATATGTACATGCAAACATACAAATTGATAAAATATTTTTAAAAAATTCCAGCGTGATGTTACGTCCTGCAACACACACAGAAAAAAAACACCAAATTATTATTGTATAAAACGTTGGTAATAGCGCGCGATACACCAAACAATTAAAATTCAGTTATACTCACTCCTTAAATAGGCGAGGTAACTCCCAAAAGTCTCCCTCGAACGATAGAAAGTCGATGTTGAGGGTATCATCCCGCCACGTACGCCTAGCCTGTTGAATCTTTCGCCGCAACTCGCGACAGATCCGTCCATCACGCCTCGTCGGGTATTCGCGCCGCTGAAACAAAACACATGACTCGATTAAAACATTGTCGAATGATGTGCGCGCACCAATATAATTTTTTACGAAACATCACTTACGAGTAGCTGGATTATAACGTCGATGTCTCCATCCCGCGCGTGCGCCTCGATGTCTTCTCGACGCTGAAACAAACGTGCGAATCGATTAAAACAACGTCAATTAATGTATGCGTATCAATACAATTTTTGCAAAACATCACTTACGAGGCGTCCGACCGTCCCGAGATATTCGACGCTCCAATCGGCCATTTGGTTTTCACGTTCGTGCTGTAACAAACACACGAATCGACTAAAACATTGTTTAATGGTGTACGCGAACCAATATAATTTTTCTGAAATATCACTTACGAGAAGGATAATCAACTCCCGCCGTTCCGCGCGCCACGCCCGCATGATATTATCACGCTCATGCTATAACAAATGTACAACTTCGTTAGAAGACCGCCAAATTGAATGCGCGCACCAATTCAATTTACATAAACAAAAAAAACTTCATCACGCTCCTCCTGCCACGTACATTCAATTTCCCCATGCCGTTGCTGTAACAAACGCACAACTTCAATATAATATCGTCGAATGAAATACGCGCATCAATTCAATTTACATAACTAAGTATACTTACGATGCATCGCTGCATCATAGCGGCATTCATGCCTCGCCTCACAGATTATCGAATATAATCGAACGCGTACATGTTTTTTTTTTTTAAAATGCTTCTTATAAAAATGCTTATAAAATGGTTGTAAAACACACTGGCCCGTGCGACGGCGGTCGACGTCCTTATATGCATTTCGGTTCTCTAGGCTTGAGGGCTACCCCTGCACGTTGCAGGGTAGGGGTAGTCGTGGAGTAGGTGTGGCGTGGGGGCGTCCGTATCACAGATTCTTCTTCTTCGATGATTTGATACTAATTATTCCAGCTTATAGTGAACCTTTATAGTTCACACCGCGAATTGTCTTCGACTCTTCTGCCACACGTGTGCATATTGAATATAGCGTGTACGCTATTTGAATCTGCCGCGCACGCCATTTGAATTTATCGCGCACTATTCATATTAATGTTTGTGTCATAACAGAACCATGATACAATATACTCTTGTGGATCTGTCTTGTGGGCGTCATTAAACTACGTACGCTTGAGTGTTAAGTATCGTTCACGTTAATTTTTTCGTTCGCTGAGAATCATATATAGTGTATAATAAAATGTACTATCAAAAACGCATCTTAAACGATATGGCCGAAAACGATGGGAGTTATCCAAATAAACGTCAACAACATATTCATCAACAATCCAATATGAGGTACGTACTCGTTACTATACACTTTCCACTTACTTCATTCACTGTAAACGTGAACGACCGAAGTATTAATTTCATATACTTGGTTCTTACAGTTCAGGATGTGCAACGCCAAAAACGTTGAAAAAACATCAAAACCCCCAATCGTACGGATCCTGGGGCGTGATTACCCGTTGACCGAAACAGCTTATAAACATGTAACTATTGGAATTCGTATTGGCATGGATTCGCGCCACGTTGAGATCACCATAGCCGACAACAAAGGTGGCGAGTTGTGCTTTTCAATGTCTACGTGGATGCTCCTGCTGCAAAACGATGCGGACATACTCCAACGATTACGCAGCAACGCAACATCGCCCCAAACCCACATCGTAATTGATCATTTGCGACTCGAATTCACGCGTATGCATGATGATCAACTTATTAAAATCACCGATAATCGCGGTACCTTATACATGACGGAAGTTACGATGCGTAAACTGTTCGCGTATGAATATTGCATCGATCATATGTTCACCTGGTTGACTGAAAATATGTACTCTGTAAGCAGTAAATATGCCGCCTTCGTGGAAGTTCTACGTACCACTTCCGTACCAACGAATTATGTGAAATTAATTTCCGAAAGCGAGCACTTCGAAAAGCATTCATTGATCGATTGCGAATTGTTAGCGTTAGGATTGCAATCCATGCTGCGTGATGTAAACCACATACCATTATAGTGCGTGCATATATGTTTTAATAATAAATGTATGACTTTCATATCAATACTTGTAACACCTCATTTATATATAATATCCTTTCCTACTAATACGGTTGATAATTACTTATTCGTAAAGCATTCGTTGTGGGTGGGGGCATTTGCCTACCGGATGACCGTAGAGGAAAGCGAATGACAATTGTGTTGTATGATAGACAGTACGGGCGGTCCTAACACCGGTCTGTTGTAAATCAGACGCTAGAGTGTGTAGGGTTTCCGTAAACTTTGCTATCGGTTTAAGTACGAGTTGGCGGTTACTCGACGTCTGGGAAAACTCAAAGACCTTTCGTCTCGAATGTTATCCTCGCGCGGTTCATAGTGCACCCCATTGAATCTCTCGCCCTCTTACACTATACCTCTTCCCTCCTCCTATACACGCGTGTAACGTCGCCTACACTCGAAGCGTTACCACGTATATCGAATTACATAATTATCGCTGTATGTTTACGATGGTTGCTTACGGGATTGTAACGTCGAATATCTTATTGCTCTACGTTTTCGTATGTATGTAGGGAATTCAATCCCAGTCATTATTTACTATCCCGGGATTGCGGGATTTCTTAAAGTCTATCTCGGGATCCCGGAACTAATCTCGGGATTGGGTAATAGAAAAATTCAGTAATTAAAATGATTTATTATGTGCTAAAATTCTAAATTTTTATTTCAAGTAAACACACTGACTTTCTACCATTAGTCAGAAACATAAGCTAAAATCATTTTTAACAATAAAAACAGTAGAACAATGAATAATAATAAAGTCTCAATAAGTAGATAATATCAGTAAACCATTATGAAGATTTTTGGAAATGCGAACGAAGGAAGAGCAAAGCACCTAAAGTACATATCTACAATGTTTCGACTTTACGTGATCAGACAAGTTTCAATTTGCAATTCGCACGATTTCGAAATAACGGAAAGTAAGAGTATCATTGTTATAATAAATATTATCGCCTCAGGTTTCGACTTGCATCTTCTCCGCGTCGTATCGTCGTATGTTTTGACTATGATCCTAGAGAAAAATAGAGAGAGATAGGGAGAGCGGTGTAAATATCATACTTCTCTCTCGTACACCCGATTCGAACGTCGCGCCATACCGAAACGTAGGTTTCGCCTTGCATCATCTTCTGCAACGCGCACCGATGCAGCGCATTATTCTCGGAAATTGACCTTCGATATCCGTATATTTTTTCTGACCTCCGACCGAGAGAGGAACAGAGACAGAGAGATATACGAAAATATCGTACCTCTCTCTCACACACCTTGTTCGAACGCCGCCGCTATCGCGACCACCATGGCGCCTTCGGTACGCTTTGAATTTTCGCGGTTCAGATGTCGCGTGCGCGCACCGGTGCCGCGCATTATTCTCGGGAGTGGACCTTCCATCGTTATATGTTCTTGGGTACGGAGTTCGCGCGATAACAAAATGCCGGTTTCGACTTGCATCTTCTACGCGTCATACCTCCCTATGTTTTAACTACGCACCGTGTGCGTGTGTGTATGTGTGTGTGTGTGTGTTTGTGTGTGTGTGTGTGTGTGTGTGTGTGTGTGTGTGTGTGTGTGTGTGTGTGTGTGTGTGTGTGTGTGTGTGTGTGTGTGTGTGTGTGTGTGTGAGCGAGCTAGCGCGCTCGCGCGTTCCCCTCCCCACGTCGACGAGACGTGTTCCCCCTCCACCTGCTCCAGGGTCACGGTCCCTCTCCAGACGCTCCATGGGCCGGCTTCCCCCACCTCCTCGGGTCGCGGTTCCCCCACCCGCCTCCCCCCTCACCTACGGTGCGGTACCCCTCGCCCCGCTTCACCCCCTCGCCACCAATTGATTTAGAACTCCCTTAGTATATCTACTGCCATGTCTACATATTTTAATCTATATTTTCCGAATGGACGCTTACGGTACCCGTGACTCCTCTACTCTTAAGCTTTCCAATGGTGTATCATACTCCCCAGTGGGAAACGTTATATCGAGCTTTTAACAACATTGGATGATAAAAGTTACGTCAGATTCGGGCTTCTACAGTAATAGCATGGCTTATTTAAATATAAAGACACACTAATAGGGACAAGCACTGCAATAGGGCGAACTACCCTATTGTAAGTGCAAAGGACGTTGACAGTTCGCAATTTTCACATTCTGCAGAATGTGTTCTGCGGACAATACCACATTTAATTGCTTGAAGTTTATTCCGTTCATTACTGAGGTTAGCCGAAAATGATCGAAAGGCCAAAGGACTATCGACTGTCAAATCGAAATTCTCAACGATCTCATCACATTTCAGTTACTCGGGTATCTCATGGATACTCGGGTAATTTTTGTCTACCCGGGTACCCGGGTATCGCACGGGTACCCGGGTACCCGAGTAATTTTTTTCTACCCGGGGTCTCACCGGGTACTCGAGTACCCGGGCGGGCGGGTAGTAAGAGCTCTAGTACAGAGCCTGACATCAGGGCCTGATGTCAGATGGGCAGCACATTCGCATCATATCCTGCCGTTCGCCTGTCACGTATAACAGCGCCATCTGAGGGTCAGAATTGGCAAACAATTCCTTACGCGGACGTCACACGGCCGTCCCTCAGGGGTGGTCCACTACGGGTATTATTTTGTTAACACCGCATTAACACCCTCTAGCGGGTTGGATATGCGCTATATTACTAATGGCGGGCATTTAAAAATTTGTATTCAATGCATCCATTACTTATGACTATATGTGGCGGTGATTAAGAAAGTGGTGTTAGTCAAAAATTTAAAAAAATTGAATTCATCACTTACTTTGTGTTATATTACAAAGTAAGTAATAAATTCAATTTTTTAAATTTTTGACCAACACCACTTTCAAATTATATTTCGAGAATCAAAAATTTCTAAGTGCATACAGGTATAAAATACAATATATTTATAAAATATTACATTACAATTTATTTGGGAAATATTACATTACAATTTATTTGGAAAATATTATATTACAATTGGACTTCGGTATGCAGCAAGTAAGCAACCCATAGCTGATGTGCTTGGTGCCATTTCTGAGCATAGATTACCTGAAAATAATAATTCTTGAGAAGGGATAGCTGTCTGTTTTGGACCTAGATTAGTTGATTTATCATTAATTGTAAAATGATTGTCACAGACACGATAAGTATTGTATATTGTATACTCGCATAGCATCCATAGGGAATAACTTTTCATTGCCCACTACTTTCATCCATTGGTTGAAACGGTTCACATCTTTAGTTGGATTTGGAAATCGATGAAGTGATGATTTTGTGCCATAGCATCCAGGTACATAACACGGAACACGAGATGCCTTATTGCAGCCTAAAATTAATTAAATAATGATTAATATAACTAATAATTGCCTTCATTTTTAACACTAGAACTGCCATTCCAGTCATTATGGTTGTGTTCCGATTCACGCATTATGCGCATAGACAGCAGCGTCTGCGCTGCGCGCATGAACCGCGTTCCGTTTCCAGCAGCGCATGAACCGCAGTAACGAAACGGAACGGGTTTCGATGCGTCTGATACTCGTGAGGTTACGCGGGAATGTTCAAACTTACTTACAAATAGCTATGCAGTTGGATGGATTACGGTTAATTTAATTCGAGACTTTTGGACGGTGATCGAAGTACGCTTCCTAACTACATCGGTTACTTCGTCCTAAGGATCGGGGACCGACTCCTAACGAAATTTGATGGCTTTATTGCTGGATTTTCTCAACCCGAGTTTTTCTATTCTTATCGAACAGCGATAATTATTGAAAGCGAAGAACATATTTTATGAGTTTTACAGGACGAATTGCTGCTTACCCAGCGTAATTTGGTAAACAGATGTGTAAAGAAAAAATGAAGTTATTTATTATCCGCGTCCAGGGTAAATTCAAGGTTTTGAAGGCTATTGAATAGAACCGCAGGCTCTGGTACGTCTTCTGGTTTAGAGTATAGCTGTAAAGTTAGCATTATAAGAGCACGTTCGAAAAACTTAGCAGTAAAAGCCTTTAAGAAATTAAAAATGCGCGCTACGTATTTGCTTCCTTCCTCATCTTTCGGTTCGACCCTGCCTAAAACCTTCTAGGGATGTGTTGTTCGCTTCGAAATTGAGTCCGTTACGTTGGTTGCAATTCATACAGCGAGTGCAGATGTGGCAGTACCAATTTCGTAGAATTCCCTAGAATCCTCCAACTTCTAGCTCATAATGCGTGCAGCAAGTGCAGAAAATAAAAGCATGGGCAGTCAATGCGCGTATTACGCGCATGCGTATTGTCGCTTCACGTGTGTAACAAAGTTGGAAGATTTTTTATAGTATCTTTATCTTTGTGCTAATTAGCTTTATACTCTGTACACTAAAGGAGTCTCCCGTTAAAATAATAATAATAATAATAATAATAATAATATTTTCTGTCACTTCGAGGAGCGGATTACGAAGTTGTGGAGTGTAATTATTCGTGATTAAAAAATCAAAGTATCCATTCATAACGTCATTTTCTGAGTACATTTCATCGAAATAGTAAGTTTTAGCTTAATTTGTATATGTTTACCAAATTCGTGCGCTTCTACAATTACTACTATCAATTACATTCTAATTGATTTTAGCTTCAATTTTCAGATTTACAGATCTATGCGCTTCATAACGTTATGGCTGGACAAAATAAGTCTACACAACTCGTTAAACAGAGTAATTGTGTATTTGTTAAAATTGTAAGGACACATGCCCTAAATAAACACCCTACAAAGAAATAAGCAAATGTTTGTAAATCACCATTTCTCGTCCTAATGGAAATTTTGATTTCCTAACCACGCATAATTACGTTTCTCGATTTCATAGAGATACCGTTCCCGCGTACAATAATATTTTGGATGAATGTTAAGTTATAAAAAAATTGACAAATGTAGCGTAAAAGAACGAAATATCCAATAAACATTTATTGTCATGTAGCATGTATGTAGGTTATCTTTTCTGTCACTTCGAGTAGCGGACCACAGAATGTGGTGTTTGTTTTTCAAAGCGTACGTAAAGAGACAAATACGCATGCGCGCATGAACTGCACGCTTCATGCGCTAGAGGTGGGAGAATTCTAGGGAATGCTGTGCGTCATCAACGCAACCAATGCACGCATAGAATGAAACGGAACGGTTTTCTCTGCAGTCTATGCGCATAAAGGTCGGTTTATACAGGATCCGAGCCGGCCCGTCCGTGCCTCGTCCGAGCTTCTATGTTAAGCTTATGGGCGACGAGGAGTCTCCGAGCTCGGTCGGAACTCGGCGGGTCCTCGTTGCCGGCTGGGCCCAGGCTTGGTGTCCGCACGTTGAGATAACGGGCCGGAGGCACAGTGCGGACGAATGATTATTATTATTATTATTTTCAACGGAAATACCCTTTAGTATAAAAAAACGAACATGATAAATATTACAATAAATAGCGAATCTGGTAACCTATTCTAATTAAATTAAGTATAGTGAGCATTACACATCGGGGACGGTTATATTCAGGGAGTCGACTAAGAACTTTGTGAGCGTGTGAGAAATAATGATAGAATTTTGGACAAAAATCTAAATTATAAATATATATATAGAGTCTGAAGTATAGCGACTCGACCAACTCTCCGGCACGACCGCGTCCCCCAGGATTTACCCTGAAGAAGTCATACCTGACAAGCGAAGTCCCGAGGTGTAGCTTTATGACTTTATTGCCTACGCCTTTTTAGTTGGTCGAAAACGAGTGACTGATCAGTTCTGCACAAATATTCGACCAGTGAAGATCTTTGAGTTGTGTCATTCGTAATGCCTTATTCATTTCCTATGGAACACTTAGCCATAATGGCAATTTTATTAGAAGAACCGCAAAAGAGAAGAAGGCAGAGAAGATGGAGTGTCCACCCTCTGTGGAAGAATAGAAGCCAGCAAGGGGAATTTCAAATATACAATACCCTACTTGACCACGAGGACTGTTACGTCCCTAATTCCTATTCGGGGCCGCGATTTTAGGGAGTTTATATTTTTTTTTGGATCCGCTTTTGAGCTAGTCCAGGGACTTTACGCTCTGGGTTAGTTGAGAACGATAGATAATAGATTATAACGTTTTTGGTTCGTAATTACCTTAAGTTGGCCGCGGTGATAAACAGTCAATGGGAATTTTTCGCCACTTGATAGGTGCGTCCGGGATTCCGTCTATTTCGGGCGCGTTGTTGCTTTTCGGGGCTGCCCAGACTTCAAAGAAGAGGATATAACCGAAATTTTGAGTCTCCTGGTCCTTCTCGATTGTTGGGGCCTTAATGACTCCCAATATTTGGGAAACCGCTGGTGTGTTCTTAAAGGCTAAAGCCAATTTCCGCAGTTGATATTTTCTTCCGGCTCTATGGCCTCTAGGCATTGCCACCTTTTATTGAAGGGATTGATTTGTTTGATGATCTTTATTTCACCGGGATCATGGTTCATGTCTAATTTCTAGTGACACCGTGGGCGGTTGTCCTGCTTATTAGAGTCACTTTCGACAGACGCAAAACATGATCGCTCATAAACCATTTCGATCGGTTAATAACCGTTTTTGGGGTTGATTAATCGCGGAAATCGCATTTTACACCCAATACCCGATGACACCGTGGGCGGCTATCCTGCTTATAAGTGTCATCTTTGACGGGCGCAAATCACGATTAACTTTATTCATTTTTCTAGATTTATAATTTGATTATAGAAAAAGGTGTCGATGCCTGAGGTATGGAATAGGAAAACGAAGGTAAAACTTCACTCACTTATTTGTTCTTTCACTAACACTTTTATTGTCAATGTGGTAGATTTTAACACTTTTTAACTCGTAGATCCAAAAAGATAATGAATATTGATTATTCAGAATAGTAATAATTCTCCGCGGGTGGTCAGTCCTTTTTTATAGGGCTGTCGATCACTCCTTCTCCAGGTTTGTCACATGACAATTTAGACGGTGGGAGATGAAATCTTCCAATCATCTGCCGTGGGATCCACCTGAAGAATTCTTTCCAGCGGGCTATCTGAGAGTTTTGTTTACTGCAGAATTTGAGCTATTGCGCGCCTATTTCGGTGTCTTCTGACTTACTTAAGACGTATTTCTGCCGTTATACGAAACTCTCAGCAGCGTCGATAGTTAAATTCTTATTTTAATTCATATTTAGAAGTTTACGCTATTGGGTTTTCGATGTGCACTGTACGATTGGTTTCGTACAGCCCACATACTAGGGATTGAAGTTAATATTCATCGGTTCCGTATTGGAGCTCGATTTACGGGATATAAAGGGAGGGCAAATTTGTGGCGATGATCAGGAGCGCAGCTTCATGAAGGTGTCGACTCTGTTGGCGGATGGGGCCTCTGACCCATCAGCTGGCGTCTACTGGTCCCCTTGGTGTGCGCGGTTGACTAGCTGGTGTGCAGTTAGTTGGTGTGTGGCTACCTCCTTCGTGCTGGTTCTCCTGCTCACTGTTGCCGTTTGATGATTCTTGACTTGGTTTTCTTATCGCGAGTTTTGATTATAATGCCTTTTCGGCTATGTATTGTATTGATAACTTATTTAAGGTGGTTATAATATACCAAAGTACGAAATAGTAAGTTTGAATGATTTAAA
This sequence comes from Andrena marginata, assembly GCA_963932335.1. NCBI lineage: Eukaryota > Metazoa > Arthropoda > Insecta > Hymenoptera > Andrenidae > Andrena > Andrena marginata. Next base: position 14,537,811 of record OZ010664.1, read on the forward strand.
GGGTTAAATAATAGTTGACTCCACGTCGCGGGACGTGACAAGGACAAATTTTACAATTACTTCAAGATGTCTAGAAATACGTTTGATGCCCTACTGGATAAAATCCAAGTAATAATCGCAAAAAACGATACAAACTGGAAGCAGTCGATATCTCCGAGAGAACGCTTAGCAATTTGTTTGAGGTAGGTAGAGAAGTTTATTTGTTAGATGTGCAGGAAATAACAGAAAATAGTAATAATAAACGTACACAGAACGCCGAATACAAATATGCAGGGTGTCCGCGGGAACAGTAAACAGCTGGATATTTCCTAACGTATTAGAAATACAAAGAAATGTTTATATGTAGTGCATGGTTGAAGGGAGCTAATTTACTAGCCCCGACAAATATTTTCTTACATTATTATTTTAAAAGATACGATGGTCAAGCTTGGTTTTTGAAACAGAACTATATATTTTTTTAAAAATCAATAGATAGTGCGTTTCAAGACAGATTCAATAACCTGTAATGTACCCGTGTACCTCCACGAAACGTATTAATGTTGGATAATACTTATTAATTGCTATATTGGTGGCATCTTTCTTATTGTCTAGCCTTTGGGCCTGCCACTTCTGGCACAGACTATTGGTGGGTATCTGTTTCAAGAGGCAATGTCTAGCGCGTGCCACCCGTGGCGTAAACAAGACCACCCTCGGTGCTTCCTATTCGGGCGGTTTTTCTTCCAGCCAAAAAGATTAAATTTGCAAACGCAATATTTCGAAAACTATATGAAATAATGTGTATACATTACAGGTTAATGAATTTATCTTCAAACGCACTATCAAGTGATGTATAAAAAAATATATAGTTCCATTTAAAAGATCAAACTTGAACATCGTATCTGTTTAAATAGTGTAAAAAAAAAATTCTGGTATAATAAATTTGTGCCCTCGAAACATGCAATTATCATATAAACATTTTTTTCTATCTCGAATACATTAAGAAATATCCAGGTGAGGTGTACCTGATTCCGACTGAATACCCAAAATGCAAACATACAATACATATAAACATAAACATAAAATACAAACATAAAGGGTGGAACAAGTAGACGGTGAAATATTTACAAAATAGGTCGGGACCATTGCACGCGTAATCAGACACACTTTTCCGAGTAACATTTCGTATTACTAAAAATGAATCCTGTTAAAGAAATTTTCAACTTAAATTTTATGAAACGCTATTAAGAACTATTGGGGGTTTTCTGCCTCGTAGTCATGATTTTCATGTTCTACTTCGGAGTAGTCTTGGTACATGGGAGGTGAATCCAACATGGTGTCCCTCTCGCTGAGGTAGGGCAGTAAGAATTGTAATAAGCTCGCCTATTTATACGGCTTCTGCTTTTGCGCGGCTTGCCCACTTTTCGGCGTTTTGGCCAAACTCCGCCGGAATTGGTCCCTGATGTTTGTCCATCTATTCTTGCATTCAAATTCTAAAACAGTAATAATAATTTGAATTATACAGTAATTACAGAACATGAAGTAGGAAGTACAATATTGTACACAGTGTCTTATAAGAAATAGTACAAGCGAAAGGATGGTGATTGTATGTGAAACAATAATTAAGGAACAATTTTTTTCGATTTTATGTTAAAAACAATATTGCGATGTGCATGAATATTTTCCAATTTATTTTTATTTTTCAATTAAATATGATTTTTAATTTCTGATTTAGGTATCTTACTACAGGAGATTCCTTTAAGACAATTTCGTATAATTATCGAATTGGGCACAGCACTGCATCGATGATTATACATGAAACGTGCAACGCTATAGTGAAAACACTAATGCAAGAAGCAATGCCTCTTCCAACCGAAGAACAATGGAAGTTAATTAGCGCAGAGTTTTTCCATCGTACCGGGTTCCCACATTGTATAGGAGCAATAGATGGAAAACATATCCAAATACAAGCTCCAGCAAATAGTGGAAGTATGTATTTTAATTATAAAAAAAACATTTTCCACAGTGCCACTGGCACTGGTAGACGCCCAGTATAATTTTATCGCGGTGGATGTGGGAAGTTACGGAAAAAATAGCGACGGTGGCATACTAGCTCACTCCAATTTAGGGGAGGCATTGCAAAACGGCACATTCCGGTTACCCCCCGATGAGGCTCTGCCGGGTACTGCTGTATCAGCACCGTACGTTATTGTAGGGGATGAGGCATTTCCCCTAAAAACTTACCTTATGAGGCCATTTCCGCGACCCCAATTAACCACAGAAGAAGAAAAAACTTCAACTATCGGTTGACCATAACCAGGCGTTATGTAGAAAATGCATTTGGCATTTTGTCACAAAAATTTAGAATTTATAATAGACGAATACAATCTACTCCCGACCACGTCGACTACATTGTTATGGCGACGTGCATCCTACACAATTTTATTAGGAAAAGAGAAGTATGCGTTGCACCTGCAGCCAATAGAACACCAGCAAACACAGTACACCCAAGAGTGATCGCGTTAAAAGATGGAAATGCAGCGCATCTGCAACCTTTTAAAGTTAGAGATGCGTTTGCAAGATACTTAATGGCATCCTTAGTGATTCATGCCATTGGCATTGTGTAGTGTAAACAGCTTCTGTGTGCATGAAATTGTAGGACATTTTTTTAAAAATATTTAGCACTCCGTGTAATAAATATTAACATCAGTGGTGTGACTTTTAAAAAAAGAGAAACTGCGTTCGGGCACCGTGGGCGCGAAATCTCAATTTTGGTACTTCTGCAAATCCGCGGTATTTACAAACTGTTCATACGCGGTTTTGCACTATCAACGACGATATGTACTATGACCTTGTACTACATGTAATGACTTTATGTGGCACACCGTTGCACTCGTCTTAACAAACACCATCATATGAATTAAGATGTATAATATTGCATTGATCAAATGAACTTGACCTTCAAATCTCCCCTACAATTTCGTGCACAAACTAACTATTTACACCATACAGAGTCACCCTCCATAGCAAACAACTCTCATTACAAAAATCTTCTATATCTTTAACGACCCACGTGATGTACGAGAAATCCAGCGTTTAGAGTTAAAACCAGAGACCATAACTGTTATAACCTAAATCTTAAAAGTTATGGCATAAGAATTAATATTTTTGTTTAAATGATTTTGGTTATGAATAACCTTTATTGCCATCCGAAATATTTTTTGGTTACGAATAACCATTATCGATGACGAGAATTATTTTGGTTACGAATAACCATTATCGATGACCAGAATTTTTTTGGTCACGAATAACCATTATCGATGACCAGAATTTTTTTTGGTTACGAATAACCATTATCATCGACGAGAAATTATTTTGGTTACGGCGTAACCAATATATTTTGCGGGAATTTTTTTGGTTATATATATATATATATATATATATATATATATATATATATATATATATATATGTTTAATATTAAGTTAATTAAGTATATATGTACGTATTTCACACATACCTGTTATTTTCAAGGAATTCCCAATTTGTTTCCACAACGTCGTTTTATATTTGGGGTCACTATAGCGTGAATTCGACATGTCGAATAATGCTTTGTGGTGGCTCACGAGCGCGATCAATTTTTCGTCGAACATTGTGCACGCACTTCCTTTAAATTCACCGTGTGATACACTTAAAGATGCGGAAGTAGACTGACTTGGTGCTCCAAGTCACCTGACCACGTGAATTACCATTATCCTACAGTACTGCTAATTGGTCATTTACCTGAATGGAAATAACCAATCACTGTTGCCGATTTCGAAACCTCCCTTTCTTTACTCCTTCGGCGCGCTTCTTCGGGGGGGGGGGTTCGACGAGCACCTTCGGAAGATACAGCCGTAAAAACAAAGATACGATAGTCCCAAAGTCGCACTATTAACTTGAAACCATTATTATTGAAAAACGGAGGCAGATCGAACACTTGGGCATACAATATTTTTGGTCATTTAAACCTCTCTACGTACCCTGTGAATATTTCTCAAAATATTGGTTACGCCTGGTGTAGTTACTTTTATGTTTATATGTATTGAATGTTTGCATTTTGTCTTTAAGTGTAATTTGTACATTTATTTGTATTGTATGTGTTTGTGTATGTTTATTAGTATCATTGCTGATTAATATTTGGAAATGTAACAGTCTTTCGAGAAACTTGTATTTATGTACCTGAGACAGATTGCCGAGGGTTCTCTCAGTGGTATGGATTGTTTCTACTTAGGGTGAAACTATACAATACGCCCCGCTTTTACAGAAACATCAATAAAAAAAATTTCATTAATTCTTTAATTTTTTCCCTAAACACATTAAGTGTGACAAAACTCCACGCAAAATACCCATTTAAAAAATATCATCTATTATATATTGATTTTAAAAAATAACCTCAATTCGTCCATCATTAACGTCAATAATTTCCTCAGAATATTCGTCATTTTAAAGTGACTGTACCTTCGCGGAAAATGTTCGCAAAAAATATTTAAAAAAAAATTCATCCATTATAAATTAATTAACTTCTGCAGTCTGATAGGGCCTCATATACTGAAAGTACTGATACATGGTTTATGGTATTTTATGAGATATTGAATGTGAAATGAATTTTGCGGGAAAGGAGTGGCCCCCACTCTGTGAATTCGTCGGTGGAGGAGGAATCCTCTTCTCCTTGGTGAAGTAGGGTAGGAAAATGAACATCTGGTTCTGAAAAACTAGTGTAGCGGCTTGCGCGCTGGCTTGTTTTCTCGTGAAGGGGCGAGATTTTACCGTTACGCGCAGCGCCGCTCGGGTTTTCCCCGTGGTCAAGTCAGGGGTTTTCAGCGTGCGAGCGCGTCTTCGCGCCAAAATTTGCCCCACATTTTCGCCGTCGCTTGAGGGACGCGTCCCTCTGAGAGAGTGGGGTAAATAGCCTGCAGAGGTGTGACTCACGATGGGGAATTCCGGCCATTCCATTTAAAGAATGAACGAAAAAAGGTGAGTAATAAAGTTGGAGACCGACTGCCACATTTGAAAGAGATCGTAAAGTAATTTAGGCTCGAGCACTCGCAGCACGGCACGAAATCTTAACGAACCGCGATGGTCTATCATAAAGTGTCTCTTGCTTACGTCCGATTTTCCCATTTCAAGTCATCGACAAGCTACTTTAAAAAAGCGGGATGAAGATTTTACAGAAATTAGAGAATACCTTGCAGCTGAGCAAGACGAAATAAATAAATTTCGTTGACTTGCAAATCAGCTTCAGCGAATCGGAAAATAACGAATAATTTGTAAAATTTTATTTTCCCTAAATACCTATATTCCAATGTTTTGACATTTATACCTGAATTTAGATTTTTGTCCAAAATTCTATCATTATTTCTCACACGCTCACAAAATTCTTAGTCGACTCCCTGAATATAACCGTCCCCGATGTGTAATGCTCACTATACTTAATTTAATTAGAATAGATTACCAGATTCGCTACTTATTGTAATAGTTATCATGTTCGTTTTTTTATACTAAAGGGTATTTCCGTTGGAAATAATAATAATAATAATCATTCGTCCGCACTGTGCCTCCGGCCCGTTATCTCAACGAGCGGACACCAAGCCCGGGCCCAGCCGGCAACGAGGACCCACCGAGTTCCGACCGAGCTCGGAGACTCCTCGTCGCCCATAAGCTTGACATAGAAGCTCGGACGAGGCACGGACGGGCCGGCTCGGATCCTGTATAAACCGACCTTAATGCGTGAATCGGAACACAACCTATGACTATTAGCTAGTAGAAGTCAACTGAACACATTATCATAACCAAATACAACAAATGCTTATATTACATGCTTATAGTACTTGTACGTAAAAATTATTGAAATAAATAGTAGAAATTTATTATACAGGGTGTAAACGGTATACGTAGCAATATTTTAGGGGGTGGTAGGGGAGGTCCAATGGAACATAAAAGTCCTATGACATAGTGTCCGATCTGTCTCCATTTTACAGTAATAATGCCCTAAAGTTTGCACCATGCGTTTGAAACGGATAGTAGCTCGCGCATATTGGTGAGACCAACACATTGAAACAGGGTGTTGACTTCTGATCTTTCATGTAATTCCCAAAGTGGTGTGTTTTTCGGAAGGAAAGACTCTTAAGAGTGATCCTTCAGCGACTCGACTCAAGGAGATGCCGCATCGTATCCCGTGGCGAAGACAACACCCCGCGATACTTCACCGCAAGTTTATGGCTTTCGGCCCTCGAAAGAGTTTGAATACCTATTAAGAACCAAACTCTTCCAGCTCCGCATTTCTCATCAGATCTCTGCGAAAACGACGGCAATCGATACCTTTCGTCATCGTTTGGTTGTCATTTAAAGTGAATTACGAGTTAAAGATAAATCGAGGAACATCATGTCAAACGTAAAATAATGAATACACATTTTTTTTAAAACAGAATCGAAAATAATAATTATTTGAAGTGAGAGGACAAGAAATACGTAAATTTCGTTTTTAAATATCGCATAAACAAAAAAGTAATGTAACAGGAAATAAACAAAACGTGATCGTAGTTCGTTATTGTGATAAGAATCCGTATTTTAATAACGGCCAACACTGTTGCTGATAATGAATAAGCCGGTTTAAAACCGCCGAAGACAAAATTTAGGTACGGAAATTTAGAGAATTATCGCCGGAAATAAGCCATAGCCTGCGTTAAATTTAATTACTAATAATCACCAATAAAGTAACTAAATCTCACCCTTTCCGAAATTCACCTGTAGCTTGAAAACCTGCGTCACTAGGTCACTGAACTGGTCCTGGTCAGCGACGGATGCGTCCAGTGCACAGCTGGTCCCAGGTATGCGACACCAACCAAAGTAAAAAGTAAAAAGGATCGTAACGTCAAGTGCGATCGGGTTAATGTAGATACGGAATATTCATTTCACTGCACGGTTACTAACACTGATCACTTAATTTATTTTTCACGGAACGCGTTGTTCGTACCTTATAAAAATTGGTGAAAATGAATTTTCACTTGGCGTCCTGTGCCGCGGATATAGCCGCCCAAATGCTGGTACAGCAGTAATTGCGTCTCCGTTGTTCTAAGATTATGCTCAGAACAACGCGTAATAATCTTGTATGGAAAACACTTCTCTGACGCGATTGCAAACTGACTGACAGGATTTTTTCCAAGCAACTTCCTCTACCCCAAGTAGTTTCTCTCGTTCCATTATGAGTTAACTCCCACCAGGACAAGATGCTTTAGGTAAAAAGAAGCCAGCACATTTTTAAGACACGCGTGCTTTGCAGAAGTGCAACGAACGAACCATCCTACACTTTCACAAAAGCCCGCGCTCCCTTCTTTTACTGCCAATGTACCCATTGCTTCGAGGTAGGCAGCAGACCCCACGTGTTTCGGTTCGAAAGAGTCCGAAGAGAAGAAAAACTGAAAGTCTCCGAGTTGCTATAAAAAAAATCCTGTTCCCTGTTTCCCTTTTCCGATATCCCGAGTTCACGTCTGCTAAGAGGCGGAACCAACTAAGTCATAAATTACCGAAAACTGTAGGAAATCATTCTCTACCGCCGACTCGTGGGACAACACGATCATAAACCGCGACCCTGGCGAAATGCTCTGGCCTATCAGGCTGATTAATTTTTGGGAACTAGCAATTAAAAAGTATTATTCAACATCAATACGGCTCGCGAAGAGACACAGTAAGAAGGAGGCCATGTAGTTCGCTGACTGCGCGAAGTCCCGCCTGCTTCGTCCTACCTTCAAATTAAAGACCGATCCCTTATCTCTCGAGTATAAACACGCGCTCGAATTTCTAAACAAAAGCACGCGTCGACGTATTCCGTGCGAGAGAAGGTGGGTTTGAAATTAGATTGGTCCCAAACTAACTAATCGGGCCTGCTTATCTCTCGAGTATAAACACGCGCTCGAATTTCAAAACAAAAGCACGCGTCGACGTATTCTGTGCGAGAGACGGTGGGCTTGAAGTCCGATTGGCCCTAATCTAACCAATCTGCCCTGCATCCCTCCCAAACGGCCGCTGTCTTGAAGAGGCCCTCTTCACAGCAATATCTCCTCCCCAAGGCCCACCTTTTCTCGAGTATAAACACGCGCTCGAATTTCAAAACAAAAGCACGCGTCGACGTATTCTGTGCGAGAGACGGTGGGCTTGAAGTCCGATTGGCCCTAATCTAACCAATCTGCCCTGCATCCCTCCCAAACGGCCGCTGTCTTGAAGAGGCCCTCTTCACAGCAATATCTCCTCCCCAAGGCCCACCTTTTCTCGTGTCTAAACACACGCTCGAATTTCAAAACAAAAGCATGCGTCGACGTATTCCGTGCGAGAAAAGGTGGGCCTTGGGGAGGAGATATTTCTGTGAAGAGGGCCTCTTGAGGACAGTCGCCGTTTGGGAGGGATGCAAGGCAGATTGGTTCAACTAGGGCCAATCGGACTTCAAGCCCAATGTCTCTCGCACGGAATACGTCGACGCGTGCTTTTGTTTTGAAATTCGAGCGTGTCCTTATACTCGAGAGATAAGCAGGCCCGATTGGTTCGACTAGGGCCAATCGGACTTCAAGCCCACCGTCTCTCGCACGGAATACGTCGACGCGTGCTTTTGTTTTGAAATTCGAGCGTGTCCTTATACTCGAGAGATAAGGGATCCGTCTTTAATTTGAAGGTAAGACCAAGCAGGCGGGACCACGCGCAGTCAGCGAACTACATGCTCTCTTTCTTCCTGTGTCTCTTCGCGAGCCGTATTGATGTTGAATAATACTTTTTAATTGCTAGTTCCCAAAAATTAATCAGCCTGATAGGCCAGAGCATTTCGCCAGGGTCGCGGTTTATGATCGTATTGTCCCACGAGTCGGCGGTAGAGAACGATTTCCTACAGTTTTCGGTAATTTATGACTTAGTTGGTTCCGCCTCGTAGCAGACGTGAACTCGGGATATCGGAAAAGGGAAACAGGAAACAAGATTTTTTCTTTATAGCAACTCGGAGACTTTCAGTTTCTCTTCTCTTCGGACTCTTTCGAACCGAAACACGTGGGGTCTGCTGCCTACCTCGAAGCAATGGGTACATTGGCAGTAAAAGAAGGGAGCGCGGGCTTTTGTGAAAGTGTAGGATGGTTCGTTCGTTGCACTTCTGCAAAGCACGTGTGTCTCGAAAATGTGCTGGCTTCTTTTTACCTAAAACATCTTGTCCTGGTGGGACAATAAATTAGGTGATCAGTGTTAGTAACCGTGCAGTGAAGTGAATATTCCGTATCTACATTAACCCGATCGCACTTGATGTTGCGACCCTTTTACTTTGGGACCAGCTGTGCACTGGACGCATCCGTCGCTGACCCGGATGAGTTCAGTAATCTAGTGACGCAGGTTTTCAAGCTGCAGGTGAATTTCTGAAAGGGTGAGTTTTAATTAGTTTATTGGTGATTATTAGTATTTAAATTTAACGCAGGCTATGACTTATTTCCGGCGATAATAACCCATTTTTTCCTGTGTCCGAACGCGAGGCGTAGGTATTGATGGTGAATAATACTTTTTAATTGCTATATTGGTGTTTCGTAAAATAATTAAGCTGACCGGCTAAGGCGGTTCGTCAGGGTCACGGTTTATAACCGTATTGCCCCACGAGTCGGCGAACGACAACGGTACATGCCGGTCCGAAGTCATCGCATGTACTACCCATCGATACAGCAATATACCGATTAACTCAGGCCGAGGAATGTCTAAAATTCTTAAAGACCGCCCCACGTTCTTGATTGTCGACAGTATTAATGTTCATATCTTCCGAAAAGTCAATGTTCATATCTTCCGGAAAGAAGCTAGCGTTCTTGCCGTGATTGATTGGTGGTGCCGCTTGCTTCGTCCTCCCTTCAAATTAAAGGGGGAACCCTTATCTTGCGAGTATAAACACGTGCTCAAAATTCACAACAAAAGCACGCGCTGACGTATTCAATGCGAGAATGGGCGAAACATAGGGAAGAGATTATGTTGTAACAACTCGGATCTGCATTCCTGCAGAACGCGAAGTTTCTACTTCTCACAGCAATATCTCCTCCCCTAGGTCCACCTTCTCTCGCACGGAATACGTCAATTCATGCTTCTGTTTTGAAATTCGAGCGTGTGTTTATACTCGAGAGATAAAGGATCCGTCTCCAATTTGAAGGGAAGACGGCGTAGGTGGAGTCATGTGCAGTGACTACCCTTTTTCTTCTTGTGTCCCTGCGCAAAACGTATTGCCCCTCCCCCTCCCCAACTGTACCGAAAAAGATAGACAAATTATTCACTAAAATAGTAAATGGCCTCTCTAATTTCATAGGGACTACAAGAAGATCCCTGAGTCGAAGTATTTTGTTCAGGGCTGCGTTTAGTTGTGAATCGGTATTTCCCTCAACCAGGAAATGCACTAATAACAGTATTTCATTCCCCCTTGTAAACCACCTCAGAAGTCCGCACATCTGCATTGCATGGCCAGGCCGACCTGTAATCCGCTTCGATTGAGGTAAGTCATAAGATCATAAAGGCCTGACCGTTTTAAGGGACTCTAAGGTCGGGTACGCGACTCTGGCCGCTCGCGCTGAACGGTCAAGGAGGTCGCAAAACTACCAGCCCTTTACGTGCAATCCGGATGTCCGTGTTTTTCGCCTGACAGAAAAATATACTTCCGCTAGCAGGTATCCGCCGCCGCACTGCCAATCAGGGTTCACACGAAGTCCTTCGTCAACTCCGATTGGTTATGCAAATCACTCCCTCTGCGACCAAGTTCCACGTTGGTGTTTTCTTTGGCCATGGAAAACGCAGAAAACTCAGTCAAGACACAGCAGTCAACACACTCGGTCTCCGAAACCTAACAAGACGTTTCCATTTTAGTGACACCATCCGTGCGAAATCGCTGATCGTGCGACACGTGCTCGCGAACTCCTTTTAAGTGAAAAAGTGTGAAAGTGATTTTGTCAAGCATGGAGACCAATGCGGGGTATTCGTGCAACGAAATGTTTAACATGATTATCATGTATGGGGAGGCTAACTGCAGCTCATTACGTGCGAAGCAATTATACGCGGAACGGTATCCTCATCTGCGACAACCATCCCGGCAGTTTATCGTCAATTTGTGTGAAACATTGCACACTACGGGTTCCTTTTTCCCTCGCATCGAAGGAAGAGGGCCAAGAAGGAATATCGACAGGGAAGATGAAATCCTTCAACATATTCATAATAACTCTGCCCGCAGTACGAGGAGTATTGCTCGAGAAATGGGACTCTCCCATACGTATGTCCATCGCACATTGCGTGATGAAGGTTTGTAGGAGTTTAGTTGTATAAAGTGACATTTCTTTATAAATTTACCTATTCTTACTTTAAATTCACATTTCATTGTAGCTGCAAATTCTTCACTAAATGTATCACCAAATTTTGATTAAGTGTACCCCCGGTGAAAAAATCCATTTTTTGCATACTTTCATTCCACAACATCTCAAGAATGATCAGGTAAAATTTTAGAACGAAATTCCTGACGGCAAAGATTTTACATGCAGTTCAGGGGGATTAACAATGTGACGCCCTTAAAATAGGTGTTTGTTTGTGCGTGTGCGTGTGTGCGTGAGCGGCGTGCGTTGCTTTAAACGAATAAACGCATGGAAAATGGGGCGCTCACTCAATAGGATTCTACTCGAACTTACATTGCTTTCCGTACTACCCTCTATTGCGAATATTCATACAGTCAATTTTTTTTAAGAAACATTTTTGTGTGAGAAAGCCCCATGTTTCGGGGACTCTACCGTTTAACCATTTAGCCATCATCACCCAGTTTTTTCTTAACACTCTCCGAAGATAACGCGACAACCACACATGTGTAATTAAGGAATATCTTTGGTTTTTTAATTTGGATGATCCTGTCTAAAGCAGAGTTGAGCATAATCAATCACAAGTGTAATTCCTTTCATTACAATTACAGAGTAATTCCGTTTAAAAAGTAATACCAATTAGATGTAATTGTCCTGCACACTTACAATTACAATTACAATTGTAATTGTGGTCAACTAAATTAACGATTACAGAAAGTAATCTGTAATTGAATTACACAGTTACATTTAAATCGTAATTTGTAATTACATTACATTTTGCCCAACTCTGATTTGTAGCAGAATACAGTGCAAAAAGTTTTAGACTCACACATTGTATACCATTTTCTACAAAATATCATAAAAGTCACCTATGTTTTCGCGCGATTTAACCGGGGGATGCCTTTAATATCTGAGTCACTGATGTTATCCTGGCTATCGACTAATGATTAGATACTTATTATTTTATCTTTTGTTTTCGCATATTTCATTAATAACACGAACTACCACTAATTAAAGAATTATTAATCCAAAATCCCACAGGCTTATACCCTTACCACTCACAACGGGTGCAAAATTTATTACCACAAGATTTTGAGAGACGACGGACTTTCTGCCGGTGGTTCCTCGATAGAGTGGAAGAGGATGACCATTTTCCGGCGATCATACTCGCAGCAGATGAGTCAACGTTCACACGTTCTGGAATATTTAATTTCCGCAATTCCCACGCGTGGGAACCCATGAATCCCCACAATGTTGTAACGGGGCACTTCCAGCAGGAGCTGAGGCTAAACATATGGGCTGGGGTAGTAGGCGATCATCTCCTCGGACCGCATATTTTGCCGGCGCGTCTAGATAGCGCAAAATATGCTAGATTTCTTCGACGGGATTTGCCACTTCTGCTAGAAGATGTTTGCCTGGCCACCCGAAGAAATATGTGGTTTCTTCACGACGGCGCCCCAGCCCATATGGGAATAGCTATACCAGCTATAGGCCGAATATGGGGAAACCGTGTAATTGCACGGAATGGTGCGGTTGCGTGGCCGCCAAGAAGCCCAGATTTAAATCCAATGGATTTTTACGTATGGGGCCACATGAAATCGTTAGTATATGTCGACACCGAATTTGAAACCTTAGAGGAATTGCGAGCTAGAGTATTTCATGCTGGTAACGTTATACGCGAGCAGCCTGGAATATTCGCCCGCGTTCGCGACAATTGGTTGCGTCGGTGTCAGGCGTGTCTGGATGCAAACGGCAACCATTTCGAGCATCTTTTGTAAATAAATGTAGGTAGCGAAATTTGTATTTCTTTACTACACATTCAGGTCAGAGTAGCCACGCATTGACATTAGCTTGTTGCGTGACAGTTTAGTCACACTAAAAGGAAAGAAACAGTTTTATCACTTCCTGAAAAAAAAACAACACGTTTTGCAGTCACGTCGTCAAAGGAGTTTACTTCCATGTAAATCAATGCATTTTTCGTGAGCATCAAAACTGTCACGCAACAAATTGCCACCACTGCGCGCCTGGCCTAACAACACGTGTAGAGTTTTCGTTTACTTATTTCTTATTTTCTAGCTGACGACCCTAAGTGCCTCCGCTACTCCAAACAGATCCTCAATGGGACCGCTACTGTAAGGGGCCCATAGTTACTTGGTTACTGGGTCATCTTGAACAGCTCACAACGGGCGGTCTTTGTGCTACGGCTCATCTGTGTGCGTGTAGCGACGATCTTTTCCACAAACATCTCCGATGTTGAAACGTTTATAACAGCTAAACTATACGAGATACAACAAAATGTATTCAGACAATTTTACTCTACTGGCTGTCTCCAATGTATGTGCAAAATTATGGAATCCTGCGATTATTAGTTTAGCATATAGACACGTTAACTTTGAGGCATTATTACTGTAAAATGGAGACCGATCGGACATTATGTCATAGGACTTTTATGTTCCATTGGACCTCCCCTACCACCCCCTAAAATATTGCTACGTATACCGTTTACACCCTGTATGTTATAGTGCCGGTCAATATGACCGATATTGGTGGCTTGTAGATAGATTAAATTTTTAGCGGTTATAGTGTTAACAAAATATAATATATATGGCAATAATGGTTAAAACTCCGAATTCCGAACTCGAAAACATTTCACACGATGTGAACTTAACGAAGTCCAGAAAAAGGAGAGAGCGATGGAGAGTAAGCGTCTCCAAAGGTCCCGCAAAATTTCAGAAACAGGATATGATTTACGATACTACCCTCACTGAATAACGCTATGAGTGCCACCTAGTACAAAATCCGAGAATACATACTGCGTTCAGAGACCTCATGCGGCTTGGATAGCTACTAAATCCGTGTTAACAGTGCTCCTATGCGAGTGGACCACCCCTGCCGTCCCTACAGGTGTATTGTTGCGGGTTCCGCTGGTTAAATTGCGTGAAGTTAGCTATAAGACATATCGAGGTTAGATGTAGAGCGTAATTCAAAATCCTTTTGTACTGAAAGACAGATATATTATAATAAGATTTGAAGCGATCGGCACATCTGGAAGGTCGTAAGCAAGTTTGAAATAGGGGACAAGGAGGATAGTAAATAGCTTAACTTTTCCTTCCACATCTGCGTGCCAAATTTAGTCGAGCGAGCAGCTGCTCGTCTTGTAAAACCATTTAAAACTCTATCCTCCCTTTCGATAATTGCCGATGTCCCGTTAGGGTAAAAACTAAGCTCAGGAGAGGCTGAAAGTCATAAAGTCATAACCCTTGTGCCGGCGACGTCATCTTGACCCTGGAGGTTGCGCTTACCTACCTGTTAGAAATGTATGCACTGTACGCAGCCTATGTAAAGTATGTAATTGGAAAGCGTGCCACCACCACCAGCCGGGAGTGAAGGGAAGCGCGAAGGAAGGGCGAAGGACGGAGAGATGGCTGAAGGACAACCCACTGACGAACTATGAGGGACAACACAGTCTTGATTGGGCGAAGGGATCCGTGGAGGGAGTCGGAAGAAGACGCCAAAATTAGAGAAGTAGGGCGCCCGGAGGTGACAAGCGAGGAGTTAATTTGTAAGAAGGGAGATCGAACTTGTTAGCAGAACAGTCAACATTGAACAAATAATTAAAATCCAAAAGTAGAGTTTATTCAGAAGTGTCTCACTTATTTTCTTCCATCATCGAAATTCCCGCGCAAACTCGCGGGCTGAGTGCGTCAGCGCTCCACGGGCACGGACCCACCAGTCTTTAAGAAATCCCCACAAAATCGCGCAACAGTATCCCTACCCTTACATAACTATCAAGCAGATTCTACAGTTTATTAAATAATTCATTCTACTTATTTTAAGAATTAGTTATTCTTTGTTTATTAATACAGGATTGACGATTACAATTATTACAAAATAATATAGATAGCGTATATATATTCGAAGAAGAACATTCAATATTTACATTTATAAATCTATATACAATACGTCCCGTAACCAGTGCTACCTATTAGGTGCGATATTAGAAAATTTCCTGTATTTTAGACTTCCTTTTTGTGTGGAAGCATCATGTTTCCTGTTGTGTTATCGCTGAAAACAAACACAATATTAGTATAAAATTAAACGTAACGTATGAATAAACAGGATACATGGGATACTTACTTCAGCTACATCTCCACACAGTACACACCCCAGGCGATCATGCATGCTCCTGCGAACATTAACATTTATAAGAAAACATGTGTTAAATTATTATCTACTAAACAAGACGCTAAACATTCGCACTTCCATCATAACCATACTTTTCTGTCTTGCAGATAATGTAAATTCCGATTTCCGCAACGTAGATAATTGGAAATTATTCAACTTCATAATTACCTTTGTCTTCTGGATACGTCGAGATGATTTGTCCGGATATTGATATTTGAAATTACTTGGAATATTCTTCGAGCGTACGTCTCCAAGCAGAACGGATGGTTTAAACGAAGGGTATGTAGGTAGGTAGATGTACCACGGTAGAGGATAAATAAATGTGGTATAATGGGCTACGCTCGGATTAGCTGCACCATAGTGCCGAAACTCGTGATTGGTCAAGGCTCTACGTCCAGTTTGCGTTCGTTTTCGAGGTCTGAGATGGCAGTCACTGTCAGTGGCAGTCAGTGCCGACAAAATTGAAGAATATTCCAAGTAATTTCAAACATCAATATCCGGACAAATCATCTCGACGTATCCAGAAGACAAAGGTAATTATGAAGTTGAATAATTTCCAATTATCTACGTTGCGGAAATCGAGATTTACATTATCTGCAAGACAGTAAAGTATGGTTATGCTGGAAGTGCGAATGTTTAGCGTCTTGTTTAGTAGATAATAATTTAACACATGTTTTCTTATAAATGTTAATGTTCGCAGAAGCATGCATGATCGCCTAGGGTGTGTACTGTGTGGAGCTGTACATGAAGTAAGTATCGCATGTATCCTGTTTATTCATACGTTACGTTTAATTTTATACTAATATTGTGTTTGTTTTCAGCGCTCACACAACAGGAAACATGATGCTTCTACACAAAAAAGAAGTTGAAAATATTGAATGAAATTTTCTGATATCGGCCCTACAAGGTACCAGTGGTTACAGGACGTGGATTTGTAATTGTAAATGTTGGAAGTCCCTCTTTGGATTTATATGCGCTACTTACATTATTTTGTCAAAATTGTGATCACCGATCTTGTACATTATTAAAGAATAAAATAAATACTTTTTTAAATAAGTAGAATTATTATATTGGACTTTATTGACTCCCCTAGGGGTTACAATCTTTTTAATCCTACTCCTCTCACACACTCTACTTCCCTTATATCTACCTTATACCTATCGTAACCTATCTTAACCTATCTTAACCTATCTTAGCCTACTCCCACTTTCCGCCTCTCCCCCCTCACCACTCGCTCGCCCTCTACCTCCTTCCCCGCCGCTCGCATACGCACAACACATAAAGTCAAACGCCTCCCCCTCTCTCCCGGACCTCCGCTTCCGCTCGACTCCCCTTCCACTCTCATCTCCTCAGCCATACTCCATTCCCTCTCTCCTCAATTCTTCTCATCCATACCTCCCCCTCCCCCCATCACCTAGAACCTCTCCTGCCATCTCCTGCCACCCCCTCTCTTCTCCCCACCCCATATAAACCTCCCATACGTGCTCCCACGTCTCTTCCCCCGCTCTACACACCCTGCACAACCTTTTTTCCCCCTCCTCCCAGTACTTCCCCCCCCCCTCATTTCGTTGCCCAACCTAAACCTCGCAACCCTTCTCCATCTACTTTCCCCCCACCCCTTCTTCAGATACCCCGGCAACCCTTCACCCTTCACCCTACCATACCATCCGTTATATAGTGACTCCCTTATCCTTCTCCACGTCTCCTCTTCCTGCAGTTTCCTTTCCCTGCTCACTAACTCCTCTCCTCTTATTCCCCCCCTTTCCCTTATCCCTTCCATCTCTTCCAAAGTCCAACCCCTTTCCTCGTAAAACACTTTCCTTTCTTCTTCCCACCCCTCCAGAACCTTTCCCCTCTTGAGCCTCCCCTTCATTTCTTCCCAACACCTCCTCGCCAGCTCCCCCCCTTGCCCCTCCTCCAGCTTCCTTTCAAACCCCCACGCCCTCATCCCTGCCCTTCCCTTCATCATTCCCCTTTGCACCTCCTCCCTCACCATATAACTCGGTGTATCTCTTTCCACCCCCAGCACCCACTTCAAATACCTGTCGTGCAAGCGTTCCACCTTCTCCCTTTCCCTCCACCCCCACACCTCCGCTCCATACCCCACCACCGGCCACACCAATTTATCAAATAGCCATAATCTCCTTTCCCAATCATTTCCAAACAGCCTCTTCCCAATACCCCATACCTTCCCCATCACCGTCGCCCCTTTTTTCACCCTTTCCCCCACATGCTCCTCCTGTCCCCCGTTCCCCATCACTGTGTACCCTAGATATTTGAAGCTCTTCACCTCCTCAATCTCCTTTCCCTTCCATCTCCATGTCACCCTCTTCCATCTCCCCCCTCCCCTCCTACATCTCATGACCTTTGTCTTTTCTACATTGACCTGCAGTCCTTTCCCATCCACATACTTCTCCAACTTCCCTATTAGCCCCTTCCCTATTAGCCTTCATCCCCTCCTCGTCCTCCGCCAACACCGCCACATCGTCGGCGTATGCCAACGCGTATACCTTTCCCCCCCCTAGCTTTACTCCCCCCATCCACCCTTTTTCAACTTCTCTTCCATATCCGCTATGAGCAGGGTGAAGAGGCTCGGATTCAGCGGGCACCCCTGCCTCACTCCTCTCGCCGTCCAAAACCTCTCCCCCTCCTCATCCCCCACCCGCACCCTACAAGATGTTTCCCTAAGTATCTCCTCGCACCTCCCCACCAACTGCTCCCTCACCCCCCTCCTTCTCATTGCCCTAACCAATACCTCCCTGTCCACCGAGTCAAACGCCGCTTTCATGTCTATGAACAGCACCACCATTTTCCCCCTCTTTCTTCCCACTTGCGTGTTCATTAAATAATTCAGCACGTACACATTATCCATGCACCCCACCCCCCTCCTAAATCCCGTTTGACCCGGTGGCAGCAGTCCCTTCCCCTCCACCTCCACTCTTAACCTTTCCGCCAACACAGACGCGTACACCTTGTACGCCGTCTGTGTTAGGTTAGGTCTGTGTTAGGTTATCCCCCTATATTCCTCTACCTTCTTCCCCAACCCCTTCTTTACTACTGGCACCACCATCTCTCTCCACCCTTGTGGCCAGCCTTCCCCCCTCCACACGCTCTTACACAACCCCCATAGCCAATTCTCCACTTCCGCGCCTCCATACTTCCACACCTCGTTGGGAATCCCACCCCCCCCCCCCGCCTTCCCATCCTTTAGATTCCTTATCACCTTTCCTAATTCCTCCCTCCCTATATCGGCCACTCCGTCCTCCTTCCTTCTCGTCTCCCCCCCCCCCTTCTCACCCTCCACCCCCCCCCAACAACCCCCTGAAATACCCGTCCCATTCCCCCATTGCTATTCCTTCATTAACCATCTCTCCTTTTCCTTCCCCTATTCACCACCTTCCATACTTGCCCCTCCGTTCTTACTCCTTCCACTTCCCTCACCCACCTCTCCACCTCCTTCTTCCTTTTTTCCTCACACAACCTGGCATACTCCCTCTTCCTCTCCTTATATTCTCTCCCATCCCCTCCCTCCCTCCTCCATTTTCTCAACTCTTTCCTTACCTTACTCTTTTCCTCTCTACACTCCTTATCCCACCACCCTCCCTTCTTAACCGACTCCCCCCTCTTCCCCATCTTACCCATCGCGCCCTTAATCCTTTCCCGCAACTCACACCATTCCTCCTCTACTCCCCGCTCCCCCTCCCCCCTTTTCCCAAACTTCCTCATAAATTCCCGCCTTCCCTCTTCCGTCCAGTCTCCTCTACCCCCTCCCCTCGCCCCTCCTTTTCCCCCACTTCCACCTTCTTCCCTCCCCTCCCCTCTTAGCCACACCACCACCGGATGGTGATCTGAATCCACCCTCTCCCCTACCTGTAACCTTTCCACTTTCTCCCTCGTATCCTCGTTCCCTACCACGTAATCTATTACCGTATTCCCCCTTCCCCCTGTAAAAGTCCACTCTCCCTCCTCGTCCCCCTCTGTATTCCCATTCAATATTCCCCACCCCCTTTCCTCTAACCACCCACACAGCCTCCTCCCTTCCCCATTCTCCTCCTTATCCTTGGATCTCCTTCTCCCTCTCCCTCTTCCTTCATCCTCTTCTTCCCCCCATATCACCCCTCCTTCCTCCCCCGTGCGTGCATTAAAGTCCCCTCCTATCACTACTCTTATCCCCACCTCTCTCTCTTCCATCCACTCCCCTAAATCCTCCAGCTTCTCTTTCAGGTCCCTATTTACATACACAAATAAGTAGAATTAATTATTTAATAAACTGCAGAATCTGCTTGATAGTTATGTAAGCGTAGGGAAACACCTGTAGGGACGGCCGTGTGACGTCACGCGTAAGAAATTGTGTGCCCATTCTAACCCTCAGATGGCGCTGTTACACGTGTCAGGCGAACGGCAGGATCTGATGCGAATCTGCTGCCTATCTGACGTCAGGCTCTGTACCTCAGACCACAGCCTAATGCGGACACAGATGACTACGGATCTGACGTCAGGCTTTGCGCTTCAGATCTGGGCTGTGTTCCAATCAGGGGGGTGACACTCATAGGGCGGTATTCTCAGTCGTTGCTTATTCTTAAGTTCGCCTTAAGCACTTGCTTAAGACCCCATCTAGATTCTCAGTCGGCAAATAAGTATCGAATCAAGCATCGACTCAAGCATTTACTTTGTTAAGAAATCTTATTTATTCGAGATTCTCAGTCGCTTCTTAAGCATGGCTTAAGTGCGTATGTATTCTCAGTCAAATAAGAACGTCTTAAGACGACCTTATTCTTCCAAAGTGAGGTTATATTTTCAAGTCAACCTTTTAGATGACTTGTTTGTTTGTTTGATACGCCATTCAACGCCATTACTTGGTAAAGGAAGCGAGTGAAAAAGTGTAGCGAACCTTCAGAGGAAAAGAAAAGCTTATGAAAAGGGATTTGGATTTTGAATTCCTTGATATGGAAGTTCCTAATATAAGCGATATCGAGGACACTGGTATTAGCGATATCAAGGACACGACAGATGATGAAGCGGATAATGGGCCTGCTATTAGACGTTACATTCGTGACAGGCAAAATCCTTTTGAGCTTTATGACGACAATGAGTTTAAAATGCGATTCCGATTTAGTAAGGATTCGGTATTGCATGGTATTTTGCTGAAGATTATTTTAGGACTTGCAAAAGTAAACAATCGTGGCTTGCCAATTCCACCGCAATTTCAATTGCTCGCGACCTTACGGTATTATGCAACTTCCAGTTTTCAGGTAATTTAGAAATATATATTCTATTTTTCACGTCCAAAATATTGATAATTAAAGACTGTACACGAGGAAAATTGTTTAAAATACATCTATTTGTAGCAACTGCTAGGTGACTCCATGCAGCTTTCCCAATCAACAGTTTCTAAGATCATTTTTCGCGTGAGTACTTTACTCGCGAGTTTAATTTTGGATTTTATAAAAATGCCGAGAGACGTGGAAGCACGCATGGAGAATAGACGATTATTCGTTGACCTTGGAAAAAGAAATGGAGCTATCGGGTTACTCGGTGTTGATAGCGCTATCGACTGCACGCACGTGCGCTTAGTCAACACGAGATTCCAGAATATCGCCGAAGTATTTCGGAATCGAAAAGGATACTTTTCACTTAATGTGCAAGTAGGTTTTCATCCATTCTTTTTATCACTTCCTTTTTTAAAATTATGATCTTTGTTGCAGGCTGTTGTCGGTCCAAGAATGGAATTTTTGGACATAGTACCCGAGTGGCCGGGTAATGCACATGACAGCCGCATATTTCAAAACTCTTTACTGTATATGCGGTAGTTGGAACAACGACTGGATGGCATGCTTGTTGGTGATAGAGGGTACCCTTGCCTACGGTTTCTAATGACACCACTTCCAAATCCACAAACAGACGAACACATGACGTAAGTATTCTATTTTTTAGAATTATTAAGATTTTCAGTATGAAAAAAGGATTATATTTATTGCCTATTGTATCATTGCAGCTATAACCATATCCATAGCAGAACGCGCATAATTGTGGAGCGTACTTTTGGCGTGTGGAAACGAAGGTTCTCATGTTTGTCACGCGGATTAATGACTAAACTGATTTGCTCTACCTCAACTGTTGTGGCATGTGCTGTGTTGCACAACATGTCATTAGTCTTCAATGACATATGGCCAGAAGATGATGATTTCAATGATGATAATGAAGAAGTACCAGTTGATGTACCGCAAAATGCAGGAAATGCCAATGGGTTTGCTGTTCGTGAGGCGTTAATTGCCCGGCTTTTCAATTAACAGACACGGACGAACACACAAATCGGCTCTTTTCAGAGCCACCATGATGTACAAAGTCCGACCGAGCAACCTCCTTGTGGTGTACATCGGGTAACGCTAATGCCGGCGGCATATCAATTTTGATGCTTAATACGAAGTAAGCAAGGTACAGTTACAAACCATGGGGCTATTTCTATTGTTTGGTGTGAGTTTGACAATATAGACTAGCGTATATACTATAAATTTTACTCAAATATAACATTTAATATACATTTTTTTTCAGGTACATCATGTTTAATTATTTATCATTAGGAACACAAATTCAGTCTTGTCATCGCTTAGCTTAGATAATTAAATATAATATAATAACATTAATAAAAAGTTTATATAATAACAAAATGTAATAAAAAATTTAGTATTAATAATTTATCAATAATTTCTCCGCTAATTCCGCTTCCGCGACCGCTTTCCGCAAATGTAATTCGTTTTTTAGTTATAAATTCTAATTCCTTTTCATTTTTTAGCTTCTGGTGTTCGTAGTTCAGAAGTGCTAATTTCCTCTCGTCCTCTATCATTGACCTGATTCTTTCCAGTTTCAATTCTTCGAGGTCAGAATTAGCAGTTGCTTTTTTCTTTATTTTTCCACAGGAGCTGAAAATAATAGAAATAAGAGATAATGCACTTACAAAAAATGATGTTTCTACTATAAATACTCTTCTCAAGATAAAAAAGACTACATATTTTACCAATAGTTTGCGTAATTTCTAATGATGTTGTAGGTAAGCACGTCTGTGCTTCAGCACGGAACTCCTCCAGTTCTTCCACCATTGTTTCTATTGCCATATTGTCGGTACTGAACATTATTTGTTGTCGCTCTAATCATCAAAACATTCATTATTCATTTCGGCTAATCTCATTAGCATTTTATTAATATCATAACATTACTAACCGTGTATGCTTTCCTCGTTTGAATTCGAAGAAAATGCTATCGGGGCCGTATGTAATAAATGTGGCGTCACCTCCGCAACATCTGGATCAATGGCAACGGGTGGTGCTGCTGGGCCACCACCCGTTGCCATTGTTGCCTGCCTTTCCTTCGTTAGTAGCGCCCGCTGTGCAGTTTTGATGTTGCTCCATAGTTTCCTTAGTTGCTGAACAGTTCTCTGCAATGATTATATAAAATAGTTAATTAAATGAACGTAATAAAGTTAAGCTATTTACTACGTCTTATTCTACATGTAGATCCTGATAACAACCCTGCCTGCAGTCTGCCTTCAGACGGGCAGCAGGATCTGCCGGCAGAACCATAGCTGAATGCGGACACAGACGGCACCGGATCTGTCGGCAGACCTGGTTATCAGGGGAGAATTCAGTTTTCTAGAAGTAAAATACAGAGCCACCACTAACCAAGGGTCAATGACCCTAATAGCGAATTCTTTATCATACTTTGCGTTCGGGTATAGTTTCATTGCCATTTTCATATAAACAAATCCCTTACCTTAGCGGATATTAGATGGGAAGCATTATATTTTTCGCATATATCGTCCCAAGCTTCGTCTTTCGCGTTGATACAACTCGCATCACTTTTCTTTTTTTCTATAATAGGCCCGTATTCTTTTAGTAATTCAACAAACAACCGTTTTTCAACATTGCTGTAATGTTTTTTATTGCTCTTTGCCATTTTTTGAACGAGAATAGCACGGCGCGTAAGGAGGAATAGCGGGGAATACTGCGCAAACACAGCAGCCGCATTTTCAAAGCCATTCCTCATTGGATAATGCTGCTCGGCTACATTGGAAAGTTTCCGACGCTTGCCGAACGTAATATAAGATTTGCTTAAGCATTTGCTTGGCTAAGCAAGCCTTAAGCACCAGCTTCTTAACTAAGCAAATCTTAAGTTCGGACTGAAAATACATGAAGTCTTAAGCTCGTCTTATTCGAATAAGGCGAACTTTGTTAAGACATGCTTAAGCGCTTGCTTGAGCAACATTTGGCGCAATTTGGCTGAATTCAGTTGAATTTGGCGGCCATTATTGACCGTTACAGTTCAATCTGGTTCAATCCAAGCGTGATCAAGCTAAGCAAAGCCAAGTCAAGCTCAAGTAGCATTCAGTATCGTGGTTTCGTGTGTGTTTCATTAGTTTTATTGATTAGTTTTGTATATTAAAAACTACAATCAATAGGTATGTATGTTAAGATACATTGAAGTTAATATTCATTTTCGCTATTCACAATCGCATCTGCGATTGTACGACCGTCAATTTCTTCAGTGGAATTATTTTTATTACCATACCAGTCAACAAACTGTAGGAATATAACAGATCCTCTATCAAATCTGTAGTCTTTCTATCGACAAACATTTGTAGCATGCGTTGGGCAAAATATGCTCGAACAGACTTGGCTGACTGGGACTGAAATTACTGCTTGCACTAACATCCTCATTTTCCATTAAATTTCTTCTAGCGATTTCGTTACTCATTGAAGCCACAACCTGATAGCGAATCGGATAAAGAACATTACAAGACATTAGGATACAGTTCATAAACATTGAACTGGAATAAAGATAAGTGACATAATATATTAAATATCCGCACAGCGGTCCATACACTGCAGGGAATGAGAGTCCGTACAGTGCATAGGTATCATATTTTATTTATTTTCTAGAATCATCATGGCCAGCTACATGAAATGTTGTGTGCCCGGGTGTGAAGATCGGACGT
The DNA here is from genome assembly GCA_963932335.1 of Andrena marginata. Lineage (NCBI taxonomy): Eukaryota > Metazoa > Arthropoda > Insecta > Hymenoptera > Andrenidae > Andrena > Andrena marginata. Next base: position 14,562,333 of record OZ010664.1, read on the forward strand.
CAATAAGGCATCGATTTCCAAATCCCACGAAAGATGCAGCACGTTTCAACATATGGATTGACATAATTGGTAATCCTAAACTAGTGGAGTTGGACCCTATCCGTATCTATAGAAATGTTCGTGTATGGCATCAGCATTTCACGATCAAGGACAAATCATCAAATATGTACTTGGTCCGTACAGCAATACCTTCTCAAAGGTTACCATGTATACTAGGTATGGAATGTGACTATTATTACTATATGAACAATTATTTTATACAATATGAAAATCATATTCCAATTTGTTACACAGCAATTACTAATATTATTAAGTATTATATTTATAATTTTTGTAAATATGAAAATAGTAAACTATCAAATAAATAAATAAATATAACAAAATATATTGTATGTTTACAAGAAATTTACTTTGTTCAATTTTTTTCCCTTCAAAATAATTGACTGACATACAGTTCTTGTATGACAGTGCACACTTTTAAATTGTATACACAATGCTTACAAGATAATTGTGTGCAGTCATACAGAAATTGTATCTTGATCATTTCTTCAGTTCAATTAATTTAAGTAAGGAGAACTGAACATGTTCGTGGTTAAATTAGGTTTAGTTTTAGTTAGTTTTAGTTCTAGAATAAGTAGCCTTAAGTAGGCGGCTGTGGTTGATCTCCTCCTCGCTGTCCAGATGACCCAGTGGGTTGCTGGTAGGGATGGGATCAAGTTCAATATGTACTGATGAATCCGAGTCAATTCCAATACAAAAGTTTCACTTCATGGGATTCGAATACTACTCATAAGAGCTGGCGTTTCATTCTATATACTTCCAAAGTACTTGGGTTATAGAAGCCGGTTTCGAACCTCAGAAAAAGTAGCGGCAGAGTTCAGAATGTACTTCTAAGTACTTCGACGTTTGAAAGAATCGAATCTCGTAAAAGTAGTATTTGATCCCTGAAAGATAAAAATCTACATAGCTGAGATTTACCAATATCGTACCACTTAATATATTTTTCGTTGTATTTCGTATTTGGTACTAGATTGAACGCAAATTAATATTGGATATTGAAGCTTGATGTTTTAGGCATAGTTTTTAGTTAAAGAATTGTACATAACCTGTACATATAACATATAACTTAAGTTTTCAAATCGTACTGGTACGATTGCAGTTGTACGATTTTAGGAAACATGATTGATCAGTTTATTTATACATATCTATTTAAACTTCATAATAAATGTAATATGTACATAAAATGAGTGTGAAATATTCTACAATAAACCCGCTTTTAGAAAAATAGAAAAATGCAGGATAAAACTGCATTGTTTGATTATTATCAGCTAAAATATAATGGTAAAATGTCATCAATCATACTTGATTCTTTTAAATGTTTATATTTATAGCACGCACAAACTAGGGTGTAAGCTTGAAGGTTTTATTTCTGTTTCTCATTTTGCATTTACTTTATGTTTTTACCATTACATGTCGGTTCTACTCACTAATTATTGAGAAATTGATGAGGTACGATTTATGTGACCAGATAGTTTGATGACCGGATAGTTTCGAACAGTTCACGATTCACGAGTGGTTTGAAAAAGAAAAACAATACTTTTAAGGGAACATTCTCAACAAATCGCTAAAAAATAGGTGATGTTTAGGATTTTTTTGTAAAAAAGTATACAACTTACAGTAAAAAAACTTTATGGGTTTTACTTATTCGTTATTCAAGGATAGGAAAAAAAAATTTAATTTTCCAGTAGTCGTTCGATTTCTACGTGGCGCTCCTTGCTCTGCTATAATAAAAAGCAGCGTCGACGGTAGGCAGTATAACTCGACGTAGGATTGTCGCAAATACAGGAACCAAAGATACTCTTATATGTTATATTAATCGCTATCGTATCAGCCTATTAGAAGGTACAGAACGTAAAATGACGATGTTTGGTGCACGTTTGAACACAAAAATGCTAAAAAAAGGAGTAATTTTAAGCCTAAAAATGTTAATAACGAAAACCTATGACACCTAAAATTTATGATCGAAGGCTGATACGATAGTGAATTTAATTATAAAGAAAATATCAGTATTATCAATAACAATTTATTTACTTGACAAATACACAAAACACTGTTAACATTTGTAACTATTGAGGAATAATATTTGATCGACAATTTTTGGCTTCAGTCTATTTCGTTTTTTATTAATGACATTTCCTGCCTTCGAAAATAATCTTTCTGATGGGACGGACGTCCCCATGGTGCATAAGTAATCACGAGCTACGTTCGTTAAAATAGGGTACAGAATACTATTTACAGACCAAAATAATAAAGGATCATTTTTACGATTCACGTACTGTGATTTTAAATAATTGTGTATCTCTATAGTAATAGCGGATGAACTAGAGACGTGCTCGTTTATATTGGCAACTTTGGTATCAAAGGATGACCATAATGAAATATGGGCGTCATTTTTGTTCGAATCATTTAAATCTTGGGAAGTATCCGTACTTGTTGATACATCGTCATTCAAAACGCACTTAGCTGCTTCCTCGATTAAAGCATCGCGTGCACAAGCAATGTTTTCATTTTTGGAAAAACTTGCAGTTTTGAAACGAGGATCTAATAAAGTAGCTATCGCATAAAAATGATTATTTTCAACATCACTTAGATAATATTCTATATAATAAATCAACTTTCGACGCAAAATCTGATCTAAACCAATATCATCGGTACTATCGGTAGTAACGTATAAAAGAGTACTTAGTTGCTTTTTTAGTGGTATTATTTTTGATAAATTTATATTTTTTTCGCTACTAATTTCTTTTGTAACTAAAAAAAATATATGCAATATGGGCAGTATTAAACCCAGAGTATTCCATTCATGATCACTTAATAATTCAAAATTATGTGTTAATGTGGCTAACGCTGATACTACAGCACGTTTTTGCTCTAATAATCTATCAAACATTTCATATGTTGAATTCCAACGGGTTTCAACTTCAATTATTAATTTGTGATTTGGGATCTTAATCAGGTTTTGCGTTTCCGCTAATTTATCTTGTGCTAGGCTGCTGTGTTTAAAATACGTAATTACTCGACGACATTTCTCGCGAATCCGGACAATATCCGGAATCTCCATCATAGATTTTTTTACTATGAGGTTCAAGGTATGTGCAAAACATAGTATGTTGGTCGTTTTAGGTTCTAGCTGTTTAATTGCTAATTTCATATTTGCTGCGTTGTCTGTAACAACGCTTATAACTTTATTTTCTATTTTCCAATTATTAAATATACCTTTTAAATTATTTGCAATTGCGGCACCGGTATGACTTCCTTCAATTTTTACAGTTTCCAACACATATGTTTTTAGTTGGTAAATGTCATTAATAAAATGACACGTAACAGTTAAGAAACTGTCCATGTTTACGCTAGTCCACGTGTCTGTCGTAATACAGACCTTTCGCACATTGGCTAATTCATTTTTAACATTCGATGTAGCTTCTTCATATTTCTTTTCTAACCATTTTTTTAATACCTTCCGACTTGGTAGTTGATATTTTGGGTCCAAAAATTTTAACAATGCAACAAAACCATTGTCTTCTATTATGGATAATGGCTGCAGATCAGTTGTTATCAAATCGATTATTAAAGAATCGATTGTTTTTTTTCTCGGATTATTCTCTGAAAGAATCAGTATTTTTAGAATCAATTGCAATAATCTTTATGCATAAATTAAATCTAAAACATTAATATGAATTAGAATAATGTAATATACCTTCATAAGGGCATACGTTTTCTAAAACAGTATTATCATTACTGTCAGTTTTCTTGGAGATATTATGAAGCTTCGCATGCTTAATTAAATTTGTAGTACATTTGTCATATTTCAGCCTTTTATTACATGTGCTACACACCACAACACCATTTTCTGGGTTAGAATAATAATCCCAAACCCAAGAACGTTGAGGCATGTTCAACGTGGATCACTACACGACGATAGACGATGCGTGAGGGTTACTGATAGTGATTACTGATTATAAATTATTATTATCGTTACAAATTAGAATTATACAGATCACACGACATATGATTGATTGGTTGGACGCTAATGAACGAGTGTCGATTGACGATGTACAACGACGCCGTTATTCATGATTTAATGTAGCATGTATTTGTTAATAAAACTATCCAATCATGTAAATAGTTTCTTCATTTATAATGTAACAAATTATTTGATTGGTTCGTCGCTAATTCAGAACGAGCGTTTTACATGTTAGCATTGTTTTAATAACGAAGCAGCCGAAGAGAGAGAGATATATATGATAATTATATACAGTGAGTAAAAAAAGTATTGGCACACTTTTTAAAATCGCATAACTTTTTTAGAATTGGTCCAAACGACATGAGTTTTTTTTAGAAGGTAGAAGGATTACTTTGCTAAGTGACGTGTTTCGTAGTTTTGAAAAAAATGCAATTTGTCGGAATTGCAAAAAAACATAGAAAGGGCAGTTTTTTCAACTCTTTTTTCTGAGCCTGTAATGAAAATTCAAAAAACCCGTTTGTAAATTTAAGTAAGCTGTATACATGCTGAAAATTTCATCAAAATCGGTTAACGGTGCTCTGAGTTACAAACGTTTAAAGATCGCAGAATAAGGTCGAAAATCGCGAAATTCCCGAAATCAAGCGACCAACATACTATGTTTTTCACATACCTTGAACCTCATAGTAAAAAAATCTATGATTGTGATTCCAGATATTGTCCGGATTCGCGAGAAATGTCGTCGAGTAATTACGTATTTTAAACACAGCAGCCTAGCACAAGATAAATTAGCGGAAACGCAAAACCTGATTAAGATCCCAAATCACAAATTAATAATTGAAGTTAAAACCCGTTGGAATTCAACATATGAAATCTTTGATAGATTATTAGAGCAAAAACGTGCTGTGGTATTAGCGTTAGCCACATTAACACATAATTTTGAATTTTTAAGTGATCATGAATGGAATACTCTGGGTTTAATACTGCCCATATTGCATATATTTTTTTTAGTTACAAAAGAAATTAGTAGCGAAAAAAATATAAATTTATCAAAAATAATACCACTAAAAAAGCAACTAAGTACTCTTTTATACGTTACTACCGATAGCACCGATGATATTGGTTTAGATCAGATTTTGCGTCAAAAGTTGATTTATTATATGGAATATTATCTAAGTAATGTTGAAAATAATAATTTTTATGCAATAACTACTTTATTAGATCCTCGTTTCAAAACTACAAGTTTTTCTACAAATGAAAATATTGCTTGTGCACGCGATGCTTTAATCGAGGAAGCAGCTAAGTGCGTTTTGAATGACGATGTATCAACAAGTACGGATATTTCCCAAGACTTAAATGATTCGGACAAAAATGACGCCCATATTTCATTATGGTCATCCTTTGATACCGAAGTTGCCAATATAGGTAAACGAGAACGTGTCTAGTTCATCCGCTATTACTACATTGGTTATTATTATATTGGTCTGTAAATAGTATTCAGTACCTCATTTTAACGAAACTAGCTCGTGATTACCTGTGCACCATGGGAATCTCCGTCCCATCAAAAAGAATATTTTCGAAGGCACGAAATGTCGTTATAGTAAAAAACGAATTAGGTTGAAGCTATAATAAATTGTCAATCAAATATTATTCCTCAATCCTTACAAATGTTAAGAGTATTTTGTGTATTTGCCAAATAAATTAATTGTTAATGATAATAAAGTTAACTAAATGTAATGTGGAATACTTGTACATAGATAATTTTCACCGAAAACAAATCACTCACTCGCACCGAATAGAAAACTCCTGGTTAAAGTAGGTAATTATAAAGGATTCGAATCTATTGATCAGGGTTCGATTATACTTGCAAGTACCGCTGACGTTTCTCAAAGTACTTATAGAGAGTTCGAACCTATCCCGTCAAGGTTCGAGTCTACTTGAAAGTAGTGTTTTTTTTTCCGAAGTACTTGTGAACTGTTCGAAACTATACAGTCAGATTCGAACCTACCTTCAATATACTTGATCCCATCACTAGTTGCTGGCTCGTTGATCCGCTGGTGCTGACTTCCGAAGCCAGCGCGGCTCGGACTTGAGTGCGGAGGAAGTCCAGCAGCTGCTCGAAGGTGGGATGCTCCTTTGAAGTACCGAGGGACGTCTCCCACTCCTTCCTAGTCTCGGCGTCTAAGCGTTCCGCCGTCAAGTAAACCAGCCACGCACCCCAGTGCTGGACCGGTAGCTGCAGTGTTTCCAGAGCTTCCACTGCATCTCGGGTCCCGTGCAACAAATCCTTTAATTCTTGAGCAGACCCCTTGCTCATAGAAGGCAACGACATGAGCGCCCTTAATTGAGCGTGAATCAGCAGACGTGGAACGTTATACTGTTCCGAGATAGTTGCCCACGCACGTTTGAAATTATTAGTCGTGATCGTCACGTTTTGAATCAAACGAGCAGCTTCTCCCGAGAGGCTTGTTTTTAAATAATGCAGTTTGTCAACCGCCGAGAGTGAAGAATTCTTTATAACCAGCCAAATAAACAAGTCTCGAAAGCTTGGCCAGAGCTGGTAGTCACCGGCAAAGATCGGAAGAGCTATCTTTTGCAGGGTTCTGCCACGAGAGGAATCATTTTCATCGGAGTCGGTCCCAGATTGTTCTTCTGTTTTCCTTCTCACAGGAAGAGCGTCCAGCTGGTCGAGAAGGTCGGCTTTTTGGTTTAGGTAAGCCTCTTCGCCGAGGCTCTGGTAGTCTTCGGTGAAATATAAATTTTGTTTAATCGCCTCCGTGGCACCGGCGGTTATTTTCCCATCATTCTTGCAAAACGTAGTCCAGTAGCTTTCCAGTAAGTCTAATCGAGAGGTGATTACACCTCGCGTTATTTTCTTTTTTCCGAGTTTCTTCATATTCTCCTTGAGATTTGAAATTCGCTTGAGCAACGTACTTTGTTCGCTTATGATTGTTTCCATTTTTCAGGTTCAAGAACGCCCGGTAGATGAAAAAACTGTTTCGCCCGGCACTGTTTACGAATTCGAACGGGGTCGGGAACGTTTGAAGCCTCGGGGATCAGCGGTTACGCAACGGATTCCTTTGTTCACTGGTTTTTAAAGAGTGATTTTTCAATCACCGCGTTAATATCCGGCTCGAAGGACCAAAATGTTCGTGGTTAAATTAGGTTTAGTTTTAGTTAGTTTTAGTTCTAGAATAAGTAGCTTTAAGTAGTTCGAGTTTTAGAATAAGTAGGTTTACTTAATCGTACTCAGGCTTCGTTAATTGTAAGTAGAATTTTTGTTTTTCACCAGCACTAGTATAAACCGGTAATGTTTTATTCACAGCGAAGTAAAATAAACGCGTAGGAACCGCGCGTAACTAGTATGCGAATACCTTTGATTTTCGGGTAACTGCTGAACTATTCACAAGCTTAGGCGTAGACAAGTTGTTTAAGTACCGAATCCAGGAGACCGACTGGCGAGGATCTTCGCGATCGCGTAATTAGCGCTCGCGACTAAGAGTGGGGAGAGCGCAATTGTTCCCTCGACCATCGACGAGATGGTGACACCGTAAACTTTCGGTAGTGCAGACCAGTGTGATCTACCGCAGTTCCGTGCGCGATAATCGCTTCTTAAGAACTAAGACAATGTACACTTAGATCTAATATTTACAATATATACAGTCCTAAACATTCCGCCCGCCTTCGTCACGGGTACGAGACGAATGTTAGTCGCTCGAAAGCAGTGCGAGGGAAAGGTCAGGTTTGTGATTGCATCGAGCGCCTCGGATCACTGTCGCTAGACGCCGAGGGAAAAATGCTGATCTTAGCGATCGGCCGTTGCAGTGTGGTGTACGGTGTCCGGATCGTTACTACTCGGACGAGATCGTCCTTCCCCGGATGAACGGCAGTAATCCGTCCGATGGGCCAGTGGGTTGGAGGCGCAGCTTCGTTACGCACGAGACAGAGATCGCCCACTTGCACGTTTGGATGGCCCGTTACCCATTTATTTCGTCCTTGCAAAGTTTGCAGGTATTCTGCGGCCCAACGTTGCCAATAGTGGTCTCTCATCTGCTGTATCAACTGCCAGCGTATCAGTCGATTGCCTGGCTCTGCTGCAAGTGACGGCTCAGGGATGGCTATCAAAGGAGAGCCTACAAGAAAGTGCGAGGGCGTTAGAAAATTAAAGTCGTCAGGTTCGTCACTCAACGGCAGGAGTGGTCTAGAGTTGAGGCATGCTTCGACTTGCGTCAATAACGTAGACATCTCCTCGAACGTCATCGGGGTATCACCGATGACTCTACGCAAATGAAATTTCATGGATTTCACCGCGGCCTCCCAGATTCCGCCGAAGTGAGGCGCGGCTGGCGGATTGAAGATCCACGTAGTACCCATGCCAGCTAGTAGGGGCGCCAACTCACCCAGTTCGGAGGTTGCAGCGGAGAACCACTGCCGAAGCTCCTTGTCGGCGCCTACAAAGTTCGTTCCACAGTCGCTACGCATGGACGCACAATGGCCGCGGCGGGAAACAAATCGCCGAAACGCGGCTAAGAAAGCGGCAGTAGTATAGTCCGACACGAGTTCTAAGTGTAGTGCTCTAGTGGATAGACATATAAAGACGGCGACGTAAGATTTTCACGTGCGGTGACCGCGTCCCGGAGACGTTTTTGTAAGAAAAGGACCGGCATAGTCGACTCCCGAGTTTAGGAAAGGTCGCGTAGCAGTCACTCGGGAGGGGGGTAGATTCCCCATTTGTTGTTGTGACGCCTTGGCTCGCCATCGCCAACAAGTTACACAAGAGTTTATATATGTGCGGACAACGCGTCGTCCTTGAAGAATCCAGTAATTTTGTCGCAGTATACTTAAGGTAAGTTGCGTACCGCCATGACGCGCTTTCTCATGGTGGTCGCGTACGATTAAAATAGTAAAATGTCCTTTGGTCGGTAGGATTATCGGATGCTTTTCGTCGAAGTCCAGCGTGGAGTGTTTTAGTCGACCGCCGACCCGAAGGATGCCCTGAGCATCCACGAAGGGAACGAGGCGAGCGAGAGGGCCCCGGGAGATTGAAGCGGAATCTTCTAACTTCGCGATTTCTCGAGCAAAGGCTTGGCGCTGAACAACTCTGATTAAGGTGAGTCTGGCTAGATCTAATTCGGAAACGGTCAGGTAATCGCCGGGACTTTCGATCGAAGACTTTCGTTGAAGCTTCGTAGTAAAGCGAATGCACCACGCAGTGATGCGATTCAGCTTTTTAAACGAGGAATATTTGACTATGACTTCCCATATCGGGGGTTCATCTTCTAGTTTTGTTGTGTGATGAACCGATTTCGTGCGTGTTTCCTCCGTCGTGCTGAACTCGACCGCTCGGTTAAACTCAACGTCGATCTGACTTTGCTTCAAGAAGCAAGGTCCCTGCCACCAGAGCGTATGGTTTATCAGAAGGTCCCCCTGAATACCTCGCGAAGCGCAATCAGCGGGATTCTCCTTTGTCCGAATGTGATGCCACCTCGCATTGGGTAATGTAGTCTGAATTTCAGAAACGCGGTTAGCGACAAATGTCGTCCAGTGAGATGGCTGCTTCTGCAGCCAGCTCAAAACGATCGTAGAATCTGACCATAAATGTACCTCGCTCCGAGGTAAGTTTAGAGCTTGTACAACGCGTATTGTCAGTCGAGCAAGAAGTGTGGCGGCACACAATTCGAGCCGTGGCAAAGATATTTGTTTCAATGGAGCGACTCGTGTTTTGGCTGCGACCAGATTAATGCGAGGGGGCTCATCGTCGGACAAGGAACGGAGATAAATCACGGCGGCGTACGCCTTAATCGACGCGTCGGCGAAGCCGTGCAATTCATAGAAACCGGATTCTGTTCTAACGGCAAGCCATCGAGGTATCCTCAATGAGGAGAGAGCGCTCAATCCGTCGTAATGACGGTTTCGGTAAGATTTAAAGGGAGAGGCTCATCCCATCCCAGTTTTATAAGCCAGAGAGATTGCACGAAAATCTTCGCGGCGATTATTACCGGAGCTAGAAATCCTAACGGGTCGTACAGACTCGCGGTTTCCCTAAAGACAATACGCTTTGTAAGAGCGTTGTCTCGGTTTTTAGGCGCAGCGGAAAACAAGAAACAGTCCGAAGTGGTTTGCCACTTCAGACCCAGTAAGGAAAAGGTGCCCTCGAAATTGCAAGACAGTTCCGGAGTGACTGCCACATAATCGAGCGGCAGCGTTTCGAGAAGCTCGGGCGCGTTCGACGCCCATTTTCGGAGTTTGAAACCGCCCGCCTTGAGCAAAGACAGTAGTTCCTTTTGAAGGTGGAGCGCCGCGGAAACGGTATCAGCTCCCGAGATAACGTCGTCCATGTAGACGTCGTTAAGCAAGCACGGCGCGGCAGAAGGGTATCGATCAACTTCGTCCGCGCTCAATTGCTTTAGAGTACGAATGGCCAAGTAGGGCGCGCACGCCATCCCGTATGTGACAGTGAGCAGTCGATACGCCTGCACAGGGTCCGACGCGTTCTTCCGCCAAAGAATGCGTTGGAAATCGCAATCGTCCGTATGCACGCGTATCTGGCGGTACATCTTTTCTATGTCCGCTGAGAACACTACGGAGTGAAGACGCCATCGTAATAAGATATCGAATATCTCCGGAAGCAAATTAGGACCTTTGTGTACAAGGTCGTTAAGTGAAAGACCAGAGGTCGTTTTGCACGACGCGTTGAAAACTACACGAAGTTTCGTAGTAGTGCTCGAAGCGCGGATTACCCCATGATGAGGTAAATAATAGTGACTCGAACTATCACGAGAATCTCCCGTAGCTAGAGTCATATGGTCAAGTGACTCATATTCATCCATAAATTGGCGGTACGCCGATTCCAGTTCGGAAGAGATTCGGAATCGCTTTTCGAGTTTTTTCAAGAGGACCTCGGAGGTCGCGCGAGATAAACCGAGGCTAGATTTTGAACGCGAGAACGGTAGTCTTACGACATACCTGCCACTGTCATCACGAGAATGCGTTTGCGCGAAGTGTTCCTCGCACGCCTTTTCGTCATCATTTAACGAAGTAAATGGTGTCGATACCTCTTCAATTGACCAGAAACGTTGCAAAATTTCCGAGATATCGGCATCCGTCGAGCACTGGAGTGTTACCGCGGTTTTCGCGTTAGAGAGATTTCCCCGATCGGCGATCGGGCCAGTAAGGATCCAACCTAGTGTTGTAGCTTGCGCTACGGGCGTGCGAGGAGGGCCATGTATCAACCCTTCAAGTATAATTTGCGAGTAGACTTCTGCCCCTAAAAGTAAATCGACTTTCCTATGTGATAAAAATTCGGGGTCAGCAAGTTCGATATCCGTTAAATGCGGCATAGCAGTAGACAATTGAGCGGCACTGGGTTGGTAGGAAGACAGCCGAGGAAGTACCAGGGCTTGCACCGCGAGATTCACCGATTCGTTTTTGCGATGAGAGACCGTTAGAGTCACCGAACCCTTAGAGTAAGTCTTGTTCTTCGCTACGCCTATTACCGGAATATTTGTTGGAATCCTGGGAAGCTTTAATAATTGAGCGATACTCTCACCAATCAAGGACACCTCGGAGCACGGGTCGATCAGAGCCCTGACAGTTATTCCTTCACCCGTCACGGACGCCACTCGAACCAAGGCCGTAGCGAGAAGAATTGCAGCGCCCATCGGTTCAGTCTGAGCGCAATGAGTCGTTGGAGTGGCCGAGTTCAGTGACGGAGATGAACCCTGGTTAGTGGATCCCGTTTGTTGCGTTACCTGCGAATTAGTGCCAGGAGCAGAGTCTTTTTCGAAGGGAATGTGAATTGTGGTATGGTGCTTACCCAGACAGAGTTGGCATCGCTTGTTTGATTTGCATTCGCGAGAGGAATGCGCAGCTAGACAATTAAAACACAATTTCTTTTCTATTACCCTAGCCTTTCTCTCCCGAGGGCCCAGCGCTTTATACGAGGGACAGTAGAGGATGAAGTGTTCTCCCGCGCACAGGGTGCACTTCTGACTCCCGGCGTTGTTCCGCGTCACACAGTGCGTCTTGGGGCGACGCGTCGCACCGCTGGAGGCCGGCGGCTGTGGTTGATCTCCTCCTCGCTGTCCAGATGACCCAGTGGGTTGCTGGCTCGTTGATCCGCTGGTGCTGACTTCCGAAGCCAGCGCGGCTCGGACTTGAGTGCGGAGGAAGTCCAGCAGCTGCTCGAAGGTGGGATGCTCCTTTGAAGTACCGAGGGACGTCTCCCACTCCTTCCTAGTCTCGGCGTCTAAGCGTTCCGCCGTCAAGTAAACCAGCCACGCACCCCAGTGCTGGACCGGTAGCTGCAGTGTTTCCAGAGCTTCCACTGCATCTCGGGTCCCGTGCAACAAATCCTTTAATTCTTGAGCAGACCCCTTGCCCATAGAAGGCAACGACATGAGCGCCCTTAATTGAGCGTGAATCAGCAGACGTGGAACGTCATACTGTTCCGAGATAGTTGCCCACGCACGTTTGAAATTATTAGTCGTGATCGTCACGTTTTGAATCAAACGAGCAGCTTCTCCCGAGAGGCTTGTTTTTAAATAATGCAGTTTGTCAACCGCCGAGAGTGAAGAATTCTTTATAACCAGCCAAATAAACAAGTCTCGAAAGCTTGGCCAGAGCTGGTAGTCACCGGCAAAGATCGGAAGAGCTATCTTTTGCAGGGTTCTGCCACGAGAGGAATCATTTTCATCGAAGTCGGTCCCAGATTGTTCTTCTGTTTTCCTTCTCACAGGAAGAGCGTCCAGCTGGTCGAGAAGGTCGGCTTTTTGGTTTAGGTAAGCCTCTTCGCCGAGGCTCTGGTAGTCTTCGGTGAAATATAAATTTTGTTTAATCGCCTCCGTGGCACCGGCGGTTATTTTCCCATCATTCTTGCAAAACGTAGTCCAGTAGCTTTCCAGTAAGTCTAATCGAGAGGTGATTACACCTCGCGTTATTTTCTTTTTTCCGAGTTTCTTCATATTCTCCTTGAGATTTGAAATTCGCTTGAGCAACGTACTTTGTTCGCTTATGATTGTTTCCATTTTTCAGGTTCAAGAACGCCCGGTAGATGAAAAAACTGTTTCGCCCGGCACTGTTTACGAATTCGAACGGGGTCGGGAACGTTTGAAGCCTCGTGGATCAGCGGTTACGCAACGGATTCCTTTGTTCACTGGTTTTTAAAGAGTGATTTTTCAATCACCGCGTTAATATCCGGCTCGAAGGACCAAAATGTTCGTGGTTAAATTAGGTTTAGTTTTAGTTAGTTTTAGTTCTAGAATAAGTAGTTTTAAGTAGTTCGAGTTTTAGAATAAGTAGGTTTACTTAATCGTACTCAGGCTTCGTTAATTGTAAGTAGAATTTTTGTTTTTCACCAGCACTAGTATAAACCGGTAATGTTTTATTCACAGCGAAGTAAAATAAACGCGTAGGAACCGCGCGTAACTAGTATGCGAATACCTTTGATTTTCGGGTAACTGCTGAACTATTCACAAGCTTAGGCGTAGACAAGTTGTTTAGGTACCGAATCCAGGAGACCGACTGGCGAGGATCTTCGCGATCGCGTAATTAGCGCTCGCGACTAAGAGTGGGGAGAGCGCAATTGTTCCCTCGACCATCGACGAGATGGTCACACCGTAAACTTTCGGTAGTGCAGACCAGTGTGATCTACCGCAGTTCCGTGCGCGATAATCGCTTCTTAAGAACTAAGACAATGTACACTTAGATCTAATATTTAAAATATATACAGTCCTAAACAGAACACAAGGTTTGAATTTGCCGCCCTCGATTAGTTTGGTCAGCACCATCTAGTGGATAATCTTTCAACTAAATTGCATAGAGCGCTGTCTACTGTTATGTACGGGAACTAAACGGCGGTTACATTCCAAGCCTCTATGAGTCCTGTCGTGAACTCCCGCCTAGCGGCGTGTAGTATAAACTTCAGAAACGCGAAGTTTGAATCGGAACACACGAATGTAATAGGAAAGGGAGACAAGGTGAAGTTCGTACAAGCCCGAGGTGTTTGAAAATAGTTAGAGGTTCTTTTAATAAGGGAACTTCAAGATTATAAACTAATCGATACTAATCGATACCCACTTGGATACGGGTGTTTGAATAAATGAACTTCTCCTCCCTCCTTTCTCCTAGGTGTGCAATTCCAGCGCAATGATGTAAAACGCTTGATTTTGTAAAAATTGATAACCGAAAAGAATCGGATCAACGAATAGGAATTTAGCTAGCTAATTAGTAAATTTGCGATTGGCTTTTGGTAACTAAGCCATCTTTGTAATTAACAAGAGGTAAAGCGAAGGACCTTCTGAAAGCGTCACTCGAGCCTTAAAAGCAGTAGCGAGCAGTCGTGTTGAAGAAAACCTCCGGAAATTGAGATAGCTATAGCTATTTTGTTAATTAAAGTTTCTAGTGTTGAGTTCCAATTGTTCTTTTATTGCGTTATCCTTTTATTTATTATTCGTTTTCATTACATTTATTTCTTGAATAATCCGCGTCCTAGGAGCAGAACGCCTTAGCGTTCCACGGGCGTCGACCCTCGCTGAATTCCCCAAGAGAAACAGCATCTTCCCAGACGGCCACGCAACAATTTGGTTAAAGCGGTGGGATTCTGCAAATTCGCCGGCTCGTGGACGCAGGAATCGTAGAGCAGCCGTCGGCCAATTCATACAGGCCCTCCTTCTGGTGCATTGAGACTTCGTAGGAGAGCGACTGCAGGCGATCGAATCAGTCTTTCCTGAAGCCGCACACCTTCGGCCAGGGGATTTTCTGCGTTGACGTCGAAGTCTGCAATTGCGTGAGAGATATTAGTTAATTTAAATTTACTCGTTGCGTTCATAGTTCATCGTTCCCTGTTCTGTAATTTACCGTAGTTATTAAGATTGTTATTGTCTCTGCTAAGTTAGTTAATATTCGCGTTACGAAAATGTGGCGTATCAACAGAAACGCGTTAAAATGGAGAAGGGAACGGTCCTCTCGGCCGGGTAGTCTACAAAACCTTGAAGCCCAGGATATATCTGTCCAGCCTGTGCGAGTAGAGTCTCCAATTGCCATGTCTCCGCCTCGGGCACCGGGTTTTCCGCCTACACAAATTAGAGACTCTGTTGAATATTCGCCCGAGTTAGGGAGTAGCTTGGCCTGCCGGAACACCGTCGTCGTTGCTAGCTCTCAACTCTCGGCCGATGTACCACCAGCCCAGGAGCTAGGTCCTGTATCGTCGCGAACGAATCCGCCCGTCGTAAAGTTGTCAGAAATTAATAGTGGGTCACCTTGCTCGAGTGTAGCTCCTGCTCAAAACCCGTCGGATTTAGCGAATTATCCGCCTAAATCCTATCTTTCGTTAAAACTGGGGAAAGACTCAATTCCTAAATTTGACGGAAAATCGGACTCTCTGATCAAGTTCATTAAACAATGTAGATTACTTAACTCGAAAGTAAAGCCTAGCGACCGTGAAAATCTTCTTTTCCTTATTCGGGGAAAGATTGAAGGACACGCTAATTTAGCGTTATCTAATCGACGCGAAGCTACGACTCTGGACGAACTGATAGATTTATTAAAAGGGATCTTTGCCCAGTCTTTTAATGTCCATGACATGAACGCGGAACTGATGAATACGCGTCAGTACTTAAATGAAACGGTAGAGGTATTCGGGGCCCGAATAAACGAAATTTTAAATAGTGGGTTAGAGACCGCCCGAGATGCGTATAACCCGGAACGGTTAGTCGGCGTTATCGATTTATTGAAGAACACGTCAATTATTTGTTTTATTAAGGGGCTCCAGAATCAAACCACACGATTTTACTTGAATAGGCAGAAAGATAGCAGACAATTACCTGATCTCGAGGCCGCTATCTCCATCGCGAGTAAACTCGAATCTGAAGTGGTCAGCCATCCTGGGTCGTCTGCTCTTTCATCCTCCCGATCTGTTATCACAAGCGCAAAAATTTTTAAAGCAGATTTTGAAAATCGCAATTGCTATTTTTGTAATCAAACAGGACACTTACGCCGTGATTGTCCTAAGGCGAGGGAATCTCAAATGAATCCTCCAGACCGTGGAAAGATTAGATGTAGCTATTGCAGGAAAACGGGTCATCTTGAGGCTCGTTGCTACAAAAAACAAAATCAGAGTGTTAGTCAATCTCACGGTGAACCGTCTCAGCAGAATACTTTAAACTCGCAATGGGTCCCACGAGCGGGTGTGGCGTGGAACAAACCCCTAATTGCCAGCACCAAAACCAACGAGGCTGCTTCCAAGTCAAAGTAAATCGATCCGGTAGTTTACCAATAATAAAGCTAAATCATCATTGCTTCCGGGAGAAGTTCTGCCACTTCCTTGTTGACACCGGTTCTCAACTAAATATAGTAAAGCGGAGCAGTATAATTCCCAGCACAACTGTAAACACCAACGTCGTTTACAATATTACGGGTATCGATTCAGGAAGTATACGTACTTGTGGCGAGGTCGTCATTAAAGTCAATCTCATTGATGTGAAATTCCAAACTGTTAGTGATGATCTTCCTATCCCTGAATCACGGATCTTAGGAATGCCGTTTTTAGAGAACCAGAACGCGATAATGAAATTCGGGAACGACGAATCTAATAGTCTTCGAATCGGTGACGAAGAATTCTTCCTTCTTTCGTCCTCCTCCTTTAGTTTACCTCCCCGTACTAGAACCCTTATTGCTCTGCCTGTCGAAGATTCTGGAATTAAAGAAGGTTACGTTAGGAGATTGACCACTGATCCGGGCGTCTATGTAGGAGAAGCGTTGGTTACTCAACGAAACGGGTCTGCCAAATTATCTGCAATTAATACTACCCCAAACCATGTTACGGTGACTATACCACCTGTTGAGTTAGAGGCATTCACGGAGCGTCCACCCTCACCGCGTTCGTCTCGCACAGGAAATCCTAACGTGGATCAGTCAAGGGCCGATTCGAGTAGATTAGTCCAGATAGCTAAATTATTGGAATTAAATGGTTTAAATGAGGACGAACAAGCTAGTATTCTGGAAATTGTTAAAGAATTCCCTTACCAGTTTTACCTTCCATCCGATAAATTGAATTCCACAAATACAATCCAGCATTCGATTGAAACTGTAAATGAAATCCCCATTAACACGAAACAGTATAGGTTTCCTCCTATTCATAAGGAGGAAATTAAGAAACAAGTCACTGCATTGCTGGAAAATAATACCATTCAACAGTCAACTTCTCCTTATAACTCACCTGTTTGGGTGGTCCCCAAAAAATCAGACTCCACTGGTGAGCCACGTTGGCGCATGGTCATAGATTACCGCCTGTTGAATGAAAAAACAGTTAGTGATGCCTACCCACTTCCTAATATAACAGAGATATTAGACCAACTCGGAGCAGCGAAATATTTTAGTACCCTTGATTTGGTTTCGGGTTTCCATCAAATCCCTATGGACCCCAAATCTAAGCAAAAAACCGCTTTCTCGACACTCCACGGTCATTATGAATTTAACAAAATGCCTTTCGGCCTAAAAAATGCCCCGGCCACTTTCCAGCGATGCATGGACTTAGTCCTATCGGGTCTACAGGGAGTCGAGCTGTTTGTATATATGGACGACATTGTCCTATATGCCGATTCAATAGAAGAACATTCTCAAAAGTTAAGGAGATTACTAGCCCGGTTACAGAATGCAGGGTTAACATTACAGCCTGAGAAATGCCGATTCTTACGACGCGAAATTACTTACTTAGGTCATAGCATTTCTAGTGATGGAGTGAAACCAGATCCCGGGAAGATCAAAGCCGTGAAATCCTTTCCCATCCCTAAAACAAAAAAGAATATAAAACAATTTTTGGGCCTGGTCGGCTATTACAGACGATTTATTCCTGATATGGCGAAAAACGCCAAGCCTTTAACACGATTATTGAAAGCGGATGTCCCCTTTATTTGGGACAGCAATGTTCAATCCGCCTTCGAAAATCTACGCGATAGAATTTGTTCCGAACCATTATTACAATTTCCGGATTTCAAACGACCTTTCCTTGTAACTACTGATGCTTCAAATTATGCTGTGGGAGCTGTGTTGAGCCAGGGCCAAATAGGTAAAGACCTTCCAATTGCGTACGCGTCGAGAACGCTTAACAGTGCAGAAATCAATTATTCCACCATTGAAAAGGAATTACTCGCCGTTATCTACGCCGTTGATCATTTTCGACCTTATCTGTACGGTCAACAATTCACGTTAGTAACCGATCATCGACCGTTGGTCTGGCTTCATAACGTAAAGGACCCTATCTCTCGCATCATGAGGTGGCGGATTAAATTAAATGAATACGACTATAACATAGTATACAAACCAGGGAAAGTAAATTCGAATGCGGATGCATTGTCCCGTAACCCTCCGGACTGTATCAATATTAATGAAATTCCTTCTTCATCAGTCTCGAACCTTCTATCTAACTGTACCACAACGGACTGTACTGATACTTCATCCTTTAGGCGTTTGCAAGGGGTAGTCGTAGGCGCCGACGACGTGCCACTTGTAGACTCTGGAAGGGTGGAGGATACGGACTGTAACAGGACAGGGGAAAATAATGAAAAGATAATTGCTACCATTTTTCTTGCCCATGCTAAAGAAAGCAACGGTCAACCTGAGGTCTTAGTTGGGATTGATCACTCTGATGATGGTTTAAATAACAGTAACACTCACCTTACGACGGGAATAGCTGAGACGAGTGAATCTCCCGTTAGAAATGTAGTAGTTGGAGGATCGCTCTCGAGGGATCGTGAGGAGGTGCTCCGACCCGGCTGTCTGTTGGACATCGGAAAGGCTGATTTTAAAGGCACCCCGCCACAGAACCCGCTAGGGGCTGCCCACGTACCTCAGGGCTCAGGCTCGTCTGACCTGGAACATCGGATAGGCTGTAAGCACCCCGTCCAGGTACGCGACCTGTGGTCCGCGGCTTGTGTCTGGTTAGGGGCTGACGAGCCAAATTTAGAGGCTGAAAGATGCCGGACTTTATTTGTGACCAAGCGCGCAGTTGATGAGACACGATCCTCCGTTGATGTAGCCTCAGGAAACAGTGACCTAAACAAACAGAGTAACCTTAGAGTCTTAATGACAAGGACTGCCTCAGTAACACCAATCATTCATCATTCTTTTCCTCCTAATATTATCTATTCCAAGGATTATCTCTATATGCGCAAAGATAACTTTATTCATTTCTTTTCTCTCGACCACGAAGTTCAATCACAAGTCACTAAAGATTTGTTGGAAAATGATAAATTCTCCCTCGAACAAATTAGACCACATAACCCCAATGTCGGAGAAACAATGGTCTTCCCTGATACAAAACCCTTTACTTTTCATCTTTTCATAAAATCATGCGCAGTAGAACCGGTAAACCATGTCCATCTTAAATCCTCAATAATTTCACTTAAACACCTTATGGATACCCTGAATGTAAAGACAATTAGCATCTCTAAATACAATAATAATGTCGAGCCTATTTGTTGGGACTACATTGAGCACCTTTTAAAAGAAGAATTAAATAGTTCCGAGTATACAATTACCGTTTGCACAGGCGAGGTTATAATTCCCCTTCCATCTAGGAGGCCTTTTATTATTAAAGAATTTCATGAATCCGTCATCGGGGGTCATCAAGGTATCCGTAAGCTTTTTGATAGAATCAGAGAAGATTTCTACTGGCCACGCATGGGAAAGGAAATAAAGAATTTCGTCCGTTCATGTCCAAGTTGCCAGAGGAACAAAATCCTTTCCTCTAAAACCAGACAGCCAATGCGAATAACTGACACTCCTAAAAAGGCATTTGAAAAGGTACAGATGGACATTGTGGGGCCTTTGCCATTAACAAAGAAGGGTAATCGGTATTTGTTAACACTTCAAGATAATCTTACTAAGTACTCTGACGCGATCCCACTTGTTAATATTGACACTGTATCCGTAGCCTTGGCTCTGGCTGAACAATTTATCAGTAGATTTGGGTGCCCTCGAACTATTCAAACCGACCAAGGGAGTAATTTCGTTAGCAACATTATGAAAAGTTTTTGTAAAATATTTAAAATACAAAGGATTACTTCAACCGCATTCCACCCACAGTCACTTGGATCTCTTGAGCGGGCACATCGCGTATTTACTGATTACCTGAAACATTACTGTACTAAGACCGATTGGGATGATTGGATTCGTTTTGGCATATTTTCTTACAATACGTCCGTCCATGAAGCTACTGGTTTCACTCCTCACGAGCTTGTGTTTGGGGTAAAGGCGATTATTCCCTCAGAGTTTATGAACCAAGTAATCCCACGAACCTTTGTTAACCATTTGGATGAGTTGTTTTCAAAAATAAGTACTACTCAAGCTATAGCAGCGGAAAACCTAGAAAGGGCAAAACAGAAAAGCAAATTAGATTATGACAAAAGAGTCAATTCCTGTAAATTCTCTGTAGGTGACGATATATATCTATATAAAGAACCAAAAACTTCGAAATTTGATTCTAGTTGGTTGGGACCTTACAAAATTGTTAGGATGTTCGGTGATTTAAACGCGGAAATAGCCATAGGAGTTGGTAAAACTAAGATAGTTCATACGAACAAGTTGAAATTGGCATGCATAAGATTAAATTCCCCATAATCTACCTTGTTATCATACCATTGTTGCTACCACCTTGCCATTTGCATGTATGTGTTAAGCTAGGTTACTTCATTCGTTCGCGGATCAAAACCTTGTAATATTGAAATGTGAATGTTATGTCATGGAGACAAATTTGTAACCCATTGTAATCAGTTGTAACAGATAAGCAACCTGTAGCATCTTTCGACTCGCATTCTTCGCGGGAACCCGGGTGGACCGAGTAGCTCGGCTACTGTGGGGAAGGCGGGAAGGGGAGGCTCAGGAATGCTTCACTGAGAAATGTTTATTTACATATAAGTAATTATTCATGTTGTCATATTGGAAATTGATGCTAGTTTAGCAATACAAACATCTTATATAAGGAGCGCAAGCTCAATTTAGCATAGAGGTACAATTGGAAAGGTGTTCCCATTGGAAAACACCTTTTGTATAAGGAGGGAAGTGTCGTGAACTCCCGCCTAGCGGCGTGTAGTATAAACTTCAGAAACGCGAAGTTTGAATCGGAACACACGAATGTAATAGGAAAGGGAGACAAGGTGAAGTTCGTACAAGCCCGAGGTGTTTGAAAATAGTTAGAGGTTCTTTTAATAAGGGAACTTCAAGATTATAAACTAATCGATACTAATCGATACCCACTTGGATACGGGTGTTTGAATAAATGAACTTCTCCTCCCTCCCTTCTCCTAGGTGTGCAATTCCAGCGCAATGATGTAAAACGCTTGATTTTGTAAAAATTGATAACCGAAAAGAATCGGATCAACGAATAGGAATTTAGCTAGCTAATTAGTAAATTTGCGATTGGCTTTTGGTAACTAAGCCATCTTTGTAATTAACAAGAGGTAAAGCGAAGGACCTTCTGAAAGCGTCACTCGAGCCTTAAAAGCAGTAGCGAGCAGTCGTGTTGAAGAAAACCTCCGGAAATTGAGATAGCTATAGCTATTTTGTTAATTAAAGTTTCTAGTGTTGAGTTCCAATTGTTCTTTTATTGCGTTATCCTTTTATTTATTATTCGTTTTCATTACATTTATTTCTTGAATAATCCGCGTCCTAGGAGCAGAACGCCTTAGCGTTCCACGGGCGTCGACCCTCGCTGAATTCCCCAAGAGAAACAGCATCTTCCCAGACGGCCACGCAACAGTCCCCCTGGTTCCAATTCACGCATTATGCCACACCCGACTCTACTACTAGCCGTGCTATACAACGTGGCAACACCGCTTATGTGCGGATCGGGAGTCCTATTTTCAATAGTGGAGTTTCGTAGACTGCATTACAATTATCGTTATTTTGCGATATAAAATTATACTAATATACAGTATTTTTTATTAATTATGTATAAGGAATACATAAATATCATAACTATAGTAAGTAGATATAATACAGGAGTGTATTAATATTCATAAATGTGGTATATGTTATGTGGACTCTCGGAATAGTTTCGTGTTGTGATGCATTATATTTGAAATATTTACAGAGATTTGAAGAAAATAGGAGTGTGAAACAAGTTAAAACCATCTTTGAACCACATTGAAGGATTTACAAATTGATAAAGGTATGTATAAGTTAATAGAGACGTGAAATATGTGTAGACAAAATTATTGGTACGAAGCCAAACAGGTTAAGTGCCCGTAGAAGAGAGGTTAACATAATTAGCTATTGAAAGGAACAATTATGCAGTTAAATATAAAATCGTGTTAGAGGGCAGTATTATAATTGTGGAAAATTTTCTCACCACCCTATGGGTATTTACCATGGCACGTTACCTTTTTTTTTATTATAATGGGTTAACTTATATAAAATATGTTTATGATTTTCAGATTGCAAATGTTGAGATTCCAAGTTACCATGATCTATTATAGCTTACATTATTGGATATACTTGAATAAATGAGGTTCTGACTTCTTCAGTGGGAACAGAAAGGACCCCTTTTTGTAAGTGATTAAAATATACATCACCTATAGTTTTACCGTTATCATCCACAATTAATAATCGACATATATTGCAATTTAATTTTTTAGCAACAGAATGGGACCCATAACTGGATATGTAAATTTAAATGGAACCATCTACAACCGGAAGAATATTTTGTTGCTGTCCAATTTGTAAAAGGTATAACAACCATTTATTTTTTCGGTAATTCCTCATCTTTGAGGAATAAAAATATAGAATTATAATTATCTTTTAAAGTACCCTTATAATTTCCCTTGCAATTCTTGGCAGGAAGACATGAATTCAGTATGGTAGAAGAAAAGGAAGAAAGCCTAAAAATAAGCGACGCAGAGGAATGTCAACTATGCAACATGAGTATGTCCCCAATATCAACAAAGGCATGCACAAAAAGTTAGGGGAGAAGAATTCCCTGAAGTATTAAATATTAGGAACATCGAGGAAGCAAAGAATATGTTTTATTTTGTATAGACAGTAAAAAAAAAAGTAAACTAGCACTAATTGAAATGTAATAAGAGTATAAATAATATATAAAGTATAGATATTAGGCTTAAGTATAATGTAACACAGATAAAAGTAAGGATGTAGATAAATGTAGAGAACCAAACAACTTCCTTTGTAATAGGCTATGAGCCTGTAGAACAAATAAACATTATTATTATTATTATTATTATTATTAATTTCCCTTAATGAATACGTGAAATTTGTAAAAAAATTTATGTAAAACAAAATGTCCAAAAATGCTACAGATTATATTAAATAAATGTGCTACACACAAAAATAAAGATCTGTAGGGTTAATATAAATAAATAAATCACCTGGATTATTGCTCCGCTTCTGATATTTAGAGGATTTCAGTGTTGCATTAATATAAACATCTCTATATTTAAAAGATAAACGGGAAACCGAAAGGCCGGTAGAGAGAGACTGCGTAGCCGGGAGGCCGGTGGGTAGTGAGAGGCTGATACGTAGTTTATATATATATATATCAAAGCCGGACTCTCGCGGTGTTGCCATTTTGCCTTCAGCACGGCTAGTACTAGAGTCGGCTGTGATTATGCGCATAGACTGCAGAGAAAACCGTTCCGCGTCAGTCTATGGCCGGTATTCATAAACGTGTCTTAAGATTAAGCAAATGCTTAAGCATTCGGCATCCTTTATTATGTTACTAGGTTAGTAAATGACGCCGCATACTTAAGCATTTGCTTAATCTTAAGACACGTTTATGAATACCGGCCTATGCATGCATTGGTTGCGTTGGTGGTGCATACGATTCCCCAGAATTCTCCCACCTCTAGCGCATGAAGCGTGCAGTTCATGCGCGCATGCGTATTTGTCTCTTTACGTACACTTTGAAAAACATACACCAAATCGACGCGCGTTACGAAATGTAGCACGTTTCATTTTTCCTACATGCAGTTATCCGTACGAAAAAAATGAAACGTGCTACTCTTTGTAACGCGCGTCGAAATTATGTGGTCTTCTCCTCAAAAGGACAGAAAATATAACCTATAGATATGCTGCATGACAATAAATGTTTATTGGATATTTCGTTCTTTTACGCTACATTTGTCAATTTTTTATAACTTAACATCATTCCAAAATATTATTGTTACGCCGCAACGGTATGGCTTTATGCAATCGGGTATAAGGTCAATGTCCCTATTTCTAATCATGTAAGAGTTTTGCTGTCGTAAAAATCGATTTTTATTATTTATTTATTCAATAATTGACAAAAAACTTATTAGACGTAATATTTAACCTTCCCTTTACATATAAAATAAACAAGAAGTATTTTTAAAAACATTTTAACCTAATAATACTCAATTTAATATGAAGTATAAAATGTCTATTTCTGCTCAGCGAAAATTTTCTATTTTCTGCTTACATATCTACGTGCGATTTAGCTTCCAATTGAAATGTCTAAAATTATATTTTGGATAACAAAAATAAACAAAAGTATTTAAAGTTTTAAAATGTCTTTTATTAATTAATTATTAATTAATCATAGCCGGAATTACCCCACGTTAATTCCGTAATTTCAGTCAAATGAACATTTTTGTGTTATTGCTTCCAACTTTGTTACAACGTAAATTTATGCTTTCTCGGCCATACTAATAAAAACCAAACACTTCAAACTATCTATTCATATAAAAAACTAGCAAATGTGTAAGTTGCTCAAATTTTATAGCGTTTCTTTCTTATATAGCCGGAAGTATCCTACTTTCCTCTGTTTGCAGTATTCGAATTCGAAATACAGTGGTTGTGTTCCGATTCACGCATTATGCGCATCGACTGCAGAGAAAACCGTTCCGTTTCATTCTATGCGTGCATTGGTTGCGTTGGTGACGCACAGCATTCCCTAGAATTCTCCCACCTCTAGCGCATGAAGCGTGCAGTTTATGCGCGCATGCGTATTTGTCTCTTTACGTACGCTTTGAAAAACAAACACCACATTCTGTGGTCCGCTACTCGAAGTGACAGAAAAGATAACCTACATACATGCTACATGACAGTAAATGTTTATTGGATATTTCGTTCTTTTACGCTACATTTGTCAATTTTTTATAACTTAAGGGGGTAGACACGGGTAATGCAGCACGCTGTATACCGACACAATCTGGCCCGAAACATGGGTTCGGGATTTTTCGTTTTTCGTCCTTTTATGAGCATATTTTGGGCTGGGCGAGGTCTCATTCGAAAGAGGAAGGTTCAACGCGGAGCGCTCTGCTCATGGTTCAACGAAATTGTGTTGATATGTAATAATATGAGTGTCCAAAGTAGAGCAAAAGTCGACAAAATACACCAGCAGAATCTAAGCATTGTTAGGTCACTAAAAGAGATTTGTGACTCAAACGGTGAGCAGAGCGCTCCGCATTGAACCTTCCTCTTTCGAGTGAGACTTCGCCCAGCCCAAAATATGCTCATATAAGGACGAAAAACGAAAAATCATGACTGCATTCCCAAATACGAATTCCGCCATATTGGCGATAATACAGAGCAAGTCACGTGACAAATTTAGTCGAGCTAGTGGATACGAGATGGCGCCTACTCGGGAGGACTGCCAACGTGGAATCATAGCAAAACTGAGGCGTTAGCTGGATACACGAGCCACAGTAAAAGCGTGATGCAGTCAATGTATGCATTTTCGGACGATTGTAGGTTAGGTTATATGCATTTTAGGCATACATTGACTAGGAACTGCTGGGAATGAATACATTTACTAAAGCTTTTACCGTAACACGTACATCACTTGAAATCGCTGTCGTATTTATGTTATAGTAATTGAGACAGTTAGAGCAACAACGGAATAACCTGCAAATAAATTTTTCCTATTGTACATTGATATTGTATGTCCACTTTTAGCGTGTTTTGAGAAAAACAGGTTCAAACATTCAATGGTACTTTATAATATAATAAATACTTTTTGCATTATTGTATTATTATATATATGTAATATAGGTATCACTGAAAATATGTAATTAGTAGTATAAGTTAGAATCTGCAAAATTATAATAATAATTCCATAACAAACTTCGAAGATGGACATGCTATATGTAACCAAGTACAGAGGAGGACATAGTATACCGAATGATATTGTATAAAAATGAACGAAAGGAATAATAACTGGAAATAATCTCACTTCAATATTATATTTATTTTGAAAGTAACAGGAATACAAAAGTAATTATTCCCTTTCATTTTCGCAGTTGTCATTTTCGTAGTTTTCATTTTTGTCAATGTCCATGGGTGTTGGAATTACATTACGTTGTGATTTTGCTAATGGTAGGCTATTGATAAATGCCTTGTAGTATCGAGGAATAATTCCGTTGGAAGACACAGAAGATCTTTTTTCTTCGAGATAGATATAGGAAGACTTTTTTAAAAAAATTTATTTATTGTCACATTTTCCAAGAATATTTTCGTCCTCTGGCATGGACATACAATAAACAAAAATATTATTTTTAATAAATTTATAGAAAAGATAAAAATGTGATTTTTATACAGCATAAAGAAACAGTCAAGCACTATTTGTTGCATATAAAAACTCAAATTTCATAAAAAGTGGACATACAATATGTGTGTACTAAGCCATCGATATGATTAGTAGAGCCTATTGGAATACGTTATTGCTACTAACTCAATTTCGAGAAGAATGTGGGTTAGTCCGTCGTTATTCTCACTGCCTCAATTATATGGCAAAATACCAAAGATGGGCAATACTTAAATAACCCGAGCCAATTTTTATTTAAAGCGCTATTATTGAATTAATTTAATCATGGGGAATTCAATTGTTGAGCGGCTATTTCGTTCTTTAGCGCTACATTTGTGAACTTTTTATCATCTTTCCAAAACATTATTATTACGCCGCAACGATATCTTTAGGAAATCGGGTATAACGTATAGGTTATATTTTCTGTCACTTCGAGGACAGAAAATCCGCTCCTCCAAATTACAGAAAATATAACCTATAAGCCATACCCGATTTCCTAAAGATACCGTTGCGGCGCAATAATAATGTTGCGGAAGGATGATGAAAAGTTCACAAATGTAGCGTAATAGAACGAAATAGCCGCTAAACATTTATTGTCATATAGCATATACATAGGTTATATTTTCTGTCACTTCGAGGAGAGGCCACATAATAATCACGCGTTGGATTTAACATCAAACACAATTTTATATATGTTTGTTCATAACAGTTTTCTGCATAGGATGTGTATTTCATGTTCTGTTTCAGTGTTTTGCTAATTAAAAAATGCCTATCCTAACAAACTTCATTTTCTGGGGACATGCCCTCGTGTATTTTTCCTTTTCACTTATAATTCCTTACTGCCAATGTAGAATATTGTAGCATAAGCACATTTCAAGTAAATGTACAATGGATTTTCTAGGTTTACAGTACCAGCAGACTTTCTGTTTAAAAAGTACAACGCAACAGCTGAGAATTTCTTTCCACATTCAAAATAAAATATGGAAATAGCAAACAGCTCCCTCTCGCGTGCACAGGCAGCCGCGTATCTATGGGTATTACCATTTCTGTGCAGAAAAATCTGCTGTAATACCGACCGGCCTCGGCGGCCAGACCACGTGACGTGTCTACCCCCTTAACATTCATCCAAAATATTATTGTACGCGGGAACGGTATCTCTATGAAATCGAGAAACGTAATTATGCGTGGTTAGGAAATCAAAATTTCCATTAGGACGAGAAATGGTGATTTACAAACATTTGCTTATTTCTTTGTAGGGTGTTTATTTAGGGCATGTGTCCTTACAATTTTAACAAATACACAATTACTCTGTTTAACGAGTTGTGTAGACTTATTTTGTCCAGCCATAACCTTATGAAGCGCATAGATCTGTAAACCTGAAAATTGAAGCTAAAATCAATTAGAATGTAATTGATAGTAGTAATTGTAGAAGCGCACGAATTTGGTAAACATATACAAATTAAGCTAAAACTTACTATTTCGATGAAATGTACTCAGAAAATGACGTTATGAATGGATACTTTGATTTTTTAATCACGAATAATTACACTCCACAACTTCGTAATCCGCTCCTCGAAGTGACAGAAAATATTATTATTATTATTATTATTATTATTATTATTTTAACGGGAGACTCCTTTAGTGTACAGAGTATAAAGCTAATTAGCACAAAGATAAAGATACTATAAAAAATCTTCCAACTTTGTTACACACGTGAAGCGACAATACGCATGCGCGTAATACGCGCATTGACTGCCCATGCTTTTATTTTCTGCACTTGCTGCACGCATTATGAGCTAGAAGTTGGAGGATTCTAGGGAATTCTACGAAATTGGTACTGCCACATCTGCACTCGCTGTATGAATTGCAACCAACGTAACGGACTCAATTTCGAAGCGAACAACACATCCCTAGAAGGTTTTAGGCAGGGTCGAACCGAAAGATGAGGAAGGAAGCAAATACGTAGCGCGCATTTTTATTTCTTAAAGGCTTTTACTGCTAAGTTTTTCGAACGTGCTCTTATAATTCTAACTTTACAGCTATACTCTAAACCAGAAGACGTACGAGAGCCTGCGGTTCTATTCAATAGCCTTCAAAACCTTGAATTTACCCCGGACGCGGATAATAAATAACTTCATTTTTCATTTACACATCTGTTTCCCAAATTACGCTGGGTAAGCAGCAATTCGTCCTGTAAAAGTCATAAAATATGTTCTTCGCTTTCAATAATTATCGCTGTTCGATAAGAATAGAAAAACTCGGGTTGAGAAAATCCAGCAATAAAGCCATCAAATTTCGTTAGGAGTGGGTCCCCGATCCTTAGGACGAAGTAACCGATGTAGTTAGGAAGCGTGCTTCGACCACCGTCCAAAAGTCTCGAATTAAATTAACCGTAATCCATCCAACTGCATAGCTATTTGTAAGTAAGTTTGAACATTCCCGCGTAAGTACATCGGGTATACATCACGAGTATCAGACGCATCGAAACCCGTTCCGTGTCGTTACTGTGGTTCATGCGCTGCTGGAAACGGAACGCGGTTTATGCGCGCAGCGCAGACGCTGCGGTCTATGCGCATAAAGGTCGGTTTATACAGCGACCGAGCCGAGCCTTCCGAGCCTTCCGAGCCATCCGAGCCTCTATAGTATGCTTATGGACGGCGCCGGCAAGTTTCCGCCGAGCTCGGTGGAAGCTCGGAGGCTCCCCGCTGGGCCCGGGCTCGGAGGCCACTCGTTGAGACGACTAGACGGACGGACCGAGTCCGTGCCCTGTTGAAGTGCAACGCTGCTGGATTTTATGCTCCCAACACGTAGGATAAATGCTAGAGACGCGGTCGACCTAATATAAAATGGCTATTAAAACTAATAAAGTAAAATTATTTATGAATGATTACAACCCTGGATGTCTCGGATTTTGTTGAAACTTGAATATGTTGTAGTCCTCGTGGAATTAGGGATGGTATAAGTCATCATATTGTCGATTTCAAATCTGTTTAAAAAATACAGGGCCTTGAATTTTACGATTTTTACCTATTTTCGGGAAAATGGGTTGTACTGATGAATTTTTAATTCTTACGGCATTTTAATGTGGAAGGATTGGCCTTTCTGAATATTTTTGTTCCCGGTTAAAAAATCATTTTTACAATAATGAAAATTATAATTAAAGTTTTATTTTGCAAATTGAGGCTCAACATCACGATTTTAAAAATCCGAAAAAATGCCATCATATTCACTGCAGAATTTTCTATAAAATCAGCCAATGTTTTGTTGGTAATTTGCATATTCAACGTCGCAGGAAGCTGTTAAAGACAGCGGCCCGCGCCGTTTCAGGTAAGCGAGCCGCGCGCTCCGCTATTACGGTCACCTGACCGTACCCCCCGCACCCTCTATTACTTCAATCAGGTCTAACAACGGTAGAAACAATAACGACAGCTCACGTATCCATCACAAGGGTGTCATTTATACCTGCAGAAGAATTTTACTTTCAAGCAAAATTCAAGGCCTTGTATTTTTTAAACAGATTTGAAATCGACAAAATGATGACTTAGACCATCCCTAATTCCACGAGGACTACAACATATCAAGTTTGAACAAAATCCGAGACATCGAGGGAAAAAAGTGATCGAGTTGGCGTGGTATGACCCTGTATCTTCGTGAAAAATGTTCGCAAAAAATATTTTAAAAAAAGCATTTTAACGCTTGATGTTTTTGATTTTTTCATCAACGACTCAATTTTTTTTTATCCATTATGAGACTGTTTTATCAAGATGAAGCGTGGGAAACGAAATTTCAAAACTTTGTATTTAGCTGCAACGTATGCATCGACATTGTTATCCAATCCCTTCGCAATCTCTCGGACGCCGCGCCGTGACACTCCGTCCTTTGCGTGCGCGACACGCAAAGCGTTCCATCTCGCTCCCCCCTTCGGCCAGAAAGAAGCGAGAAACGAACACTCGGAATTAGGAATCTGATGGTATGTTTAATTTTTTCCCTACTTCTTGGGATTGAGACCCACTGGGCTCGGGACAATAGTGGACTCAGAGTAGGTACTATCTATGATGCACTTTATGATAGACCCTCGCGGTCCGTTAAGATTTCGCGCCGTGCTGCGAGTGTCGAGCCTAAATTACTTTACGATCTCTTCCAAAGGTGGCAGTAGGTCACCAACTTTATAACTCACCTTCTTTTGTTTATTTTTTAAGTCGAACGACCGGAATTCCCCATCGTGAGTCACGCCAAGGGGATTCCGCAAAGGCGCCCCTACTTCAACATACAAATATGTACACCGCTTTTGCAAGTATATGTATAATAGTAGTAATTATACCTCTACAAAATAGTAAGCCATTTTGTTAATGTTAATGAGGCAACATTTTCACTCGAATTTAAAAGAAAACTATGTATTTGCACATACATGTTGTGTTTTTTTGATAACAAATATATATAACGTTATATCGGGGACCAATTCCGCCGGAATTTGGCCAAAAAGCTAAAAAGTGGGCAAGCCGCCGAAAAACTAAAGTCATATAAATATGGGAAATTATTAGAATTTCTATTGTCCCACCTGAGCGAGAAAATATAAAATATATGTGAGAAAAGCTGTTCCATCTTACAGGACGAAAGCGGGCTCAGAGTGAAGCGTAAATTCGTTGATCGTTTACTTACGACCGGTAATTACTTGTTTTTCGATGCGTTCGTCGTAAAATATATGCTTGCCAGATTTTCGAAAAGGCAACCAGAAATGTGCGGCCCTTAATGGTTTATACCTTCTTTGCCCTGAGTTAATCCGAATATTGCTCTGCCGCGGCATGCCGGTGGGTAGTACGTAGATACGATGACTTCGGACCTGCGCGGGACAATACGGTCATAAACTACGACCCTGGAGAGATCAACTAGGCTAGTTTTTTAGAACCAGATGTGCATTTTCCTGCCCTACTTCATCAAGGAGGAGAGGTTTCCTCCTCCACCGACGAATTCACAGAGAGGAGGCCACTTCTTTCCTTCAAAATTCATTTAACATTCAACATCTCATAAAATGTATGTGACGTCGGATCAGACTGCAAAAGTTCACTGATTCATAATGGATGAAAAAATTGAGTCCTTGATTCAAAAATCAGTAACTTTAAGCGTTAACATTTTTTTCTTAAAATATTTTTTGCGGAAATTTTTCGCGAAGATACAGTCATTTCAAAATGACCATTATTTTCGGGAAATTATTTACGTTAATGATGGCCGAATATTGCTGATATATTTTAAATGTGTATTTTGCGTGGAGTTTTGCCACATTTAATGTTTTTAGGAAAAAACATTAAGGAATTACTCAAAAAAAAATTTCTTTTAATGATGTTTCTGCAAGAGCGGGGCGAATTGTATAATTTCACCCCAAGTAGAAACAATCGATACCACTGAGAGAACGCTTGGTAATCTGTCAGGGGTACATAAATAAAAGTTTCTCAGGATAATGTTACATTTCCAAAAATTATTAAGCAATGATATTAATAAACGTATACTAACACATATAATACATATAAATGTACAAATTACGCTTACAGACAAAATGCAAACATTCAATAAATGCAAACATAAGACTATACCAGGCGTAATCAATATTTTGAGAAATATTCACAGGGTACGCAGAGAGGTTTAATAAATGATCCAAAATGTTGTATGGTCAAGTGTTCGATCTGACCCGTTTTGCAATAATAATGGCTTAAAGTTAATCGTGCGACTTCGGGACTATCCTATCTTCGTTTTTATGGCTATATCTCCCGAAGGTGCTCGTCGTCCCCCGCCCCGACTCGAAGAAGCGCGTCGAATGAGTAAAACAAGGGAGGTTTCAAAATCGGCAACCATGATTGGTTATTTCCATTCAGGTAAATGACCAATTAGAATTACCATAGGAAAATGGAAACTTACGAGGTAAAGTGACTTGGAGCACCAAGTCAGTCTACTTCCGAGTCTTGAAGTGTATGAACCAGTTGCATTTAACGGAAGTGTGAGCACAATGTTCGACGAAAAATTGATTGCGCTCGTGAGGCAGTACACAGTGTTGTATGACATGTCGGATCCACGCTATATTGATCACAAACATAAAATGAAAGTGTGGAAACTAATTGGGATAACCTTGGACATGCCAGGTATGTGTGAATTACTTACATATATACTTAATTAACTTAATATTAAATATATATACATATATATACAGTGGGCTTGTTTTAACTATAAACGCTGGATGTCTCGTACATCCCGTAGGACGTTAAAGGTATAGGATTTTGTATAGTGTAAGTAGTTTGTTTGTGCATGAAATTGTAGGGACGATTTGAAGGTCAAGTTTATTTGTTCAATGCAATATTATACATCTTTATTCATATGATGGTGTTTGTTAAGACGAGTGCAACGGTGTGCCACATAAAGTCATTACATGTAGTACAAGGTCATAGTACATATGTACAGTACATTGCACGGTCACGTAGGGTTTTACCTACGCGACGATCCACGATTTCCGTTGCCCTGTCTCCATAGGATGTCATTAATGTATAACCTTGTACTACACTGAATTACCTTATGCGACACAACGTTGCGCACGTTCTTAACAAACACCATCATATTATGAGTAAATATGTATGATATTTCATTTAAACAAATGAACTTGACCTTCAAACCTCCCCTACAATTTCATGCACAAAAAAGATATTTACACCACCCAATGCCACTCGCATAAATCACTTAGGATGTAGTTAAGTAACTTGCAAACGCATCTCTAATTTTAAAAGGTTGCAGATGCGCTGCATTTCCTTCTTCTAACGCGATCACTCTCGGGTGTACAGTGTTTGATGCTGGTGTTCGATTGGTAGCGGGTGCAACGCATACCTCTCTTTTCCGGATAAAATTGTGTAAGATACACGTCGCCATCACAATATAGTCGACGTGGTCGGGGGTAGATTGAATTCGTCTATTGAATATTCTAAATTTTTGAGACAAAATGCCAAATGCATTTTCAACATAACGCCTGGCTATAGTCAACCGATAGTTGAAGTTACTTCTTTCGTCTGTAGTTAATTGGGGTCCCGGAAATGGCCTCATGAGATATCTTTTTAGGGGAAATGCCTCATCCCCTACAATAACGTACGGTGCTGATACCGAAGTGCCCGGCAGAGGCTCATCGGGGGGTAAACGGAATGTGCCGTTTTCCAATGCCTCCCCTAAATTGGAGTGAGCTAGTATGCCACCGTCGCTATTTTTCCCGTAACTTCCCACATCCACCGCGATAAAATTATACTGGGCGTCCACCAGTGCCAGCAGCACTGTGGAAAATGTTTTTTTGTAATTGAAATACAAACTTCCACTATTTGCTGGAGCTTGTATTTGGATATGTTTCCCATCTATTGCTCCTATACAATTTGGGAACCCTGTACGTTGGAAAAACTCTGCACTGATTGCTTTCCATTGTTCTTCGATTGGAAGAGGCATTGCTTCTTGCATTAGTGTTTGAACTATCGCCTTGCACGTTTCATGTGTAATCACCGATGCGGTGGTGTGCCCAATTCGATAATTATAAGAAATTGATTTAAACGAATCTCCTGTAGTAAGATACCTGAATCAGAAATTAAAAACCATATTTAATTTAAAAGTAAAAAAAAGTCGGAAAACATTCATACACAACGTAATATTATTTTTTAACATAATATAGCAATATATGTACAGGATGTTTTATAACAAATGATACAATTGAAATTGTGCTGTTTTCCAGTGAAAAATAAGTCCAAAATATACTAATACTTGAGGAAAGTGACATTTAAGGGGAGGTTCCGGTCTAGAGCCCCAAAAAATAGGTGATATTTAGGAATTAATTAAAGGAAAACTACTATATATAATTTAATGGGACTTTTTGCATGGTATTAAGGATGTCTTAAATTATAGAAATATATTTTTTGTCCAACAGTTAATATCCGATTCGCCTGAAACCTTTATTATTTTGAAGATTATTCTTCTGGCTAGGGGAAACTAGAAAAAATTACAAAAATCACATTTTTTTAGAAAATAACGACACTTCAAGTTTGAAATAACTTTTCCCTGTATTTTTCGTCCTTTCATCGACTTTGAAAATTATAAATTTTCAACTTTTTGTCATTTTTGTTCGTTCCCCCCTAGCCAGAAGTATATTCTTCAAAATAAAAAAAGGTTCAATCGAATCGGATAATAACTATTGGAGACAGAGGTCCCACCGTTTTAAGAACACTGTTCCGAGAAAAATGAGTTTAAAGTTTTAGTGCCGAGTGGCCGGGTGTTACCCATGCATTTGCCGCTACTCAAATGCCTGGGACTTCGGGAATTTTACGAATTTCAACAAATCCCTTTAATTCAATTGTATCGAAAGAAATTGTTCCTTAATTGTTTAACAATTCACATACAATCACCATCCTTTGGCTTGTACTATTTCTTATAAGACACTCTGTACAGTATTATACTTCCTACTTCCTATTCTGTAATTACTGTATAATTGAAATTATTATTACTGTTTTTTTAGCATTGGAATGCAAGAATAGATGGACCAATATTAGGGACCAATTCCGCCGGAATTTGGGAAAAAAGCCAAAAAGTGGGCAAGCCGCGGAAAAGGTGAAGCCATATAAATATGCTAAGATTTTAGAATTTCTATTGCCCCACCTGAGCGAGAGGGACACCATCTCAAACATACCAACACGGCAGGTTCCACGTATCATAAGATCCGTGATAGTGGACCCAAAAATTACACCCGTCGTCCGCGTGGAATCGGAAACTGCGGATAACCGACAAAGTATGGAGCCTGTGACCGAGCCACATCCAAAAATTACACCCGTCGTCCCCGTGGGATCAGAAGCAGAGGGTAACGGACAAAGTCAGGAGCCTGTGGCCGGGCCACAATCAAAAATTACACCCGCCGTCCCCGTGGGATTAGAAACAGCGGGTAACGGACAAAGTCAGGAGCCTGTGGCCGGGCCACAATCAAAAATTACACCCGCCGTCCCCGTGGGATTAGAAACAGCGGGTAACGGACAAAGGCAGGAGCCTGTGGCCGGGCCACAATCAAAAATTACACCCGCCGTCCCCGTGGGATTAGAAACAGCGGGTAACGGACAAAGGCAGGAGCCTGTGGCCGAGCCACAAGAACCCATACGTTTAGCCACAAGAAAACGAAATAGATCCGTTTGCGACAATGAACCAACACCGGCAACAGTACTGATGGAATACATTTTACGCAATAACGATGAACGCAATATGCCCGAGCATCCGATGATGTCTTTTTTAAAAAGTATGGGACACATTTTAGTAACGTTGTCGCCACGTGCCCAACATGCAGCCAGGGGGCGCATTTTTAGCATCGTCCAGGAACTGGAATACGACAGTTTAAATGTATCAGCCAGGGAGCAACAGCCATTATCAAGTTGGGTGCCACCTCATACGCACGTTTATGATGGTCCCTCCACGTCCCAGGGATTCTCATCAGCTCCCATACACTCCGAAGAAGAAGAAGAACATGAAAATCAGGACGACGAGGCAGACAATCCCCAATAGTTGTCAATAAGGTTAGGTTTTTTTGTAAGACGATTAATTTTTATTAGGACGAAATGTTACTCCGAAAAGTGTATCTATTTTGTAAATATTTCACCGTGTACTTGTTGTATTTTTATGTTTATGTTTATATGTATTATATGTTTGCATTTTGGGTATTCAGTCGGAATCAGGAATCTCCTCACCTTGGACCCCTGGGTGAAGCACACTGCATACGAGGAGGATTCCTCCAGAGGGGGTTTTTAGTGGGTATACCAAATTGGGAGTCCCACATAACCCTTGGCCTAATGTCACGCGTATGCGTAAAGCATTTTCCCCCTCTATAAAAAAAAAAAAAAAAAAAAAAAAAAAAAAAAAAAAAAAAAAAAATGGAAAGGTACACCTCACCTGGATATTAGCACAAATTTATTAGACCAGATAAATTTTTTCTTACATTATTATTTAAACAGATACGATGGTAAAGTTTGATTTTTTTAAATGGAACTATATATTTTTTTACAAATCACTTGATAGTGCGTTTCAAGACAAATTCAATAACCTGTAATGTATACACATTATTTCAAATAGTTTTCGACATTGCGTTTGCAAATTTACTCTTTTTGACTGGAAGAGAACGCGCCCGAATAGGAAGCACCGAGGGTGGTCTTGTTTACGCCACGGGTGGCACGCGCTAGACATTGCCTCTTGAAACAGATACCCACCAATAGTCTATGCCAGAAGTGGCAGCCCCAAAGGCTAGACAATAAGAAAAACATATATAGTTCTATTTAAAAAAACCAAGCTTGACCATCGTATCTTTTAAAATAATAATGTAAGAAAAAATTTGTCGCGGCTAGTAAATTAGCTCCCGTCAACCATGCAATTGCATATAAACATTTCTTTCTATTCTGAATACGTTAGGAAATATCCAGCTGTTTACTGTTCCCGCGGACACCCTGCATATTTGTATTCTGCGGTTTGTGCACGTTTATTATTACTATTTTCTGTTATTTCCTGCAATGTAACTTTTGTACCTACCTCAGACAGATTGCTAAGCGTTCTCTCGGTGATATCGACCGCTTCCAGTTTGTATCGTTTCTGCTTATTAGTAGTTCGATTCTATCCAGTAGGGCATCAAACGTATTTCTGGACATCTTGAAGTAATTGTAAAATTTGTCCTCATGGTCGATTAGCGTATTGTAAATTTGAAATTCTCCTTGCTGGCTTCTATTTTTCCACAGAGGGTGGACACTCCACCTTCTCTGCCTTCTTCTGTTTTCAGGTTCTTCCAATAAAATTGCCATTATAGCTAAGTGCTCCATGGGAAATGAATAAGGCATTACGAATGACAGAACTCAAAGGTCTTCACTGGTCGAAGATTTGTTTAGAACTGATCAGTCACTCGCTTTCGACCAGCTAAAAAGGCGTAGGCAATAAAGTCATGAAGCTACACCTCGCGACCTTTGCTTGTCAGGTATGACTCCTCTATGGTAAATCCCGGAGACGCGGTCGTGCCGGAGAATTGGTCGACTCGCCATATTTCAGACTCTATGCGGAAAAACACGTTAAATTGCAGTTTTTGAATTACTTCTCCAGAACCCAAACAGTTGAATGAATAGCGTCATTTCGCTTCCTTCTGTGTTTTTTTTTATTTATAAG
Source organism: Andrena marginata (assembly GCA_963932335.1). Lineage (NCBI taxonomy): Eukaryota > Metazoa > Arthropoda > Insecta > Hymenoptera > Andrenidae > Andrena > Andrena marginata. The sequence goes on from OZ010664.1 coordinate 14,600,093, forward strand.
CTATAAAAGTTAAATTGAGGTTACATTTAACCTCTTTTCTCAACCAGTGGTGTACAGATTCGTATTTTAAAATATACGTCTAAGTTTATTTTCGTTTAATATTTGGGATAATAAGATAGTAGAGATATTGAGGGACAATGCAGTATTTGGCCATATTAACTCTTCCTCTAAAAGCTAACGAGAAGAGCATCTGTCGCTGCAGAAACGTGAGATGGTTGAGTTATGATTTTTTCTTTATTATTATTTTTTTTTATTTAGTTTATTTATTCACTTTTGTATTTATTTGCCTTACTAATCGCCAGCAGGTAGATCGACCGCGTCTCTAGCATTTATCCTACGTGTTGGGAGCATAAAATCCAGCAGCGTTGCACTTCAACAGGGCACGGACTCGGTCCGACCGTCTAGTCGTCTCAACGAGTGGCCTCCGAGCCCGGGCCCAGCGGGGAGCCTCCGAGCTTCCACCGAGCTCGGCGGAAACTTGCCGGCGCCGTCCATAAGCATACTATAGAGGCTCGGATGGCTCGGAAGGCTCGGAAGGCTCGGCTCGGTCGCTGTATAAACCGACCTTTAAGGTCGGTTTATACAGGATCCGAGCCGGCCCGTCCGTGCCTCGTCCGAGCTTCTATGTTAAGCTTATGGGCGACGAGGAGTCTCCGAGCCAGTGATGCCAGAATGAGGACGGGTGTTCTCGAGAATTTCCCCCACCTCGCACGCACACTACGCCGGAGCTGCGTGTCCGTGAGCTCGGCGCTTCGGACAACGTCGACAAGACGAGAGAGAAAACGAATGTGCGTCTTTCTCTCTCGCTCTTGAAACGCTGTCATCCAAGCAAGCGGTTCAAGCGACACGCGGCCCTGCGCGATCTTCCTGAGTGCCTCGAGATACACTTTTCACTTTCTGACATATATATAATACTCTTGTAATGAAAAAAAATTTGGAAAAAATTTTGTTAGGGAAATCACGTTTTAAGACCTCCTGATCACGTTTTGACTATTTAGAAAAGAGCTTTTTTTTTTAAATATCTCATGTATTTGTTAACACGATTACGTTTAAACGGCAAAATTTTCAATGAAACTTTATATTAAAATTTTATATTCTTGTCTTAAAATCCGATTAGATCACGAAAAGTGATAATTACCCGTTATGGTTCTTCGATTTTTCAGATATACGAACTAAATTCTACATAAGAAAAAGTTAAATAAAGTTCTTCTGTATCTTGTTTAACAAAGAAAAATGTACATTCATAATTGAGGCATTTGATGGAAAAACTGCACATTACCGCACATACGCCAAAATGCCATTTCAAGAAAATCGATTTCAAAGTGTTCATTATAGTATAACTTAATAAAAAGTAATGCAATTAAATCAAATTTTTTTTAAGGATGTAGTTAGCGTGTCGTTCAAGCGTTCTCAATACAGAAGTCATGATTTAAAAATGATATGTGTCTTTATTTATAAGTTTTAAACAAGTGGTTTATGTGCCCTTTTTCCATCAAATGCCTCAATTTCTTGTGTTCATTTTAAATTTCCGTACTTTTTATTTGAGCTATTTCTATTTTTCAAACCTTAAAATGAATTTTTTTTATTAAAAGTCGAATATTTTGATACTGTACAATGGTGAACTTTGTTAAAATTAGAATCCACTCTTGGCCAGTACCATGCACGCTGTAGAAGCCTTCGATAAAAAATATTTTTTCAGAGTATGATCTAAAATCTAAAATCTAAACGTAATCACATCAAACGTAATTATATCAAGTTGCGACAAAGAATCACGCACTATATTTACAAATTAATTACGCGCAGCGTGCACGTTATCGCTCGATGGAAACTACGGGAAAGTGGTGGTCTCTTCCATCGGGAGAGAAATGTAAACAATTGGTTATTCAAAGCTAACATCGCGATACATGTCGTACACTAAAATGTGTAAATTGGTATAAAGGTATTATTGTACAAGAATAGGAGAGAAAGGTAACTGGTAAATGCATCTGTGGCAGTTCGGTACTGTCACCATTGCCTTGCTGTTATTTCTTTTAGCCTTTTCTTCGATTTTTCTCCTTTCTGAATTTTTCTTACTATTTTACGATTTCTTATGTATTCTTTTCGTTTCTCATTGCGAGGGTTCGCTCAGGCCTCGTTTTCGTCAAGTACATTTGACGGTCAGATCCGCGCGAACGCAAGTGTATACTTTGTTTACGTGACCGATGCGTTTTGTGGGGGTCGCGCAGTCGCGCTTCGCGACATTTAACCGTCTTTTCAGTAGAATTAGAGATCAGGTGGTGGATACTATTTCTTTCGCGCTGTCTGCATGTTTTTCGTGTTTGTCGTGTTAGAAGTGTAGTGTGTAAGTAGTAGCCCCCTATAATCTCCCCTTTTCTATACGCTAGCATTTGCTTGTTGCTTTGTATATAATATTTTTCCTGCATATTTCATTTTTTTCGTAGTAAATACGATGGAAACGTTTGAGAAAACAGGTGAAAAGGCTACTCCTGTTTATCGGTCGTTGTGGGAAACGAATGAGAAGTTCCGATCGTGGATTCGCGAAGTTCCTAATAATAAAAGCCTTTTCTACTGTTCTTCTTGCGAGAAAACTTTTTCTTGTCAGTTGTGGAACGTTAAAAGGCATGCGGAATCAGCGAGACATAAATATTTGTTTTCTAAAAAAATTCCGCGAATACCTGTACATGGTACTAAGGTCTCGAGAAAGACTTTTATGCCTCAATGGCTTGAGGATTTCAAGCCATGGTTGAATAAGGTCGCCGATGATCCTTTTTCGTGTTTCTGTTCGGTTTGTAAAAAATCATTTGCTTGCGGGATGTCGCAAATCGAACGTCACGCGGATTCCAAGTGCCACATCAAAAACTGCAAAAAAAATGGAATAGATGTAAGGAAATCGAACGATTTCGGATCGCAAGGCGAGGAATCGCATTTGTCATTTGATGAACGAAAAAAAATCGCGGAAATTCGTTTTGCTACATTAGTTGCCGAGAAAAATATTTCGCATCAATCGGCAGAGGTGATTCTTCAATTTTTCCAAGACGTTGGGAAAGATCCTGATGTTTTGGAACGTATGACGTGTGGTCGAACAAAGTGTTCTAATATTATATCGAACGTTCTGTGTCCTCGGGAAACAGAGCGTCTTAGTCATGTTTTACAAAATTCTAAGTTTTCAGTATTTATTGATGAAACATCCGACATTACCAATGAGAAATGGATGTCGTTTATTGTTCGGTATGTCGCACCCGAGACTTTGGATGTTCGAACAGAATTAGTAGAATTAATTAATCTTGACGCGCGAGAATGTACTGCCGATAAAATATTTAGCTCCTTTAAGAACTCCATGTGGAAAAAGCAAATTCCGTTCGGAAACATTCTTGCTTTGTCGTGTGATAACGCGTCTGTTATGACGGGGTGTCACTCGTCATTCAAGACCAAACTTGCAGAAATTCGCGGTGAAAATTTTTTCACAATGCCGTGTCCATGTCACTCCTCTGCATTGGTAGTGCATAAAGCATGCGCTACCATTCCCGAGGTCTGCGAGGAATTATTACGGAAAATCACTACATTCATTTATAGCAGTCCCAAACGTTCGGCCATTTTTCGCGATTTC